>CP131464.1:5735000-7163500 GCA_030664755.1 Microcos paniculata
TTACAACATTTGGTGTTAATTTTGACAATGCAAAGTAAGTGGTCAATTGCAATTACTTTATCTTTGACCAGGGAAATTATTTGCATAAGGGGAAAGTAGTGGTGGCAGATGGGTAAGTCGGGTTGGATTCAAGTATGGGTCAGTTTCGAGTTAAGAGAAATTCGAATCATTTCTAGCTTAGGTAATTTTTGATGTGGGTCCGGATTGAGTTCGAGTCATCTGAATGTCGGGTCATATCAGTACAGATTCGATTTGGGTTCGGGTGATTCCAAGTTTCACACTCGAGTTTTTGGTTCGAGTTACATTAGTTCAAATTTGACACTCAGATTTTCGGGTTTGAATTATTTCAAATTTAGCTTGGATTATTTGAGTTTTTTTTTTTCATGTTTGATACTTGGATTTCTAATTTGTGTCATTTTGGATTTTATTACGGGATATTAACTTCTCATTTTTTTCTTTTATATAGATTCGAGATTTATTGAGAAAATAATGTTACTACTTACTAGATTTTTAACTTTTAGTGTTACGCCCCGACTTGCGGGCCCGGCCACGTAACAACCGCCGTATCACCTCGAGATGCGTGCCTCATCAGGCGGGCAATCCAAGATGGTACAAGGCAAAAATAAAGGGGTATACAAGCAATATATGAAAACATATAAGAAATAATATACAAAATATTATTTAAAATATTTATAAAGTGTAAGTGGCACATTTTACGGTGCAAATATGCAGCGGAAAAAAATAATATATATAATGAAAACATATAAGAAATAATATACAAAATATTATTTAAAATATTTATAAAGTGTAAGTGGCACATTTTACGGTGCAAATATGTAGTGGAAAAAAATAATATATATAATAATGTGCATTATTATTCCAAGCCAAGATTCACAAGGAAAAAGGGTGGCACCTACAAAATTGTGTCCTTAGTGATATACTGGGATCACTGACCACCTGGACGCTTGTTGTCCGTAGCCTGATGACCTGGCAACAAAAATGAATGGTGTGAGTACAAATATATATGTACCCAGTGAGGGACCCGGTTATAATGACCGATCACCTCAGGCTGGGGATATGAAATGATCCAAAATTCATTTGTTAAATCACTTGGTAAAATCATATGAAATCCCATACTAAAACAAATATCAAATATAATATTCATAAATGGGCTGGCTTCTGAAATCGTCCCAAAGGTACACCCGTGCACTTGGGTACCCCGCTGGACTGTCATGGGCTATCTCATAATTCAAATCCTTTATCTTTACTCATTGGCCCGTTCCCTTGACGTTAGCCTTGCTGTGGTGGAACACAGAAACTGGAGCCTTGGCGAGCTTCCCTACGCGCCTCTCCCAGGGTCTCGCCTCACCATGCCCCTCGATAGGTGGTCCACGGTTAAGAATCATGCATGCTTCTCCAACTCGGTCCACACTCCCATATATACTGGAGCACCGAAGAGCCCACTCATCCACTCACCTCTCAGGGGCATCATACCCCTAATAATCATATTAATAACAATTTATAAAGTCCTTTGAAATTCCCACCCATTTAAATCATTTATAAAACGTGTGTGAGGGTGGACAACTCATACCCCAAAACGTTGTAAACATTTATAAAACAATTTATAAAGCAATTAGAAAACGGTTGACCTTCAATGGTCAACCACTATATTCCAAGCCATTCACAAGTAAGGGAGGTTTGTATACTCCCAAATAAATCCCCACGAATGCCTAAGCTCACACGATAGTACCCGACCTCGTACAATCACGTACCTAAATAATCAAATTAAAAATCTAATTTGATTGATAAAGGCAATTGGCTAACAATTAAACACCAAGGCAAGATCTAATTAGAGTTTCTAAGGTCTTGGAGTAAAATTGGATAAGTCCGAAAATTAATTAAAGCTAATTGGAGTTAATTGGGATCTAGGGCTATAAAATAACAATTTTGCCCCCTTAGGACCTGAATTGGGAGTGCCCCAAATCAGGTGGATCCAACCCGTATCCAAATAGATTCGGTTGAACTTGTTCTTCAGCAAGCCAAAATCTGGCATCCACGTTTCCAAGTTCAATTCTTTTTCAATTCTCCACCAATTTGCATGAGAATTGAAACAAGTAATCTTAGATACATAGTCTCAGAACCCATAGCAAAAAAAATGGAATTAAACAACGAATTTTGCAAGAGATTTGAATCAAAACATCGAGGTGTAGAATTTTCTGGGCAGTAACGAAATCAAACTTCAATTTAGCATAACTTTCAGCTCACTCCACGAAATCACGCGTATAAGCTATCAAATTAAAGCTTGATGAGTCTAGAACAACATACCAAAATCTCAGATAATTCGCACGGTAGGACAAAAAGTTATGAGCTAAAGAACAATCTGTCGCCAGTTTGATAGATTTTGAAAACTAGGAATATCTTGACGAATTTATATTTTTAATCCTTGATGAAGTTGGAGGAGTTATTTATGTTGTTAGATGAAGAATTTAAGGAAAGATTGAAGGCTGAATTTTAAAGGAATTTGAGAGATTTTGAAGAAGAAAGAAGAAAAAGAAGAAATGGGCAAATATGGTGGTCTGTTGGCCGACCACCACCTTTTAAATGGTTGGGTTGACTTTTGGTCAACCAATCTCATGGGTTGACTTTTAGTCAACCCGGCCTTCTTGCCTCAGTCTTCGTGCCCAAGGGCCCCACCAACTCCAGATAAAATTTTAGGCTCCTAGGCTTGGAATTGAGCTAAAGGAAGTTCAAAACATCTATGAAAAATCTAATTTGGTTTCTTGGCCAAGCACTTATACACAAATATAAGACTTGACACGTGCGGACTAGGTCCGGGCGTGTCATTTAGTCTTTTGCAATTTATTCTAAAAGGGTAAAATTTAAATATTCACTACAAAAAACTTGCCATTTACTGACGGACAAAATCTCATCAGTAAAACCTCAAATTCTGTCAATATAACCCATTTCTCCCTATTTTGACGACTAAAACACCTATTGCAATGGAAAATCATTTGTCAGTTCATCCTTCCACGGTTTAGACCTATACTAATGAAAAATTTGACTGTTGTAATATCATTCATCCTTCCACGGTTTAGACCTATACTAATGAAAAATTTGACTGTTTTAATATCATTTTAGGATATACTGATAGAATTAACGACCGTAATTAATTAATATATTGACGGATTATCCAATGGTATATCCTCTTTCCTAAAAATGGTTTTAGTGATGACACCTTTCGTCAGTATATCTCTACACTAACGTCCAAATCGTTAATATAGGTTAAATCTATATCAATGAGTTGGAATTCCCCATTGGTATAGATCTATTTTATAATGACAAAATTCATTGTATCCGCTAGTATACCATTGGTAAAGGTCAATTTCATATTCTATATTTAATATATTTATTTAACCTGCAGATTAAAATTTACAATTGTAAATCAAAATTGTGTAAAGTGAAAATGTAGAATGAAAATTGTATTTAAAAGTCATCATCCACACAATAGAGTAATTAGGAAAAATAGTACAAAACATATTTTATTCTAAGTGTCTTATTGGAGTGTTCCAACACTGAAGCATCATACTAATAGTTAAAGAACTAACTCAAGTATCTTATGATACATCTTCATCACTCATTTCATGGTAAAAAGGATCACATTTAAGATAACATTAAGGACCATATCTGTAAGACAAAATTCAAAGTAGCAAATTCAACATTGATGAAATAACTAACTCAAAGTAGCAAATTCAAAGTTCTAAAATAACTGACATCATCAACCATAAAGTACAAAGCAATATCAAATAGACTTTTTACCTTGGTTAGGATGAAAACTTGAATTTGATGAATGATGTACACTTGGAGAGTTAGTTGATGCACTGTTGGCATGAGTAGCCTATTAAAAGAGACAAGAAAATATTGCTAAGTTATAATAATCATCATTAGCTTCTGCCACAACATCATTAACATTTTCTTTAGGAAATCGCTTATTCAATAATGAAAAAACAACATTCAAAACTTGAGATTGTTGGATAAGCACTTGTGATTACTGTGCAAGTTTTTTCTCTAATCCATTAATGTACGACTTCAAACCTAGGACCACTTCATTTTGTTGGGATGATGAAGCACAAACGGACACGCCCTTTCTTTTCAGGTCCTTTGACTTTAAAGTACACATCATTGTCCCATGATTCTTGCTAATTAGAAGAATTACCAAATTCATTCATATGCATTTTAAGTTGCTCCTAAGTAATTTAACAAAATCAAAGGACATTTGTCAAATTTTTTAAAAGATTCAAAATATTAAGAATGCCAAAAACATATTGTACATGTTCTATGAAAATAGAACATTACCACAAATTCAGATGCCTTTTCACTAACAATAGTTCCATCCCTTTTTGTACGACTGTTGATGTACATTTGCATATGTGATGGTGGTATCCCATTAGCAACTTTGACCTTCAAAAAAATGGTTCAATGGTCAAAGAAATACATTTTTTTTAAAAGTAACGAAGTAAATTTATGTAGACACTGATTTTTGTCCATAATTATAATGTCAAGTGAAGTTGACCTTGGATGTGTGGCAGGGTCTTAGGTCAGCCTCACTCTTAGGATGTGCAAGAGAGTTGGCCTGGTAGCTCAGACTAGGAGGTAGTCAGGAGAAACCTCCTGACCTTTTCTTAAGCAATAGTGATGTTTCCTATCCCTTTTCTCAAACTTTCCTTTAAACATTTCCTTAATCAAAGAGTCAAGGATTCTTGATTTGACTCCACACTACCTTAATTATCCGTGATTCAATATTTTATAATAATCCCGTAAATCACGAGATTGAGATACAATTTTCCTTATAAGCATTCTCTTGACAAGCATAAAAAAGAGGCTAAAGGCAATTAGAAAAACATCTGGAAATCACCCAAGAAACCCAAATCCAACTTACTTGGCTTGATAAGGAAACCCTAAAAAAACTACTCCCTCTCTCTCACATAAAAAACAACTAATTTCTTAATCATCTCTTCCACTTGCCACCACTACTCTTCGCTCAAGATCTACTCCGGTCTTCCTCTCTGCCGCCCCTTGCACATCCTATTTGATCGTCTGTGACGTTTCCTCTCTCTGACAAAAGAATCCTCTATAATTTATAAACTATGTTTCAGAATAGCTAAAATATTTGCTTCAGCCACATTCAGATTTGACCCAAGTAAAAAATGTAAAACTTTCAATGAAGACAAACAAAGAGTTGGAAGAATATTACTATTACAATTTGCAAATCTAAATGCTAAGTCATCAACAAAACCTTAAGGAAAAACAAAATAGGTAAGAGACAACTTGTACAGCAGCTTTATTTGTTAGTTTAGTTAATAATAAAGAATCCAACTCGCATAAAACCAACCCTCATAGCTCCAACTCTCAACTTGGATCCCATCCAGGTCATTGTTTTTGTCTTATTGATCTCTCAACTTCTAGCCAGAATTTAGTCTTTCAATGTCCTAAACTCCATAAAAACTATAATAACTTTCAGATTTTAGGTTATGAATGAAATTATAGCACCTAGTCAAACCACCTTCTCAAATTGGATGAAATCTAGAGTCCTTATACAATGAAATGTTAATAGAGAATCCCTTTTCTAGTCATATATATGCTAGCAAAACAAAATGGAAAACAAAAAACAGAGTTAGCAAAAATAAAGAAAAAATCCAAAAAACAAAACAAAGAAGAAATTTAGAAAACCAGCAAAGTCAAAATTCTTGGCGCCTTTTATTTTCGTTATTTTAACAATATACTAACGTCTAAATGATCGAGTGTCAGTTTATGACATATCTATGCAAATGACTACTAACATGTGGTCAGAAAAAGGATTAGCATATACAGACAGGTGTAATGTTCGTTGTTATATGCCTTCTATACTTATAGGATTACTCCGTCAGTATAGCTAAGTGTCAGCATATGGAACTTTTTTTTGTAGTGATTGAATTTGAAATGAAATTTTCTAATTGGTGATTGAGTTTAGTCTTAATCCTCTAATTTGCAATATGTACAAATAAAAATTATAATTCTTAATTCTTAATCCTATATGAGATATAATAAAATTTAAAAATCATCTTAATTTTGAATTTCTTTTTTTTAGCAATAAATAAGTCGATATTATTGTATGTATCAATTTTTGATTCAAATTCCACCTACACGAGGGATATTCATTTGAAATCTAATTTAATTTGCTTTACTTGTCACTAAACCATAGATTAATATTTTTTAATCTAAATATTATATAATGTTAATATAAAATTAGTTAAATTATAAATATTTAATATTAATTAAAATATTATATGATGTTTGATATGTCTTTATATTATCTATAAAATATTAAAGTATAGATATTTAAATAGTTATATAAAAATTTAATTTAATTCTACTTATAACAATGAAAATAAATTCTTTTATTGTTCTTAAATCTTAATCATAATTAATAGTTAAGTTTCGATAAAAAAAATACTAACAAAATATTGATGCGTGATACATATATATACTTGACTTAATATTTGGTAAAAACTATAAATAATTTGAAAGTATTAAATTTTATTAACTACTATTTGCTGGTATTTAAGACTATTATACTTTTATTTTTAATTGAATTACTATTTTGAAAAATTTTCAAATACACTTTCTTTTAAGTTCAAGTTATTTCGAGTTAATTTCTTAGGTAAATCAGGTTCGAGTCATTTTAGGTTTCGAGTCATTCCGGGTTCAAGTTGGGTTGGATTCGGATTTGTTGACTTTTTGGTCAAATTGGATTGGGTCGGGTTTGGTTTTTGGTGGGTTGGGTCGGGTACCTATTCTCAACTTAAATTTTGTCAGCTCTAGGGGAAGTGTGGAAGTGGATTGCATTACAATTGTGAAAGTTCGAAAATTTTTAAATTACTTTAATTTCCTTTATTTTTTAAAAAAGACATCAAATAAAAGGATAAATTTGAGATTTAAATAAACTTTACAGAGAAAGTGTATTTTAACCAAACATTACAAAAACTTTGCATGTAATTTAATTAAAACTTATGTGCTATACTAAATAATATTAACTCACTTTGTATACAAAGTGATTGCAGTCCTAAAATTTATAAGGAATTACTTTACATGCAAAGTATCAAATGGGCTCTTAAATTTGTCAGTTTGACACTGGAGGGACCATTAAATAATTTGATAAAACAAATGGCAAACTAAGCTCGTTTGGCATTGTTGCCGTTTACTGTTTTTTATTGCCATTTTCATGTTTTGAAAATAAAATAAGCAAAAACGTGTTTGGCAGGATGTTTCTGTTTTCAAAAATTTTGAAAATAAATCCTATGTTTTAGAAAAAAGTGGAAGCAGAAATTTTATGTTTTCATCTATTTTTAAAACATTTCCATTACACCAATAAACAATAACTTTTTAATGGCATTCTCAATACTTAACTGACATATGTTCAAGTTTTTTTAATATATCTTCATGAGAAAATAAACGACAAAATTATATATTCAAATATGTTTTCGTTTTTAAAAACTTGACAACGTAATGGAAATAAAACAAAAATAAAAAACTAAAAAAAGAAACTATGCCAAACGAAATTGCTAAATTTGAGTTGGTGTCAGTAAGTTGACTTTTTTACTTTTAACCAATAAAAAAATCACACATGTTCACGTGGTGGATTTTTTATTTGACTTTCTTCCCAACCACCCAACAAAAAAGCGCCATATAAGCTGACTCCATTAATACACTAATATATTTGATTATATATATGATTCCATTTTTGAAGCATTATTATAAGTTAAAAATTATGAGAAAGAGTTTGAGTAAATATACTCTTATTTAAAATTTAAAATAATATTTCTTTCATTTAACTTTAAATAATACCTAGGTAACACTTATTTAGTTTTTTTAATATATTTTTATTAGTAAATAAACAACAAAATTATATATCCAAACATGTTTTTATTTTTAAAAAATTGATAACGAAATAAAAACAAAAAAATAAAAATGATACCAAACGAAATTGCTAAATTCAAGTTGGTGTCAATACGTTGACTTTTTAATTTTAACCAATAAACAAATCATACATGATCACGTAGTGGATTTTTTAATTGACTTTCTTCCCAATAACCCAACAAAAAAGCGTCATATAAGCTGACTCCATTGATACACTAATATATTTTATTATTATATATGATTCCATTTCTGAAGCATTATTATAAGATAAAAATTTTGAGAAAGAATTTGAGTAAATATGCTCGCATTTAAAGTTTAAAGTAATATTCCTTTCATTTCACTCTAACCTAAATGTCAATTTTGTTTTTGTCATAAAATTTAACCAACAGGGTAGTATTTGTTGGACTATACCACCTTTACTGTTTGATATTATCACATAAAAAGTAGTGGATCCCACCAAAAGTTAACTTTAAAATTATTGAAATTAATGGTAATTGTGAAACTTTATTTTGCATTTTGGAGAACTGCACGTTATTTTGGAACATTTAAACTAATTAGTTGGATTCAAAACGAAGGAAGTAAATTGATTTAAGATTTTACAATATAATAAGGAAAAACAAAAAAATTTAGTTCCGCGCTAACGCCGTAGATCTATATAAAGTTATAATATATTTGTTTATACCATAATTTACAAGATAGTTACAAATGGGCTGCAACATATATCAATGGGCTATGTAATAACCAGATCGGCCAAGAGAAAGGAAGTAGACTATTTCAAAGTCAATGACTTTAATTGGTACTTAAGGCCGCAACGATTATGGAGAAGAAAGATTGAGGGTGGATTGGCCAGAAATCAAGCAAGACTTTAAAACAGGACTATTTGAATTTAAGGCGACAAAATTACAAGACCTTGATATTAGTCTACAACACAACTATAAAAACCAACAACCTAAAGGATATTGGGATCATCAACTTTCCAAAAATAACATAGATAACTCTCTGTTCAAGCAATTTCTTCTATTTTAGTCAAAAACCTTCCTTCCACTTGTCCTTATTAAGATTTCTTTTTATTTTTTATTTTCATTTAGTTCCTCGTTTTGAGTTCAATCAACTGTTTAGTTTGTCAACCATTGTTTAGCCTTTGATTGGCCAAAGAGAAATACTTAATTTAATAGAAATTAATCTTGTAGCTATTGCATTTTTTCAATAATAAAATATCAGTTCAGGTTAATGATTAAAATAACCCGACTGTGACTTTGAGTTAGGACCTGCACTTTTATTTCTTTTGTTGTTTTTCATTGCAAAAGCAACTGACACACCTTTTAAACCGCAAATCGACCTACGAATCGGCCAAGGAGATTTTTGGTGCAACAATATTAAATATAGTATTTCATATATTTTGAGCATAAAGTAAATTGTAATAAAATATAAGCTCTTCTCATATATTCATGTTGATTATAAGTTAATCAAGAAATTCTTTCTATCTCCCTTATTAAATGCAAAATTATGAGCATAGATAGAAAGAGGATTCTTCGGAATCTATTACACTTTGTAGTTTTGCTAACGGGGGCACCCATATATCCTTTAAGGTGGGTTGATTTTTCATTTAAGCAAGTAACTTTTCATTTAATACAGTAAATTTTTTTGAATTCAAGAAAAATTAAAACACTAATTATACAAAAATTTTTATATTTAGCACCTTAAATGCTGCATGGGTGCACCATTTAGCATTTTTCTTGTAGAAATTATTAGTCACTTATCAATCTTGTCTTTATTCCTTAAAGATTGTAGTCATAAATTTGTTACTGTTTTAAGAAACATAAAGCCGCATAAATTATGTATGAATAAACAACATAATATATTATAGATAATTTCATATGTAAAATTATTGACCGATGCAATAATCATAAAAAAAAGAAGAAAATATATGAAGAGAAAGTCACTATATTTAGACTACTTTTTCTACAAACATATTTATAGTAATTAATATTTTGAGAAAACCAAAAAAATAAGAAAACAGAAAAATATAACTAAGTTTATTGTTAATTAATTATGAATATCTTTTAAAAAGCATTTATTATAAATAGATTTTGAGAAAATTAAAAAAATAAAATTTTTTAATAACCTATGTGGAGGCCTTGAGAGAGCTCCTTTAAGCATAACTTTAAAAGTGGGGTATAGATTATCCTATATAGCACTCATAGAGTTTTTAGACTCTACAAGTAAGTTTAGAAGGTTTACAAGTGTCACGACTCAATCTGCAAGTTTGACTACAAAATAGCCTCTGCATTGCCTTAAAATACATGACTGCAACCACACACCAAAGATAACACAAGGTATAGTACACAAAGTATAAAAACAAAAATCAAATTCGGTTTGAAAATAATATTTTTCAATAAAGTAGTAGTAGTAGTAGTCATAGTTACTAAAACCGGCCCAAACAATGACCCATTCAAGGCCCCGAGTCACAGGTCAATCGGTTCAACCGTCGGGTCATTTGGGTCAATTTCGGTTTAATAAAATATTATAAAATTATTTTTATATATTTAATAATTTTATAAATTAAATAAAAAGTGTATTTTAATACTTATAGAACAAAACTATTAAAATTTATGACATATAAGATACTATACAATGATATAAATTAAAAATTAAAATATTTGTAATGTAATTAAACTATACTTTTATTAAATTATTGAAACTTTGAACTTTATAATGATTTATTTTTTCTTTTAATTTTTATTTATTTATCATGTTAATGGACTATATTACCCTTATTTTTTATTAAAAATTAAATTAGAATATGGTTTAAATGTAATTTAAATGACTTATATTCAACCTGGCTGGGTTAACGGGTTAAACCGGGTTTTATCGGTTTAAAACGGGTCAAAAGCACAAACGGTCTAAAAGCTTAATCAACCCGGATTAGGTCCCGGGTCACTAAGTTAATCGATCCGACCAACGGACCGGTCCGGGTTTAATAACTATGGTGGTGGTGGTGGTGGTGGTAGTAATAATAATAATAATAATCATAATAATATAATTAGTAAAATCTCCCATTTAAAAAATATCAAAACACTAGGCTCACATCTCTGAAAGCAAAACATTAAACAATAGAATTTAAAATCAGCAATTGATAACACTAAAGAGGACATCACCTATGGAAGCTAGAGGCAAGCCTAATCCCCACAAGCTAGAGAATGCAGTTCCTCACTGAGCTTTAATTTCCTAACAACATATAAAACCACGAGAATGAGTGCACATATTCAGTGATATGGTTTAGATAATGTGAAAGACTATTAATGGAGGGGGATGCAATTATATCAAAAATAATATTTATAAATCATGTATTTCTCAATAAGATTCTCACCAACAAAAAATATTTCATTTAAATTCCATATAAATAGGGTGGTATAAAATGACGAGTCATACTTGTCAATGGACTCACACCGTTGGAAGCAATGATCGTATAATCCTCAATTAAAATAAATATATAAATATCTTTGCTTGCTCTCCCAATATTGCCTCTAGTTGCACTTGCAACCATAAATGTTCCTGGCTAGCTACCCTACACGCCTCTCAACCAAGAGACTCATTCACATGTGCCTTTCAAAAGGCGGCCTACATGCTACTACCACTCACTTGGGCATCGCAAAGAATAAAACATAGGCTACTAAATTGCTAGCACCCTTTAAGACTGGCCACACAAGGACCAGTAATAAATATCTCGATCGAGCAGGCCAGTAAGAACCCTGATCGCACCATGATCAGGTTCACAATAAAATATTAGTATAGGCTTGTGTAGTGGATAACTATACCCTAAAATAGTTAAAACATTTATTTATAAAATAATTATAAAACAAGTTTTCCATTAGTGTCACTAAACATTGAGACCAAATCCCTCACAGATAGGGAGAGTAGTATATTCCCACGCTAATATAATTGTACAGCAAGAGCCCTCGCCGTGACCACTCATCGGTGCTCCTAATTTGTGTGAAATCTCATTAGAAATCCATTTTAAAATCAAAGTATGCAAATGCAGGCTAAAGGTAGCCCAAACAGGCTCCTAACATACCTATGAATGGCCCTAGGCTAAATCGGGATTAATTTCACATAAACCAAGAAAAGTTAACTTGGGTCAACTCGGAGTCAACCATAAGTCCAATGCCAATCATGGGCATACTTGGTGGCTAATCTTGCATGTGATTATATTTATTCATAAAAGTCTAGATTTATGTTATAAGCTACTAATCGAACATTTGTCAAGAAATTCTATAATTTGAGTTGCATTGTGTCATGGCCACCTCTTGTATAGGGCCAAGCCATGGCCAACCTTGTATAGGGCCATGGCCAGGTAGAGGCTAGTTGATGGGTAGATCGTTGTATCTAGGAAACCGGCCCCCATTTTGAACATGTCAATGGTTGTTCGTAGAATAGCTATAAAATCTCATTAGCTCTTTGGTTTTGGGGGGGGGGGGGGGGGGGAAGGGGAGGGGGGAGGGAGGGAGAGTCCGGAGACCCCACGGGTGGGTTGGCTCCCTGGCTTAGGAATACACTACCGATCGCTTAGGACTGCCCTCCTGGCCCGCAAGTGGTGTGGCGATGCATGGGGGCTAGTTTAGCCGATGTGGCTTTGTTGTAATCGTTATTGTCTTTTTCATTAGCTCGTGTGCTTGTTGCCTTGTTGTGTTGGTTGCTTTGTTGCCATGTTTCTTGGTTGTTTGTTTCCTTGTTGCTTGGTAGCTTAGTTGCCGTGTTGCTTTGAAGTAATACACAATGCCATAAATAATGGAAACATTTTCCCTTCGAGGGTAGATAGGGGTCACTGTGCTTGTTTGCTATTACCTTATAGGCTAATGTTGTGGCTACTGATGCTAACCAATGTTCTATGCTTGTGCAAAATTCAAGCAACTCTAGGCTGACCTGATTGGGAGAGCCCTTTCAAGTGCCGCATGGCCAAGCTAGACATCGAGTGTAAGGCTTTGTCTGTGACACATGGTATCAAAGCACGGTTGATCATTGCTATTTTTCAACACAGCCATCATCATGAGAGCCAGAAGGCTAAATGAGCAAGAGAGGCTTGAAAAGCTTGAGGCCACGATGGCCACCATCAAGGCTCAGATGGTCTCGTATGATCGATTGAGAGCCAAGAAGACGACCCATAATGGGTTGTCCGAGGCCATTGCCAACCTGGGGGAGGAAACCAGAGAGGCCTTGCAATTACTGCAATCCGAACTTGAAGAGCTCAAAACCAAGTTGAATGTGTTGATCGTGGCTGTGGGTAGGTTGGGTTCTGGCTCAACAAATAAAGCTAAGAGAGTTAAGGTGCCCGAGCCAAAGAGGTTCGAGGGGGCACGTGATGCCAAGGAGTTGGAAAACTTCTTGTTTGATATGGAACGATACTTTCAGGCTGTGCACACCGAATTGGAGGATGACAAGTTGTCCATGGCTGCGATGTACCTAGTTGGAGATGCCAAGTTATGGTAGCGCTCCAAGTTTGTGAATGATGTATGCCCTATCAAGACTTGGGCCGAGCTCAAACAAGAGCTGAAGAACTAGTTCTTCCCCAAGAATGTGAAGTAAATGGCTCGCAGGAAATTGTGAGATTTGAGCCAAACTAGATCGGTACGGGAATATGTGTAGGGTTTCTCCACCTTGATGCTAGATATCTGGGACATGTCCAAGAAAGACAAGATCTTCTACCTAAAGCCGTGGGCTAAGAATGAGCTCAATAGACAAAAGGTCCAAGATGTGGCCATGGCCATGACTGCCACTGAGTGCCTCAACAATTATAATATTGATGGTGGCCAGAAACGGAAAAATCCACCTCCTAATGTTAGCAACTCTAGTGGTGGTGTGGGAAAAACACCTAGGATGGGTAACCCATCAAGTAGGGGAAGGCAGAGAAGAACCTTTAGCAGAGACTCTCGATAGAGAACCATGAGCCAAGAGTCCCATATTCTAGGAGCACGGAGGCCTCCAACTTTAGGCCACGACTACCATTGGCTTGTTTTCGTTGCAATGGTCCGCACAGGATTGTAGATTGTCCATAACGATGGGCCTTAAATGCCCTACAAACTTCTTCTCCAGAAGCACTCCTGTTTGAGGTCGCTAGCGAAGCATTAGAGGAGGAGCCAGCTAGGATGGGATCCATAAGGTTTTTTAGTGCCCTACATGCTCAGTTGGCTCAAGCTTAGAAAGAGCCAACTAGGAGCCTCATATACGTAGAATTGATGTTGAATGGAAAGGCCAGCAGGGCCATGGTTGACATGGGAGCGACCGACATGTTCATTACCCCAGAGGAGGCCAAGAGATGTGGTTTCAAGGTTAACCGAGAGTATGGGTAGATGAAAACAATTAACTCGGCGGCCTCGTCTATCCATGGGAATGCCAAGAATGTGATAGCCAAACTTGGGCCATGGGAGGGAAGCGTAGACTTCACCATTTCCCCCATGGATGACTTTGATGTTGTCATCGGCTTGGATTTCATGATGCTAGCCCCGGCAGTCCCAATTCCTACCGCCAACTGCTTATTATTTTTGGGAAACCAACCTTGTGTGGTGCCAACAAGCACTCTCCCAAAGAGTGGAAAGAAGATGCTTTCCACCCTACAATTCAAGAAGGGTGTCAAGAGGGAGAACCATCATACATAGCCGTGCCCATTTATAAAGGAGAGGAAGGGCACGAGTCCATCCCTATGGGTATACGATCAGTGTTAAAAGAGTTCGAGGGCACGATACCTGATCAACTGCCCAAGGTTCTGCCCCCATGAAGAGCCATAGATCATAAGATTAAGCTATTCCCCAGAATGAAGCCACCGGTTATGGGACCTTAAAGAATGGCTCCCCTTGAGTTAGCCGAATTGAGGAAGCAATTGGATGAGTTATTAAAAGCGAGTTTCATTAGGCCCTCCAAAGCACCATTTAGAGCTCCGGTTCTATTTCAAAAGAAGCAAAATGGAAGTTTGAGGTTATGTGTAGATTATCGAGCCTTGAACAAGGTAACGGTGAGGAACAAGTACCCTATTCCTCTCATCTCAGACTTGTTTAATCAATTGTGACACACTCAGACCTAGCATGACCATTTCGTACGAACGGAATAGTGCAAGATGACGCAATAATTAAACAATATGTCTATCCGGCTGTGTCAAGTCAGAAGAGAAGTCAAGCTTAAGATAAGACGTAGTTGGAAGATGAGACAGGTGATCATGCATGGAAACACTAAAGTGGACTTCTTTAAATCCATAGCCAAAGGATTGGAAGTCCATTGGTGAATTGGTCGGTGGATCGGGCAAAAGATCAAAGTTTTTACCTATTAAAAGAGAAGAGAAAGTTTAGCCCAGGGTCTGAGTAGACCCGGTGCCGGGCTACCCTATAAATAGGGGGAGGTCGAGCCTTTCCCCTTCATTTTCTCTCTTCCTCTCTTCTCTCATTTCTTTTTTCTCTCAACTGCTCCTTTGGAGCAATTTTGGACTTTTGGCGGATCCGGACAAACCGACCGCAAGTTCAAGGCGAGATCTTGGTGAGTTGTTCCTAACTCCTTGTTCTTCATTTTTCTAAGTTTGCACGCTTATCCATGCATTGGTCTAGGGAAATCCAAGCTCAAAGTTAGTTTCAGCTTTTAGTTAGCTTTTAAGTTTAGATTTGAGATTTAGGAACTTTGAGCTTGTAATTCTTGTTTCCGCTCCGATAAACGTGTCATGGGAGGTGAGAGGAACCTCCATCTCGAATTTCACGCGAGTCGGTGGACCGAGAGGGTCGGAAACTGAGGAAAAGCCTCGGAACCGGAGGCCAGCAGACGGCTCCCACGCGGGAGAGACCAGCAGCCTAAATCCCCGCGGGACTGGGCCTGTCCCGCGCCGAAATGGGCCATTTTGGACCAAAATGGCCGATTGGGCCTAGTTAGGCCCAATCCGAGTTGGGCTCGGCCCAACTCTTATGGGAAGGGCCTTTTGGGCCCAGAAACAGGCCAGGCCCGAGCCAGCTACAGGGGTAGGCCTGCTTGGCCCATAACCCGGGCCGGGGGCCCAGCCCGAGTGTGGGCCCACGGGTCCCCAGGGGCATTTTCATAAATTTTCATCAAGTGTCCAATTTTCACCCCGGAACCTCCTGGATACTTTTCTAAGCCCCGAATCACATCCAGGCCCAGTCTTAGGTCATGCTAGAGCCTCATAGGTGCATTCATAAATGTAATTATGAATGCTAACTTATATTTCCATGTATTAGGGCTCCGGTTGAATCGAGTGTGGCGATGCTTCGGAGGTTAAGCTACAAGGAGCACTTGGGAGTATAAGAATCTCCCATTACTGTGAGTGACCTAGACTTCTTTGTTTAGCCACTGGGGAAAAAGGTTTTAAAACGGTTTTTAAAACATAAATGTTTTCAAAAAGGTTTTGGGATACGGGAAATCCACCCACACACACTTATTTGTGATATACCCACACGGTGAGTGGGATGTTTTAAAAAGACATATAAAACTTATGTGTGTGTGATTTATATGTTTTAAATACAAATGTTTTGTATGTATATATATAAATTTTCAAATATTATTATTATGATTATTGAGGGTACGATGCCCTTGGGAGATGAGTGATTGAGAGGGTTCCTCGGGGCTCCAATTTGCGGGAGCGTGGACCGAGTTTGAGAGCATGCATGATACTCAGCCGTGGACCGCCTATCGAGGGGCACAGTGAGTCGAGTCTGGTTGGGAGAGGTGCATAGGGAAACTCGCCAAAGCTCCAGTTCGCTGTGTTCCACCACAGCGAGGCACCACCGAGGGAAAGGGCTAGAGAAAGAGAAAGAGAAAGAGAAAATATTTTTAGAAAGAAAAGAGATAGCCCTCGGTGCAGTGAGGCATAAAACGATCGACGGGTCGCGCCTGCAGTACGATAGAGATGCCAGCCCATTTTATGTATATATAATTATTTATTTATTCAAAGTGTTTTTAAAAGAGGGTTCTCAGCAGGAGAACCAGAAAAGAAATTTTTAAAAGAAAAATATTTGTTTTATAATTATTTTATTTTATTTTATTTTGGATTTCCCTTATCCGCTCTAACCTAGATGGAGATTCTTAGAACCTCTGTCACTCACCTGTATCCAATGTGGATGGATGTAGATTTGCGTAGAGAGTCAGCTATAGAAAAGAGGCCCACTAGGAGGCGTCGGTGGCTTAGGCTTAGAAGTTTCCGTTGTGTAGGTATTCTCTCAATTAGTCCACTGGCATTACTTTTAAAGTTATTTATTTTATTAAATATTTTCTAATTTAAGTTTTAGTTTTATTTGACAGCGATGATGCCCATTTATGCCTTGCGGTGCCCCAGGTACGTGACTGGCCAGCACGTACTTCGAGGCAGCGCGACGGTTGCCACATGGCGTGACAATTTGAGCCGAGCCAAATACTTTTTGAAGCTAGACTTGCGATCAATGTACCACCAAATTAGAATTGCTGAAGGAGATAAGCCCAAGACTGCATCTGTAACTCGGTATGGAGCCTTTGAGTTTCTTGTGTTGCCTTTTGGTTTAACTAATGCTCCTGCCACCTTTTTGTACATTGATGAATAAGGTGTTCCATGACTTCCTGGACAAGTTCGTTGTCATCCACTTAGATGACATCGTGTTGTATAGTTCTACATTAGAGGAGCACCAAGAGCACTTGAGGTAAGTGTTTGAAAGACTGCGGGCAAATTAACTATATGTGAAGCGGGAGAAGTGTGCCTTTGCCCAAACTAGAATTTAATTCCTTGGCCATTTCATCGAGCAAGGCCGCATTCGAATAGACATGGGCAAGATGAAAGCCATCAAAGAGTAGGCAATTCCTAAGAATGTCAATGAACTCTGATCGTTCTTGGGCTTGACCGACTACTACAGGTGTTTCATTGAAGGATATTCTCGAAGAGTGGTAATCTTAACCGAGCTATTGAAAAAGGGTACGAGTGGGAATGGAGCAACAAGTGTCAAGAGGCCTTTGATGATTTAAAAAAGGCCATGGTGAGAGACCCGATGTTATCATTGCCAGATATTGAGAAGCCCTTTGAAGTATAAACCCATGCTTCAGATTTTGCCTTGGGTGGTGTCTTGCTTCAAAAGGACCACCCCGTGCCCTTTGAAAGTAGAAAGTTGGATAAAGCCAAAAGGAGATACACTGCTTAAGAGAAAGAACTCCTAGTAGTGATCCATTGTTTGAGAGTGTGGCTACACTACTTATTGGGATCGAAGTTTGTGGTGAAGATTGATAACATGGTAGTTAGTCATTTCTTCACCCAACCTAAGCTCATCGCAAAGCAAGCTCGATGGCAGGAATTCTTAGTAGAGTTCGATTTCACTTTTGAACACAAGTCAGGGAAGACCAATCAGGTGGTTGATGTATTGAGTTGAAAGGCAGAATTGGCCACTCTTCGGTTGATTGCCCCTATGGCAGTTAATAGAGTGACCACAAACATCAAAGATTTGATAAAGGAGAATCTGAAGGCAAACCCTCAAGCCACCTCCATCATGAAATTGGCAGAAAATGGTAAATCAAAGTTCTTTTGGGTCAAAGACAAGCTACTTATGATAAAAGGGTCATGGATGTAAGTCCCTGGATCTGAACAGCTGAGACAGAAACTGCTTCAAAAGTGTCATGACATCCCTTGGGTGGGTCACCCGAGTTGGAGGCGCACCTTTGCCTTGTTATATCAGAGTTATTATTGGCCCCATATGTGGAAGGATATGAGGGACTACACCAAGACGTGCCTCATTTGCCAACAAGACAAGATTGGGAAATAGAAGCAAGCTGGGTTACTAGAGCCATTGTCTATTCTTGTGAGGCCTTGGGAAAGCATCTTGTTAGACTTCATAACCAATTTCCCTAAAGTGGGGGACCTTGGTGCTATTTTGGTGGTGATAGATTGCTTTTCCAAGTATGCTACCTTTATCCCGGCTCCAAATCATTGTAATGTGGAAGACACGGCACGATTGATCTTTAAACATGTTGAGAAGTATTGGAGTGTTACATAGAGCATCATCAGTGATAAAGACACAAGGTTCACGAGAGCCTTCTAGAGAGACTTTTCAAGATATTGGGGTCAGAGCTCAACATCTCTTCAAGTTATCACCCACAAACTGATAGACAGACTAAACGATTTAATGGGTTATTAAAAGAATACTTGAGGCATTTTATGCAGGCAAACCAGAAAAATTGGCCACCTCTCATCGATTTTGCTTAATTGTGCTTTAACTCTTAAAAGAGTTTATCTACTAATAAGACCCTTTTTGAAATTATGATTGGACAACAACCCTGGTTGTCCCATACAGCGGTCAAGGTCTATCAAGGGAAGAGTCCACGTGCCTTTAGCTTTGCCAAGGAGTGGAAGCAAAACACAGAGATTGCTCGAACTTACTTGGAGAAAGCTTCGAAACGAATGAAAAAGTGGGCAGACAAAGGTCAGAAGGCCCAGTAGTTCGACGTTGGAGACTTGATGCTAGTGAAACTGAGCCCCGAACAGCTCTGTTTTCTTCGCAAGAGAGATTACAAACTTGTACGGAGCTACGAGGGTCCCATCCCTATTGTGGCCAAAGTGGGGAATGCTTTTTACAAGATAGAACCACTTGCTTGGATGAAGTTGCACCCGATGTTCCATGTCAGCAACTTGAAGTCCTTCCATGCTGTTCCAAGTGACCCGAGTCGAAGTTAATCTACTAGAGCCACAATTTGTGTCAAGCCGCCATCCGACAGACGTGTAGAAGAAATCCTTGCTGATAGGACCATTTGGCATAGGAGGAAACCCATACTTGAGTACCTTGTAAAATGGTAGGGATTAGGTCCGAAAAAAGTTAGTTAGGAAAGAGTCAATGACTTATAAACCTTCCAGCTAAAGATCAAAGAATTCATAGCCACCAAGTTGATGAAGGCGTCGACCGATTAAGTGGGGGAGAATGTCATGGCCACCTTTTGTATAGGGCCAAGCCATGGCCAACCTTGTATAGGGCCATGGCCGGGTAGAGGCTAGATGATGGGTAGATCGTTGTATCTAGGAAACTGGCCCCTATTTTGAACATGTCAATGGATGTTCATAGAATACCTATAAAATCCCATTAACTCTTTAAGGGAAGGGGGGAGAATCTGGAGACCCAACATGTGGGTTGGCTCCCTGGCTTAGGAATGCACCATTGATCACTTAAGGCTGCCCTCCTAGCCAGCAAGTGGTATGGTGATGCATGGAGGTTAGTTTAGCCGATATGGCTTTGCTGTAATCATTGTTGCCTTTTTCATTAGCTCGTGTGCTTATTGCCTTGTTGTGTTGGTTACTTTGTTGCCATGTTGCTTGGTTATTTGTTTCCTTGTTGCTTGGTAGCTTAGTTGCCATGTTGCTTCGATGTAATACATGATGCCATTAATAATGGAAACATTCTCCCCTCAAGGGTAGATAGGGGCCACTGAGCTTATTTGCTATTGCCCTACGGGCTAACATTGTGGCTAGTGATGCTAACCAATGTTGTGTGCTTATGTAGAATTCAAGCAACTCTAGGCTAACTTGATCCGGAGAGCCCTCTCAAGTGCTGCACGGCCAAGCTAGACATCGAGTGCAAGGCTTTTCTATAAGACATTGCAACCATAGTCATGTTTTTACCCCTTCTATTTTTAAGCCATAACTAGCTCAATTCTAATCGAATTGACTCAATTTAGAAAGCTAAGTAGTGCTCTAAAACTTTCATTTCAATCACTAAGTCAAATTCTATCATTCACTAATTGAAATTCTAGGTTGATTCCAAACTGTCGTGCTTTTTTGGAAAAAGCATGGTAATGTCAAAGATTAGCATTTTTCGTTAGCTTAAACTTGGCATCTTAACTCGGGTCCTTCTACAGAGTTGTAAAGGACTCAATTCGTTACAATTTAAGTATAAGATATTGGTCTCTTAAATTAGTACTAGAGGGGGGGTGAATAGCACTTATGACTTCTTCTTGGATAGTGCTACTTCAATTTGAACTTTTGGTAGTGAGGTGGTTGGTGTTTGGGGTTGTTTTGGAGAGTTGGATGAGTTTTTTGCAAAGTAAAGCAAGTAAAGAAGATATAACACTTCTATTTAGAATGGTTCGGTGTTCCTCACCTACATCCACTACCTTGATCTTCCCAATCAAGGATTTTCAATCTCCTCTTCACTAGGACAGTGGAATTCTAGCTTCTACAAAGCCTTTACAAAGAAAGCTCATCCCAATCTTTAATGCCAATCAACCTAGGACCTCCTAGTTGATGCAACCTACTTAGAGTGATTCCCTCATCTCTAAGAATACAAGAAAAACTGAAAATTGTGTACAAAAAATGATCTCTAACAAGACCTAAGATGTACAAGAATTCCAGCTCACTCAAATTTCTCTCACAAAGTGTGAAAAGTTAGGAACAAGAGAGAAATCAATGCGCAAGGAAAATGTAGTAAATGCTATTCAATGCTCTTTTATTTTTTATTTTTCTTCAGCATTTACCCTCTTAAATAACCTGAGAACTAATTCTGTCCGTTGAAGCATTTAATGAAGAGAGAGGCCAACTTGCAGCTTTGAAAAAACTAGCCGTTACACTGTTCTGACACTATTGAATCGGTTGAGGCCATTGCTGAATCGGTTCAATATGTCTGATGCTGTCTTTCAGACTTCTAGTTTCTTTTGTTGAATCAATTTACATTCCCCCTCAATCGATTCAATTTCTTCAGCTACCATTTTCTTCAGGGTGCTGAATCGATTAAGCATAAGACTCAATCGGTTCAATTTCTTCAGCTTCAGACTTTCTAGTCTTCACTTGTTCTTCCTCAATCGGTTGAGTACCTTTGTGAATCAGTTGAATATCTTTGACTTCCAACTTCTTCTTCTTTCCATTACTTGCTCAATCGGTTGAATGTCTCGGGTTTGTGCTTTATAAGCTTAGTCCAACCTTGTTCAATCGATTGAGATAGAACCTCAATCGATTGAATCCTTAACACTTAGCATTTTCACTTTTGCCTTTAAAGAATCTGCACACTTAACTTAGATTCATTAAAAGCATATAATTTGGTTGTTTTGTATTCATCAAAAACACTTAGGGTTCAACAATCTCCCCCTTTTTGATGATGACAATACATCCCTTTAAACAAACTTAAAGAGATTAATCTAAGTTAAAACATAAATGTGCAAATGCTAAAATTTTAATCAATAGGTCCCCCTGAATATATGCTCTCTTCACCCTACACTTTGTACATACATCTACCTATACATGCATTTCAAAGGATAGACAATTTCATCTACATGTAAACATCACAATCATAAAATAAAACCTGTACAAGTCATCAAATATATATGTATATATATATTTTCAAGTAATTTGCAATGCAAAGTTCCAAAACCTAATGTTGATTCGTCAAGATAGGTAAATCAAATCAAAACATTGTTTTAAAACATAATTAAGCTCCCCCTAAGTTTGTACAGTCTATTTCTCTCTTTTTTTGACATCATCAAAAAGCCTTAAAGATTAGATTTTGGTTTCCTTTGTCTTTTCTTTTGATACTAAAGGGTAGGAGATGAGGCTTTGGGTTGGGGTTCAGGTAAGAAGGCAGTAGATGGGGTAGGCTCTGTTGGGATGGGCTTAGATGGTACAGTAAGGGTGGAGATGATTGTCTCTGTGGTCTGAATGGCTGCTGCCATCTCTTCCTCTGCCACTTGCTCTTCTCCTTGGTCAGCCTTATGCTGGGGGCACATTTTCTTGATCAGTCTCTTGCTGTTGCCCTTCCTGTTCCAAGTCAGCCTCTTGTTCATCCCCATGATCCAAGTCACCAATATCAAAGTATTGGTCCCCTAATTGTGTACAAATCTCCTCCACCATTTTGTCCAAAGCATCTAACCTCGTTAAAACTAGTTGCTTGAACTCCCGAATTTCTTCTCCCAAAGATGTCTCCATTCTTAACATAGTGTCCAATATCAACCCAATCTGATCATCTTGAGGTGCAGTTTGAGGTTGTTCTTAGACTTCTTCTTGGGCTTGCTCTTGTGTTGCCTCTTCCTCTTGTTGTGGTTCATTTTTCAGCTTTCTTAGCACTATTTCGGTTGTCTTCACAATTTACTTGATCCAATTGTTACCATCCAAAATATAATGCATTTTCTGAAGATCAGTACTCACTTTGAGGTCATTTTGGTACCTTTGAGCCCAAATACCTTTTTTTCTTAGTAATTTGGTGCTGATGTTGCCAAAAGCCAACTTTGATCTCTTGCTCCAAGCTATCTCTTTCATTCTGTCAATTAGAAACCGAGCAGTGTTGACCACTCCATCATGCATAGCAGAAAACATCAACCAGAGATCCTCCTGACTCACAGTGCTGAAACTCCCTGACCTTCCATAGAGGGTGGTGCTAATGAAAACATGCAATAATCTGAGCTCCAAAGTTTTGATCTTCAAGACTGAGTTCATGAGACCAAAACTTTCATCTAAGCTAGTAATTTCCATCTATGGTAACCCACAAGTAAACTCAGATGGCCTAGAATATGCTCTTTTCTCAAACTATATTTTCAATAAGCTACCTAGGTCCTTAGGAGTAATTAGAATCTCCTTACCACAAATAAAGGCATGAATGCCCTCAGTGTTGATTTCCACATTTTCTCCTAACTCATCTTGATTCTTAGGAATACTTGATAAAATTCTCTAACCATAAGTTCACTATATTCTCTATCCTAAAAATTACTCAAGCCAAACCATTTGGCATCCACAAATAGTTTCCTAAGGCTATCATGAAAAGTATAGTTTTCAAATTCCTTCCAATCAATCTCCCTACCACAAATAACCTCCTTAGATGACATAATTTCATCATATCTTTTTTTATGAATTGAGTTTCTAAAATATCTAATGAGATTACCTCCTTCTTAAATTTGAACTCTGCCACTCTGAGGATTCCCACTAGCAATTCCTTTCCCCTTGCTCAACTTCTTGCCCATGTGCTTCACCTTTTTGCTTCCCTCTCCTTGTTGTGGAATTTGTCTCTTGGGTGCCATTTGGGGTTTTTAGGTTTTGGGAATTGTGAATTTTCAACTTTTGGAGTGTAAGTGTTGATTTTACGTTTAGAGAATGAATTGGAGATTGGGTATTGTAACTGATAGAGTTTCATGATGAGTTTTTGTGAGGGAAACTGAAAAATTTTGAATTGGAATTAATTCAAAACATTTTTGAAAGAGTGAGAATCGTCGGGTTATATATAGGCCCAACGAGTTCAATCAATTAAATGAAATACTCAATCGATTAAGCAAGTTCTGTAATTTGCTTCCAGACCTTGTTCAATCAGTTTAGTCAAAGACTGAATCGATTGAAACTTTCTGTTTGAGATTTTCTTTTTGAAATCTTTAAAAAGTGAATCGATTGAAAGATTTGTGAATCGATTGGATTTGAAGCTCAATTTTTAGAAAGTCATTTACCCAGAAATGTTGAATCGGTTCATTGTAAAAGTAAATCGATTGAATTTGAAGAACAATTTTGAAAACCTTTTTCCCAGAATTATTGAATAGGTTCACCATAGAGGTGAATTGATTAAGTTTGAGGAACTTCAAATAAGCCTTTTTCAAAACTTATGAAAAATCGACTGAGCCAAATGCCCAATCGATTCAACACTTTGAAGAATCATTTTTAGGAGTGGGAACTTGAATTTTTCAACCACATGAACATATATATATATATATATATATTAACAAGATCAAGTTTTATGCAATTAAGACACATAAACAACAAATCAATAGCAAATCAAACATGCATTTCCAAATAATTAATCACAATTTGAGTTCATGCATATTTGTCATACCAAGTTCTCTCCTAATTTTGCAAAATTGATCCTCACTCAAGGGCTTTGTGAAAATATCAGCTAATTGGTGCAAGGTGTCCACAAATTCTACTTTAATATCTCCTTTAAGCACGACCTCTAATAAAGTGATGTCTAATCTCAATATGCTTAGTTCTAGAGTGTTGAATTGGATTTTTGGAGATGTTTATGGCACTTGTATTGTCACATAAAATGGGAACTTGTTCTGTTTTATGCCATAGTCACTAAGTTGTTGCCTAATCCATAAAATCAGAGCACAACAACTGCCTAAGGATATATATTCAGCTTCAGCAGTAGAGAGTGCTACATAATTTTGTTTCTTGCTAGACTAAGACACAAGCATATTTCCTAGAAATTGACAAGTACCACTAGTGCTTTTCCTATCCACTTTACTACTAGCAAAATCAGAATCAAAATAGCCTATGACACACCCAGACCTAGCACGACTTTTTCGTAACAACGGAATATTACAAGATGACGCGATAATTAAACAATATGTCAGTCCGGCTGTGTCAAGTCTGAAGAGAAGATAAGCTTAAGACAAGACGCAGTTGGAAGATGAGATTGGTGACCATGCATGGAATCTTTAAAGTGGACTTCTTTAAGTCCATAGCCAATGGATTGGAAGTCCATTGGTGAATTGGTCGATGGATTGGGCCAAGGATCAAGTTATGAGAGGTTTCAAAGAGGGGAAAAAGTCTGGCCCAGGGTCTGAGTAGACCCGGTGTCGGGCCTTACTATAAATAGGGGGAGATGAGCTCTCCCCCTCTCATTTTCTCTTCTCCCTCTCTTCTCTCCTCTCATTTGCTCTCTCGGGGCAATTTTGGACTTTTGGCCGATCTGGACAAACTGACCATAAGTTCAAGGCGAGATCTTGGTGAGTTGTTCTTAACTCCTTGAACTACGTTTTATTAAGTTTTCACGCCTATCCACGCATTGGTCTAAGAGAGATCCAAGCTCAAAGTTAGTTTCAGCTTTTAGTTAGATTTTAAGTTTAGATTTGAGATCTAGGAACTTTGAGCTTGTGATTCTTGTTTCTGCTCCAGTAAACGTGTCGTGAGAGGTGAGAGGAACCTCCATTTCGAATTTCACGTGAATCGGTGGACAAAGGGGCTCGGGACCGAGGAAAAGCCTCGGAACCCAAGGCCTGCGGACAGCTCCCGTGCAGGAGCCGAGTCTCTCCCGCGCGGGAGAGACCCGGCTGATGCGTGTCGCAAAGCACAAAAATTAACCTCACTACTCTAACATGTAGTTAGGGAAGCAAGGGTCGATCCCACAAGGAGCTGTCCAATTTATCATTACTTTCACAAAGCTTATATCAAACTAAACAAGAATTTAAAGAGGGGGTTTTGTATTGGTGTTGGAAATAAGACATAAGGAGTTACCAAGTATGGTAATAATAATGCAATGTATGATAAAATAAAACCTCCAATCTATTATATGATCAATCTTTCAACCTAGCACTTGATCATTGATTCATTGACCAAACATTCTTCTCATTAATTGGTTAACCCCATGGATTAGAAACCAGCTTCAAATCCATGAATCTTTCCTAATGTTGATTAACCATGAATCCAGGTTCACTATTAATCCTTCCTCTTATGGCTAATTTGAATCCCAGCAATCCAAATTCAAGCCTAGAAGAGCAATAAGCTAGTGAAAGATGAAAGCTAACAACAATCAATAACAAACCCAGCATTCATTATTCAAATTGCATCTTCAAATCTCTTTGAATGTAAAAACATCCTCTTGCTACTCAAGTTCTAAGAAATCACCAAACTCTAGCTTTGGAGTTCAAAGATTAGCATGCTAATGAACTACTCAATCAATTATTTGCAACTAATTAACTCAGCAATCCAAAAGACAAGATAATAAACATGATAATCATCTTTAAAGCTCAAGAGATAGAAGAACAATCAATGAACAAGAAAGCATTAAGAACAAGAATCTCACAAATGCAGATCAAAATGATTGAATCTTATAATAGATTGGAGTTATAGAGTTTTGCTAAAACGAAAGTTACAAGAAGAGAAAAACCCAGCAAAAGACACCCTCCAAAGCTGAACTCAACTCCCCTTTTAGCTGCCTCCTCTGTCTCAGCCTTCTGCTTTCCAGCTCTCAGCCTTCTGCTTTCCAGCTCTCAGCCCACTCCTCCATTATTCCTCCTCAATCATTCCTTCCAGATCAGATAAGGAATCTTAAGGATAAAATAAAATAAAGTAGAGGCCATTATTGTAAAGAGAGAGACAAGTCTGAGGAGATTTCGGGATTTAACTCTGCCTTCTCTCCACTGAATCCCCGGAATATGTTTTTCAAGAGTTTGATAGTGGAATGACAGCATTTAAGTGGGTCTGTCGACGTTTTGACTTTGTTAGCCGTCGACGTCTAAGTGTCTGCCCATCGACGTCTCTGCTTGTTTTCTTCATATTTTTCCTAGCTCGATTGATCCGTCGACGTCTAAAGATGTGCACGTCGACGTCTAAGTGTTTAGCCTTTATGTATTCGAAGTCAGAAATTTCTACCCGTCGACGTCTAGAGTTGGCCGTCGACGTCTCTGCTTGTGTAAGTGATCTCGTGTCCATTGCTCGAGCTGCCGTCGACGTCTACTTGTTTACCCGTCGACGGATTGGTCGGGCAGACCCGGACTTAGTTTGATAGTCTCTCGTAAAATAGACATTTGGAGGGTCAAACGAACTCCGATTTCGACGTTCTTTAGCATTCCGGAAAGCCCAAGATGTCCTCTATAACTTTTATGTAGATCACAAAAACAATTGAAGTCTCGAACATAGATAAACTCAGCCATATTTATGATCTATCCAATCTGTCAGGATTTCAACTTTGAGTTCTTTACATCTTGTCTTCCCACTTGATTTGTGTTTGGTCCTTTTCACTTCAATTCCATCATTTTCACTCAATTACCTCAATTGACACCTACAAAGTGAAACAAAGCTAAGTAAGCTTAGTTTATACAATGAAATGCATAAATCCATAGAGATTAACATAGGAAAATATGTCTATTTTGGTACTCAACAAATTCCCCCACACTTAAACCTTTGCTCGTCCTCGAGCAAGCCTAAGGGGAGTTATTATCTACACTAAACCTAACCTAACTTTATTGTCCATTTTTGTAGGAGAACACGGTAGCTTTTAGCCTAAACTACAAGCCCATATTAAACCCCTAGGTGTCCCTAGTAGGAGGAGGTATGGTCTTCTAAAAGTGTACCAACAATAGCCACAACATTCTTATTATGGTAGTTAAAGTTCAAATCGAACTCAAGAGAAACACATGTGTCGAGTAAAAGCATGGATAAGAACTAAAGAAAACATAACAAATCATGAATAAGAAAACTAAGCGAACAAGATTAATAAATAACAATGCAAGCATTAAACTTCAACCAAACATGCTTGAATAGGGCAATTCCTCACTAGTCATCTCTCATTCACTCAAGTGTTTGATAACGGTGCCCTCAAGAGTCTTTCTATGAAAATATACTTACCATATGCTTGCTAGTCTACCTCATCTCCACTACTCCATCTTACATGTCATGAATGAATGAATGAAAAGGTTTTAAAGTAAGGTTGTAATGGGGCCTTGGTTGAGAAAGTTACGAAAGAAAGAAATGAGTAAAGGAATTCAATCAAAGGCCTCTTCAAGATTAATGAAGTATTAACTAATTGAAATTATGGGCAGATTTTACTTTTAATAGCCCAAATCTTGGCTTGGTCAACAATTCACTAATCTCTCCATCTTTTAATCAACTTCTTTTCACTCTTTTCGTCCTTTTTTTTTTTCATTTGAACCTAGGAGATGCCAAGTTCTTTTATAGTGCCTTTCTGTCTAGATTTTGCTTTCTTAAGGCACATTTTATTTTACTTTAAATACTTTGGACATCTCACTCATACAACCTTTTTCTCAATTGACCAACTCAAGGTGGTTTTTCCCCCCACACTTATTCTTGTTGCCAACTTTTTTCCAAGAACATAAATGTAAAACAAGGCAATTATTTCACTAAGTCAAAGAGACAAGGTGAGTAAACTTGTTTTTCTTTTAAAGCTTAAGGTCCTTTTTGGGATAATAAGGTTTAACAACAAAGAACATGGCTAAAATCATGTTAAGCTCATGGGGTTATCTACATTGGTTTTACAAAGGTTGGTCAATTTGGCTCAAACTTTGTCCTAAACCTTAATCATCTTTCAAACATGAATGCAATAAATGTAATCTCAACAAGGTATCAAGCAAGTTCTAGAAGCATACAACCATAGGAGACATAAATTACACTCAAGAATGAAAAGAGATTGAAGTGCAATCTATAAAGCTCAAATCCTCGCAAGGTTGTTAATGCATTACCCTACTCAAACATATTTGACTTAAAGAAATCAACTAACACGATACTTAGAAATCAAGAAGCAAAGCATCTTATTCAATCAACATCATGCATCTTTCATTCCTAACTAGGCTAACACTCATACCATGAATAACTCATCATTCCATTTGAAAGTTAACTATCATGTAACTAAAAACTAAACTACTACCCCCAATTATCAAGCAATGCAATTGCAAATCAAAAGTGTCAACTCCCTGCCAGTATCACCCGTCGACGTATGAGGTTAGAGACGTCGACGGATGACTACTTCAGCTCAACTTATCTTCCTTGTCCGTCAAAGAATATGACGCCAATTTTTAGCTCAAGTGGAGAGGGTGGGTGGCTCAAGTTGGTATGTACAAAATCCTGAAAAATGAAACAAAGAACAACAAGAGAATCAAAGCGAACAAAAGCGAAACAAGAAAACAACAAGTATAAAAGTTGAAATGAAAGTAAGTTAAGTAAATAATTAAACAAGTTCTAATCTAAAGAAAAATAGGGAAAAATCACAAGGGAACAGGGGAAACAAATGAAAATGTAAAGAAAGTAATGATAAATACCGTAGCCCTCCGGCAACGGCGCCAAAATTTGATGCGTGTCGCAAAGCACCAAAAATAACCTCACTACTCTAACATGTAGTTAGGGAAGCAAGGGTCGATCCCACAAGGAGCTATCCAATTTATCATTACTTTCACAAAGCTTATATCAAACTAAACAAGAATTTAAAGAGGGGGTTTTGTATTGGTGTTGGAAATAAGACATAAGGAGTTACCAAGTATGGTAATAATAATGCAATGTATGATAAAATAAAACCTCCAATCTATTATACGATCAATCTTTCAACCTAGCACTTGATCATTGATTCATTGACCAAACATTCTTCTCATTAATTGGTTAACCCCATGGATTAGAAACCAACTTCAAATCCATGAATCTTTCCTAATGTTGATTAACCATGAATCCAGGTTCACTATTAATCCTTCCTCTTATGGCTAATTTGAATCCCAGCAATCCAAATTCAAGCCTAGAAGAGCAATAAGCTAGTGAAAGATGAAAGCTAACAACAATCAATAACAAACCCAGCATTCATTATTCAAATTGCATCTTCAAATCTCTTTGAATGTAAAAACATCCTCTTGCTACTCAAGTTCTAAGAAATCATCAAACTCTAGCTTTGGAGTTCAAAGATTAGCATGCTAATGAACTACTCAATCAATTATTTGCAACTAATTAACTCAGCAATCCAAAAGACAAGATAATAAACATGATAATCATCTTTAAAGCTCAAGAGATAGAAGAACAATCAATGAACAAGAAAGCATTAAGAACAAGAATCTCACAAATGCAGATCAAAATGATTGAATCTTATAATAGATTGGAGTTATAGAGTTTTGCTAAAACGAAAGTTACAAGAAGAGAAAAACCCAGCAAAAGACACCTCCAAAGCTGAACTCAACTCCCCTTTTAGCTGCCTCCTCTGTCTCAACCTTCTGCTTTCCAGCTCTCAGCCTTCTACTTTCCAGCTCTCAGCCCACTCCTCCATTATTCCTCCTCAATCATTCCTTCCAGATCAGATAAGGAATCTTAAGGATAAAATAAAATAAAGTAGAGGCCATTATTGTAAAGAGAAAGACAAGTTTGAGGAGATTTCGGGATTTAACTCTGCCTTCTCTCCACTGAATCCCTGGAATATGTTTTTCAAGAGTTTGATAGTGGAATGACAGCATTTAAGTGGGTCTGTCGACGTTTTGACTTTGTTAGCCGTCGATGTCCAAGTGTCTGCCCGTCGACGTCTCTGCTTGTTTTCTTCATATTTTTCCCAGCTCGATTGATCCATCGACGTCTAAAGATGTGCACGTCGACGTCTAAGTGTTTAGCCTTTATGTATTCGAAGTCAGAAATTTCTACCCTTCGATGTCTAGAGTTGGCCGTCGATGTCTAAAGTTGGCCGTCGACGTCTAGAGTTGGCCATCGACGTCTCTGCTTGTGTAAGTGATCTCGTGTCCATTGCTCGAGCAGCCGTCGACGTCTACATGTTTACCCGTCGATGGATTGGTCGGGCAGACCCGGACTTAGTTTGATAATCTCTCGTAAAACAGACATTTGGAGGGTCAAACGAACTCTGATTTCGACGTTCTTTAGTATTCCGGAAAGCCCAAGATGTCCTCTATAACTTTGATGTAGATCACAAAAACAATTGAAGTCTCGAACATAGATAAAATCAGCCATATTTATGATCTATCCAATCTGTCAGAATTTCAACTTTGAGTTCTTTACATCTTGTCTTCCCACTTGATTTGTGTTTGGTCCTTTTCACTTCAATTCCATCATTTTCACTCAATTACCTCAATTGACACCTACAAAGTGAAACAAAGCTAAGTAAGCTTAGTTTATACAATGAAATGCATAAATCCATAGAGATTAACATAGGAAAATATGCCTATTTTGATACTCAACACCGGCGCCCAGGTCCTGCGTGGGACTGGGCCTGTCCCGAGCCGGACTGGGCCTTTTTGACCTAAAATGGCCTATTGGGCCCAAACCGAGTTGGGCTCAGCCCAACTCACAAGGGAAAGGCCTTTTGGGCCCAGAAGCAGGCCAGGCCCGACCCAGCCACATGGGGGGCCTGCCTAGCCCAAAATCGGGTCGGGTTGGGCCCTACAGGCCCAACCCGAGTGTGGGGCCCATGGGTCCCCAGGGGCATTTTTGTAATTTTTCACCAAGTGTCCAATTTTTACCCCGGAACCTCCCGGACACTTTTCTAAGCTCCGAATCACATTCAAGCCCAGTCGTAGGTCATGTTAGAGCCTCATAGGTGCATTCATAAATTTAATTATGAATATTAACGTATATTTTCATGTATTAGGGCTCCGGATAATCGAATGCGGCGATGCACCAGAGGTTAAAGCTACATGGAGCGCTTGGGAGTATACGAACCTCCCAATTTGTGAGTGACCCTGTTTTCAGTGTTTAGCCACTAGGGACAAAATGGTTTTAAAATGTTTTCAAATATAAATTGTTTAAAAAGGTTTTACAACTGTTTTGGGATAAGGGTAATTCACGACACACTTTTTATTTTGTGATACGCCCAGTTAAAGGGTGGGACGATTTTAAAATCTAAAGGGTTGTGTGTGTTTAAATGTTTTAAACATAAATGTTTTGAATATATATATTTATATATGATAAATATATGGATGGGATGCGAGACGAGAGATAAGTAATTGAGTGGCTCCTCGGGCTCCAATATATACGGGAGCGTGGATCGAGTTGGAGAAAGCATGCTAGATTCTCAGCCGTGGACAGCCTATCGAGGGGCACGATGAGACGAGACCTTGGGAGAGGCGTGTAGGGAAGCTCGCCATGGCTCTAGAGCTATGTTCCACCACAGCTGGCTACCACCGAGGGAACGGGCTAGAGAAAGAGAAATTATGGAAGTATATTTTAAGAGAAAAGAGATGACCAGTCCTGCCTTCAGTGTATTAAGAGCCAGCCCATGTAGTATATATATATATATTCATTTTAAAGGTTTTTAAATCAAATTCTCGTTGGAGAATTTCAAAAGAGATTTTGGAAAACAAAATTTATGCTTTTTACTTTATTTATTTTATTTTATTATATTTTCGATTACCTTGATTTCCTTAACCCTGATGGAGATTCATTGAACCTCTGTCACTCACCTGTATCCAATGTGGATGGATGCAGATCCGCGTACGGGGTCAGCTAATAGAATGGAGGCTCACTAGGAGACGTCGGTGGTTTAGGCTTAGTAGTTTCCGCTGTGTAGGTATTCTTTAAACTAATCCACTGGTGTTGCTTATAAATAAAATATTTTACTAAATGATTTCTAATTAAAATTTAGTTTTGTTTTGCAGCGATGATATCTATTTCAAGCCTTGCGGTGCCTCGGATGCGTGGCTGTAGACACGTACTTCGAGGTAGCGTGGCGGTTGCCACGTGGCCGACCCCGGGCGGGTCGAGGTGTGACAGCCTAAGAGATCAAAAGAACTACCTCTGGGATACCATAGACCTAAGTTTTGAGTATTCAAAAGGTATCTAAAGATTCTCTTAACAGTAGTCAAATGTGATTCCTTAGGACATGCTTGAAATCTAGCACATAGACATACACTTAGCATGATATCAGGTTTACTAGTAGTCAAGTAAAGAAGTGATCCGATCATACCTCTATATAGCTTTTGATCTACCTCTTTGCCTTTCTTATCTTTAGCTAGTTTTGTTGAAGGGCTCATGGGGGGTCCAATTCCCTTCATGTCCATCAAACCAAACCTTTTTAGCATGTCCTTGGTGTACTTGGCTTGATTAATGAAGATGCCATCCTCACTTTGCTTTATTTGAAGACCAAGGAAGAAATTCAACTCTCCCATTATGCTTATTTCAAATTCTCCTTGCATTTCTTTAGCAAAACACTCACGTAATTTTTCATTAGTAGCACCAAATATAATGTCATCAACATATATTTGTACAATGAGAAGATCATTTTTACTACTTTTAGTAAAGAGAGTGGTATCTACACCATCTCTTTTAAAATTCTTTTCAATCAAAAATTTTGAAAGTCTTTCATACCAAGCTTTAGGAGCTTGTTTCAGCCCATACAAAGCTTTTTGCAGTTTATACACATGATTGGGCTTGTCATGAATTTCAAAACCAAGAGGTTAATTTACATAGAATTCCTCTTGAATAAAACCATTTAAAAAGGCACTTTTCACATCCATTTGAAAAAGTTTGAAATTCATGTAACATGCATATGCAAGCAATAACTTAATAGTCTCTAATCTAGCTACAGGAGCAAAAGTTTCATTGAAACCAATACCTTCCTCTTGATTGTATCCCTTAGCATCAAGTCTTGCCTTGTTTCTTACTACATTACCTAACTCATCCATCTTATTTCTGAAGACCCATTTAGTACCAATAATAGGATGGTTAGTTGGCCTAGGAACCAAGGTCCAGACCTTGCTCCTTTCAAATTGGCCTAGTTCCTCTTGCATGGCAATCATCCAACTTTCTTCTTTCTCCGCTTCTTTAAAGGTTTTAGGCTCAACTTGTGAGATGAAGACCACATGTTCATAAGTCTCCTTAAGTTATCTTCTTGTTTTCACCTTTTCGGAGGGATCACCAAGTATTTGCTCCTTTGGATGACTTTTGGCATACTTCCATGCTTTAGGTAGATCTTCATGAAGTTCTTCTCTTCTTTGTAGATCTTCAAGAGGTGGTTCAACTTCACTTCTCTCCAAGGTAGCATATTCATTTGGTGGCTCCTCATTAATCTTCATTTTCTCCATTTTTTAGTCTAGTTCACCTACATCATCATCGTCAACATGCACTACCTTTCTCGGTGCATTTTTAGATTCATCAAAAACCACATGAACAGACTCTTCTACAACTAGTGTTCTCCTATTAAAGACTCCATATGCTTTAGAGTTCAAGGAATACCCAAGAAAAATAGCTTTATCACTTTTAGCATCAAATTTTCCCATAAGGTGTTTTCCATTATTTAAAACAAAACATTTGCAACCAAAGCTCCTTAAATATGAAATATTTGGTTTCCTCCCTTTATAAAGCTCATATGGAGTTTTAGAAATTTTTGGCCTAATTGAAACCCTATTAAGAATGTAGCAAGCAGTATTTGTGGCTTCAGCCCAAAAATACTTTGGCAAATTGTTTTCACAAATCATGGTTCTTACCATTTCTTTCAAAGTTCTATTTTTCCTTTCAACTACTCCATTTTGTTGGGAAGTTCTTGGAGCAGAAAAGTTATGTTGAAAACCATTTTCATTGCAAAACTCTTCAAAATCTTTGTTTTAAATTCACCACTATGATCACTTCTAATGCTAACAATGCTAAGCTCTTTTTCTTTTTGAACTCTTTTACAGTGCTTCATGAACACATGCAATGCTTCATCTTTAGAGGACAAGAAATATGTCCCAGTAAACCTAGAATAGTCATCAACAATAACAAAGCCATAGGATTTTCCTCCTAAGCTAGTCACATTTATTGCAAACAAATCCATGTGTAATAGTTCTAGTGGTCTAGAAGTGGAAATCTCTTGCTTAGACTTAAAAGAGCTTCTAGTTTTTTTTCCAAATTGACATGCTTTACAAATATGGTCATTTTTGAAATCAAGTTTTGGAAGTCCAATGACCAAGTCTTTTCTTAAAAGTTCTGAAATAGTGTTCATACTTGCATGTCCTAGCCTTCTATCCCATAGCCAACTATCACACATTTCTTTTGCCATAAAGCAAGTTTCATTTATGCAATCATCAAGATCATCAAGATAGATCACATAAATGTTTTCAAAACGTTTTCCAACAAAAATGACCTTGTTAGTATTAATGTCAATCACATAGCATACTTGAGAATCAAAGCATACCCTAAATCCTCTATCACACAATTGACTAATGCTTAATAAATTATGCTTAAGACCCTTAACAAATAAGACATGCTTGATATAGCTAGTAGATGTGTTACCTATGGTTCTAATTCCTTGGATGATGCCTTTGGATTTGTCACCAAAAGAAACACTACCTTGATTTCTTCCATCAAGCTCTTGAAATAGTTCTTTACTTCTAGTCATGTGCTTTCAGCAACCACTATCAAGAATCTATGGTTGCCTCTCCTTTGGTTGAGCCTTCAAACAATTTTCCTTAAGCTCATGCTCAACCTACAAAAAAACTTTTTAGTTTTTTTTTAGGTACCTATACTTTGATGGGTCCTTGGGGATTAGATAGCACATGAGAGCCTTTGTGTGCCCAAACCAACTTGGTTTTGGGGAGGGACTTCTCATTCATGTAGCAATTAGTTGATATATGCCCTCTCTTCCCACAAGTATAACAGTGAACGTTAGAAGCATGCTTTTTCTTCCTAATAGATGCATTCTTGCTAGATTCACATGCAATATGTTCATTTCCTTTTTCCTTCTCATTCTTTTCCTTTAAAGTAGATATTATGATTATCAATTCATCAATGGTCTTTTGCAAGCTTGAGTTTTTAGCCTCATAATCATGCTTCAAAGCATCATAATCATTCTTAGCATGCTCTAACTCAATTTGCAGTAGATTTCTATGTTCAAACACTTCATGGAAATCAAGTTTAATCTTTTCAAGTTCACAATTCAATGAGTTTGCTTTTCTTTTCAATGTCTTATATTTTGAGGTAAGTTTTTCAAACTCATTGTAAAGACTTTCATAATCATCATGAATATCATCATCATCATCAAGCTTATCATCATGATTATTATCATTATTATTTAAATAGACACTAGGTAGTTTAGAGATTACCTCAATGGGGTCTTCTTTAGCCATCAACCAAAGGTTGGCTTTCTCATCACCTTCATCACTATCCGAAATGGAGCAATCAATGTTGAACTATGTGGCAGCCACCGTTGCTTTCTTTTGTTTCTTGTATTTATTGGATTGACCTTCTTTGAGAAGAGGATAATCCATTTTGAAGTGGCCGAGTTTCTTGCATTCAAAACATATTAATTTGTCACCCTTGTTGGCCTCATTCTTTTCTTTTCTCCCAAAAGTTCCTTAATCTTTCTTAAAAAATCTTCTTCCTTGCCTCTTACCTCTATGACCCATTAGTCTTTTGAACCTCCTAGCAAGCATAACAGGTTCTTTATCTTCTTCTTCACTACTTACACAATCAAGCTCTTCTTCAAGAGCACTCACTCTCAAAGCCAAATTTCTTTTCTTCTTTTTGGCATCCTCTTTCTCTTCTTCTTCATCTTCCTTCATCTCTTGCTCATAGGTAAGAGGAGAACCACAAAGGTTATCTAAGGAGATGGTGTTGAGATCCTTTGCTTCTCTAATGGCTGTCACCTTGGGCTTCCAAGCTTTTGGCAAGCTCCTTAGTAGCCTCTTTACAAGCCCATGCTCCGGAATCTCCTTTCCAAGATGCTTTAATTGATTCGCAATGCCATTGAATCTATCAAACATTGCTGTGATGCTTTCTTTCGGTTGCATCTTGAACACCTTATAGTTGTGGGTGAGAAGTGTAATCTTGGACTCCTTCACTTCAAAGGAACCTTCATGAGTGACTTTCAACTTCTCCCATATTTCTTTGGCATTTGAACATGTGGATATTCTATTGAATTCAATAGCATTGAGTCCACAATGTGTGTTAATTGCCTTGTAGTTGATTTGCACCTTCTTAATTTTAGCTTTATTCCATTCTCTTCTTGGCTTTAGCACTCTCATGCCATCTACCTCCTTCACTGGCACAAATGGACCTTCTTCAATACATCCCACATTTCATAGTCACTAGCTCTTATGAATATGGACATTCTAGTGCTTCAATATTGGTAGTTGGTGCCATCAAAGAGTGGTGGTCTATTGGTGGACTGACCTTCTACCATAGAGTTGCTGGTAGATGCCATTTTCCATCTATCCCAAGGATGTTAAGCCTTCTAATTGGGTTAGGCTCTGATACCAATTTTTGGTCCCTTAGATTAGTGCCAGAGGGGGGTGAATAGCACTTATGACTTCTTCTTGGATGGTGCTACTTTAATTGGAACTTTGGGTAGTGAGGTGGTTGGTGTTTAGGGTGTTTTGGAGAGTTGGATTAGTTCTTTGCAAAGTAAAGCAAGTAAAAAAGATATAACAATTCTATTTAGAGTGGTTAGGTATTCCTCACCTACATCCACTACCTTAATCTTCCCAATCAAGGATTTTCAATCTCCTTTTCACTAGACAGTGGAATTCTAGCTTCCACAAAGCCTTTACAAAGAAAGCTCATCCCAAGCTTTAATGCCAATCAACCTAGGATCTCCTAGTTGATGCAACCCACTTAGAGTGATTCCCTCACCTCTAAGAATATAGAAAAAACTAAAAATTGCAGACAAGAAATGACCTCTAAAAAGACCTAAGATGTACATGAATTCCAGCTCACTCAAATTTCTCTCACAAAGTGTGAAAAGTTAGGAACAAGAGAGAAATCAATGCACAAGGAAAAGTGTAGTAAATGCTATTCAATGCTCTTTTATTTCTTATTTTTCTTCAGCATTTAAGACCCTCTTAAATACCCTGAGAGCTGATTCTGTCCATTGAAGCATTTAATGAAGAGAGAGGCCAACTTGCAGCTTTGAAAAAAACTAGTCGTTACACTGTTATGACACTATTGAATCTGTTGAGGCCATTGCTGAATCGGTTCAATATTTCTAATGCTGTCTTTTGGCCTTCTAGTTTCTTCTGTTTAATCGATTCACATGCCCCCTCAATCGGTTCAATTCCTTCAGTTGCCATTTTCTTCAGGGTACTGAATCGATTGAGCATAAGGCTCAATTGGTTCAATGCCTTCAACTTCAGACTTTCTAGTCTTCACTTGTTCTTCCTCATTCGGTTGAGCACCTCTGTGAATCGATTGAATATCTTTGACTTCCAACTTCTTCTTTCCATTAGTTGCTCGATCGGTTGACTAACTTGCTCAATCGATTGAATGTCTCGGATTTGTGCTTTATAACTCAGTCCAACCTTGTTTAATCGATTGGGACAGAACCTCAATCGATTGAATTTTTAACACTTAGCATTTTCACTTTTGCCTTTAAAGAATCTGCACACTTAACTTAGATTCATTAAAAGTATCTAATTGGGTTGTTTTATATTCATCAAAAACACTTAGAGTTCAACACAAGAATTAAATCATTTAATTTTCTTTCTATGCAGAGTTATGCTCCTTGAAATACACAATCAGATTGTGACCTCAACAATAATGGTTGCAAAAATAGAAGTTACAACACCCCAATGTTTTGATGATATCTTACCCAATTCTCAATAGGTTCATTTGATATTTAGCTCTTTGTATAGTTTATATAGTTACCTACAACTTCTATAGAGGACACAAAATCCAGTTCTAGTGTTATCTAGCTCAAAATATTGTTCAATTCTAAACTCTCCAGTTTTCTAGGCCAAACAGGGCAGTTGGAAAGATTTGACATTTTCTCACAATGGGCTTAGATCTAACTAAGTCCTATTTTTGGACACTAAAGAAAATTCAATTCCTTTTCAAAACACTAAAGAAAACTTAATTTGAACATTGTTTAGCCTCTTAAATGTGGCTGGTAATCTACTTGCAGTTTGAAACTACAAGGCAGTAAGGGTTTCATTCTTCAAAGCCTCAATTTCTAAACCCTTTTTAAACTCTAAACTCTCTCACCTAATTATACCATGACTTAACCACATTTCTAGCCTTGCTATGCCCAATTAATCACCACATCTAACCACAACTTATTTTTAATCAAACTAAACACTAAACAATTCTTCAAGGTGTTCAACAACAAAATTCACCAACTTCCTAGCTCAAGTTTAACTTAAATCTAAGGCCAAAGTTCTAGCATGCATGACAAGAATTTTTGACAAGGTCTTCAAAAACTTACCAAGCTCAAATTTTCCAGCAAACTGAACTTAGATTAACTTACCCATTTAACCATCGAATTCTGTCTAATACACCCTTAGCATACAACCGTAAAAGGAACTTAGAATCTGGCTAAATGCTTAAACACAAGAACAAGATTAGCCAAATTCAAAATTACACTTAAATTCTTCTTCAAGAGCTCCAAAATTCTAACATTTGGATTCTTTTCAGTTCTTCACTAAATCTTCAAATTAATATTGAAAAGAGAAACTAGAGTTTTGAACCTTGATTCCCATTTAATTGCATGTTGGTTTCAAGAGGGATTTGTTTGACATGCAACACAAGAGAGAGCCAAGAGCTTCCAGCATGGGAGGAGCTTAATGATAAAGAATTGAGCGAGGAAGAGATGGTGGAGAGCTGGTGGCATTTTCAACCAATGATGGGGGCAAATATGATGGATTTTAGGTCCAATTTTGGCCAATAAAATGGCCTACAATCCATAAAAGCTCAAATCAGGCTTATTGCTTGCATGCTCCCAACTATTTAGTCTTTTTTTTTTTGGTCCAACTCTCATTTTCTTATTTGCTAAATGATTCTTTAAATTCCACTCATCCAATTTACATGCCTCATGCTTATATTCTCTTCTAATATGATATTACATCCAAATCATGTACTATTGCAAAATTACTTACATGCCACAAACATTTTACTTTTATTCACATGTCCATGATTCAATTGAAGTCTTGTGTTTATTTCGAGGTCATGTATTTGATCAAATTCCATCCCAAATAAAAATTATAATTAAATTTTCATTAAAATGTGTGCACTACTACACATGCGATCAATTTGATGTGAAAACTTTTACAAAGCAAATTATTGACCCAGAAAATTAGGTGCGGATTTCACATCTCTTCCCCCCCCCCCCCCACACCAAATTAAAATTTTGTCCTTGAAATTACTTAAGTTGATAAATTCAAAGTTAGATTATAGTCATTACGTCCGTCCATCCATTTTGATATCACTAGCTCTATCTTCGCACTTTACTGTAAATCTTAATTTGAAACCATTCAATTACTAAATCAATGCTAATTCCTCCCGTACCATACTTCATATGGAACCATGCCAACAATGGCTTGGTAACTATCATTATTGGCAATTCAACCAATAACAAGCGCAAGTCCCAACTCCCCAGAGGATTTACGGCACAATCACGCAACATAGCTCTCAAGCTTTAATTACTCTCTCAGATTGTCCATTATTCTGGGAATGGGATGCAACCTGAGAAATTCGAATTTCTTTCCCATTGCTAATTTTCAAACTTGTTCAAAACACATTTTAGTTCTGAAAACTACCAATATACCAACACCATGATGACTAATCATCTCACCAAACACAACTAACATGCACAATGACATTTATAGGTGTTGATATATATGATAAATTAAGGTATTCTAGACTTTGTATATTTTGAATTAAAAGTTACTAACCCAAACTATCTTAAAAATACTTCTTAAAAATATTTTTTAACCTTATTTTACATTCCCTTCAAAGCTTTTTAGTTAATGTATAGAAATTATTATCTCTTTTTCTAAGTTTCCTCCAAAGTAGCTACTATAATGCCTAAAATTTAGGCAAATCCTCAACAATCATCCGTAACCTTTTCAATCTAAAAGTTCAAAATTGAAAATTAAATTTAAAGTTTTAAATATAATTTTGGCAGAATAAGAAGAGCTGCCACCACTTTTTGTCACACCCCGACCTGGAAGGCCGGCCACTTGGTAACTACCGTGCTACCTCGAAGTACGTGTCGGTCGGTCACATACCTGAAGCACCGCAAGGCATGAATTGAGTATTTTCGTTGCAAAACAATTACTAAAATTTTAATTAGAAATCATTTAATAAAATAATTTACTATAAAAAAAGTACCGGTGGATTTATTTATAAGAATACCTATACAGCGAAAACTACTACTCCTAAGCCACTGACGCCTCCTAATGAGCCACTGATCTATCTATTATCCTCGTACGTGGATCTGCATCCAACAACGTTGGCTACAGATAAGTGGCAAAGGTTTAATGAATCTCCAATAAAGATCAGGAAAAATAGGGGTAATCCAAAATATAATTACAAAATAAATATTTTTATTTTCAAAACCTCTTTCTTTAAAATCTTTTTTCAAATTCTCCAGGCGAGAATTTAATTTAAAACAATTTAAATAAATACATATCTAAAATGGGTTAGCTTCAAATATACTAAAGGCTCGACTCGTCGGTCGTATGCCTTACTGCACCGAGGGCTATCTCTTTTCTCTTATTCATTTTCATACTTTCTCTTTCTCTCACCCGTTCCCTCGGTGGTGCCATTCGCTGTGGGTGGAACATAGCTACAAATGAGCCTTGGCGAGTTTCCTTCTGCACCTCTCCTAGGGTCTCACACTCACGTGCCCCTTGATAGGCGGTCCATGGTTACCTAGTCGAATGCATGCTCCGCTCGGCCCACTTGCTCTTTTCCACAGCCTGCTCCATTTTGAGCATCGAGATCCACTCAATCACTCATCTCTCATCTTGTCGCAACGTTGCCGCAAACGACGAGTTTGGGACTTTACGAAATATATGTAGTCGCCACTAACCATTTTTGTTTAGGTGCGGTTAGTCACTTATTAAGAATCTATCTAACTTAACATTGGCCGTTAAATGGCGTATTAAGACAGATAGGTCCCGGTCTACGGAACAAACGGATCTGGGTTCGGGAGTACAGTTACGTGTGGGGAAGGATTAGCACCTGCACAACGCCCGCCAAACGACGGTACCGATTAGTTCAGTATTAATTAGGCCTTAATAAAAATTAATAATTAACCTTTTAATTTTCATCTTTGATTTTCGTGTTTCCAAACTTTTATATTTTTCATTTAATTTTTCCTTTTTTCTTTTCATTTAAGTTTTATTTTATTTTTTTATTTTTATTATTTAAAAAAAAAAGGTCCAATAGTTTATTGAAAATTTTTATTTCCGTTTGTATTATTTTTTATTTTGTGGATTTTTTCTTTTGGAATTTTCTTGATCAATTAATGGTTATATGCTTAAAAGCCTCTTATAAATCCCCATCGCCACCACGATGAAGTTTAAAGAGACCATTAAACTCAGAGTACTTCCCGAAAGAATTGCCGCCACGACTCTTTGGGAAAATATCCTTTCACCATTATTAATTAGGAAAATTAGTTTATTATTGTTATTATTATTATTATTTCTTCCCATCTTCTCTTTTTTTTATTGTGTAACTTTTTCTTATTAATGACTATGTATCCGAAGATCTCTTATAAATTTTTATTGCCGCCACGATGAAATTTAAGGAGACCTTTAGATTCGGAGTATTTCCCGAAAGAGTTGCCGCCATGACTCTTGAGGAAAATATCCTTTCATAATCACAAAACAAAAAAACTTTGTTTTTTTCTTATTTATTATTTATTAGTCTCTTAAATTAATGACTATGGGTCCAAAAACCTCTTATAAACACTCAATGCCACCACGATGAAATTTAAGGAGGGTTTTTTAGATTTGAAGTAACTCTTGAAAGAATTGCCGCCATAACTCCTCAGGAAAGTATCCATTCATAATCACTAATTAATTAAAAAAATATTAACTTATAATTTAGAGATTTAGTCATTAAGTCTATTTTATTATATAGACTAATTAACATATGAGTTTTATTTATTAATAATTATATCTATCTTTTATTATATAAAAAAGGTTTATAAATCCTCATCGCCGCCACGATGGAATCTATAAATAGTTTTGGAAGATGTCCCAAGAAGCTCGCCACCACGATTCCCCGAGAACATACCATTTTCATAACCATTAATTTGAGAAAACTTTAAACTCATGAATTACTTATAAACCTTAGCCTTTAAACACATTTTAATTCATTAACCAAAAGATTTTTTATTATTTAATTTTATATCCGAAAATTAAGTATAAACCCTCATCGCCACCACGATGGAATTTATAGGCCGTTTTAGAGGACTTTCTCGAGAGACTCGCCGCCACAATTACTCGAGAAAGTATCCTTTTACTTATTATTATTAGTTTTATTATTTTTTTAAAAAAGGTATTATTTCCTTTGAAAGGTTGAATTTTCATTGAATAACTAATAATTTTCATATTCTCTTCTTTACCCATTTTTATCATTTATTGGCTTGAAAATTACTTACATATCCTCATCGCCGCCACAAGAGAATTTATAGGTAATTTTCAGAGAATTTTTCAAGAAACTCGCCACCACGATTCCTTTAAAAAATACTCCTTAATTAATTGATTATATTTAATTAATTTTGAATAGCAATATAAATAAATATATATATATATCTTGATTCTTTTATTAATTTTGAATAGCATCATATATATAACTCTACTCCTCACCTGTCTTTGGGCTTATTTTCTCTTTCTTATTATTTATTTAAAATGAATAATATCTTGATAATCTGTTACCTGCATTTTATCTACAATAAGATATTCTAGCTAAGCAAAGATATTGGAGTCACAAGTATGAACACAAAATATATGCACAAAGACATAAAGGACGGAACTTTTCAGTACAAGAAACATGACCAAATGATCAAACAAGGGAGTACGTCAACTCAAATCCCATGTGTTAAACTTTACATGCTTTTCTTATTTTCAAAAAAAGCAAACACCTTTTTGCTCTTTTTAAGCGTATATTGCTTGGATCTAAAACTTATTTATTGATATTATTATGGGTAAGCAATCATGATAAGTTTGACCAAAAGAACAAGCATGATAAGACAACAAGATTAAATATATGAAGAACATGTCAGAAGATGGAACAAGGATGTTGAGCTTAGTATTGTACCCACGAAGGTAGAAAGGACCCAAACAAGTGACCAAGTTTCTTCTTTTCTTTCTGCTAAGACCACGTTACCGTCTTTTCGTCCCCCTTCCAAAAAACTGACCTCTCCTTTTCAAGACCACTGCTCTCTTTTTTTTTTCAAACCCTTCGCCGTCCCCTCTTCCTCCTCTCCTTTTCAAGACCACTGCTCTCTTTTTTTAAAAAAAAAAAAACCCTTCACCGTCCCCTCTTCCTCCTCTCTTGCTGAAGGAAAAAATCCTTTTTATAATCCTTTCTCCCCTTTTTAATCTGATGGCTCTTCTTTTCTTCTCCCATTTTGATCTAAAGGTCCTCATTTATTGGCCTTGTAATCCCTACCTCACCCCTTCTTTCTTTGCTGCAATTGGTTGTTTATATTACTGACTCCACTTTTGCTGTCTTTGGAGGATCACCCAGCTGTCAAGGAGAGAAGCTGACAAGGAGAGAAGTTGGCTGAGGGAGTCACGTGGAGATGTTTGCTGATTAGAAATGACAAATGGGTCTTGTTATGCATTGATTGCATAATGGTCCCATATTTGAAAAATTCATCAAAGAGGCCCTACAGAAAGCATAATTAGCTGATTTCAATCTTTGTGTCTTTGCAGGGCATCCAGCTAGTAAGAGAATCACGTGGGGGAGCTGCGCTATTTGAAATGACAAATGGGTCTTGTTATGCATTGATTGTATAATGGTCCCATACTTGAAAAAAATCATCAAACGAGGCCCTACAGAAAGCATAATTAAGCATGCTGCAATTTTCAAATGGATGGCTTAAAAGTTGAGTAGCCCTTTTAAGAACTGATTTTAGAACAACAGATGCACCATCCCCAGCAGGGCTTCAAAGGGGCCAAAGTGGTGGCTGCTCCGAGGAACAAACAACCGCAACGAGGCAAGCACTAAGTGCATGAAGATCCATGCCGTTAACACATAGAAACTGTCTTTGCAGGATTGCTAGTTGTCTCGGCTGCTGCCTGACGAGAAACTTATGGCCTTTTGGAATAGTGACTCTTTTAGGAATACACTGTCGTCCTCGGGAGCACAACTAACCACATGCACACTTTTGCTAAGTGAATCAACAAGCTGAAGTGATGAGGCGTCATCAATAGCCTATTTCTTCAGAAATAATAATAGCTGTCCCGGAGCAGCAGGTGCACTATTTGTTTTATGGATTGTCTTGAAAGTGCCATCAAGTATGTTGTCACCAATCTGCTCAAGCTTCCATACTCTTCCGAATTGAAATAATTTTCAAGATTCTCGTGTTTCAAAACTTATCTTCCAAACAGCTCCTTAGTGGAAGTAATCATCACTTCAGAAACTCTCTCCATTGAATTTTTTAGCAATTGAAAACAATCATTAGCTAACAAAATTTACTGAAGGTTGCGTTGAATTAAAGGTGAAAATTGCAAGAAGACAAAGCCAACTCGACAAGGATGCTGGGGTCCTTTGCAAATAATTCAATTAGCAGCAACAATAAAAGCGGTGGAAATTGCAAGAAGACAAAGCCTCGACAAGGACGCTGGGGTCCTTTGCAAATAATTCAATTAGCAGTAACAATAAAAGCGGTGGAAATTTCAAGAAGACAAAGCCAACTCGACAAGGACGCTGGGGTCCTTTGCAAATAGTAATTCAATTAGCAGCAACAATAAAAGTTGCTCCACTTTCGGCACCTGCTGAGGCCATTTGAAAAGGGTGGGTCCTTTTTTGTTTAGCCTTACTTTCTTAGCTGTCATCGGTTGTTGGCATGCTGACTCTGCTTTCTCATTGGCTGCTCCCAATTTTCACGTTTTCTCAGGGGCACACTCAAAGATAGAGAAAGAATGCAGCTGGCAGAACAAGTTGGCACATGCTAGAGACTGTTGCTCTAAGAGGACCCGTGACCCATCTTTTGAACCCCATGTAGAATCACGTTTTCTACTTCCACTCATATAAGCAAAAGTAGTTGCACGTATTCCTATCAACACCGTATGATCATGAGAGCAAGAGAGAGAAATGTGTGTGCATTGCTTTTGTATAAATATGTATATATAAATGTATGTATATATATATAAATATATGTACGTGTATATACAAATATATGTATATATATATATATATTCATATACATCTACACATAAATATATATATTCATATATATATACATATAAAAATATATATGCATATAAATATACACACATAAATATATATATATACATATATACATACATACACACACACATATATATATATATACATATATACATACATACACACATATATATTTTGCATAATAACCAAATTAATTCGGTTGGTCTTTGCATGGAGGTCGAGTTAACTCGGTCTCGACTTCTCGATTTTGGTTCAAAATTACCTGCGAGGTAATTAAAATAAAATAATAAGACAAAATTAAATAAAATAAAATAATAGTAATAATAATAAATGAACACAAATACTAAACTTAAAAGGATAAATAAAATGGAAATTCAAAAATGTCAAACCAATTAACTAATTAACTAGAATTAAAAATAAGTGTCTACACCTCTCATCATCATCATCAGAAAAATATATATACATAAATATGTAAAAACATACAAACATAAACACACACACATAAACCTTTATATTTTCTTTGAAAATCATCCCACCCTCTAAGTGGGTATTTAACAGAGTAAATGTGTGTGGTGGATTACCCGTATCCCAAAACATTTATAAAACATTTCAAAATCATTTTATAGTTTGAAAACACTTTATCTTAGTGGCTAAGCAATGAAATTTAAGCCACTCACAGTGTTGGGAGGTTCGTATACTCCCAACCACGTAGCTTAATCTCCGGAGCATCGTTGCACTCGATCATCCAGAATCCCCTAATTACACGAAAATTCATGTTAGCATTCATAATCAACTATGAATGAATCTATGAGGCTCTACCATGACCTAAGCTGATGTTTGGATGTGTTTCGGGGCTTAAAAAAGTGTCTGGGAAGGTTTGGGTCAAAATCAGACACTTGGGTAAAAAATTATGAAAATGCCCCTATGGACAAAAGTGGCTCCCACGTAGGACTGGCCATTCCCGTGCGAGAGTGGCTCATCTCTTGTGTAGGAAATGAGATAGAGAGCTCAGGAATTGAGCTTTCTCCTTGATTTTTGAGCCGATAGTCCTCATTTCAACTCACAAGCTTGGACAGGTGATCCCCACGCCATCCACAACAGATTCGCCGAAAGAAAAATGAGAATCACAAGCTCAAAGTTCCTAGATCTCAAATCTAAACTAAAATTTAGCTAAAAAGATAAACCTAACTTGTTTGCTTGATTTGGTTAAGAAATGAAGAAGTTATGAAAGGAAGAAGATTGGAGCTTTTTAGAGGGGAAAAGAGAGAGAAACGGGCAAAAAAAGATGAAGAAGAAGAAATGTCTTCTTCAAGCCTCTTTTTTTTTTATCTTTTTATACCATTACGCAAAATGTTAATTCTGCCCTCCCTTAATTTCACAAACTTCAATTCTTGCCATAAGTTTAATTTAGCACTGGTTCAATCACTCCAACTCGTATTTACGAAAAATTTAATTATTCCCAAGAATTTATTTATTGGGAGCTTAATACTATATTAAATTAGGGTTGAAGTCCATAAAAGTAGAATCCCATTCCTTCAAATGAAAAACTTGGACTATTCACCCGCATGTTACATCTAAAACTTTTGAAGCAATCTCGGATTGGGACTTTGTCAATCACAAATCTGGTCATCTAACACTGGTTTAGCAACAATTTGCGCGATCAACATACCATCTTGAAAGTCATAAGCCAATCTTGCTCCGTTGATCTGAGTTCTACCAACTTTGATAGATAGACGACTATGACTGCAGTTAAAAAGGTAGTCACTTTTTTACTCAAGGCATCTACAACAAACATTGGCCTTTTTGGGTTGATAGTCAATGATGAGATCATAATCCTTAATGATATCTAGCCACCATCTTTGCTTCATGTTCAAATCACATTAGTCCATGAAATGTTTAAGGTGCTTATGGTTGGTGTAAATGCGACAAGTTTCACATATAAGTAATGATGCCAAATCTTCAAGGTGAAAACTTTTGCTACAAGCTCCAAGTATTAAATTAGGTAGTTCTCATCGTGCTTCTTTAGTTGGCAAGAAGCATATGCAACTCGTTCACCTTGCATCAAACACACCGAAGCATTTGTCTCGAAGCATCATTATACACTATGAATGCCTTATCGCTAAGAGGTAGAGTTAAGCATAGGTGCTATGGTGAGTTGATCTTTCAACTCCTAAAAACTTTCTTCGTAGGCATCTATCCACACGAACTTGGCTAGCTTCCTAGTCATTCTTGTCAGAGGTGCAGCAATCGAAAAGAATCCATCTACAAATTTTTGATAGTATCCAGCTAATCCCAATAAACTTTGAATCTCTGTGGGATTCGTTGCAAGTTTCCAATTGGTGATTGCCTCTATTTTACAGGAGTCCACATATATACCTTCCTTAGTCACAGTATGATCAAGGAATCTGACTTGCAACAACCAAGCTAGCATTTTGAGAGTTCGTTAACTAATAAAAATGACCTAACGAATCATTTGTTGTTTTGATAGACTATACTAACCAACATTTTCATATACAAATTTCTACACATATTTTATATTTGTGCCAATAGTACTAAATAGATGGATTTAAAAAAAAAACAAGTGAGAGATTTATTTAATAGTTAATAGATTGTTTTTAGTGTGTATTTTTCTTTATTAGTGAAGTTTTCAATATGATTTGAGAAGCCAGCCTTCTTTAAATAGTACTTTCAGTATGAAGTAGTTAATTTTTTGGTTTTTCCTATGTGACAAAAATAGTGATAGATTTGTTTCATAGAAAAAAGATTGTTTTTTTAGTGTATTTTTCTTTATGAGTGAAGTTTTCAATATGATTTGACAGTACAACCTTCTTTAAATAGTAGTTTCAGTATGAAGTAGTTAATGTTTGGTTTCTCTATGTGACAGTGACATATACAATTGAATACCAGAAGAGAGGCTTACCTCATGTCCATATTCCTACTCTGGCTAAGCACATCATTTTCACTGTTAGATATAGACAAGTTTATTTCTGCTGAAATACCTAATCGTGTGAGGGATCCTATTGGTCATGAGGCAGTAACATCTTTTATGATGCATAGGACCATGCAGTGTTGCTAATGTCAATGCTCCATGCATGAGTGATGGATGTCAGAAATATTTCCCTAAGCAGTTCCAGGGGAGCACAAGTATTGGTGAAGATGGATTTTCTATTTATAGAAGACGAGACACTAGTGCTATGGTAATGAACAATGGAGTTGGATTAGATAACGGATATGTTGTTCCACATAATGTGGATTTGGTAGTCAAATACCAGTCCCATATCAATGTGGAGATTTGTAGTAGGACACATGCAATTAAATATCTCTTCAAGTACATCAACAAGGGGTCAAATCAAACAAGAGTAATTGTAGAGACTGCTGATTCAAAACTGAAAGAAGAGATTCGAGCTTTTTTAGATTGCAGATATCTATCACCTTATGAGGCATGTTGGAGACTTTTCCACTTCCACATCCACCATTGATAACTTTCAGTGCAAAGGCTGATAATACACCTTCCAAATGAACATAACATCTATTTTGCTGGTAGAGAGAATATACGTTGGATAGTGAACAGACTTGGTATTCAAAAGACAATGTTTACCGAATGGATGATTGCAAATCAAGAACATGAGGCAGCTAGGGCATTGTTGTATTCTGATTTTCCTACCAAATGGGTTTGGAACAAAAAATTGACTAAATGAACAACAAGATCTTCGGTAAATGCAGTTGGTCATTAAGAGAAAGCTATTGGCAGAATCATTTATATCCATCCTCAAGCTTGTGAATTGTATTATATGAGGTTAATGCTGAATGAAATCAGGGGAGCAGATCTTATGAGCATTTGAGAATAGTAAACAGTATTCTTTATCCTACTTACAAAGAAGCTTGCTTTGTGCTTGGATTGTTAAGAGATGATAGAGAATGGAAAGCTACAATGGATGAGGCATCTCAATGGGCATCTCCATTAAAGCTAAGGCAACTATTTGTTATTATGTTATCATTTTGTGAAGTTTCTAACAAAGTATCATTGTTTGAATCTTTTTGGAAAATGATGTCCGAAGATATTGCAAACAGATTGCATAGGGCTTTTAGGGTGATAAATTACAAAGTTCCAAACATTGATTGATGAGGTACTTACTGATAGCACTTGAAAAGCTTTTATTAAAGCATTGTAGTTCACTAAAGGACCAAAGACTCCCTTTACCTGCCTCTATTAACCCAAATCCTGCTGTAGATAGGTTGCTACAAGAAGAATTGAACTACAACATTCTACTACTGCAACAACAGCAATCGAACATCTTTCCAAGCTTAATCCAGAACAATTAGAGTATATACTACAGTCAAGCGAGTTGTTGATTCTGGCGAGGGTGGTATGTTGTTTGTATATGGCCATGGAGGAATAGGGAAAACCTTTCTGTCGAATGGGTGGTATGTTTTTTGTAGATGGCCATGGAGGAACAGGGAAAACCTTTCTATAGAATACCCTTATTATAGCAGTTCGGGCTACTGGGAAGATTGTGCTTGCAGTTCCTTCCTCTAGCATTACATCATTACTACTTCGGAGAGATAGAACTACACACTTTAGATTTAAGATACCTCTTTCTGTTGAAGAATTAGCCACTTGCAAAATATCGAAGGGTACCCAACTTGCAAGATTAGTAGAACAGAGTAGCTTAATTGTTAAGGATGAAGCACCAATGATTCATCTTCACTGCTTGGAAGCTTTGGATAAAACTTTAAGGGACATCCTTTCTCATGGAGACAATGAATTGAATCAAAATCCTTTTAGAGGAAAAACAATTATTTTAGGTGGTGACTTTTGGCAAACACTTCCAATCATACCAGTTGGATCAAAAACATATTCATCAATGCTGCCATCTGTAATTCAAACTTATGGAATAACTGTGTTCTATTTAAACTTAAAATAAATATGAGATTACAACAAAGAGGTCTACAGCAAAATGCAAGAGAAGAATTAAAAGCATTTGGTCAGTGGTTGCTTAATATTAGTGATGGGAAAATTTTGCCCAATGAAGAGCTACAGAATGAAGAAGGGAATATGATAGAAATTCTAGAAGATTTATTGGTTAAAGCATCCGACAAACCAATAGCCTCTATTGTAGAAGTTGTATACTGCGATCTCTTAAATTGATTTGCAGAACCAGAATACTTACGATAAAGAGCAATCGTTAATCCTTATATGGACACAATTGACAAGGTCAATGATTATATCCTTGAGTTGATTCCAACTAGGGAACAGGTTTACTATGGCTCAGATTCAATCTTAAATGCTTCAGTTTCCCCTCACCAAGATGAGTTACCTTACTCTAGTGAGTTATTAAATTCATTGACTATGCCAAGTGTGCCAAATCATGAACTTAAGCTAAAAATTGAAATTGTTATAATGTTCTTGAGAAACATAAGCCAGACTAGCGGTCTTTGCAATGGAACAAGACTATTAGTAGTTTAGTTATGTTCACACCTCATCGAGGGCAAAATCATGCAGGCACTAATGTAGGCAAGAAATTTTACATTCCTAGGATAACCATGAAGTGTCAAGAATTCTAGATGGCCCTTTGTGTTAAATAGAAAACAATTTCCAGTTAGAATTTGTTATGCAATGACTGTCAATAAGAGCCAAGGACAAACTTTAGAATTCGTTGGTGTCTACTTATCTAAGAAGGTGTTTTCTCATGGTTAGTTGTATGTTGCTTTTTCTAGGGTAACATTGAGATCTGGTCTTAGGATATTGATAGTTGATGAGAAAGAAAAAAAAATTATAAAAAAAAATGTTGTATACACTGAGGTATTTGCAAGTATTGAATAATCACAATATAATAAGGAAAAAAATTTAAATGAGACCGTTTTAATGTTGCATGACTTCTAGCTGCTATTAGGTACTGATATATAGTATTTTATAAAACTATTTTCATTAGATAGTTTAAAAAATACATGTTTTACTATATGCTTCATGCTGAAAGTAAATTTTTCCAGGGGTGAAGTGATGGAATCAAATGGAATCAAACAACTGCATGAAGGGCCATTAAACAAAGCCATTGTTTTGATGATAGTAAGAATGTGGGATTGCATTATAGCATCAACTGATGAGAAAATTGGAATGGCTTTCTTAGGAGTGGATGAGTTTGTAAGTATCTCAGAATCTAATGAATGTGAAAAATAAATGATCAATGTCACGCCCCGACCCGCCCCGGGTCGGCCACGTGGCAACCGCCACGCTACCTCAAAGTACGTGCTGGCTAGTCACGCACCTGAGGCATAAATGGGCATTATCGCTGTCAAATAAAACTAAAACTTTAATTAGAAAATATTTAATAAAATAATTAACTTTAAAAGTAATGCCTGTGGACTAATTGAGAGAATACCTACACAGCGGAAACTTCTATGCCTAAGCCATCAATGCCTCCTAGTGAGCCTCATTTCTTTAGCTGACTCCGATTTGCGAATCTGCATCTATCCATATTGGATACAGGTGAGTGGCAGAGGTTCTAAGAATCTCCATCTGGGTTAGAACAGATAAGGGAAATCCAAAATAAAATAAAATACATAATAATAAAACAAATATTCTTCCTTTAAAATTCTTTTCTGGTCCTTCTGCTGAGAACTCTCTTTTAAAATACTTTAAATCCATAAATAAATATATATACATATAATGGGCTGGCATCTGAAATTGTCCCAATAAGGTATACCCGTGCGCTGGGGTATCCATTGGATCGTCAAGGGTTACTTTATACATTTAAAATATTTTTACTTTTCTCTCTAGCCCACTTCCTTGACGTTTGCCTCGCTGTGGTGGAACACAACAGTCCTAGCGAGTTTCCCTATGCGCCTCTCGCAATCGGGCCCTACTCCCGTGCCCCTCGATAGGCGGTCCACGGCTGAATATCATGCATGCTCATATACTCGGTCCACGCTCCCACATATTGGAGCCCCGAGTAAAATGCTCAATCTCTCATCTCTCAGGGGTATCATTCCCCATACAATAATTAATAATAATATCAATATATACACGTATATATATATATAATTTCACATAAAACATTTAATTTAAAACATATAATCACACACACATAGGTCTTATACATCTTTTTAAAACATCCCACTTACGGTGTGGGTATATCAAAAATAAATTGTGTGTGTATGGATTTCCCATATCCCAAAACCGTTTTGAAAACATTTATGTTTTAAAATCATTTTCTAAATCCCCCTTTCCCAGTGGCTAAACAGAGAAATCTAGGCCACTCACAGTATTGGGAGATTCGTATACTCCCAAGCGCTCCATGTAGATTTAACCTCCGGTGCATCGCCGCATTCGATTATCCGGAGCCCTAATACATGCAAATATACGTTAGCATTCATAATTACATTTATGAATGCACCTAGGAGGCTCTAACATGACCTACGACTGAGCTTGAATGTGATTCGGGGCTTGGAAAAGTGTCCAGGAGGTTCCGGGGTAAAAATTGGACATTTGGTGAAAAATTACGAAAATACCCCTGGGGGTCCATGGGCCACTCGGGCTGGGCCCGACACTTAGAAAATTGTCCGTTAATTTGATTATTTAGAACATTCAACCAAAAATTAAATCATAAATCAAAACCTATTTAAGGTCTCCAAGGTCTAAGAACTAAATTGGACAAATCCGGAAGTTAATTGAAGCTAATTGGAGTTTAGGGCTGCAAAATTACCAAAATGCCCCTAAGCTACAGTACCAATGCCGGCTGATTGCTCACTCCCGGGCGGGAGTGAGCCAAAATGGGAGAAAACTCCCAATTTTCATCAGCTCCCGCGCGGGACACATTGTGTCCGGCGCGGGAGTCATGCCCAGTGCATGGCCGTGGCCGGCCATGCACCAAATCGAGCTCGGTTTGAGTCCGATTCACAACCAATCCACACCAAAATTGAAAAACAGCAAGTTAAACATATGATCTATGGATTCACAGCTTCAAGAACGGAATCGAACCATTAAACATGCTTGAATTTTGGATCAAAACACTAAAGGTTGGCTTATTTCTGGCAAAACAGAAATCACAATTTCAATCAACGAATTCTCTTAGAACAGACCATGAAATCAAGCATGTAAACTATCAAATTAAATTTTGATGAGTCTAGAACAACACACCAAATTCCCAGCCTCAACCCATGGTTGAATCAAAAGATATGAGCTGATGAACAATCTGTCGCCAAAATTCCAAATTTGTAGATTTGGTGATTTTCTTGGAAACTTTGGTGTTTTGATCTTCAAGGAGGCAAAAGAAGTTGATATTGATGATTGATGAAGTGTTTGAAGAGAGATTCAAGGTTTGATTTCAAGGGAATTAGAAGAGAGAGCTCGGAGAATCGAAGAAGAAGAGAAGAAGTGAAAATGGGGGTCTCGGGCAGCCGAGACCCCATATAAAATCAACGGGTTCGGCGCCGGACCCGTCCCTGTCCGGCGCCGGAGTCAACCTTTTTCCGAGTTGACTCCGGTCAACTCAGCTCAATTTCTTTGGGATCCGTGTCCAAGTGGGGTCCACATCTCCAAACTTCAATTTTAGGGTTTTTGAGCTTGAAATTGAGCTAAAAGAAGTTTAAAACATTTATGGGAAGTCAATTTGGTATCTTGACTAGACAACAATACATAAATACTCAATTTGACATGTGCGGACTAGGTCCGAGCGTGTCAACTCTTCCCCCCTTACGAAAATTTCGTCCCCGAAATTAAATAAGGTAGCTTGGGGAGATTCGGCTTCCGCTTGAAGCCTTATTTCATTTTCGAATAATGTTCCCATCACTATTCACCGTCGAAGTTTACCGCGCTTTCGCTGCGCACTCTGATTATTCTTTCTCTCAAGAGTGGCTTCATCGCCCTTATACTCTTAAGTTTGAACCTCATCTTTTCTTTAATTTAGCCTACTCTGACCTATTCATGGGTTAGGCTCTTTTTACTTTAAGTATGACCTTTGGAGGTTCTTCCTTTGCTGTTGTTGTAATTGCTTGATCCTCTCGCTTTGTTCTTGTTTCATCCTTCAAGTCTCTCCCAACGAGACTATCTTCTTTTTTTTTTGAGGTTCCATACCTCTTACTCTTCTTAGGAGTTCCTTCTCCTTTTTCATTATCATTGCCTCTCACCTCGAGGCAATTCTCTGACGTTTTTCCAGCCGTTTCGTAGTTTTGTACTCGTCTTTGTAACCAAGCTATCGGGAAAGACCTTTGTTTAACTCTCTCACCTCCACGGTGAGGATGCGGTGAATTAATTATCTTTCCCCCTACCTTGGTTTCGCTTCTTCATTTTACCTCTTACTTTTATTTCCTTTCCTTTCTGATCTTCTTCCATTCAAAACTCACGGCGTATGAGTCGAGCTCTAATACACACTGGCCCACATTTAGCCATATCATAACAATGGAATCAAAGATCATGCCCTCTCGGCTCTCAAAATCTGACCCACTCACTGACCGGTCATCACAGTCACAAATAGGGCCCTCGGCCCCTCGAATCTCATACAGGGCCCATGGTCCATCATATATCATCTCTCCTCCTCACTAGGACGGAGAACTCTGGGAGGTCTCATGCTCTCCTTACTCACATACTAGACCGGTCCTCACAAGTGGTCATCACAGAGATCCTCAAGATCTCGATCTCTGACCCTTTCTCGCATAGGGACGCCTCACATGGCTCCCAAGTCAATCACACTTGAGCCCCGACCTCATATCCATCCATATCATTTCTCTTGCCTCTTAGGCATTCTTTAAATTTTATTTTCTTGAGGTATTCATTTCAGGAGGTGTCACGTGTCTCTTATCATTCTGACCTCATTCCTTCATACTAGCTTCCTTGCTAATGGTCAATCTCTTTTCCCTTCTTCTCATCAATAATATTTTCTGGGGTCTCCATATCCCCATTTCTTTCTTTTTCTTTTCTTCATTTCCGTCCGCCCACGTCTATTGTGGGGTCCACCTTCCTCTTGCCTTCTCGTCCATTGTGGAATAGCGTAATTCATGCTCGTCACACTCATGTTGCATTCTTGGTAGTTTCTTTCTCTTTACACTTCTCTTAAGGTTTCATCTCCATTCTCTTCACTTGATTTTCCTTATGGTCATTTGACATCCTTAGGCTTCACTTGCAACTCTTGTCATCTTTACGCCGTTTTCCTTGGGGTCATCTCCGTGTCATTTCTTTTCTTTACATTTCTTTTACCTTGATTTACATGATCTTCCACTTCTTATTCAGGGTTTCCTTTGCCTTGACCTCATTCTTCCCTCTTTACTCTCTTCTCTGACCTTCTTTATCATTCTCATTTCTTATTCCTCTTTTCTTAAAACACCTCTGATCATCTTAGGTGTTAGAACTTCGTTTCTATTTTTCATACTGACTGTGCTCATAGAAGTTTATGAGTTTGATCGATTCCTTTTCTTATTCCCGTACTCTTTCCCTTGAGTACATGAGGTTCTCTCTTATCACCCTTTTTATCTCAATTCCCTTATCTCTTGATTCTCAAATGTAGGTTTTCTTTCTCTTAGCCACATTCGGCTCTTAATCCATAGATATCTCTTCTTTGTCTTTCGATGTCATGGTTTATTTATCGTGGGCAATCACCTTTCTCTATCCTCTATTACCTCTCTATCTTGTCCACGTCAAGCTGATTCCACTTTAGCTCGGTTTGACTTCATCTCCCATATCCTTTCTTCACTTATCATTGTTTGGGGAGTTTATCCTCAAAGTTAGCTTACTCCACTCCTTCTAAAAGATTTAACTTATCCTTTTTGTTCCTTGACCTTTTAACCTCGATTCTTTTTATCTCACGTTACTTCTTTGTTTTCATCCTTTCGTCTCTATCGATTCCAACCATTATTCTGATTCATACTTGATCACCTTTTTGTCTTCTCCAGTTTTTTTTTTTTAATTATCACTTTATTCATCCTTGTTTTATCCATATCCCTTTCTTTGACTCTTACTTAGGTCGATACACTTTCCTCATCAATTGGATTTGTAATCTTCTTATAATTTCCATTATTATCATTATTCTGACTTTCATAATCCTTTCACCTTTGTTTACACCATCATGTTTTGATATCCTTTCTCTTAATTTTTCTTTTCTCCTCTTCCATTCATTTTATACCAATATTATTCCTTATTACTTGTCATCTGTTAGGATATAATCACCTTCCTTCACTCGTTTCCTACGAGTGCTTCTTCTCTTATGTCTTCTCCATATATATATATATATATTTTATCCAAGCTTTTTATCTTTTCTTTTAACATTGATATAATCAGGGGTTTTCCTTTCCTTTCTTTTCCATCAATTCACACATTTAATACTTTTGTTTCTTTTTTTTTAAATCAAATAGTCAGGGGTTTCTTCTTCTTTTCACCAATTTATCTCCTTGATCCCTCTTTTTCTTTCTTAGTGCTGGCCTCCATTAATCCTTGTTTATCCTTTTCTTTCCTTTGACTTATTTCATTTAATGATATAGTGCCTTGCCTTGACTTGACTCGGGTTCGGGGTTCATTATGTTCGACTCTCTTAACTAACATCCGTTTCTAAGTCTTTTATCCGCTTTCTTCTCCTTTCCTCTTCTTCTTTCTCACCAGTTCCATCTGATGATGACTTCACAATATTGGAGGAAATTCCCTTCGTGCCTTCATCATCACGAATGCAGACATTCCATCATTGCCATATATTACACTCTTTCTTCGCTTGCTTTCTTCCCATTCACTTTGTTTAAAATCATTTCTTATTATCCTTTGGAGGTCTCCTCCTTTTTACTCTCATCAGCCACCACTTAATAAGAAGTTCATCACCTTTAATCCCCTTAAGAGTGGAGGTTTTACAACTTGTCGTTTTCCTTATTTCATTTCCTCCATCTTCATTTCCTTTCTCTTTGTCCATTATTCTTCTTAACATTGGTATCCAATGGTCAAACAATAGTAACGGACGTACTACTTGTTGACCACTTGGATGTGATTTCTTTTCATTCTTCTCCCATTTTTCATGTTATTATCTTTGCTTCATTCTTCCTTATCGTTTCCCAAGATGACTTCTTTTTGGTTCTCCTTCCTTATTTTTCCTTTTTGTCATCCTTGAATTCTTTAAGGTTTTCTCTTATCAATTCATTTCTTATCCACAAGTGATCTTCCCATATCTTATATCTCGTGGTCTTGGGCTTACTTGTTCTCTTGCAATTTCTTTGGATGTTTCCTCATAATTGATTCTGTGTGGAGTCTCTTTTGTCCACTCGCACACCACTTTCACACCGTTGTATAAGAATAAATGAAGTTAGTTAGCCCTTGCTACCACTTCTTTCAATTCATGCCCACTCCACGGAGCATCGTCCAGACAATCTGCAGGCTCATCCCACCAGACTTGCCAACCGGTGAACTCTCCAACAGTCGCTTCATTTCATGTCCATTAGATGCTTTGTGCAGTCTTCCTCGATCCTTCATCTGATTGCTCAAATGCTTCATCTCATGTCCCGAGGTTTTTGGTCAATCATATCTTCCGTGATTGACTCCTCCGATTTCTTTCATCCTAACCTAACTCTCTCTCAAAGGCTACACACCAAATGATGTAAAGAGCGAGAGAAGTAAGGTTAGCGCTCACACATGTTAGGCCCCAACTTGGCCTCGTTCTAATCGTATCATTTCCTCCCAAGTCTTACACGTCACTAGTGTAAGGAATTAGGGCAACGCATCTAATTTATGTTTGACACTCACTGCTTTACTAGCGAGTCTCGATGTTCACAACTTCAAAGATTGAACATCGCGGGCATTGAACCAGTTTCACCACTGGTAAGCCTCTAATTAGGCTTCGTCGAAAGACTGGATGAGACATCATCCATCTCGTCATCTCAAGTGAAAATACAGTCCCTTGCACAAATCAGCTATCAAGTAGAAGGAACATTGAAAGTTGAAATTTTGGATTTGGGGAGTTTCTTGGAAAGCGTGCCTTACTTGCACGAATCTCGTGAAAGAAGGTGATCATGATATCTTCTTACTAAAGACCACACTCGAGAACACTGTTTGATGGCTCGCTGTTAAGGATGGTATTCTAAGAGTAGATTGGATCATTTATGATGCTTTCGGGTAGCTACCTACTCGAACTCTTGAGTTCTAGTCTTATTTAATCCACTGGCTTCGAAAACGTTTGAAAACGTTTTAAAACTCTTTAAAAATATTTTATAGCTTTTGGAAACAGTCAGAATCTTTTAATCGCTCTGATACCATTAAAATTGTCACGCCCCGACCCGCCCCGGGTCGGCCACGTGGCAACCGCCGCGCTACCTCAAAGTACGTGCTAGCTAGTCACGCACCTGAGGCATAAATGGGCATCATCGCTGTCAAATAAAACTAAAACTTTAATTAGAAAATATTTAATAAAATAATTAACTTTAAAAGTAATGCCAGTGGACTAATTGAGAGAATACCTACACAGCGGAAACTTCTATGCCTAAGCCACCGACGCCTCCTAGTGAGCCTCATTTCTTTAGCTGACTCCGATTTGCGAATCTGCATCCATCCATATTGGATACAGGTGAGTGGCAGAGGTTCTAAGAATCTCCATCTGGGTTAGAACAGATAAGGGAAATCCAAAATAAAATAAAATACATAATAATAAAACAAATATTCTTCCTTTAAAATTCTTTTCTGGTCCTTCTGCTGAGAACCCTCTTTTAAAATACTTTAAATCCATAAATAAATATATGTACATATAATGGGCTGGCATCTGAAATTGTCCCAATAAGGTATACCCGTGCGCTGGGGTATCCATTGGATCGTCAAGGGTTACTTTATACATTTAAAATATTTTTACTTTTCTCTCTAGCCCACTTCCTTGACGTTTGCCTCGCTGTGGTAGAACACAGCAGTCCTGGCGAGTTTCCCTACGCGCCTCTCGCAATCAGGCCCTACTCCCGTGCCCCTCGATAGGCGGTCCACGACTGAGTAACTCCCGTGCCCCTCAATAGGCGGTCCACGGCTGAATATCATGCATGCTCATATACTCGGTCCACGCTCCCACATATTGGAGCCCCGAGTAAAAGGCTCAATCTCTCATCTCTCAGGGGTATCATTCCCCATACAATAATTAATAATAATATCAATATATATATGTATATATATATAATTTCACATAAAACATTTAATTTAAAACATATAATCATACACACATAGGTCATATACATCTTTTTAAAACATCCCACTTATGGTGTGGGTATATCACAAATAAATTGTGTGTGTATGGATTTCCCATATCCCAAAACCGTTTTGAAAACATTTATGTTTTAAAATCATTTTCTAAATCCCCTTTCCCAGTGGCTAAACAGAGAAATCTAGGCCACTCACAGTATTGGGATATTCATATACTCCCAAGCGCTCCATGTAGCTTTAACCTCCGGTGCATCGCCGCATTCGATTATCCGGAGCCCTAATACATGCGAATATACGTTAGCATTCATAATTACATTTATGAATGCACCTATGAGGCTCTAACATGACCTACGACTGAGCTTGAATGTGATTCGGGGCTTGGAAAAGTGTCCAGGAGGTTCCGTGGTAAAAATTGGACATTTGGTGAAAAATTACGAAAATACCCCTGGGGGTCCATGGGCCACTCGGGCTGGGCCCGACACTTAGAAAATTGTCCGGTAATTTGATTATTTAGGACATTCAACCAAAAATTAAATCATAAATCAAAACCTATTGAAGGTCTCCAAGGTCCAAGAACTAAATTGGACAAATCCGGAAGTTAATTGAAGCTAATTGGAGTTTAGGGCTGCAAAATTACCAAAATACCCCTAAGCTACAGTACCCATTCCGGCTGATTGCTCACTCCCGGGCGGGAGTGAGCCAAAATGGGAGAAAACTCCCAATTTTCATCAGCTCCCGTGCGGGACACATTGTGTCCGACGCGGGAGTCATGCCCAGTGCATGGCCGTGGCCGGCCATGCACCAAATCGAGCTCGGTTTGAGTACGATTCACAACCAATCCACACCAAAATTGAAAAACAGCAAGTTAAACACATGATCTATGGATTCACAGCTTCAAGAACGGAATCAAACCATTAAACATGCTTGAATTTTGGATCAAAACACTAAAGGTTGACTTATTTCTGGCAAAACAGAAATCACAACTTCAATCAACGAATTCTCTTAGCACAGACCATGAAATTAAGCATGTAAACTATCAAATTAAAGCTTGATGAGTCTAGAACAACATACCAAATTCTCAGCCTCAACCCACGGTTGAATAAAAAGATATGAGCTGATGAACAATCTGTCGCCAAAATTCCAGATTTGTAGATTTGGTGATTTTCTTGGAAACTTTGGTGTTTTGATCTTCAAGGAGGCAAAAGAAGTTGATATTGATGATTGATGAAGTGTTTGAAGAGAGATTCAAGGTTTGATTTCAAGGGAATTAGAAGAGAGAGCTCGGAGAATCGAAGAAGAAGAGAAGAAGTGAAAATGGGGGTCTCGGCTGCATAAAATCAACGGGTCCGGCGCCGAACCCGTCCCTGTCCGGGGCCAGAGTCAACCTTTTTCCGAATTGACTCCGGTCAACTCAACTCAATTTCTTTGGGATCCGTGTCCAAGTGGGGTCCACATCTCCAGACTTCAATTTTAGGGTTTTTGAGCTTGAAAGTGAGCTAAAAGAAGTTTAAAACATTCATGGGAAGTCAATTTGGTATCTTAACCAGACAACAATACATAAATACTCAATTTGACACGTGCGGACTAGGTCCGGGCGTGTCAATCAGTTTCTAATCTAGCAGGTTCAACCATTTTTTTAGTGAGAAACTATTCATGTGCACATTCGACAGTTTGATGCATAAATGTATCAACAGAAATTAACAGAAGGTAGTGTGTACAGCTTTGAGAAGTACAGTGTCATGCAACCTACGATAAGACACTTATCTACCGAGACATCGCAATGTTCTTCGTAGGGAATCAAAAAGTGAAATAAATACATGAAAATACTGAGAAATCCCCCCTACATATTTTCAATTTCATGTCTAATGCAAATATAGCAAATATTGTCAACTCTGACAAGTATTTAATAGGTAATACTTTTTTTTCACCTAGATAGATATAGACAGTGAAAAGAATCTTCCAAGACTGATAAAACTAACAAATGTTTTGGTTGAAAGATATGATTGGGATGTTTACATCAATCAGACCTCTACAACTAGTTCAGTTGGCAAAGGTTGATCGCACAATTAACAAGCACCTTCACATTCAGACGTTAAGGTTAGTATTTAAATAGAGGAACCTTTAAGATGAAACATTGCATTCAATTGTGTTAAATTAAATATTGATTTAATTTCAACTAGTGGATCTACAATGAGAATCTCTATCTAGGAATGATGTCTTCCTCAGTTAAATGTGGATGAGCTGCAAACTATGCAACCAAGATCTATTCTACTATTTACAGGATTGATCCCAAAAATGTTTGGAGGTCAGAATTACTAAAACTACTCAATACATTGTTTACTCATTTACAAATATAGATTATATTGCACAAAAAAAATAGACGAACTTAAATGTACAAATCAAAATTCATACAAGGTTGACATATATGAGCAGTTCGTCTGCTACAAGAATCTATGTGAACCTGGACGTACTTACTACCAAAGAAGTTCACATGCGGTACAAAACTCAAAAAGACATTTCTATGTTCCTTGATTTTCAATGACATTTTCTTCCATAAAAAAAATTATTATTAATCTGTCCAAACCATTTTGTACGTTAACAAACCAAATATGGAGCTGATAAAGGAATGTTGAGATGGTTCCTCCACAACAGATTCAACATTATGCTACAGGACAAATAGATAAAACAATAGTGCAAGAGCTCTCTAGCTTTGCTCCAGCAGATATAAAGGTATCTTCAAATTAGTTTCCAAAATATTCTAAATGAATTTAAGTTTTGCAAAATACTAACTACAAGATTTCGACAGTACAAAAGATTTAAGTGTCATGCTATGATCAAGGACATCAACACAACTTTTGGGTGGTACTACTTGGCCTGTAATGAATGCTACATGACATTGACTCCTTGGGCACAAACTTTATGGTGTCTTCACCATCAAACGGAGAAAGCATGACACACTTGGATATAATCCATCGGCTTTTACACCAATGGATATCCAATCCATTAGCTATGGACTTAAAGAAAGTCCAATTGGAATTTAGTTGCTTCCATGCATGGTCAATCACCTCATCTTCCAACTTCGTCTTATCCTCAGCTTGACTTCTTTTCTTAACGAGAGATATCCAGATCGACGTATTGTTCAAATTAATACGTCGTCTACACTATTCCGTTGGTACGAAAAAGTTGGATTAGGGTCCGAGTAGGCCCGGTGACGAGCTTCCCTATAAATAGGGGGAGGCAAAGCCTCTCCCCCTCATTTCTCTTTTTCTCTCATTTCTCTTTTCTCTCTTTTTGCTCTTTTGGAGCAACTTTGGACTTTTGGCCGAACCGGACAAATCGACCGACGAATCAATGTGAGTTTTAGTATGCTATTCTACTTACCTAGATTTGCATTATACTCATATTGCATGTAAATCCATGCATAGGTCTAGGAGAAATCTTGGTTTAAAATTTAGTCTAGCTTTTTATCTAGATTTAGATTTAGATTTTAGATCTAAGAACTTTGAGCCGATGATTCTCATTTTTTTCGGTAAACGCATCGTAGGAGTCAAGGGGATTGCATGTTTCGAATTTTGGGCAAAATCATGGAGCAACAGGCTCGAAACCTGAGAAAAAGCCTCGCTTTTCGAGCTTACAGCTTGACTCCCATGTGGGACATGAGCCACTCCCACGAGGGAGTGACCAAAATTGTTGAGTCCCGCACAAGACTTGGTCCAAACCGCGCGGAAGTCAATTTGGTCAAAGGGGGAAAATCATAATTTTGCACTAGGTGTCCGATTTTGACCCAGTTTATCCCTGGACAATTTTCTAAGTCCCAAAACACATCCAAACGTCATCTTAGGTCATATTAGAGCCTCATAGGTGCATTCATAGATTGATTATGAATGCTAACGTGTGTTTCCGTGTAATTAGGGTTCCGAACGATCGAGTGCGGCGACGTTCCAGAGATCGATCTTCGTGGGACAATTGGGAGTATACGAACCTCCCAACACTGTAAGTGGCCTTGTGTTTAGTGTTTAGACATTTAGGGCTAAACGCTTTTATCATTATTAAAATATTTTAATCAAATATTTTGGGATTCGGGTATTCCCTCACACCACCACACACGTTGTTATATGCCACAGGGGCGGGTTTTGAAAAAATTAAATATATAAAATGTATGTATGTTTTCATATTTATATATATGAAAGGTATGACATGAGTGCCCAATGGGGCATGATCATACATATGAGTAGACTCGATGAGATTGGATGCTTCATGTCACGAAGCGAATGGACCGAGATAAGTATGCATGCGGAGTTAGCCGTGGACCGGCTTTTTGAAGGGGCAAGGTGACTGTATCAGCCTGGAGTAAAGAGGGGTGGAGGGAGACTCGCTAGAGCCTATTAGCTGCTACTACACAGCGACTGGCACCGTCGAAGGAACGGGCTTAGAGAGTGATATCTATATCTTTCTATATATATATATATATATGTTTTTCAAAAGAAAATAATATAGGTTCCTTATTAAATGAAAGTTTTAAAGAGAAAAGAAATCGTCCTCGAGGATACGAGATCCTCGACCATGGCCAAGGTCGAGCCTTATTGGTTTTCACGGCCAGCCCATAGTTAGATGTTATTATTATTATTATCATCATTGTTTTTCCCAGAAAGGATTTGGGGGGAAATGTTTTGAAAAAAGGTTTTTTAAAAGAAACGTATGATGTTTTATGAATCGTTTTGGTATTACCCGAACTCCCCAAACCTATTTGACTTTGCATTGAACCTCTGTCACTCACCTGCGTAGACACTTATTTTTAAATTTTAACTAATTAATTAATTGATTAATTGGTTAATTAGTCAATTAATTAATTGATCATTTTCAAATTTTATTTTACTCATCCTTTTAAGTTTAGTTTATTTGTGTTCCTTTATTATCATTATTATTACTGTTATTTTATTTTGTCTTATTATTTTATTTTAATTACCTCGCAGGTAATTTTGAACCAAGGCCGGAAAGCTAAACGAGCCAACTCGATCCCCCTATGTAAAGCCCAGCAAGCCAAAGGCCAACCAAGTCAAAATATATATATATATATTTATGTATATATACGTATATATATATTTACATGTATGTATATATATATGTATTTATGGGTATATATATATACATGTTTATATGTATATACATATATATATAAAGGTCACGTGTATCATCATCACAATAAAACCACCCCACTTCCATGGAAGTCTTAGAGTCTTTGCCTCGGCCTTTTATTCTCTTCTCTCCACGAACAACCATGGCCACTATTAGATTATTCCCAGACAAATAGATTACAAGATTCAGCCAAGCTACAAGGATACTGACAAGAGGAATCATTAGTGATGATCAAGTTGCAGTGGAACGAATATTTTTGCTGTTATCACGCCCACTAGATGACTTCAAGAGCCTATGTTATCCTTCATCCACAGAATTGATTTCATTGTAATATCACCCGAGACCAGCTAGGAAGATTCAATGTCATCATTACTTATTGCTGCGAAGACAACAATGAGGAGTTTTATGCCAAAAGAGCAACTGAATTCAACGGCGTTGGCATTTGTGTTGATTGGTCACAAATTTGTTAGACAAGCTTCAAGTGATCTATCCCCGTGAAAAGTTAATGATTTTACGAGGAATGTAAATTCCTTGTTGAAGAAACTCATTGATGGCTCCTACGCATGGTTCAGGCAATTGGATTGCAGGTGCTCAAGAGCATGATGCAGAAAAGTAGCTTTGGGGGAATACAACAGCTCCATAATATTCGATATTGGAGGGCTGATTGGGGACGTCCTCGCCATGATTCAAAATACATTGAAGAAACACATGCTGTTCGTGCATTACATGAAATTTTTACTGCTCTGAACATTGCATCTACTGATGTAAGGAGAGAACCGGGTGCACCTACATCACTTAGAATAGTTCTTAGCAACTCGCTCGAATGTTTCTGATACGGATACCATGGACAGCGCTTGCACAGTTGTGGTCTGGAGTCAAGGCATTTGAAGTACGCCTCATTCCTTCATAATATAAATGCAAGTGAGCCGCGAACCATGAATGAAGGTCATGTGCGCAGAAAGCTTCTTCGATCAGTTTTTAAATCTAGTCGAGGTGAACCATCAGTTAGCTTGTGATCCAAAAGCATCTCTTGTGAATGATGTTAACGATGTTGAGAAGCATTTCCCAGGAACTTTCACTGCGGTCAGGCACTGGCTTAGAAAATACAGGGACCCTGATGGAAATTCAGCTAACGAGTCTGGTCTTGGCAACAAGGTAGCTAATCTTGCACTTCGATGCTTAGCAATATAACTCAGGTTTTGGCCAAGCGTGGATGAGGTGACAACTGCACTTGAGCAGCTTTAGGAGCTAGATGGAAACAACCCGCATCAACCACAAAAGCTCCAAATGCTCTAGCAAAGGTCAACCGCAATTGGAATGTCAACAACGGTGAAACCAAAAGTTGCTGGTGGTGAATCGGCAAAGCAACAAGCAAGCAGTGCAAGGAGGTAGATGAGCTCGAGCTGGCGCCATGCGTCTCCCCACGTGACAGCTCCTCTCTCCCAGCCAACTGGATGCCCTGCAAAGACAGAAGAGCTGAAGTCAGCAACAAGACAGCCAATCACAGCCAAGAAGTAGAAGGCAAAACAAGGAGCACAGGACCAAAAAATCAGTAGCCATCAGATTAAAGTAAAAAATGAGAGAGAGCCGTTGGATAAAGAGGGAGAAAGAGAGTATAAAAGGCCATTTTTTTCAGCAAAGGAAAGTAGGTCGGCTATTTTTTCAGTTTTGGTTTTTAAAGAGCAAAAAAAGCTTTGAGTTCAAAAAAGGAGGCAGCTTTTCATTCTTTCGTCTTTTTTTTCCAGCAACAAAAGGTTTTCAAAAACAGCAAAACAGAGCACTCTTTCTTTTTGATTTTTCAAAAAGCAGTCCAAAAAACATCAAAACAGAAACCTAAAGAGCTTTTCTCTACTCTTTTTAAAAGGATTTGGCTAAAGAAAATAGAGAAAAGGTTTGTTGATTTTCAACTATTAGCCATTCTCTTCTCCACAAAGCCACAATTTTTTAGTTTTGATACAAAAGTTCATTCTTTTTTAGGTAAAGTTCTTACTTTATGTGTAAAAATCATTTCTTTTTGCTTTAGATACAATATTCTTGCATTATTATGTTAATCTTGTAAATAAAAATGTCAACTTTCTCTTTTGTAATGATATTTATGATCCACATAGCATTTGTACATTGCTAAATGATTTATTTAGTTTAATATATGTTCAAAGCGATGCCTTTTTATTTGTTTATCTATTCTATTAATATGTCTTTTTTCTTAAATATTTACATGATTATACAAAAATTTCATAACTTTCTTGTTTTATATCCTTGTTTATTATTTTTGAAGCTTGCTTGTGTGTTCAATATGCTTGTTTAGTATAAAGTTTTAATCTTGATTAAAAAGATTGCATTTTGAGCTTATATTCACATTTTTGTTTGATTAAAAATATAATCTTGGTTATAAAGATTACAACTTTAAGTTGATTAACTTGTCTGCTTAATTAAATGTTAAGTCTAGGATTATAAAAATTGCACCTTTTTGCTTGTGGGTATTTTTGCTTGATTAAAGATGAAAGCTTGGTTAATAAAGATTGCATCTTTAAACCTGTTTAGACTTAAAAATTTAATTTTGACTGTAAAGTTTGCATCTTTAAACCTGTTTAGATTAAAAATTTATTTTTGACTGCAAAATTTGCATCTTCAAACCTGTTTAGGTTAAAAATTTAAATAAAAATCAATCTTGGTTATAAAAAATTTTTATTATTGTATTTTTAAATTTGAATAGATGCATATTTAGTCTAATATTTAATTATGATCTTGTTAAATTACTTTCTTACCCTTAAATCCATGTCTGTCTTAATTTAATCATGTGTGTAAAATTACTCTTTTGCCCTTGCCTACATGTTTGTTAAATTATGAATTGAATTTTGTATAAAATTGCATCTTTGACTTTATATATGTGTTTATTTAAATTAAGTTTGCTTATCTGTTATGTAATTAGTTGTGTTTATATATACTAACCTAGGTTTTCTTGTCCCACTCATGCATAATTAGATTTAGAACATCCTTTTTCAAAAATTCATATGCATGGGGTGACCGGAGGATGCCTCGGGAGTCCAAGGTTTCCGAAGATTTTCGCCGATGAAAAGTTTTTTCGGTGTCTAATCGGGAGTCCGATCGGACCCGGTGAAATTTCTCATCCCTTCAAAATTATAAATATATACTTCTCATTTAATTTTCATAAAAAGCATACATCATGTTTATGATTTCCTTAATTTCTTAAAATTGGCAAGTTAACTAAATTTTTTATTACCTTCTTTTACAAAATAAATGTTTATTCCAAAACCTTTTATCCATTTTTACTTTTATGTTTTATTTTCATTTTATTTTAAGAAAATCTCTTGTTCAAGAGGCCCAATTAAATTAAAAGGAATGTTTATTCCAACATTAATTTCAAAACATATTTTAAAAGTTTTTTAGTGAGATCTTAATTCCTCAACTATAGTTAAGGCCTCTCAAGTTAATCCAAATTTTGTTAAAAAAATCACTTTCAAAATTTCTTTTCTTATTTTTATTTCTTTGAAAGGGAATATTTATTTCCTTTTTCCTTTTCTTTAGTTTTTTTTTTCAAAATATCTTTTTAGAAGGATTTTAGTAAGTTTAATTAATTAAAACCTTTCAAGCAAACTTTGTTTTTATTAAAAGACATTTTTAGCTCCAATAAAAAGAATGTTTATTCTTTAAATCTTTAAAATTCTTTTTCAAAATCATTTTTATTTGATAAAAAGGACATTCATTTTTTTTGAAAGGTCTTAATTTATTAAATCTATTAAGATTTTTCTGTTAAACTAATTTTGTCAAATTATTCCCTTCATTAAATTAAAAGGAATATTTATTCCGACATTTTTTTAAAATTAAATCTTTCTGATAGATTTTAATTTAATTAATCATAATTAAAGTCTCTTAACGTGAATTTTAAAACATGAATTTGAGAATACTTATCCCAGTCTTTTTATAAAATGTTTTCTAGAAAGTTTCAATTAACATTCTCATTATTGAAACTTTCTAAAATTAAAATTGAACATTTGTCTTTCATAAAAGGACATTTATCCTCATTTTTAAATTTGACTTTGATTTTTGAAGGATATTTATTCCTATTTAGAAATTGAATCTTTATTCTAAGTAGGAAACTTCTTCAAATTCAAAATTGGGCTATGGATTTTCACATTAAAAGGAATGTTCATTCCAACATTAAGTTTTTAAATTTCAGATTTAACTTTTCTAATGGGATTTTTATCCCACATTAAAAGGAATATTTATTCCGACATTTGAAACTGTATTTTTATTAAAATAAATTTTAACACATTTTATTATCATTTGCCAAGTAAAATATTTTTTAACACTTTTGTGGTACCAATTTCCGGGCGTCTTGGGGGTGCTAATCATTCCTCAAGCGTAACCGACTCCTGAACTTAAAATCTTTTATTCGTAGACCAGCTTCTTTCCTTAATTTGACATAATCTTTCTAGATTTATGTCGAGTTAAACAACTAGGTGACTAACCACACCTAGTAAAAATAAAAGGTTAGTGGCGACTTCATTTTGTTTTTAGACTATTTAGTCCCGACATTTTTCACGCCATATCCATTTATCGTCGAATCGGTAAAACGTCTTGACAACCTGTATCCAATGTTGTTGGATGCAGTTCCCATGCGTGAGGACGCTAGATGGTTCGGAGGCTTATCGGAGTGGTTGGTGGCTTAGGAGTTAGTAGATTTCGCTGCATAGGTTATCCTTTAAACTGATCCACTGGTACTCTTTTTATTACTTATTATTATAAATATTTTCTAACTAAAGTTTAGTTTTTGATGGTTTTTGTCACGCACCGACCCGCCCCGGGTAGGCCACGTGGCAACTGCCGCACTGTCTCGAAGTACGTGCTGGCCAGTCACGCACCTGAGGCACCGCAAGGCATAAATGGGCATCATCGCTGTCAAAAAAAAATAAAACTTTAATTAGAAAATATTTAATAAAATGATTAACTTTAAAAGTAATGCCAGTGGACTAATTGAGAGAACACCTACACAGCGGAAACTTCTAAACCTAAGCCACCGACGTCTTCTAGTGAGCCTCCTTTCTAAAGCTGACTCCGTACGTAAACCTGCATCCATCCACATTAGATACAGGTGAGTGACAGAGGTTCTAAGGATCTCCAGCTTGGTTGGGGGAAGTAAGGGAAATCCAAAATAAAATAAAATAAAATAAAAATAAATATTTTTCTTTGAAAACTCTTTTCTGGTTCTCTAGCTAAGAACCCTCTTTTAAAAACACTTTAAATAAATATATATATATATATATATATCAAACGGGCTGGCATCTCTATCATATTGGAGGCGCGACTCGTCGGCCGTCTTATGCCTCACTGCACCGAGGGCTATCTCTTTTCTCATTCAATAATATCTTCTCTTTTTTATCTCTCTAGCCCTTTCCCTCGGTGGTGCCTCGCTGTGGTGGAACACAGCGAGCTGGAGCTCTGGCGAGTTTCCCTACGCGCCTCTCCCAACCAGGCTCCACTCACCGTGCCCCTCGATAGGCGGTCCACGGCTGAGTATCATGCATGCTCTCAAACTCGGTCCACGCTCCCGCAAATTGGAGCTCCAAGGAACCCTCTCAAATACTCATCTCCCAAGGGCATCGTACCCTCAATAACATAATAATATTTCATAAATTATATATATACGTATAAAATATTTATATTCAAAACATATAAATCACACACACATAAGTCTTATATTTATTTTTAAAGCATCCCACTCACTGTGTGGGTATATCGCACACAAGTGTGTGTGTGTGTGTTTTCCCATATCCCAAAACCTTTTAGAAGACATTTATGTTTTTTTTTAAAAAACCATTTTTAAAACCTTTTCCCCCAGTGGCTAAACAAAGAAGTCTAAGTCACTCACAGTGATGGGAGAATCGTATACTCCCAAGCGCTCCATGTAGCTCAACCTCCGGAACATCGCCGCACTCGATTCAACCGGAGCCCTAGTACAAGGAAATATAAATTAGCATTCATAATTTAAATTTATGAATGCACCTATGAGGCTCTAACATGACCTAAGATTGGGCTGGGATGTGATTCGGGGCTTAGAAAAGTGTCCAGGAGGTTCCGGAGTAAAAATTGGGCACTTGGTGAAAAATTACGAAAATACCCCTGGGGGTCCATGAGCCACTCGGGCTGGGCCCGACACTTAGAAAAGTGTCCGGGAGGTTTCAGGGTAAAAATCGGACTCTCGACGAAAAATTGCCAAAATGCCCCCGGGGGCCCGTGGGCCCCACACCCGGACTAGGCTGGGCCCCACACGGGTTGGGCCAAATTCTACTCGAAATCGGGCTCAAAAAGCCTACCTATGAGATATTTATACATTATAATAATATAATATATATAAATATCTAAGATATAATAATATTATATATAAATATCTAAAATATATTAATATAATATATAAATATCTTTTAATATAATAATATTATATTAAAAATATCTAAACAGGGACTCGATCGGCCAGTTCTTCGGCCGGTCTCTCCCCCGGTTTTTGCACTCGTTTCTCCTCCTTTCGACTTACAAACTTAGAGAGGCGATTCTCATGGCATCCACAACGGATATGCCGAGGCAGAAACGAGAAACACCGGTCCAATTTTCCCGTAGACCTAGATTTAGCCCAAATTGACTAAATCTCAATTTTACCCTCACCCGGTGCATAGAAATGTGTGAAAACGGAATGGGACGTAAAATAAGGTGAGTACTATAACACACTAAAAACTCACCTTATTCCACCGGCCCAAAATCCACTTATTTGAGTTTAAAGCTTTAATCCGGTTAAAAGCTAAAAACTTGGATCTAGGCTAAACCGATACATGGTTGTGCGTACAAACCATTTGCCATTTGCCAATTGTACAAAATGCCTATGGTCGGCTCCAAAAAGAAAAGAAGAAAAAAGAAAGAAAAAGAAAAGAAAGAAAGAAAAAAAATGAAGAAAGGTTCGGCATCCCTCTCCCCTATTTATAGGGGAGCCCGACGCCGGGTCCACTCGGGCCCCGGGTCAAACTTTTACCCTTTTTCAACTTTCTTTTATTTTCACCCGTTGGCTAAATCCTTTGCTTTCTTATGCCAACGGGGTCCATAATAAATTTCTAGGGACTTATTTGGAGGTCTTTTTGGCATTTACTAATTTTCATGCACAGTTAATTACTTTATCTTCCAACTCCGTCTTATCCTAATTTAAACTTCTCTTCTTAATTAGACACATCCGAACCGACATATTGTTTAATAGATACGCCATCTTACACTATTCTATTCGTACGAAAAGTCGTGCTAGGTCCGGGTGTGTCAACTCTCCCCTCCTTCTAAAAATTTCGTCCTCGAAATTAAATAGGGTAACTTAGGGAGATTTGGCTTCCATTCGAAGCTCTCTTCCCGTTTTCGAATAGTGTTCGCATCATTATTCGCCGCTAAAGTTCACGCTTCCGCTGCGCACTCTGATCATTCTCTTCCTCAAGAGTGGTTTCATCACTCTTCCACTCTTGAGTTTGAACCTCATCTTTTCCTTAACATAGCCTACCCTTACCTATTCATGGGTTAGGCTCACTTCGCTTCCACTGCACTGACTTGATTCTTTCACCATGTCCTTATCCTTGTTCTTTCTCAAGTCTCTCTTGACGAGACTATCCTTTTATTACTTCTGAGGTTCCAGACCTCTTACTCTTCTTAGGAGTTCTTCCTCCTTTTTCATTGCCATTGCCTCTCACTTCGAGGCCATCTTCTGACGCGTTTCTTGTCATTTCGTGGTCTTGTACTCATCTTTGTAACTAAACTATCGGGAAAGACTTTCGCTTAACTCCCTTGCCTCCGCGGCGAGGATGTTGTGAGTTAATTGTCTTTCCCCCCTACCTTGGTTTTGTTTCTCTGTTTCGTTTCTTACTTCTACTTTCTCTTTTACTCTTCCTCCATTCAAATCTCATAGCGTATGAGTCGAGCTCTAATACATATTGGCCCACACTTGGCCATATCATAACTGAGGAATCAGAGATCATGCCCTCTCGGCTCTCACATCTGACCCACTCTCTGACCGCCTATCACAATCACAAATAGGGCCCTCGGCCCATCACATCACATACAGGGCCCACGGCCCATCACATCTCATCTCTCCTCCACACAAGGACGGAGAACTCTAGGAGGTCTCATGCTCTCCCCAAACATACTCTGGGCCGGTCCTCTCGAGTGGTCATCACAAAGATCCTCAAGATCTCGATCTCTGACCCTTCCTCTTATAGGGACGCCTCACACATGGCTCCCAAATCCATCACATTTAAGCCTCGACCTCATACCCATTCATACCATTTCTCTTGCCTCTTCGGCATTCCTTAAATTTTATTTTCTTGAGGTAACCAATTCAGGAGGTGTCGCGTGTTTCTTATGGGCGATCTATTTTCCTCCTTTCATCAACAGTATTTTCTAGGGTTTCCTTATCCCCTTCTCTTTCCATTTCTTCCTTTCCATCCACCCACGTTCATTGTGGGGTCCACATTTCTCTTACCTTCTCATCAACGCGGAACAGCGTAATTCACGCTCGTCACACTCATGCTGCATTCTTTGTAGCTTCTTCATCTTTGTACTTCTTCTTCTTAGAATTTCTCGTCCCTTTACCCGATTCTGCCTTTCTCTTGGGTCGGTTGCCATTTCTTGGAGTCATTTGCAGTTCTTGAAATCTCCATACCCTTTTTCCTTAGGGAAATCTCCATCTCATTTCTCTTCTTCACACTCCCTTTACCTCAATTTGCATGATCTTTCACGTCTTATCCTTGGTTCCTTTACCTTGACTTCATTCTTTCTCTCTCTTTGCTTTTCAAATATGGGTTTTCTTTCTCTTAGCTATCTTCGGCTCTTAATCCATCGATATCTCTCCTTTGTCTTTCAATACCATGGTTTATTTATCGTGGGCACACCTTTCTCTATCCTCCATTACCTTTCTATCTTGCCCACACTAAGCTGACTCCATCTTAGCTTGGTTTGACTTCATCTTCCACATCCTTTCTTCACTTATCATTCTTCGGGGAGTTTATCCTCAAAGTTAGCTTACTCCCCTCCTTCTAAAAGATTTAACTTATCTTTTTCGTCCCTTGACTTCTTAACCTCGATTTCTTTTATCTCACTTTACTTCCTTGTTTTCATTCTTTCGTCTCTCTCGGTTCCAACCATTATTCTGATTCATGCTTGGTCACCTTTTTGTCTTCTCCAGTTTCAATTATCACCTTATTCATCCTTGTTTTATCCTTATTCCTTTCTTTGACTCTTACTTAGGTCAATCTACCTTCTTTATTCTCTGGGTTTGATTATCCTTAAAGTTCCCATCATCATCATTATTCTTATTCATTATCATCATCCTTACATATCGTTATTTCTTTATTTCTCTCTTCTTTTCTTTCATTCATTCTTTACTGATATCATCCTTACCCATCATCCATTAAGATATCATCATCTCCATTTACTCGTTTCCTACGAGTGCTCATTCTCTTATGTTTTCTCCAATTTTTCTTTCTATCCAACCTCTTTATCTCTTCCTTTATCACTTAAATAATCAAGGTTTTTCTCTCCTCTCATTTCACCTATCCACACTTTAACCCTTCTGTTCTATCTTCTTCCACAATCAAGTAGTCGGGGGTTTCCTCTTCCTTTATCCAATTTATATCCTTAACCCCCTTTTTGCTCTTCAGTTCTGGCCTCCAATCATTCTTGTTTATTCTTTCCTTTCCTTGATTTATTCGTTTTATGATGTAGTGCTTTGACTTGACTCGGGTTTGGGGTTCATTATGCTCGACTCTCTTTATCTATCATCCGTTTCTAAATCTTTTATTCATTTTCTTTCACTAGATCTTTCTTAGTCTTCTTTCTAGACTTCTTTTAATCCAATTTTATTCACTTTCTTTAACCTATCCCTAGGTTATCTAGCTAGGTCTCGTTTCTAATCCTAATTTCCTAGTCTTATTCTTATATTAATCCTGGTCAGTCATTTGGAGCTATTAGCCTATGGTTTATTATGTCGTTATCGCTATTTAAGGTTACAGTTTTCTAGTAATGTGTTATATTTTTCTTCTTTTAAGGCTCTATTCCTAGTTAACCAAAACTTAGTTCATCAACTGAACTAAGTCTCTCTTTCTTCTTAGGCCTTGTTCTCTTTTATTAGCCTAGGATCTTCTTTTACCTAGGGTTTTCATACTTTCTTTCTTCATTAAGAAAGCCTCCGCACTACATCACGACATTTCTTTGTCCTTTGATTAAGGGTTCGCTTCCTTCTCCTTTCCTCTTCTTCTTTCTCACCAGTTCCATCTGACGATGACTTCACAATATCGAAGGAAATTCCCTTCGTGCCTTCCATTAGCACGAATGCAGACATTCCCATCATTGCCGTGCATTACACTCTTTCTTCGCTTGCTTTCTTCCCATTCACTTTGTTCAAGATCATTTCTTATTATCCTTTGGAGGTCTTCTCCTTCTTACTCTCATTAGCCAATGATAAAGGGTACATCTCCTTTAATCTCCTTAGGAGTGGAGGTTTACAACTTATCCTTCTCTCTTTATTCCATTTCCTCCATATTTATTTCCTTTCTCTTTTGTCCATTATCCTTCTCATCATTGGTATCCAATGGTCAAATAGTAGTAACGGACGTACTACTCGTTGACCACTTGGATGTGATCTCTTTTCATCCTTCTCTCATTCTCATTTTATTATCCTTACTTCATTCCTCCTTATCGTTTCCCAAGAATGGCTTCTCTCTTGTTCCTTTTTCCTTACTCTTCCTTTTTGCCATCCTTAAATCCTTTAGAGTCTTCCTCTTATCAATCCTTTCACATCCTTAAGTGACCTTCCCATATCTCACATCTTGGGATCTTGGGCTCGCTCTTTCTCTTCTAATCTTCTTGGATGCTTCTCCTCGATTGATTTTAGACGAACTCTCTTTCGTTCGTCAATACTCCCTTTTCTTTCGCCACTTACACACCACTGTGTAAGTATAAAAGAAGTTAGCTAGCCCTTGCTGCCACTTCTCTCACTTCATGCTCACTCCACAGAGCATCTCCCAAGCAATCTGTGGGCTTATCCCACCGGACTTGCCAATCTGTGGGCTCTTCGACAATCGCTTCACTTGATCTCCATTCGATGCTTTGTGAGGTCCTCCTCGATCCTTTATCTGGTTGCTCGGATGCTTCATCTCACGTCTTGAGGTTTTTGGTCAACCACATCCTCCGTGATTGACTCCTTCGATTTCTTTCATTCTAACCTAATTCTCTCTCCAAGGCTACACACCAATGGTGTAGAGAGCGAGAGAAGTGAGGTTAACGTTCACGCATGTTAGGCCCCATCTTGGCCTCGTTCTAGCCATTTCTCTTCCTCCCAAATCTTACACACCACTGGTGTAATGAATGGGGGAACGCATCTAATTTACATTTCAAACTCGCTGCTTTACTAGCGTGTCTCGATGTTCACAGCTTCAAGATTGAACATCGAAGGTTGTGGGCATCGAACCAGTTTCGACTGATAAGCCTCTAACTAGGCTTTCTCAGAGAATTGGACGAGACATCATTTATCTTGTCATCTAAAAGGAAATACCATCCCTTGCACAGTTTAGCTATCGAGTAGGAAGGAACATTAAAAGTTGAAAATTTAGGTTTGGGGTTTCTTGGAAAGCGTGCCTTGCTTGCACTAATCCTGAGGAAGAAGGTGGTCGTGATGTCTTTCACTTAAGACCACACTCGAGAACACTATCTGGTGGCTTGCTGCTAAAGAAGGTATTCTATGAGTAGGTTTGATTATTTATGACGCTTTCGAGTAGCTACATACTCGAACACTAGAGTTCTAAACCTATTTAATCCACTGGCTTCGAAAACATTTGAAAACGTTTGAAAACATTTTGAAAACACTTTGAAAATATTTTATAGGTTTTGAAAACCGTCAGAATCTTTTAAATGCTCTGATACCAATCAAATTGTCACGCCCCGACCCGCCCCGGGTCGGCCACGTGGCAACTGCCGCGCTGTCTCGAAGTACGTGCTGGCCAGTCACGCACCTGAGGCACCGCAAGGCATAAATGGGCATCATCGCTGTAAAAAAAAAACTAAAACTTTAATTAGAAAATATTTAATAAAATCATTAACTTTAAAAGTAATGCCAGTGGACTAATTGAGAGAATACCTACACAGCATAAACTTCTAAACCTAAGCCACCGACGTCTTCTAGTGAGCCTCCTTTCTAAAGCTGACTCCGTACGCAAACCTGCATCCATCCACATTAGATACAGGTGAGTGACAGAGGTTCTAAGGATCTCCAGCTTGGTTGGGGGAAGTAAGGGAAATCCAAAATAAAATAAAATAAAATAAAATAATAATAAATATTTTTCTTTGAAAACTCTTTTCTGGTTCTCTAGCTGAGAACCCTCTTTTAAAAACACTTTAAATAAATAAATATATATATATCAAACGGGCTAGCATCTCTATCATACTGGAGGCACGACCCGTCGGCCGTCTTATGCCTCACTACACCAAGGGCTATCTCTTTTCTCATTCAATAATATCTTCTCTTTTTTATCTCTCTAGCCCTTTCCCTCGGTGGTGCCTCGCTGTGGTGGAACACAGCGAGCTGGAGCTCTGGCGAGTTTCCCCACGCGCCTCTCCCAACCAGGCTCCACTCACCGTGCCCCTCGATAGGCGGTCCACGGCTGAGTATCATGCATGCTCTCAAACTCGGTCCACGCTCCCGTAAATTGGAGCTCCGAGGAACCCTCTCAAATACTCATCTCCCAAGGGCATCGTACCCTCAATAACATAATAATATTTCATAAATTATATATATACGTATAAAATATTTATATTCATAACATATAAATCACACACACATAAGTCTTATATTTATTTTTAAAGCATCCCACTCACTGTGTGGGTATATCGCACACAAGTGTGTGTGTGTTTTCCCATATCCCAAAACCTTTTAGAAGACATTTATGTTTTTTTTTTAAAAACCATTTTTAAAACCTTTTCCCCCAGTGGCTAAACAAAGAAGTCTAAGTCACTCACAGTGATGGGAGAATCGTATACTCCCAAGCGCTCCATGTAGCTCAACCTCCGAAGTATCGCCGCACTCGATTCAACCGGAGCCCTAGTACAAGGAAATATAAATTAGCATTCATAATTTAAATTTATGAATGCACCTATGAGGCTCTAACATGACCTAAGATTGGGCTGGGATGTGATTCGGGGCTTAGAAAAGTGTCCAGGAGGTTCCGGAGTAAAAATTGGACACTTGGTGAAAAATTACGAAAATACCCCTGGGGGTCCATGAGCCACTCGGGCTGGGCCCGACACTTAGAAAAGTGTCCGGGAGGTTTCAGGGTAAAAATCAGACTCTCGACGAAAAATTACCAAAATGCCCCCGGGGGCCCGTGGGCCCCACACCAGTTGGGCCAAATTCTACTCGAAATCAGACTAAAAAAACCCACCTATGAGATATTTATACATTATAATGATATAATGTATAAATATCTAAGATATAATAATATTATATATAAATATCTAAAATATATTATTATATATATAAATATCTTTTAATATAATAATATTATATTAAAAATATCTAAACAGGGACTCGATCAGCCAGTTCTTCAGTCGGTCTCTCCCCCGGTTTTCGCATTCGTTTCTCCTCCTTTCGACGTACAAACTTAGAGAGGCGATCCTCATGGCATCCACTACGGATATGCCGAGGCAGAAACGAGAAACACCAGTCCAATTTTCTCGTAGACCTAGATTTAGCCCAAATCGACTAAATCTCAATTTTACCCTCACTCGGTGCACAGAAATGCGTCAAAACGGAATGGGACGTAGAATAAGGTGAGCACTATAACACACTAAAAACTCACCTTATTCCACCGGACCGAAATCCACTTATTTGAGTTTAAAGTTTTAATCCGGTTAAAAGTTGAAAACTTGGATCTAGGCTAAACCGATGCACGGTTGTGCGTACCAACTTAACATAATGTAGATCAAGGTAAGAAGAACAACATACTCGAAAGTCACCTTGATCTGATGGCCGGACTGTCCCCATTTACCAATTGTCCAAAATACCTTTGCTCAGCTCCAAAGAGAAAAGAAGAAAAAAGAAAGAAAAAGAAAAGAAAGAAAGAAAAAAAATGAAGAAAGGTTCGGCACCCCCTCCCCTATTTATAGGGAGTCCGACGCCGGGTCCACTCGGGCCCCGGGTCAAATTTTTTCCCTTTTTTCAACTTTCTTTCATTTTCACCCGTTGGCTAAATCCTTTGCTTTCTTGTGCCAACGGGGTCCATAATAAATTTCTAGGGATTTATTTGGAGGTCTTTTTGACATTTACTAATTTTCATGCACGGTTAATTACTTTATCTTCCAACTCCGTCTTATCCTAATTTAAACTTCTCTTCTTAATTAGACACATCCGGCCCGACATATTATTTAATTGATACGCCATCTTACACTATTCTGTTCGTACGAAAAGTCGTGCTAGGTCCGGGTGTGTCAGTTTTACATTGACGATACTCTTTCTATGCATTGTGCCATCTTGGATAACCCACCTTTCATGACACACACCTCGAGGTGGTATAGCGGTTGCCACGTGGCCACCTTGGCGGTCGGGGCGTGAAAAGCACCTTTGCTAACGTAAAAAATCTCATCTTTCCTTATTCATTTTCATATAACTATCATCGTAATGATCATTGGAAACTATATAAATAACATAACCAAATTAATAGTTTTTTCATTTGCTTGACATGCAGGATGAGTTTTTTCATTTGCTTGACATGCAGGATGAGGCTTAACCTCCTCATTGCAGATTCTATGGGAGAAATGAGCATTGTTGCTTTTGACAAACAAGTAGAAAATCTATCAAAGACCTACATAGCATCAATGCTAGCAATGTAAAACATTGATCGCTTCGTGCTTCCACCATCTCTTCAAGCAATTAAGGGTCGGCACTTTATTCTAATGGTTGGATTGACGCATAAAGCTATTATCCAAGGATCAAGAACATACAAAATATATGACAGTCACCCTGTTCTAGCAATCACCGGTTCATCATCCATAGCAAACCCCATCCCAACCATTATTGCGACATCAACATCACTTACTGCTGTTGTAAGCATCCCTGCTACACCAACCTTACCTGATCCAATTGCACAAGACAACACTGAACTCCCTACCCAGACAAGTCAATTGAATAATGATACTGAGAGCCCCAACTCACCAAGAGACACACATGATGAAATTGAATATTCACCAGCTAAAAGACAGAGGACTAAGTAAGGATAATTCTATGTTTTAAATAATTTCTATTGTCATATTACGACAGAGCCAAAAAAAAAAGAACTAACTTTTGCATTTAAAAAAAAATTTTAAGGAAAGAAAAAAGTCGAATAAAGCTACTGCTGTAGGATGCAATGTGGAACAAAAGTCAGGATTATTAATATTTAGGACTTTCGATTGTGTGGTGTGATGCTTCATTATCTATTTAGATTGTTACAAACTAAACAACTACATTGAGTATTTCATGTTGTCTTTAGACATTTACTCTTTTATTCTACTACTTATTAGTAATCTTTATCTATGGTCATATTTATGAATGAATGTTTATTTCCCACTTCTCCTCAAAACATTTTATAGAAATTTAATTCTGTTTCCTTCTTACACGCGGGTAAACATTTACCTAGTTATTATATATATATATATATATATATATATATATATATATATATATATGACACCGCCTGGATAAAACCTCTTCTCTCACCGCACATACAAAGTTTGTTGAAACTGAAACAACCCAAATATTTTCTCTTTGAAAATTAAATTCCCCTCTTTTCTCTCTCAATTGGAAATCCCAAAACCTAAATAACTATTTTCATTCTTTCTTTCAAAGAAATCAAAACAATTTCCCCAGAAAATGAATAAAAAATGTAGATTGATAATGAGAAATTAAAATACTAGGATCAGTGAGTGAAGATTGAGACTCTTGGGAAGCCGCCGTCACCATATTTGTAGAGAGGAAGTGAATGAGCTGTTGTTTTTGCATTGCTTGCCATTTTGATCTGATCCTAATCTCTGTTAGCTTGCTTCGACGGCCATGGTGGATTTGAAGTATATTTTCTCTCTCTCTCTCTCTCTCTCGGTAAGTTTTCTACCCCCTCTTAACTGATACGTTGAACGGTTCAAATTTTGTGGTTTTGGGCTATTGTTTTGTATCTGTCTCTTTAGTTAGCACATGAAAATTTTGCGTTTTGTCTATGTTTCTTAAGGCTATGGTGTGGCTAATATCCAAAAGTTAAAACTGTATGTAAAAGCTCAATGTTAAAATGTTAAATAGCTATTCAAGTATTCATGTAGGAAAAGGAAATTAATTTTCTAAAGATAATAAAGACTTATACCTTTTAGGAGGACAGAAGAAAATTGAAGTAGAAAGTTACTTGTTGGAAGATTAGTTTGAAGTCTGTTTTTTCCCGCCTTTGTAATACCAAATGTTCTAGAAGGAACACCTTTGGAATATCATGAAAAGCTAAGAATTTTTGTAGTAATTTCTCCTGCTGGCGATGTTTTAAAAGTGGAATTTTCTAATGCTTTTACTTTTGCTGGAATGAATCTGATTCTGCACAGTCAAAGAAGCTGCAGCGAGGTGTTTGCAGTATATATATATATATATATATATATATATATATATGTAAGCCTTTCTAGTTTCTAAATGAGTTAAGCACTGCATTTCTGATTTATACGGGGACACTGGTGTTCTGAGTAATAATTGCAACAGCTTTGCTAGGACCTAGGATCAGGAGGTCTGTGATCTGCTGGTTAAGTTATAAGATTGTACAACATGCCTTGATAGATGATTCTTTCATCCACTATTGATATTACAGTAATGGAAAATAAGGATTTATGCTAAATATTCTCGTTAGGTAGCACTTATAGTTTAATAATCTGGCCAAAATTGTTGAATTTATTAGTCCTTTAGGGGTCGTTTAGTTCGCGATTATCTGAAAACATAGTCGATTATCTACTGATAATCTGAAAATATTGACACGTTTGGTTACTATTCACATGGATGTGTGCCTGACATATGAAATTATCACATGTAACCAGATTGCCATGAATGTGGCAATCCAGATTGCCATGAAGGGAGGTGGCTCTATGAGATTACCATATTTATGCTAATATGAATTAAATTTTTTTACCAAAATACCCTTAGTTTTAAAATATTTTGGACATGAATAACCTTACAAAAGATTAAATTAAATAATCATATTATGAAAAATTAAATAAATTAAATAATTAAAAAATAAAATTAATTAATTACTTATTTTTATTTATTAATTAATTATTTCATTTAATTATTTAATCTAATTTAATTATTTTATTATTTTTATTAATTAATTAATTATTTCATTTAATTACTTAATAATTTAATAATTTAATTAATTAATTAATTGACTTTATCATTTAATTTTTTTATTAATTAATTATTTCCTTGTTTTTATTATTTAATTAATTATTTGATCTAATTTATTTAAATAATTATTTAATTTAATTTAATTTAATTAAAAATAAAAAAAACAATTAAATAAAATAATAAAATAATTAATTTAATAATAAAAACAAGTAATTAATTAATTTTATTTTCTAATTATTTAATCTAATTTAATGAATTAGTTGCTTTGTTATTATTTAATTAATAATTTCATTTAATTTATTAATTAATTATTTAATCTAATTTTATTCAATTATTTAATTTAATTAATTGTTTTTTATTATTTAATTTTGTTAATTATTTATTTAATTACTTGCTTTTGTTATTTAATTAATTCTTAAGTTAATTATTTCATTTAATTATTTAATTTAATTTATAATTAATTAATTAATCAATAAAAATAATTAAATTAAATTAGATTAAATAATAATAAATGAAATAATTAATTAATTAATTGAATGAAATAATTAACTAAATAATTAATTAACTAATAAAAATAAGTAATTAATTAATTAAACAAAATAATTAAATTATTGTAGGGAGGTTATTTTTGAAATTTCTTTGTTATAGACCATAAATGGCCAGTAATGTATTAGATTGAACCAAACATGGGTAAAAGAAATTGCTGATAATATTAATTTTGAACCAAACATGGCAAAAACAAAAAAAAATTAGATACCATGTAATATTATATGCATAAGTGATATAGTCGACTATATCACTTTACACTGTAAAATCCCATAATCACGAACCAAACGGCCCCTTAGTTCAGGCTGCCATGTTTACTTAAATTTGCCCAAATGTTTCTTCAATCTCAAGTGCATCAATAGTCCGTAGAATAATCTTTAAAACCCAGAGAATTGAGGGTTATAACTCAATGTGATAATTTTTTTTTCTGAGTTTTCACATTGATGTGTTTCTCCAGGTGGACTATGCTTACATGCCGTTTTGAATAGTCTTGGTTTCAATGTCAAGGTTCTGATAACTATTAATTTTTCGTATATAATCTACTTTGTTGGCAAGGAAAAGAGACTTCTGCATTATTTGGAAGTTAAATAATACTGAAAATTCCATTCAATATTTCATGGTTAGTCCTGCTTCTCTGCGTTCAAATTCTTGGTACATGACTTTCTTTCCTTTTCCCTGTTTCCCTACGGGCTGGTTATCAAGGAAATACTTTCAAGCTTTGAATTCTGTTTCCTAGATGTGCAGAAGATAGAAAGTTATTTATCTTATATATTAAATATTTATAATCTCTGGAGAAAATTTTCCTTGATAGTTTACTTTGTTCTTAGATATGGGTTATTCTCATATTAATTTCTTTCTCAATGAAAGCAAAATTTATACAATCCTGGCAAAAGCCAGTTAAACAAAAGGGAGGATAAGGCAAATTCTATTCTTTGGTCCAGTAATATTAATAGGAATGTCTTTATTTTCCTTTGATCTAGGTTGTTTTCTGACTATCTAAGACTTCATGTAAAAGAACTATAGCTTGGGGGGATACACTATGTGATGTTTGACTATGTTTTTTTTTTTTTTAGCAGTATATTCTTGTTTAATCTGGTTTCTCTTTTATTTTGGTAAGGTAATCTGGTTATTCTTGTATGCCTTAGGGATGCGAAACCCTCATTGTAGATATGCTACAAGCTGCCTGGTCTCAGGTCAGTTAACCGCACTGAAAGAGGCATAAGAGTTGAGAGAAATTTTTATTTCTTTAATCTGTTTCTACACTTTTAATCTGTTTGTGTAAACTGAACTGCATGTCCTTATGATTTTATTATTAGCTCAGTTCAACAGTGTAATGGAAAGTTTCACCTGAGATTAGTGCTGAATTCTTTCAAACTTATTTTCCAGGGTTTTGAAAAGATTATGCAAGCTGATAAAGATGTGAGGAAGATTGCGTTGGCAGTGCCTGTTTTAGTTTGTGAGTAGATGTAGCTGTTATGATTTTACCTAAATAATAATCTATCCATGTATTTACATTACTTGATCATGCTTCCTTTTCTACCATTCAGCTAAAGCATTGAAATTGTTTCTGCAAGACCTTTGTGATTGCACGTATGAGATTACTCTTCAGAGAGAAGCAAAGACCATGAATTCCTTGCATCTGTAAGTGAAGAATTAACATTATTTTCCCTTCTTAATTTGTATCTTACCATGTGTTGTGCACTGGTCTGACTACAGTGTCCAATTAAACTGTAGAAAGCATTGTGTACAGAGCTAAAATGTATTTGACTTTCCAAGGGGACATTGTCAGCCAGCTTCCTGATATCTGTTGTACCATTTGCTTCTCACGATGACAAGACACAAGATACTAGTTTGGGAACTACCTCGTTGCTCAGCAAGAGAATGTCTTTCGTAGTGTAACAGGTTGCCCTTAGAAAATCTGTGTTAGCTATGATGTTAGTTTGGGAACTTCTTAGTTTGGGAACTATGAATATTGAGACTTTGGATATATAAATTTTAGTAGACTTATAATATTATATCTTCCATGGATCTATTAAATGATAATTAAAAGAATAATTCATGGATCAAATTCTTTAATATTATATTTAATTAGATATATAAATGTTGTGATGCTATAAAAATAAGGTCTTGATTAGGACATTAATATCCAAAAAAAGGGTCTTTAAAAATGATATTTGGGGACGTTTTGTGCCCCCATATCTGATATTTGGGGATGTCTCATGTCTCCATATGTTATATCTTTCATGGATCTATTAAATGATAATTAAAAGAATAATTCATGGATCAAATTCTTTAATATTATATTTAATTAGTTATATAAATTCTTTAATATTATATTTAATTAATTAGTTATATAAATGTTGTGATGCTATAAAAATAAGGTCTTGATTAGGACATTAATATCCTAAAAAAGGGTCTTTAAAAATGATATTTGGGGACGTTTTGTGTCCCTAGATCTGATATTTGTGGATGTCTCACGTCTTCATATGTTATATTTGCAAATGTCTATTATCTGTAGAGGGTTTCAACTGGGAACAATATTGTCCTAAAGGGGTTAAATTTTTTCCTTAATCTTGGGGACGGCAATCGCCCTTAAATCTTAAGGGACGTTATACTGGGGACGACTTTTGAGCATCGTCTCCTAAGATTTTAGGGACAGAGTTTTGGGAATGCTTGATGGGGATGACTACAGTCATCCCCTTACATTTTGGGGACTATTTTTGTCGTCCCTAATTCCTCTCAATTTTGTAGTGCAACAACTTATTTCATGCACATATCTTGTATATAAAGCTTTTGGAGTTCATAAAAAATATATATAGTTCATGCTAAAATATCATTCATATTATTTAATTTATTTTGAAGACATTTATAGGTTTCAAGAAGGAGGAGAATTATTGGAGCAGGCTTCAATTAGTGCTGCAATAGCCTGGTTTATATCCACCCCAGCATTGCACATATTAGCAAGAACTCCACTGTACTTCATTTCGTACCTTGATGATGTGGATCCACAGTATTTTTTGTAAGTATTAACCTACAAAAACAAATTCAAGGAGTAAACAAAAGAAGGTTCAATCAGCAATAGATGTGAAATATGTCTGTACCGACTAGCTAGGACTTGGGTGGGATTTAAAACTTTTAAAAAGGCTAGTTATTTTATAAAAGAAAAATATAAAATTCTTGGTTTATTGTTAAAGGTTATTATTTTACGATGATATGATAAAAAAATTGATCCCATCTCATAAATCTTACCAAAAATATTTAGGGGTAAACGAAGTCAGAGAGGTTTCGAACTTCTAATACTGTTTTAATAACACTATATATATGTATAACTTTTGAGATTTATGGGTAAGTCCGACGAACATGAATAGTGATTAAAAATGTACTGAAAAATATTTGATAAAATAGTAATGGAATGGATGTCCCCAGCCAAATTAATATGCTTACAATATAATAGTTTGATAGAGATGCTAAAGATAAATTAAAAAAATAAATAAATTAAAAATCTTTGATTTTTTTTCTTTGAATACTTACAACCATTTTGAAGCAATTCCAATCATCAACGAGAGGTTTTCCAGCAGATTGAGAAAAATTCATCATCTTTGAGACATCTTTATGCCCAAAAAGGATTGTAATAATCTGATTTATACTCTTGTCAATGTGCTTTCGATGGGAAAGTTCACCAAGCAACTCGTTGTGGGCTTCAGCCTTTTCTGGAGAGTCTTCGGGAGCTCTGTGAAACTGCAATATATATCAATTCAAACAAAATAATTAAGAAAGAAAATTTAAATATATTATATTCAGAGATCGACAATAAGTTTGAATCTCTTTTCCCTTAATTTATATGGAAAAATAGAAAAACACATCCTTTCTAATTCTTTTTAGACTGTCAAAATTTTATATCAGGATTGAACCTAATTATCACTAAAACTAAGAGACCTGAATTTCTTGTTTATTTACCAAAATAGATCACGTTGCCTCAGATTTTAGAATCGACTAATTAATAAGAATTGAGATTGAAATGGAGCAAACCTTTTGCAGAAAATGGAGGAGGCTGGCATCACGTTGGTTAACAACTTTTGAAGTGATTATCGATGAATTAATGGATTGTTGAGTAGTAGAAGAAGGTGCATAATTGTCATTTTCTGGATTTGTACCCAAATAAGAGAAGAGAAAATCCTTTTCAAGTGTCACAGTTCCATATTGCATCACATGAGAGCTTGCTCCCAGATCATCAACTGCTGTCCTCCTCCTGACCTGAAATTGAAATGGCAAAATTATTAATTTAATTAGTTTGGTAGATTTGTTATTTTTGATGAATTATTTAATTTAGAAATTATAATCCATAAGAAGAAAATACTAGCTTTCGACACTTACCAATTGATCTTCAAAAAAAAAAAAGAAAGAGTCCGGTCTGGCCTAGTGTTCGGACATCCGATGGTTAGGGATTTCGATTAGGTACTAAGTCAAAAGTTTTTTTCAAAGGGGACCAAATAAAATTTCATATAAACAATTATTGAAGCATAATAGATGTTACATTAGGCAATGTACTATTATCCTATGAATTTAACTAGTTCATTGCACTTTGATGTAAACTTTTCTTTTCTTTGAAACTATATTCAACATATAAATGTTCATTTAAATTTTTTTTTGGTTGTTTTGGTGTGTTGTGGGGTGGGAGGGTTGGTGGTTAATTCTCCAACATAATTACATTTAGAGTGGAAGTAAATTTAGAAGGTCAAACTTAGAGTTACTTGATCTGAGAATAGGTATCCGACCCCATCCACCCGAAACTGAACCTGACACAACCTCATTTGACTAAAAAATCAACAAATTCGTATCTGACCCAACTCGAACCCGGAATAATCCGAACTCAATTAACTCGAAAAGTTAATCCGAAATGACCCGAATTTAAAAGAAAGTGCCTTTGAAATTTTTTCAAAATAGTAATTCAATTAAAAATAAAAGTATAATAATATAAAATACCAATAGACAACAATTATTGAAATTTAATACTTTCAAATTATTTTTAATTTTTTACCAAATATTAAGTCAAGTATATACTTGTATTATGCATCAATATTTTATTAATATTATTTTTTATCGAAACTTAACTATTAATTATGGTTAAGATTTAAGAACAATAAAAGAATTTATTTTCATTGTTATAAGTAGAATTAGATTAAATTTTTATATAATTATTTAAATATTTATACTTTAATATTTTATGATAACAACTTAACATAAAGAAATATGAAATATTATATTATATTTCAATTAATATTAAATATTTATAATTTAACTAATATATTATATTAATTTTCTATAATATTCCCTCTGCCTTATTTTGCTTATACAACTTTTCTTTTTGAAAAATCTAAATTTATTTATCTATTATAAAAAATAAACAACAAATTTATTTAAACTACCCATTTTAACCTTACTTTTTGTTTGTCATAATTGATATTTTGCACAAAATTCTAGAAAGTAACAATAAGATAAGCATTGCAAAAGTAGAAGGAAGTTTTGGTGACGAAAACAAAATTTTTGGTTGACAAAATGACATGATAGAAATGGAAGAGTACTTTAAGATACTTTACCTTTAGTAACAAGTGAAGTAAATTAAATTAAACTTCAATTAAACGTCCTTAAAGGTCGTCCAGATAGAATTTGAATAAAAAAAATTAATATCTACAATAAAATGGACTTGTTTATTGTCAAAAATTCAAAATTAATATGACTTTCAGATTTTATTATGTCTCATATAGAAGAAGTAATAATTATAATTTTTCATTTGTACATATTACAAATTGGAGGATTAAGACTAAACTCAATCATCAATTAAAGAATTTCATTTTAAATTGAATATTTGAATTTTTTCCCAATTAGAATAAATTGCTAAAGAATAAAAGCTAAAAATCTAGTAAGTAACAACATTATTTTTTCAATAAAACCCGGATCTATGTAAAAGAAAAAAAAAAGAGAAGTTAATATCCGTAATAAAATCCGAAATGACATAAATTAGAAATCCAAGTGTCAAACATGAAAAAAAAAAACCTCAAATAATCCAAATTTAACTTGAAATAACTTAAACCGGAAACCTTGAGTGCCAAACCCGAACTAATATGACTCAAATCCGAAACGACCTAAACCAGAAAATTAGAATGTGAAACTTGAAATGACCCAAACCCAAATGATTCGGACCCAAACCCAACTAGGACACGAACCCGATGTGACTCGACATTCAGACGACCCGAACCCAATTCGGACCCGAACTCAAAAATAGCCAAATCCAAAATGACCCGAAACTTACCCAAACCTAGAGGTGCAAAGGGTTAGTTCGGTTTGGATATTAAGGTTTTAATCCCCTAATGCTTCGGTTCGGTTCGGGTATTTTTGTGGATTTTCGGATGGTTAGAGTTCATTTGATTTTTGACTTTTTTTCTTTTACAAAAGCCCAAATAAGATTATAAAAACTTTGGATCATTCAATTTTGGGTCAATAAAATCAAGCATTTTTTTAAAAAAAATTTAGTTTATTTGAACAATTCAGTTTCTATATAAACAATTCGAACCCTAACCAAATTACCAGTTCGGTTCGATTATCGATTTTTTCTTCTTTTTCTTTTTTGCACAGCCCTGCCAACCCGAATGACCCAAACTCAAATCCATCCTGACTTACTCATCTACCACCTCTAGTCAGACTTAGAAGTTTAACTAGTAGATAGAAATTAAAGGTAAAAGACTCAAAAAGTGGAAAGTTAAAAGATAAAGGGAAAAAAAAAAGAATGTTGTAACTTGCAAAATGTTGATATTGTTTGTTATTAAGGTTTATTTGGGTTTTATGAATCGGAAAAAATGGTTTAATTGGTTAAAAAAGTTATAAGTGAAATAAGAAAAATACCATTGGGTAATAGTAACTACTAATAAGCATTAATCATTAAAGTAAGTTAAAAGTGAAAAATCCATTGCTCTAACAAGATTGAATTGACTTAGCTCTTGTTTCTCTTAAATAATATATCGAGATCGACTCTTATGAATGGAGAGTTATTGTCGAGAAAGTTTTACTCCCGTAGTGTGGTTAACCCGACTTAAAAGAATTTAGCCTTGGGTAAAAAGTTGTGAGGATTGTTTTGGTTAAGGAAAAAAAAAAAAGAAAGAAAGAAAGAAAGAAAAATTTGACAAAATTTGAGGGGGCCATCTATAGAATTTTATAGAAAATTTTCCTAAATCTATAATATTTTTATGGCATGTATATTGACTTGAAGAAAGCTCCATCACCGGTTTTGATTCGAACCCTGATGCGTATTGTAAATGAATAGTGTAATTAAATACCACTTCAAATAGATGGAAAAAAAAGGGGAAAAAAAAAAGACACTTACCAAATGATACTGCTGCTCCAGAGTTTCATAACGTAAATCATGAATGTCACTGTTGATGTCAAATGAAAGATCGAGGGAGAATAAAGTAAATTCGAAATTCTTGCAATTAGTAAGATATATTAATCGATTAATTAAAATTAAAAGATGTTGTGTTGTGAACCTGTCTTCCAGCCAAGAAATACTGAATAAGTCTCCCAAACAAGTATCATATTCTGGAGGAGGAGTAGGAAAGTCTCCAGGGCAATATGTTGCCCAACTGCTCTCACTTGCATTCGCTGCTGTAATTACATATATATTTAAATTTCTTGGAAGAATTCCTTCAAACATACTTCCAGATTCACATGCTTCAACATAAAAAACCTGAAATATAATTTCAACATCAAATGAAGAAAAAATCTAAAATATAAATCAATAACAATAAACTTACCATGCTTTTGTAACTTTTAGCTTCATGTTTTTTCTTTAAAGCATTTATCAGATCGTTGGCATAAAGGTCATCACCAGCAGGCATTCCTGGTAATATTTGAAGTCATAAAAAAGAAAACAAATTTAGAAAATGTTAAAAGATAAATGCTAATTTAATTTGATTTTGGACGCGCACATATATTTAATTTTATTTTAACACTTTTAAAAGCCCATTCTAATTAATTTTTAATTAGAGGTATTCTTAAGCCTCGTCATACTCACTTAACCAGCTCTAACTGCCAATTTTGAGTCTGGGTAAGTCCTCCAAACCACCCACTCAGTCCATTTAAATTAAATTTATTTATAATTAAAAGTATTATTATATATTAATTTATATGAAAGTATGTTTTAATTAGAATTATTATTTTACACGTTGTTATTGGGGTTTTTAGCTGTGGGACGGACGGTTGATCCAAAGAGAAGTTGAAACTAGGCCTATTAATGGGTTGGGCTACGCTGAGACATATTGTTAATATGTTAATGCATGCCCAATGTCAGCTCTATCATTTGGGAGGTAGCCCTCCCATTTTTTCCAGAAACCTTCAGATTAGGGTGGGTAGCTTAACCCCTGAATAGATATAGCAAAAACACATATTGTGAACTTAATGTTAAACATTTAGATAAAAAATAATCTTTTCATTAATTTAGCATATGGTAGTAAGTTAAATCTTCCCCCCTTCTATATTAGGATTCGAGTTTAATTTAAATGAAGTCACAAATTTAACTATTTGATTAGTTGATGATGAATGCTACTTTTGAGTATGTTAGTGGGAGTTACTAACCAAGAGATCCAGGGTTGCCATGATCAACGTAATATATGAAAATACGATCATTTGGACCGCTCTCTACAACTTTTTCACTTCCAGTACCGGTAAGACCAGCTTTGTTCCCAAGTATGACAGAAAGAAAGTTGTTCTCATTTACATCTTGCCCTGTGTAGTCCTATTAAAAGAAAAATGAGAAAAAAAAAATTAAATCATATAACTTTCTACTAATTCTATACAAAATGAAAAAGAGCAACTTTGAAAAAAATACCTTGGGAACTCCATTATAAACATCACCTCCATCGGGTTTATTGATGATGATACCGGGTCTCGGATTGTATTCACTGAATGCAATATCATCGAACATGAAAACAATTATGTTTTCATCTTCTAACCCACCGTTTCTTAAAATTTGGTATGCATGACATACGTCAGCCTGCGATAAATATGGCGTTAGTATTGAATAATTAACATTGTCTTCAATGATTAACTAAAAATTAAAAATCTCCTGAAAAGTGATAGACGGAGCTTACGAGATTAGAGAGAGTTAAAATCTTACCTGATGCCTATAGTTATCATAACCACTAGAACCAGCAATTAAAACTGCCCATCTTTTCCCCTCGGTATCATTGTTATTCAAATGTCCATTGCCAACATAATCAAGTTTGGAAAACCTTGACGATACTTTGTATGAATTTCCATTCAAGTGTCGACTTTCAACAACAAAGCTCGATAGCCAAAGAACAAGAAACAGGCGCATGCAATAAGAAATCATCTTGATTTGAGTACCTGTAAAGGATTAAACTCCATTAAGAACCGAACCTGAAAGATGAAAGTAAGAATCTAATACTCTAGAGTTCATCACAAATGTAATAATTTTTTACTACTATTTGAGTTGGAGGAGGCAAAATTGAACGTGGGAAATTTGTTTTGGTATAAATCCACCAGTATCCCGAAACCACTTTAGACCTCAGCTAATCTAAATTTGAGCCGTATTGGTCCTAAACTAGGAAAAATCTCCCAAACATATTTTCTTTGTTCGGAATTTTGTTTTGGAATTAGGTAAAATGTTCATATCAACTAGCTAGCTATCATTTATCTCTTTGAATGAATCAATAAAATTGTTATTAATTCATTAATTAATAATTATCTTAGTTTACTATACAAACATAAAGAATCAATCAAAACGGAGTTCATAGAAAAGAAGCAAAAAATCAAGTTAAAAAAGAAAACAAGAAAAAGAAAGAAAGATAAACAGAAAAGGTATATAAGGAGTAAAAGGAATACTTTGAAATCTCACCCGTTTGAGGAGCTATGGCGGAAGATTGAAATAGGGTTATTTTTGTTAAATGGAACCCAATTAATTTTTATAGTAGAAAAATGTTGAGATATAGTAGTAACGTATGGTTGTTAGTTGGAAAAACTTGGGAAATGGCCCAATGAAAATCAGAATAATTGTAACGCTCCATTATTCCCCTTTTCAAACTTTGAATTTCAGTCATTTGGATTCTTGTCACTGTGCTTTTGAGTAATCAATTAATGAAGCACACAAATTTGTTGAAAAACACCTTTTAAAAAAATATTATTATTTAATTGAAAAGTTCAATTTTGTTATTTTTTAATAAAATGTTTTTGGAAATTATTATTATTTGAAAAATTACTTGTTTGGTAACAAAAAAAAAAGTTTAATGCCAAAATCGGCTCTCAAACCTTTCTAAATTGACCCCTAAATTTTTATGAGTCTCAATCTTACATGGCATTTCCATGTCACTCATGGGACCTGCCTATGAGAAAAATTAAAAAATCAATATCAATATCAATACACACACACACACACACACACATATATATATATATATATATATAGCCAGCTCCTATTAGAAGAGTAAACAAGGATAGTTTAGGGTTAAAAAATTAGATTAAATATAGGCAATTTATTATTAAAAAAAAGTTATATATAAAGTTCTACTTTTGTCATGAATACCAAAACTTTAAACAATAAATACTAACATTTTTTTAATAGTATAGGTAGCTCAAAAGACATCAATTTATTTAAATAACTTTAATATATTATTTTAATAGCATAGGTAGCTCAAAAGACATCAATTAATTTAAATATCTTTAATATACTATAAAATTCTTATGAAACTTTAATAATGAGAAAAATTAAAAGTCATAAAAAAAAACCTTTGGATTACCAAAGTATTTCCAAAAAAAAAAAAAAAACTTTAAGCTACTAATCATAATTATGTAATTTGAGGTACTAATCTTAATTTTGTAGTTAAATTACATAAATCATTTGTACCTAACTAATAATAAAGAAAACCAAAAGTCATTAAAAAAAGAGACCTTTGAGTTACCAAATATTTCAATCATTATAAATAGAGAGCTTGAGAACTAAACACAATTTTGGCAAAAGAGTAAGTTTGAAAAATCTTAATTTTCAATGTTAATTTCTTTCATTTTTTATGTAATGATGAACTTTTTTTGTGTTTTTTATTTTCTTTTGTACGTTTATTACCTTGCGAAACGTACTATTAAGGTTTGTTAATTTATTTTTTATATTTGAATATTGATGTTTTATATATCTCTCTTCCTCTCTCGCAACTAAAATATATGAATTGTTTTGTTTGTAGCTTTTTTGTCATGCCCCGAACCGGGAGGTTGGCCATGTGGCAACCCCGCATTGCCTTGAAGTACGTGTCGATTGCTCATGTCACGCCCTGACCTGAGGGCTCGGCCACGTGACAACCGCCATACCATCTTGAGATGCATGCCTCAAAAGGCGGGCTATCCAACATGGTATAAGGCATAAATAAGGTGTATTCAAGCAATATTTGAAAATATAATGAAAATAATACAGAAAATATCATAAGATATTTATATAATAAAAGTGGCATGTTTTACGGTGCAAAATGCAGGGAAAAAGAAATAATAGTATAGTATATACAATACTATTCCGAAGTCAGGATTCACAAGGGGATTTGGGTGGCTAAATAATTAAATTGAAATCTAATTTGATTAATAAAGGCATTCATCTAACAATTAAACATCAAAGCATGACCTAATTAAGGTTTCTAGTGTCTCGGAACTAAATTGGACAAGTCCGGAAGTTAATCGAAGTCAATTGGGGTCTAGGGTTATAAAATGACCAATTTGCCCTTGCTACAGTGTAGCTCCAGCGTGCCAAGGCTCACTCCCATGCGGGAGTGGCCGATTTGGGTTAAATTCCCCGAAAGTCCAACGCTAGACCTAGTCATGCCTGGCGCCGGACATGCCTTTTGGCTTGGCCGAGACTCAGGTTCCCCTCTTCCCAAGCTCGGTTTGAGTTCAAATCAAGGCCAGTCAACACGAAATTTGAAACACACAATCTTAGCACTTAAACTAAGAACCTACAGCTTAAAAAACAGAATTAAACAACTGATCATGCAAGAAATTCGAATCAAAATTCAAAGGTGCAATTGCTTCTTGAACAAAAATGGATTTTGATATTCAATTCAACATATCTCTCAGCTCAATGAATGAAATTCAGTAAATAAGCAGTCAAATTGAAGCTTAAAGAGTTTAGAACAACATACCAAGAAATTAGCTAAAGCCTATGGCTGGATTGAAAGATATAGCTCCAAGAACATAATGACTCCAAGTTGCGAACTTTGGAGATTTAAAGAATTCTTGGTGAATTTGATGTTGTTGATCTTCAAGGAAGAGTTTAAAGGTGATTTGAAGAGCTGGAAATGGTGGAATTCAAAGAGAGCTTGGAGGGAAAAGAATAAGAAGAGAAAATGAGCAAATAGGGGGGTCGGGCAACCGACCTCCCTTTTAATTTCAACGGGTCCGACGCCGGACCCGACCAAGTCACTAATCGAAGTCAACATTTTTCGGTCAACTTGGCCCCATCTCCTCTGTTTTCGAACCCCTAGTGCACCCAACCGACTCTGGACTACAAATTAGGGTTTTTAAGCTCAAAATTGAGCTAAAGAAAGTTCAAAATGTGCAAAGCAAGTTCCAATTCATCACTCGACTTTACAACTATATACGATTTTTATAACTTGACACGTACGGACTAGGTTCCGACGTGTCAGCTCACGCGAAGCACCACAAGGCATGAATTGAGTATCTTTGCTACAAAATCATTAAAACAAAACAATAATTAGAAAATAATAATAATAATAATAATAACAACTTAATTATTAAAATAATTTACTTAAAAGAAGTACCAGTGGATTTATTTAAAAGAAAACCTACGCAGGAGAAACTACTACTTTTAAGCCATCGACGCCTCCTAGTGAGCCTTTGGCCTATCTGCTATCCTCGAACGCGGATCTACATCTAACCACATTAGATACAGGTGAGTGACAGAGGTTTAATGAATCTCCATCAGGGGTTAGGGAAACCGTGGTAATCCAAAACATAAGAATAAAATAATAATTTTGTTTTCAAAACCTCTTTTCAAATTCTCCAGGTGAGAATTTGAATTAAATCATTTAATAAATATAAATATATAAAATGGTTTGGCCACAAACATACTGAAGGCTCGACCCACTGATCGTATGCCTTACTGCGCCGAGGGCTATCTCTTTTCTTTTTAAAACATTTTTCTTTCTCTAGCCGGTTCCCTCGATGGTGCCAATTACTGTGGGTGGAAAACAGCTACATCGAGCCCTTACGAGTTACCCTACGCGGCTCTCCAAGGGTCTTCCACTCACCGTGACCTTCGATAGGCGGTCTTCGGCTACTTGATTGCATGCATGTCTCGATCGGTCCACTCGCTCCCTCTCATCGGAGCACCGAGATCCATTCACTCGTTCATCTCGCTCCCATCCATATCAAATATCATATATATGTGTGTGTGTGTGTGTATATATATATGTATAAAATATATACATATTTAAAACATATAAACATAAACATAAACACACACACATAAATTTTTATATTTTCTTTGAAAACGTCCCACTCTCTACTTGGGTATATCACCAAATAAGTGTGTGTGTGGGTGGTGGATTCCCCGTGTCCCAAAACCTTTGAAACCATTTATATGTTGAAAACGTTTTACCTTAGTGGCTAAGCACTGAAATCTAAGCCACTCACAGTGTTGGGAGGTTCGTATACTCCCAAAGGATCCACGTAGACAAGTCTCCGGAGCATCGCCGCACTCGATCATCCGGAACCCTAATACACGAAAATTCATGTTAGCATTCATAATCAAATTATGAATGCACCTATGAGGCTCTAACATGACCTAAGATGGTGTTTGGATGCGTTTTGAGGCTTAGAAAAGTGTCTGGGAAGGTTCGGGGTCAATCGGACACTTGACGAAAAATTATGATTTTACCCCTGGGTTAGGGGTCACTCCCGTGCGAGACTTGGCCTGGAAGTCACTACCCTGCTGGAGTGACTCGGCTTGACACACCCGGACCTAGCAAGACTTTTCGTTCGAACGGAATAGTGCAAGATGACGTAATAATTAAACACTATGTCGATCCGGCAGTGTCAAGTCAGAAGAGAAGTTAAGCTTAAGATAAGACGTAGTTGAATGATGAAATGGCGACCATGCATGGAATCACTAAAGTGCACTTCTTTAAGTCCATAGCCAATGGATTGGACGTCTATTGGTGAATTGGTCTATGGATCAGGCCAAGGATCGAAATTATGAAAAGTTTCAAAGAGGGGAAAAAGTCTGGCCCGGGGTCCGAGTAGACCCGGTGTCGGGCCTTGCTATAAATAGGGGGAGATGAGCTCTCCCCTTCTCGTTTTCTCTTCTCCCTCTCTTCTCTCCTCTCATTTGCTCTCTCGGAGCAATTTTGGACTTTTGGCAGATCCGGACAAACCGACCGTAAGTTCAAGGCGAGATCATGGTGAGTTGTTCTTAACTCCTTGAACTACGTTTTATTAAGTTTTCACGTTTATCCATGCATTGGTCTAGGAGAGATCCAAGCTCAAAGTTAGTTTAAGCTTTTAGTTAGATTTTAAGTTTAGATTTGAGATTTAGGAACTTTGAGCTTGTGATTCTCGTTTCTGCTATGGTAAATGCGTTGTGGGAGGTGAGAGGAACCTCCATATCGAATTTCAAGATGATCGGTGGACCGAGGGGCTCGAGAATCGAGGAAAAGCCTCGGATCTCGAGGCTAGTGTGCGGCTCCCACGCGGGAGAGACAGCCTGGCCGAGTCCCGCGCGGGACATGGCATGCGGGTGGGCCTTCTCCGGGCCCAATCTGTGGCTGGGCCTGACCCAGCCACATGGGAGGGCCTGTATGGCCCAGAACCGAGCAGGGCTAGGCCTGTGGTGTGGGGCGCACGGACCCCAGGGGCATTTTCGTAATTTTTCACCAAGTGTCCGATTTTTACCTCAGAACCTCCCGGTCACTTTTCTAAGCCCCGAATCACATTTAAGCCCAGTCATAGGTCATATTAGAGCCTCATAGGTGCATTCATAAATTTAATTATGAATGCTAATTTATATTTCCGTGTATTAGGGCTCCAGTTGAATAGAGTGCGGCGATGCTCCGGAGGTTAAGCTACATGGAGCACTTAGGAGTATACGAATCTCCCATTACTGTGAGTGACCTAGACTTCTTTGTTTAGCCACTGGAAAAAAGGGTTTTTAAAATGGTTTTTAAAACATAAATGTTTTCAAAAAGGTTTTGGGATACGGGAAATCCACACACACACACTTGTTTGTGATATACCCACACAGTGAGTGAGATGTTTTAAAAAGAATCTTATGTGTGTGTGTTTATATGTTTTAAAAATGTATGTTATATATTTATATATACAATGATGAAATATTATTATTATTATGAGTTTTAAGGGTGCGATACCCTTGCGAGATGAGTGATTGAATGGGCTAGTGGTGGTGGTGGACTGTGGTCCAACAGCCAACAGCTAGCAAAAGCTCCTCGGGGCTCCAATGTATGCAGGAGCGTGGACCGAGTTGGAGGAGGTGGTGAAGCTTGTCGTGGCACTTCCAAAATAAACCTTACTAAACTAACATATAGCTAGGGAAGCAAGGATCGATCCCACAGGGAGCTCGTTTTACTTCTCTTTACTCTTGTTCACTACAATCGAACAACAAACAAAGCAATAATGGCTCTTAAAACAGAAACTAGAAATCAACTAAACAAATTGAGATGCAAACTAGAATTAAAAGGTAGAGTGGCTTGGAATTCAATCTCAAAACTAAGAAATCAAACTAATAACAAAATCTATAACAAGTAATCAAAAGGAAACTAGAGTAATTGAGCTCCAATCTAGCAAGTGATTGTAATCAACTTCAACTAATGGATCCTTGATCCGTGATCTTCAATCTAATCATCCAATCCTATTATAGTTAGCGTAGCCTAAGGTACTCCAGTTTCGCCTAAGCCCGATCACTCCTTAATCGTTGAAGTTAGCAAGCTCGGTCACTCTATCTAACTCTCTTCCCTTGTAATCAACCTATTCCTTAGCGGCTATAAGTTTAAATCACAAGAGAGCATTACGATCTAGAGCAATATTAGCTAACTAGAGCCATGTGAGCTCAGCGCATCTCCATGTAACTCTCCCCTTCAATTTCCCCAAATCTAATCTAAGATTTAGTTGCTACTCGGTTCTAAGCAAAATCTACAATTACGGATAGCAAATTGCCTAGAATAGCTAGTGAATTGAAGAAGCCCAAGCAATACGGCCGTCATTACTCAAGAATTCTCCAAAATCACTTGATCTCTAACACGTCCAAGATCAATTAGCTCAGGAAATTAAAGAATACAATAGAATTGAAAGCTTTAAGTTCAAGATCTTACCATTGATTGGAGAAGATTTACAATTACAAGCTAAATCGGATTAGAAGTACTTAGCTTCTCATGGAAGATGAAGAAACCTCCATGAAAGTTGAGAGAATTCTTCAAAATCTTCAGAGAACCAAGCTTTTCACGTTTTTAACAAACTCAAAAACTGCTCTTCTCAGAAGAGCTAAGGCTATTTATAGTCTAACTAATAACTATCAATTTCCTAATCTATCCTTTCTTAAAACATGATTACAAAGTTAAGTGAGGGTAAAAATGTATTTTCCAGCTCCTTAGCCCAGGTAATTGGCAACTGGAACGATTTTCGCGGATTTGAATGAGTCAATTTCGAGTTTGAATTTTCTGTTACAACAAATCCCGCAAAAATAGCATCTGACAGCTTCAGGTCGAACTCGGCCACTGAGAGGCTCTCGCGTAGCCTCTAAGTGGCTAGGTTTCTCTGCTTCCTGACTCTTGAACTCGCGAACAGCCATTGAGAGGCTCTCTCTCAGCCTCTAAGTGGCTTGAACTTCTTTCTTTGTTTTAAGCCAAAAATGGACCATTTTAACATGTATTTGCATTTTCTCCATTATTTCACCTACAATTGGAAAACACCTCAATTAGTGATTAATTAAAGTACTTAGGTGTCTAATTCATCCAAATTATAATGCAAATACATGAACATTTTTAGCTCTAACAAATTCCCCCACACTTAAACCTTGTTTGTCCTCAAACAAGCTTAAGGATAGAAAATAGAATTTTGAACTAAAATCAACATCTTTAAACAACAACACTTAAATCTCAATCAAGATCAATACACAAATCAATTGACAAATTGCATAAGAATGTAAAGACACTTAGCAATGATCAACAAGAATTTAGAAAATCACAAATCCAAGAAGTCACAAGCATGTATCAATCTCCAACACACATTTGCATGAAAAAGGTAACTCTTCTTTGTTTTTCCACTCCTTTCTCCATTAAGTATTTATCCAATGGACCACACATACTTCTTACACATACAAGTTTACCATATGCTTGCAATTACACCTAACCTCCACTACTTAAAGATGCATGAATGCATGAATCGAAAGGTCTTTCATTTCGGTTATAATGGGGTTAAGGTGAGTGAGCTGCCAAGGAAGGAAAAAGGTGCACAAAAACATCTCAAGAATGATGAAATTTCAGCTTGACATTCAAGGGCAAATTTCTCATGTCATAGCCCTTTACTTGGTTTGATCAACATCTTCAAATTCATCATTGGTCAAGGTCTTTTCCTTTCTTTTCATTCTTTTTACACAAGGAGACACTCATTTTCTTTGATTGTGCCTTTTTCTTTACATTTTCAATTGTGATTTTGGCACTTTCTTTTTATTTTCTCTTTTGAGCATCTTCCTTGCTTTCTTTTTCTCTTTTTATTTCTTTTGACCAATACCAATGAGTGGAAGTTTTCCCCCACACTTATTTCTTTGCTAACCAATCACCAAGAACAACAATTATGAATTCAAGCTTTAATTCCACCACTCTAGAAATGGGGACAAGAACTTGGTTTTTCTTTTAAAGCTTAGGTTCTTTGGTCAATGTGGATATCAAGGAAATAAGGTCAATTCATATCACATTAAGCTCAAAGGGGTTCTAAATTTGTTTTACCATGGTTGGTCTTTTGGCTCAAACTCATTCCTAGGTGCCTTTGTCATTTCCAATGCAAACACACATTCATGTAGTCTTGAAAAGGTATAAATGCAAGTTCTAGAAACAATGTATGCATAGAAGCAATCAATTCACTCATCAAGGAAAAGAGATTGGGTGCAATCTCATTAAGCTCAAATAATCTCTCAAGTTTGCACAAAATGGTTACCTTATCCAATTAACATGCATTAGAAAAATTCAACACACTTAGAAACTAAGTGAAAAAGTGATTAACCAATTCTATCAATCAATACTAAGCACTTGATTTCCTAGACAAACCATCAATTTGACAAGTATACCAATTCATCAAGGAATTCAAGCATCATCATTCAAAGAATTTGGCAAAAGTTTTCTGTTTTTTTTAGAAAATTAAACTATGCAGAAATAAAGAAAACAAAAAATAAGCAAAAAATGAATTCATCCTCCCCCACACCTAAAAGTTACATTGTCCTCAATGTAAAGTAAAGTTGCTTAAGAATAAAAGCAATTTACCTGAGATCCGAGACAATATAGCTACAAAACAACATAACAATCCAGAAATGAGAGGTGAACTAAGAAAGAACAGAGTTTATACAAACCCGACTAAAACATAAGAGTACCAACTACGGTTGCAAAATGTAAAAACTGAATGCTAAAATGCATGAAATGGAATGTATGCAACTATACCACTCTTGGGAAATAACTATCCATCATTGAGTCGGGGCAGCATCATCATCGTCTGAACTCTCAGTTAACAATGTCAAAATCTGCTCTTGGTTTGCAAGGATACGGTCAAGCTTAGCCTCCATAGAATCTAATCGATAATCAGTGTAATGCATAAGATCCTTAACCGAGTCCGTGATGGAAGCATGTTGCTGCTGATGTTGAGACAACTCAGTTCGAATATGTTTCAGCTGTGTCCAGAGTTCTCGCTGAAAGGCAGCAGCTGGAAGGTAACTATCAGGTAGCTGAATGGCAGCAGAAACAGAGGGACTAGAAGTAGATGGCTGCTGTCTAAGAGGACTACTAGCAAGCTCGGGTGCAGCACCAGCAGCTTTATCATCCCCAACCATAGTTGGTGTGCGAAAATCATTAACCCACTCCAGTCCGCGCCAAATTAGTGCAGGACATTGCATTGTTACATGAATTTCCAGCTGAGCAAGCTACAAAACAAAAAGTGAAATGAATGAAAATGACATACAAACTAAATTGCAAGAAAGAAGACCAAATATAAAAGAATAAAAGGATAAGAATTGGGTTGCCTCCCAACAAGCGCCTTCATTTAATGTCTTTGGCTAGACATTGCTTATTACTTAGCCTTGTCAAGGTGGATCCTGCCACCTTATAGCAAAAAGGAGGTAAGATAGAAAGATAAAAAGATATGAACAATGAAACACAATGATAAGCAGAGATAAAAAAAAGAAACAACCAAATGAATGGCTTAAAACACCATGATATGCTAGAATGGCCAACGCCATTGTTGTGGCTGTCTTCGGTTTGTGTTTAAGTGTCTTTAAGCACACAAGTTTGGCTTTGGTCAGCAATTGAGTACCAAGCAGCTCCTTCAAAGATTTACAGAATTTGGAACCATGAAAGATTTGGTCTCCAACCACCCATATTCCAAAATTTTCAAGGAATGACTCAACTCCCAAAAAATCCGGATCACCCATAGAATAATTTTTCATAATTGTTGCATCTTCACACTTAGGTGGAGGTGTTTCTTGGATGATGTTGACATTCATCGTCTCCCCCACACTTGTTGTAGACATCAAAACATTGCAAGCTTGTGCCTTGCCTTTCTCAAAATTAAGCTCTTGTGGTGCATCTTCAACAAGTATTAGTGTGTGATGATTTTCCTTTGAATCCATTTTTATCCTAGAGGGAAATGATGGAGCACATTCATTAGCATCTAAGCTTAAATTCAAAAGGTTATCAGTTACCTCTTGTTGATCGAATTCAAAGTTCAAGCTTGATAGGGACATAGATGCCTCAATTTCTTTGTTGCACACATTTTGACTTGATAGCCTCTCAGATGCTTGCTCAGAGCCTCTAAGTGGCATGGAGCAGAGAGGTGAAGATGATACAGAGATCGAGCCTGGCCTCTGAGAGTCTTCCTCATAGCCTCTAAATGGCCTGAGACTTTCTTCTTCTACTGCAGATTTCGATATAGGCCGTTGAGAGGCCTTCTCAGAGCCTCTAAATAGGTTGGACTCCAGATTCTCTATTGCATCGTCTGTTGGTCTCCACACCTCAGCCTCTTCATCCGAGTTCCATTCATCAATAGAAACAATATCTTCAAAATTTATGCTCATGGATGGTTTGTGTACTACATTCTCAACAAAAGTAGTATCATACTTATCTTCATCATCCAAATCACAATAACCATCCTCCATGCTATCTTTGTCCATGGAAACCTTTAATGCTTCGAAAGAAATAGCCAGGTCATCGAGTTGACGAGATAGCTCATCCATGAAAGCATGTAGTTGCTGAAGTCGAGCCTCTTGAGACTTAAAAACAGCAGCATTTTCAGACATCATCTCCATAAGATAGCTTAAGGAAGATAGCTTTTGCATTTCTTCTCTATGTTGTTGATTTGAATGCTGGACATTTCTTCCTTCCCTTCCTCTGAATTGTTCTGTCAAATAAGAAATTGAATCTTGTTGCTCTTGTGGATAGGATGGCTGTCCATATTGGGGCATGGCTTCAAATGGAGAAGAATCATGGAATGAAGGCACATATTGGACTTGTGGGTCATATGGAATCCATTGATCCTCCCATGGTCGATTGAATGTATGACATTGGTGTGGAGCATAAGATCGAAATGTTGGCTGTCCATATTGAGGATGTTGATGCATATGAGGACATCTATTTGCTGTTCCATTCAAAATGAGGTCCGAAAGTTGCTGAACTTGAAGCCTTAATTCGCGAAATGGTTCCTCAACTTGAGAAGAATCATAACAAGGAAAGACATGTTGGAATTGGTGGGCATATGGCATCCGTTGGTTCTCCCAATAGTGGTTGAATACATTCCCTTGATATGGTCCAGAAGACCAAGACATGAAGCTTATGGAATGTTAAACAATCCTGAAAAATGAGCTCAAGGGTGGAGTAGGTGGTTGACTCAATTTGTTGCCAAATTTCTGCAAAACACACAAAGAACAAAAGAAGAATCGAAAGGAACAAAAGCAAAACACAAGAAGAAACAAGTAAATGAGCTGAATCGAAACCGAACGAAACAAACAACTAAGTTCTAAACTAACAAAAACAGAAGAAAATCAAGAAAAAAATAGGGGCAGCAACATAAAAATGAATTCTAAACAAGTGACACAAGTAAACATACTAAACTAACAATCACTACAGCAACACACATAAGAACAATAACAATCCTAACCAAACAGCAAGTAGCAACACAAAATCAACTATCACACTTACTAACAAGTATTCCTAACTCACTTATACTACCAAACACACTACAAAGTCAGTTTACAACTACAAAAATAGAGCCAAACAGAAGTACAAAGATCACAAAAGCAGATTATAGCAGAAAAAAGTAAAGAGAATGTAAAAGCCGTGCTCCCCGGCAACGGCGCCAAATTTTGGTGAAGCTTGTCGTGGCACTTCCAAAATAAACCTTACTAAACTAACATATAGCTAGGGAAGCAAGGATCGATCCCACAGGGAGCTCGTTTTACTTCTCTTTACTCTTGTTCACTACAATCGAACAACAAACAAAGCAATAATGGCTCTTAAAACAGAAACTAGAAATCAACTAAACAAATTGAGATGCAAACTAGAATTAAAAGGTAGAGTGGCTTGGAATTCAATCTCAAAACTAAGAAATCAAACTAATAACAAAATCTATAACAAGTAATCAAAAGGAAACTAGAGTAATTGAGCTCCAATCTAGCAAGTGATTGTAATCAACTTCAACTAATGGATCCTTGATCCGTGATCTTCAATCTAATCATCCAATCCTATTATAGTTAGCGTAGCCTAAGGTACTCCAGTTTCGCCTAAGCCCGATCACTCCTTAATCGTTGAAGTTAGCAAGCTCGGTCACTCTATCTAACTCTCTTCCCTTGTAATCAACCTATTCCTTAGCGGCTATAAGTTTAAATCACAAGAGAGCATTACGATCTAGAGCAATATTAGCTAACTAGAGCCATGTGAGCTCAGCGCATCTCCATGTAACTCTCCCCTTCAATTTCCCCAAATCTAATCTAAGATTTAGTTGCTACTCGGTTCTAAGCAAAATCTACAATTACGGATAGCAAATTGCCTAGAATAGCTAGTGAATTGAAGAAGCCCAAGCAATGCGGCCGTCATTACTCAAGAATTCTCCAAAATCACTTGATCTCTAACACGTCCAAGATCAATTAGCTCAGGAAATTAAAGAATACAATAGAATTGAAAGCTTTAAGTTCAAGATCTTACCATTGATTGGAGAAGATTTACAATTACAAGCTAAATCGGATTAGAAGTACTTAGCTTCTCATGGAAGATGAAGAAACCTCCATGAAAGTTGAGAGAATTCTTCAAAATCTTCAGAGAACCAAGCTTTTCACGTTTTTAACAAACTCAAAAACTGCTCTTCTCAGAAGAGCTAAGGCTATTTATAGTCTAACTAATAACTATCAATTTCCTAATCTATCCTTTCTTAAAACATGATTACAAAGTTAAGTGAGGGTAAAAATGTATTTTCCAGCTCCTTAGCCCAGGTAATTGGCAACTGGAACGATTTTCGCGGATTTGAATGAGTCAATTTCGAGTTTGAATTTTCTGTTACAACAAATCCCGCAAAAATAGCATCTGACAGCTTCAGGTCGAACTCGGCCACTGAGAGGCTCTCGCGTAGCCTCTAAGTGGCTAGGTTTCTCTGCTTCCTGACTCTTGAACTCGCGAACAGCCATTGAGAGGCTCTCTCGCAGCCTCTAAGTGGCTTGAACTTCTTTCTTTGTTTTAAGCCAAAAATGGACCATTTTAACATGTATTTGCATTTTCTCCCTTATTTCACCTACAATTGGAAAACACCTCAATTAGTGATTAATTAAAGTACTTAGGTGTCTAATTCATCCAAATTATAATGCAAATACATGAACATTTTTAGCTCTAACAGGAGGCATGCATGATTCTCAACCGTGGACCGCCTATTGAGGGGCATAGTGAGACGAGGCACTGGGAGAGGCGCGTAGGGAAACTCGCCAGGGCTCCAGTTCGCTGTGTTCCAGCACAGCGAGGCACCACCGGGGGAAAGGGCTAGAGAAACAGAGAAGAGAAAATATTTTTAAAAGAGAAAAGAGATAGCCCTCGGTGCAGTGAAGCATAAGACGACCGATGGGTCGCACCTCCAGTATGATAGAGATGCCAGCCGATTTGATATATATATATATATTTATTTATTTAAAGTGTTTTTAAAAAGAGGGTTCTCAGTAGGAGAACCAGAAAAAAGTTTTCAAAAAGAAAAATATTTATTTTATTTTATTTTATTTTATTTTGGATTTTCCCTTATCCGCCCTAACCCAGATGGAGATTCTTAGAACCTCTATCACTCACCTGTATCCAATGTGGATGGATGCAGATTTGCATACGGAGTCAGCTATAGAAAGGAGGCTCACTAGAAGACGTCGGTGGCTTAGGTTTAGTGGTTTCCGCTGTGTAGGTATTCTTTTAAATTAATCCACTGGTATTGCTTATAAATTAAATATTTTATTAAATGATTTCTAATTAAAATTTTAGTTTTGTTTTGCAGCGATGATATCCATTTCAATGCCTTGCGGTGCTTCTGATGTGTGACCAGTCGACACGTACTTCGAAGTAACGCGGCGGTTGCCACGTGGCCGATCCGGGTGGGTCGGGGCGTGACACGGCTCCCATGCGGGAGACGTCACCAAGCCTTGGGAACCGAGGCTTTTCCTCGATTTTCGAAGCCCTTGTCCCACGGTTTGAGCCGAAAATCGAGATGGACGTTACTCACATTTCCCACGACACATTTACCGAAGCTAAAACGAGAATTACAAGTTCAAAGTTCCTAGATCTTAAATCTAAGGTAAAATCTAACTGAAAAGCTAACCTAACTTTGAACTTGGATCTCTCCTAGACTGATGCATGGAAATGTGTGAAAACGTAGAAAAACATAGATTAAAGTGAGTAGAATAACATACCAAGATCTCACCTTAATCCTTCGATCGGTTTGTCCGGATCGGCCAAAAGTTCAAAATTGCTCCAAGAGAGCAAATGAGAGGAGAGGAAGAGAGGGAGAAGAGAAATGAAAGGGGGAGACATCAACTCCCCTTATTTATAAGCAAGCCCAACATCGGACCTGCTCGGACCCCAGGCCAATCTTTCTCCCCTCTTTGTAACCTCTCCAACTCTGGATCCTTGGCCTATTCCACCGACCAATTCACCAATGGATCTCCAATCCATTGACTATGGACTTGAGAAAGTCCAATTAGTGTTTCCATGCATGGTTACTTTCTCATCTTCCAACTCCGTCTTATCCTAAATTTCACTTCTCTTCTTAATCAGATACATTCAGACCGATGTTTTAACAACTTAATACGCCATTTTATACTATTCCATTTGTACGAAAAAGTTGGATTAGGTCTGGATGTGTCAACTCTCCCCTCCTTCAAAAAATTTCATCCTCGAAATTAGCGAGGTAGCTGTGGGGAGATTTGGCTTCTATTCCAAGCCTTTCTCTCGTTTTCGAATAGTGTTTGCACCACTATTCTCTGCCGACACCAACCAAATGGCGCCTTAATCTCTTCCGATTATTCTCTTTCAAGCACAGCTTCATCGCTCTTTTGTTCTTGAGTCTGAACTTCATCTTTTCTTTAGTAGAGCCTACCCTTACCCATTCGTGGGTTAGGTTTACTTCAATTCAATCGCATTACTTGGAGACTCTTGCTCCATCCCAATTGTGCTTACTCGATCCTCTCGCTTTGTCCGTATCTTTTTCTTAAAGTCTCTCTTGACGAGACTATCCTTTTGTTACTTTTGAGGTTCCACACCTCTTACTCTCTTTAAAAGTCTCTTCTTCTTTCCTTAACACTACCTCTCACTTTAAAGCCGTTCTTCGATGCATTTCTCGTCGTTTTGTGATCTTGTACTCATCTTCATAACCAAGATGTTGGGGAAGACTTTAGATTAACTCCCTCGCCTTCAAGGTGAGGTGTGCGGTGAGTTAGTCGTCCTTTCCTTACCTTGGTCTTGCTTCTCAACTTTGCCTCTTGATTCTATTCTCTTTCTTTCGGATCTTCTTCCATTCTAATCTCATGGCGCATAAGTCGAGCTTTTGTACACATTGGCCCACTCTTGACCATACAATATCAGAGGAATCAAAGATCATGCCCTCTCGGCTCTCACAATCTGACTTATTCTCTGATCGTCCATCTCTATCTCAAATAGGGCCCTCAGCCCATCTCATCTCTCATCCTCTCTGGGATGGAAAACTTTGGGTGGCCTCATGCTCTCCCTAGTCACACTCTGGGTCAGTCTTCTTGAGTGGTCATCACAGAGATCCTCAAGATCTCGATCTCCGATCTTCCCTCTCATGGGGCTGCCTCACATGGCTCCCAAGTTATTTATACTTAAGCCCCGACTACATGTCAATCCTTGTCATATTCTTTGGCCTCCAAGGGCTTTCTTTTGTCTTTCACTCCCTCGGAATGTTTACTTTAGGAGGTGCCATGCGTTTCTTTTTCATATGACCTTCTTTCTTCATATTACCTTTTTTGATAATGGTTGATTCCTTGTCTCCCTTTCATCAACAGTTCTTTCTAGGGGTTTCTTTATCCCTTTCTCTATCATTTTCTTTCTTTCATTCACCCACAGTCCATTGTGGGGTCCACATTTCTCTTACATCCCTGTCAATATGGGACTATGTAAGTCATGCACGTTATACTTGTACGGTGTCATTTGTAGCTTTCTTCATCCCCATACCCATTCCATTAGGGTTTGGGTTTGCTGCTAACTCTAGTTTACCTTGGTTGTCGTGATCTTTCACGGCTTATCCAAGGTTTCTTTTCTTTAAGCTTCATTTCTTTCTTACCTTGCTTTCTCTTCTTGCCTTCTCTATTGTCCTCATCCTTACTTCTCTTTCCTTCTAACACCTTTACTTTATTTAGGTGTTAGAATTTCCTTTCTTCTCATTGTACTGGCTGTGCTTATAGAAGCTTATGAGCTTGACTAGTCCCTTGCTTTATAGCTATACTTCTTCTTTTAAGTGCTCGGGGTTGTCCTTGTTATTCTTTCTGCCTTAGCTCGTACATCTCTTGCTTCTTACATGTGGGTCTTCTTTATCTTAGCCGTCCTCGACTCTTAATTCTTTGATATCCTTTATTTGTCATCCACACCAAGGTTTATTTATCATGAACGACACCTTTCTGTACCATCCATTGTCTTACAATCTTGTTTGCACTTGGCTACTTCCAATTTACCATGGTTCAAACTTTATCTCCCACATCCTTTCTTAACTTATCATTCTTCGGGGAGGATATCCTTAGGGTTGAGCTGCTCCCCTCCTTCTAGATTTTCAACTCATCATTTATATTCCTTAACTCCTTGCTCTTAATTCCTTCTATTTCACTCTTTCATCATGCTTTCACCTTTTTGTTTTCTCCAGTTCCAATTATTATCATAGTCTTATCCTCACTCTTTCTTTGACTCTTACCTATATCGATCCACTTTCCTCTTAATGGGGTTTGAAATCTCCTTATTATTTCCATCATCACCATTATCTTCGTCATCTTCTCACCCATTTGCTTTTCCATACTTGGTACCTTCATCTCTTTATTTTTCTTCTTTCCCCTTTCATTCTTTCTTTACTTGTATCTAGAGGGTAGGTACATAATGAAAAGCTTACTACCCTTCATCCTTTAGGATACAAGTACCTCCGTTCCCTCGTTTCTTTCAAGTGCCTTCTTTTCTTATCTTTTCTCCGATTTTTCTTTCTATCCAACCTCCTTATCTCTTCATTATAACTTTGAATAGTCAGGGGCTTTCTTTTCCTCTCTTTTCACCAATTCACATTCTTAACCCCTTTCCTCTATGGCACCATTCTCTAATCATCCTTGTTTATTCTTTCCTCTCTTTGACCGTTCGTTTTATGATGTAGTTCTTTAGCTTGACTCAAGTTTGGGGTTCATTGTGCTTGACTTTCTTTAGCTAATATCTGTTTTTAACTATTTTATTCGCTTTGCTTCACTAGATTTTCTTAATTCTCTTTCCAGGCTTTTAATCCCCTTTTTTTATTCGTTTTCTTTAACCTATCCCTAGGTCATCTGCCTAGGTTTTGCCTCAAATTCTAGCTTCCTAAGCCTTACTCCTTATTAGCTCTACCTAGTGATTTTGGAATTATTAACCTATGATTCATTATGAAATTATTACTAATTAAGGTTAGACTTTTCTAAGGTATGTTATGCTTTCTATTTTTAAGGCTCTATTCCTAGTTAGCCTATACTTAGTTCATCAACTGAACTAAGTTTCTCTTCTTTCTAGGACTTATTCATTTTTTATTAGCCTAAAATTTTCATTTACGTAATATTTTATGCTTTCTTTCTTCCTTAAGAAAGCTTTCACACTACATCACGACATCTCTTATATCCTTTGTTTAAGGGTTTGCTTTTCCTTTCCTTTTTAACTTCTTCTTTCTCACCAGTTCTTTTTGGTTATGTCTTCCTAACTTTGGGGAAAATTCTCTTTGTGCTCTTCATTTGCACACATGCAGGCATTTCCATCATTGTCGTGCATTCCACTCTTTTCGCTTGCTTACTTCCTATTGACCTTGTTATGGTCCTTTCTTACCTCCTCTTGGGGGTCTCTTTCTTACTCTTGTTATTAACCAATTAACAAGGGGTTTATTACTTGTTAACCCCTTGGATGTGGAGGTTTCCAACTTATCTTTATCCTCATTCGGTTTCCTCTATCTCCACATCTTCTTTCTTCTTTTTTCGCCATCATCGCTTGACATTGGTATCCGATGGTCAGACAAGTATTAACAAATGTGCTGTTCGTTTACCATTTGGATGTGATTTCTTTTCCTTCTGCTCCTTAAATGCCTTGAGCATTGGAATCCAAGGGTTGAATGCACAGTGAGGGATCCACTATGCATCTATCACATGGATATGAGGTCTCTTGTCATTCCTCATTCTCCGTCTTGCCATCTTTGCCTTATTCCTCCTCATCGTTTCTCAAGAATGGCTTCGCTCTTATTCTTCTTTCTTACTATCCTTTTACCACTTTCAAGTCCTTTAGGGTTTCCCTCTTACCAATCCTTGCCACATCCTCGAGTGACTCTCCCTTATCTCACCTCTCGTGATCTCGGGCACACTCGATCTCTTCCCAAATCCTTGGGTGATCCTTCCTCAATTGATCCTCTCCCAAAATCTACACTTGAATAGTGTAGGAAATGGGAGGTGTCTGATTGATCTGTTAGAGAAGGTTAAGTGATGAAGTGTGTCGCAGTGCTTGACAAATTAACCTCTTCTCGAACTAATTAATATAGTAGGATAAGTAAAGATGATCCCACAGAGAGCTATTGGTTGACTTTTTACTTTCTTCAAAACAAATAAATATAAACGAGGGGGGTTTTGATTGAAATCGATAACTAGAAAGATTATAAGTAAATTAAACCAAAGGAATAGATAATAAGAAGTAAATCAGAATTAAAGACCTTCAACCTAGTGTTGGGATGCTTATAAGATATTTGATCCTTAGTTCATCAAGAGATATAGTTCTAACACAATTGTCTTAACTAATCAAAGAAAATCCAACATTCTCTATTATTTAATTAATCCTAAAGCTAGATAATTTGTTACTCGTGTTTCATAAAATATCATTCAATCTTACACTTAAACCAAAACCTTAGCAGCCCGGTTTCAAGTATTCGAAAGCATTAAGAGCAAGATCAATATGAGTTAATCAATATTAGAAATCTACCCAGCATAGATTACTCAATAAACCCCTTGAATTCTTTTGAATAAAGCATCCTATTCAGTTGCTACTTATCTCTTGATCAAATTCAATTAACCAGCACGAATCCAAACAAGAATAGCAATACTTTTGATCATAAGATTGATTATTACGCACTAAGCAAACAAACAAACAAAAGATCTATAAACTAACAAGCAAGTTTACCTTAGAGCAAAGAATTCAAGGAACAATTATGCATAAAACTAGATTAAGAATAAAAGAACCTCACAAATACTTAAATAAGCATGCACTTAAACACTAGATTAAAAAAAAGTTGTTTAAGCTGCCATGGAAAATAGAAGCTCTAAAAAAGATGATGAAAATTAACTCTAGATGTTCTCCTAAGTGATTTAAAAGAGTACAAATACTTAGGGTTTCTAATTCCTAAAACATCTCTAAAAGTCTTCCAACTTGTGCTTAACTCTTCTTCCCTTAATCTTCTTTCAATTCACTTTAATCTTCAATTGGTTTAGCCCAATCAATTCTTCATTATTCTCTTTCAATCTTCTTTGTTTTAGGTTTGATTTGGCGAGATTTTAGGTCCAAGGAAATTCAAGAGTGGCTAAGAGGCATTGGGAGTTTGGAAAACTGAGCTTGGTCAATGTTTGGTGCATCCCGTGTCCAGCCAGCCCCGGCTAGAGCTCTAGTCGGCCGGTCGGCCAATGACAGAAAAGGTACTCCTCAGCCAGGCATCAGGCTGGGGCCGACCAATGACAGTCAACCAACTTGTGTTCTTTTGGTCTTTTTTGCCTTGGTTTTGAACATTTTTCTTCCAATCTTTAAATGCATCTACAACAATGAAAAACATGCAATTAGCTCAAGTATAGGAGATTAGTTGCTCTAAATCAAGATGAATATCAATAAAAAACATAAACAAAATGGCAACTAACAAATTCCTCCACACTTAACCAATTGCTTGTCCGTAAGCAAAACTTTTGAAAGCCTTAAGAAGAATTGAAGAATAACTCCAAAACAATATCATGGAATTGCAAAAGAATAAGTATATCAATAAAGTTCAAGTAAGAAAACATTAATCAATTGAAAAGAAGAAAGAAGAAAAGCTAACTATCCTAGGTTATCATCTAATCACAATCAAATAGAATGGAATTTCATTCAATCTCTCATCCTTAGCCTAAAAGTGTTTAGGTTTGCCACTCCAATCATCCTATAAGACTTCTCTTACCATAAGCTTGCTTGTGAACCTAATCTCCACTACTACACTAACCATACTCAACTAAAGTTTTAATGCTAAAGTCTTTTCACAAAGGTTGTAATGGGCCTAAAGGTGAATGAGCTCAACAAAGAAAAGATAAAAAGAATCAAATACAAAGTTCAAAACTTAGTAGAGCATTAAACATAAATATGGGCAGATTTAACTTGTAACAGCCCAACTTTCAGCTTTATTCAACACTCCACCAAAATTTAACTTTTCTTTTGGACTTTTCTTTTCTTTTCAAAGACTAGAAATCAATGCCAATCATCTTTTATAGTGTCTTTTCTTTTATTTGAAATGCTTTTGAATTCAATTTTTCTCTTTTTCTTGACACTTTCATACTCTTTTCAATTTTCAATTGGTAAAATTTCCAACTTTTTTATTTTCCAAGCCATCAATCAAAATTCCCCCACATTTCTTCCTCATTTAACCTTGCAAAGAACAAAAACATGTAAGTAAGCTCTACTAAATCAAGAACGCGGGTAGAGAATACTTGTTTTTCTTTTAAGTTCAAGGTTCTTTAGGATAAGGCTAAACAAAGAAAAGGCAAATGATATACATATAGGCTCAAAAAGGGTTAACTACAATTGTTTTTCGCATAGGATGACTTAATTTGGGTCAAACTCAATCCTATAGACAATTAGTAAATTCAGTGAGTATGTCTCTTATGTAATTTCGAAAAGATTTCCAAGCAAGTTCTAGAATTAAAGCTTATGGGAGATCAAAATGCACTCATGAAAGAAAAAGATTGGAGGCAATCTTTTAAAGCTCAAAAACTCACTAAGGGTGCTAAGATACTCTAAAGGTTGTTCTAGATTCAAACTTAGAAAAGCTAGGAATTCTTATTTCAAAATTTCAATCAACCAGTGAATTCTCCTTATAAAGGATACTTAATCAATCACAATCCACAATATAGCTCAAGAATTACTCAAAACATTTGAAAAAGCAATTGATCAAGAATTAAGCACAAAGATCAAAGTTGAAACTTAAAGCACAAAGATTAGTAACAAAATGAAATAGATAAATATGAAAATAGATTATATAATCCACCCCATCCCCCTCCCCCCCCCCCCCCCCACACACACACACACACACTAGAATAGCACAATGTCCTCAATGTGCATAGAAAACAAGAATTCAAGGTTAAGAGTGAAAGTTCAGAATGATGTTACCGTGAATTCAAGATCCTAAAAGGCTATACACAAGGAAAAAGGACATAAAGGTTAAGTTACAAACCATAAATCCGAATAAAACATAAAATAAATATAAAGATAGTCCTAAGGAAAGAAATAAACAGAAACTAAATGCAATGCATGAGTAAAATGCAAATTCAAAGTGGTAATCACTGAGATGGTGGCTGCCCCTTGAGAAGAGTGAGAATCTCATCAATCTTGGCACGATAAGTCAATTGAGCCTCACGAATGTCTTCCACATAAACTCGTAACTCAGCATAGTTCTTATCATGTCTGGCCATCCAGTAAATCACTTGATTCTGAAATTGAACTTGAGAAAGAGGTCTACCATGCTGAGGTCGAACTAATGTAGGAAAAGGAACTTGGTCTTGGTCTTCATGATCTTCCTTATCCTCTTCATCATTAGTGTTTTCATGTTCTTCTGGAGGTAAAGCCACAAAATCCTTGGTCAATCGATTAGGATTAGACCACCAATGACCATTGAAGAAGTAGTTGAAGGTTAGGAGTTTACTATCATCCACAATGTCTTTGGATGAAGTCTTCAACACTTTAGCACCACTGACATCAACACCCATCATGCGAATGATCTGACTAATCAAAACAAGAAAAACTGGGCATCTAGGTGTTTTGTGAGGGGTGATAACACCTCTAATGGCTTGGATGATAATAGGAGCCAAAGGAATCTTCTTGCCCTTCTCCATCCTAAAAAGAAATCTATCCAAGAAATAGAGATCAGTATTCCGAGCTAGATGATAATCACTAGACTTTGGATAAACATTGAACTGAAGAAAATAGAGAGCAAGTCTAGCTCAGATGTCCATATGCTTGCAATAAGCAACTTCACTAACATAAGGAATATCAAGTTTGTCAATAGTTTGTGCAATCTTCCAATCCGTATCTGTCTCTTGATAAGATTTAAATTTAGTCCCAAAAACAAAAAGAAGTCCTACCATGAAGATTAAAAATTTATTGCCAACCCAATGTAGAAAAAGCTTCAATGATATGAAAGTGTTAATCAATGTTTGGAGCAATGGACTTTTCAACAACAAATTTCTTAGTCTTATGAAGATTGAACCAATCCTCACAACTAGGATTTCGAAAATTAGCCATTGCATCCTTACCTTCATCTTCTTCAACACTCCTTACAATCGGCTCCTTACCTTTCTTCAATGGCTTGGACTTCTTGGAGATGAATTGAGCTATTGAAGAACTAGCTTCCTTAGCTTTGGTGGAAGGTTTGCTAACTCTCTAGCAAGTCTAGCAATCTTCAATCAACAAGCAATTACCAATGCTCCCAAGTACTAACAAAGCTAGGAATCTATATCTCTAATCCAAGACAATAACTCAACAAACCCATTAACCCAATTCAACCAATTGGCACCAATTCAAGCAACTAATCATAAATTCCAAATTCAGGCTTGTTCTTCTAGTTCTATCAACTTCAAATTGTTAGTAAACTCAAGATTAATGATGAACAAAGTGAAGAGTAGTCTTGAGAAACATTACTAAGCAAGAAGAAGATGAAATTTTGCCACCATTGGAACTCATACACTTGAATTCGAAAATAGCACCAATAATAATCAAACTTCCATCAATCTTCAATGCAGTTCAAAATGAGGTGGAATGATGAATTTGATGAATAGTTAACCGTTTAATGGAATGGAAATAGGTGAAAAAGATGGTGAACAAAAGACAAATTGGATGTTTAAAGTATTGGAGATGTTAATGAAGTTAAAAGGGCTTGAATGAGATGAGAAAGGAGCAAAAATTGACTAAGGAAGAAGTGGAATGGGGTATATGTAGGTTGGGGGCCGGATAGAGGAGCGGGGTGGCCGGCTATGGGGAACCCATGTCTAACCGACCCCGACTAGAGGTCTAGCCGGCCGGTCGGCTAGAAACAGAAACATGTTCGGCCTTGGTGTGTCTTAGGTAGTGGCCGGCCGATGTCGGGGTTGGGGCCGACTGATCACAAACACTAAACACCCTTGAATGGCTTCCACAAAAGTGCTTAACATGCTCCATACAAAGAATACATCCCAAAAGCTTCAAATGATCTTCAAACTTCTCAAACCACTTGTCATGATGAAGATTAAGTCTCTCAAGTGAATTACCACAAAGAATTATGTATGAAAGCTCATGAAAATAAGAAAAATTAATAGCATGAAATAAATGCAATGAAAATGCAATTTAGGTTGAAAGACCTCCCCCAAAAGATTGATAGAAGCTTTTAAACCTTTTCAAACTTTACACTTTGCTTATTTACCTACAAAAAAAAAAACAAAACAAAATGAATTAAGAGAAAAACTAAAAATGAAAAGATAAATAGAGAAGTTAAATAAAGAAAGAAAGAAAGATTGGGTTACCTCCCAATAAGCTCCTTTGTTTACTGTCTTTGGCTAGACTTAGCCTTCATGCAAAATCAGGTATATGAAGGGTCCTTCAAATTCACATCCTCCACACCAAAAGATGGAAAACTCTCTAAGTAAGGCTTCAGCTGGTGACCATTCACTTTCATTGTCTTCGAAGTAGCTAAACTTTTGATTTCAATGGCTCCATGATCATAAATATGAACTATTTCAAAAGGTCCCAGCTATCTACTTTGAAGCTTGCCTGGAAAGAGATGTAACTTGATATTATACATCAACACTTTCTGACCTACTTCAAAGGTTTTCCTTAAAAGAAGCTTATCATGATAAGCTTTGGTCTTCGCCTTATAGATGAGTGAATTGTTAAATGCTTCATTCCAAATTTCCTCCAACTCATGCAATTGCAATTTGCTGTGATTTCTCGCTTCATCCAAGTTCATGTTGCCAGACTTAATAGCCCACCAAGCCTTGAATTCAAGCTCGACAAGTAAGTGACATGCTTTACCATACACCAACCGATAAAGAGACATGCCTAAAGGAGTCTTATAGGTAGTACGATAAGCCCACAGTGCATCCCCTAACCAAGCACTCCAATCTCTTCGGTTTGTGTTCGCAGTCTTTTCTAGAATGGCCTTGATTTGATGATTAGAAACTTCCGCTTGACCGCTGGTTTGAGGATGTTATGGAGTTGAAACTTTATGAGTGACTCCATACTTCTTAAGAAGCTCATCAACGGACCGATTACAGAAGTGGGTTCCTTGATCACTTAACAAGGCTCTAAGAACTCCAAAACGAGAAAAGATGTGAGATCTAATAAAAGCTACAATCACTTTGGAATCATCAGTATGAGTAGCTTTCGCTTCCAGCCATTTGGAAACATAATCACAAGCCAATAAAATATAAAAATTTCCAAAAGAATTAGGAAAAGGTCCCATGAAATCAATACCCCATACATCAAAAATTTCACAAACAATAATAGGATGCAAAGCCATTTGATTACTAAAAGTCAATTTACCAACTCTTTGGCATCTATTACATGATTTCAAAAATTGATGAACATCTTTGAAAAGAGTAGGCCAATAAAAGCCACATTCAAGCACCTTTCTAGCTATTCTTTGAGAATCAAAGTGACCCCCACAAGCATATGGATGACAATGAGCTAGAATATGATGATGCTTATGTTCTGGAATACATCTCCTAATCACTAAATCAGAACAAAACTTCCACAAATATAGATTATCCCAAACATAAGATCTAGAATAAAAAATCAATTTATTTCTACGGGATTTAAGCATATCATGAGGGAAAGTTTTGGTAACAAGATAATTGGCTATGTCTGCAAACCATGGCAAAGGGGTATGCACATGCATGAGTTGTTCATCCGAAAAAGAATCATCCATTGGGGAACTTACCTCCTCACTTACCAAACGACTTAAATGGTCAGCTACTAGGTTTTCAGCTCCCTTTTTATCCCTTATCTCAATGTCGAACTCTTAGAGCAACAAAATCCACTGAATAAGTCTTGGTTTATCCTCTTTCTTTGCTAACAAATACTTCAAAGCTGTATGATCAGAAAAAATAATAACTTTAGTTCCCAGAAGATATGAATGAAACTTATCTAAAGCAAAAACTATAGCTAAGAGTTCTTTTACAGTGATGGTATAGTTTCGTTGAGCTTCATTTAGCACATGAGAGGCATTATATATGACATATGAATCTTTTCCATCTCGCTGGCCCAACATAGCTCCAACCATAAAGTCCCTAGCATCGTACATCAACTCAAATGGCTTCTTCCAATTAGGTGGCTGAATGATAGGAGTAGAAGTAAGGGTTGCCTTTAACTTGTCAAATGCAATCTTGCAATCTTCATTAAAATCAAAAGGAACTTATTTTTGCAACAAATGACACATTGGAGCAGCAATCTTGGAAAATTCCTTGATGAATCTCCGACAAAAACCTACATGGCCAAGAAAAGAGTGAATCTCCCTTACCAAAGAAAGGTAAGGCAAGTTTTTAACAGTATCAACCTTAGCTTTATTAACCTCTATACCTTTAGATGAAACTACATGGCCTAGGACAATACCTTGATCAACCATAAAGTGACATTACTCATAATTACTCAAAATGGGTAAGTCTAGTTCAAGTTGTGCCTAATTACTCATAAGATCAGAGACAAGTTATATAAACAAGAGTTAAAAGAATCATCATAAACAATAAAATCATCCATAAATACCTTAATGATGTATTCTATAAACTCTAAAAATATACTCACCATACACCTTTGGAATGTAGTTGGTGCATTGCAAAGACCAAAAACCATCTACGATAAGAGAAAGTACCAAATAGACATGTGAAAGTGGTATTCTCTTGATCTTCAGAAGCTATCACTATCCGGAAGTAACCCGAATAACCATCCAAAAAACAATAAAAAGCACGACTAGCCAACCTTTCAAGCATTTGATCCATGAATGGCAAAGGAAAATGATATTTTTTGGTGGCAGCATTGAGTTTTCAATAATCGATGCAAACTCGCTATCCATTTTGAATTCTTTAAGGCACAAGTTCTCCCTTTTCATTCTCAACCACTATAATCCCAATTTTTTTAGGCACAACTTGAACTGAACTTACCCATTTGCTATCCAAAATAAGATTGATGACTCCACCTTGAAGAAGTTTTATGATTTTTTTCTTAACCACCTCCATCATTGGAGGGTTTAATCTCCTTTGAGGTTGTCTTGATGGTTTGGAGTTTTCTTCCATCAGAATTAGGTGCATGCAAAAAGATGGGCTGATTCCCTTTATGTCTGTAATGGTCCACCCAATTGCTTCTTCATACTCCCTAAGCACTCTAAGTAGCTTGTCTTATTGGATGTCAGTAAGCTTGCTTGATATAATGACTGAAAATGTCTCATCATCTCCAAGAAAAGTATACTTCAAATGAGAAGGAAGTTACTTCAACTTCAGCTCTGATGGCTCAATGATAGAGGGCTTTAACTTTGATGAAGGCATAGGCAAATCAACATAAGAAACATTGGCCTTTTGCAACTTGGATGGTAGGGACTCAAGTGACATAATTGTCTCCATCAACTATTCTGTCACTTCATAATCAATAGCAGCACAAGACCTCTTGGTGATTGAATTGGAAAACACCACATCAAGAGTATCTTCTTTCTCAAGTTCTTTAACTTCACTAGCCATATTACCTATGACATCAACAAAGTGAACATAATTAGGTTCAGTGGGATATCTCATAGCTTTATATAAATTAAATGTTACCACTTCACCATCAATTTCCATAGAAAGTAAGCCTTTATAGACATCAATCTTAGTGCGAGTTGTTCGAAGAAAAGGTCTTCCAAGCAATAGAGTTCCAGGTGTAGAGATTTCATCATCCTCCATCTTGATCACATAGAAGTCAGCTGGAGTACTTGAACAAGCATATCTTCCATCACACCTTCCGGATATAAGTTGGAGCTATTAGGTAGCTGAATTATAACTCTGGTCTCTTCTAAAGGTCCTAGGTTCAATGATAGATAAACGAAGTATGGCATGACATTAATAGAAGCACCAAGATCACACATTGCTTTGTCAACTCGATTATTCCCAACACAAATGGGAATGGAAAAGGATCTCATATATCTACACTTTGGTGGTAGCTTTCTTTTAAGCACAGTTGAAACATTTTCGTTCATGGTTACCATCTCGTTTCCCTTCAACTTCCTCTTGTTTGTTCAAAAGTCTTTAAGGAACTTAGCATATTTTGGGATTTGCTTGATAGCTTCAAGAAGAGGAATATTGATGTTCACTTTTTGAAAAATTTCCCAAAGATTCTTATCCATATCTCCTTTAGATTTTTTTGTCAACCTACTAGGAAAATGAGCAACCACATTAGTCTTTAGATTAGAATTCATTGAGTTTGGAATTACCTTTGAGGTTTCCATTGATGTGGTTAAGGTAAAAGCTTTTGAATCATGTTATTGAGGTGAGAATGGAGCACCAAAATGATTGGAGGGGATGCTCTCGGAGGTGTGAGTTGGAGGATTTGAAAGCAAATCAGGGGGACTAGTGACTGTTTCTGGCCGGCGGCAGCTGGACTCAGGTTTGAGAGTCCTCAAGCTCGTCAGTCAGGCTGGGGCCGGCTGGAGACCGACACCATCTTCACCATTTTTCAGCTTCTCAACTTCTTGGGATTGATTGAAATTGTCTTCTTATCCTTCAAATTCTTCTTCCACATGATCTTTCTTGGATTAATCTTGCTTCTCAACTAAAGTTTTGCTACTTCTCAAATGAACGATACTTGCATTCTCCTTGGATTTCTTTGTTTGAACCTTGAAGTTGCAACTCATTTACGGAAATAAACATCTGTCCAAGTTGTCTTTGAATGTCATCAATTGAAGTTCAGACTTGCTGAAATTGTGTTGTAGCTGAGTCTTGGAATGCCTTTGTGGATTGTTGGAGCTCAAATGTTGAATTGGCTATCTTGTTAACCAAAGCTTCCGATCCATAAGTGTTAGAGTTTTAAAAAGAGCTTTCATTCCTCTGATTAACTTGATTGCCTTGCTTTCCATAAGAATTGGATGAAAAGGAGGATTTCCTTGTTGGTATGGAAGTCTGAATGGTTGATTTGGAGTTGATGAATTTCCATATCTCAGATTTGGATGATCCCTTAACCCTGGATTGTAGGTGTTAGATTAAGGATCATACCTCCTTGGAGCATTATTCATGGCATTCATTTGCTCACATGGGTCTTCATAAAGAGTTGGACAAGAATCCGTAGGATGAGTATTGAGATAGCAAATTCCACAAGGATTTGGATTAGGAGAATATCCATTTTGTTGTTGTCCCATTACTATAGAGGTCAACTTCGAAACTTGTTGCTGAAGTGGAACTAGTTGACTATCTATATTCACCTCATTCACCTTACGTTGTTCAACTGAATCATCTTTGGACTGAAATTCTTGAGTTGTAGAGGCAGTGATTCGAACAATCTCTTTTGCATCTGGAAGAGGCAAATGAAGTAAACTTCCTTTGGTCGCTGAATCAAGTCTCCATTTTTACTTTTTCTGAGGCCAATGTAGAAAGTTTGAATCAAACTACCCTCTCTAATTTGGTGATTAGGGCAACTCTTCAACAACTTCTCAAATCGGTGCCAATAATCATAGAGAGATTCATGAGGTTGTTGTCGAATGCTATTGATCTCTCTCTTAATGTTGGCTGCCTTCAAAGTTGAGAAATATTTCTATAAAAAAACTTTTTCCATGTCTTCCCAAGTGGAAATTGAAGCTGCTGGAAGATCATAAAGCCAATCTTTAGCTGAATCAGCCAATGAAAAGGGAAAGGCTCTGAGTTGAATTTGATCATCCATCACTCCAGTTGGCTTCATAATAGAACAAACCACTCGGAATTGGTCAAGATGATTTTATGGATTCTCTCCAGAAAGACTGTGAAAGATAGGTAAATGGTGAAGAAGAGCAGATTTTAGTTCAAATGTAGCATTTACATTCGAAATCTGAATGCAAAATGGCTGCATATTGACAGTAGGTGCCATAATCTCTCTTATGGTTTGCCTTCTCTCTAGATTTTCCTTACGAACATCATTCTGAGCATCATTATTTCCTTGGTTTTGCGGAAGATCAGCCATTGTATCTTCTATTTTCACCTTCAATTGGTAGATGGTCCTTTTCACTTAATGAAATTTCACTTAAAAAAGAAGAAATAGAAGATTCCGATCTCTTGACAGTCTTACAGAACTCACGAATACCTTTGAGTGACTTTGAAGAATCATTAGGGTTCATAAATTTGAAAATCAATCAAAAACCAAGTTCTTAAGCACTTAAAAATTAAATAAAAATAGAAAAATAAACAATGAACAAAGATAAATAAAATAAAACGAAAACAAGATAAAAAGAAAGAAAAAGATTCAGCCAATTGCTCCCCGGCAATGGCGCCAAATTTGACAAAGCGTGTCACGGTGCTTGACAAATTAACCTCTTCTCGAGCTAATTAATATAATAGGATAAGTAAGGATCGATCCCACAGAGAGCTGTTGGTTGACTTTTTACTTTCTTCAAAACAAATAAATATAAAAGAAGGGGGTCTTGATTGAAATCGATAACTAAAAAGATTATAAGTAAATTAAACTAAAGGAATAGATAATAAGACATAAATCAGAATTAAAGACCTTCAACCTAGTGTTGGGATGCTGATAAGATATTTGATCTTTGGTTCATCAAGAGATATAGTTCTAACACAATTGTATTAACTAATCAAAGAAAACCCAGTATTCTCAATGATTTAATTAATCTTAAAGCTAGATAATCTGTTACTCGTTTTTCACAAAATATCATTCAATCTTACACTTAAAACAAAACCCTAACAGTTCGGTTTCAAGTATTTGAAAGCATTAAGAGGAAGATCAATATGAGTTAATCATTATTAGAAATCTACCCAGCATAGATTACTCAATAAACCCTTTGAATTCCTTTGAATAGAGCGTCCTATTCAGTTACTACTTATCGCTTGATCAAATTCAATTAACCAGCATGAATCCAAACAAGAATAGCAATACATTTGATCATAAGATTGATTATTGCGCACTAACAAACAAACAAACAAAACATTTATAAACTAATAAGCAAGTTTACCTTAGAGCAAAGAATACAAGGAACAATTATGCATAAAACTAGATTAAGAATAAGAGAACCTCACAAATACTTAAATAAGCATCCACTTAAACACTAGATTGAAGAAAAGTTGTTTAAGTTGCCATGGAAAATAGAAGCTCTAAAAAAGATGACAAAAATTAACTCTAGATGGTCTGCTAAGTGATTTAAAAGAGTATAAATACTTAAGGTTTCTAATTCCTAAAAAATCTCTAAAAGTCTTCCAACTTGTGCTTAACTCTTCTTCCCTTAATCTTCTTTCAATTCACTTTAATCTTTGATTGCTTCAGCCCAATCAATTCTTCATTCTTCTCTTCCAATCTTCCTTGTTTTGGGGTTGATTTGGCGATATTTTAGGTCCAAGTAACTTCAAGAGGTGGCTAAGAGGCATTTGAAGATTGGAAAACCGAGCTAGGTCCATGATTAGTGCATTCCGTGTCCAGCTAGCCTCCGGTAGAGCTCTAGTCGGCCAGTCGGCCAATGACAGACAAGGTACTCCTCGGCTAGGCATTAGGCTGGGGCCAGCCAATCTTTGGGTTGGGGCCGGCCAGTGACAGTCAACCAACTTATGTTCTTTTGGTCTTCTTTGCCTTTGTTTTAAAATTTTTTCTTCCAATCTTCAAATGCATCTACAACAATGAAAAACATGCAATTAGCTCAAGTATAGGAAATTAGTTTCTCTAAATCAAGATGAATATCAATCAAAAACATAAACAAAATGGCAACTAACATTAAGTTATCCTCTTCCTAAGGTATTCCGCCTCCATCATCCTTCTATGTGGTTATTAATCTTGACTCTGGGTGCCCTCTCTTTCATCCACCTCTGCCCCCTTTTTTTCACCATTTACACATAATGGTGCAAGAATGAGAGAAGTCGGCTAGCCTTTACCATAGTCTCTCTCAACTTTCACTCACTCCAGGAGCATTCTCCAGGGAATCTGTGGGCTCATCCCTCCAAACTTGCCAACCTATGAGCTCATCTTTCCAAGTTTACTACGGTGTTAGGTTGAGTCCAACCATCTCAGGTAATGCCCTAAGGTCTAGGCCTTTGAGTGCCAGAGTGCCGTAGCACCCCCCGAACCCTGGCCACCAAGGGTTTTGTTACTCCCAAGGGCATGCCTCTCATCCACTAAGTTAAGAGGGGGTTGAGTTATCCCATATGGGCTTCTCGGCAATCTTTTCACCTTGCCTTTCAGTCACCTTTATTTTCTGAACTTCCTTTCAACATCTACATGTAGTTGGTGTAGAGAGTGAAAGGAGTCGATTCTCCTCGTGCATGTCCTTCATTGACCCACTTGGTTAGCTTTTCCTTGGCTTCATTTTTTGTCCTTCTATTTGTTGCTTGATGAAGTCCTCTATTTTCCTTCATCCTTCTTCTCAGATGCTTTATCTCATGTTCTGAGGTTTTGGTCAACCTCGTCCTCCATGATCTCGTGTCCCATCGACTTCTTTCCTCCTGACCCAACCCTCTCTCCAAGTTTACACTCTAATGGTGTAGAAAGTGAGAGAAGTTGGTTTAGTCTTCGTGCACATCAAGTTCACCTTTGCTCCTTGCCTCACTTTTGTCACCTTGCTTCCTTCCAACTTCTACACATTAAAAGTGTAGAGAATGGGGAAATTTCATTTGGGTTAGGTTAGGTGTCAAACTCACTTCTTCACTAGCGAGTCTCGCTGTCCACTAACTTAAAGGTCGGGCATCGAACCAGTTTTATTCACTGATAGGTCTCTGAATAGGCTATCTTAGAGAATTTGGACAGGAAATCACACATCTCGTCATCTCAAGGGACTTAATATCCCTTGTTTGGTTTGGCTAATGAGTAGGAAACGCATTAGAAGCTGAAAAATTGATCTTGGGGGATTTCTCAGAAAGCTCACATTGCTTTCACGAATCTCGAAAAGTTGGTGGTCATGGTGTCATTTCACCTATATGGTGGCTTATTGCTAAGAAAGGTATTCTAAGAGTAGGTTTAGGTATTCATGACGCGTTCGTGTAATCACATACTCGAACTCTAGAGTTTGAAACCTAGCTAATCCACTGGCTTTGAAAACGTTTAAAAATACTTTGAAAACACTTTATAACTTTGGAAAACGTTTAGAATCTTTTAATTGCTCTAAAACCAATCAACTTGTCACTCCTCGACCTAAGAGGTCGGCCATGTGGCAACCGCCATGCTACCTCAAAGTACGTGCCGACCGCTCATGCAACTCGAAGCACCGCAAGGCATGAATTAAGTATCTTCACTGCAAAATCATTAAAACTAAACTTTAATTAGAAAATAATAATATAATAATAATAACTAAATTATTAAAATAATTTACTTAAAAGAAGTACCAGCAGATTTATTTAAAAGAAAACCTACGCAGCGGAAACTACTACTTTTAAGCCATCGATGCCTCCTAGTGAGCCTCTGGCCTGTCTGCTATCCTTGAATGAGGATCTGCATCCATCCACATTGGATACAGGTAAGTGATAGACATTTAATGAATCTCCATAAGGGGTTAGGGAAATAGGGGTAATCCAAAACATAATAATAAAATAATTAATTTTGTTTTCAAAACCTCTTTTCAAATTCTCCAGGTGAGAATTTGAATTAAATCATTTAAACAAATATAAGTATATAAAATGGGCTAGCCTCAAATATACTAAAGGCTCGACCCACCGGTCGTATGCCTTACTGCACCGAGGGCTATTTCTTTTGTTTCTAAAATAGTTTTCTTTCTCTAGCCCATTCCCTCGGTGGTGCCAATCGCTGTGGGTGGCACACAGCTACATCGAGCCCTGGTGAGTTACCCTACGCACCTCTCCCAAGGTTTCACATTTAGCATGCCCCTCGATAGGCATTCAACGGCTACTTGGTTGCATGCATGTCTCGCTCGGTCCACTCCTTCCCTCTCATCGGAGCACCGAGATCCATTGAGTCGCTCATCTCACTCCCATCCGTATCAAATATCATACATATATATGTATAAAACATATAAACATATAAACATATTTAAAACATATAAACATAAATATAAACATACACACACACACACACATAAATCTTTATATTTTCTTTGAAAATGTCCCACTCTCTACGTGTGTATATCACCAAATAAAAGTGTGTATAGGTGGTGGATTCCGCGTGTCCCAAAACTTTTGAAAACCATTTATATGTTGAAAATGTTTTACCCTAGTGGCTAAGCACTGAAATTTAAGCCACTCACAGTGTTGGGAGGTTCGTATACTCCCAAAGGATCCACGTAGACAAGTTTTCGGAGCATCTCCGTACTTGATCATCCGGAACCAAATACAAGAAAATTCATGTTAGCATTCATAATCAAACTATAAATGCATCTATAAGGCTCTAACATGACATAAGATGGTGTTTAGATGTGTTTCGGGGCTTAGAAAAGTGTCTGGGAAGGTTCGGGGTCAAAATCGAACACTTGACGAAAAATTTGGCCTGGAAATCACTCCCGCGCTGGAGTGACTCAGCTCCCATGCGGGAGACGTCACCAAGCCTCGAGAATCGAGGCTTCTCCTTCATTTTTGAGCCCATCAACCCACGATTTGATTCAAAAATCGAGACAGACATTCCTCACGTCTCCAATGACACGTTTATTGAAGCTAAAATGAGAATCACAAGCTCAAAGTTCCTAGATCTCAAACCTAAGCTAAAATCTAACTAAAAGGCTAAACCTAATTTTGAGCTTGGATCTCTCCTAGATCGATGCTTGAACATAGAAAAATATAGATTAAGGTAAGTAGAATAACATAGCAAGATCTCACCTTGATCCTTTGGTTGGTTTGTCCGAATCAGCTAAAAGTCTGAAATTGCTCCGAAAGAGCAAATGAGAGGAGAGGAAGAGAGGGAGAAGAGAAATGAAAGGGGGAGAGCTCAACTCCCCCTATTTATAGGCAAGCCCGACACCGTATGTCATGCCCGACCGGTGGGGTCTGCAACGTGGTAACCGTCGTGCTACCTCGAAGTACGTGTCTACAGCCACACATCCGAGGCAACGCAAGGCATGAATTGAGTATCTTTGCTACAAAACAAAACTAAAATTTTAATTAGAAATCACTTAATAAAATAATTAACTTTAAAGTAATACCAGTGGACTGATTCAAAAGAATACCTATGCAGTAGAAATTACTACTCCTAAGCCCCTGATGCCTCCTAGTGAGCCTTTGATCTATCTGCTATCCTCGTACGCGAATCTACATCCATCCACATTGGATACAGGTGAGTGATAGAGGTTCAGTGAATCTCTATCAGGGGTTAGGGAAACAGGGGAAATCCAAAACATAATTATAAAAATAAATATTTTTCTTTTCAAAATCTCTTTTCAAATTCTCCAAATGAGAATTCAGTTTAAAATCATTTAAATAAATATAAACAAAATGGGCTGGTCTCTAACATACTGAAGGCTAGACCCGTCGGTTGTATGTCTCACTACACCGAGGGCTATCTCTTTTCTTTTTAAAACATTTTTCTTTCTCTGGCCTGTTCGCTTGGTGGTGCCAATCGCTGCGGTAGAACACAGCTACACCGAGCCCTGGAGAGTTACCCTACGTGCCTGTCCTAGGGTCTCACACTCACTGTGCCCCTCGATAGGCGGTGCACAGCTACTTCATTGTATGTATGCCTCTCACTCGGTCCACATGATCCCTCTAATCGGAGCATCGAGGACCTCTTAATCACTCATCTCGCCTCCCATCATCATCAAATATCATATATATATGTATAAAACATATAAACATAAACATAAGTACACACACATAAATCTTTATACTTTTCTTTAAAAGCGTCTCACTCCCTACGTAGGTATATCACCAAGCAAGTGTGTTTGTGTGTGGATTTCCCGTATCCCAAAATGTTTAAAATAATTTATATTTTTAAAATCCTTTTTAAAACCTTTGGCCCCTATGACTAAGCAAAGAAATCTAAGCCACTCACAAAGATGGGAGGTTCCTATACTCTCGAAGATCCATGTAGCTATGTCTCCGGAGCATCGCTGCACTCGATCGTTCGGAACTCTAATACACGAAAATTCATGTTAGCATTCATAATCAAACTATGAATGCACCTACGAGGCTCTAGCATGACCTAAGAGGGTGTTTGGATGTGTTTCGGGGCTTAGAAAAGTGTCCGGAAAGGTTCGAGGTCAAAATCTGACACTTGATGAAAAATTATGAAAATGCCCCTAAACCATTTTCTCGGTTTTCAAGCCCTTCGGCCCATGGTTTGACCTGAAAATCGAGATAAACATTCCTCATGCCTCCCACGACACGTTTACCGAAAGAAAAATGAGAATCATAAGCTTAAAGTTCCTAAATCTCAAATCTAAGCTAAAATTTAACTAAAAAGCTAGACCTAACTTTGAGCTTAGATCTCTCCTAGACCAATGCATGGAAATGCATGAAAGCGTAAGAAAACGTAGATTAAGGTGAGTAGAACAACATACCAAGATCTCACCTTGATTCTTCGGTCGGTTTGTCCAGATCGGCCAAAAGTTTGAAATTGCTCTGAGAGAGCAAATGAGAGGAGAGGAAGAGAGGGAGAAGAGAAATGAGAGGGGAAGCGCTTAACTCCCCCTATTTATAGATAAGCTTGACGCTGGACCTACTCGAATCCCGGGGCAGACTTTATTCCCTCTTTTCCACCTCTTATAATCTCGATCGTTGGCGAGATCCACCGATTTATTCACCAATGGATATCCAATCCACTGTCTATAGGCTTAAGGAAGTTCAATTAGTGCTTCTATGCATGGTTACTTATCTCATCTTTCAACTTCTTCTTATCCTAATTCTCACTTCTCTTCTTAACCAGACACATCTGGACCGACATATTATTGAGTTAATACGCCATCTTACACTATTCCGTTTGTACAGAAAAGTTGGATTAGGTCTGGGTGTGTCAACTCTCCTCTCATTTTAAAAATTTTGTCCTTAAAATTATCGAGGTAGCTGTGGGGAGGTTTGGCTTCTATTTCAGACCTTTCTCTTTTCTTCGAATAGTGTTTGCATCACTATTCGCTGATGACGCCCACCAATTTGCATCTTAATCTCTTCTGATCATTCTCTTTCAAGAACAGCTTCATCGTGCTTTTGTTCTTGAGTTTGAACCTCATCTTTTCCTTAACATAGCCTATCCTTACCCTTTCGTGGGTTTTGCTTACTTCACTTCAATTGTGCCACTTGAAAGTTCTTCATCGACTTTAGCTGTGCTTACTCGATCCTGTCACTTTACCCTCGTTTTTTCTTACTTGACCCTCTTGCTTTACACTCGTTCTTTCATAGCGCTGCAGCAGCTCCTCGAGTCATAGCCCGTTCCCTCGGTGGTGCCAATCGCTGTGGGTGGAACACAACTACACCGAGCCCTGGCAAGTTACCCTACGCGCCTCTTCCAGGGTCTCACACTCATCGTGACCCTAGATAGGTGATCCATGGCTACTTGGTTGCATGCATCTCTCGCTTTGTCCACTTGCTCCCTCTCATCAGAGCACCGAGATCCACTCAGTCGCTCATCTTGCACCCATCCATATCAAATATCATATATATATATGTGTATATATATATGTATAAAACTTATATACATATTTAAAACATATAAACATAAACATAAACACACAGACATAAATCTTTATATTGTCTTTGAAAACGTCCCATGATAGGCACTTATTTCTCCTATATTTTGTTACTTATCTTTGATGATTTAAGTGTTTATTATCTCTAACTAAGTTATTTTGAGTGATTTTATGTCTTGGGAACCTAAAAGGAAGCTTTGGAATAAAAGGTGTTTAAATTTGGAAATTTAAGATTTTTCATGTGCAGATAGTTCTGAAAGATGGCCAGATTTGAGATCCTTGAAGTTCTTTTCCGAGTTTGAGTTCTTCATCAAAGTTGTAGAGGACATCTTGAGCTTTCCAGAATGCTAAAGATCGCAGAAATTGATGTTCGTTTGTGCAGCCAAAAGGTCAAAATACAGAGAGGTCCAGAATCCCTGCGGAAATCCGAGATTAATTCCTATTTTGGGATTTGGAGCAATTTTGGGTTAGAGATGGACTTGAGCACGTCTTGGCTTGCTTGTCTGTGATTCTAGACATGTTATTGAAGATATTTAAGGTTGGCCCAAGTTCTAGAAAGATGTGGATCAGCCCTTGAAGAGAAGTCCTAATTGGAGTAGGAAAACCCTTTAATGAAGCATCTGCATGGCATGTGAATTGTGCTATATTTTCTCCTACTTGAAGAAGGATTTCTAGTTGCTAAAAAAGGCTTTATTTAAGCCTTATTCTCACAAGATTGAAGCCCAATTATTCAAGTCCATTAAATGAGCTCTTGTACTTAGTTAATTCCTTTGTAAACACTTCAACCTAGTTAGTATTTTTCTAGAGTTAGGTTTTCTTTTCTTGCAAGTTAAGTTTAGGGCTTTTGACTCCTCTATATAAAGAGCCTTAGCCACCACTTGTAAGATGTCTCATATTTTTCTTTGAAAGACCAGTCTCCTCTTTCTTTTGGAGACCTTTATCTTAATAATTTTATTTTTACTCTTTCTTTTTCTTCATGTTATTCTAGTTTTATTTTTCAGTTTAATGCAATTCTGAATTCTTGGAAAAGAAGATTGTGAGGCTATTTTGTGCTTAATGTCTTTATCTTTCATGTATTCTAATCGGGAATTTTCGTAAGAGTACGAAATCAAGTAATATAGCTTGGAGTATTCCAAGGTCGAACCCACGAGGACTTGTTAACTACTAAATCCTAATTCTAGTAGAGTTTAATAAAAGAGAAAGACTAATTTTAATCAAAGTTAAGAATAAAAGCAAGAAATTATAATCTAATCTAATTAACAAAAGAACAATAATAAAAAGATGAACAATATTAAAAGCGTTAGGGTTTAGGCTTCTCTTCTAGGTATTTAATTCAATTATGTATGAATTTAGTTAACAGGGCTAAAATAACAATCACTAATCTACTTAGGATCCCTCTCAGATCATCCTAAGCTTTCCTAACTAAGTGATTACCACCTCTCAGTGCATAAACTAATTAGCTAAGAACATTAAGATCCTATGATTAATAATTAAATCAGGTTCTCCCGAAACTAATTTAATTATCATTATCACAATAAACTGAATTACTCTCGTATCCAATTAGATTGTGTCTATTTTCCTAAAGCACGAATCATACTTCACCTCTCAGTCCTTCATACAACTCCAAAAACCTATTATATGATGATCAGGCATATAACGAAATTAAGAACAAAGAAAATAGATTTAACCCCAAGAAAACTAATTCATACAATAATTAAATTAAAATCCCTAGAAGATCTACCCAAATCCCCAACAAGGAATTTAACTACTAAAGATAAAGAAAATAAAGAAAATAAATAAATGCATTAAAGAAGAAATTAAAGATAAGAAAGTCTCCCAAAGAAGACAAAGTCTGCTCCTTTGAGCCCTTCTGAAAAGTATTAAAAAGGTACGTCTAAAAACCCTAAACTATGGTATTTATATTAGAGAGATTACATAAAATTAGGAGATTAAGTCGATTTGGACTTAAAAACATAGAACCGGTGCCGTTTCTATACAATTCCGACGCCGTTTCATATATGATACCCCACCTGTTTCAGGTCTGAAACAGGGCCGTTTCATATATGATACGCCACCCGTTTCAGGTCTGCTTCAATGTTTCTTCATTTTATAAGCTTCTCTTGATCCAAACTTCAATCTATTCATCTTTTTTGGTCTTTTCATCCCAAATCTCCTTTGTTTTCTTAAATTTTCACCATAAAGCTTTCCTACAAACAATAAGATAAAAGTGAGAATAATAGATATAGAATGAGCTATAATATTAGCAAAGATCATCCAATTAAACTTGTAAATAGCTCATAATATAGGTATAAAATACACCCATCATATTCTAAATTCTTCTATGCTTTGTGATTTATGATTGCTTGTTTTCTCATCTAGGATGCATACTAGTTAAGATTTCATGTTAATTGATTGCTAGATCTAGGGTTATTTATCCAAAAATGTAAGTAACTCTAATCGCAAGTGGCAAATTAGATAGAATTAAGGTCTCATACATCTTAGTTACTTATCTATGGAGAATTTGGATGTGAATTAAATCTATGGTGCTAGTTCCTAGACTGTTCATTATTGACTAAGATCTTTCTAGTGTTTTCATGCTTTTACCTTCTTTAAATCTATGATGCTAGTTTCTAGATTGATTAGGTGAAAAGGGTTTAATAGGGAAGCTTTGTAGTACTTATTAAACTAGGATTAAAGAAAGATAGGGGTTAGTGAGAAACTTTGTAGTATTGCTGCCTACGTCAATTACATGCAAAAGATAAGGTAATTATTAGATGCCTATGATAAATTTCTCTAATCCAAGGATGAAGATTGTTTTAAACTGAAGTTTTACATCTTGATTATCTTTTGTTTTATTTATTTAGTTTAATTTAGATTTTAGATTAATTTCCAAAATCTATCTATTTTATTTTCTTTGCTTGTTTAGCTAGATTAGAATTTGTTATGTTTTCTTATCCAATCCTTGTGGGTTCGACCCTTGCTACCACTATATTATAGTTTTAGTAAGGTTATATTTTGGCGATTTACGACTCTCTACGTGGTTATATCACCAAATAAGTGTGTGTGGGTGGGTGGTAGATTCCCTGTGTCCCAAAACCTTTGAAAACCATTTATATGTTGAAAACGTTTTACCCTAGCGGCTAAGCACTAAAATCTAAGCCACTCACAGTGTTAGGAGGTTCGTATACTCCCAAAGGATCCATGTAGACAAGTCTCCAGAGCATCGCCACACTCGATCATCTAGAACCCTAATACACGAAAATTCGTGTTAGCATTCATAATCAAACTATGAATGTACGTAAAAGGCTTTAACATGACCTAAGATGGTGTTTGGATGTGTTTCAAGGCTTAGAAAAGTGTCTGGGATAGTTTGGGGTCAAAATCAGACACTTAACAAAAAATTACGATTTTACCCCTGGGTTAGAGGTCACTCCCGCCTGGGACTAACCAAGTCCTGCACGGGACTTGGCCTAGAAATCACTCCCGCACTGGACTGACTTAGCTCCCGCTCAGGAGACGTCACCAAGCCTTGGGAACCGAGGCTTTTCCTCGATTTTCGTGCCCCTCGTCCCATAGTTCAACCTGTAAATCGAGACAAGTGTTACTCACATCTCCCACGACACATTTACCGAAGCTAAAATGAGAATCACAAGCTCAAAGTTCCTAGATCTCAAATCTAAGCTAAAATCTAACTGAAAAGCTAAACCTAACTTTGAGCTTGGATCTCTCATAGACTGATGCATGGAAATACGTGAAAACGTAGAAAAACATAGATTAATGTGAGTAGAATAACATACCAAGATCTCACCTTGATCCTTCGGTCAGTTTATCCGGGTCGGCCAAAAGTCCGAAATTGCTCCAAGAGAGCAAATTAGAGCAGAGGAAGAAAGGGAGAAGAGAAATGAAATAGGGAGAGCTCAACTCCCCTTATTTATAGGCAGGCTCGACACCGGGCCTACTCGGACCCCGGGCCAGACTTTCTCCCCTCTTTGTAACCTCTCCAACTCTCGATCCTTGGCCTATTCAACATACCAATTCGCTAATGGACCTCCAATCCATATACTATGGACTTAAGAAAGTCCAATTAGTGTTTCCATGCATGGTTACTTATCTCATCTTCCAACTCCGTCTTATCCTAAATTTCACTTCTCTTCTTAATCAAACACATTTGGTGTCACACCCGGATCCCGAGGGGTCGAAATGTGACAATCGCTGTGTATTAAAGATTTCGGACGGCGCGCTTCGTCCAAAACCTTAAACACGCAAGGCTAGTGATACTCGAGCTATTGGGCATAAAACACCATCAATAGACATATGAAATATACTTTGCTTTATATTAAACTAGCTTTTGATGTCGAATGGAATTACTACAACCAGTTACAATCTTTCCTTTTATCCATATGTAAGAAATGTTTTATAGTATTTACAATACATCAAAAAGAGGACTTGTATGAAAACACAGCCGGTGGACCCCCGATGGTGGTATATAAAAGCTTATTTACATACTGGTAGAAAATGTCGTCTCCGGTCGGGTTGACTTCTCATCCAATTCCTACCTTCTATCTACAATCCTTCAACCTGAAAAGGGGTTTTGAGAAAAACTAGGGTGAGCATATAATTGAATGCTCAGTGAGTGAGACAGGACTATATAAAAGAAGCTTCACATAGAAAACTTAAAGAAAAACTAATGAAGGATCGAGATGCAATGTGATTGAAATTCACAACATACCCGTCGACGTGTAAGCCTTTAGCCGTTGATGGGTAAGAGGTTTGGTGACTGTTGTTTTCGAAAAACCAAGACATCTGTCCGCTGGTAAAGGGACAGACGTCCACGGCTAAAATTTTCAGAGTGCAGTGAATCCTAGACGTCGACGTCTCTCAATTTAACCGTTGACGGAGGAAAGTTTCTGACTTGGTGAGGTTCGCATATTGGTACACCCGTCGACGTCTAACACTCTACACGTCAACGGGTAAAAGTTTATGACTTCAGTGAAATTCAAGTGCTTGTACAGCCATCAACGTCTAACCCCTTACACGTCGACGGGTAAAAGTTTTTGACTTCAAATAAATTCAAGTCATTTAGTCATCCGGCGACGGGCAAGGGTGCACACGTCGACGGGTAACTTGGGCCAATATTTGAATTAAGAGAGTAAGCAGAGACACCGACGGGCAATCGTTTAGCCGTCGACGGACAAAAGTTTCTAACTTCCTGTGAAATTGAGTTTTCTACCCACTCGTCGACGTCTAATCATACGTACGTCGACGGGTAGTTGTCTCAGTGTACCAATTTAGGGAAATTTGCATATAAAGTACAATCTTTCAAAGTTCACGAATAAAACAGAGTTACTAGATTCGAAAAGGGCTTGCCAAAACACATTGTTCAAACCCCACCCGGCCAAGATGGGATTTGAACCCGTCAAGATGATTTTTCTTTATTATATTATAAGAAAAGCCTATTTCTCGACGTTGGCATGAACCTTCACTACGGGTGGTATGTAGCTATGTTCATAGTACTCCCACAGGGGTCATACATTACCATTATTGTGCGCACAACAATCCCTTGTACCATCCACCCCTTGTGGGAGTGATAAGCCTACTCACGCCGGCTCCACAAGCTCGGCCCGTGAGAGGCGCCACTGCAGTGACCTCTAACCATCCACCAACATTCATATTAAGTAAAACAATCATCTCATAAAAATGCATGACCTTGTATTTAATGAAAACATTTCATTCTCACATAGAAATATAAAACAGAGATAAACATACACGAAAACTATGAAAAACTTATTTTAGTCTATTGAGTCTCACTCACAAGCTTAGGGAGGGTGTGCACTCCCACTAATCCTCCTTTTCTTGATCCTTAGTAGAGGGTTCACCACCTATATGATTGACCAAATAATGGATTAAAGCAACTAGAATGCCATTTGAGCTATTCTTGTCAAAATTAACTAGTTATGGACTAAATGCATCAATTTAAGGTCTAAGGGTCTGAATTAAGTTCTAGTGATCCTACAAGCATTCTTAAGGCATGAGCAAGTTTGTTTTGCCAAACAGCACCTGTGCTTATTTTCCGTTCGGGCTAACTCTTTATAACGAAAAAGTTGGACGATTTTGCCCCTAGAGTAGGTGAATTTCGAACTGGACAAGTTAGAGGCGTGGGAATTCCGTGATTCCAATTCCTACAGTTTAAGCGCGTCGTAGGGGTGCCGTACACCGAAAATGGTCGTATTTTAACACCTACACGGTATTTTGGAGGGAGAAATGCATTTTTTTTTCCTTACGCTTGGAGGGGTCATAACTAAATGTGGTGCTTGCTTAAGGGTGTTGACCTCCTACATCTATTTCTGCACCTATTTATGACTTGTGCCACCCTTGAATGGCATAATACGAATCTCCTAAACGGTACCTGCCCAAGGTGGCCACTATTATGCCGAGATATAGGTTTACTCTATAGCTACACTGATCATTCTTCTTCCCTCCAGTTTCTCAATTCGCAACACTTCCTAACATCGCCAGACTCCCATTTCTGGAATAAAATTCCATAGTTAGGACCGGAATTATAAGGCTTCCTCTAAGGTGACATAATGTTATTTTCATGAAACTTAATCATTAGCTTATTAGACTCAATTTTTCTTCATTCAACTAAGTCTTTTCTACATTCAAGGGACTACCTAAATCCTTTGCTTCTTTATTTGCACCTTAGTTCTATGGGCATACATATTATAGAGGTTTTGGAGCCATAAACCAATAGTAAATTAGGAAATTTACAAGTTGTTTATATATAGAGCTTAATAATCATCCTTTTTATGGTTACGATCGCAAAAGAGATAAAAGGGATTAAAAACACACCTTGGTTGCTTATAACAGCTGAAACTTATAAGCTTGATGAGATTTCCTTAAGCTCCTCTTGAAATTTTCTTGACGGAGATGTTATATGGAGGGTAAATTAGTGAATTTTCTTAAAATTTTTGTTGAAATTTTGGAGAGAGAGAGAGAGAGTGTTTAGATGAGGAGAAATTGAAGTTTAGAAGCAAGAAAAATGGTGGAGAAGTCATAAGGTGGTGTCCGGCCATGCAAGGAAAAAAAAGAAGGCACCAAAAATTTGTTCTTGAAATTTCTAGGCACTTTGGTATCAATTTACGAAACTGCCCTTACTAAATTTTGAAAATTCCTTTTGTGTCCTAAAGAGCAATTATTTAAATAAGAGAGGTGTAAAAGTTGGATTTGGTCTGGGTGTGTCATTTTTATATTTTCAAAAATGATTTTATAGTTCTTTCATGTTGAATAAATAATTAGAATACATAACAATTAATAAGTTGTTTTCTAAAAGGGATGGTTGGAGAATTATGGTTCGTGTTTGCCGATTATGTAATATTTATAATTATAAAACTAAGAAGCATGTTTGCGCGGTATTGATTTTAGTGGATAGAAAGATAAATAATATTTTTAGAAATCTATTATTTTGTCTACATTTTTGTTGTTGTTTTTATTTTTTTGGCTTAATTTTATTATGTTTTATAGATATTTTTAACCATGACACTATTATTTCCTCTTTAATTTACCTATTTTTAATTTTGTTTTTAATTTAATTTCTTTACAAAATTTTTTATTTATTTGTTTAACTTCTTATCACATTAGTTACAGAAGACAAAATTCTGAAGTTTCTCTAATGATTTATTTTTAATTTTTAATTTTTTTTAAGGTAGCAAAGATAAATTTTGTTTATTCTTTGGTTTCTTAGTTTAAAATTTTTTTTATTTTTAAAAATATTATTTGTATCTTTTTGCTATTTATTGAGGTGAGATGATTTTTAATCATGTCATTTGCTTCCTTTTCGATTTTCCTATTTTTGATTTTATTTATGATTTTATTTGGTAGCTTTTAATCACTGAAGATAGTGCTCATTAAGTTTTTCTAAATTAATTCATTATTTTTTCTTACCATTTGTTGACTAATTTAATTTAATTATTTTTAAAAATTTCACCATGATAAATTTTGTTGAATTTGTTAATATTCATTTTTAGGTAGTAAGAATGATTTTTTTTTCTTTGACAAATGCATATAAAAGAGTGAACCTCTTCTTTTAATATTTCTTCAATTTTGAAGTTGAAAGTATAATTCGTTATTTTTATAATTAAATCATATAAGTCACTTTTACTCAACTATTAATGGGTTGACTTTTAAATTACTAATCTTTATTTTGTAATTAAATTATGTAAATCACTTTTATCACTTTTACCCAACTAATAATGAAGATAACTTTTGAGATATTAATCCTAATTTTGTAATTTTAATCTATAATATATCTATAATATATCTATATAAAACCAGGTCCCTTTTAGAATAAATATGGGTAATTTAAAGATGGATTATTATTATTTAAATGAGTTATATTAATAGTTAGGTATTAAACAATTTAAATTTCACATTTTTTTGTGTAAAAAGGTATAGGGAGAGGTTACACTTGACGTAGAATGTCTTACCATATGCTCTTGATGTTAGGCAATTGTAACTACCTCCATTATTATATTTTAATAATATTAAATGATAAGTTACAAAATACCATTTAATTGATCAATGGGATAAGCTTTACTCAACCCATCTGAATTTCATTGATTTCAGTATGACTTTTAGTTTCAATTGTGTATATAACAAAAAATTCCTAAAAAAAGAACAAAAAAATTGTTACTAATGAGGTTTATGTAATTTGTTGATTTTATTTAATTTTTTACTTATTTTAGTTCTTATTGCGGTGATATCTTTATTAATGAGTTAGGTTTAGAAGTGAGAATTAGATCATCAACAGAGGATAATTTAGTTAAACACATGGGATTCTAATGAAAGGCAACAATAAAGCTACTATTTTAACTCTTACTCAGAAAAATAAGGTTGTTTCTTTAACACTTTCATTGTTTTCAAGCTTAAAGATTGTTGTTTTTCTCTCAGTTTTCAATTAAATACTATTATATCCTTTTTTTTTCCCCAAAAATACTATTATATCTTCAATTTTTTGTTTAAAAAATTGTCTTAATTGCAGAATAAATTGATATCAAATTGGTAAGGAAGACGTCCTTTTCATATTTCATTTCAAAAATTATACTTTTCTTTTTCTTTTAATTCAATTGTTTCAATTCTTTTTCTTACCATATCCTCTTGATGTAAGGTAATTGCAACTGGCTCCATTACAAAATACCATTTAATTGATCATAAAAATGTATTAATTTTGGAAATATTTAGAGCTTTCGGTTATTATCATATATAAGTATAAAATGCACCTACTTTGTGTATGAATTAGTTTAGGTTCTATACTTCTATTCAATGTTCTACATTTTGGCTATATTTCTATTTCAAGTTCTAGATTTTAGAAATGAGACAAGCTTTTCTCAATCCATCTGGATTTCATTGATTGCAGTATGATTTTTAGTTTCAATTGTTTGTATAATAAAAAATTGCTATTGATAATGTTTATGTAATTTGTTGATTTTATCTAATTTTTTTGCTTATTTCAGTTCTTATTACGGTGATATCTTTATTAATGAATTGGATTCTAGAAATGAGGATTGGATTATCAACGGAGGATAATTCGGTTGAGTACTTGTGATTCTAATGAAAGGCAACAATACAATTACTGTTTAATAATATCCTATTGATGCAAGGCAATTGTGCCCGCCTCCATTATATTTTACTAATATTAAATGATAAGTTACAAAATACCATTTAATTGATCAAAATAACGTATCAATTTTGGGAATATTTAAAACTTTTGGTTATTGTCATATTTTAGTATAAAATACACATACTTTATGTTTGAATTAGTTTAAACTCTATACTACTATTTCACGTTCTACATTTTAGTTCTACATTTCTATTTTAAGTTCTAGATTTTAGAAATGGGATAAGCTTTACTTAAACCATCTGGATTTCATTGATTTCAGTATGATTTTCAATTTCAATTGTGTATATAATAAAAAATTGCTACTAATAATGTTTATGTAATTTGTTGATTTTATTGAATTTTTACTCATTTCAGTTCTTATTGCGGTAATATCTCTATTAATGACTTGGATTTTAGAAGTAAGGATTGAATTATCAATGAATGATAATTTGATTTAGCACTGGGGATTCTAATGAAAGGCAGCAGTAAGGCTACTATTTTAACTCTAACTCAGAAAAACAATGTTGCTTCTTTAACACTTTCATTGTTTTCAGGCTTAAAGTGACACACCCAGACCTAATCCAACTTTTTCGTACCAACGGAACAGTGTAGGCGGCGTATTAAATTGAACAATATGTCGGTTCGGATGTGTCTGATTATGAAGAGAAGTTAAGCTTAAGAAAAGACGGAGTTAGAAGATGTGATGATTGACCATGCATGGAAGCAACTAAACTCCAATTGGACTTTCTTTAAGTCCATAGCTAATGGATTGGAGATCCATTGGTGCAAAAGTCGGCAAATTAGGCCAAGGATCGGGATTATGAGAAGTTGAAAAGAGGAGAGAAAGTCTGGCCTGGGGTTCGAGTAGGCACAGTGTCGGGCTTCCCTATAAATCGGCCTCCCCCCCCCATTTCTCTTTTTTTTTCTTTTTGCTCTTTTGGAGCAACTTTGAACTTTTGGCCAATCCGGACAAACCGATCGTCGACCAAGGTGAGTTTCTAATATGCTATTCTACTCACCTTCATTTGCATTATACTTAGTTTTCACGTAAATCTATGCATAGGTCTAGGAGAGATCTCAGTTCAAAGTTAAATTCAGCTTTTTAACTAGATTTAGATTTTGATTCTAGATCTAAGAACTTTAAGCCGATGATTCTCATTTTTCATTCGGTAAATGCATCATGGGAGCTAAGGGGATTGCATGTTTCGAATTTCAGTTGAAACTGTGGCCGAGGGGCTCGAAAACTGAGGAAATGGCTTGGTTCCCGAGCCTTGGTGATGGCTCCCGCGCAGGAGTTGAGTCACTCCAGCGTGGGAGTGACTTTCTGGCTGAGTCCCTTACGGGACCGGGAGCCATCACTCCCACGCGGGAGTGACTTTCTGGCCAAGTCCCGTGCGGGACTTAACCACTCCCGAGTGGGAGTTGCCCCTAACCCTTGGGACAAAATCATAATTTTGCCTTTAGCGTCCGATTTTTGACCCGAAACCTCCCAAACCTTTTTCCAAGCCCCTAAACACATCCAAACATCATCTTAAGTCATACTAGAGCCTCATAGGTGCATTCATAAGATTTATTATGAATGCTAACTTTTATTTATGTGTAATTAGGGTTCTGGACGTTCGAGTGGGGCGACGTTCCAAAGATCTATCTTCGTGGGACATTTGGGAGTATACGAACCTCCCAAGACTACGAGTGGCCTTGCGTTTAGTGTTTAGCCATTTAGGGCTAAACGCTTTTATTATTATTATTAAAACCTTTTAATTAAATGTTTGGGATTCGGGTATTCCTTGCACTGCCACACACGTTGCTATATGCCATAGGGGCAAGGGTTTGAGAAAATTAAATTTATAAGATGTATGTATGTATGTATGTATGTATGTATGTATGTATGTATGTTTTTATACATATATGAAAGGTATGACATGAGTGCCCGACGGGGCATGATCATACATATGAGCGGGCTCGATGAGACTCGGTGCTTCACGTGATGAAGCGAGTGGACTCAGATGAGCATGCATAGAAGGTTCCCGTGGACTGCCTTTTTGAAGGGGCACGGTGAATATATTGGCCTGGAGTAGAGAGACGCAGAGGGAGACTCGCCGGTGCTGACGTAGCTGTTACCACACAGCGATTGGCACCATCAAGGGAACATGCTTAGAGAGAGATGCCTATATCTTTTTATATACATACTTTCAAAAGAAAAGAATATAGTTTCCTTATTAAAGGAAAGTTTTAAAAAGAAAAGAAAGGAAGAGAAATAGCCCTCGGGGATATGAGATTCCTTGACCACGGCCAAGGTCGAGCCTCGTTGGTTTTCACGGCCAGGCCATAGTTAGTCGTTGTTATTATTATTATTGTTTTACTCAAAAAGGATTTGGTGACAAATGTTTTGACAAGGGATTTTTAAAAGAAACGTATAGTGTTTTCTAGAAGATTTTGGATTTACCCGAACTCCCCAAACCTATTTGACTTTGCATTGAACCTCTGTCACTCACCTGTATCCAATGTTGTTGGATGCATTTCCCATGCGTGAGGATGCTAGAAGGTTCGGAGGCTCATAGGAGTGGTTGGAGGCATAGGAGTTATTTTATTCCGCTGCATATGTGATTCCTTGAATTAATCCACTGGTGCTCTTTTATTTATTTATTATTATAAATGTTTTCTAACTAAAGTTTAGTTTTTGATGGTTTTGCAGTGGCAATAATCTTTCTATGCCTTGTGCCATCTCGGATAGCCCGCCTTTCATGATACGCATCTCGAAATGGTACGGCGGTTGCTAGGTGGCCGGCTCGAGCGGGTCGAGGCGTGACATAAAGATTGTTGTTTTTCTCTTAGTTTTGGATTAAATACTGATGTATCTTGTTTTTGTCCAAAATATTATTATATCTTCACTTTTTTAAAAAGTTGTCTTACAGCAAAATATATTGGTATCAAATTGGTGAGGAAGACATCCTTTTCATATTTCATTTAAAAAATTGTTCTTTTCTTTTGCTTTTAACTCAATTGGGTTTATTTTGTATTATTTGTTTTGCATATTATTTTTTTATCGAATTAGTTGTTTCCATATCATATGTTCTTTGACATTTTGATTTATTCCTATTTACTTTGTTTGTTTTTTAATCCTAATAATAAGTTCTGTTTTTCTTTTTAAAATCTAATTGTGTTTCTATTCTACTTCTTTTTTTCATTTTGTTTTTCTTAATCTATTTTTTTTCTTTTTGATTCTATTTTTTATGCTACTATTAACTATTAATCCATTATCCGGATCGTACAATGAAACAAGATAAGTGATAGCAAGGTTGGGAAATTAATTGTTGAAACAAAGATAATTACCGGAGTCATACAGAAAGAAATGTAGTAATTCTTAAGATTATTTAATTATAGCTGATAGTTGATAATGACTTGAAATTTTAAGACTACATTAAAAATATTGTTTCAAATAAGTTTTCCATGCTTTACCTAAATAATTCATTATCCTTCTAATATTAATAACCAAGAGTAAATAATATTATCCACTTAGAAGTTTTTTTTTTGTGTGAACCTCTATTATAAGGATAAAACTCTCCAAGCGATGGTTTTCTCTATCACTCCTTTCACAAGGTTGGAACTCGAGACTTAAGAGGAAAAAGTGCCGAACCATAACTATGCCATGCAAAGGCCAAACGAAAGACAAAAACAAAGATAACCCTTGGAAACAAATCCATAAGGATTATGATAAGCTGATATATTTATTTTGTCACGCCCCGACCCGCAGGCCCGGCCACGTGACAACCTCCGTACCACCTCGAGATGCGTGCCTCGTCAGGCGGGCAACCAAGATGGCATAAGGCATAAAAATAAAGGGGTATTTGAGCAATATATCAAAACATACGAAAATATTATAGAAAATATAAATTTAAAATATTTATAAAGAAAGTGGCACGTCATACGATGCACCATGCAGCGGAAAGGAATATATATATACATATATATAACAAGTACTAATATTCCGAGCCAAGATTCACAAGGCAAAAAGGGGTGGCACCTACAAAATCGTGTCCTCAGTGACGTACTGGGATCACTCACCACCGGGACGTCCGTCGTCCGAAGCCTGATGACCTGACAAGAAAAGTGAATGGTGTGAGTACAATATACTTGTACCTAGTGAGGGACCCGGTTATAATGACCGATCACCTCAGGCTAGGGATATGAAATAATCCAAAATCAATTTATTAAACCATTTACTAAAAATTATACGAAATCCCATGCCAAAACAATATTAAATTAATAATGATATCATTAAATGGGCTGGCTTCTGAAATTGTCCCAAAAGGTACACCCGTACACTGGGGTACCCGCTGGACCGTCAAGGGTTACTTTATATTTCAAAATACTTTTCTTTACTCACTGGCCCATTCCCTTGACGTTTGCCTTGCTGTGGTGGAACACAGCAATCTGGAGCCCTGGCGAGCTTCCCTTCGCGCCTCTCCCAGGGTCTCGTCTCACCGTGCCCCTCGATAGGCGGTCCATGGTCGAGAATCTTGCATGCTTCTCCAACTCGGTCCACGCTCCAGCAAATTGGAGCCCCGAGGAACCCGCTCAATCTCTCATCTCGCAGGGGCATCGTACCCCAAACAATTATTAATAATATCAATTTATAAAAATATTTAAAAATCCCATCCTTTAAATCTTTTGTAAACTTGGTGTGTGAGGATGGACATTTCATACCCCAAAACATATAAAAACAATTTAATAAAGCATTTATAAAGAAATTTGAAAACGGTTAACCCTCAATGGTCAACCAATATAATCCAAGCCACTCACTAGAGAGGAGAGTTGTATACTCCCCGATTACCCCTCGAATGCCTTAGCTCAAACAGCTACTGGTTCGAAACTCGTACAATCACGTACCTAAATAATCAAATTAAAATCTAATTTGATTAATAAAGGCATTCGACCAACAATTAAATCATAAAACAAAACCTATTTAAGGTCTCCAAGGTCCAAGAGCTAAATTGGATAGGTTCGGAAGTTAATTGAAGCTAATTGGGGTCTAGGGCTGTAAAATTAACAAAATGCCCCTAATGCTGCAGTGCCCAAGTGGGAGAAATCACAATTTTGGCATAGCTCCCGCGCGGGACTCAATGGGTTCGGCGCGGGAGGCGTTTCCAGCACATTGCCGTGACCGGCCATGCACCAAATCGAGCTCGGTTTGAGCTCGATTCATCACCAATTCGCACCAAAATTGAAACACAACAAGTTCAACTTCTAAACTAAGGATTCACTCTTCAAGAACGGAATTAAACAACCAACCATGCTCAGAATTCGAATCAAAACACTAAGGGTTAACATGTTCTCGGACAAGCAGAATTCTCAACTTCAATCAACGATTTCTCTTAGCACAGACCACGAAATCATGCATATAAACTATCAAATTAAAACTTGATGAGTCTAGAACAACATACCAAATTCTCAGCCACTTCCGAATGTTGAATTCAGAGATATAGCTTGATGAACAAACTGTCGCCGAAATGATAGTTTTGAAGATTTGATGATTTCTTAGAAATTTTGGTGTTTTGATCTTCAAGAGGGCAAGGGTAGCTAGTGATGATGTTTGGTTGAGTGTTTGAAGAGAGATTGAAGGTTTTATTTCGAGGAAATTGGAAGAGAGGGCTCGGAGAAGATGAAGAACAGAGAAGAGAAGAGAAAATGGGGGTCTCGGGTGGCCGAGACCCCATATATACGTAACGGGTCCGGCGCCGGACCCGTTGTAGACACCTCATTTTTTATATATTATTTAATTTCTTTTCTTACAGCCTTTCTTATTTTCTTTATTTATATTAGATTTTAATTTTAATTTTAATCTTACTTTAGTCTTATATTTTTTTTTCTTTTTCTTTTTCTTGGGTTTTGCTATTTGGAATTGAGCGTGCTTTGAAGATTGGAGCAAGCATTGGAATTGGACATACAGTTTTCAAAATTGCAAACTGAAGCCCAAGTGTTATTTTTCCCATATCCCTTTTACATTTGACCCGAATGCACGCTAGAACGCAAAACCCCTTTTACATTCAAATAATAGTTCAAACCCAGTAATGACCCCTATTGACCCATACAATCCAAAACGACAATGTTTTACTGCATGATTGACCAAATCAAAAGAAACAACTGCAGTCTGAACTAAGCGTTGCCTCAAATCGCACCGTATCAGCTCACAAAGTTGCCATTCTGAGCACAGTAGCAAGGAGACTAGAAGGGATGGCTACCTAGAAAATCTCCTAAATCCGACAATGCTTATGAGATTCCCTCATTGCACTTTTATTTTTAATAAAAAATAATAAAAATAATAAAAAAAGGCCCATCATTCCCTACAAGCAAAAAAAATAACTGACAAAAAGAATGGGTTGCCTTACCTGTTTCCGAGGATCGAGGCTTAAAAGGTTCGTCTGTTTAGAGGATAGAGTTACAAGTTCCGAAGCAATCCTTGATCTTTGAGGTTTTTTGGGATTTAGAGAGAAGTGGGAGACAAGAGTGGTTGGAAAAAAAAAAGGAGAGGAGGTCCCCATTTTTTTTTCTTTTCGGCAAGATTAGGAGCATGTGGCTGTTGTTGCAAAGGCCTGAGATAAAAAGGGGACGACTGAAGAAAAGAAAGGGGTCAGGGGTGTTTGAAACGCAGAACTCTACATCATTTGGGATGAAGAGAAGACAAGAGTGGTTGGAAAAAAAGTAGAGGAGGTCCCCATTTTGTTTTTTTCTTTTCGGCAAGATTAGGAGCATGTGGCTGTTGTTGCAAAGGCTTGAGATAAAAAAGGGACGGTTGAAGAAAAGAAAGGGGTCAGGGGTGTTTGAAACGCAGAACTCTACATCATTTGGGATGAAGAGAAGACAAGAGTGGTTGGAAAAAAAGTAGAGGAGGTCCCCATTTTGTTTTTTTTTCTTTTCGGCAAGATTAGGAGCATGTGGCTGTTGTTGCAAAGGCTTGAGATAAAAAGGGGATGGCTGAAGAAAAGAAAGGGGTCAGGGGTGTTTGAAACGCAGAACTCTATATCATTTAGAGATAAGTGGGAGACAAGAGTGGTTGGAAAAAAAAAAGGAGAGGAGGGCCCCATTTTTTTTTCTTTTCGGCAAGATTAGGAGCATGTGGCTGTTGTTGCAAAGGCTTGAGATAAAAAGGGGACGGCTGAAGAAAAGAAAGGAAGCCGAATCCCATTTTGAACAAATTTTTAGGGTTCTTGCTTTCGATCCTGTTTTTTTTTTTTTAGAAATTAGACAAAGAAAGAGTAAGAGAGAGGCTATTGAAAAAAAAAAGAACGAAGTATAAGAGATAAAGGATGAAAGAGAAAGGAGAAGGTTGCAGATCCGACAAGACAAAGCAAAGTTCGGCGATCTGAGGTTTATTCGGTTATAAGGGAAGAAAAGGCCGAACGAAGAGAGAAAAAGGAACTGAAAGTGGATGGCTGCTAGAGGGGAGAAGAATATTCAAAGTCAAAGCAGAGTCCTACATCGTTTTGGAAGTAAATATCTTTTAACCTTCCAGCTTTCTAATTTTTATGGATTACTTTTTGTTTGTACAAATGTTAGGCAATTGGTTTTGGATTTAGTCGTTGTTCGGATTTCGGGATGAACTACATCATTGGGCTGCACTTTCTTATTATCTATTATTGACTTCTTTATTTGAATATTGGTTTCGAAATGTATGATGGGTCATACCCCTTTATGAAGTCGGGCTGGGATTTGTTTTAGGGTCTTGCTGATTGGGGTCGTATTGCTTTGTTATGGGTTACGCTTGTTATACTGTTTTGGGTCATGATTTGTATCTGTTTGATGCCGAATACTTAATTAATCTTGAGCATTTTTCCAGATGGCTGCATGTGGGTTCCAATTTAATAATGAATTGCGTATTTGGATGTTTGAATTTTTAATCGCATAAAGGTTCGGCTGCTCGGGTTTGATGAACATAACTAACCTTTGGCCCACTTAGCATGTTGTTTGCATATTTATGCTTATGGTGGTTACGTGGATTCCCAAAGAAATGAAAACAGAAAGGAAGTAAAGACCATTAGAACATGTCATTTCACAAGTATTAGTGGTGGTCCATGTATTATGATGTTAGTTTAATCTCATGATTAACTTTAGTTATGCCACGTTAGCTCACCTGATAAATCTAGGTTCTGCATCATCTTACTTATGTTCATGCACTGTTTTAATTATGTATCATCTAGCAATTAGGCCCATTTACATTTTAGTATTTTAGATAATTTAATATTCATGCCATTTTACCATTTTTTTTTGGTCATTTAGTATTCACGCCATTTTTCTTGTTATTTAATATCTATACCATTTTAATAATTTTAGGTCATTTAAAAATTTAAGTTATTTTAACATTTTTATGCCATTTAGTAATTTAGGCAATTTTACGTATTTTTTTACGTCATTTAGAAATTTAGGACATTTCATATTTTATGTCATTTAGTAATAGGTCCATTTGCATTTTAGCTAGGCCCATCTTGTTTATGTTAATGCCATTTAGTAAATTAGGCCCATTTGCATTTTAGGACTAGGCCCATTTCATATTTTCTGTCATTTAGTAATTAGGCCTATATGTCATTTAGCCTAGGCCCATTTTCATCATTTATGCCATTTTAGAAATTAAGTTCATGCATCGTTAATTATTTATTTAATATATACTTAATATATTTCTTGTTCTAACCTATTTTCTTGGTTTATTTTGCTCTATCATTTCATGCATTTAGTAATTAAATTATTGTTTTCAAAAATCGCATGTGCATGGAAATCCCGATAATGGGGAGTCCGAGGGGATCACGTAATTACGAGATTCTCAAAGGCTTTCTTAGGGTGAGGGGGCTTTCTAGTTTACATTTTCGGAATTCCGATTGGGCCTAGGAAGTTTCCAATAAACCAATTTCCACCCCAATTTCAAAAATACAAAAAAATGATTTTATTCATATTTTATTTCAAAAATGGCGTTAGCATACCATGTTCATAATTTTCTCTAAATTTTCAAAAGTTTTTCTACAAATTTTGGTTTCATTTTAGGAAAAATAAAAAAAAATGTTTTCTTTCAAAATTCCCCTTATCAGCAAAAGGAATTTCAATTCCGACATAATTTTGAAAATCTAAAAATGACTTTTTAGGAAAATCTCAAACTTAATCAATAGTTGAGGTTTTCTTACAAAATCAAACTTTGGTTAATTTCTTTAATCAAGGTTTTAAAAATGAGATCCAAAAATAAAAGGAATTTAATTATTCTGACATTAATTTCAAAAATCCAAAAATATTTTTTTGAAAGATTTCAATTCACTCATTAACAATTGGAGTCTTTCGAAATTCAATCCAATTTTGTTTAAAAATCAAATTTTTTTCTTTAACAAATTATGAATTTTCAACCTTTGATTTTAAAGCTTATTCCTGGAAAGTTCTCAATTCGGTTATCAACGTTGAGACCTTTTTTATTTTGTTTTTTTTTCACGGATCTCATTAAATTGAATTTTCTTAAAGGGTGAATTAACCCATATCAAAAGGAGTTCTACTCCGACATTTGTAGATTCTTTATTTTAGTTTATTTTATTTTATTTTATTTCAGTTCAAAAGAAACATTTTTGTTATTAACCCTAAAGCGAATTTTCACAAGGCTTTGTGGTACCGATTTTCGGGCGCTTCGAGGGTGCTAATCCTTCCTCGAGCGTAACTGACTCTCGAACTCAAAACTTGTTTTCGTAGACCAACATTTGTTTGACCTAAGGTAATCTTTCTAGATTATGTTTGGTCAAACGGAGTCAAAACAGGTGGCTAACCTACCTAAATCAAATGGTTAGTGGCGACTCCTTTTTCTTGTCGGACAAAATCCTTTTATTTCTTTAAATTTCCCATCAGACGGCTTTTTAGACGTTTCGACAGATTGGCGACTCCACTGGGGACTAAATGAGAGTCGAGCCATTTTTTTTTGAGAAAGTCTTGTTTTCAATTTAGGGTTAATTTTGAAATGTTTTTAAAATTAAATTTCATTCATGAGTATTCATATTTGTATATATTCATTGATTTGGACAATAGTGCAAATAAACTTTCTTTTTGCATTTTACATTTGCATTAATAAACTTTTTCGAAATTACATCTTGCATTCGCATTAATAAAATCTTTTTCAAAAATTGCATTTTGCACCTCACATTATTTGATTCATTTCATTATATTATGTGGCATGACCTTGTTTTCCTTGTACATATCTTTTATATACTTTGATTGATTATATATTTTCCCTATGTATATGTCTCGCATGCTTCTTCTCTGGTCTTTGTTCATATGCATATTGTGCACGTCTTGTATGCCTATCTTTGCTTTTAATTGCTTTTATCATGTATACTTCTTGCCTATTTTCTTGCCTTTTATTTCCTGTATGTATTGCATGTCTATTTTCTATTCTTTATTTTGTTTATGCATTTATTCCTTTAAATTGGACTAATCGTTTATTTGATTGTTGATAGTATTTTCCTCTCTATCCTCCTGTTACGTTGGGGCATCATGTGGTGAAAGGCAATTTGGTAAAGGTTGGTAGTCCCTCCCACACACTTCACGGTTCATAACATAAAGGTCTGGAATTCCGGGTCTTTCTCCCAATTTAGAAGGAATGTGCTTGTATCCTTCCACCCTGTCGTGTCTGCGATGGGTACCTTGTCTAGAACTTCGAACCCTGCATATAGAATACCTGTGAGGAAAGCCCGCCTAAGTAGAGCCAAACCCTAAACCTAGGTAGACCTAAACCCTTTTCAAGAGAAACCGATCTTCTTAGGACACAAAGGAGGGACACCTTCCAAACCTTTATCAATTCCTTTCATGTTTCCTTGTATATATAATCTATTTATTACCTTGCCTTCTTATTTCATAATGAAGTTCTAATGTTCTTTCTGTCTTGTCTCGTTTATGCTTCTCTTTTATGTACATACATCATGCATCTCATCCGGGGTCCATCCATAATGAATTTGCTGCTAAAGGAAACCAATCATGGCTGAAGAGGGAGGGGTAGTCTACATGGATTTGGATGAACCTAGAGTCAGCAATGCTAGTTCTATTTTAGGGAATGCTTTGGATCTGTTGGAACAAAGACTTCAAAGAGATCGATCGAAAAAAGACCCTGAGCCTACATTACCTTTATTTGTGAATTTCGACCTTGCCCAAAATGACCTGTCAAAGCTAAAAGAGTTATGGATAAAGATTGGGCCGAGGGGACAGAAAAAGTTCAAAGACACGTATGGGGACATAGCTCTGTTATTGGATGTTAAGGTGGAAGAAGATCTCTTGAAAGCAGCTTTGTATTTTTGGAATCCATCTTACCGGTGTTTTGTGTTTGGGAAGCATGATATGGTGCCAACAGTTGAGGAATATCGAGATTTGACACGCCCGGACCTTGTCCGCACGTGTCAAGTTGAATAATTATGTATTGTTGTCTTTTCAATATATCAAATTTGAACTTCTCATGGATGTTTCAAACTTTGTTTAGCTCAATTTCAAGCTTAAAAACCCTAAAATTGAAGTCCGGGGATGTGGGCCCCACTTGAGAATCGAGACCCGGGGCATTTGGGCCGAGTTGACCTGAGTCAACTCTTGGAAAGTTGACTCCGGTGCCGGACTTGGTCGGGTCCGGCGCCGGACCCATGGTTATATGAGGGGTCTCGGGTAGCCGAGACCCCCCATTTTCACTTTCTCTTCTTCTTCCAAAATCCTCCGAGCTTCTTCTCCAATTCTCTCTGAACCAAGACTTCAATCCTTCTTCAAACACTTCATTAATCATCAACATCAACTTATTTTTCCTCATCAAAGATCAAAACATCAAGAATTCTAAGGAAATTTCCAAATCTTAAAATCTGGAAATCTGGCGACAGTTTGTTCATCAGCCGATATCTTTTGATTCAACCGTGCGTTTTGGCTGAGAATTTGGTATGTTGTTCTAGACTCATCAAGCTTTAATTTGATGGTTTATACGCTTGATTTCATGGTCTGAGCTAAGAGAATTTGATGATTGAAGTTGAGATTTCTGTTTTGTCCGAGTAAAGTCAACTCTTGATCTTTTGATCCAAAATTCGAGCATGATTTGTTGTTTGATTCAGTTTTTAAAGCTGTGAATTCATAGATCATATGTTTAACTTGCTGTGTTTCAATTTTGGTGCGGATTGGTGTTGAATCGAACTCAAACCGAGCATGTTTTGTTGAGAGGCCGAAACCGGCCATTTTTCTGGGCTAGGTCCGGCGCCGGACCTGGCAGGTGCCGCGCCGGACCTGGCAGGTCCCGCGCCGGAGACAGCCAAAATTTGGGATTTCTCCCGAATTTGGCTCACTCCCGCCCGGGAGTGAGCAACTGTCGGCAAGGGTTACTGTAGCACCAGGGGCATTTTGGTAATTTTGCAACCCTAGACCCCATTTGACCCCAATTGACTCCAATTAGCTCCAATTGACTTCTGGACTTGTCAATTTTAGTCCGAGACCTTTAATTGGTGTTATTTTATGATTTGATCATTGGTTGAGTATTTTTATTAATCAAATTAGAATTTAATTTGATTATTTAGGTACGTGATCATACGAGATTTGGACCGGTAGCAATTTGAGCCAAGGCATACGTGGGTAATCGGGGAGTATACAACTCTCCTCACTTGTGAGTGGCTTGGATTATATTGGTTGACCATGGAGGGTTAACCATTTACAAATTTATTTATAAATGTTTTATTAAATTGTTTATATGTTTTGGGGTATGAATTGTCCACCCTCACACACTGAGTTTATAAATGGTTTGAAGGGTGGGAATTTCAATAAATTGATATTATTGATATTATTGATTATTATATGGGGAATGATACCCCTGAAAGATATATGTGGTGGATTAGTAGTGGTGGTGGACTGCGGTCCAACAGCCAACAGTTAATATTATGGGGAATGATACCCCTGAAAGATTGATATTATTATTGAATTTTTATATGGGGAACGATATCCCTATGAGATGAGAAATTTAACATAGTCCTCGGGGCTCCAATATGTAGGAGCGTCGACCGAGTTGAGAATATACGTGTTACTCAGCTGTGGACTGCCTATTGAGGAGCACGGTGAGTCGCTCCTGGTTGCGAGAGGTGCGTAGGGAAACTCGCCAGGACTTCGGATGCTGTGTTCCACCACAGTATGGCAAACGTCAAGGGAATGGGCCAGAGAGTAAAGAAAAATATTTTAAAAGTATAAAGTAACCCTTGACGGTCCAGTGGATACCCTTGTACAAGGGTATACCTTATTGGGACGATTTTCAGATGCCAGCCCTTATGTATATATGATTATGGATTTGATATTTGATTTGGTTTGGGATATCATATACTTCAGTAAATGATTTATTAAAATTGATATTTGGATTATTTCATATCCCCAGCCTGAGGTGATCGGTCTTTATAACCGAGTCTCTCACTGGGTACATGATTATGTACTCACCCCATTCACTTTTGTTCTCAGATCATCAGACATTGGACGGCGGACGTCCTGGTGGCCAGTGATCCCAGTTCGTCTCTGTGGACACTATTATGTAGGTGCCACCTCATTTATTTGGTGTATCTTGGCTCGGAATATTATTGCATCTTACATATATATATATTTGTGTATTTACAAATAATATTTTTCCGCTGCATGGTACACAGTAAGATGTGATACTTTATTTTAAATATTTTGAAACTGTATTATCAATGATGATATTATATGTTTTCATATATTGCTCGAATATCCTTTATTTTTAAGCCTTGTATCATCTTGGTTGCCCGCCTGACGAGGCACGCATCTCGAAGTGGTACGGCGGTTGTCACGTGGTTGAGCCTGCGGGTCGGGGTGTGACAATTAAATTGGTATCAGAGCAAATTTTAAAATATAATATATATTTATGTTATACCGAGCCAAGCAGTTTATATAATTTTGATATTTCTGATTTTGGGGTTAAAAGTAGAGAGTATGGTTGGTATGGATATATCTTCGTCTTCTGACTTAGATTTTATGTATAGTTGCACCATGCCACCTAGAAGGAGTATTCCGAATTCTTCTGTTCCTACCCTTGATCCCTCTGTACCGAGGAGAAGAGGTCGACCACGTAGGCAGCCTGAAATTCAGCCTACTGTAGATCCGGAGACTACTGAGATTCCGGACGAACCTGTTCCACCTACTTCACCTGTTGATGAGACACATCATCAGGATGATCACACTGAAATTCCACCACCCCCACCTCCGACGACTGCCACGCCGGTGCTGTTTACAACCGCTGATGTCGAGCGTATGTTTGATACTTGGGCCAGCAAATTCTTTTCATCACAAATGGCCACTGGTGCACCACCGACTACCGGTATTACACCACCAGTACATCCATCGCCACCTATGCCGACACCGATACCGCCGCACTTTCAGCCGAGCGGTACAGCGAGCACTTCTGCTGGTGCTATTTCTACAGAGGATCGCTTGGTGAGGTTCCTTAGTATCATGAAGGGACTAGATACCCCAAAGCTTTCCGACACATCTGCTGATGCAGCGTGGGATTGGCTGCATTTTGTCACAAAGAACACACAAGGTCTAGGTATGACCTCAGAGGAGCGAGTGAGTGTGGTTACTCGTTATCTTCAAGGACAGCCACTGAGTTGGTGGACTAATCTCGAGAGCCGAGCCACAGTACCCATGACATGGGAGATGTTTGTCACTGAGTTCCGTGAGAGGTACATATCGGAAGAGATGGGAATGAGACGATATGGTGAGTTTCTTCAACTGCAACAAGGTAACAGATCAGTTGAACAGTTTGAGACAGAATTACGAAGACTCTCACACCATCTTCCATCTATCACTGAGGACACACTTTGTCTTCAGTTTGTCAATGGTCTTCGGTGGGAGATTGTACAAATGATGAAACCTACTTCCAAAGCTACTTTTGAGCAGTGTCGACAGGATGCATTATGGGTTGAAGCCATGATTGTTCAACGTCGACCAGGAGGATCAAGTTCAAGTGGTCAACGATCTTTTGAAGTACCGATGAACCTGGAGTCGAAACAGACTCAGAGCTTATATTCCCATGGAGGAATATCTCGGGGCGGTTCAGTTGGGTCACCAGTACCACAGATGTCACTTTCTCTGCCACCACTTTCATCAGGTGGTCGAGGAAAAGAAAAGTTTGGATTTGGTTCCATGTCCAAAGGAAGGATTGGGAAGAAAAGAGTGGAGTCTGGACCTCGATGCCCACACTGTAGACGTTTTCATTCTGGCCAGTGTAGGGCTGGACTTCGATGTTTTCAGTGCGGAGGTATGGGCCACATAGCACGTAAATGTCCATTTTCTACTTCTGTACCACCCAGGCAGAATTTTAGTCAGCCTTCAGTCAGACCGAGCAACTATGGAGGTTTTCGTCCATTTCAACCTGTGCGACAGTCTTTTGCAACACCTTCTACCTTTCAGCAACATTCGGGTATTGGTAGTAGTTCTGCAACCCCGAGACGACCTCCACAGCAGCAGCAGCGACAAAACACTCAGGTTTATGCCATGTCGCAGGAGGACGCTGATGCACGTCCTGATGTAGTCACCGGTAAGTAAATATTTAAATATTCATGGACAGTTATTTTTCGCCAATAAAGATATCATGGTACTTGTAACTGCTTGTTGAGTAAAAGTAACCGTTTTAGAAAATTTTTGAACGTTAGGCGTGGTTGTTATTTTCGATCAACCGGCATACATGATTATGGACACTGGAGCTGCATTGTCCTATGTTAATAATAAGTTTGCCGTGCATGCGGATCGATCATTATCGCCTTTGGGGTATGAGCTATTAGTGAATATGCCGTTGGGTGAGAAAATGGTTCGAAATACGGTGTACAAAGAATGTGCAGTGAAGCTGGAAAACCTGACTTTCGAAGCAGACTTAATTCCACTTCAAATGTCTGACTTCGATGCCATCTTGGGAATGGATTGGCTTGGGAAACATCGTGCTCAGATCTTTTGTGAGCACCATTTGGTGAGGATTCCACGACCTGATGGCAGTTTGATAAATTTTTACAGTGAGCGCAGAGGCACACCGAATGTCATTTCTGCCATTAAAGCAAGTAAGCTACTACTCAAAGGGTGTAAAGCTGTGTTAGCCCATGTAGTAGATAAGTCTGTAGAAGAGCCTAACATTGAAGATATCCCGGTAGTTAATGAGTTTCCGGATGTCTTTCCTGATGAATTACCTGGTTTGCCACCAGAGAGAGACTTTGACTTTCCGATCGAAGTTTATCCCGGTACGGATCCAATTTCTATGGCTCCATACCGAATGGCACCCACTGAACTGATTGAGCTGAAGAAACAACTCGCCGAATTGCTGGATAAAGGATTCATTCGGCCGAGTACTTCACCTTGGGGAGCCCCAGTTTTGTTTGTGAAAAAGAAAGACGGTTCCATGCGGCTTTGCATCGACTACCGCAAGCTGAATGCGGTGACTGTGAAGAATAGATTCCCATTACCTCGTATCGACGATTAGTTCGATCAACTTCGAGGAGCCAGAGTGTTTTCCAAGATTGATCTGCGATCGGGCTATCATCAGTTGAAGATCCGAGAAGAAGATATCCATAAGTCTGCTTTCTGTACCAGATATGGACATTACGAGTTTTGTGTAATGTCGTTTGGACTTACCAACGCTCCAGCAGCATTTATGGATCTGATGAACCGCATATTCCATCAGTACTTGGACCGATTTGTCATTGTTTTCATTGATGACATATTGGTTTATTCAAGGAACCAGCGGGAGCATGCAGATCATCTTCGCATTGTGTTGCAAACTCTTCGAGATCATCAGCTTTATGCTAAGCTCTCTAAATGCCAGTTTTGGTTGCAGCAAGTTGGATTCCTTGGACATGTTGTGTCTAGGGATGGCATATATGTGGATTCCAGCAAGATTGAGGCAATCACCAATTGGAAACGTCCCACAACTCCTACGGAGATTCGAAGTTTCTTGGGACTAGCTGGATATTATCGGAGATTTGTGGATGGATTCTCCACGATTGCTGCACCATTGACTAAGTTGACCCGCAAGAACGCTAAGTTCGTTTCGTCAGGTGAATGTGAAGAAAGTTTTCAAAAGTTGAAGGATAAATTGACGACCGCACCGGTACTTGCCTTAGCTGTGAGCGGCAAGGAGTTCACTGTGTATACTGATGCATCAGGCAACGGACTTGGTTGTGTGTTGATGCAAGACGAGCGAGTAATTGCTTATGCTTCTCGTCAGTTGAAGCCAAATGAGATCAATTATCCGATACATGACTTGGAGCTTGCTGCTATTGTCTTCGCCTTGAAGATTTGGCGTCATCATTTATACGGTGAAACTTGTCGTATTTACACCGATCACAAGAGTCTCAAGCACTTTATGACTCAGCGTGAGTTGAACATGCAGCAAAGAAGATGGTTAGATCTCATCAAGGATTACGATCTCGTAATCGAGTATCATCCCGGCAAAGCAAATATAGTTGCTGATGCTTTGAGCCGAAATACAGTTACGTCCTTAGCGACGGTTAGAGATGTTCATTTGCCAGAGTTGGTGGAGTTGAGATCAACTGGAGCCAGATTGGCTTATGATTTTCATGATGGTGCATTAATTGCCCAGATTCTAGCTAAGCCAGTACTAGATAATCGAATTCGTGATCTCCAAAAGTCTGATCTGAGACTACAACAAGAACTTCAGAAATTACAGTTGGGAGAACCATCTGAGTTTTTAGTTCGCAGTGATGGAATTTTGTTATTTCGGAGTCGAATCTGTGTGCCACACGATCTTGATCTTAAAGGCACTATTCTTCAACAAGCTCATTCTTCTCCATTTGCTATGCACCCAGGTAGCACCAAGATGTATCGAACTATTAAGGATCATTATTGGTGGCCTGGAATGAAAAGAGAAGTTGCTGAATTTGTAGCGAGATGCTTGACGTGTCAGCAAGTGAAAGCTGAACGTAGAAAGCCTTTCGGGACACTTCAACCTCTTCAAATTCCCGAATGGAAATGGGAGCATATCACCATGGATTTTGTAACCGGTTTTCCGCGTGTTAGACGTGGAGTTGATGCAGTATGGGTAATTGTTGACCGACTTACCAAGTCAGCACATTTTCTCCCTGTAAACATGAAATGGAGTGTGAACCAGTTAGCCCAGCTATATATGAATGAAATAGTTCGACTTCATGGAGTCCCAGCTTCTATTGTTTCAGATCGAGATCCGAGGTTTACCTCACAGTTCTGGGACAGTTTTCAGCAAGCAATGGGAACTCATCTTCGTTTCAGTACTGCTTTTCACCCACAAACTGATGGTTAGTCAGAGCGTACTATTCAGATATTGGAGGACATGTTGAGAGCATGTGCACTTGAATTTTCTAGTGGATGGGACACATATCTTGCAGCAGCGGAATTTGCTTACAACAATAGCTACCAATCTAGTATTGGTATGGCTCCGTATGAAGCTCTGTACGGAAAGAAGTGTAGAACCCCGTTGTATTGGGATGAAGTGGGCGAGAACCGAATATTCGACAAAGCGGAGATTGAACTCACCACAAAGAAGGTGAAATTTATTCGTGAACGACTTCAGGCAGCCCAAGATCGAGATAGAAAATATGCACAGAGAAGGAGAACACCTTTGGAGTTCCAAGTAGGAGATCAAGTGTTTTTGAAGGTCTCACCTTGGAAAGGTGTTATTCGTTTCCGCAAGGCGGGAAAGCTAAATCCGAGGTACATAGGTCCATTTCTCATCACTGAAAGAATTGGACCAGTAGCGTATCGCTTGGAGTTGCCACCTGATATGGCACGGATACATGATGTTTTTCATATATCTATGCTTCGAAAATATGTACCTGATCCATCACATGTTCTTCAAGCACCACCTGTGAAGCTGAAGAAAAGTTTGGGCTTCAGAGTTCGACCTGTAGCCATATTGGATCGAGAGGTTAGATCCTTGAGAAATAAATCAGTACCTTTGGTGCGAGTTTTGTGGAAAAGCTCGCAGATTGAGGAGCAAACTTGGGAGCCCGAGAATGACATGAGACGTGATTTCCCCCACTTGTTTGTTGATTAGTTGTTTAAATTTCGGGGACGAAATTTTTGTAAGGAGGGGAGAGTTGACACGCCCGGACCTTGTCCGCACGTGTCAAGTTGAATAATTATGTATTGTTGTCTTTTCAATATATCAAATTTGAACTTCTCATGGATGTTTCAAACTTTGTTTAGCTCAATTTCAAGCTTAAAAACCCTAAAATTGAAGTCCGGGGATGTGGGCCCCACTTGAGAATCGAGACCCGGGGCATTTGGGCCGAGTTGACCGGAGTCAACTCTTGGAAAGTTGACTCCGGTGCCGGACTTGGTCGGGTCCGGCGCCGGACCCATGGTTATATGAGGGGTCTCGGGTAGCCGAGACCCCCCATTTTCACTTTCTCTTCTTCTTCCAAAATCCTCCGAGCTTCTTCTCCAATTCTCTCTGAACCAAGACTTCAATCCTTCTTCAAACACTTCATTAATCATCAACATCAACTTATTTTTCCTCATCAAAGATCAAAACATCAAGAATTCTAAGGAAATTTCCAAATCTTAAAATCTGGAAATCTGGCGACAGTTTGTTCATCAGCCGATATCTTTTGATTCAACCGTGCGTTTTGGCTGAGAATTTGGTATGTTGTTCTAGACTCATCAAGCTTTAATTTGATGGTTTATACGCTTGATTTCATGGTCTGAGCTAAGAGAATTTGATGATTGAAGTTGAGATTTCTGTTTTGTCCGAGTAAAGTCAACTCTTGATCTTTTGATCCAAAATTCGAGCATGATTTGTTGTTTGATTCAATTTTTAAAGCTGTGAATTCATAGATCATATGTTTAACTTGCTGTGTTTCAATTTTGGTGCGGATTGGTGTTGAATCGAACTCAAACCGAGCATGTTTTGTTGAGAGGCCGAAACCGGCCATTTTTCTGGGCTAGGTCCGGCGCCGGACCTGGCAGGTCCCGCGCCGGAGACAGCCAAAATTTGGGATTTCTCCCGAATTTGGCTCACTCCCGCCCGGGAGTGAGCAACTGTTGGCAAGGGTTACTGTAGCACCAGGGGCATTTTGGTAATTTTGCAACCCTAGACCCCATTTGACCCCAATTGACTCCAATTAGCTCCAATTGACTTCTGGACTTGTCAATTTTAGTCCGAGACCTTTAATTGGTGTTATTTTATGATTTGATCATTGGTTAAGTATTTTTATTAATCAAATTAGAATTTAATTTGATTATTTAGGTACGTGATCGTACGAGATTTGGACCGGTAGCAATTTGAGCCAAGGCATACGTGGGTAATCGGGAAGTATACAACTCTCCTCACTTGTGAGTGGCTTGGATTATATTGGTTGACCATGGAGGGTTAACCATTTACAAATTTATTTATAAATGTTTTATTAAATTGTTTATATGTTTTGGGGTATGAATTGTCCACCCTCACACACTGAGTTTATAAATGGTTTGAAGGGTGGGAATTTCAATAAATTGATATTATTGATATTATTGATTATTATATGGGGAATGATACCCCTGAAAGATATATGTGGTGGATTAGTAGTGGTGGTGGACTGCGGTCCAACAGCCAACAGTTAATATTATGGGGAATGATACCCTTGAAAGATTGATATTATTATTGAATTTTTATATGGGGAATGATATCCCTATGAGATGAGAAATTTAACATAGTCCTCGGGGCTCCAATATGTGGGAGCGTGGACCGAGTTGAGAATATACGTGTTACTCAGCCGTGGACTGCCTATTGAGGAGCACGGTGAGTCGCTCCTGGTTGCGAGAGGTGCGTAGGGAAACTCGCCAGGACTTCGGATGCTATGTTCCACCACAGTATGGCAAACGTCAAGGGAATGGGCCAGAGAGTAAAGAAAAATATTTTAAAAGTATAAAGTAACCCTTGACGGTCCAGTGGATACCCTTGTACACGGGTATACCTTATTGGGACGATTTTCAGATGCCAGCCCTTATGTATATATGATTATGGATTTGATATTTGATTTGGTTTGGGATATCATATACTTCAGTAAATGATTTATTAAAATTGATATTTGGATTATTTCATATCCCCAGCCTGAGGTGATCGGTCTTTATAACCGAGTCTCTCACTGGGTACATGATTATGTACTCACCCCATTCACTTTTGTTCTCAGATCATCAGACATTGAACGGCGGACGTCCTGGTGGCCAGTGATCCCAGTTCGTCTCTGTGGACACTATTATGTAGGTGCCACCTCATTTATTTGGTGTATCTTGGCTCGGAATATTATTGCATCTTACATATATATATATTTGTGTATTTACAAATAATATTTTTCCGCTGCATGGTACACAGTAAGATGTGATACTTTATTTTAAATATTTTGAAACTGTATTATCAATGATGATATTATATGTTTTCATATATTGCTCGAATATCCTTTATTTTTATGCCTTGTATCATCTTGGTTGCCCGCCTGACGAGGCACGCATCTCGAGGTGGTACGGCGGTTGTCACGTGGTCGAGCCTGCGGGTCGGGGCGTGACAAGATTTCCCTGTGATGAAAAAAGCCAAACCAAGTAAGATTTTTCTGCCCTTAAAAGACATGAAAGATAACCCAAGGTTCCTCGCCAAGATGGTTGAAATGGGTATAGAGGAGATACGCCAATACAAGGATGGGGATTATTTCCAGACAGATTTCTTGATGAAGTTCGTGGATGCAAAGTGTGGCTCTCAGAAAGGGATAGATGTCCTAGCCTTCTTAATATATGGCCTAGTGGTTTTCCCGAGAAAGCTTGGGTACATTCACTTATCAGTGGTGACGCTCCTCACAAAGATAAAGCATCAAGCAGATCCTTCGGCGGCAATTTTGGCAGAAACTGTCCGATCATTGAATACTTGTAGGAAGGCTGGTTGAAGGTTTGAAGCATGTGCTCAGATGTTGGTCATCTGGTTCAAGAGTCACTTCGGCTATAAGAAGAAGTTGGGAATGTCCTTTATCGATGAAGACAGAGTTCCAATAGCTATTTATGGAAAGAATAGTTGGCCACCAGAAAAAGATGAGGATGAGTGGTATGAGTGGTTCAGGAGTTTGGGTGATGATCAGATCACATGGACAGCTCGATGGATGCAAGCGAGAGAGATTCCTTACTTACATGTCAAGATTCCATGGATCCCGTTAGTAGGTCTTTGGGGAACAACCAGTTACTTTCCACTTCTGGTCAGAAGACAGTACAATTCAGAGCAATTTATCCCTCTCACTGGTTACCTCAACCTATTGGATCTCTCACATGACAATCCTGGTCATATGGATGAAGTTAAACTTTGGGAAGAGCTTTACAAAGCAGCTAATAGGATAGAGGATACTGCATATGTGGAGAATGTCATATCCGAATACTCTGTGTGGCATCAAGAAAGAGATGTTTTTTGTCCTTTCACGCCAGATAGGGAGTACCCCACAATTGAGAGACCGGTAGATGAATTTAGAAGACTGAGAGTTGAGAACCGGAGATTAAGAGAAGGGATTGAAATGACCGAGCTAACTCACGAATGTGAGCAATTAAGGTGGGTAACTCGCGAGTTGGAAGATAAGCTAAAAAAGAAGAGGATGAAGAAGAGAGGATGGGTCCGAGCTATAAAAAGGGCGCAAGGAGATAGTGCGAGGATGAAGAAAGTGGCGGATGGTTGGAGGCAAGAGGCAACTGGTAAAGGTAATGAGGCTTCAAAACTCAGGGACGCCAAAGAGGATGCTAACAAGCGTCTGACCGATTGTAGACACTTGTTTTCAACCTTAGTTAGTTAATTGATTGATTGATTAATTAATTAATTGGTCATCAATAAATTTTTATTTGCTATCTCCTTTAGCTCATTTTTATTATCTTGTAGGAAATTTTGAACCGAGACCAAGGAGCTAAGATCGAGTCAACCCAATTTCCTCGTGAGTCAAGGGCTAACCGAGTCAACTCGGTTATGATGCAAAATATATATATATATATATATTTACATGTGTATATTTATAAGTATATGTATATCTATAAGCATATATATATATGTTTATATATATATATATTTATATTTATATTTATATACATAAAGGTATATGCATATTTATACATATATATATATCTATAAGCATATATATATATATGTTTATATATATATATTTATATTTATATTTATATACATATAGGTATATGCATATGTATACATATATATATATATGTATCAAAAGCCAAGTAAAAAGAGGACCACTACCATGCAAAATAAAAGAAAAGGCCATGCTCCCATACAAGCCATGCAAGCCTTCCCTCATTTTAGGCTCGGGTGAGTCATGACTCGGCGATGCTCGCATGGCAGCAACAAGCAGCCACCCCGTCGTCACTCATCTTCACAGCTCTCTCAACATCATCAAACTCATGCGCCCATAGCCAACAGCCATACAAAACAAAAGAACGAGTCACGCCTCCAACCAAGGCTTCCACCACCACCGCTTCCGTCCTCTCTGCACCGCTCCGCAACCGCACAAAGCCACAAAGAGACAATATGTATCTGCACCATTTCTTATTCTCCTTTCTACTGCTCCAACGACTTCTCCTCCCAACTTCGTCACCACCTACCTCGTCTCCCCCGGTCGCAGCTCCAGAGAAGTCCGCTACTACTCCGGCTCCGTCTAAATCTACTCCGGCTTCTTCTCCTCCCGCTGCTGTTCCAGTAAGTTCTCCACCGGCTCCTGTTCCTGTGAGCTCTTTTCCCGCTGCTACACCGACAACTCTTCCAGAGAGCTCTGCCTCTCCTCATGCACCTGTTGCCGCACCAACCACTGTCGAGGTTCCTGCACCAGCTCAAAGTAAGAGCAAGAGCAAGAAGAAGTCTAAGAAACACAATGCCCCCGCTCCATCACCTGATTTGCTTGGACCTCCCGCTCCACCAATCGGTGCTCCTAGACCCAGCGCCGACACCTCCGGTCCTTCGGTCGCTGCTGATCAGAGTGGAGCAGAGACAATGAAAAGCGTGCAGAAGATGATTGGAGCATTGGCATTAGGAGAGGACAGCAACATCAGCAGCAGCAACAACAGCAGCAGAAGCAGATCCGACCGTTGAATCAAGCGGAGCTTCAGATGGCTTATCAGGATGCTTGGCACGTTTGTCACCCGGATTTTAAGCGGCCCCTTTCTTCTCTTGAAGACGCCTGTGAGAGGTTACTACCTTACCATGTTGTAGCCGACTATGAAGCAGAGGAGGATGATAGAATCTTTGATTCTGACACCATGGGCCAAATGCCATCTCGCTCCCAACAGTGGGATCACAACATTGCTGCCAAAGCCGCAAAATTCATAGCCACATTTGAGAAACAAGCTCTTGCCTTCAATATAATTTCTCGCAAACGAGCTATGGGGGAATTTCGGTATGAGGAAAGGTTGATGGTTGATTAGGCTCTTCTCCAAGAAGAGAAGCCATGCTTGACTTGAGAGCAGAAATAGAATCTAGGGAGAAGGCTGGCCGGGAGGCTCATGAGGCTAAGTTGCGAATGGCAGCGATGGTTCAGACAGAGCAAGCTCGAGCTGAATCGCAAGTTCACGCAGAAATTATGGCACGAGGACCTATAAGGGCAAATGCACTTGGGTCTCAAAGAGGCAACCTTGCAATGGGTCATGACATGGGAGAGCAGGCACAGGGTGTTAACCCTGATGAGATGATGAATGGATGGGGGAACAATGGACAGAGGGATGAAAAAGGAACCTTCTGAAGACTTCTTGAATGATGAAGAGACCGAAAACGGAGATACAGGTGCACAGAATGAATGGCGCGAAGTTGAGGAGTTTGATTTGAACAGTAGATGAGTATGAAGGCTATAATTATCTTCACTTGGTCTCTGTCACCCTCCCTTATTTTCAGTTCTACCCCTGCATGGACCACAAATATAAAATCAACAAGTTAGCAACCAATAGAAGAAGAGTAAGCGTGAGAGGTCCATGTGTGTGGCGAAGGCAATGACTTTGAACAACCGACAGCTTCATTGTTATTCGGTTTTGGCTCCGTGTTTTGGGGGGGTCATTATTAGTCGGCTTTTGGCTCCCTGTTTTCGGGGGTTTTTCCTGGGGAAGAAAGAAGACTGGAGTTTCAAAATAAAAGGGAGGTTGGCCATTTTCAGAGGGGGGCTTCAGCATTCTTTCAAAAAAACAGAAAAGAACAAAACAGAGAGAGGAGAAGAGAGAAAGAGAGTCCGAGAAGGAAGGGGAGAAATTTTTCTTCTCTTCTTGTGACACGCCCAGACCTAGTCCGCACGTGTCAAGTTGAGTATTTATGTATTGTTGTCTAGACAATATACCAAATTTGAATTCCCATGGATGTTTTAAACTTCATTTAGCTTAATTTCAAGCTTAAAAACCCTAAAATTGAAGTCCGGGGATGTGGGGACCACTTGGACATGGGTCCCAAGGAAATTGGGCCAAGTTGACCGGAGTCAACTCAGAAAACGTTGACTCTGGCGCTGGACATGGACGAGTCCGGCGCCGGAGCCGTAAGTTATATACGGGGTCTCGGTTGCCCGAGACCCCCATTTTCTCTTCTCATCCTTGTTCTTCATTCTCCGAGCCCTCTCTTCCAATTTCCTTCTTATCAAACCCTTAATCTCCTTTCAAACACTCAATTAAACATCAACACCAATTTCTCTTGCCTCCTTGAAGATCAAAACACCAAAATTTCCAAGAAAATCACCAAATCTACAAATCTGTAATTTCGGCGACAGTTTGTTCTTTGAGCTATATCTTTCAATTCAACAGTAGGAAGTGGCTGGAAATTTGGTATGTTGTTCTAGACTCATCAAGCTTTAATTTGATAGTTTACATGCTTGATTTCATGGTCTGTGCTAAGAGAATTCGTTGATTGAAGTTGTGATTTCTGTTTTGCACGAGATATGTTAACCCTTAGTGTTTTGATTCGAAATTCAAGCATGTCTAATGGTTTGATTCCGTTCTTGAAGCTGTGAATCCTTAGATCATATGTTTAACTTGCTGTGTTTCAATTTTGGTGCGGATTGGTTGTGTATCGAACTCAAACCGAGCTCGATTTGGTGCATGCCCGAGCACGGCCATGAGCTGGGGACGTCTCCCGCGCCGGACCCATTGAGTCCCGCTCGGGAGCTGCTCAATTTTGGGAGTTCTCTCCCAAATTGGCTCACTCACGCCCGGGAGTGAGCCACCAGCAAGTTAGGGCACTGTAGCTTGGGGGTATTTTGGTAATTTTGTAGCCCTAGACCCCAATTAGCTTCAATTAATTTCCGGACTTATCCAATTTAGTTCTTGGACCTTGGAGACCTTAAATAGATTTTGTTTTATGATTTAATTGTTGGTTGAATGTCTTTATTAATCAAATTAGATTGTAATTTGATTATTTAGGTACGTGATTGTACGAGTTTCGGACCAGTAGCAGGTTGAACTAAGGCATTCGTGGGTAATCGGGGAGTATACAACTCTCCTCTCTTGTGAGTGGCTTGGATTATATTGGTTGACCATTAAGGGTTAACCGTTTTCAAATTTCTTTATAAATGCTTTATTAAATTGTTTTATATGTTTTGGGGTATGAATTGTCCACTCTCACACACTAAGTTTACAAATGATTTAAAGGGTGAAAATTTCAAATATTTTATAAATTGATATTATTGATTATTGTTTGGGGAACGATACCCCTGAGAGGTGAGAGATTGAGCGGGTTCCTCGGGGCTCCGATTTGCGGGAGCGTGGTCCGAGTTTGAGAGCATGCATGATACTCAGCCGTGGACCGCCTATCGAGAGGCATGGTGAGTCGAGCCTGGTTGGAGAGGCACGTAGGGAAACTCGCCAGGTCTCCAGATTGCTGTGTTCCACCACAGCAAGGCTAACGTCAAGGGAATGGGCCAGAGAGTAAAGAAAAGTGTTTTAAAAGTATAAAGTAACCCTTGACGGTCCAGCGGATACCCCAGTGCACGGGTATACCTTTTTGGGACAATTTCAGATGCCAACCCATTTGTAAATATTATTATTGATTTAATATTTATTTTGGTGTGAGACTTATTATAATTTTAGTAAATGGTTTATTAAATCAATTTTTGAATTATTTCATATCCCCAGCCTAAGGTGATTGGTCATTATAACCGAGTCTCTCACTGGGTACAAGTATATTGTACTCACCCCATTCACTTTTGTTGTCAGATCATCAGGTTTCGGACGGCGGACATCCTGGTGGTCAGTGATCCCAGTACGTCACTGTGGACACGACTTTATAGGTGCCACCCCTTTTTGCTTTGTGTATCTTGGCTCGAAATATTAGTACATTTGACATATACATTTATGTATTTATATATATTACTTTCCGCTGCATGGAGCACCGTAAGATGTGTCACTTTCTTTTTAAATACTCTTGAAATATATTGTCTACAATATTTTCGTATGTTTTCATATATTGCTCGAATATCCTTTATTTTTAAGCCTTGTGCCATCTTGGTTGCCCGCCTGACGAGGCACGCATCTCGAGGTGGTACGGCGGTTGTCACGTGGCCGAGCCTGCGGGTCGGGGCGTGACAATTCTATTGGTATCAGAGCAAAATTTTTTTATATATAGTATATCTATATTATACCGAGCCGAAGAGTTCACATAATTTTGAGATTTCTGATTTTGGGGTTAGAATTATAGGGTATGATTGGTATAGATATATTTTTCGTCTACTGACCTAGATTTTATGTAAAGTTACGCCATGCCACCTAGAAGGAGTATTCTGAATCCTTCTGTTCCTACCCCTGATCCCTCGATACCTAGGAGAAGAGGTCGACCACGTAGGCAGCCTGAGATTCAGCCTAGTGTAGACCCAGAGACCACTGCGATTCCGGACGAGCCTGTTACACCTATTCCGCCTGTTGATGAGACACATCATCAGGATGCTCATGTTGACATTCCACCACCCCCACCTCCGACGATTGCCACGCCGGTGCAGTTTACGCCCGCTGATTTCGAGCGGATGTTTGACACTTGGGCCAGTAGATTCTTTTCTTCACAGATGGCCACTGGCGCACATCCGACTACCGGCATTACACCACCAGTTCATCCATCGCCACCGATGCCGACACCGATGCCGCCGCACTTTCAGCCAAGCGGTGCAGCGAGCACTTCTGCTGGTGTCATTTCTTCGGAGGATCGCTTGGTGAGGTTCCTTAGCATCATGAAGGGACTAGACACCCCAAAGCTCTCCGACACGTCCGCTGATGTAGCGTGGGATTGGCTACATTTCATCACGAAGAACACACAGGGTCTGGGTATGACCTCGGAGGAGCGAGTGAGTGTGGTTACTCGATATCTCTAGGGACAGCCACTGAGTTGGTGGACCAATCTCGAGAGCCGAGCCACTGGACTAGTGACGTGGGAGACAATTGTTACTGAGTTCCGAGAGAGGTTTATATCGGAAGAGATAAGGATGAGACGATATAGTGAGTTCCTTCGACTGCAGCAAGGCAACAGATCAGTCGAGCAGTTTGAGACAGAGTTACGGAGACTTTCACACCATCTTCCATCCATCACCGAGGACGCCCTTTGTGTTCAGTTTGTTAACGGCCTTCGATGGGAGATTGTACAGATGATGAAGCCTACTTCTAAAGCCACCTTCAAGGAGTATCGACAGGATGCGTTGTGGGCAGAAGCTATGATTGCTCAGCGCCGACCAGGAGGATCGAGTTCGAGTGGTCAACGATCTTCCGACGTACCGATGGACCTAGAGCCGAGACAGACTCAGAGCTCATATTCCCATGGAGGAATATCTCGGGGCGGTACAGTCGAGTCCCCAGTACCACAGATGTCGCTTTCTTTGCCACCATTTCCAACAGGTAGTCAAGGAAAAGAGAAGTTTGGGTTTGGGTCCATGGTCAAAGGAAGGTTTGGGAAGAAGAGAGTGGAGTCTGGGCCTCGATGCCCAAACTGTAGGCGTTTTCATTCTGGCCAGTGTAGGGCTGGACCTCGATGTTTTCGGTGTGGAGGCGTAGGCCACGTTGCACGTGCATGTCCATCTACTACTTCTGTACCACCCAGGCAGAGTTTTAGTCAGCCCCCAGTCAGACCGAACAGCTATGGAGGTTTCCGTCCGTTTCAACCCGCGCGACATTCTTTCGCCGCACCCTCTACCTCTCAGTAGCATTCGGGTATTGGTAGTAGTTCAGCAACCCCGAGACGACCCCCACAGAAGCATCAGTAGCGGCAACATACTCAGGTTTACGCCATGTCGTAAGAGGACACCGACGCACGTCCTGATGTAGTCACTGGTAAGTATATATTTAAATATTCATGGACAGTTATTTTTCACGAATAAAGATATCATCGTACTCGTAACTGCTTGTCGAGCAAAAGTAACCGCTTTAGAAAATTTTTGAACGTTAGGCATGGTAGTTATTTTCGATCAACCGGCTTATGTGATTATGGACATTGGAGCTGCTTTGTCGTACGTTAACACAAAGTTCGCCATGCATGCGGATCGATCGTTATCTCCCTTGGGGTACGAGTTATTCGTGAATACACCGTTGGGTGAGAAAATGGTGCGAAATACGGTGTACAAAGGATGTGCAGTGAAGCTGGAAAACCTTATTTTTGAAGCAGACTTAATTCCACTTCAAATGTCTAACTTCGATGCCATCTTGGGGATGGATTGGCTTGGGAGACATCGTGCTCAGATCTACTGCGAGCACCATTTGGTGAGGATTCCACGACCTGACGGCAGCATGATCAACTTTTACAGTGAGCGCAGAGGCACACCGAATGTCATCTCCGCCATCAAAGCAAGTAAGCTACTACTCAAAGGGTGTAAAGTTGTGTTAGCCCATGTAGTAGACAATTCAGTGGAAGAGCCTAACATAGAAGATATTCCGGTAGTTAATGAGTTTCCGGATGTCTTTCCCGACGAATTACCTGGTTTGCCACCCGAGAGAGACTTTGACTTCCCGATCGAAGTTTATCCCGGTACGGACCTAATTTCTATGGCTCCATACCTAATGGCACCCACTGAACTGATTGAACTGAAGAAACAACTCACCGAATTGCTGGATAAAGGGTTCATCAGGCCGAGTACATCACCTTGGGGAGCCCCAGTTTTATTTGTGAGAAAGAAAGACGGTTCCATGCGACTCTGCATCGACAACCGCAAGTTGAATGCGGTGACCGTGAAGAATAGATACCCATTGCCTCGTATCGATGACTTGTTCGACCAGCTTCGAGGAGCCGAAGTGTTTTCTAAGATTGACCTACGATCGGGCTACCATCAGTTGAAGATCCGAGAGGAAGATATTCATAAGTCTGCCTTTCGTATCAGATACGGACATTACGAATTTTGCGTGATGTCGTTTGGACTTACCAACGCTCCAGCAGCATTTATGGACCTGATGAATCGTATATTCCATCTGTACTTAGACCGATTTGTCATCGTCTTCATTGATGACATATTGGTTTATTCAAGAAACCGGCGGGAGCACGCAAATCATCTTCGCATTGTGTTGCAAACTCTTCGAAATCACCAGCTTTACGCTAAGCTCTCCAATGCCAGTTTTGGTTGCAGCAAGTTGGATTCCTTGGACATGTTGTGTCTAGGGACGGCATATATGTGGATTCCAGCAAGATTGAGGCAATCACCAACTGGAAACGTCCTACAACTCCCACGGAGATTCGAAGTTTAATGGGATTAGCAGGATATTATCGGAGATTTGTGGATGGATTCTCCACGATTGCTGCACCATTGACCAAGCTGACCCGCAAGAACACTAAGTTCGTTTGGTCAGAGGAATGTGAAGAGAGTTTCCAAAAACTAAAGGATAAATTGACGACCGCACCGGTACTTGCCTTACCTGTGAGCGGCAAAGAGTTCACTGTGTTTACCAATGCATCGGGCAACGGACTTGGATGTGTGTTGATGCAAGACGAGCGGGTAATTGCATATGCTTCCCGTCAATTGAAACCGAACGAGGTCAATTATCCAGTACATGATTTGGAGCTTGCTGCCATAATCTTCGCCTTGAAGATTTGGTGCCACCATTTATATGGTGAAATATGTTGTATCTACACTGATCACAAGAGCCTCAAGCACTTCATGACCCAGCGTGAGTTGAATATGCGGCAAAGGCGATGGCTAGATCTTATAAAGGATTACGATCTCGTAATCGACTATCATCCCGGCAAGGCGAACGTAGTTGCTGACGCTTTGAGCTGAAATACAGTTACGTCCTTGGCGACGGTTAGAGATATTCACTTGCTAGAGTTGGTGGAGCTGAGGTCAACTAGAGCCAGATTTGCCTACGATCATCATGATTGTGCATTAATTGCCCAAATTTTGGCTAAGCCAGTGCTAGATGATCGGATTTGAGATCTCCAAACATCCGATCCGAGGCTGCAACAAGAACTTCAGAAGTTACAGTTGGGAGAATCATCGGAGTTTTCAGTTCGTAATGATGGAGTTTTGCTGTTTCGGGGTCGAATTTGTGTGCCGCACGACCTCGACCTTAAAGGCACCATTCTTTAGCAAGCCCATTCTTCTCCGTTTGCTATGCACCCAGGTAGCACCAAGATGTATCGAACTATCAAGGACCATTATTGGTGGCCTGGAATGAAGAGAGATGTTGCTGAATTCATAGCGAGATGTTTGACGTGCCAGCAGGTGAAAGCAGAGCATCGAAAGCCTTTCGGGACACTTCAGCCTCTCCAAATTCCCGAATGGAAGTGGGAGCACATCACCATGGATTTTGTGACCAGCTTTCCGCGTGTTAGACGAGGAGTTGATGCGGTATGGGTGATTGTCGACGGACTTACAAAGTCAGCACATTTCCTCCCTGTAAGCATAAGATGGAGTGTGAACCAGTTAGCGCAGCTTTACATGAATGAAGTAGTTCGACTTCACGGAGTCCCAACTTCTATAGTTTCAGATCGAGATCCGAGGTTTACCTCACAGTTCTGGGACAGCTTTCAGCAAGCGATGGGAACTCAACTTCGTTTCAGCACCGCGTTCCATCCACAGACTGACGGCCAGTCAAAACGTACTATCCAGATATTGGAAGACATGCTGCGAGTATGTGCGCTTGAGTTTTCTAGTGGATGGGACACATACCTTGCGGTAGCGGAGTTTGCTTACAACAACAGCTACCAATCTAGTATTGGTATGGCTCCGTATGAAGCTCTGTACGGAAAGAAGTGTAGAACCCCGTTGTATTCGCTCTGTCAGGAAGTCGAATGCTTGATGAATTGTTTCCCATCTTTGGTCTTTGAATGTCTGCCATAAGATGAGCAGGTTGAGCAGCAGGTTGAACTTGATTTCCTTGATTTGCCGATGGATTATCATTAGCTCTATTGTCAGCCATTGTTCTTCCGGTAAAGACACTCCTTTCTACTTCTTAAAGTCTGACAATTTCAGCTCGAAGTGATCTTGCTGTTTTCTCTAGTTCAGGGTCCCAAGGAACTTCTGGATTTAATCCTTCAGTTCGTCGAGTCATAAACTACCTAAGAAACAAAGAAAAGAAAAAGTAAGTTAATTTAAATTAAACTAAAAAAAGAAAATAAAATTAAAATTCTAGAACTAAATATATTAGCAATCAAATCAAGTCCCCGGCAACAGCGCCAACTTGATCTGAAATTTTCGCAAGAGTACGAAATCAAGTAGTAAAGCTAGGAGTATTCCAAGGTATCGATCCCACGAGGACTTGAGAAAGCTAACAAACTAATTCTAGTAAAGTTTGTAAGGAAAAATGAATTTAATGAAATCAAATTGCAAACAATTAAAGAGAAGATGATTGTAGAAATTAACTAAGAAAGCAAGAATTAAATAATTAAGAGAAATCAATAGAATGGATGTGAGGGTTTAGGTTTCTCTTCTAGGTATTTAATCCAATTATGTATGAATTTAATTATCAGGGTTAAAATAACAATCACTAATCTACTTAGGAGCCCTCTCAAATCATCCTAAGCTTTCCTAACTAAGTGATTACCACCTCTCAGTGCATAAACTAATTAGCTAATAACATTAAGAACCTTGGATTATAATTGAATCAGTTTCTCCATGACCCTAATTCAATTATGGTTATCACAATAAACTAAATTACTCTCGTATCCAATTAGATTGTGTCTATTTTCCTAGAGCACGAATTATATTTCACCTCTTAGTCCTTCATACAATTCCAATGATCTATTCTATGTTGGCCAGACATAAAACGCATTAAGAACAAAGAAAACAGATTTAACCCAGAAAATCAATCCATACAATAATTAAATTCAAATCCCTAGAAGATCTACCCAAATCCCCAACAAGGTATTTAGCTACTCATATTAAAGAAAATAAACAATTGCATTAAAGAAGAAAGTAAAGAAGAAAATCTCCTAAGTTGACAAAGTTGCTCCCTTGAGTGCTTCCCTCTTCCGAAAATTATATCTCTCATACGTCTAAAAACCCTAAACTATGGTATTTATATTGGAGAGATTACATAAAATTAGGAGATTAAATCGAGTTGGACTCAAAAACATAGAACCGGCACCGTTTCTATACAATTCCGGTGCCTTTTCATGTCGCACAGTATCGGACTTTTCGGCTCAGAAACGGCCCCGTTTCATATATGATACCCCAGCCGTTTCAGGTAAGAAGTAGGGCCATTTCATATATGATACGTCACCCCTTTCAGGTTTGCTTCAATGTTTCTTCATTCTATGCACTTCTCTTGAACTAAACTTCAATCTATTCATCCTTTTTGGTCTTTTCATCCCAAATCTCCTTTGTTTTCTTAAATTTTCACCATAAAACTTTCCTACAAACAATAAGATAAAAGTGAGAATAATAGATATAGAATGAGCTATAATATTAGCAAAGATCATCCAATTAAACTTGTAAATAGCTCATAAAATAGGTATAAAATACACCTATCAAATTCTTGCAAATAAATTAAGATAAGATGATTGTAGAAATTGACTAAGAAAGCAAAGATAAATTAATTAAGAGAAATCAATAGAATGGATGTGAGGGTTTAGGCTTCTCTTCTAGGTATTTAATCTAATTATGTATGAATTTAATTATCAAGATTAAAATAACAATCACTAAACTACTTAGGAGCCCTCTCAGATCATCCTAAGCTTTCCTAACTAATTGATTACCACCTCTCAGTGCATAAACTAATTAGCTAAGAACATTAAGAACCTTGGATTATAATCAAATCAGTTTCTCCATGACCCTAATTCAATTATGGTTATTGACACACCCAGACCTAGTCTGCACGTGTCAAGTTGTACAATTATGTATTGTTGTCTTGTCAATATACCAAATTTGAATACCCATGGATGTTTTAAACTTCATTTAGCTCGATTTCAAGCTTAAAAACCCTAAAATTGAAGTTCCGAGATGTGGGCCCCACTTGGATTCGAGTCCAAAGGAAATTGGGCCGAGTTGACCGGAGTCAACTCAGAAATTGTTGACTCCGGCGCCGGACAGAGACGGGTCCGGCGCCGGACCTGTTAATTTTATAAGGGGTCTCGGCCATTTTCACATCTTCTCAAATTCTTCAATTCTCTGAGTTCTCTCTTCCAATTCTCTTGAAATCAAACCTTGAATCCCTCTTCAAACACTTCATCAATCATCAATATCAACTTCTTTTGCCTCCTTGAAGATCAAAACACCAAAGTTTCTAAGAAAATCAACAAATCTAGAAATCTGGAATTTTGGCGACAGATTGTTCATCAGCTCATATCTTTTGATTCAACAGTGGGTTGAGGCTGAGAATTTGGTATGTTGTTCTAGACTCATCAAGCTTTAATTTGATAGTTTACATGCTTGATTTCATGGTATGTGCTAAGAGAATTCGTTGATTGAAGTTGATATTTCTGTTTTACCCGAGATATGTCAACTCTTAGTGTTTTGATTCAAAATTCGAGTATGTTTAATGGATTGATTCCATTCTTGAAGCTGTGAATCCTTAGATCATGTGTTTAACTTGTTGTGTTTCAATTTTGGTGCGGATTGGTTGAGAATCGAACTCAAACCGAGCTCGATTTGGTGCATGGCCGATCACGGCCATGTTCTGGAATCAGGTCCGGCGCCGGACCTGGCGTGTCCCGCGCCGGAGTTGCCAAATTTTGGGAGTTTCTCCCGATTTGGCTCACTCCCGCCCGGGAGTAAGCAACCAGCCGACTTGGCACTGTAGCACTAGGGGCATTTTGGTAATTTTACAGCCCTAGACCCCATTTGACCCCAATTGACTCCAATTAGCTTCAATTGAATTTCGGACTTGCCCAATTTTATTCCGAGACCTTTGTTGGATTTTGTTTTATGATTTAATTGTTGGTTGAATGCCTTTATTAATCAAATTAGATTTTAATTTGATTATTTAGGTACGTGATTGTACGAGTTTTGGACCGGTTGCAGTTTGAGCTAAGGCATTCGTGGGTAATCGGGGAGTATACAACTCTTCTCACTTGTGAGTGGCTTGGATTATATTGGTTGACCATTGAGGGTTAACCGTTTTCAAATTATTTATAAATGCTTTATTAAAATTGTTTATATATGTTTTGGGGTATGAATTGTCCACCCTCACACACCCAGTTTACAAATGATTTATGGGTGGGAATTTCAATAAATCATATATATTGATATTATTATTGATTATTGTATGGGGAATGATACCCCTGAGAGATGAGAGATTGAGCGGTTTCCTCGAGGCTCCAATATGTGGGAGCGTGGACCGAGTTGTGAGCATGTGTGTTACTCAGCCGTGGACCGCCTATCGAGGGGCACGGTGAGTCGCTCTTGATTGCAAGAGGCGCGTAGGGAAACTCGCCAGGACTCCTGAGTGCTGTGTTCCACCACAGCAAGGCAAACGTCAAGGGAATGGGCCAGAGAGTAAAGTAAAATGTTTTAAAAGTATAAAGTAACCCTTGACGGTCCAGTGGATACCCCAGTGCATGGGTATACCTTATTGGGACGATTTCAAATGCCAGCCCATTCGGATATATTATTATTGATTTGATATTTGATTTGGTTTGGGACTTCATATATTTCAATAAATGGTTTATTAAATTGATATTTGGATTATTTCATATCCCCAGCCTGAGGTGATCGGTCTTTATAACCGAGTCTCTCACTGGGTACAAGTTTATGTACTCACCCCATTCACTTTTGTTGTCAGATCAACAGACTTTGGACGGCGGATGTCCTGGTGGCCAGTGATCCCAGTTCGACACTGTGGACACGAATTTGTAGGTGCCACCTCATTTTGCTTTGTGTATCTTAGCTCGGAATATTATTGCATCTTACATATACATTTATGTATTTTTATAATACTTTCCGCTGCATGGAGCACCGTAAGATGTGACACTTTATTTTTAAATATTTTTGAACTATATTATCTACGATAATTTCGTATGTTTTCATATATTGCTCGAATATCCTTTATTTTTAAGCCTTGTGCCATCTTGGTTGCCAGCCTAACGAGGCACGCATCTCGAGGTGGTACGGCGATTGTCACGTGGCCGAGCCTGCGGGTCGGGGCGTGACAGTTATCACAATAAATTGAATTACTCTCGTATCCAATTATATTGTGCCTATTTTCTTAGAGCACGAATTATATTTCACCTCTCAGTCCTTCATACAATTCCAATGATCTATTCTATGTTGGCCAGACATAAAACGCATTAAGAACAAAGAAAACAGATTTAACCCAGAAAATCAATCGATACAATAATTAAATTCAAATCCCTAGAAGATCTACCCAAATCCCCAACAAGGTATTTAGCTACTCATATTAAAGAAAATAAACAATTGCATTAAAAAAGAAAGTAAAGAAGAAAATCTCCCAAGCTGACAAAGTTGCTCCCTTGAGTGCTTCCCTCTTCCGAAAATTATATCTCTCATACGTCTAAAAACCCTAAACTATGGTATTTATATTGGAGAGATTACATAAAATTAGGAGATTAAATCGAGTTGGACTCAAAAACATAGAACCGGCGCCGTTTCTATACAATTCCAGCGCCGTTTCATGTCGCACAGTATTGGACTTTTCGGCTCAAAAATGGCCCCGTTTCATATATGATACCCCAGCCATTTCAGGTAAGAAATAAGGCCGTTTCATATATGATTCGTCACCCCTTTCAGGTTTGCTTCAATGTTTCTTCATTCTATGCACTTCTCTTGAACCAAATTTCAATCTATTCATCCTTTTTGGTCTTTTCATCCCAAATCTCCTTTGTTTTCTTAAATTTTCACCATAAAACTTTCCTACAAATAATAAGATAAAAGTGAGAATAATAGATATAGAATGAGCTATAATATTAGCAAAGATCATCCAATTAAACTTGTAAATAGCTCATAATATAGGTATAAAATACACCTATCAATTATTATTGTGAGAGAAATAAAAAAACGGGCAGGCACTCGGGCATCCAGTTTTTTGTGACCGATTTTATAAAGTTTGGTGACATAATTTTTTGTCACTGATTTGTGACGGAAATTAAAACGGTGTGACAGACATAAATTAGTGACGAGGGTATCCGTGTTCGAAAAATTCACTCACTAAATCTGTCACAATGTATCATCGGTGACGCATTTAGGGTCTTCTATGACTGATATTTTTGTCACAGTTGCCCTTTTTTCTGGTAGTGAGAAACAAAAACTATTTTAAAAAGGTCTCAACTTAATCATTTATAGTTGAGGTCTATCTTGTAAATTATACTTTAATTTATTTTTTTAATCAAACTTTTAGAATGAGATCCAACAGTAAAAGGAATTTAATCATTCCAACATTAATTTTCAAAACTTCAGAAAAAAAATGTTTTCAAAAGATCTCAATTCAATCCTTAATATCGAGATCTTTCCAATTAAATTAAATTTTATTTCCAATTTTATTTTTAATTAAATCTTAATCATCAATAAAAGGAATTATCAATCCTGATATTTTAATTTTAAAAATCCAAAAATCATTTTCGAAAGATTTTAATTTAATCCTTAGTAATTAAAGCTTTTCCAAATCCAATCGAATCCTATTTCAAATCCTACTTTTTCTCTTTAATCAAATTTCATCCTATTTATAAAAAGAATTATCCATTCCAACTTTTCAATTTCAAAAAAAAAATCCTAAAACATTTTTGAAAGATCTCAATTTGATCTAGTAATTGTGGTTTTTTAAAAATTGAATCAAGTCTTATTTATAATCATATTTTTAAATTAGAGTTTATCTCATTAATAAAAGGAATTATCCATTCCGACATTTCATCTTTAAAAATCCTAAGTCTTTTTAAAGTTCTTAATTTGGTCATTAAACATTGAGGCCTTTCTAATCAAATTTAATTTTGGATCTCATCTTAAGTCAACATTCATTTTTTTTAAGGGTAAACCAGTCCATAATAAAAGGAATATTTATTTCGATATATCTTTGATCATTTTATTTCTAAAAATCCAAAGAGTTTCTAAAAGGTCTTAATTAAAATAATTAAGGTCTTTCCAAGTCAAAATCAAATTTTTCATGGTCAATTTTTAATCGAATCCTTTCTTCTAAAAGCAAAGTTTAAAAGGAGTCATCAATGGACATCAAAAGGAATCTTACTCTGACATTAAAAATCTAATTTTTCTAATCCTTTTATTTATTTATTTATTAAATTAATATCGATCTTTTCTAAAAGGAGACATTTTTATTATTAACCCCAAATTAAATCATTTTTAAAAGACTTTTGTGGTATCGATTTTCGGGCGTTATGTGGGTGCTAATCCTTCTCCATACGTAACCGACTCCTGAACCCAAATGTTTTATTTTTACAGACCATATCCTGTTTGACTTAGGGTGTTCCCTTTAGATTTACTCTAAGTTAAATGGAGTCATAATAGGTGTACAATCACACCTATAAAAAGATTGGTGGCGACTCCTTATCAATCTTAAGTCCCAAGCTTCATCGGGCGTACCCCTTGATAGATGTTTCGACACATGTTAAGGCTAAACACTAACACTTTAACTTAATGTCGTTCACATATTGTGTCAACATGTCGTGTCCAAAATTACCAGGTCTAGTTGCATCCAATTAATGGTCAATCAAGAATTTAACAATATTTTGCTTGGAACCTGGATGTAATTTTGGCTCGAATCCGTAAATATCATATCTTACAAGTTAAGGAAAACGTTGACTTTTGTGAGGAAATAACAATAAGTTATAAAATAATTACATTTCATGGCATTCATGATATGAACTGTTAAGTGGAAAAAGACCCGGTGAGGGGTCTTTCTTGGAAGTCGCATAGGGTGATTCTTGGAAACCTCCTTTAGGGTGGGGTTCTCTTTAAACTCGACCAGTTAAGCCGAAGCGATTTGGAGAGGGTTTTTTTTTTAAAAAATTCTATATCCACTCTTAATTAAACTCAATTAATTTTTGCACTCTTATGCATCACATATAAACTTGATTCTTGTTCATTCTTAGAATAATAAAAAATAAATAAAAAGGGTAAAAATGATTATTCACGGACTAAACACAACCTCAATTTAATAAAGGCCGAGAATAAGAATAGATTAAAATGGTACTGTTTTAAGACAGGCGTTGTGGGGGCGCTGACCCTTCCCCATACGTAACTGACTCCCTGACTTGGCTTTGGTCTAGAAGACCCATCCCTATTCATTTAGTTAATTCTAGGATTAATTATTTAATTGAAACTTAGGATTAATTAAATTGGATAGAATTTAATAGGTGCCTAATCACACCTAGATAAAAAAAAAGGATTAGTGGTGACACCACAATTAATTTTGACCAAGTCGCACGTTGCAACAATTGGAATGTAAGATATAGACTATAGGCAAGACTTAATCATAGACCTGGCAATTTTGGACATGACACATTGACACGATACGTGAACGACAAGAAGTTACCATATTAGTGTTTAGCCTTAACGCGTTCCGTGTTTTAATCGTGTCAACACGATTAAGATTAAACGTGTTTCGTGTCTTAAACGTGTCAAACATGATTAAAACGCCTAAAACATGTTAAACACTATTACATTTAATATAATTAAAAATATATTTAATTTTATGAATTTTTTATTTATTATAGGGATAATATAGTAATTTTAATTAACTGTGCATGTTTATATGACACGATTACACGACACGAAAGCTAATCGTGTCGCGTCCGTGTTTGGCCAAATAGCTGTTAATCATACATATTTACACGACATGACACACCACGAAAATTAATCGTGTCATGTTCGTGTTTAGGTTAATGACTGTTAATAACATATGTTTACACGACACGAACACGTTACAGAAACATGAATTGCTAGGTGTTGCTTGTCGCAAGGCAACAAAATAAGCCTTACTAATCCTATATGTAATTGGCGGAAGTAAGGGTCGAATCCCTCAAGAAAGCTTACCGATTTCAACATACTAACTAAGCCTTCAAAATGAATTTAAAAGAAATAAGGGGGGAGTTCAAGATTGTTGACTATAATTACAACTAAGAAAGCTAACTAACTAATATAAATGAATGAGCAAGTAAGTAAATTAAAGGCCTCCAATCTATTAAGGATTTAACTTCTTGACTAGCAATTGATCATAAGTTCACTAATAATCGTTCTTCCTATTAATTGGTTAACTAAATGAATTAGAAACCAACTTCACATTCATTAAACGTTTCCTTAAGAATAGATTGACAATAAGTTAAGCTTAATCATCAACCTCTTTGATCGCCTAAATCTGCAAGTGCACAGAATCGAGATAGCACAGATAGAGGAGTATTCAAGGTCGTTCCCACTGAGATTAAAATTTGTAATCTAAACTAATTCTAGTTCAAGCAGGTTTAAAAATAATTGAGGAAGATAATAAATGAATCAAATTAAAGACTAAATTCTAAAATTAAGTTGAATAAAAGAAGGATTAAGATCAAATTATGAGAAGTGTTAGGGCTTCGGGATTCACTTAAGTGGATATTCAATTACTAAACAAGATTGATTATTACGATTGAAATAACGATTACACTAAGATATCTATGTCCTCTCTCAAGGTACAAAGGTATATTCGATTAAGCAATTACCATCTCTCGATGCGCAATTCAACTTACTCAAATTCATTAAGATCAAGTAATCATAAGTTATCACCCTAGTTTAGGATATCTCTATCTCTAATTCTATGATGTTTATTCTCCTAGTGCACAGATTATACTTCTCCTTTCAGTTCTTCATATAATCCCTAAGAATGAATCTATGTTGATCAGTCACAAATCCAAAATTAAGATCAAAGAGAATAAATTCAACCAAAGCAATAATCAAATCATGCATTCATAATTAAATAATCCAACAAAAGCTAATCCCTAACCCTAACTAGGGATTTAGTTACACATAATTGAGTAAAAACTAAAAACAATTAAATTAAGCATAAAGAAAGAGTGTAGGAACAAAGTAGAAGAAAACTCCAAAACTTGCTTCTAGCTCTCCTCCTCAGCAAAAAGTCCTCAAAAGAATAAAGATTATTGTATTTATACTAGATAACTAAAACCCTAATAACCTAAAAGATTACAATGGACTTGGGCTTGAACTTTAATTCTTCAATTGTGATAACTGGCCCATAATTGGAAATTGTCTTGAATTTATGTTTGCATGGGCCTTGACTTCTAGTAAAGCTCCAATTCCATCAGAAATCCTTTAAATATATTAGAATTCCTACAAAACAAACAAATAACTAAAGTGAGAAGAAATTAATAAATATGGACTAAAAACATAATTAAAAACCCATAAAAGTGTTCTAAAATAGTCCCAAATATAGGTGTAAAATACACCTATCAAATTCCCCCACACTTAGCTATTTGCTTGTCCTCAAGCAAAACTAACTAAAACTATTCCTAAAACAAGAATTTATTCCACTTTCGTAGGTGTACAGTGGCATTTAGCATATGCCACAAGCCTTTAAACCCCTAGGTGTCCCTAGTGGAGGAGTTGTAGTCTCCTGAGGGTTTACCAGAACGATACCCACAAACATTTTTCAAAAGACATTGGTTAGCTTCAAATCAAAAATATAAGACATACAAAATTCGAAGCAAATAAATTAAAAGTCAATAATTAAACACATAATACTTCATAAATAAATTACTAAATAATCTAAGTAATATAAACACTATTCTACCTCATTCATTAGGATCCAATGCTTCAAATCAATTATATTTCTCACAAGATATCACTCTAACACACATGTGTTTAAATTTATGGTGAGTGTCAGCAAGTCTAAAAAGCCATCCGACGGGAAATTTTTGGCGAAATAAAGAAAGATTTGAAAACGAGAAAATAAGAAAAAGAGTCGCCACTAACCGTTTGGTTTAGGTAGGTTAGCCACCTATTTTGACTCCAATTAACCTAACATAATCTACAAAGATTACCTTGGGTCAAACAGGTATTGGTCTATGAAAACAGATTTTGGGTTCGGGAGTCGGTTACGTTCGAGGAAGGATTAGCACCCCCGAAACGCCCGAAAATTGGTACCACAAAAGTCTTTTGAAAATCAATTTTAGGGTTAATGAAAAAATGTTTTCAAGAAGAAGAGAATAATTTAGAAACTAAAAGTTAAAATGTCGGAGTAATACTCCTTTTGCTGATAAGGGGAATTTTGAAAGAAAACATTTTTTTTTTTTGGGTTTTCTTGAAGAAGTGATATTTGTAGAAGAGACTTTTGGAATTTTAAAGAAATCATAAAATATGATGTGATATGCAAATGACCTTTTAAAATAATGGATAAAATCATTTTTTTATTTTTTAAAATGGACGGAAATCTATATTGAAGCCTTCCGAGGCCCGATCGGAATCCCGATAAGGTTATCTCGAAAAACCCTCACCTAAGAGAACCATTGAAGTCCTCGTAATCACGAGGTCCTCTCCGATCCCCTATCATCGGGATTTCCAATGCACATGATTTTTTTAAAAACGATGCACTAATTCCTAAATGCATGAAGTGATGGGACAAAATAAACCAAAAAAAAATGGATTAGCACAAGAAATATATTAAGTATATATATTAAACAAGAAATTAATGATGCATGAATTTAATTTCTAAAATGACATAAAATGATGTAAATGGGCCTAAGCTAGATGACATATTAAAATGTTAATGGGCCTAAGCTAAATGACATATTAAAATGCTAATGGGGCTAAACTAAATGACACATTAAAAATGTTAAAAGGCCTAAGCTAATTGTGTAAATGGACCTAATTACTAAATGTCATAAAATATGAAATGGGCCTAATCCTAAAATACAAATGGGCTTAAATGACAATGAGACAAATTAAATATGCTTGACCTATATTAGAATGATTTTGATCTAAATTAAATATATATGAATCTAGATTAAAATTAAATAAATTAAATATGTGTGGACCTAGATTAAAATGAGATCAATTAAATTAGAATGACCTAAAGTAAATGGATACAAATTATAATGATCTAAATATATGCACAAATTAAATTAAAATGACCTAAAGTAGATGTGTATGGATTAAAATGAAACAAATCAAATATGCATGTACATAAATTGAAATGACATAAATATGTATGAAACTAAATTAATATGATATAAATTAAATATACATGTAACTAAATTAATATGGCATAGATTAAATATGCATGAAGCTAAACTAAAATGATATAGGTTAAATATGAATGAGACTAGATTAAAATGACATAAATTAAATACGGATAGATTAAAATTAAAATGATATGGACTAGATTGAATTGCATGGGTTTGGCTAAATTAAATATGCATGAATCTAAATTAAAATGACTTAAATTAAAATACACGAATTTAAATTAAACTGACATGAATTAAATATGTATGGATCTAAATTAAAATGAGGCCAATTAAATATATTTAAATATATTAGACATGCATGAACTAAATTAAAATAACCTAAATTAAATATGCATGAAGTTAAATTAAAATGATAAAATGATACTACTTAATTATGCATAGGTCTAAATTAAGCATGTATTAAAAAAGACCAAAACAAAAGAAAAAGAAAGAAAAAAAATACAAATTAAATTAATTTCGAAAAATACCAGAAAAATGGAAAAGGATTTCTTACGATCGGGTCGAGTCAGAGACACGGGTCAGCGCGTGGGTTGAAGGGCTTTTAATTCTCTCTTTCTACAAACATAATCAACCCAGAAATTTTATAAAAAAACGGATCAAACTCTCTTTTAAACCCAGAAAAATTATGAACACCAAGAACATTGAAGAACTTCGAAGAACATTTTTCCGGATTTTAAAATCTAAACCATAAAATGAACCACAATCTTTTCAGACGAATCCTCCTTAACCCCTTAAACACAAATCCAACCTCCGATTTGTCAAATTTCAAACCTAAAAATCCAGATCTAGCTTTAAAATTTTTTTTTTAAAAAAAAACCTAACCAAAAAAAAACTTCTTAAAATTTTTTTTCTTTTCTTCTTTTTTCTCAAAAAAAATTCTTTTCTCCAACAATATTTTCTAGCAATTCCCCCTCCTTTGCAATCTCTTCTTGCCTCCCCTTTTATAGATGATGAATTTATGTGGGGTGGTTGAAAAAAATGATTTTGTGAGTTGAAAATGATGAGTGGGGTGGTTGAAATGATGATTTTGTGAGTTGAAAATGATGAGTGGGGTGGTTGAAAAAAATGATTTTATTTGAAAAAATGATTTTGTAAGTTGAAAATGATGAGTGGGGTGGTTGAAAAAATGATTTTGTTTGAAAAAAATGATTTTGTAAGTTGAAAATGATGAGTGGGGTGGTTGAAAAAATGATTTTATTTGAAAAAATGATTTTGTAAGTTGAAAATGATGAGTGGGGTGGTTGAAAAAATGATTTTATTTGAAAAAATGATTTTGTAAGTTGAAAATGATGAGTGGGGTGGTTGAAAAAATGATTTTCAATTTTTTTATTTTTTATTTTTATTTTTTTATTTTTTTATTTTTTTATTTTTTTATTTTTTTATTTTTTTATTTTTTTATTTTATATTATTATTATTTTTTATAGGCATATTTTAAAAAAAAAATAGTGTCTACAGTTGCCCCTCTTGGCGCGTTTCTTGATTATCTAGAAGTGTATACTTCTTAATAATCAAGGAATAAGTCAAGACGTAGACACACTTTGCTAGCTTTAGACAAAACTAACCTATTTGAAATAAAACAATGAACGAGGACATAAACAAAATAGAATAACTATCTAGAATAAAAAAGAACTTACCTGATGATAACCAAGATAAGGTAAAATGACGAAATGAAAACTGATGATAGGGTAAATAATTAAAAGATAACCCAGGATATAGTAAATGATTAAAAGACAGCCCAGGACAGGGTGAATAATTAAAAGACAGCCCAGGACTGCGCAAGACATTAAACAACGGCCCAGGACAGGGCAAATGATTAAATGACGGCCTAGGATAGGGCAAAACCTTAAATGACGGCCCAGGACAGGACGAAACATTAAATAACAGCCCAGGACAGGGCAAAAATTTAAATGACGGCCCAGGACAGGGCGAAACATTAAATAACAGCCCAGGACAGGGCGAAACATTAAATAACAGCCCAGGACAGGGCAAAACTTTAAATGACGGCCCAGGACAGGGCAAAAAATTAAATAACAGCCCAGGACAGGGCAAACCTTTAAATAACGGCCCAGGACAGGGCGAAACGTTAAATAACAGCCCAGGACAGGGCAAACCTTTAAATAACGGCCCACGACAGCGCAAACCTTAAATAACGGCCCAGGACAGGGCGAAACTTTGGATAACGGCCCAAGACAAGGCAAAACATCAAATAATGGCCCAGGATAGGGCAAAACCTTAAATGACGGCCCAGGACAGGGCGAAACATTAAATAACAGCCCAGGACAGGGCAAAAGGTTAAATGACTGCGATATTGACGAAGCAACGAAGTGAGTCGAAACAATAATAAGACAATGGGATCATGATAGAGTGATGACAAAGTAATGATATGGTGATGATAATGATGAAATGATTTCATGATGATGAAATGGGATTGCAACATGTCTTGACAGAAATTCATTCCCTTCTTTCAAGGTTCAAGATAGCACCCAAGCTTGAACTGAATTTGGTTTGGAGACTTTGAGCTTAAATTCTGACAATATTTTCGCTTAACCCAATCTCCCAGCACGTTGTCAGACACAAGCACCACCTCTTTACTGATTTCGGAACCAGATTAATTCAGACCCCAATGGATGCCCCCATAACTGTTGGTACCATTTTACAATCGTGCCATCGAGCAAATACATTTCGAATGCCAACTTATGACCATTTCTTTCGTCCTCACACTTCCTCACCATTTGTTTTGGTGATTGAAGTCAAGTATTATAGTATTCATTTACTTACTCGATCATAGTTTATGATGACAATGTTACGCATTTCACATTTAAAACAAACAGATGAATTACCCTTTAAAGAAGACAAGAGATGGACATTCATAACGAAGAGTAATATTGAGTTCTAAAGGATTATGTATACAAATAGAGTATTAAGCTTAGACAATTACGAGGATATATAGAAAAGTGAAGGATTCATGGCCTCAAGATAATGATAATGCAGACAACAAAGCTCACGCCATCTCAGATTCTTCCTTTGACCAATTCATGATTCTTGCGATGACTCATTTAATACTGATCACTTCTGATTACCAGGCTCCTCATAACCGAACAAGACCATGAAAATCTGGTGACCTTTTCCTAAACCGCCCTTTCGGGTTTTCAGCTTAGAAAACTAACCTATTTGGATCTGAACCGCCCTTTCGGGTTTTCGCCTCAGACCCCACCTTTTCTTTTCTCTTTTTCGGACTCAAGCTGCCCTTTCGGGTTTTCAACTTAAGCCATTCATTTGATTGATTTTTTTTTTCTTTTTTTTTTCTCTTTTTTTTTTTTAAGTATAATACTTCTTCACAGCATCAGCATTGATCGGATGTGGCAATTCATCTCCATCCATTTCTTGCAAAATCAGGGCACCTCCCGAGAACGCTCTTTTCACTACATAGGGACCTTCCCAATTCGGAATCCACTTTCCCCGATAGTCATGTTGGATATGCAGGACCTTCTTCAATACCAATTCTCCTTCTCTGAATTCGCGCGGACGCACTTTCTTATCATACGCGCGCATCATTCTTCTCTGATATAGTTGGCCATGACAGAGAGCAACAAGCCTTTTTTCTTCAATTAAGTTTAACTGGTCAAATCTTTCTTGCACCCAATCTGATTCTTCGAGCTTTACTTCTCTGTATACTCTTAAGGATGGGATTTCTACTTCAATTGGTACAACTGCTTCCATTCCATAAACTAAAGAGTACGGAGTAGCCCCAGTGGATGTTCTGGCAGTGGTACGATAAGCATGCAAGGCAAAAGGAAGCTTCTCGTGCCAATCTTTGTAAGTCATTGTCATTTTCTGGACTATCTTCTTTATGTTCTTATTGGCTGCCTCAACTGCTCCATTCATTTTTGGACGATAAGGAGTGGAATTGCTATGCTTGATCTTGAACTGAGAGCATACTGCTGCCAACATTTTGTTGTTCAGATTCTTCGCATTATCGGTAATGATCCTTTCAGGCAGACCATACCGACAAATGATTTCTTTCTTGATGAACCTGGTGACTACTGATTGTGTCACATTTGCATAGGAAACAGCTTCAACCCATTTAGTAAAGTAGTCAATGGCAACTAGGATGAATTGATGCCCATTGGAAGCTTTTGGAGAGATTACCCCAATCACATCTATCCCCCACATTGAGAAAGGCCAAGGAGAAGAGATGATGTGCAAAGGATTAGGCGGCACATGAATCTGATCGGCATAAATCTGACATTTGTGACATTTTCTGGCATGACTGATACAATCGGTCTCCATTGTCAACCAATAGTACCCCAGTCTCATGATTTGCCTTGCCATTCTATGACCACTAGAATGAGTCCCACAAATCCCGTTGTGCACTTCTTCTAAGATTTTCTTGGCTTCGTCTGTTTCGACACATCTCAGCAGCACTTGATCACGGCTCTTTTTGTAAAGGATTCCTCCATTCAAAAAGAACCCGATTGACATTTTTCTGATGACCCTTTTATCGTTTTCAGTAGCATGATCCGGGTACTTTTGGTGCTTGAGGTACTGGACAATATCATGGAACCAAGGCTTGCCATCTGTTTCCTCTTCAATACTCATGCAATGCACTGGATGGGTTCTCAAATCCAACTTAATTGCCTCGATTTCAGCCCCCTTGTCGACTTTGAACATTGAAGCTAATGTTGCCAAGGCATCAGCCAACTGATTGTCTTCTCTTGGGAAATGATGGAAATTGATTTCATCAAACTGCTCAACCAACTCCATAATATACTTGTAGTAACAGATCAATTTCGAATCCCTAGTTTCCCATTCACCTTTCAACTGATATATAACCAGAGCAGAATCCCCATATACATCCAAGACATCTATCTTCCTCTCTATTGCCTTTTGGATTCCCAGAATGCAAGCTTCATATTCTGCCATATTGTTGGTGCAGTCGAAGTCAAGTTTCGCTGTTGCTGGATACTGATCACCATTAGGGGATATTAGCACAGCCCCTATTCCATGCCCCACTGCATTTGATGCTCCGTCGAAGTTCATTCTCCACCTCTTCTCTTTTTCTGTTTCAGTGTTTAGGACCGCCATGAGATCTTCATCAGGAAATTCAAACTTCATTGGTTCATAATCATCAACCGCTCTATCGGCCAAGAATTCAGCAATGGCACTGCCTTTGATTGCTTTTTGGAATACATACAGAATGTCATATTCTGAAAGTAGGATCTGCCACCGAGCCAATCTTCCTGATAAAGAGGGTTTTTCAAAAAGAAACCTGATCGGATCCAACTTTGCTATCAACCAAGTGGTGTTATATAACATATACTGCCTTAATCTCTGAGCAGCCCATGCCAATGCACAACACATTTTTTCTATTGGCGAATACTTGGCTTCATAACCAGTGAATTTCTTGCTAACATAATAAATCGCTTGCTCTTTCTTGCCAGTCTCGTCATGTTGCCCCAGTACACATCCCATTGAATTCTCCAACACTGTTAGATACAATATCAAAGCTCTCCCTGACACGGGAGGTACTAATACGGGTGGATTGGAAAGGTATTCTTTGACTTTATCAAAAGCTCTCTGACAATCTTCATCCCACTCCCCTTGATCATGCTTCTTTAAGAGTCTGAAAATCGGATCGCATTTTGCTGTCAGCTGAGAAATGAATCGGGAAATGTAGTTCAATCTCCCCAAGAAACCTCTAACTTCTTTCTGGGTCTTTGGAGGTGGTAAATTCTGGATAGCCTTTATTTTGTCTGGATCTACTTCAATGCCTCTCTGGCTAATAATAAACCCTAGTAATTTTCCCGAGGTAACACCAAAAGTGCACTTGACGGGGTTCAACTTCAACTGGAATTTTCTCAATCTCTCGAACAATCTTCTCAAATTGGTCATATGATCTTCAGGACTTTGGCCTTTGGCAATCATATCATCAACATACACTTCAATCTCCTTATGCATCATGTCATGAAAGAGAGTCACCATGGCCCTTTGATAAGTTGCCCCGGCATTTTTAAGACCGAAAGACATAACATTGTATCGGAAAGTTCCCCACATGGTGATGAAAGCTGTTTTATCTTTATCTTCCAGAGCCATTTTAATCTGATTATATCCTGAGAACCCATCCATGAAGGAAAATGTTGCAAACTTAGCTGTGTTGTCAACCAGAGTGTCAATGTGAGGCAAAGGGAAATTATCTTTTGGACTTGCCCTGTTTAGATCCCGATAATCTACACACATCCTTACTTTACCGTCTTTCTTCGGAACTGGGACCACATTTGCTACCCATTCAGGATAAGTGGCAACCTCTAAGAACCCGGCATCCAGTTGTTTCTTTACTTCTTCTTTGATCTTTAACAGCATCTCTGGTCTCATCCTCCTTAACTTTTGTTGTACTGGCTTACATTCTGGCTTAATTGGCAACTTATGGACCACTATTTCAGTATTCAAACCCGGCATGTCTTGATAAGACCAAGCAAACACATCAGCATATTCCTGAAGCAACTGCACCAATTCTTCTTTCTGCCCGATTGATAAAGAAGTTCCAATTTTGACCTCTTTCTGTTCATTATCATCACCCAGATTGACTAACTCAGTAGCCTCCTTGTGCGGTAAAATCTGCTTATCTTCTTTTTCAATCAATCTCATTAGGTCAGGGGGAAGAGGATATTCAGTAACATCAACATCATCGAGATCATCAGAGTTAATGAATTGGTCAAAGTTAGGCTCGAGTTGGCCATCTCCATTGTCATTGCATTCACTGTCAAGAGTCCTGGGGATGAAAGAAAAACAAAAAAGAGATATATACAGACATATACAGGATCCACGAAAAGCAAGAGATATATAAAAACAAAGATACTGAGGATAGTTTGCATAAATGCATGTCATCAAAATCACAAACTATGAATAAGTAAGGAAATAAAACCCTTAATACACGAAATTAATCACCAACACTCTTGGGTAGAAGTGTGGGATGAAATAAGTGTTCAAGGCTCAAAAGAATTACATGTCTAAGTTTGCCAACATGACTGGCATTTCAAATGCTTCCCAATTGCTCAAAGTTGACCCAGGCGCCAATTGCTGAATCCATGGCCCGGTGTTACCGTTGCTCGATTCCCCTTTCTCTAGTACACTGATGGACAATCCCTTTAATGAACTTTCCAGTGCATCAACTGATCTTTTTAGGTTCATCACACCCGCAAAAACAAAACTATCCTTCAACGATGGAATCTTTAGCTTCTTGGTCTCAAGCTCATTCCCCTTCAATGCAGCCATCCGCTTACGCTTCTTCTCTTCTCTTGCCTTGTTCTTTTCTCTCCACGAAGGCTTATATCCGAGGCCAAAAGTTGGTTCTGCTTTAGGAAGAACTATAGGCTCGTGTACACCATGACCATGCTTTCCCATCCCTTTACCGGCCCGGCAACCTTTTCCCACAGTCATTTTGACTTGCATATTCAAACAGTCAGAGAAATGCGGTTTTGGCAATTCAACACCCTCTTTAACCTGAGTAACCTCCGCAATCTCAAATGATCTAAATGAACAATCAACGGCTTCTTCCATGGCCTCAATATAGGGGGCATTAGGAGGTTGCATAACCATAATGTCTTCTTCCCCTGATACAGATATCATTTGGTTCTCAACCCTGAATTTCACCTTCTGATGGAGAGAAGAAGGAACGGCACCAGCCATATGAATCCAAGGCCTCCCAAGAAGATAGCTATAAGCGGGGGAAATGTCCATGACCTGAAACATTATCTCAAACTCAACTGGGCCCACAATTATCGGAACTGTCATCTCCCCTACAACCTCTCGCCTAGTCCCGTCAAATGCCCTCACAATTAACTGACTAGCCTTCATCATCGAATGATCCACAGGTAATTTTGTTAGTGTACTGAGAGGCATCACATTCAAAGCAGACCCATTATCAATCAGTACTTTGGCAACCATGTGATCTTTGCATCGGGTGGTAATGTGCAAGGCCTTATAGATACCCCTACCGCCTGGAGGAATTTCTTCATCAGTAAAAGAAATATAGTCAGCTACAGTTATACCTCCAACAATGTGCTCTAAGTTTGCCACAGTAATGTTCTGGGATACATAAGACTGATTCAAGATGCGAAGCAAAGCTTTTCTATGTGCTTCGGAATTAAGCAACAGAGACAATAGAGAGATCTTAGCGGGCATTTTATTCAATTGCTCCACCACGCTATACTCGCTTTGTTTAATGAATTTCAAGAATTCCAAAGCATCATTCTCAGTCACAGGTTGGGCAACCTCTTTCACTGCTTGTTTCATTGGTTCTTGGTTTACCGGTATTGCAACCCTTACACCTTCTTCTTGTGCCTTCTCTTTTCCTTTTTGTGCAGCAACGGCCAATTCGGGAGAATAACACCTCCCACTTCTTGTCATACCTCCTACCCCCGTGATATTTGCTAAATTGGCATCACCATCTTGCTCTCCTACTTGCTGCACTGTGCTATCATAGTTCCATGGCACTCGCTTGTTGCTTTGATAAGGAAAGGGCGATGGCACATGGATCAGAAGTTTGGATTTTTGAACTGGAATAGTAAGGACCGGCTTTGGAGCAACTGGCACTGTTAAGCTGGGTTTTTGTATTGGGATGGCCATGGTCGGTTTGTTGGTTACTGGGATCATCAGGCTAGGTTTTTGGGTTGCTGAGATTGGTACTGTCAGATTTGGCTTTTGCTTGGGTGATTCCCCATATCCATCATTCATCATGTTGATCCCGGTGTCCTTCTCATCTTCAACATAGAATTCTATTGTGCCAGAATCCATCATAGCTTGAAGCTGCTTCTGAAGTTTCTTATGACTTAAAATTCCGTTCTCTTTACATTGAGATGGTGTGATTATTTGGGCTTTCAACAATGCCTGGTGTACAACCTCCAATGGTGTGGTCACTTCTTCTACCTTTCTCTTGACGTACACATGCCCCTCACTAATTACATTCACTCCGTTTCCACCATGATTAGGGAGCGGATTTACTCCCACATTTGGTTGAGCCCCTGTATCAAAAGTCAACCGTCCCTCATCAATAATTCCTTGTACCACCCGCTTCAACTGATAACAATTTTCCAAATTGTGCCCTTTTGCCCCCGAATGATATGCGCAAGTGGCATTCTCATCGAACCATGCCGGATAAGGGGGCTGTGGAGGTTTTGAATTTGGGATCGGCTCAATCATCTGACTTTGTAGAAGCTTGGAATACAGTTCAGTATAAGTCATAGGGATATGAGTGAATTGTCTCTTTTCTTGGGGAGGTCTAGGTCCTCTTTGAGTATTTCCTTGACTCCAAGTTGAAGGTCTTAGTGTGCTATAGGTGGCATTGGATACTGGGTACTGATAGGTATTTTGGGGTTGTGCATGACTGGCGGTAGGGTATGGATGTCGGTATGTATTTTGGGGTGGTGTGTAGTTGTTGGAAGGGTATTGGTAGCGGTATGTATTTTGGAATGGGGTGTAATTGGTGGACGGGTGTTGGTATCTGTATGGTCTATAGTTTTGCTGTGGGTATTGATATTGGTGTCCTCCATATCCCATGGCATGTACCTCTCCTTCCTTCTTCTTCAAGCTTCGCTCCCTTCTTTCCCCAGAGGAATCTCCACCACTTATTTTTCCACTTTTGATTGCCTTTTCCAAGCACTCTCCGGCAACCACAATATCGGCAAACGAACCAGAAATGCTAGTAACCAGCCGATCATATAACGGACCCTTCAAAGTTTCAATAAAAGTATAATTTGATTCCCTTTCGGTCAACGGAGGGTCAACTTGAGCAGCCACATCTCTCCATCGTTGAGCATACTCTTTAAAAGTCTCAGTGGACTTCTTCTCCATGGTCTGAAGTGTTAACCGATCAGGAGCCAGATCTGTCATATGCTTGTATTGAGTGACAAAAGCTTTCACCAAATCTGACCAAGACTGGACCTTAACCCTATCAAGCTGATTATACCACCTTAATACTGCTCCAGAAAGACTATCTTGGAAGAAGTGTATCAAGAGCTTGTCATCATGTGCATAGGCTGCCATTTTTCTCACATAGCTAGTAAGATGCTCTTGGGGGCACCTGGTCCCATTGTACTTTTCGAAATCGGGGACCTTGAATTTAGGAGGAATCACAATGCCGGGAACCAGAGTGATGTCGACTGCATTCATGGCTCGATAATGCTGCGCGCCTTCCACTGCTTTCAGTCTTTCCTCCAACATACTCAACATCTTGATATCAACAGCTGCTTCTTTCGAATTTTCCGGATCAAGTACTACCGGGTTTGCTGAAGCTGCGCCAACATTAGTGGTTGGGACATGGGTAGGTTGAGTAGTTTGAGTGGGTAAGGTGGTGTAGACGAAACCACTTGCATCCACACCGGTAGGTGGTTGAGGTGGGTAAGGATATGTCCCATGTGGCGGTAGAGATGAGTACTGATTTTGAGCATCCATTGGTGGAACCGGTACATGGAGTGTTGGAGGACCTTGGCGGGTCGTATCAGGAGTGTAACCCGGAGCATGAATCGGTGTCCCAGTATGAACGGGTGTATTCTCTCTGACCATCCTACTCAATTCACTGATCTTTTCCATAGCCTCATTCAGCCTGTTTGTCAAATCCTCATTAGTCCGTTTCAGATTTTCCATCTCTGTATTCTGTTCCGCCATTTTCCGTGCCTGTAATCTAGTGTAGTATCGGGGAGCTTGGGATGCTATCTTGAAACCTTTAATTACCATGAACATGAATCAGGACAATTATTGTGATTAAAAGAAAAAAAATGATGCTTTAATAATTTAAACATGAGAAAATGATGCATGATAAAAATCCATCCACAACAAGTAAAACCCTAAAAGATAATTGATCATTGCATGCAAGCAAAATCACCCATCGTCCAATAAACTGTTGAGAAGCTTTATAGTTTTCCAGCAATTGAACATAAATTGTTTAGAGGTTCTACAGCCATCCGATGTGAAGAAGAAAAAAAGGAAAACAACATTCTTAGAATCATCCTCAAATTGCTTGAAACACTGCATCAATTGGAGATTCCCATTACTTTCATCAACGACCGTTTGGTAGATCTGGACTTCTTCCTTGAGCTCTTCTGCTCTTGACATCTCTTGGTTAGCTTGGTCTATCACGCTTTCTTGTGTCTGCAACTCATTTAATGGATTGCCTTGCTCACTCGCCATGATCAATTTCCCTTTATTTTTTTTGCTTGTTGTGAATGAAACTTCAAAATAAAATGCAGAAAATGGGATGGAATAATGGAAAGAAGAGAAAACATAGAAAAAGAGAGAGGAACCAACAAAAACACAAAAAGAATAACCAATCAGCATGATCAATGTTCAATTAAATGGATATATGCTACGAGTCAAGAACATGCATATTCATGAATAACTCAAATGGTGTATGCACAATGAGGCCCATCCATAACAAATTTACCACAAAGATATCTGATCATTTCAAAAGCGGGAAAAGAAAGCTCAATATCCATAAGATCATCATCTTAGCTAAGCAAAATAGAAATGTTCCAAATTCACTCATAACCCAATTTCCTATTCTCTTGGCTCTCCTTGGAGTTGTCCCAGCTGCAGCCTTGCTTCAACACATTCCTTCTCGGCACAGGTCAATTTGATCTTAAGTTCCTCAACTTGTCGCACCAAATCCTTCTCCGTTCGTGTCTGGACATCCTTCACCTTTTTCAAGGCGTCCCTCTCATTTTGAACCAAACGGTATTGTGTGAGGGCTGTCTTCCAATCTTGGGTGCAATCCAGGAGCAACTTCCTTCTTTTCACAGATTCCTTACTGACCTTTTCTGATTCGGCCCTCCATCCTTTGACTTCGGACCTTAACTGGCCACTGATAGTACGTTCACTCCTCCAGTCACGTATCCAACTCTTTATCTTCAGCTTGCTCTTTGACAGCTTATCTTGCAATCGACGATTATCCAGTTTGAGCTGTTGACACTGTTGAGTCAATTCAGTTATCTCATCTCCTTCTCTCAACCTTCGATTCTCAATCTTTAACCTGTCGAACTCATCCACTGGCTCATCAATCGTTCGGTAGTTTTTTTCTAGCACTGGTGGGCTCTTCACGTTTTTCAGCCTGTTGCTGTGCCATTCTGGATACACAGGTATGACATCTTCAGTGTATATAGCATGACTCATCTTATGGGCTCCTTTGTAGTCACTTCCATGCTTTGCCGCTTCTTTGAATTGTCCTTCAGTCTTATGAGGAAAGTCTACAGAGTCAAGGCCATGAGTGAGCGGGATGAACTGTTTTGATCCCAGTTGTCTTCGGACCAACAGTGGAGAATAACTAATCGTCCCCCAAATGCCCACTAATGGAATCCAAGGAATTTCAACACTGATATAAGGAGTATCTTTCATCGGCATCCACCTCGCCTTCCACATGATCTGAGAATCTTTCAAGTCCTTGAACCAATCAATCCATGCTCCCTCAGGCTGCCTTGGTGGCCATTTGTTCCTGTTGTACACCGCTATTGGCTCTCGGTCCCTCCGGAGAAAACATAATCCCTCCTTTTTGACAAATCCGAAGTGACTCTTAAACCAGACTGTAAGCAGGTGAGCACTACCCTGAAACCTCCCATTCTGACTTCTACAGTAGTTCAAAGATCGGATGGTTTCTGCTAGGATGGCTACAGATGGATCAGCTCCATGTTTAACTTCTTTAAGGAAAGTTGCCACTGCCAGATGTACATACCCCACTGTTCTAGGAAAAATCACTAATCCATAAATTAACACAGCCAGAAGATCAGCTCCCGTTTTGTTGGTGATATTCAGATCTGCCAATTGTACGAGATATTTGGCCTCTACTTGTCCATCTTTCATGGAATCCCGGACGTCTTTTGTTTCGACATTTATGAACTTCGCCATGTCTCTAGGATGATCTTTCCTTGGCCAAAATGCCTTGTCCTTCTTCATATTTCGCAACATGAGCAGATCTTGATATTCTTCCACAGTTGGAACCATGTCATGCTTACCAAACACAAAGCATCGGTATGAAGGGTCCCAAAAGTAAAGTGATGCTTTAAGCACCTCTTCTTCCACCGTCACATCCAGTAATAAGGCTATATCACCATATAATTCTCGGAAATATGCCCGACTGTGCGGACCTAGCTTTCCCCATAACTCTTTTAACTCAGATAAGTCATTCTGTGCGAGATCGCACTCAACTACCTCTGGCAACGTAGACTCAAAACCTTCTTGAAGACAATCCCCCCGGGCTTTCTGCTCTTGTAAATGCTGTGCTTGTATCAGATTTGGATTGGTAGGATAAAAAATAACAGGCTCTTCCAGCTCAACCTCCATATGAACGACCTTTACCCCTCTTCTACTATCTCTCCCTCTTCCGCCATGATCAAATTCCTTTAGTGATAACTTTGTTATGGATGAACCGGGCAAGAAATGCAAAATGGAATGTAACATGGAGAGCGAGAAAACAAAGAAAAAGCAAAACAAGAGAAAAAGAAAAGCGTCAGTATGAGGTTATGAAAGAAATAATGAAAGATAACTAACGAGCGATAATATATACAATACTAAACGAAAGGATTTGACAAAGGTAGAAAGCGTTCCTTCTTGTGTCCTAAAAAAGGTTCTCTCGAAAGATGGTTTGGCTCTACCTAGGCTCGGTATCCTCACAAAGGTGATACGTGCTGGCTCTTGTGGTTCTAAAACACATGGGATCTCAAGTTATTCTTAAGGAACAAAATGAGGCGAGGCACTCCCCTAACTTTCCTAGAAAGGGTGACTACCGGAATCCCGGGCCTCAGTGCAAAAGGGTGAATCCGGAATCCCGGACTTTTTTGAGTTAACGTGGTGTGTGGGAGGAACAACAAACCTTTATCAACCACTTTCATTATTGCCTAAATAAAGAGGGAACAAAGCATAGTCACTAACAAAGATTGAGCAAACGATCAGTCCAATTCAAACAAAAACCATAAATAAAGTAAGTAAAAGAAACGGAAAGCAAGCATGATTCACACTCACAAATATGCACATAAGGATATAATGAATAAAATGTAAAAATCAAAATAATGAGAGGATGTAGATGCATCATACAATTCGAAAAAGTTTCTTTATTTTTTTATTTTTTTTATTTTTTTATTTTTTATTTTTATTTTTTTTAAAAAATGGATGCAATAAACGACATGAGGTGTGATGCAATGCATGATGTAGTGTAAACATTTTATTATTAACCCTAAAATAGAACAAGACTTTGAAAATTGGCTTGACTCTCAAGTAGTCCCCAGTGGAGTCGCCAAGCTGTCAGCAAGTCTAAAAAGCCATCCGACGGGAAATTTTTGGCGAAATAAAGAAAGATTTGAAAACGAGAAAATAAGAAAAAGAGTCGCCACTAACCGTTTGGTTTAGGTAGGTTAGCCACCTATTTTGACTCCAATTAACCTAACATAATCTACAAAGATTACCTTGGGTCAAACAGGTATTGGTCTATGAAAACAGATTTTGGGTTCGGGAGTCGGTTACGTTCGAGGAAGGATTAGCACCCCCGAAACGCCCGAAAATTGGTACCACAAAAGTCTTTTGAAAATCAATTTTAGGGTTAATGAAAAAATGTTTTCAAGAAGAAGAGAATAATTTAGAAACTAAAAGTTAAAATGTCGGAGTAATACTCCTTTTGCTGATAAGGGGAATTTTGAAAGAAAACATTTTTTTTTTTTGGGTTTTCTTGAAGAAGTGATATTTGTAGAAGAGACTTTTGGAATTTTAAAGAAATCATAAAATATGATGTGATATGCAAATGACCTTTTAAAATAATGGATAAAATCATTTTTTTATTTTTTAAAATGGACGGAAATCTATATTGAAGCCTTCCGAGGCCCGATCGGAATCCCGATAAGGTTATCTCGAAAAACCCTCACCTAAGAGAACCATTGAAGTCCTCGTAATCACGAGGTCCTCTCCGATCCCCTATCATCGGGATTTCCAATGCACATGATTTTTTTAAAAACGATGCACTAATTCCTAAATGCATGAAGTGATGGGACAAAATAAACCAAAAAAAAATGGATTAGCACAAGAAATATATTAAGTATATATATTAAACAAGAAATTAATGATGCATGAATTTAATTTCTAAAATGACATAAAATGATGTAAATGGGCCTAAGCTAGATGACATATTAAAATGTTAATGGGCCTAAGCTAAATGACATATTAAAATGCTAATGGGGCTAAACTAAATGACACATTAAAAATGTTAAAAGGCCTAAGCTAATTGTGTAAATGGACCTAATTACTAAATGTCATAAAATATGAAATGGGCCTAATCCTAAAATACAAATGGGCTTAAATGACAATGAGACAAATTAAATATGCTTGACCTATATTAGAATGATTTTGATCTAAATTAAATATATATGAATCTAGATTAAAATTAAATAAATTAAATATGTGTGGACCTAGATTAAAATGAGATCAATTAAATTAGAATGACCTAAAGTAAATGGATACAAATTATAATGATCTAAATATATGCACAAATTAAATTAAAATGACCTAAAGTAGATGTGTATGGATTAAAATGAAACAAATCAAATATGCATGTACATAAATTGAAATGACATAAATATGTATGAAACTAAATTAATATGATATAAATTAAATATACATGTAACTAAATTAATATGGCATAGATTAAATATGCATGAAGCTAAACTAAAATGATATAGGTTAAATATGAATGAGACTAGATTAAAATGACATAAATTAAATACGGATAGATTAAAATTAAAATGATATGGACTAGATTGAATTGCATGGGTTTGGCTAAATTAAATATGCATGAATCTAAATTAAAATGACTTAAATTAAAATACACGAATTTAAATTAAACTGACATGAATTAAATATGTATGGATCTAAATTAAAATGAGGCCAATTAAATATATTTAAATATATTAGACATGCATGAACTAAATTAAAATAACCTAAATTAAATATGCATGAAGTTAAATTAAAATGATAAAATGATACTACTTAATTATGCATAGGTCTAAATTAAGCATGTATTAAAAAAGACCAAAACAAAAGAAAAAGAAAGAAAAAAAATACAAATTAAATTAATTTCGAAAAATACCAGAAAAATGGAAAAGGATTTCTTACGATCGGGTCGAGTCAGAGACACGGGTCAGCGCGTGGGTTGAAGGGCTTTTAATTCTCTCTTTCTACAAACATAATCAACCCAGAAATTTTATAAAAAAACGGATCAAACTCTCTTTTAAACCCAGAAAAATTATGAACACCAAGAACATTGAAGAACTTCGAAGAACATTTTTCCGGATTTTAAAATCTAAACCATAAAATGAACCACAATCTTTTCAGACGAATCCTCCTTAACCCCTTAAACACAAATCCAACCTCCGATTTGTCAAATTTCAAACCTAAAAATCCAGATCTAGCTTTAAAATTTTTTTTTTAAAAAAAAACCTAACCAAAAAAAAACTTCTTAAAATTTTTTTTCTTTTCTTCTTTTTTCTCAAAAAAAATTCTTTTCTCCAACAATATTTTCTAGCAATTCCCCCTCCTTTGCAATCTCTTCTTGCCTCCCCTTTTATAGATGATGAATTTATGTGGGGTGGTTGAAAAAAATGATTTTGTGAGTTGAAAATGATGAGTGGGGTGGTTGAAATGATGATTTTGTGAGTTGAAAATGATGAGTGGGGTGGTTGAAAAAAATGATTTTATTTGAAAAAATGATTTTGTAAGTTGAAAATGATGAGTGGGGTGGTTGAAAAAATGATTTTGTTTGAAAAAAATGATTTTGTAAGTTGAAAATGATGAGTGGGGTGGTTGAAAAAATGATTTTATTTGAAAAAATGATTTTGTAAGTTGAAAATGATGAGTGGGGTGGTTGAAAAAATGATTTTATTTGAAAAAATGATTTTGTAAGTTGAAAATGATGAGTGGGGTGGTTGAAAAAATGATTTTCAATTTTTTTATTTTTTATTATTATTTTTTTTATTTTTTTATTTTTTTATTTTTTTATTTTATATTATTATTATTTTTTATAGGCATATTTTAAAAAAAAATAGTGTCTACAGTGAGGTTCTCTCATGATTTTCATATGAAATTAGACTTACCATAGGCTTGAAAAACATCTAATCTCCACTACTCCTTTATATACATACAAGCAACAATCATAAGGTCTTAATCCAAAGGTTGTAATGAGGCCAAAAGGGAATAAATAAGCTAACAAAGAAAAGGTTAAAGAAAAGAACAAAATAATTCAAAATTAATAGAGCAAAAATAAACCAAGAAGGGCCTAGGATATCTTGATCTAAAATTACTCAATCAACTTTCAATGTTTTGCAACACTCGCTTTCTTTTCTTTATTCTTCAGAAATCATGCCAAAGATTTTTTTTTTTTTTAATCAGGCAAATTGAACTTTATGCCTTCTTTTCTTTTTCTTTCTTTCTTTTTTTTTTTTTTTCAGCAAGAATTCTTCTTTAAATTTCAACCTTCAATACATAACCAATTCCCCCACACTTTATTCTTTTGCAATCAATTCCAAGCACAATATAAATCACAAATAATTGCTCTACTAATTGAGAATTAGGGTGCAAAAATTTGTTTTTCATGTTTAGGCTCAAGGTTCTCTGAAAAGGCTACAAAGAAAAAGTCTAAATATACAATAATAGGCTCAAATGGGTTCACTAATGGATAAATGTATAAAGGTTGGCTTTTTGGCTCAAACGAAATCCTGAAGACCTTAATCTTGATGCTTGCACATATATCAAAAACATGTAATCTCAAAAAGATGAATCTCAAGTTCTAGAAGTCATAAAATCATAGAAAATATATACAATAAAATCAAGAAAAATAGGCATGAAGGCTTAAAAATCTCACCAGGTAACACAAATCAATTCGAAGCATTTTCTCCTAACAAATTTAGTATCCTAGAGTTTACAAAACCTAAATTATAAAGTAACTACTTAATTATATTATGCATCTAATTATTAACAATTTAATCTATCACAAAGAATTAAATATACACTCATACAATCAACTTGAAGCAACCAATATGAATTCCTAAAAGTTAGAGAAAATATTTTAACTCAAAAAGTAAAAAAAATCAAGAAAAATCATGCAATCAAATCATCAGAAATTTTCAAATTTCTCCCCCCCCCCCCCCCCACACTTAAAGCAATATTGTCCCCAATATTGTACAGAAAAGAAAAATAAATAAAGAATTGAGAAACTCCCTGAAAATATTTGCGCTTGTGAAAACTAAGTTCCAATTCCAATCTATCTTCTTGACTGCAACTTTTGGGACTAAATAACATGGAGAAGAAAAAGAAAATAACAGATAATAATAATTACATAACATTAGGTCCAAAAGTTCAAATAAAACAACTAAGGAAACAGGAAATAAAAGATTAGTAAATAACAAAAAAATAAAACAACACAAGTTTGAAAATTAAATAAACATGAAAATAAAAACACATGCATAAAATAAAGAAATCTGATCACTGAGGTGGTGGTGGTGGAAAGCGCTCCTGCATGAAAGCCCACATAGTATCAAATATCGCATGCACTCCAGCGATACTATTACTCAACTGATCAACTCGAGTAGAAAGAGACTGCAAGGTAACTCGCCTAGGAGCTTCCTGAGCCGAAGCAGCCGCAGGTGCAACATTCTCTTCTGGTTCCCCGCCATCTCCTCCCTCAATAGCATCAACTTCAACGCCAAAAGCAGCCAAGCCATCCGGATAGCCAAGATCAGCCCTCTCATTATTTACCCATATGTGAGGATAAAGTGTATGAGGCTTGTAATTCCAAAGCCGCATCCTATCATCATTAATGTAATGATCCATGCCAGTATTAACTCGCTCAAACAAAGAAGTGTCAACCCCTTGACGTCGTAATAGCTGAGTTAACAGAACAGGAAAGACAAATGCCTTGTCTAGAGAACCATGACGAACAACTGTAGCTATCGAATGCATCATAGTGGCTGAAATCCGAACAGGCTGAACACTCTCGCCTAAACCATGATAAAGTATATCCAGGAAGTACAAGTCTGAAACACGAACCATGTGTAGACTGCTTATCTGTGGTCTGACGTTGTGGCCCAAAATATAAACCACCATCCGAGGCTGCATGGATAAGAACTTGCATTGTGCATGAAATCTTCCATGAGGATTCACTGGAATCCCAAACCCAAGTGCAACGGCGCTTCTATCCCAAGTTGGCTGATCTGTAGGTCCCAAATTGTTGAAGGAAATCCTTCGACCTCCTGGTGGTAACTGAAGAAAATCTTCAATCATAGCCTCAGAAACTACCACATCAACCCCTCGAACAGTAGAATGAATTTCAGTAGGGGCAGCAACAGATTTGTTGATGACATTGGCGTAAAATTCTTTGATCATCTCTGGATAATAGTCACCATTAAGCAGAAGAATCCGCTCCCAACCCAAAGTCTGAAACACCTCTTGAAGTTTGAACTTTCGCTCATAATCAGACTGCATGGTTTTCTCAATGACCATACTGTTGTTGTGGTGCAACTGGTACCATTCTTCATTTGCAGTGCTGGTGAAACGCGGAGGAGCTTGGGATGACGGGGTTCTGGAAGATGAAGCAACTCCCTTGCCCTTAGATTTGCCAGTCACGTTTTTAACCCTCGGCATTGTTAACTGCACAAAGAAATAATGCTATGAAGTATACATTTAAACAATGTCAGTTTACGTTGCAATATTTTGCACAATTCATAGGAAAAACGCAGCATTATATTGTATAAACTGAAACTGCAAATGACTTCTAACAAAACAGAAAGTTGATCACTAAATCCCCTCAAAGTAGAACTAATTTAGATAGCATTATCAAAGCAAAGTAGAAAGATTAATCACAAACCAATTAGTTCATCAATACAAGCCATATTTTCCACGTAAACTTGGTTTAGAATTAAGAACAGTCTATTAAATATCCAAGAAAATAGAAAAATAAAGCTTGTATAAACACCATTAAGCAGATCAAGGACACTTACCTCTTAAAGAACCAAAGAAAACGCAAACAAAATCACCCAAAGACCTTCCTTTTTGCTGTTAAATAATGAAGAACACAAAGCTAAAATGCTTAAAGCAAAGGTAAGGGAACGGGTTATGCAGTGGTGTTGCTAGAGTTCTTGGCTGGATTTTGAGGTTTGAAGAAGATGAGGTGCACAGTAGTTTGAGCGGCTGGGGAAGAAGGTGAAGAGTTTGACTGAGTTTAAAAGAATTGAAAAGTGGGCTCGGGTAGGGTTTTGTGGGAGCATTGGTCGACTCCCGCGCGGGTTACTATCGGGTCCCGCGCGGGTTACGTGGGTTTCGGGCCAGACCCGCGCACAACGCCTCCCTCCGGCGCGGGATACATGCATGTCCCGCGCGAGAGGCGTATTTCATCGGTATTGCTAGGCTTTGTCTTCAACTCCCGCGCGGGAAACATGTGTAACCCGCCGGGAGACGTTAATCTCGGGCTCTCCTCAAGTTTACTCAATCAATCCGGCGCGGGATGCATTCGGGTCCCGCCCGGAAGTCAATAAATTTGTCTATACTCAAACTTTCCACCACGTGACTCCAAACTTCATGCATGCAGGTAAAATTAAACTAACCTATAGGCGAAATTAACTCTAAAAAGCTAACTGAAGGATAAATGTACAGTAAAAACTTAAAAAAATACTCATTTCCCCCCACACTTAAGCATGAATATTGTCCTTAATATGAAACTAGACAAACAAAGAAAATTATGAGGGCAATAAAGAGTTTAGAAATCTCCCTTTTATTCATGTGAAGTGAAGGTTGAAAAACTCAATGAAATTTCTGCAAAATTTCCTACAAAGTCAAAAAGAAAATAGTTAGGGAATAATTTAAAACAAAATAAAAGAAATCACTAAATTAAGTTAGAAATTGGGTTGCCTCCCAATAAGCGCTAAGTTTAATGTCTATAGCTAGACTTTGCCATTGGATGGAGCTAACTTTGAACATTGATCTTATGGATGCATCCCACTTGATCTCCTTCCAAATAATGCTTTAAACGCTGTCCATTGACCACAAATGGCTTTCCATCATCTCCTTCAATTTCTATGGCACCATAAGGTTGCACCTTAGTCACAATGAAAGGCCCAGACCATCTTGACTTCAATTTCCCTGGAAACAATTTAAAACGAGAGTTAAAAAGTAAAACTTTTTGACCAACTTTAAATTCTCTCTTAAGGATATGTCTATCATGAAAAGCCTTGGAGCGCTCTTTGTAAATCTTGGCATTCTCGAAAGACTCTCTTCGAAATTCATCAAGTTCATCCAATTGGAGAAGTCGTTTTTCACCCGCCTTGGCCAAATCAAAATTGATCTTCTTGATTGCCCATAGTGCTCTATGTTCAATTTCAACTGGAAGGTGACAAGATTTCCCATATACCAACCGATAAGGAGACATCCCTAAAGGTGTTTTGAATGCTGTCCGATAAGCCCAAAGAGCATCATCTAACTTTCTTGCCCAATCAGTTCTTGAAGGATTGACAGTTTTCTCCAAGATTCTCTTGATTTCTCGATTAGAGACTTCTACTTGACCACTTGTTTGAGGATGATAAGTGGTAGAAGTCTTGAAGATGCACCCATTGTTCTTCAAAAAGCTGCGAAAAGTGGAATTCTGAAAGTGAACTCCATTATCACTGATAATAACTCGGGGAACTCCAAATCGAGAGAAGATGTTCTGTTTAACAAACTTCACCACACTAGCTCCAGTATTATTCGTCAAGGCAACCGCTTCAACCCACTTGGACACATAATCCACCGCCACAAGGATGTATTCTTTGCCTTCAGATTTAGAGAAAGGACCCATGAAGTCTATTCCCCAAACATCAAAAAGCTCAATAGGAAGAATCATGTTTTGAGGCATCTCATGTCGCTTGCTAATATTTCCAGTTCTTTGACATCTATCACATGCAAGCACAAAGCTATGAGCATCCTTGAATAATGTAGGCCAATAAAACCCACATTGTAAGATTTTTGCAGCAGTTTTGTCAGCACCATGGTGTCCACCATAAGGAGATGAATGGCATGCATGTAAGATTTGCTCCATCTCATCATCAGGTATACATCTCCGAATAATACCATCAGAACATCTTCGAAACAGTAAGGGATCATCAAAGTAATAAAATCTGGCATCTGAAAGGAATTTCTTCTTTTGATGATAAGAAAAATCTTCGGGAACAATATTGGACACCAAATAGTTAAGCAAATCCGCAAACCAAGGTGTCTTAACATGTTGAACAGCCCAAAGTCTTTCATCTGGAAATTGGTCACAAATCGGTTCATCCTCAATTTGATCTCTTTGCTCCAATCTCGACAAGTGATCAGCAACTAGATTTTCTACTCCCTTTTTATCTTTAATCTCCAAATCAAATTCCTGCAAAAGCAAAATCCAACGAATTAGCCTTGGTTTCGCATCCTTTTTAGACAAAAGATATTTAAGAGCAGAATGATCAGTGTAAACAATGACTTTAGAACAAACAAGATAAGATCTAAATTTCTCAAAAGCAAAAACTACAGCTAGAAGTTCTTTCTCAGTAGTAGCATAATTAATTTGAGCCTCATTTAGAACTTTGCTAGCATAATAAATAACATGAAGTTTCTTATCCTGTCTTTGTCCCAAAACAGCCCCTAATGCATAATCACTTGCATCACACATCAATTCAAAAGGTAATTTCCAATCAGGTGCAGCCATAATAGGAGCCGAAGTTAATTCCTTTTTCAATCTGTCAAAAGCCACAAGACATTCATCAGTAAATTCAAAAGTCACATCTTTTTGCAATAATTGACAAAGAGGTCTAGTGATTTTAGAGAAATCCTTAATAAACCACCGGTAAAAACCAGCATGACCAAGGAAACTTCTGACTGCACGAACTGAAGTAGGAGGTGGTAATCTTTCAATGACTTCGATCTTCGCTTTATCCACCTCTATGCCATCTTTTGAAATTCGATGACCCAACACTATTCCTTCTTGTACCATGAAGTGACATTTTTCCCAATTAAGCACAAGGTTTGTTTCTTCACATCTTTGCAAAACCTGTTTCAAATTAAACAAGCAAGCATCAAAAGAAGACCCAAAAACTGAAAAGTCATCCATGAATACCTCAATTGTTTTCTCTATCATGTCAGAGAAAATTGCCATCATGCATCGTTGGAAAGTGGCCGGTGCATTGCATAACCCAAAAGACATCCTTCGATAAGCAAAAGTTCCGTATGGGCATGTAAACGTTGTCTTTTCTTGATCTTCTAATGCAATTGGGATCTGATTGTATCCCGAATAACCATCAAGAAAGCAATAATATTCATGTCCAGCCAATCTCTCCAACATCTGGTCAATGAATGGTAGTGGAAAGTGATCTTTTCGAGTTGCAGCATTCAACTTTCTGTAATCAATGCACACTCTCCAACCAGTGACTGTTCTAGTGGGAATCAGCTCATTCTTATCATTTGTGATCACCGTCATGCCTCCTTTCTTTGGTACAACCTGCACAGGACTTACCCAAGAACTATCAGAAATAGGATAGATAATTCCTGCATCAAGAAGTTTAATTACCTCGGCACGAACAACTTCTTTCATGTTCGGATTAAGTCTTCGCTGATTTTCCACACTAGGTTTGTGGTTTTCCTCCATCAGAATTTTATGAGAGCATATAGATGGACTAATTCCTCTAATGTCTGCAATGGTCCATGCAATTGCCATCTTATGCTCTCGTAAAACTCTTAAAAGCTTATCCTCCTGCACAGAGCTCAACGCAGATGAGATAACAATAGGATAAGTGCTGCTTTCTCCTAAATATGCATATCTAAGATGAGAAGGCAAAGGTTTCAGTTCAAGTTTAGGTGCCTCTTGAATAGATGGCAAAGTCTTTGCTTTTCTTTCTCCTAAGTCCTCCACAACATGAGAGAATCGAGATTTAACTCTTTCTCCATCTAATCTATAAGCACATTCAACAATATTCTCATCCTCATCATTCTCATTAAGACCTAGAGCTACACAAGTTTCCAAAGTATCATCATAAATTACCCTAGGTAAAGAATCATGCACAATAGAATCAACAACATCTATCCTATAGCAACTATCATCATAAGAAGGACCTTTGATGGCTTTGAAGATGTTGAACTCTTCCTTTTCATTACCTACTCTCAAAGTCAACTTACCCTTGGGCACATCAATTAGTGCTCCTCCAGTGGCCATGAATGGTCTCCCAAGTATAATGGGGACATCAATGTCATACTCCATATCCATAATAAGAAAATCCACAGGAAAAATCAAATTACCAACTTTAACAAGAAGATCTTCAACTATTCCATAAGGATATCGAATAGTTCTATCAGCAAGTTGGAGTGACACTGTTGTAGGCTTGAGTTCTCCTATTCCAAGTTTCCTGAAAAGAGATAAAGGCATCAAGTTAATACTTGCACCTAAATCACATAAACACTTGTAAACATTAGAAGCACCAAAGTAACATGGAATGACAAAACTCCCTGGATCCTTCAACTTTGGAGGTAATTTATTTTGCAAAATTGCACTACACTCCTCAGTCAAGGCTACCGTAGCAAACTCCTCAAGTTTGTTTTTATTGGAGATGAGTTCCTTCAAAAACTTTGCATATGATGGCATTTGAGCTAAAGCTTCAGCAAAGGGTATGTTGATGTGAATTCTCTTGAAAATGTCCAAGAACTTCTTGAAACCAGCTTCATCTTTCCTCTTCTTCAGTCTTTGGGGGTAAGGAATGGGTGGAACATAAGGTTTCACCACAGAATCAGCAGCAAAGGAAGGTCCGGCGCGTGTTTCAGTTGCATCCGGTGCGGGAGGCGTTGTTTGAAGTTCGTTGGGCGTTTGGAGAGTCACTCCCGCGCGGGACAAGCTCGGGTCCGGCGCGGGAGGCGTTGTTTCTACCCCGGTTGCCAAGTTTCCAACCACTCCCGCGCGGGACAAGCTCGGGTCCGGCGCGGGAGGCGTGAATTTCGGGCTCCCCATACCTTCAGCAATAGGTCCGGCGCGGGATTCAATAGGGTCCCGCGCGGGACTCATGATTTTCTCATAATTCCAGCAATTTTGGGGTTCCGGTGCCAAGACTTAACCCAACCTTCTTCCTCTGATAGATTTTTGTTTTTCTCACCATTAGAATCTCCAGAATCAATGACTTTTCCACTCCTCAGAGTAATGGATTTGCAACTCTCTTTGGGATTTGTTACAGTGTTGCTCGGAAGCATCCCTTGGCCTCTTTCACCCATCATTTGAGCTAGTTGACTCACTTGCATCTCCAAATTTCGGATAGATGCGCCATGGTTCTGTTCAATGCTATCAATACGCGTCATGACATTTGTGTGATTGGTTTGCAACTGACTCAATTGACTCATAACAAAAGCATTGTTGGTTTGCATGGTAGCCATTAATTGCTTCAATTGGTCTTGTATGCCATTGTCTTGTGCAGGTTGAGCAACTTGCTGTGGTTGAAATCTGGCTTGCCCATCAAAATTGTTTGTTCCAGCCCCTTGATTACTCCATGAAAAGTTTGGATTTTTCCTCCAACCAGGATTATAAGTATTAAAGTAAGGATCATTCCTTGCTCCTTGCTTTCCCCCAAACCCAGCTACATAATTCACATCTTCATTGTAATCAGCAGGCATTCTATTCACACAACCATTGGAAGAGTGTCCAAACATACCACAACTGTTGCAAGCTTCTGGTTGAGTAGATTTCTGAGTAAATAGCTTCTCAAAATTCTTGTTGAGGGTGACTAGTTGAGAAGTTATGCTGGATTGAGCTTCAGCTTGTAATTCAAGAGCATGACTATTCAACTTTCCCCTCCTTTTCCTCTTGCTTTGTGAGTTCTTAGCCAGCCTCTCAAAAATATCTCTCATCTCATCCGGAGTTTTGGAAGATATCTCAGCAGCACCAACAGCATTATCAACCAAATTTGCAGCATTCTCTGAAAGACCTTTGTAAAAGAAGTGCCATAGCATGCGATCAGGATAACCATGATTAGGGCATTGAGTAAGCAATTCCCTAAATCTCTCCCAAGCTTCATAGAAAGACTCATAATCATCTTGCTCGAATTCTTGTATCTTGTTTCTCAATTCATCAGTCTTGTAAGATGGATAGTACTTGAGAATAAAAGCACTGTACACCTTATCCCATGAGTCAAGAGAATCAATCTTCAAGCTTAGCAACCAGCTTTTTGCTTGGCCTTTCAAGCAACTAGAAAAGCATCGCATTCTAATTTCATCTTCTGTAAGATTGTTCAATGGAAGATTCTGCACCACTTGATAAAAGTCTCGAATGAAAGCCACCACATCTTCTGAAGATAAGCCATGGAATGTAGGAAACATATTCAAGTAAGCGTTTTTCAGCTCATACTGTCTAGCAGCATCACTCAGTCGGATGCAAGAGGGATTGTTGTCAATTATTGGAAATTGCATCTCTCCCATCAGCTCGCGTGGAGGCTGATTGTTGACTTGAATAAGAGCATTGTTGTTGCCTACATTATTGCCACCATTACCAGCACCATTGCCACCTTGGTTGGTATTTTCAGCCATCTCTCTTTGTTTTCTGATTGCGTTGAACTGTCTAGCAGTCTTTTCAATTTCAGGGTCGATAGGGATTAACTGATCAGATTTGCCTTGGCTTCGAGTAATCCTATCTCTCATTAACAACCTGAAATCAAAAAGGAGAAAAATAAATTAAAAAAAATAAAAACGAAAATAATAGAAAAAAAAAAGAAAAAAAATACTAGAACTAATTAAAGAAAAACAAATATTTAATCCCCGGCGATGGCGCCAATTTCTTAATCGCCTAAATCTGCAAGTGCACAGAATCGAGATAGCACAGATAGAGGAGTATTCAAGGTCGTTCCCACTGAGATTAAAATTTGTAATCTAAACTAATTCTAGTTCAAGCAGGTTTAAAAATAATTGAGGAAGATAATAAATGAATCAAATTAAAGACTAAATTCTAAAATTAAGTTGAATAAAAGAAGGATTAAGATCAAATTATGAGAAGTGTTAGGGCTTCGGGATTCACTTAAGTGGATATTCAATTACTAAACAAGATTGATTATTACGGTTGAAATAACGATTACACTAAGATATCTATGTCCTCTCTCAAGGTACAAAGGTATATTCGATTAAGCAATTAACATCTCTCGATGCGCAATTCAACTTACTCAAATTCATTAAGATCAAGTAATCATAAGTTATCACCCTAGTTTAGGATATCTCTATCTCTAATTCTATGATGTTTATTCTCCTAGTGCACAGATTATACTTCTCCTTTCAGTTCTTCATATAATCCCTAAGAATGAATCTATGTTGATCAGTCACAAATCCAAAATTAAGATCAAAGAGAATAAATTCAACCAAAGCAATAATCAAATCATGCATTCATAATTAAATAATCCAACAAAAGCTAATCCCTAACCCTAACTAGGGATTTAGTTACACATAATTGAGTAAAAACTAAAAACAATTAAATTAAGCATAAAGAAAGAGTGTAGGAACAAAGTAGAAGAAAACTTCAAAACTTGCTTCTAGCTCTCCTCCTCAGCAAAAAGTCCTCAAAAGAATAAAGATTATTGTATTTATACTAGATAACTAAAACCCTAATAACCTAAAAGATTACAATGGACTTGGGCTTGAACTTTAATTCTTCAATTGTGATAACTGACCCATAATTGGAAATTGTCTTGAATTTATGTTTGCATGGGCCTTGACTTCTAGTAAAGCTCCAATTCCATCAGAAATCCTTTAAATATATTAGAATTCCTACAAAACAAACAAATAACTAAAGTGAGAAGAAATTAATAAATATGGACTAAAAACATAATTAAAAACCCATAAAAGTGTTCTAAAATAGTCCCAAATATAGGTGTAAAATACACCTATCACTCTTTCTCTAAGGCTAAAATAAATTCTAGCAATTCATATTCAAGCTTAGAGAAGTTTAACCAATAGAGAGGTGCAAATTAACAACAACTAACAACGAACCCAGCATTCATTATTCAAGTTGTATCCCTAATCCTTTTGAATGTATGCAATACACTTACATGCTACCTAAGTTTTAAGAACTCAACCCACTCAAGAGGTATTGCTCAAAGATTAGCAAACTAATAAACCACTTAATCAATTATTTACAACTAACTAATCAAATGATGCAAAAGATAAGATAATAAACAAGATCATCATCTTTAAGTTCAAGGTGTTGAAGAACAATTAATACAAAAGAAAGGAAATAAACCCAAGAGCATCATAATTGTAATTCAAGAGATTAATTCCATTAATAGATTGGAGTTAAGAATATTCAGCTATACAAGAAAAAAATACAAAGATGAACTCAGAAAAATTCTACCAATTCTCTTCTAAGATGATCAAAAACTAAAACTGAGTTACCTCTTTTCTTTCCCAAAAAAGTTAGCAACTCTTTCTTTCTTTCTCCCTAAGCTACTTTTAAGTCTAATGACAAGAAAGATTGTCCTTAAACTAATATAAAAAGGGTTACAAAGTAAGGAAGAGAAAATAATAAGTTTAAAGCTTAAAGAAATATTTCTCCCCATTTTTGAAACTGTTCTGTCAACTTGGTTCCCTAAAAATCAACCTTAAAGTGAAAACACTCAAGTGGTCAAAGCAAGCCCGGCACCAAGTGGGACATCGACAAGTGAATGTTTAGACGTCGACATCTCTGCTCATTTTCTTTAGTTCATGTGCCTCCCCGATGGATCCGTCGATGGGTGAAAAGATAGACGTAGACGGATGAGTGAAACCTTTTGCAAATTTCATGTCAAAAACTTCTATCCGTCGACATGTGAATATTTAGGCATTGACGGATCTGTTTGTGTGAAGTAGGATGCCATTCTTGCTCGATCCATCCGTCCACGAGTGAACGCCTAAACGTCAACGGGTTTACTTGGTTCTTTCTTGGTTGGCCTAAGTCAATTTACAAATCCTTTTTAGCTCCAAATCTTCTCTACTCTTCTAGTTTAAACTACAAAGTAAAATTAGACTAAATTCAATATTTCAAGACATTGAAAAGAAAAAGATGATAAACATTAAAGTATATTTTAGAGAATAAATTAGAGCTTAACACCAGGTCTACTTAATCATGTGATTTGAAAAAAGACAAGACCTAAAAATGATAAAGGAACGGCCATATATGATATAGACAATAAAGTAAGATAAGATTATAGACAATATCTAAATTAGAAAAAAAAGACAAAACCTAATAATTATCAAGGAGGTGCCATATATTGACGATAATGTAGGGTAGACTATGTACCAGACTCAACCAGCCATAATTAGGAAAAAGACAAAACCTAATAATTATCAAGGAGGTGCCATATATTGACTATAATATAGGATAGAGACTATATACTAGATTCAACCGTCCGTAATTAGGAAAAAAGACCAAACCTAATAATTATCGAGGTGGTTGGCAGGCCGAGGTTAGCAGGGTGACTTCATATCATATATTTAATGAAAATGGAATTCAATAATTCTAAAGGTTGTTGGCTGCTGGGTGATTTCATATATATATTTAATGAAAATGGGCTGAAGACGTTTCTTTCGTTTTCTTTCTTCTTTATACATATAAAATATAATATATATATATATATATATATATATATATATATATATATATATATATAGCACAGCTAGCACAATACTCGTGTGTTATACATCAACCCAGAACAAGGGCTATGTAAGAAATTGAAAAAAAATCATAAATCGAATCGAATCGGTAATTGGTTTGGATTGTTTATATAAAATTAAATTATCTAAATAAATTAAAATTTAAAGAAAGTGTTTAATTTTATTGATCTAAAATCAAATAGTCTAAAGTTTTTATAATTTTATTTAAATTTTTATAATAAAATAAAAATTTAAAATTAAATAAACTCCCACTATCTAAAAATTTATAAAAATACTCGATACAAATCAACTCAAAATATTCAGATATTAAAATTTTAATATTCAAACTGAACCGAATCGTTTAAACCCTATCTAAGACTATTCACTAGGCTGGCTAGCTATTTGGTTTGCACATTTAATTTTATTTTCGCTTTTGCTTTTAATAATATGCTTTTCTTTTTATTTTTTTAATCCTATGCTTTTCATTTTTCTCTCAACCTGTTGAGCCAAGTTGCTATAAATAACTATTTTAATAATTATGATATACTCCCTTTCCTTAGTCACATTTTATTTATTCATTTATTCTTTTTAGAAAGTTTCAATCCATTTATACCTTACTTAAATTAAAAATTTAAACTATGAAGATTTATAAATTTACCCTAAACATTTTCAACATAAAAGTTGCACAAATCTAAAAGAAAACAATTATAAAATCATTTTGAAAACAAACCACTGCCAAAGCCAATTGAAATTTTTCTCACACCGTCAAATGCAAGCGAAGCGTAAATGTAAAATTGTAACTCTCTCTGTAGATAAAAAAGAATAAAATAAGAGGTTTCTTAAATTATGAAAAAAAAATTTAGAGGACTAAAATTTTGGGACGAGGGAAAGAATGACTTACGAAAATGTTTTCAGAGATTTTTAAAGGGTTATTTGACGCTCCTTCATTGGTTAGAGTTTTTTTATTCCTCTTCTTTATTTCTTTTTCTTTTTTTTTTCAATATATTAAATTTTTTTCCTTTTCAGAAGTTTTGAGGGGCATTTAGCACCCCCTCATTCATTGGAGTTTTTTTTTTCTCTTCTTTATTTTTTTTTTCTTTCTCTTTATTTCTTTAATTTATTTTTTTATTATTTTCCCCTTTTATTCTTTTAATTGTTTTACTTTTATTTATTATTTTAATGGCACATGGGTGTGATTATTGGACAAATCTAAATTTATTTTTAAATTATAAATAAAGATATAATTTTTTCCTAAAAATATGTTATGATAAAATTAACACTTTTATAAATTTTAATTAATATAATATAATTTGATTAATAAGTAATAAAATCTATAATTTATACCATCTATACTATACAAAGTTTAATTATTGATGAGTTAAATTGAAGGAAAACATAAATGATTGAACTTTAGACATTTTTTCCTTTACTTATTGTTTTATGTACATGATTTGCATAATTAGTATGTAAAATTTATAATATATGATAAAAGAATATTTTCTATTTTTTATTTATCGAATATAAAATTTATAATGATATAAGCATATTTACTCTCCATTTATTTATTGAATCATATGTATTTTTCCTTAATTTTTATTATCTTCTGATTTTTTTTATTCGCAAAGATGAGATTAGATTTAATAAATTTTTTGATTTTTGATGTTTTGGGGATCTTTTTACCTATTTCATGTATGTGTATGTTACATGCATGATGCATTATGGTGAATATAGTAACAAATTTTGTACAGGCATATATATCAATTTTTTTAAAAAAAATTTTGTATTTCATCTTTAATCCTGATGTGTTGTTTGTTCCTATTAGTCATGTCAATTTTTTTCTTAAAAATATAATTTAAATATTAAAATTAAAAAAAAATCCCTAGACGAAACCGGGTTTAATTTCTAGTAGATGAGAAAGGTGTTAGAAAAGAAAAGCCAGAAGAGTTGGTGACGGCTCTTGTTGAGGCAAAAAGCTACAACCTACAATGAGTTCTTTGCTTTGTTGTATTGTAGCTAGCTCTCAGTTATCTTACAAAGTGCACAGTTGCTTATGCTTTACTAGCTAGTACTATCTTCTTTTTTTTTCTTTTTAATGTTAGCAATCTTTGATCTGAACTTGCAAATCACAATGTAGAGCTTAAGCAGTTTTCCACTACAGGTCTTGATTTGTGATTTGACTTTATGGGATTGACGTAAATTGCTGGTACACATCAGTAGATGAGAAATCTCTTCATCTCAGTCAGCAGTTTTTGTCATTTTGACGGCTTATGTATACAATTCTATTGCTTTTGATTCTCGTCTTAATTTCTTTTTCCTAGGCACATGCCACCATGTCAAGGCTCCAGATCTAGAACACGGGCATACCAGAGAAAGATGTTTTTCTTTTGTAGTTTGGTTTAGATAGCAGTGTGGTAAGTGGTAACAGCTGCTTTTGTCGCTACAAACTAATCTCTCCTCATTCCTGATTCCTATTTGCTTAAGATGCTCATTAGAGGTGGTGTGATTCTTCTTGAAAGAAAAAATGTTTGTTGCCCTGCTCTTAACTGCCATTGAATAATGTTGCTCAGCCAGCTGCATTATGAGTCTCATTAAAAAAATTAACTTAAACCAAAGTACCAAACAGATCATGCTATCATGCTGCAGCGCCATGTTTTAAATCAGTTGCAGAAGTTAAATTGACTCCTGATGAGTTCCTTGAGACTGCCATAAATTTTTTTGTTTCCTGATATGCTTTAACCAGTGCTAAATTGACACTATAAGAGAGGAATATCGTTTAAATTTTAAAATTCTTCAAATCTCATGATCATTTCTCTAAGGGGAAGTATATCAAGTTCCAAAATTTTGAATGATTTTTTTTTAATAAAAGATATTCCTTAGTATTATTGGTGTAATACTAATTATTTTCGAACTCATAGCGTAAAAGGAAAACTCCCCCAATTAAAATTTTAAGATGAAAAATTTTAGGAGCGTGAAATCACTCTTACATTAAGCAATCTAGAGAAGATATCGGCTATTGCCAAAAAAAAAAAAAGAGAAGATGTCGGCTGGTTGACTTTTGTTTTATTTTTTTTTTCCGAAAGGTCACTTCAGATTTAATGAACCTATATTTTAATTTATCTTGTTGCCCCAGTCCCATCCGAATAAAAATCTCCTTTTCTATCCTGTGTCCCATGCATCACAATTTATTATGTGTCTCATTTACTTAACTCTTTTTATTTTTATTTGATCTTAACAAAATAAATAAAAAAATATTATTTTTTTCTTGATTTAAATTAAAATTTTACCCTAATAATATCATAAACGTATAAACTTACCTTCAAAATTAAAAAATTTTAATTTGAGATTAAACTTTTATTATAAAGGATCTCTTTTTTTTTTAGAATAGTTTTAGAAATTTTTACTTAAAAATACCTTAAAACTAAACAAGAAAAATTAAAATTAAATGAATAAAACACGTGACGTATTTTAATGAATAAAATATTAAATGAGACACTAAAATAAGATAGGTGATTTCCATATGCTACTTGTACATTGGCTATAAATCTTGGGTTTTTGGAGGAGAAAATGATCAGAATATCGGAAATCTCTCTCTCTCTCCCTCCCTCTTTCTCACCTTTTTTAAATAATCCCCGGTATTTCCTTTACTTTTTCTTATGGAGTTTTAGCTATATATATATATATATATATATATGTGTGTGTGTGTAACATTTTGAGATAAATTACATGCAAATATATAAATTACCTGTAAGATTTGCATATTATAATCACTGGATAGCTGTATCACAAACACTGACATAACCAACAAGGTTTGCATCCAATAAAAATATTTTTCTAAATAAATGCAGGGACTTTTTCATATTTAAACCTTTAATAATGTTGATGAAATTAGAGAAAAACAAGAAACATGTGTTCTGAAATTTGATAGAGTAATTATATATGTTGATTACACAGGAAGAATGTGGAGACTTAAAATTTCGGAAGGTGGCAATGACCCCTATTTATTTAGTACAAACAACTTCCTTGGGAGACACACATGGGAATTTGATCCTAATGCCGGTAGTCCAGAAGAGCGAGCTAAAGTTGAAGAGGCTCGCCAAAGTTACTACGAAAATAGATATAAAGTTAAGCCAAGCGCGGATCTTCTTTGGCGGATACAGGTATGAATTTAATATATATTTTATTTATTTATTTATAGTATTTGTTTGAAACAATATGAATATTCAATCGCCATATAAAAGAGAAAAACCAAAATTATCATTGAAAGCTAGAGGCTCTATTTGTTTTTTTTCTTTTAATTTAAGAGCAATTCGTGTACAACAAAAATAATTGGTAAAATCTCATGCGGGAGGTAATAGGCTTCTACTTATACCTTCAACTTCGTCTTTGTCTCCTCGATTTATTGCGGGAGTTACTTGAGAGAGAACCATATTTCATTTTTTTTCTTGATAAATTATTGAAGTCTAAAGGGTGAAATCCACACCTTAACTTTCACAAAAATCGTAATTTGTTATCAAATGAATGTCTAATGTTAACGATTTGGATCAAATAAAGGCACAATTAGATTTAACTAGGGCGTACATAACACACGTAACAAAAGGTGCTTGAATCTTCTGCGATGCTGACACGTGACGTGATATGTCATTTTTCTATAATTAATCTACACCCTAAATTACTTTTACATTGAAATTGAGTTTTTTTTTTGAAGTATTATTTATTTGTGTTATTTTCTTGCTCTTTGGCTGCTGGATAATTTTTTTTTCTTAAAAAAGTTTTAATATTATTTTCTTTTTTTTATCTTTTTTTCTCTTTCTTCTTCTCTCCTTCACCATCTCCCACCAGAAAACTGAAAACCCAACCAGCCACTTAAAGTAATGTTATTTTCGAGCCATGTGATGAATAAATAAATTAGAAATGAAGAGAGATTTTAATGGTGAGAAAGTGGAAAGCTATCATCTCAGTCCATTTGCTTGCAAAGAGAGAAGTTTTTTTGTGCTAGCAAAGCACATGCGAAAGGGAGTTTGGGAGACATAAAATGAACCAGTAAGAACACTTTTTATTTTTCTTTTATTTTTTTATATTTTGCAAAAGCCGAAAAGAAGAAGCAAATGGTGAAATACTAACTGCTTCATCATCCCATCAAATCATCATGTCGCCACAGTAGATTCTCTTAATTTTCTTTTTGCTCATCTGCTCCTCTATCCTTTTCAAAATCGGAGAGATCTAAAAATTTGAGAGAGTAAATTGATTTGTGCCTTGTCGAGGAATCATAACTATAATACTCCAATCTCACGTCGTTAGGATATGAGATTTTAATGTGATATATATGGTGAGACCCAAATTCAATACTGTAAGGTACTTTTTGAATGAGATAAAACCGTGAGACTTCGGACCAAAACAGACAACACCTCACAGATTGGACCGGGTCTCCACAACAATGGTGAGAAGATTAATAATGAGGCAAGGAAAAACATGGTCAAATTTCAGACGATGGTGAGCGAATGATAGCGATAGATCTAGAAATTTAAGGGTTACAACTTACAACTTTTTTCATTTTTATGATAAATGAACGGTTTTTTGAGAAATCGACGCCATTTAATGTGTAGATGAGAAGAGAGCTTTTGGTTGATGCACTTTAAAAGTCATTTGACGTCGATGAGCGACAGCCAGTGATGGCAGTGTAGAGGATTATGGGTGGAAAGTGGGGATGGTAGTGGCTATTCTTGTTCTATTCTTGAATATATGGATTTTAAAAGAAAAAAATCTCATATATTAAGGGTTTTGATTGAATTTTAAAATAAAAAGGAAAAGAAAAGCAAAAGACCGTGTTAAACATCTGTTAGAACTTAAATTATTGAAGGGAAATTGACAACATATGAGTACGGCAAAAATATAAAATCGGTTCCCATATAAGATCCTTACGAATGGAGAAATTAACTGGTGATAGGGATTTTATTTTGTTGATGTGATGACAAGGAATTTGAAGCTGGTAGAATTAAATCACACAGCAAAATTTCCTTTGGATTTCACCTCTATGATATCTACACGATCAAACAGCATCCATTTTTTGTCTTACGAATCATGAGAATGGAGCTGCACTCTTCGTCTTACGAATAGTGGGAGCGGAGCTTTTCTCTGCCTTTTTTTTGCTAGCAAATGAACAGAGAACCTTTTTTGTGTTTTTAATAGCTATGCTTGTTTATGCATTTTTCACGCTCTTTTTATATCATGGTTAAAACTCCTTTTTAACCTAATTAGACTTAAATTAAAATCTTTAATGCCTTTTATATTTTGCGCTAACCCATAATTATGTCCAAATGATTTGTCGTTAGGCACAGCCCAACAATTATTGCATAAAACATCCCACCTTGTCATCCATGGTAAAGGTGCAATTTGGGTAGAATTTTGTGGGTTAGTCCAAATACAACATAACTCAAGGTAACATGGTTTATAAAAGGGATTCAGTAAAAATATTAACCATAAACCATTTTCTATTTATGGATGGGGTAGAAAAAAAAACCCATTTTCAATTTGGACCCAATCCAACCAAACCCAAGTTAACATGGGTTGGGTAAGATTTAACCACGGATTACATAAATCCAAAGCCCTATTTTTTATGTAGGTTACAATAATGTCACATCCCAACTCTTTGGCTATGTGACAACTGTTGTCTATGTCAAATATACGATCAACATGCACCTTGACATAACATAAAGCTTAAATTGAATATTATTGTTGCAAAATAATAATAATATACTATTAGAAAACAATTTAGTGATACAATTTGAAAATTGAGTAACAATGGACTTTCTAGGACTATGCAACGGACAAAAAGAGACTCCTATAGCCATCAATTGGCCCTAGTGAGCCTCAAACATTAGTTCTCTATAAAAACAACATAAAGAGTGTAATGAGTATATATATTATGTATGAGTGACAAAGATTCAATATAAAGTCAAATAGGGTAGACAGAGATCATGTTACTTATAAAAAATATCTCTGAAATAAGTAGACAGAAAACTCTCTGGCATGTGAGGCCTTCACACTCAGGTCATCAGGGGCTATCTTATCACATATATCTATACACTTATATACATACTAAAAACATATAATAGCATAGTGCATCCCTTTGACATTGCCTTAACTTCGGGTGGAACATAGCTACAAAAACCCTAGTGAGTTACCATATGCGCCTCTCAACCATAGGTCAAATCCATAATCACCGTGCCATTTTATATAGGTGGCCTGCGGCTACCTACTGGAAGCTCACTCCCTACATGATCCCCATGCCCTCTATCGAACACCCAAGTAAACCGTCGACAGGCCTACCCATATGTCATGGCTAATGGACCCAAGGTCCGAGACATAGAAATCTCATAACCTAACAAACACCCCCCCCAAACCACACACACACACAATAAAATCATAAATAAATCCCATTAGCTAAAATCGTGTCTTGTGAGTGCTACGGACTACCCAAATTTCAAAACATGATTAAAATATTTTATAAACCATTTAATAATTAAAATCATAAAAAAAAATTATTTAGTCCTAAATGATTAAATACTGAAATCAAGCCGGTGATTGTACTGAAAGGTTCATATATTCTAAAGAATCCCAACATATATGTCAGTCATTGGAGCATCACCATACTTGATTGGTATGGCACCCATTACTGGAAACATATTAGAATTTTAATTCGAGTTCACGAATGCACTACCTATAAGGTCCAATGATGCTCTAAGATATTTTTACGAGTTTTCTATGGTTCATAAATGAGTTCGGAAGTCAATACATTGTGAAATGGGGTAACATGCTAAGGTTGAGTTGAGAAAGGCCCATTGAACGACTTCTTCAAGGCCATTCAATGGCCTTAAGCATGGCCTAGCCATTGGACGGCTCCTCCAAGGCCATTTAACAGGTTGGTCTTTGGATTGCCAACCCTTTAAACGAAGTTGTTCATTGAACGGCTAGCTTAAGGTTGCTCAACGACCTGGAGCACTTTCATGAGCACTAAGCTCAATCTCTGCCGTAAGCTCAACTTCCACCAAAACTTCAATTATAGGACCCCAATTTAACATCAAACAATCCTCCTGACATTCACATCGAAGCCTCTAAGCTCAATTTACTCAATAATAACATCATCAACACAAAATCGAATCAAAGAGCTAGGGGTTTATGCATAAAGTTTTAGTTAAGATTTCTAACACTGATGCATGGATATAATCATGCAAATATGTGTTTTAAAGCCCAAGAAAAGGTCCACAACATACATTATAGCCACAACAATTGAATGTCTAATTGTTGACAACCCTCTGGTACCAAATTTCAGCCCAAAGAGTTGGTTTCTGGGTAACTAAGGATGGATTTGTGTTTAGAGGAGGTAAAGGAAGGTTTTGAAGTGTAAGATATTGTATCCAAGAATTAGAAGTTGAATTTGGGATAGAAATTGGTTAGAGTTCAGTTAAAGTGTTTAGGAAAGAGAGGAAATGAGAGAAGTTGAGTGAATGGAGTGGAAGGAAGGAGGAAAGGGCTTACTACCTTTAAAACAAAGCCTGGCCATTCAACGGCCTTGAGGTAGGTGTTGAACGGCTAACGTCAAGTCAAGCCTCTGAAAGCTTTGGCCAAACCCATTGAATAGGTTAGGCATGGCCATTGACCGGCCAGTTCTCCCTTTTAGGCTTAAATGGAGTTGTGTTCAATCTAATTATCATCCTCAGCCCTTTGTATAGCCTTCCCATCCTCTATTCCATCAAATTAATCATCCTCCGGCACAAAACTATAGCCTTTAGTTTTCTCTGAATTACATTGATTTTCAAACTTCCTTTAAACCTCAAACACATTTATAATTTATTTCATATATATATATATATATATACACACACACAAACACATATGTATTTATGCGTATATATATATATATATATATATCACTCAAATAATCCTTTATAATAATAATCTCGGTTCCAATAGACTCTCGAGGTAAATTAAGTATTATTTATAATTAATACTCAATTACGTATTTAGTCGATTTCCTTAATTACACTTTACATCAAGACCTTAATATCATTTCTAATTTACTTCTTAAACTTTATCATTAAGCTCCAAGGCTCAAATTCTCTCGGAATTTTGCATTTTGCGCACTATATTAAACGATCTTCACTACTGTTCAATTTGGTATGGAAGTACAATAAAAGTTAAGATCTCACATAAAATCTTTTTTATTGTTTTTATTATTTTCTATAGCAATAATTAGAAGTTATCACCTATTATAATTACATTTTTGTTATTTTAAAAACAACTTAGGTGTACTGTATATGTGTTGCACCCTGATCCATAGGACTAATCAATAAATTGTGTCAATTTATCAAAATTTAGCAATAGGTTTAGCCAACAAATTTAAGAAATATAATTTATAGGGTAAACAGTAAAACTTATGACATTATTGCGATATAGTTGTAACAATGATTGGAGACCTTTTGAGTTGGTACTATTTTATTGGTTGATTCCGTATACGACGTGGTTGAATAATCTCATGTAATAATTTCTCTTCTATTACACTTTAAATGCCCATCTTATTATTTGTTTACATTCCAAAATAATATTCACTTTCTTAAAATTAAATTAAAAAGTCCATCATTACACATCATTTAAAACATAATTTTTTGTCGGATCCACAACTTCATATCACATCAAGAGTCAAAAATTGTAAAGTACACAAATATAATTGAGCATTGTTACCTCTTAGAATGTGTATCAATTTAATTAAATCAACTAAGCACAAGGAATTAAATTGGTTATAATTATAGATTAGTATCAAAAACACTTTAATATGGTCCATAATATAGGTATTAATCACATTATATATCATGTATGTATATATATATGTATCACCTATATGTTTAAAATTATACATTTAATCTCTTAACTTATAAGTTGTTTCTGTTTTGATTACCTAATTATAAAAAGTCATATTTTAGTCAGTAAAGTTTATGAAATTGATTTTTTTGGTCACATAACATAATCGTTAAGGACTAACCCCTTGTTTGATTCAAAGAAGGGAAGGGAGGTGAGGGGGAGAAGAGAGGGGCGATTTTAGAGTAGTAGGGAGGATGGTAATTTTTTTTCTTTTTTCTTTTTTCTTTTTTCATTTTTCTGTTTGGTTGAAAGAGGTGTGAGGAATGGTTAAATAAAATAAGAATTTGAATAAAATTAATTGACAAATCTAGCCAATATATATAGTCCCACGGTAAACTTTTTTTTTAAAAAAAATTTAAAAATGAAAAGCGCCAATACTGCTACGTTTTAATTTTTACACATCATGTTAATTCCTTAACCCCTCTCCCCTCTCCCCCGCCCCCCCCCCCCCCCCCCCACCAAAAAAAAAGAAAGAAAAAAGAATGCATTTCGAATAAAATGAAAAGTAATTAGCAACTTTCATTCTGCAATTAGAACAAACACTAAATGTATGAATTAGTTAATGTCTAAATCAATCGAAGTTTAAGACAAATGCACACAAGTTCTGGTTTGAATTTTTTTTTTTTACGGGTTTTTCAACTTTGAATCACTTTATCTCCTCTAAGTTCGTGTTTTCAACTTTCCAGCTAGCCTCTCGGGTTATTTCAAGTTAATCCATTAGGTTTTTTGGGTCATTTAGTTCTTTAATCAAATGGGTTGAGTTTTGGGTAGGTTTCTCAAGTCGGGTTGAGTTTTGGGCAAGTTTTTGAACTCGGGTTAGTTTTTACTTTTTAACACATACACACTTATATATGTGTGTGTATATATATATATATATATATATATATACGAATTATTATTTCATACACTACCAGTGGAGCTTTTCTCCACAAGCAATGCTGAAATAACGACATATAATCTACTACTTAAATAAAATTAATTAATTTTTAAAAATATATCCTATATGGATATTTATCAATCCTCTAAAACGGTTTGTGAAGCCTAAAAATTTTATTATTAATAGATGAGAACAACTAACAATAATTCAATTCTTGTATTTAACAAGCCCTAAATACTAATTAATAAAAACTTGAACTTATTTAAAATAATTAATATGTTTTTAAACTGTTATTGTAATTAATCAAATAAATTCCTAAATTCTGATTTACATCGATCCCATTAGATCCTTGGTATAAATAAAACTGGTCATGTGACTGCCTGCGCGACATTTTTTCAGTCAAAATCTTACTTGAAGTAACCTTTGGGAGTAATCATCCTGAATCTGAAACTACAGTATACATTTTTTTTTTGAAAGTTGAAATTTATTAGAAGAAGTCAAGCAAAAAGCTTGGAAAAGCAAGGTGTAAAAGAAACCTTTATAGCCGAGCAATCAAATCATTTCGTCTAGATACCCCCAATTTGGTTAAAGAATTAGTCATGAAGTAACATGAATAAAGACAACTTTGCCAACAACCTTTAAAATGTTGCATGTGAATGTCTACACATTTGAAAATCAATGTCATTATTATTTTTAAGACTTAATACACAAAATAGTTTTCGAACTTGTACAAAATTATCGTTTTGACCCTTTAACTTTTATTTTGGAATTTTTTGCCCTCAAACTTTACAAAGTTATTGTTTTGGCCCTTTAACTTTTATTTTGAAATTTTTGATCCTCGAACTTTTATTTTGTGCACAATGTAACCCTTAATGCACTACAAGAAAAATAGCCGATTTCCATGAAAAGTTTTTACCGAAAAAACACTCTTTCCCACAGAAAAAATTTTTCTACGCACCTTATTATACTCACGGAAAAAAAAAATTTTCCGTGAGTATAATAAGGTGCGTGGGAAAATTTTTTTTGTGGAAATTTTTGTGGGAATTATCGGTAATTTTTCTTGTAGTGATGCTGACGTGGTCTAATTATATATTGACACATGGAATTTTTTCATTGGGCCACGTTAGCACCAAGGGCTATATTGTGCATAAAAAAAAATTTCAAGGGTCAAAATCTTTAAAATAAAAGTTGAAGGACCAAAATGAAAATTTTATATAAGTTCAAGGGCTATTTTGTGTATTAAGCCTTATTTTTAAAGTCAAATTATGAAATTGGTCCATCTACTAAATAAAAAATGCGGATTTAGTCTATCTACTATTATTTGATTAAATGGAGCCACTCTATTATCATTTATTGTCAAATTAAATCCAAATCACTAATGATGTTAAATTTTCACCATTAATTATGTTGACACTGCGTTGACTATGATGATGTATATTTTAAAATTTTTTTGAAAGTTTCACACATGACTTTTTTAACCATATGAAATATTTGATATGTGCGTTTGAAATTTTTTAAAAATTTTTAAGTAATTTTTTTTTGCCATATGACATTTTTTTATGGTCATTTTTCTTTTTTTTTTTTTCATGTTTCATGTTTAATTTCATTATTTTAGTGAAAATTTTCATTATTACAATCAAAAGATATTTCATCAAATTTCATATTATTTTCTAGAAATATATGTTATCACAGTTAACACTATGTCAATATAATCAATGCTACATCAATATAGTTAATGGTGAAAATTTAACACTGTTAGTGATTTGGACATAATTTGATAATAAATAATAGTAGAGGGGCTCAATTTAATCAAATCATAGTAAAGAGACCAAATTTCATTTTCTGTATAGTATAGAGGGATCAGTTGCATAATTTGACATATATATCTTTAATTAATTACAATATGATAAGTGTTCCATAACCTAATTAATTAATATTTATAAAAGAACGCTTGTCAGTTACTTAACTCCGCTTAAGGTGTTAAAAATTGACATTGATGGTGTTTGATATTATATATATATATATATATATATATTATTGAAAAATTATCTCATACATTGTTAGTGAAATTTTTAGATTTCATAAGCCGGATTATAGGTTTAGCATGTGTCCCTATATAGTATATTTTTGTATATATTTTTAAATTAATTAATTGAGTGATGAATGTATGCGTCATTCTTTTAACATTATTTGTGGAGTTAAAAAACTTCATTAACTTTAACAAAAAAAAAAACTCACTAAAGTGTGTGAAATAATAATCCTTAATTATATATATATATATATATGGTTATAATACTTAATTTTTGGGTATACAAATAGATTTGCAAAATTGCAAATAATTAAAGCTATTTTGAACTTTTTTCATAAGATTTTGTTAAAAATGTAGGTTTTGAGGGAGAAAAACTTCAGCCAAACAATTCCTCAAGTAAAAGTTAAGAATGTTGAGGAGGTAACATATGAAACTGTGACGGCTACATTGAAAAGAGGTGCCTACCTCTTGGCAGCTTTGCAAGTTAGCGATGGGCACTGGCCAGCAGAGAACAGTGGTGGTTTGTTTTTCCATCCTCCAACGGTAATTAACTATTCTTTAACATTTACTTGTAAGGTCACTACAACACAAACGACCTATAAAGACATATACATTAGTCTTTAAAAGTCAATTATTTGTCTCTAACCAATTTAGAGGCAAATAAAATATTTGTCCTTAATACTCTGGTCGCTAAATGTATTTAGCAACTTACTAGAGACAATTAGATATTTGCCTCTTATTCAACAAACAGAGAAAAATACATGTGCCTTTAAAGATGATCTATAGCAACTATTTATTTGCCTCTAATTTAACTAATTAAAGGCAATTGTATTTGCCCCTAATTATAACATTTTGAGGCAAATACTTATGCCTGTATTTGCCCCCTAATTAGAGGCCATTTGATTTGATGTAATTTAATCACTTTGCATGCAAAGTTAATGGCTGCAAAAACTTTATCACGTTTGGTTTAATTTTAAGGATGCAAAGTAAATGGTCAATTGCAATCACTTTACCTTTGACCAGGTAAAGTATTTTTATAGGGGGGAGGTGTGAAAATATTTTGCATCGCATTTAAATTACTTTGTTATCCCTTGTTTTTTTAAAAAAATATAAAATAGAAGGATAAATTTGATATTTAAATAAACTTTGCAGGGAAAGCGTGTTTTAACCAAACATTGCAAAAAACTTTGCATGTAATTTAATTAAACTTTTATGTGCTAAACCAAATATTGCAAACTCACTTTGCATACAAAGTGATTGCAACCTTAAACTTTGCAGGGAATTATTTTGCATGCAAAGTAATTCATTGCAAAATACCAAACGGGTACTTAGAGGCAATACTATGGATTAATAAGACCCTTAAGAGACTTTTACAATTGCCTCTAAATGTGTTTATTGGATATCTACATTTTAAACTATTTATCTTTTTTTTTTCAATTTTTTCATTACAAAGCAATTTTAAAATCAATTTTTTATGTATTTATTGCTATCTACTTTTTAAGCTTTTTACCCTTTTTTTTTCAATTTTTTCATTACAAAGCAAATTTAATATCAATTTTTCATTGGTACATACATTCGTGTAAAGTTGAAATTGAAATTGAAATATTATTAAACAATTGTATACAAAAATTTCCTACTCAAAATGTACATGAATGGTTGCATTAGCATAAGAACTTTACATATATAGATCTAGAAAAATTATAATAGAAGCACTAGCCTACAAAATGGTAGAAAAAATTTTTTTAATTAAAACATGAAACGTTTAGAATTTGCTGTCGATATTGTCTGTGGCTTGCTTGCTTGTCAAAGGCCGGTCTCATTCTTGCTTGTGAAAGGTCACTTGTGATTGGAGATTCACTAGAATATAACACAATAGGCATGCTGCAAGAGAAAGAAAAAGAGTATAGACTCAATTTTGGCATTACAGAGAAATACGAAATTAAAAATTCTCTAGAAATAAATTTTTTCAAAGTAAACAAATTTATTCCAATTTCCTTCAGTCTCTTGTGGAAAACATATCAAACGGTGGAGAGCAAGAGAAATTGGCTTATTCCAATTGCCAATTAACTACAAATCATTAGATTTTTTCACTTTTGGTGCAGGAGAATACTAAGAGAGAGACATGAATATATAAGTTTAGCAACTACAAAAAATCAATACCTTTGGAGCTTTAGATTTGGGGAGAACTTTGAACTACAAAATGTGTCGCACACTACTTTAGAATGAGAGCCATTATGTTCTTAATACTCTCATGGATCTCAAGAGAATTTCATCCTTAGAGAATTGAGAAGAAAAAAACAGGAGTAATTTTTTCTTAGAAGAGAAGAGATGGAGAAGTAGATGCGGCGGCAAGAAGCATTTATATGCCTAGGGTTTCTACTACGATTAGATCTAAGGGTTTAAATTTATTTTAAAGATCCAATGGTTTACATATAATGGGAATTTTTTGAAAAAATATCAAATTAATTATATATGATAATGCATTAGAGACCTATAATTCAAAACAGAGGCGTATACCTTTTTGCCTCTAAATATTAAAAATTAGAGACAATTAATTTTAATTGCAAAGGCATATACCTTTTTGCCTCTAAATGCTAAAAATGAGAGGCAATTAATTGTACATATAGAGGCATATATTAGTTGTCTCAAAATATTTTCTTTTCTAAAAAAAAGTTAGTTACTGTAAGAGACAATTAATTTTAATTAGAGTTTAAATTATATTAGGATGATCCTAAAAATCCACTTTTTAGAATGCCATTGGTATGGTGACACCTCAACTATTTTAAGAGATGCCTAAGTTTTAAAATGCACCCACTCTCACCAAATCAATTTTCTTAATCCATCTTAATCCATCTTAATCTTGGTTAATTAAAAAAAATTAATCAAAACACCGATTCTTTTTTGGACAGAACAACGACCTCTCTCCCTGTTCTCTTCCCTCTCTGTTCCTGTTCTTTCCCCAGTTCTCTCCCTCAACCCTTCTTTTCTCACATCGATTTCGGTCTTCCAATTAGTGTGCACAGAGGTATGATCACTTGTAGCCTTCATTCCTTGTGACATAATCTAAATTCATGTTCTGCTTTTGGTTGCTCGTGAGCAAAATTAATTGGAAGAGGGGGAGAGAACGGGGAAAAGAACAAGAATAGAGAGGGAAGTGAACAGGGAGAGAGGTCACTGTTCTGTCCAAAAAAGAATCGGTGTTTTGATTTATTTTTTTTAATTAACCAAGGTTAAGGAAGGTTAAAAAACTGATTTGGTGAGAGTGGGTGCATTTTAAAATTTAAGCATCTCTTAAAATAGGTAAGGTGTCACTATATCAATGAAATCCTAAAAAGTGGATTTTTAGGATCATCCTAATATAATTTAAACTCTTTTAATTATAGAGGCATATACCTTTTTGCCTCTAAATGTAAAGATTTAGAGACAATCAATCTCAGAGGCAAAGATTATTTTTTCCCCCTAAATGTTACTAAGAATTAGAGGCGGACAATTAAGGCAAAAGTTGTATTTGTCTCTAAAGTCCTAGTTTAGAGGCAAAAGTTCTGTCTGCCACCAATTTTTTGCCTTTAATGGTTGATTGTGTTGTAGTGGGTGATTTTAAGAATAACATTTCCTTCGTTTTTTTTTTTTTCCTCAGCAGGAAAAGTTGTTTAGTTGATGCTTGAAACGTTTATAAAAAATCACCAAGTTTGGGACAAAATATTGTGACAATGACTTTATTTACAAGTTGCATTTGAATTTGGTCAAATTCAGTATATAATTAGGAATTCAAAGAGATATCCAACATATATATATATATATATATATATGTGTATGTATGTATGTATGTATGTATGTATGTATCCCTTCTCAAAGTTTTAGATTGAGTTCAAAGTAATCGATACATACATCCAAATGATTTCAAAATTATGGAGTTCGAGGTCACAAGATTTGAAATATAAAATTTAAAATTTAAAATTTAATAAAGGGCCCTTTTTTGTAATTATTGGTCTTAAGAAACTATATTTTCATATATAATATCAACATACAATGTTCTTGCGCATTTCAAGTTACATACATGGTATAGAAACCACTCCTTTGAAAATTCATTTTACATATAATGTATTGCGTGTAGGTTATCTGTTTGTACGTTACAGGACATCTTAATATTGTCCTCTCTGTTGAGCATCGCCGAGAAATGCTTCGTTATATATACAATCATCAGGTATAATTTTCTTTTTAATTATTTATATTTATAGTTCGCATAAAAAAAGTACTGAGGAGTCATCAAAAGAATACCCTCTTCACTTAAAATTATTTGAGGCTTCATCTCAAACAACTTGAGTCAAAACCTAATTAATAAGTATCAATTAACTTTTTTTTCACTAAAAATGAATAATATTCAAAATTTGATGAATATCTACTTGTTGATTAGAATGAAGACGGTGGATGGGGATTGCATGTAGAGTCTCATAGCTCCATGTTATGCACCGTTTGTAACTATATTTGTATGCGTCTACTTGGAGAAGGAGTTGACGGTGGAGAAAATAACGCTTGTGCAAAAGGAAGAAGGTGGATTCTGGATCATGGTGGTGCAACAAGCGTACCATCTTATGGCAAGTATTGGCTCACGGTATGATCCTTTTATTCTCATGGGATATTCTATTTTTCGAGATGTTAAACCTTTCAGAGACAAAGAAAAGACTAGGGGAATAAATAGTTATTGTTATTCTTACAAAATTAATTCTTATACTAAACCAAATTTGTCTCTTGTAGATGCTTGGTGTGTATGAATGGGCTGGAGTCAACCCAATACCCTCCGAATTTTGGAGCCTTCCCACTTTTCTACCCGTTCATCCAGGTTTGAACTTGTAGAATATATGACTAATAACTTTATTATAAGTTGCAATCAAAGATTCAGGGAATTCAAATTTAAATAAATTATGTTTAGCAAAATTAAAACGCTCATTTAGCCAATTTTTATCGTTATTTGTCATGTCTCATCCCGTAGATCTGGCGAAGTGACAACTGCCACATAGAGCTCCTCAAGGGCCGGTTTATCCATCCAAACCCAAAGGCCCGCCCGAAAAGTGAAAGGGTTTGGACAAAAAAAAAGATTCGAATATTGGGTCTTGGACAAATGAGCTAGCCTATTTAGAAAACGGATTGGGCCTTAGTCTTAAATTTTAAAGCCCGAACCCAACCCAGGCCCGACCCCTTTTTCATAGAATATAGTCTATATATTTTTGTTTCTAGAAATATTAAATATGTATATAATATTAGTATTTTAAATATTACATGTTAGATATATTATTACTAAAAAATAATCCTACATAATTCTAAAAATTATTTTATAATTCTTGTTTTTAATTTCCTTAAATAAAATATTGTTATAATTCTTATTTTTTAATTTTTATTTAAAGTAAAAAAAATTGAACAAGGTTTTGTATAGACCTTGGATAAGCATATTAAAATTTGTCCGAGTTTTGGACATAAAGTTGAGCCCGAATAGTCCAGCTAGGTCAGGCCTAGATAAACCAACTTTACATTTTTCTTAAGCCAAACCCGCCCCGCCCCGGCCTATGATCAGCTCTAGTGCCGCATTACTTTGAAATACTTGCATGTTGACATTCACTTTGAAACAATGAAAGACTAAAATTATATATAATCATTGTAAACCAATTTTCAAACGCAAAACTTGTCATTTGGCATCGTTTCTGTTTTTTTATTTTCTGTTTTTGTTTTATTTTTGTTTTGTTTTTGTTGCACTGTCAATTTTTTAAAAACAAAAACATGTTGGATATATAATTTTATTGTTTGTTTTCTCATGAAAATATATTAAAAAAACCTAAACGTATATTAGTTAAGTATTAAGGATGTCATTAAAAAGTTATTATCCATCTATGTTATGGAAGTGTTTTGAAAACATATGATTTATGCTTCCATTTTTTTTTCTGAAACATGTTTTCTGTTTCCAAAATTTTGAAAACAGAAACATTCAGCCAAATACGTTTTCAGCTGTTTTATTTCCAAAACATGAAAATGGCAACAGAAAACAGAAAACAAAAAAGAAAAACGATGCCAAACGAGCCCGACTCTAAATTAAAAATAATAAAATATCGATTGTAAAAATATATAACTTAAATAAAAACATATTGAAAACCAAAATCGAGTACTAGTAGATTTATTTAGCAAAAAAACCTATGCAATAGAAGAAGACTTTTGTACCCATAGAGAAGTCATGTTGAGCCTAGAGCTTATACACTACAACCAACAAAATTAGCTACTGATGAATGACAGTGATTCAATAAATATCAATAAAGGGTTGAGAAATTGGGTAAGATTCAAAACAAATATAAAGCAAATAAATGAAAATTTCATTTCTCTAAAACAAATTCCCAAAATATTTTATTTATCAAAATAATAATTTTGAAGTGGTAGGCAATAAAACCAACCAAAGTCCATCTAGGATCTAGAGGATGGTACTAGAATCAATGAGGGCTTTCCATCTCTATAATTGTCATGCCCCGACCCGTCCGAGTCAGCCACGTGGTAACCGTCGCGCTATTTCGAAGTACGTGCCAACCGCTCACGCACCCGAAGTACCACAAGGCAGAGAAATGGATACCATCGCTGCAAAACTACTAAAACTTTAATTAAAATCATTTAATAAAATAATTAACTTTAAAAGGTGTACCAGTGGATTAATTTAAAAGAATACCTACACAGCGGAAACTACTAAGCCTAAGCCACCGACGTCTCTTAGTGAGCCTCCATTCTATATGCTGACCTCGTACGTGGATCTGCATCCATCCACATTGGATACAGGTGAGTGACAGGGGTTCTAAGAATCTCCATCGGGTTAGGGTAAATAAGGGAAATCTAAAATAAAATAATAATAAAATAAATATTTTCCTTTTCAAAATCTCTTTCTAGTTATCCAGCTGAGAACTCTCTTTAAAAACACTTTAAATAATTAATTAAATAAATATACATAAAATGGGCTGGCATTTCTATAATACTGAAGGCGCGACCCGTCAGTTGTCTAATACCTCACTGCACCGAAGGCTATCTCTTTTCTTTTTAAAACATTTTCTCTTTTCTCTTTCTCTAGCCCGTTCTCTCAGTGGTGCCCATCGCTGTGGTGGAACACAACGCTCTGGAGCCCTGGCGAGTTTCCCTATACGCCTCTCCCAGGGTCTCGACTCACCGTGCCCCTTTATAGGTGGTCCACGACTGAGTATCATGCATGCTCTCCAACTCGGTCCACGCTCCCGCATATATTGGAGCACCAAGGAGCCCACTCAATCACTCATCTCCCAATGGTAGCGTACCCTCAATAATCATAATAATAATATTTCATATATATATATATATATATATGTATAAAACATATACATTTAAAACATATAAACACACACACATAAGTCTTTATATTCCCTTTTAAAATATCCCACTCTCTATGTGGGTATATCACCATGCAAATGTGTGTGTCACGCCCCGACCCGCCCGGGTCAGCCACGTGGCAACCGCCGCGCTGCCTCGAAGTACGTGCCGACCGGTCACACACCCGAAGCACCGCAAGGCATTGAAATGGATATCATCGCTGCAAAACAAAACTAAAATTTAATTAGAAATCATTTAATAAAATAAATAAACCTAAAACGTGCACCAGTGGATTAATTGAAAGAAGTACCATGGCAGCGGAAAACTACTAAACCTAAGCCACCGACGTCTTCTAGTGAGCCTCCTTTCTATAGCTGACTCCGTACGCGAATCTGCATCCATCCACATTGGATACAGGTGAGTGATAGAGGTTCTATGAATCTCCATCGGGGTTAGAGTGGATAAAGGAAATCCAAAATAAAATAAAATAAAATAATAATAATAAAACAAATATTTTTCTTTTAAAAATTCTTTTCTGGTTCTCTTGCTGAGAACCCTCTTTTAAAAACACTTAAATAAATAAATATATAAATATACATAAACTGGGCTGGCATCTCTATCATACTGGAGGCGCGACCCGTCGGTCGTCTTATGCCTCATTGCACCGAGGGCTATCTCTTTTCTTTTTCAATAATATTTTCTCTTTTCTATCTCTCTAGCCCTTTCCCTCGGTGGTGCCTCACTGTGATGGAACACAGCGAACTGTAGCCCTAGCGAGTTTCCTTACGCGCCTCTCCCAACTAGGCTCGACTCACCGTGCCCCTCGATAGGCGGTCCACGGCTGAGTATCATGCATGCTCTCAACTCAGTCCACGCTCCCGCAAATTGAAGCTCCGAGGAACCCTCTCAAACACTCATCTCCCAAGGGCATCGTACCCTCAATAACATAATAATAATATTTCATAAATTATATATATATATATATACATATAAACATTTGTATTTAGAACATATAAATCACACACACATAAGTTTTATATTTCTTTTTAAAACATCCCACTCACCGTGTGGGTATATCACAGACAAATGTGTATGGGTGGATTTCCCGTATCCCAAAACCTTTTTGAAAATATTTATGTTTTAAAACCATTTTTAAAAACCTTTTTCCCCAGTGGCTAAACAAAGAAGTCTAGGTCACTCACAGTGATGGGAGACTCGTATACTCCCAAGTGCTCCATGTAGCTTAACCTCCGGAGCATCGCCGCACTCGATTCAACCGAAGCCTTAGTACACGGAAATATACATTAGCATTCATAATTAAATTTATGAATGCACCTATGAGGCTCTAACATGACCTATGGTTGGGCTTGGATGTGATTCGGGGCTTAGAAAAGTGTCCGGGAGGTTCCGGGGTAAAAATTGGACACTTGAAGAAAAATTACGAAAATGCCCCTACGGACCCGTGGGCCCCACATTCTGGCTGGGCCCTACACCAGGTTCTGGGCCAGGCAAGCCCCCCACGTGATTGGGTCAGGCCTGGCCTGAAATTTGGGCCAGAAGGCCCATCCCATTGGAGTTGGGCCGAGCCTAACTCGGCTTGGGCCCAACAAAGCCCAAGCGCACAGATCTAATGGGGCCCCGGGCCAGACTTTCTCTTATCTTTTAAACTTCTCAAAACTTTGATTATTGGCCCGATCCACTGACCAATTCACCAACGGACTTCCAATCCATTGGCTATGGACTTAAAGAAGTCCACTTTAGTGTTTCCATGCATGGTCACCAATCTCATTTTCCAACTACAGCTTACCTTAAGTTTGACTTCTCTTCAGACTTGACACAGCCGTACCGACTTATTGTTCAATTATCGCGTCATCTTACACTATTCCGTTCGTACCGAAAGGTTGTGCTAGGTCCGGGTGTGTTAGTGTGTGTTTGGATTTCCCGTATCCCAAAACCTTTGAAAACATCTATATTTTTAAAATATTTTTAAAACCTTTGTGCCCAGTGGCTAAACAAAGAAGTCTAGGCCACTCATAATATTGGGAGATTCGTATACTCCCAAGCGCTCCATGTAGCTTAACCTCCGGAGCATCACCGCACTCGATTGCCCGAAGCCCTAATACACGGAAATATGTTAGCATTCATAATTAAACTATGAATGCACCTATGAGGCTCTAACATGACTTAAGACTATGTTTGGAAGTGTTTCGGGGCTTGGAAAAGTGTCCGGGAGGTTCCGGGGTTAAAATCGGACACTTAGTAAAAAATTACGAAAATATCCCTGGGGCCCATGGGCCGCCCATGCGGGCTGGGCATGGCAAGTGCCCAGCCTAGCCTCAGTCTGGGCCAGGTAAGCCCTACCATGTAGACTGGGCCCTGCTTGGCCTAAGCCCCGTATGGGGGAAGTGGGCTCCACACGGGACTTGGCCAAATGGGTCACTCCCGCGCGAGAGCTGCATCTGGTGCCTCGGGAACCGAGGCTTCTCCTCGGTTTCTGAGTCCCTCAGTCCATCGTTCGATGTGAAAATCGAGACGTACGTTTCTTGTACCTCCAACGATGCGTTTACCGAAAGAAAAATGAGAATCACAAGCTCAAAGTTCCTAGATCTCAAATCTAAGCTAGAAATTTAACTAAAAAAGCTAAACTATCTTTGAGCTTGGATCTCTCCTAGACCAATGCACGGAAATGCGTGAGAACTTAGTAAAACATAGATTAAGGCGAGTAGAATAACATACCAAGATCTCGCCTTGATCCTTTGGTCAGTTTGTCCGGATCAGCCAAAAGTCCAAAATTGCTCCGAGAGAGCAATTGAGAGAAAAGAGAAATGAGAGAAGAGAGAAAAAGAGAAAATGAGGGGAAGAGGCTCGGCCTCCCCTTATTTATAGGGAGTCCAACGTCAGGTCTACTCGGACCCTGGGCTAGACTTTTTCTTCTCTTTTAACCTCTCATAATCTCGATCCTTGGCCAAATCCACAGACCAATCCACCAATGAATATCCAATCCATTGGCTATGGACTTAAAGAAGTCCACTTTAGTGTTTCCATGCATGGTCACCTATCTCATCTTCCAACTACGTCTTATCTTAAGCTTAACTTCTCTTCTTAATTTGACGCATCTAGACCGACGTATTGTTGACTTAATATGTCGTTTTACACTGTTCCGTTTGTATGGAAAAGTTGTACTAGATTCGGGTGTGTCAATAATAATATATATAAATACATACATATACTAATAAGTCCGTTCTTTCAACATTGCCTTTACTATGGGTGGACATAACTACAAGACCTTGACGAGTTATTCTACATACCTCTTAAACTAAGTACATCGGGTCACCGTGCCTTCTGTAAATAAAAGACCTACAGCTATTGATTGAGAGCTAGCTTCGCTTAGTCCACACTCCCCTCTCATGAGCATAGAGCAGTTAAAGATTGAAGAACAAAATGTCTCCTTAATGCCTCTTAGTTTGATTCTTGAGATTTTGGTAGTTTTTGAGCTGTTTGATCTTTGGGGAAACTAAAGGAATGTAGTAAAGTGATTAAGGAGTTGTTTTATGATGCTTTGTAGCGGTTTGTGGTGGAGGAAGGAGGGGTGTTTAGGAAAAATGAGGATAAGAAGAGAATAGGGGGAGAAAATGAGGTTGGTGGCCACCCACCAACTTATAATAGGCAAGTCCAATGCTAGACTTGCCTAATTCCAGTGCTAGACCATGCTAAATATAATGTTTCCACTTTATTTTATTTAAACAAGGTCCAATCTTCAATCCCCAAAATGATTAGCTGATCCTGAGATTTAATTAGGTTTAGTAAGAGTCTAATTAGAGCTAATGGAGGTTTAAAACACATTCCGTACAATCCAATCTTCGTTATATGCTTAGGAAAAATAACATATTAGAACTCTATTCATGTACGGATTAGCTCCAAGTGTTTCACCTAGGACTGGACTTAAGTGTCATAAGGATATCCCGTCCAGGCATAATCCCGCCTTGGATGACTTCTGCACCAAGATCAGATCGTATTCTGCTACACAATCTATACCCAATTCTCCATGATCATGCTACAATTGAGACACACAATCCTCATAACACCCAAATAAGATCATAACTTCAAATCCAAAAATATTGTTTTAAAATCTACAAAATCATTCCAAAGAATTGATTTTTGGGTTAAAATGGGTTGAACTTTAAGTTATGACATCTCTTGATAAAATGTGTCACGCCCTGACTCGGAGGGGTTGGCCACATGGCAACTGCCATGCTACCTTGAAGTATGTGTCTATAGCCACACGTCCGAGGCATCGTAGGGTATGAATTGAGTATCTTCGCTGCAAAACAAAACTAAAATTTTAATTAGAATCATTTAATAAAATAATTAACTTTAAAAGATGTACCAGTGTACTAATTTAAAGGAATACCTACGCAGTGAAACTACTACTCCTAAGCCATCGATGCCTCCTAGTGAGCCTCTGATCTATTTGCTATCCTCGTACGAGAAGCTGCATCCATCCATATTGGATATAGGTGAGTGCCAGAGGTTCAATGAATGTCCATCAGGGGTTAGGGAAAACATGGGAAATCCAAAACATAATAATAAAATAAATATTTTTCTTTTCAAAATATCTTTCAAATTCTCTAGGTGAGAGTTTCCTTTAAAACAATTTATATATATATATAAATATATATACATATCTAAAATGGGCTAGCCTCAAATCCACTAAAGGCTCGACCCGTTGGTAGTATGCCTTGCTGCACTGAGGGGTATCTCTTTTCCATTTTAAAACATTTTCATATTTTTAGTCTTTGCCCATTCTCTCAGTGATGCCAATTGCTGTGTGTGGAACACAGTCGAAAAGAAAAAGAGCCCTGGTGAGTTTCCCTCTGCCCCTCTCCCAGGGTCTTTCACTCACCTTGTCCCTCGATAGGCGGTCCACGGCTAAGTAGTCGTGTGCAGGACTCTCACTCCGTTCCATACGCTCCCTCATATCGGAGCACCGAGGACCTCTCAAGCATTCATCTCGCTCCCATCTGCATCAAAGATCATATATATATATATATATATGTATAAAACATATATATTTAAAACATATAAACATAAATATAAGCGCACACACACATAAATCTTTATACTTTTCTTTAAAAGCATCCCACTCTATACATGGGTATATCACCAAGCAAGTGTGTGTGCGTGTGGATTCCCCGTATCCCAAAACATTTGTAAATAATTTATATTAAAAAAAATTTTTAAACCTTTGACCCCAGTGGCTAAGCAAAGAAATCTAAGCCGTTTACAGTGTAGGGAGGTTCGTATACTCCCAAAAGATCCACGTAGAAAAGTCTCCGGAGCATCACCGCACTCGATCATTTGGAACCCTAATCGCACGTAAGTACATGTTAGCATTCATAATTAAACTATGAATGCAGCTATGAGGCTCTAGCATGACCTTAAACAGTGTTTGGATGTGTTTCGAGGCTTAGAAAAGTGTCCGGGAGGTTTAGGGTCATAATCATGCTTGGCTTTTGGGCCACTCCCAAGCGGGAGTGACTCGCCTCCTGCGCGGGAGCCGATTCCAAGGCTTAGGAACTGAGCCATTTTCTCGGTTTTTAAGCCCCTCATCCCACGGTTCTGTCCAAAACTCGAGATGGGCAATCCTCATGTTTCCCACGACACGTTTACTGAAAGAAAAACGAGAATCACAAGTTCAAAGTTCCTAGATCTCAAATTTAAGCTAAAATTTAACTAAAAAGCTAAACTAACTTTGAGCTTGGATCTCCCCTAGACCAATGCATGGAAATATGTGAAAACTTAATAAAACGTAGATTAAGGTGAGTAGAATAACATACCAAGATCTCACCTTGATCCTTCGGTCGGTTTGTCTGGATCGACCAAAAGTCCAAAATTACTCCGAGAGGGCAAATGAGAAGAGAGGAAGAGAGGGATAAGAGAAATGATAGGGGGAGAGCTCAACTCCCCCTATTTATAAGTAAGCCCGACACCAGGCCTACTCGAATCCTGAGGCAGACTCAATTCCCTCTTTACCACCTCTCATAATCTCGATCCTTAAAGTAGTGCTTCCACGCATGGTCACTTATCTCATCTTCTAACTCCGTCTTATCCTAATTCCCACTTCTTTTCTTCATCTAACACATCTGGACTGATGTATTATTGAGTTAATACACCATCTTACACTATTCCGTTTGTACGAAAAAGTAGAATTAGGTCCTGGTGCGTCATAATGCATGGACTTATACAAGTAAATACGCAAATTGATGCTTGAAATGAGTAGAATAACATACCAAAAATTCATCTCAATCCAATGGTTGGATTATTCTAGCCAAACAAAACTCTAAAATGCATTTTTTTGCTCTTTTAGCTCCAATGATTCAAATCTTTGGATTTTCTCTTTGATTTTGTGTTTATGAGATTTCAAGGATGTTTTAGAAGTATTTAGGATGAAGTTTAGGTGTTAAGGATTTGTTGGCTTTAATGGGTGGAGAAAATGGTGGAAGAGGAAAGGAAGGGAGGAGAATAGGGGATGAGGAGAAAATGAAGAAAAAGTGGTTAGCTTGTCATGCCCTAACCCAGAGGTCGGCCATGTAGCAACTCTACCTTGAAGTATATGTTCGTAGCCAAGCACCCTAAAGCACCGCAAGGCATAATTTAGATATCATAGCTACAAAACAATTTAAAACTTAATTTGAATTAGAGAATATTTAAATAAAATAATTCAATTTAAAATAGAATACCAGTGGGATAATTTAAAGAAATACCTAAGCAACGGGGTTAGAAGAATTTTCAATAGGTTGTCGGTCCAAGTAGCTATCCACGCCTGCAGAAGCTATACCCAACAAAGTTGGCTACAGGTAAGTGATAGAGGCTCAATGAATCTCCAAAAATGCTTCGAAAATAGTTGAAGTTCAAAAGAAATTTAAAACAATCATTTTTGCTTTTTAATATATTTTCTTAAAACCTTTATATATATATAAATAAAGTTATAAACTAAACTAAATAAAATAAATCTTAAATAAAAGTAAACTAAAATAAATCTCAAATAGGCTGGCCTTAAAACATTAAAGGCTCGACTCGTTGACCGTATGCTTTACTATGCCGAGGGCTATCTCTTATCTCATAAATCTATTTTGCATACTTTTCTCTTTAGCCTGTTCCCTCAATGATGCCATTCGATGTGGGTAGAGCACAACTGCATTCTAGCCTTGGTGAGTTAGCCTCTGCACCTCTCTATCCCGGGGTCCCTTGATCACCATACCCCTCATAAGGTGGTCCACGGCTACTAGGTCGGATGCATGCTCTGCTCGATCCACTCGCCTTATTAGAGCACTAAGGCCATTTTGTCATCTACCATACCCTTCACTGGGTGGTCGGGTTCATTGTCTTACTCATCTCATATATATAAATTTATCTATACATACATATATATATATATATATATACATATGTATAAAATAGAATATAAACATACACATAAAGCATTTATAATTTCTTAAAATCATTCCTCCCCTAAATAGGAGTATCACAAAATAAAAGTATATGTGAAGGATTTTTCGTATCCCAACATGTTTGTAAAATATTTAATAAAATATTTTGTATTTCAAACATTTTTGAAAACATTAAACCCTAATGGCTAAGTAATAGAATCTAAGTCACTCACAGTACTAGGAGATTCGTATACTTCTCAAGCATCCTCTTTGGTTGGTCTCCAGAACATCATCGCACTTGATCGTTTGAAAGCCTAATCATATAGAGAAACACATTAGAAACCGTAATTCAAGTCTACGATGCACCTATGAAGTTGTACAATGTCCTAAGATGGGTTTTAGAAGCAATAAAGGGTTTAGGAAAGGTCTGGGAAGGTTTCAGGTCAAAATAGGTCAAATTGGGAGAATGTTGACTTTTAGGTCACACCCTAACCTGGTGGCCGGTGTGGCTCATGCCAAGCATCTTTTTTGGACTACTTGTGACCCGGTGGCTAGGAACCCCCCACTGATGGCTGGCTACCAAGAGCTCTTCCAAATAGCTACACCTCCAATTCGTTCCAAACTTGATATCCACTTCAATTCCCCACCAATTCCACCGAAAATTTAGACAATCCAACCTCACAACACCCACAATAAACCCATAGCTTCAACTATTCAAATCATTAACTCAAAATATGCAAATTTCTAACCTATCTCCATTTAATACCCAAAAACTAAACCTAAATTTTGAACTAACCTAACTTCTGATCCAATCCATGGATTAAGGCAAGTAAATATGCATTTAAAGCTTAAGGAGTCTAAAACAACATACCTAAAATTCATCTCAATCCATTGTTTAGATTGGGAGATATGGTTAGATCTCCAAAATGGCTCCAATGGCTCATTTAGTTCTTTTATTGACCTTTGCTTGTTTTTTCTCTGAATTGATGGAGGTGAAGGCTTGGAATTTGATTTGGGATGTTTATGGAGATATTTAGAGAGTGGTCAAAGCAGTGGTTTAGGGGGAAGAGGCAGAGGGAAATCTAAAGAGGAAGGAAGAAAAGAGAAAAGAGAATGAGGGTGAGTGGCCAGGCTCCCTCTTTTATATTGGACACACTGATCACCGGGTAGGCACACCGATGGCTTGGTTGCCTCGACCAAGGCCACCTATCCTGGCTCTCTTGCCCTCTTTTAACTCTAATCCGATCCCATCTCCTTCCTGAACTTCAATACCCTTCCCGTGACTTATCACTACGCCTAATTTCTCCATTGATTGAAGTCCGATTAGGTCACATACAAGCTCCATGAATGTATAGTCCTAAATTAGGGTTTACGTTCCCTAATTTCTTCTAGTCGATTCATACACTATCTAATACCTCATGTTCCAACTTGTCTAATTCTATTCTAATCTTCTCTTCTTTCACCGATACTAAGATTTAATTATCTAATGACACACCCAGCTTCTGTACTAACTTACTGTTTATTAATACGGTTAAATATAGGTAGGTGTAGTGACAATGAAATAAAGAAAATTTGGTGCAATGAGCCGAGAAAAGTATAGTAAATTTTATTGGATGAGAAATTTCCAATCAAGTGTAATGCTTTTAGGAGAAATAACCTATAAGACCCTTATCACACTTTTTTCTTTTCTTTTTAATTTTACTAATAAAGGTCACCACTTTTTTTTTGGTACTTACAATTTTAATGTTATGTACATATGATATATATATGTTTTTTTTTTTTTTGCATATTAACATTAAAAATATTTTGTCAAAAAAATTTTATATATTTTAGTGTTTCGTATTTTAAAAGAAATATGTACTTTTGTTCTTTTTAAGAAATTCTAAACGTTTTTCCCAATGATTTAGAAAATCATACATTAAATTATTTTTCAATTTTACCCTTCCAAATAAATTTCTAATTTGATATATGGTTCTTTGACTTAATTTTTACTTTTTCTTTGACCATTTTACTTTTCTAGTTCTACATTTAATTTTTAATTTTCTTTCCAAATAAATGATATTTTATGGGCACCAATATATATTTTATTAAAAAACTTTTAGTTATCATCTTGGTTCTCTTCCTTTTACCTTTATTTGGTTTTATAATTTGTATTTTTTAGTTAATCAAGAAGCAAATTTCAATACTCAAATGCGCATAATTTTATAAAAATAAGAAAAGAAATTAAAGTTTTGTGTGTTTTTTCAAACAATAGAGCATTTTCCAAATAGAGCATTTGAATAGAAAAGGAAAGAAATCCTCCAACAGAGCATTTTTATAATTTTCAAAAAGTTTTGAGTATTTTTCAAACAAACGTCATCAATATTCATCATTAAGGAAAAAGAAAATGGCCAAAAATATTAAAAAAATTACTAACAAAAAAAGGGTAAAAAGAATAAAAGGGTAAGATTTAAAAAAGAAAAGAAAAGAAAAGATAAGATAAGCCCCGTTTGTTCTTTTTATTCTCACTAGTTTTCTGTCACGTGCGTTACACGTGAACGCGTTATAGATAACAACAAAAAATTAAAAAGAATAAAAAAAATAGAAAAACAAACTATATTAAAGTGGGTGATAATAAAATTATAAAGTAAACTTTAAATTAAACTGCATAAAATTAGATAATAATTAAATCATTTTCTTTAATATAATATAGTATTAAGTTAATTATGATAAAAATAAAATTGTTAATTACTATCATCATTTAATAAATATATAAAATATATTTAGTAAAAAATAAATGAAGAGTTTTAATTTGACTCAACAATATCAATGATATTTTTGAAATATATAGAAAGAAAAAGATATTTTAGACCATTCAAAAATTTTACAACATTCATACTTTTATATATATTATAGATTATAAATCAAGATATAAGGGTAAAAAAGATAATTTACAATATAATCAATACATCAAACTAGAAATTTCTAAACCAACACACTTTAGTGGACTTTTTTCAACGGTACAATAAAATTTCTCTATCTTATTGACAATACACTTGTCTATATTTAACCCTTTAAATTGGTTCCGTGTGTCACAGCCCAACCCTCTTTCCAGCGTCGGAGTAGGGGTGATCCAGCGCCGGATCCTCCATTTCTCTTCCATCTCTTTTCCCTTGCCTTAATTTTTGAAACACGTCTAACCCTCGATGCTTCCTGCTTCTCGATTATAAACTTCAGTGAACACTTCATAAGCTTAACAATGATTCGAATTTCATCCCATGGTTCCAATTTACACTACAATGCTTAATAGATTAATCGTGGCTCCAAGATTACTCAATGTCCTCTTTAACACCCCTTTAAATTTGAAGTACTTATAATCTACATACTCCAATTTAACTTCATAATATTTTTAGTTTCATTTACATATTGTTAAAATAATTGTAATTCTAATAATCTCTTGAGTTCACTTAATTACATTATAATTATATATATTCGTCAAATACTTATTAGGTTTAATTCTTATATATAAAAAAAAATAGTACCAATGAACCTCAATATTATTTCTTATCACGTCTCCATTATCATTATCAAGTTTCAAATTATCTTTTGAAGTTTAAATTCGGCTGTTTAAATTCTTTTAGAAATTCTTACACCTCAAGTACCAAGTTTTAAAAAAAAATCCACAAAATTAAAATTGGTACGGAATGTACGGAAAAGGTTTATGGTTCACATTATTATTGATAGCTGAGATTTAACCTGCAATAAATTTTTTAATTGATAATCTAATCCAAATCTACAAATGCATGCAGCAAAACTTATTTCCTTTTATCGAATGGCATACTTGGCTTTGTCGTATTTATGCGGGAAAAGGTTCGTCGGTCCCATGACACCTCTTGTTTCTCAATTGAGGGAAGAAATATACATTCAGCCTTACAATGAAATTAAATGGAGTAAAATGCGCCATTTATGTGCGAAGGTGTGTTCAAGTTTCCTATTATCAACATATTCATAACTTATAAATATAACTTCCTTTCCCTCCTGTTTTTTCTTTATAATTATTATTATTGCAATTTATGTTTCGTTATTACAGGAGGATGTGCACCATGAACAGCCCTTCATAGCAAAACTTTTATGGGATAGTATATATTATTTGGATCCTCTTCTTAATTATTGGCCCTTAAGCAAGTTGAGACAAAAAAATCTTCAAATAATATACCATTATATTCATTACGAGGATGAGGTTAGCAGATATGCAGACATTGCGAATGCCGCCAAGGTATTCATTATATATGTGTGCTTCTTCGGACAACACAAACTTCACCTACTAGTTGTAGTGGTGTTCATTGAAATTTTTAAATTGATTTGTGACTTGTTTAATTAGGCACTTAACATGCTTGCTTCGTGGGTGGAAAATCCAAACGGAGAAAATTTCAGAAAGCACCTTGCTAGAGTTCCAGATTACCTGTGGTTAGCAGAAGATGGAATGAAGGTGCAGGTCAGTGCAAATTCTCTACATCTGTATATTGTTGATATATGGTTTAAGAATGGTGAAGGCAATTCAATCCCCCATTGTATAGATAAAATTTTTATGGCTTAATACATTTTTTGGTCCTCAAAACTTGTCGTAATAACATGTTTTAGCCTTATTGTTTTATTGTGGAATTTTTGACCCTTGTACTTTTATTTTGGACTTATGTTAACCCTTCCGTTTGTAGAATTTGGTCATGTGGTATCATATGGCCAATGGTTTCCGTCAAGACATGTTAGGTGCTAATGTGACAGTACAAGAACATGCCATATCATATATGCAGATCAACACCAAAGAAAATTAGAATTTTAATTTTAATTAGTAATTTTGCCCAGCGCTAACTCCGTAAGATTATATAAAATTATATTATATTACATTATATTTTTGATTTGTTAGAGCATATATGGAAAACTTATATTAGATCTATACGAATGTCATGAATTATATAGGTATCGTAAATTTATGTGAAACTGTAATAAATTATTTATATTTGTTAAAATATACATGTTTTTAACAATATTATTAGGAACAATATTATGATAGAGAGAAATAAGATTACATGACCAATATACAATTAATAAGAGGAAATATGGTTTTATGAGAAATAGAAATAGTGTAAACATCAAACACATATTGCTTCTAAAATCAACAAGGAGCCAAAAGTTACAAAATATCGTTGCTTTGGTTTAACTATATGACGCAGCGAAATAGCGAAAGAAATCAAGAACAAATCTAGATTTCTAGGGTTTGAGACTAAATCCCAAATTAGAGAATAAACTCTAGGTTTTCTAATATTTCAACAAGAATAATATTCAAAAAGTTTTCTACAAATCTCAAATAAAGAGTTTAAATAGTCTAGGTTTAGGCTAAATAAAATTACTAAACAGACCTCATAAATAAAAACAAAGTTTAAATAACCAAAATACTAAAAGGCCTAAACCACAACTAAAGTTGTCCTACGTTAGTCCCCTCCACTTGAACAAAACTCGACCTCGAGTTGATATCCGAATACAAAGGCTTATCTGATGGATGGAAGACATACAAAGCTGCAACATTGAATGTCTTTGAGATTCTTCAAGTATTTGATTCATAAGCCACATGAAAGTACTTGGCGCATTGGAACCAAAGATCATTACCAACCACTCAAACAAGCCATCCTTCTTTGGAGTAAGCAATGCAGGAACAGAACATGGACTCATACTCTCTCGAACATGTCCCTTCTTTAACAACCCCTCCACTTTCTCCCTCAAAATCTCACTCTCCTTTGGACTCATTCTGTAGTGTGGCTGATTTGGCAAACTAGCACTAGGAATCAAATCAATGTGATGCTGAATATCACGCATAGGTGGCAACCCATCTGGCAACTCATCTGGCATAATAGAATGGAATTCCTCTAAAAGTGGCTGAATTGCTTTCGAAATGTTCTGCTGCTCCACACTCAACACATCTTTCACAATAAGTATATGCAATTGATTTGTCTCCCTATAAGCAGTCTCAAATTCTTTCTCCCTATCAACAAGTAAAACCTGCCCCTCCATTTTAGAAGCTTTGGGTTGAGTTTTCCTTACTGAGGGAAGTAGGACGTAAGTAGTACCTTCTTTTTTCACCTTATACACATTTGCTTTCTCCTCATGGAGTGCATTCACATCATACTGCCATGGCCTCCCTAAAAGTATATAACATGCATCCATCTCAACAACATCGCAGTAAGTCTCATCTCGGTATAAGCCAACGGAAAAAGGAACCTTACACCTTTTATCAACATTTATCCTATCAAATGCTTTAATCCAACCTATTTTATAAGGTTCAGGATGTGGCTCAATAGGCAAATTCAACAAATCAACAAGTTTCTTACTCACAAGATTTTCACAACTACCATTATCAATAATCAAGGAGAACTGTTTACCTCCAATGGTGCATCTAGTGCGAAAATACTTGTGCCGCTAGTTCTTGTCATCTGCCTTTGGTTCGAGCATCATCTTCTTGACCACATACAACCCACCATCATCCTTATCATCATCTGACAAATCATTGATGTTAAATCGCCTCTGTATAGGTTGTTGCTCAGGCCTGACCACAGCTACAGGTTGTACAGGGGCAACTCCTCCCATACGAGCCCTACCGTTATTGTCAATCCTGTTGGCACCCAACAACTGAGCCATCTGTTCCGTAAGTTGTTCCATGGTCCGCTCAAGTCGACCCATATGTTGATCCATACGAGTCTCCATTGTTTGTTGTGCCGCCCTGAGGGCCTACATCCCTTGATCTCCGTCAATAGGATGGTTGCCTCCCGCTTCGTTATTTGCCATCAAGACTGGGCAAATCCTAGCTCTGATGCCAATTGACGCAGCGAAATAGCGAAAGAAATCAAGAACAAATCTAGATTTCTAGGGTTTGAGACTAAATCCCAAATTAGAGAATAAACTCTAGGTTTTCTGATATTTCAACAAGAATAATATTCAAAAAGTTTTCTACAAATCTCAAATAAAGAGTTTAAATAGTCTAGGTTTAGGCTAAATAAAATTACTAAACAGACCTCATAAATAAAAACAAAGTTTAAATAACCAAAATACTAAAAGGCCTAAACCACAACTAAAGTTGTCCTACGTCACTATAAAAAATAAGTGAAATCATTTCTAGAAGTGGCTCCATCATTCAATTTACTGAAAAATCAATATTCAATAGATAGCTGAAGGAGCAGGGGATTTTTTTTCTTTTCTTATTAATAGAAGGATGGTGAACTCAAAAAAACTTTCAAACTACATAAAGGGGTAAAGGATTATTTCTGCTTTTTTATGGAAAGAGGAAGGATTTAAAAAAAAAAATTAAGATAGAACTTTAAGGAAATGGGGGAAATTGTTGTGACCTTTTTTTTGGAAATGCAAAGAAAGATTTTATTATTTAGCAAATAAAGGTCATGAGTCATAAAAAAAGATCACAACATCCAACTTTGAGTATAAGTAAAAACACAGTAGAAAAAAATAAAAAATAGAAGGATTATTATGATCTTAAGTAAAAGTTGAAGAATTTAAAGATAAAAAATTTAAATATATTTATTTAAATAATTATAGAAAGACAAATATTTACATTAAACTTGATTTCATAGAAATTAATAGAAGGTTTAATTGAAATTTTATATGATGTTGAAATATATATATATATATATATTTATATTTATATATATTTATATATATGTATGTATGTATATATATGGATTCTCCTTTTTATTCTTTATGGATGAGAAGTTTTTCTTTTTTTCTTCAAATAATATGCAATTACTTTTTTAATTTAAAATTTTTGGCAATTCTTAATTTATTTAAAAAAAGAAATATTATGAAAATTTAAATCATTATTAGAAAAGACAAATAAATATGCTTAACTTCAAATTATAGAAATAATCCAAAGATCATTTGTGAAACTTCATATATAGTCATTGAAAGCATTATTATAAAAAGACCAAAATGACAGTAAAGTTGAAACTATAGGAATTGGAATGAGGTTATATATAGAATTTCATAAGGTTTTAACTTTAATATATTTATTATATAGAGATATAGATTATAAATAAATTTTCCTTTCTTTTCCTTTTATTTGCTTTTATACTCTCTCTCTCTCTCTCTCTCTCTCTCTCTCTCTCTCTCTCTCTCTCTCTCTCTCTCTCTCTCTCTCTCTCTCTCTCTCTTTTTATTTTCTTCGAGAGCAACAAATTTAATTCTCGCCTCTCGATAATCGGCTACCGCTAACTTAGTCAGTGTGACCCTAACTTTCTAGAACCTCCTAAACATGTTTTTGACCTTTTTTTTTTTTTTTTCAAAACTTCCTTTTTATCCTCCATAATCCAAGAAACATTGAAATTTACTATTCTCCATTGAATCAAGTTTATTTTCAGTTATGTGATTCTTCTCACCTTATTCTCCCTTATTCCGCCGTTAGGATTGTAAGGTTTCAATCAGCTTTGTTTTTGGGAACTTATGTTTAGAAATATTAAAAAGGAATCTAAAATAATGGTTGAACTTGAATGAGTAAGTTGGGCTCAAGTAAAACTTTTAAGGGTAAACTCCATAGACACCCTCTGTGGTTTAACCTTTTCCCACTGAGTACCCTAAGCTATTTTTTCTCTCACATGAGACCCAGAGTTTTGCTACCGTTCCCATGAGGGGTAATGGTCTTAGATTATCACTAGAAAGACAGAAAACTACTTGTACTAAAAAAAACATATTTCTTTGTGTTCATCCTAACTCCTAAATCGTCTTCGAAGTACGAGAGAAAAAGTGCACTTAAGGCTGCACTTAATTATTTTGCTTTGAGAGAGGAATTTATCAACCAGGGATTTTACTTGGTGAAATTAGTGGTCCATTGGTAGGAAGACAAATTGATTTATTATATTTCTATGGTGGAATTTTCCTATTGAGTCGCTATTGGGAAGATCGTCGAGGCAAGTTCACTGAATGGTAAGTTCAATACAAGTGGCTTCCTTGGCACGTTAAGGATGGAAATTTTGGTTGATGTATAATTTTTTTTATCCTTATTTGGTTTACATAGAATTTTCTTTAGAAATTCCTTTCTTAGTTTCATTGCCATCTGGGTGCTTAAGTAGTTAAGTTATAACATTAAAAGTAAAAATTTTGGGTTTAGCGTACTTGAAGTTTGGGTTTTCAAAATACTACTGCTTTTTTACCTAAAATGAAGACATACTCAATAACTGCATGATTTTCAATCAATTACTCTTATAAATCGATGTTAATCTTAGTATTTATTTTATTAAAATTGTATATTCTTGTCTCATGTCAGATGGTGGAATTAAAATTATATATTTTGGTTAATTTATTATTTGATGAATATATCTAATTATTGGGGTATTTCCCTTACTTTAATTTATATAGCCATCATCTTAGTTTTTTAAGCATTCCAATTTCCAATTGATAGTTTGGGTTATTTTTTCTTTGCTATTTTTATTGTAAAATCTACCCCCAATCCCCAAGAGTCAAAGCCCCAAGTGCATGAAAAAAAAATATTGGAGGAGATTTTGGGGATTTCATATAAGAGTCTTTAGTCTTGTTCAATAATTTAACACATCGATTACCCACTCATGGGACTGTTGCAAAACTCAGGGTCTCATGTGGAAGGAAAAATAGCTTAGCTAAGTGGGAAAGGGTTAAACCACAGGGATGTCTATGGAGTTTACCCAACTTTTAATATAACGGCATGATAGCCTAATTTGAGTTGATCGATATCGTCGAAAAAATTGGGTATTTGGATAATAATTTAAGAAAAATGATTGTACATAATCGGTTTTGTGAAAGTTTTCATAATACCAAGACGCGACATTAAATTTAACTATTAATTTAAAAAATTTGGCCACAAGTAAAAAAAATTTTAAAATTTCAAACTAAATTTGAATTTTTATTACATTTATTGTGATATATTTTAGCTTAAATATATGGCTATAATTGTACCACTTAATGATTCCGTCATAACCAACTTATGGTTCCATCATAACTCTCACAAAACTAATTCCATTGGATCATCACTCATAATTTGAAAAGAAACATTAGTATTTGGATACTAATTATGATTATTTAAATTTAGAAGACTTAATTTTTTAGGATAGTTGCCTTGTAAAGGCAAATTTTCACAAGTATAAAAAGATTGTATGAAATTTTCAAATATAAAAGTATCAAAACTTCGTCGAAACTCTTAAGTTTGAAAATTTAAGATGTATTTGGTGGAATTTATGAGATTTGAGAGGGTTACATTTAAAAGCTTTAATTTGAAGAACATTTATCTTGCATTAATCATCTACAGAGCGTTGGCGGCAGTCAAACATGGGATGCAGCTTTCTCAATTCAAGCTCTACTTGCTTGCAATATTCATGATGAAATTGGTGACACGCTGAAAAAGGGGCATGACTTCTTAAAGAAATCTCAGGTATATTTACCCTTAATCCCTTTTGTAAGGTCCTTATTTGACTTTTTTGATAAAATGAATTTTAATTCGATATTTGTAAATCTCATTTTTAAAAAGAAAATTTTAGCTTTATGATTATAGTTTTCTTTAAAATAATGGTCAAATTTGTATTTACATGCACTCGATCTTTAGTTGAAGTGATAGACGCATGTTTCTTGAGACCTCAAGTCTTATATTCAACTTCCATCATAAGTACCTCATTTGTGGGTTTTATTTAATTTATATATAAGATGTTGATTTCTTAATTATTGTTAGTATTATTAGGTTTGTTGTGTTAGTTTGTAAGCGCATGGTTCTTGAGACCTCAAGTCTCATATTGAACTTCCACCATACGTACCCCATCTGTATGGTTTACCTAATTTATATATAGGTTTGTTGATTTCTTAATCATTGTTAGTAGTATTAGGTTTGTTGTGTTAGTTTGTCTAATGACATTTAGATTTGTTGATTTTTCAATAGATGTATATGCTTATATGACATCTATCTAATATAATGAAATTTCCTTATTTCCTAGAAAAATTATATTTGCATTTCGACCAAGAAAGTCTAGTGAGTTTTTTAATCTAAAACCCTAGCACAATATTTGCTTTAACTTTGAAAACTTACCACCATAAATACTCAACTTTTTAAAATTTGGGGAAACTTTATGCTATTTGGTAAAATCATTTTTTATATGAAAAAAATTTCTTAGCCCACCTAAATTTCTCTCTCCTACAACCCCCTTACTAGACCTGCTCAAGGGCCGAGCTACCCACCCAAACCCGAAGGTCAGCCTGAAATTTGGGAGGGTTTGGACAAAAATATTAGGCCCGAATATCAGGCCTTGGACAAAGAATGATGCCTGATTATAAAACGGGCCGGGCCTTGGTCTTAGGCTTTGAAGCCCGAGCCCGGCCCGGCCCGGTCCATATTCATATATAATAAAATTTTGATGTTTTTAGTTTCCAAAATATGATATATGTATATATGATTAGTATTTTAAATATTACATATTAGAAATATTTTTAAAGAAAAATATAATCTTAAATAATTCTAAATATTATTCAATAATAATTCTTGGTTTTTTTCCTAAAATAATGTTATAATTATTATTTTTTTAATTTTTATTTGAGGTAAAAAAAATTTGGGCGGGCTTTTGTGCGGGCCTTGAACAACCATATTCAAATCTGTACAGGTCTTGGACAAAAGATCATGCCCGAATTTCGGGTCGGGCCGGACTTGGACAAGCCAAATCTATATTTTTCTCAACTCAAAGCCCGGCCCGAATCCGGCCCGGCTTGGCCCATGATCACCTCTACCCCTTATGTGACTTCTCATGATTCATTTCATATTTATACATTTCACAAAAGTTTAGCCTTACATTATAAAAAATTATCTTATTTATATGATAATTTTTATCTTTTAAGAAATTGTAGTGGTAGGTTTTAGAATAAGAAAAAAGAGACCAATTAATTAAGAGCCTTGTCAAGCGGATTATATATGGAATAGATTTAGGTGGATGATATAGTAAAACTCTTTTTATATTTCCATTTTTTTACCACAGATATTTTTATGTATTTAAGTTGTTGAATTTTTTATGGTTTAATAGACAAAATAGCCATCGAACTTGTACAAAATTATCGTTTTGACCCTTTAACTTTTATTTTGAAAATTTTGGCCCTTGAACTTGTACAAACTTGCTGTTTTGGCCCTATAACTTTTATTTTGAAATTTTTGGCCCTCGAACTTTTATTTTATGCACAATATAACCCTTTATGCACTATAAGGAAAATAGCTGATTTCCACGAAAAATTTCTATCCAAAAAACACTCTTTCCCATGGAAAAAATTTTCCCACGCACCTTATTATACTCACGGAAAAAAATTTTCTGTGGGTATAAGGTGCCTAGGAAAATTTTTTCTGTAAGAATTTTTGTGGGAATCGGCTATTTTTCTTGTAGTGATGCTAACGTGGCCAAATTATGTATTGACACGTGAAATTTTCTCATTGGGCCACGTCAACACCAAGGGCTATATTGTGCACAAAATTAAAGTTCAAGAGTCAAAAATTCCAAAATAAAAGTTGAAGGAGCAAAACAATAATTTTATACAAATTCAAGGACTATTTTATGCACAAAATAAAAGTTGGAGGATCAAAAATTCTAAAATAAAAGTTGAATGACCAAAATGATAATTTTATACAAGTTCAAGAGTTATTTTATGTATTAAACTAATTTTTTATTGGACATATTTAATTGTGCAATGGCATAATTTCGGACACAAAAGGTGAGGGATAATCCATCTACGGACTGGAAAAAATATTTTCGTCACATGGCAAAAGGATCATGGACCTTTTCGAATCAAGATCATGGATGGCAAGTTTCAGATTGCACTGCAGAAAGCTTTCTGGTATTATTTTTTTTTGTTTTAATGAATGCACGATCCAACCAGGTTTATTCTTTAGATATTCATCAACTTCAACCATCAATAGTTTAATATAATTATTAATATGACAACTTTTTCTTATATTCCATAGTCTTGCCTTCTACTTTCCGAGCTTCCTTCGAATCTTGTTGGTGAAGCATTGGAGCCAGAGCGTTTATATGATGCTGTAAACGTCATTCTATCTCTCCAGGTTAATTCTTCACTCAATTAGTTTTAGTTTTTTTTTTAAGCATTAATTTTAGTTTTAATTTAGGGAAAAAAACGATTTGATCCTATAGTTGATACGTACACTTTGAGCTCCAACAGACAATTACTATATTAACCAATCCGAATTCAAAACTGTAGTATCCATTGTAACCAAAAAAATAAAAATAATAAAAAACTGTAGGTCCATAGGAATATTACGTGGAACCTTTATTAAGTAGTGACTCCTATCGATTTTTTTTTTGTTCTTCTTGGTTAGTTGATAAAAGAAAAAAACATTGCGGGTTACATGCTGGCATATAAAGCCAAAATGGGTCCTCGACCTTTAGAGTGTCAAATAATCCCTCGTATTTCTAATTAAGTAAATTAAGCCCTTATTCTTTGAAGAGAGTACAAATGAATCCATATTGAAATTGAACCCAAAATCAAAAAACCTCCGTGAGAAATCCAAACCCAACCGATATCTAGTTGACTTAGGAAGTCAAATACTAAAACTATAAAAAAACTCATGGCCAAAAAAAGAAAAACCTGTTAAAAACTCAAATAGGAAGTTGTCTGAACCCAAGACCGAGATAAAAAAAAATCTAAATCTAATAAGAAATCTTAGAAAAAATAAGGTTATATTTGATATGGAAAATATTTTATGTTTTCATTTTCTAAAAAATACAAAGAAACTATCGTATGAGATATATGTTGTGAGAGGAAATATATACATGTTTTAAAAAATAAAAATAAAATTAAACCAAAAAATGAGATTAAAAAAAATTTATTTTGAATTTTAAATCTATTTTTATTTTCATTTTCTAAAATATGTATACATTCTTATAAATTATACATATTTTAGATGGTGATTTCTTTATATTTTTAAAAAATAAAAATAAAAAATATTTTCATATACTAAACATAGTCTAAAATTTGTGACCGAAAAACATTAAATTAGTAGAGACCTGATGTTGAACCTAAAATAGCCCAGATCCAAGACAAGCCTAACCTGTATTTGTCCAAACCGAAAACGACACCTGACCTGAACTCGAATATCCCGACTTGAAACCAACCCCCCCACCCCACCCCACCCCACCCACTCCCCGTCCCCCCGTCAATTCATTTGTCACTGCTTTTGGTCACATGGGCAGGTAAAAATATTCCACATCATACAAGCTTATTTAGATACAATTATAATATATACTAGATAATGACCAGCGCGCTTTGCTGCGCGGCAAAAAGAAATATTGCCCAATTCAAAGCATTCATAAGTTACCATAAAAGAAAATTACAATAAATAAATATATATATATATATATATGTGCTCTAATGTTGGAAAAAATAAATAATCATAACAGTATAATGAATTGGAATATCAATGTATATTCATTTTTTCTAATGATTCCAATTAATGTAAATCAAGTTAAATCAAGCTAAATGCTAAGAATCGTTCAAGGTAAACAAATAAGAAATATAGATCAAAGGAGTCTGATTGAGCAATATGATGGTGATTTCTATAATTTATATTTGCAAAAGATGCTCTGTTTGTATTCTTCTTTGGTTGAATCTGTATTTGCAGAATAGATACAATAATGACATTCAGCTATAACAAAAATACATATCATCAAGGTGACTATTAACTTACCAATAGAGCATAGATTGATCTGCCAAACAAAAAAAGTTTCACATTAATTAAAATTCACCATTGTTTACCATATTTTGTTCCTTATTTGAAACACTATTTTGTTGCTTCTAAAAGTCAATTTGTGAAGCTAAAAAATCTGAAGTTAGGGAAAATTCAACTATAATTCTAAACTAATCTCAATAGAAATGGTATTGTGGGTTCAAATATATCTACATCTACATGTGCCATACTTACAAATTAGTATAAATCACTTTAGCTGAATTTGCTAATATCATCTTGATTAATTCAACTAATATTTAAAATATGTGGATTATTATATTTTAAAACACAAATTATCAACTGCCAAAAAAAATCACAATAAAAGATTTTGAATGTGTTAGAAATAACACAAACAAAAACTATTAATAAAATTTTAACTAAATTTGACATATAAAAAGGATGCTCTAAAATTCCCTTTGATACAAAATGTTGACTAAATACTCGGTGACTAAATATAATGATAGCAACAATAAAAAAAAATACTTATTCTCTATATATAGTATATAATTTGACATGAATCTTTAATAGTCAGCAAAAGAGAAAACCAGAAAGTTTCTTAAGGAGCTGAAACAATGTTTGGCGCCAGACAAGAACAATTGACCTTTCTTGGATAAACTGCAAGTTAGATAAGAGAAGCTATCCTGCTACATGCAGTAAAGAGAATCATACTGGTGAATAAACAACAATTATAGGGATTTAATTAGATCCAAAAGAGCATAAATTAAGAAGCAATGAACAGTTTCTACCAGGAGGGTGTTCTAGAGGGCAACCACAAAACCACACCAACATATAAGGTTTATGAATTTTATTTTTTTTCCTTTATTAATCTTGGGTCTTACTTATGGTTTACTCTCTAAGCGCTTAGAAGAATGGAAGGTAGCCAAGTTGAGTCCCTAAATAAATAAGGATTAGAGTAGAACAAATGCTAATCTCATTATAACATATACCATGGGATACTTCATCATATTAGATAAATATTTAAGATCACCCAAAAGAAAAAAAACAAAGGAACATTCCATCCCTTCTGAATATATTGAAGAAACATTCATAATGTTAAAATAAGATATATATATATATATATATATATACACACGATTAAAACACTTACCTTATAGAGATATATGCATCAGCCATGTGCTGTCTTCAACTTTCTTTATCATGAAAACTTGAATCTCCAATATGAGTTTGTAACCTGCAAAGGTGACATCTAAATAATATTAAAAGGGTTAGATTTGACATTCAAATAAAAGACATCATCAAAACTGAAGTAAATTCAGCATTTAACAAGACATCTCATATAACAAATAGATTTCTCTTTTCTCTCTGCTCCCGCTCTCTCTAATTTAATTTTTCATTGTTGTAGGTAATCAATTTATTATTTAACGATTAATCTCTCTAATTTTTGGATGTCTTCCCTTTGAGTCAAATTCAAAACTGTATAAGCTTAACACTACACAGAGGAAAATTATCTCATCCATATATATTTCAAAGTAAGTTTAAGACTAAAACAAATAAAACCAAGCAATATTGATAAACTCATTCTCAAAACTAAACAATGAAAAAGGCATAGAATTGACAATATTTAAATGTGAAACTTTTCCATTTAAATTATCAAACACATATATGGAAGCATTCAATACGAACAAATATTAAAAAGAAAAATATAAGAGGCAATTTAAAATTTACTAGATTGAGAAAGAATAAACTCCCATATGATAAAAAGAGAAAAAAAAAAGTTATATTAAGAACAACATATTAAATTTACAGAGGGAAAAAAATGAAAGCGTAGAAGAAATAAAATTCCTAGGAAAAATATAGTAAAATTAATATATATATATATATATATTTATATTTAAGTTCCCACAACCTCGATTACACCGCCAGTTTGCATTCCTCTTTAGTCTTCCTCTCTCTTTGTCATCGCTGCCTGAAAAAAAATAGTCTTGTTAGATTTAGCAAGCCTTTGAAGTAGAAAGAAAAAAAAAATGCAAACAACACAATTAACTAAAATTCCAGAGTCAAAAGAACATTGAAAGATGGAAAGGAGAAAAAGAAAAGAAAAGATGCGAAGGGTAAGCGGACGTAAATAGAGGGAAATGAACAAAGAAAGAGTTTAGGAGGTTGGTGGTTGCAGAGATAAAATGGAAACATTTGGAAAGTAAAGGAGGATCTGGAGAGTGAAGAAGAGTGACCGAAACCGATGAAAAAGAAAGAGGAAGAAAGAAAGCCATAGAAAGTTCTAGACCACCACTATCAGCTCTTTTCCCGGTTCGTCTGATATTTATTTCTTTTTGGCTTCTAATATCCTTAAACGACGCCATGTTTTATTCTCTAATGAAGGGGAAAAAAAAAGAGAAAAAGCCAGCCAATCAGGGGCTGAAACATTGCAAAAAAAATTTGAGTAACAGCCGTTAACTTTCCTATATTTAGTTATAGATTATAGATTTTATATATATATATATATATATATATATATATAAATTATATTTATACGGTGGCAGACAAAAAAGGGAAGTTTATCAGCTTGGGAGCAAAAAAATTGTGGACTTTGGTTAGAGGTACGTGCAAGATATATATGTGTTACTTAAAGCTAAATTTGGATTTTATTTTTTATATTTTGGATTTTGATATATTCTTTTTTTGGGTTTTGATGTTAGCTACTCAATCCAATAGAATTTTTTGACAAGAATGTCATCGACGATGAGTAAGATATATTTTGAAGATAGATCACAACACATGCCATATATTATATATTCATGGCAATTTGTGCAAATTCTCTCATATACTAATCAATTAATTTAATTTTCCAGCTTTGTTGAATGCACTAGCTCAACTATAAAAGCAATGGTTTTGTTCAAGAAATTGTATCCAGATCATAGAAAGGATGAGGTTGAAAAATTCATCAATAAGGCCATAAATTTCATCGAAGAATCACAAATGCCAGATGGTTCATGGTAATTAATTTTCAATCCATAAAGCACCACTATTGAATTGAACTTTAATCCTCAGCAAAAGTTAAATCCCATCAAACATATAGGTATGCTTATTATTCCATGATGATAACAAGAGAGAAATTTCACAGGCTTGGAAGGTGGGGAATTTGCTTCATATATAGTACATGGTTTGCCCTTGAAGCACTTGCAGCTGTCGGAAAAACTTATGAAAATTGTTTGGGCATCCGTAAAGCTGTCGATTTTCTACTTCAAACACAAGGAGTTGATGGAGGATGGGGAGAGAGCTATATTTCCTGCGATAACAAAGTACTCTTTCAACCTACTCATTTCTTCCATTAGTTAAACATTAATTGTATTTATGAAGTGTTTGATATTTTTTGGTACATTTCCAATTACAGAAATATATAAGTCTAGAAGGAAACCGATCAAATGTGGTGCAAACTTCATGGGCTTTGATGGGTTTAATTCATTCTAGCCAGGTTTGTTAAACTGGTTTTTCTTTAAAAAATTGTTAATTCGAAAGCAAAATAATACAAGAGAAAATATATTCCAAATAATTTATTCTTTATATAGATTCATTGAGTAACAAGATTAACTCATTTAACTTTTTCTTCTTCCTTTTTTTTCCCTTTTAAGTAGGCACAGAGAAATTCTGCTCCTCTCCATCAAGCTGCAAAGGTTATAATTAATTACCAACTAGAGAACGGAGATTTTCCCCAAGAGGTACCTTCTTGTGATAATTCTACCAACAAATGATTATGATAGTGAACTAAATTGATGATGTATGGTAGAAAAAGAAAGTAACCTATTAAAATTATTGTTAGATAATAGAAAAAGTGCAAAAAGAAAATTAATTTATAATAAATAGCTCATTATGACATAAAGGGGTTTTTTTTTAAGGCCAAAATGACATTAAGGATTTAAAATTTTTTATTAATTTTGCCTATAATTAAATAATTTTTTCTCTTTTTAAATTCCTTTTTGTATATTTCTTCAACATATAAGAACTTTCATTTCTGTTGGAAGAACATATAAGAACTTTGAACTTTAAATTTGTTAGCATAATGACAAATGGTAGGTAGATTGGTTATAAAAGTCTAGATTTTATACTTGCAAATTTTCTCTTAAGCAATTTATAATTTATTTTAATCAAAGAGAACCTCTGGAACTAATATACATGATGTTACTCCTTTTTTATTGCTCTATTCCTAGACGTGTCCACGATCCATGCATGTTACAAACCTTAGAACAGCCTTGAACGAAGATTTAGGACCCGAGCTCCGTCAGTTGATTGTTATTATAGTATTAAACTATTTTAAATTTAAAACAATTGCAATGTTAAAATATATTTTCAGCAATATAAAACATTAAATACAAAAACTACTTTTTATTCTCTTATTTGTATAAACAGTCTAATATTCAATAATTATACTAAATCTAAATTAATTGAAGTTAAATCTCATTATTTCAAATCGCGTCGCATCGGTTAAATCTTAAACAAGAAAAAATACTCTCTAATCTATTGTTTTTTTATTCATAAAATTTGAATCTAAATATAATATTAAATTTAAAGTTTAAACGCCTTTAGTTCGTAATTGGTCTTGAATTTGTAATTCGAATATCTTAGCTAATAAGGAATGATGCATGTATTACTTGTTGGCAGGAAATTACGGGACTTTTTTGTTCAAACTGTTTGTTGAACTACCCAATGTATAGAACTTATATGCCAATTTGGGCCTTAGCAGAATATCGTTCGAAGGTTCTGTTACGAGCTTGAGGATAGCCAAGCCAGAGTTGCTACATTTTCTAATGTGAGTAAGAGTGCTGATTAAAGAGAATAATTTGGCGAATCATTATGGTTAGGTATGGAACCCTACATGTATTGATTCAGCTACAGAAAATTGTTGTCTTTTATTTGTTTTCAAACAGCCTGGAAGTTTGTAAATATTTTAACTTCCGTTTATATATATATATATATATATATATATATATATATATATAAAGTTGTTTTATGAAAAAGAAATCTTATGTAGGAAACAATATACCTTGTGTATTTATTTTGATTTTCTTCCATATGAAGACAAGTCATTTTCCCTCCAGTGGAACTTGTTATGTTACAGAACCTTAAGGGTCCTGATTCTACCATTCCAGCAACAATTACTCAGAAATAAAATTTCTGCTAATAATTAAACTAAACTTCATTAGTTTACATATAGTTAATGGAATTTTCTTTATATTTTTACATCATGTCACTACAAAAAAATTCCATTTACTGACACACACCTACACTAACGAAAACTTTATGTAAGTAAATGACACATATAACTACGAATATTACATCTGTCAATATAGAATGATCTTTTTCTGACCATCTATCTATTAATAACCATCTATATAGATATATCATGTTCTGACGCATTCTACTTTGGTAGTCAGTATAGGTTAAAATAGGCGCGTCATTCTTTTTGAGGACTTCTAAGACGCGTCATTTTAATTTTTGGGTTATTTTTATATAATTAAATTAAATAAATTTTTGAACTAAACGAGTTACACACGGGTTTTTCTACTTACCCGTTGGTAATTCCCAACATAATACACGGACGGGCCAAGTCTTATAAGAAAAATCCCCAAATTGCCAAATCCCATTCCCAAATTCTATGCTTTTGATACGGGATTTCAGGGCCCGGCACCAGTAGCCACCAACAGCCACTATCAAACACTTATTACTAGCTATTTGTATTAATTGACAGTTTAAGTAATTAATCATAGTTAGTTAGTAGTAAGTAATAGAAGTGGTTATTTGAATGGGATCCACCATGGGGATTATATCAATCTTTTATAACGGTTTGTAGCGAATATGAATTGAAAATCTCTTTCTTTAAACCTTCTTCTTCTTTTTCTTCTTTTTTAATTCCTTATGTTCTTCTCTATTCCTATTTCTCTCCTTCCCAATTCTCTTGAACTCTCATAAAGCCCGCATCATTGGTATCAGAGCTTTTAATTTTGGTAATGGAAAATAAATTTCAAACTGTAATAGAAGAGTTTCGTTCAGAAATTGAGTAAACTAGAATGAAGATACAACTCATAATTGATTAACCCATACAAAAAATTGATGGGACTTCGACTGGTGTAAATACTTTAACTTCTGTTTATATATATATATATAAAGTTGTTTTATGAAAAAGAAATCTTATGTAGGAAACAATATACCTTAAAAATCTTTTACTTGTGTACCGTATAACATCTTTATTACTTGTGTATTTATTTTGATTTTCTTCCACATGAAGACAAGTCATTTTCCCTCCAGTGGAACTTATTATGTTACAGAACCTTACGGGCCCTGATTCTACCATTCCAGCAAACAATTACTCAGAAATAATATTTCTGCTAATAATTAAACTAAACTTCATTAGTTTACACATAGTTAATGGAATTTCCTTTTTTTTTTGTTACATAATGGAATTTCCTTTATACTTTTACATTACATCAAAGGAAAATTTCCACTACATCTCTTATCCGACTTACTAATGGCAGATCTATAGTCTGCCCGGTGCTAAGGCTGGACTCGGCCATTTTCCACTACCTTAATTATATAATAACAAACACATTTCACATGAACTTATGTACATCTTAGTAGATACATCAATGGCATTAGAAAAGAAAAATGCCATTGACAGCCCTATATTTTACATATAGCATTTAACCCCAAACACCGTCAAAGAGGGGAGCACTAGATGCGGTCTCCCCGAAGGTCCTGAGCAAGTCCGAACAAGATGGATCTGCTTCTTGCCCTTGTTCGATCTCAAGTTCCAAGCTCAACTCCCTGTCGATATCATCTGAGGCTGCAATTAGCAGGAATTCACATGCTTCGTAGTTCAAAAAGTCCTGTGGATCAGCCGGATGGAACCTTCTGTTCCCCATCCTCCCTTGCAGGTGAGCAGGGAAGACTGCCTTGCGTTTGCTTTGGAGTCCCTTGAATCGAGAATTTTCACCAGATTGATCTGGGTTCTTTATTTGTATCACGAAGGCGCCTTCGCGGTCAATGTTAAGTGATTCTTGGGGCTCATTCTCTTTGTTTTCGAGTGGGAATTCAAGCTTGTAGATCAGATGTGTGTGCATTTTGTTGTTCTTCTTCCCTGAATTGTGCCTCACAATGCGGTAAACTCCTTCTCCAACCGCTCTCGTGGGAGGGTTACGCCGATGACCTCTAGTTGAAGTATCATATTCCTCTGCAGTGGAAAATTATAAAGTTTTAGTTCACCTCATTGCATTTGTAACAAGAAAAGAATAATAATAAATATGTAATGAATGAAGCAGCCAAACTACCTCCTTCCAAAGCAGTTTTCACATCTTCTACATTTGTAGTCACCAATTCAACAAAACCCCAGAAAGGTTGGGACTTCTTGCTTGGGTCTGGAAGGCTTTTCCGTCCCGTAACAATGAAACGTAACAGTGGTTCCTTCTCAATATTCACTTCCTACAAGTGATTTAAAAAGAGTTCAAGTGAGAGAGCAAGGTTTAAATCAAACAATCCAGTCGATATTAAAAGCCGCCATCTTTTTCTTCAAAATTAAAGTTGCACCAACCAAGTAATTAGATGAAATCAGTAGTAAATTATTATTATTATTTTTTTGGTCTCACCTGGCTGCCCTCTCCACCTTTTCTTTCATCCTCTGCAGAGCGGCCCCTTCGACGACCTTCACCAGATTTTCCCTTTGCACCCTCCTTGCCAGAGTGGGGGCCTTGCTTCTCCTCGATGGGTCTCTTACCGGACTCTGGCTGCAAGACAATGTACAATCGCTGCACATCGTCGGCGCTGTGAGCCTCCTTGTTCACTTTTGGCCTATAGAAGAAGAATATCTCTCCTCGTTCCTGAATTTTGCCACGGCCAATGAAATTAACTGCATATAAGAAAAGGAAAATACCCAAAAAATGTGAAAAACTTTATATGAGAAAATTAAAGACCTGAATCTCAACTTGGGCGTCATCTCTGATCTTGTGCTCTTGGCCTTGCCCCATAGTATTTTGTTGCTTCTTCTGGATTTTGTTGTCTTCTCGTTTAACTATGAGCAAACCAATGGAGCAACTGCTACTTTGCCTGTTCCATTAAAAGAGGAAAGAAACGGCGGTAGCTAGGAATCCAATGAGAAAGAGTAGGGTGTAAACGGTTCGGTTCGTTCAAATATTAGGTTTTAATATCTTAATGGTTTGATTCGATTCGGTTTGGATATTTTTTTAGGTTTTCGGATAATTAGAGTTCACTCATTTTAGACATTTATTCCTTTGCAAAAGTTCAAATAATATATAAAAGCTTTGGATCATTCTATTTTGGACTAATAAAATCAATTTTGAACTTTTATTCTTTTCCAAAAATCCAAATAAGATTATAAAACTTTGGATCCTTCAATTTTGGGTCAATAAAATCAAATAATTTTTTTAAAAATTTTAATTCATTTAAATAATTCGATTTAATTCGATTTTCATTTAGACTATTCAATTTATATATATATATATAATAAAAATCCTAACTGAATTACCGATTCGATTCGGTTATCGATTTTTTTGGGTTTCTTACACTTCCCAAATGGGGAACAACATGACATTGACACATTCCAAGTTGAAATCGCTGGAAACTTTCCTAATAGCCACGGTTTTTTTAGGTCATGACTCATGAACCACTTTTATCCTTAAAGTTGCCACGTTTCCCCTCATTTTGCCGTTTCACAAACCCACACATATTTATAAATGAATATATAGAATATAGAATATAGAATATAGATATATCAGATATATATAGATTTTGATAATAACGGTGGAACGGTAGCGTTTGCAGGTAACGATAGAGGACTTCCAGTCTTCCACAGAGCAGAATGAAGTACGACAAAAAATGGTTCGTGAGGGGACGAACTGGTATTCGATCGGTGCAGTTAGCACCAGTCGTGCTCAACGTACCACCCTTTTGAGTTATGCAAATCCTAATTAGTGCATTGGGGCTATCCCCATCGCAAAGCAGGTGCAATGGGGGACCGTATCAACTACAATTCGCAATACTGCAATGCAGTTCGATGACGTGGGTCTTCTCTGGCATGACGCATTGCAGTCCGGAAGAGTCAATAACTTAACGCCCACAGTGTCCTCACGTCAACGTTAACTCTATTTTGCAAGTTGGAATAATGAAGCAAGATCCCGTGCAACATTTCTGAAGTTTTGTATTTTAAACTGGAAATATTAAAAGCGAATATATTATTTCTTTAAATCAATATTAAAATCCTAATTTGATTTAAATAATTTTCAACCTAACTGACAATTTATTGCATTTTATTTTGAAGAGAGAAAAAATAATACCCTGTTCACAATGGCTTTCATCAGTAAAATTATTGCCATTTTAGTTAAATTGATATATAAAAAATATAATCGCATGTAAGATTGCGGAGACGTTGAATTTCTACCAAAAAACAATAACATTGAATCATGAGACTTTTGATAAAATAAACTTTTACAATAATTGGAATTAATCCGTGGACAACCTTTTTTTTTTTTTTTCAAAGCACTTTACATTTGAAGAATATCAAAGCTAATTGAAATTGCTACTATCTATATCCAATATTGGAAACACTTTGGTTTGAAGGAAGCTCCTTACCCTCAAAATGTAGGCCCTGCAATTATAATGAAATTAATTTATGAGACTACGGAATTAAAAATAAAAAAAAAATTTATCTGCACATTCGTCATAAAGAAGAGCAGCCCCAAAAAGTACCATCTCTCTATAATGATTAAATCCAACAGATGATGCAAGTGGTCGACAAAGATTGTTAGTCTTGCAGGTAGTATTGAAGCGAACAACATCACAAAAATGACTATAGTCAAGTAACATTTTCGCATCTGCCCAGGACGCATTAGTTATATATCAATCCATCTACATCAAGTTGCATAGCATAAAAAATGACTGATTCTCTACCTGTTGTTTTTGGAAATAATTCAACAACCTCCCAGCATCTCCTTCTTTCATATCTCTCATTCGTTGGGAGCGCAGGTAGTTATTATAATCAATGCGAAGAAAACCAATATTTTCCCGACCTCCAACTTGCCTATTCATGAACTCAAAGGCTGATTTTTGGGGAATACCAGAGTCATCTGCCATATTTGCCTTAATAGCTTGAGCAAAGGTCACCTTTCTTTGTGAGGGAAGCATGTGAGCTTGCTCAGGTGGTACAAGCTCATGATTATGGTTTTTCTCAAAATGAGTGACCTTGTGTTTTCCACCAGACTGTCGAGAAATGGTCATCTGTGCCAAGCAACCTGTTCTTACTTGCTTTTGAGGTCTCTTAACTTCTATGTACTGTTTGTCTACTTGTCGAAAACCACTCTTGCAGCAAAGAAATCTTTGGGACACCACATGTCCATCTATTTTACTTTTATTTTTGAAATCTTTTCGAACACTGAAGCCAACTGTTCCAGCATACTTCTCATAAAACCAATATGCTTCTGTCTCTGATTCAAAATGCATGTTCAGCTTTGGCACCATCTCCATTAAACCTATGTTTGGATCTCTATTTTTTTCCATTTTATCTGCAACAATAGATTTACTGAACATATACCAGAGGCAACAACGACAATAATAACAATAAAAAAAAGGGGACTCTGCAGCAAACAGGGCAACAAGGCAAGGACTTTCGTGATATTGATAATATTTTTACTATATTAAAAATAAGGACAAACTACTAGTATATTCAATCAGACTTAACAAAATACACCAATGTGTAATATTTGTTGACAATCTTTTGCTTCAACTTCCATCGTGATATACAATTTTTAACATAAATAAATGATGTTGGGTGATAATTAAAATTCAGAAACATGTAAACCAAATTGAAAAGAAGGAAAAAAGAAAAAAAAAAAGCTTTTGAATATACCTCAAGTGAAAAAGAAAAAGGCAACTGAAGATGACAAGCAAGATCTTTTTGAAATTTCCTTTAACGCAAACGGAAGTTCTTCACCTGAAGATCTCAATAATCGAAAAATGCAGTGAAAAAGGATGGTAAATAAAAGAAAGAGACGCCAAAATAAGATACATAAGAGTTGGTTCTACCTATTGTGACAATTTATCGAACATGTTAAAGGCAATAGAAATACGACTTCTATAATAAGTATCGAATCAAAGCTAAACAAGAGTTGGATTACGTTTTAGATGGTACCAAGAGAAGGGCATAAAATGAACTCTAGCTCGGCACTGACAAAAAGCATGAAAGAAAATTTAGCATGCTAATGGTGTAGAGTTTTATTCATGAATAAAATAAACTACTTATTCTATTTTACTATTTTTTGGGTAAGAAAAATTTTTAAGTAATTACCCACCCATTATCTGATAAGTGGCCCATATTTTTTCTTATGATCTCATGTCACGTCAATTTTTGGTTTTGAAAAAGAGTCCTTGATGGCAGGACTACTGCAAATATAAATAACCACTTGGGTCCCTAGTCTCAACAGACGTACAAAAATTTTCTTGACACCATCTAAAGATTTTCTAAAGTTTTTGTGAGAGACTAGAAGTATCCAAGTAAAGGAAAGCTGTTTTTCAATTGCTGGAGGTATAATTTTCAATTCTTAATTTTCCGCATCAAGTTTTTTTAAATAAAGATGTTAGATTTTTTTGTGTGAATTTGTTCATACAGTTTAAAGAAAGTCTAACAGTTGGTATCAGGGCGATTTATCATCTGTCTTGATTGGTTTTTCTTTCTTGGTTTTTCTCTATTATTGAGATAAAAAAAATGGGATCTTAAAATTATAATTTTTGTCAGTTTTAATCGGGTTAAAATTTGGTTTCTTTAACTTGTATAAAGCAAATAACTGACTGTGAATTTGGTTTTCTTCTCGTCTGTACGAGATAGAGTTAAAGTTTCATGTAACTTTTGCAAGTGTGGCCTAAATCAAATTTGATAGAAAGAATTTTTTTTATGGAGTACAATGTTATGGGAATCTGTTTTCCTTTTGTTACATGAATCTGTCTATTATGTTACCTAGTTTGTAATATACAGTAGACTAAAGACATTCCTGCAATACTAATATGAAAGAAATGTCATGTGGTTAGTGTAAATTTAATTAGTTAAAGATTAGCCACAGCACCTTTAATTATATTAAATTACACATTATGTTGTGAAAAGTGTATTAATAGTAATTTTAACAAGAAGAAAGTAAAGATTCTTATATATTCATCATGTGAACACCCTTTTATAAAGCTATAGTACTCGGCATGTGAGTACACTTTTTCTTTTGTCGGCCATTTAAGTCTTTTAGTCGTTTTCAACCGAAAGTAAAAAATAAAAAAAATAAAAAATAATTGGACGATGGGGTCATATTGTGCCTGCAATTATTTTAAGACTCCTTTTGGATGATGGGGTCTTGTTGTGCCTGCAATTATTTCAAGACTCCTTCTTTATTTTATCATTTAATCTTTTGTGGCGTTTTGTCCACTTTTATAATACATTAAGTGTTTTTGACCACATATATAGAAAAATGACATTCATTGTGATTATTCATATTAAATATAGTAAATCTTATCTCACAGGAATTTTTATTATATTTTTATGATTAATCAGAGATGAAATGACAAATTATTTTCTTAATTTACCCACAGGAATTAAGAAAGGAATATAATTTGTTAGTTTCTTCATAAAGAATACTTATGAATCTTTAAATATTAACTTAGCCCACATGCAGTTTTTATTTGTTACATGGTTTATAAATTTGAAATATTTATGCATGTTTTTACATTGGTAAAGCATGATTTGTTTATTTGCCTCAATTTTGTAAAATAAGCATGTTTTATTATTTTATGCAGTTATACAACCTGTGAGTATCTCTGAGATAAAATGTGATATTCCTGATTTAAATGGCGATAACTATAAGATATGGAAAGAAAGAATTCTTCTTCATTTGGGGTGCATGGACATTGATTATGCTATAAGGAAAAATGAACCGCCTGCTCTTACTGATGCTAGCACTCCGGCTGAAATCGCTCTTCATGAACGTTGGGAGCGATCTAATCGCCTCAGCATGATGTTCATAAAGACAAAAATTAATGCTAGCATCCGTGGTTCAATTAAGGAGTGTAACAATGTCAAAGATTTACTGAAGGCTATTGATGAACAATTTGAGTCTTCAGACAAGGCCCTTGCCAACACCCTAATGGCCAAGTTATCGTCAATAAAGCTCACCAATGTAAGAGGTGTGCGTGAGCACATCATGTAGATGAGGGACATTACGGCTCAATTAAAGTCTATTGAGGTTGAGATGTCTGATTCTTTCCTTGTGCATTTCATACTGAATTCCCTTCCAGCTCAGTATGGACCTTTTAAAATCTCTTACAACACACATAAGGATAAGTGGTCAATTAATGAACTTCTGACCATGTGTGTACAAGAGGAAGGAAGGTTGACTATGGAAATGGGAGAAAGTGCACATATGGTAACACAAGGAAAGAACAAGGGGCAAGCCAAACAAAATGGAAAAGGTAAGATACCTGCTCAGATTGACATCAAAAAGGAATTCAAATGCTTTTTCTGTAAAAAGAAAGGGCATATGAAGAAGGATTGTGTCAAATACAAAGCTTGGCTTGAGAAGAAAGGTACCCCAATCTCATTTGTTTGTTATGAATCTAATTTGGTTGATGTTTGCCATAACACTTGGTGGATTGATTCTTGTTCTACAATCCATGTTGCAAACACCTTGCAGGGCTTTCTAAACAAAAGGAAGCCGGTGGGAAGTGAGCAGTACATCTATTCAGGGAACAAGATGTCATCACTTGTGGAAGCAGTGGGAACATGCCAATTAATTTTAAGTTCTGGTTTTGCTTTAAATTTGGAAAGAACATTTTATGTACCAAGTTTTTCTAGGAATTTGATTTCAGTTGCAAGACTTACACCTTTGGGTTATTCGTTTAGTATGGATATTTCTTTGAAATTATATTTTAAATCTGAACTTATTGGAACTGGTACAATTGTTGATGGGCTTTATCAAATCAAATTGCAAAATGATGTTTTTCAAAATGTGTTGCATGTTCATAGTGGTGTTAAAAGATGTGTTATGAATGAAGAATTCTCTATGTTGTGGCACTGTAGATTATGCCATATATCCATTGAAAGGATTAAAAGATTGGTGAATGATGGAGTACTTAGTACTCTAGACTACACTGATTTTCACACTTGTGTAGACTGCATAAAGGGAAAGCAGACTAACAAGTCAAAGAAAGGTGCCAAGAGGAGTTTAGACAAATTAGAGATCATACATACATACATTTGTAGTCCAGATATGGACTCGTATGGTCAGAAATACTTCATCTCCTTTATAGATGATTATTCACGATTCATGTATCTCTACTTGCTTCATAATAAAAATGAAGCATTGGATGCTTTTAAAGTGTTCAAAGCAGAAGTGGAGAAACAATGCGGAAAGCAGATTAAGATCGTGAGATCAGATAGAGGTGGAGAATACTATGGTAGATACACTGAGGGTGGACAAGCACTTGGTCCATTTGCGAAATTTCTTCAAGAGCATGGGATAGTTGCTCAATACACCATGCCTGGGTCTCCAGACCAAAATGGTGTAGCCAAAAGAAGAAATAGAACATTAATGGACATGGTGCGGAGTATGCTTAGTAGTTCTAAGCTTCCCAAATCCTTATGGACTGAAGCTCTTAAAACGGCTGTGTATATATTAAACCGGGTTCCAACTAAGTTTGCGGCATATACGCGTTTGGGGATGCCCGTCTGAAGTGAGAGTTTATAACCCACAAGAAAAGAAACTGGACCCAAGGACTATAAGTGGGCATTTCATTGGATATGCTGAAAAGTCCAAAGGTTACAGATTTTATTGTCCATCTCACAGCACTAGGATTATGGAATCAAGAAATGCAAAATTTCTTGAAAATGACTTGATTAGTGGGAGTAATCAATCTCAAAACTTCATTTTTGAGAAGGATTATTGTGATGCACAAACTCCCATTTCAAGTGACAAATTGGTTATCGTTCATAATACCCCTCAAGTTCAATTGGGTGTTGAACAACCAACCATTGAAAATCCACAAACTATTGATAATCTAGTTGATCCAATTGTTCAACAAATACCTGAAATTGTTGAACAACCAGTTGTACAACCTGCATCTCAGCAGGAAGATGATACAACATTAAGAAGATCAACTAGAGAAAGGAAATCAGCAATCCCTAGTGATTGTGTTGTGTATCTACAAGAGGCTGACTATAATGTTGGAGCCGAAAATGATCCTGAAACATTTTCACAAGCCATGAGTTGCAAAGAATCTGATTTGTGGCATAATGCTATGATAGATGAGATGAATTCCATGGCATCTAATAGAGTCTGGGATTTTGTCAAGTTGCCTGATGGTGCAAAAGCTATCGGATGTAAATGGGTCTTTAAGACAAAAAGAGACTCAAAAGGCAACATTGAAAGATATAAAGCTAGACTTGTTGCTAAAGGATTCACTCAACAAGAAGGAATTGATTACACGGAGACATTTTCTCCTGTATCTAAGAAAGATTCTCTTCGTATCATTTTGGCGTTAGTTGCACACTTTGATTTAGAATTGCAACAAATGGATGTGAAAACGGTGTTCCTCAATGGAAATCTAGAGGAGGAGGTTTATATGAAACAGCCAGAAGGATTCTCCTCTAACAATGGTGAGCATTTAGTATGCAAGCTCAAGAAATCCATATATGGATTGAAACAAGCCTCCCGTCAGTGGTACTTGAAATTTCATGATGTAATCTCTTCATTTGGTTTTGAAGAAAACATCATGGATCAATGCATATACCAAAAGGTTAGTGGGAGCAAGATCTGTTTCCTTATTCTATATGTGGATGACATTTTGTTAGTAACAAATGATAAAGGGTTGCTATATGAGGTGAAACAGTTTCTCTCTAAGAGTTTTGATATGAAAGGTATGGGTGAAGCATCTTATGTCATTGGCATTAAGATCCATAGAGATAGATCTAGAGACATTTTGGGTCTATCTCAAGAAACCTATATCAATAAAGTGTTAGAGAGATTTCGTATGAAAGATTGTTCACCAAATGTAGCACCTATTGTGAAGGGTGATAGATTCAATTTGAATCAGTGCCCGAAAAATAAGCTTGAAAAGGAACAAATGAAAAACATTCCATATGCTTCTGCTGTCGGAAGCATAATGTATGCTCAGGTTTGTACAAGACCTGACATTGCTTTTGCTGTTGGAATGTTGGGAAGATATCAGAGTAATCCAGGTTTGGATCACTGGAGAGTTGCGAAAAAGGTGCTAAGGTACCTTAAAGGGACCAAAGACTACATGCTTATGTATAGGAGAACCGACAATTTGGAGATAGTTGGTTACTCAGATTCGGACTTTTCTGGATGTGTTGATTCACGAAAATCAACATCAGGATATGTATTTATGCTTGCTGGCGGAGCCGTTTCTTGGAGAAGTGCAAAGCAGACATTGACTGCCACTTCTACCATGGAGGCTAAGTTCGTTTCTTGTTTTGAGGCTACCTCACATGGTGTATGGCTAAAGAGTTTCATATCTGGGCTTAGAATTGTGGATTCTATTTCTAGGCCATTAAAGATGTATTGCGACAATTCAGCTGCTGTTTTCTTGGCTAAGAACAACAAAAGTGGTAGTCGAAGTAAACACATCGACATTAAGTATTTAGCCATAAGGGAGCGCATCAAGGAAAACAAAGTGGTCATTGAGCACATTAGCACTGAATTGATGCTAGTTGATCCTTTAACAAAAGGCATGCCACCGATGGGTTTTAAGGATCTTATAATGCGATTAGGACTTGGTTCTATTTTATGAAATAAGTCCTAATTTTCTATGTTGAAACTCATTTGTTTGGTTGTTTTTTCATTATGGTGTACGCATTTGGTTTGAAAGACAACAATTATGGTTGGACCTTGAAATAAACATAAGGTTTATTCATAAAGTTGACTGACATTGGAGTGACAAAATGCATAGTGATACATGGAAGATAATACTCACTATTAGGGGACTTGTCGCCATGATCCATGTATTTCGTTTCTTTCTTGAGTTTAAAAGATTCATGGATTTTGTAAAAATATATGGGCCAAGTGGGAGAATGTAGAGTTTTATTCAAGTCTTGAATAAAATAAACTACTTATTCTATTTTACTATTTTTTGGGTAAGAAAAATTTTTAAGTAATTACCCACCCATTATCTGATAAGTGGCCCATATTTTTTCCTATGATCTCATGTCACGTCAGTTTTTTATTTTGAAAAAGAGTCCTTGATGGCAGGACTACTGCAAATATAAATAACCACTTGGGTCCCTAGTCTCAACAGACGTACAAAAATTTTCTTGACACCATCTAAAGATTTTCTAAAATTTTTGTGAGAGACTAGAAGTATCCAAGCAAAAGAAAAGCTGTTTTTCAATGGTTGGAGGTATGATTTTCAATTCTTAATTTTTCACATCAAGTTTTTTTAAATAAAGATGTTAGATTTTTCTGTGTGAATTTGTTCATACAATTTAAAGAAAGTCTAACAAATGGTTCATCAAAAGAAAGGAGGGAAATCTGTAACAAAAAAGAGAAAAAAAAAAGAAAAAGTAAGGAGGGAAACTAGAAATAAAAATGCACAAATATTCAGATTTCTAGGCATTTAGTGGGAAAATAGAGTTAACGTTGACGTGAGGACAGTGTGGGCGTTAAGTTTTTGACTCTTTTGGACTGCAACACGTCATGAGAGGAGAGACCCATGTCATCGAACTACAGTATTGCACTATTGCGAATTGTAGTTGATGCGGTCCCGTGCAATGGGGTGGCCATTGGCACCCGTCCATTGGCACCCGTCCATTGGCACCAGTGTCAGTGTCCTATGCAATATTTAATAGGACACATATTTATATATTAGGATATATAAGGGTACATTTTGGTGCACCGACAAGAAAAGAGAGATAAATCATGTATATTTTATAGCATAATTTACATTATTTACATAGATTTAAATTGTGAAGATGATTATTTATTTTCTTGGTGTAAAATGAGTTAATCCTCTCTACTTTTAGAGAAATAAGTCATTTTATACCAATAAAATGATTAATCATTTTGACAAGTCAAAGCTATATAAATAATACAAATCATATTACAAAATTATATATAAATTTTCTTCTTATCTTCTTTTCCCATTCTATTCATTACACCAAACATACCATTAATATATAGCATTATTAGTGCCCAACATCTTATTCAAATTCTATTTTACTCTTTAAAATTTAAAATTTAAAATTCAAACTATTTTAGTCTTTCCATTATTATTTTAACAAACTTTGTCCTCAAATATCAACTTACTATAAATTTGCTATTATGATACTAATTGTTTTTAACTTAAAAATATATGTATTATATGAAAAAAGATAAAAAAAAATACTGAAAAATATTAACAGATTATATAGATGACACTTATATATATGGCATAATAGAGAAGAGAACTTTAGTATTTTCACTGCTATGAGCCAATAAAAGTGTACTTTTACAGCTAGGGGTGTAAGTGATATAGGACTACTAGCAAGCTATTTGGGCTCAACTCGAAGAAAATTTGAATTCGGCTCGGTCAATGTTAAGTCGAGTTCCAGCTCAGGCAGCTCGCGTATCGAATCGAGCTTAATTCGAGTTTTTGGATGCTTGACTCAAAGCTCATCGAGCTACTCGAGTATTTGCTATAATACTAATTTATTTGGTATTTAATTATTTAATTATTGATTTACCCCTTTTAAACTTGAATTTGGCATATTTGAACCAAACTCGAGCTCCAGCTTGAATTCGAGTTTTAGGTAGAAAAATAAGCTTTTTTCACTTTAGGTATTGAGCTTGAGTCGAGCTCAAGTAGCTCGATTACCTGTCTCGAGCTGAGCTCGAGCTCAGGTAACTTACTACTCGGCACAGCTCGACTCAATTACACCCTTATTTACATCCCATTGTGACAGAACTTCAAACGAGTATAACTTTGAACTCCGGCGGAATTAATTTTGCCTATTATAATATATAGAAAAATACTGTTTTGAGAGCTCTATGATAAGGTCTAACTACTTTACCATTAGGGGCTTGTTTTCGAGGCAAATTCCTTCATTTTCATGGTCTATCAGGCCTTTTTAGTTTTTTTAATATTTTGGGCTTTAGTTTTGGTTTGTTTTTAGGCTTTATATTTTGTTTCCTTTCTGACCCTAATTTGCAAATTTGGGCCGATGGGCTAAGGAAGAAATAGATAGGCCTTAATATAAAGATGGAGCCCTTCAAAGTTGATCGGCCTAATGGAGGAAGTGAATTGTCACAAGATCAGCATATTTTTAATTTCTAATTAATATTGCGACAATCACTAAGGAAAAGAAGCGGGCGTCTAATCGGACAGAGATTAAGCCTCGTGTTTAATCTGGAATATTTGAATTCCAGGCGGCATAATCATAGGGCCTTGATATTAGCCTGAAGACAACTACAAGAAGCATTAAAATTAAGAGATAGAGGCATCAACAACTCTTTAGACGAAACAGACAACACTCTGCTCAAACTTGGCATGGCCATTTTCTCTTTAACTTTGTCTACAAAGTTCTCTTTTAGAATGTTCTTGTTCTAGTTCTGTTCCTTTCTTGTCATCCACTCTATTATTACAATTTCTAGTTATTAAGATTTTTGAGAATTCACCTAGCCTTACATCGGCCAGCTACAATCGTTCAGTTTTGTCACGCCCCGACCTGCCCGGGTCGGCCACGTGGCAACCACCATGCTGCCTCGAAGTACGTGCCGACCGGTCACGCACCAGAAGTACCGTAAGGCATTGAAATGGATATCATCGCTGTAAAACAAAACTAAAATTTTAATTAGAAAACATTTAATAAAATATTTAATTTATAAGCAATACCAGTGGACTAATTTAAAAGAATACCTACACAGCGGAAACCACTAAACCTAAGCCACCGACGTCTCTTAGTGAGCCTCCTTTCTATTGCTGACTCCGTATACCAATTTGCATCCATCCACATTGGATACAGGTGAGTGACAGAGGTTCTAAGAATCTCCATCTGGGGTTAGGGGAAATAAGGGAAATCCAAAATAAAATAAAATAATAATAAATATTTTTCTTTGAAAACTCTTTCAAAAACTTTTTAATAAATAGATATATAAATCTCAAATGGGCTGGTAGCTCTATTATACTGGAGGCACGACCCGTCGGCCGCTTTACGCCTCACTGCACCGAGGGCTATCTCTTTTCTCATCTATAATTATTTTCTCTTTTCTATCTTTCTAGCACTTTCCCTCGGTGGTGCCTCGCTGTGGTGGAACACAGCGAACTGGAGCTCTGGCGAGTTTCCCTACGTGCCTCTCCCAACCAGGCTTGACTCACCGTGCCCCTCGATAGGGGTCCACGGCTGAGTATCATGCATGCTCTCAAACTCGGTTCACGCTCCTGCAAATTGGAGCTCCGAGGAACCCTCTCAATCACTCATCTCCCAAGGGCATCGTACCTTCAATAATCATAATAATAATTTTTCAAATATATATATATATATGCATAAAATATTTATATTCAAAACATATAGTCACACACACATAAGTTTATATATATATATATATTTTAAAACATCCCACTCACTGTGTGGGTATATCACAAACAAGTATGTGTGTGTGGATCCCCCATATCCCAAAACCTTTTTGAAAACATTCATGTTTTTAAAATCATTTTTAAAAAACCTTTTTCCCCAGTGGCTAAACAAAGAAGTCTAAGTCACTCACAGTGATGGGAGATTCGTATACTCCCAAGCGCTCCATGTAGCTCAACCTCCGGAGCATCGCCGCACTCGATTCAACCGGAGCCCTAGTACACGAAAATATACGTTAGCATTCATAATTAAATTTATGAATGCACCTACGAGGCTCTAATATGACCTAAGATGATGTTTGGATGGGGTTTGGAAGACTCGAAAGTGTTTTGAATTGATTTCGGGAGGTAAAAATGACCATTTCACCCCTAAAGGGCAAGAACGGGGTCGGATCTAGAGTGAACCGGTGCCGGTTCTCTTCGACCCAAAGGTCGGTCACTGACAAGCAGAAACGGCGTCGGTTCACTCCAATTCCGGCGCCGGTTCTGTTCTAGGTTTCCAACCCGAGAACTCTTCAATTTTTCTCTAAATTCGAAACCGATGCAATCGTCTACCAATTTAGCTACAATTTCAGATGCATGTACCTTAATGCATCCACGACACGTTTACCGAAAGAAAAACGAGAAACACAAGCTCAAAGTTCCTAGATCTCGAATCTAAACTTAAAATTTAACTAAAAGCTGAACCTAACTTTGAACTTGGATCTCTCCTAAACCGATGCATGAAAAAGCGTGCAAACTTAGAAAAACGTAGATCGAGGAGTTAAGAACAACTCACCAAGATCTCGCCTCGAACTTGCAGTCGGTTTGTCCGGATCCGCCAATTGTCCAAAATGCCTCTGTTTGGCTCTAGAGAGAAAAAGAAAAGAAAATGAAAGAAAAAGAAAAAGAGAAATGAAGAAAAGCTTCGGCTCACCCCTATTTATAGAGGAGCCCGACACCGGGTCTACTCGGGCCCCGGGTCAAACTTTTTCCCCTTTTTCAATTTTTTTTCATTTTCACCCATTGGCTAAATCCTTTGCTTTCTTGTGCCAACGGGGCCCATAATAAATTTCTAGGGACTTATTTGGAGGTCTTTTTGGCATTTTACTAATTTCCATGCACGGTTAATTACTTTTTCTTCTAACTCCATCTTATCCTAATTTAAACTTCTCTTCTTAATTAGACACATCCGGACCGACATATTGTTTAATTAATACGCCATCTTACACTATTCCGTTTGTACGAAAAAGTCATGCTAGGTCCGGGTGTGTCAACTCTCCCCTCATTCTAAAAATTTCGTCCTCGAAATTAAATAAGGTGCCTTGGGGAGGTTCGGCTTCCATTTGAAGCCCTTGTTTCGTTTTCGAATAGTGTTCTCTTCACTATTTGCCGTTGAAGTTTATCACGCTTTCGCTGCGCACTCTGATCATTCTCTCTCTCAAGAGTGGCTTCATCGCCCTTAAACTCTTGAGTTTGAACCTCATCTCTTCCTTTCACACTTCTTTCTCTTCTTAGGAGTTCTTTCTCCTTTTTCATTACCATTGTCTCTTACTTCGAGGCTATCTCCGAAAGCGTTTTTTGTCGTTTCGTGGTCTTGTACTCATCCTTGTAACCAACTCATCCTTTACTTACACTTCTGCATGGAGATGGCTCCAAAGAAGGACGCCAGAAAGCAATTTGATGGATCGCAGCTCCAATGACACTATAATCCCACGATTGGAGTTCCTCAAGCAGCCTTGACAGTGAGCATACTTCAAGAAGATGGAAAGATTCCATCGAGGCAATGATCAAGGCGATGAATGATAATATCACTCGGTGGTTGGATCCACAACAAGGGGTTGGCCAACAGCTTGGTCAGCAGATGGGCTGGCAGATCGGTCAACAGATTGGCCAAGAGATTGGTCAACTTGGCCAGCAGTTTGGCCAGATGTAGGCCACAATGACGGCAATGTTGGAGGGACTCGGGGGGTAGAATCCTCCAGTAGTGTAGAATAATAAGGTCGCTACACCCCAGGTGGTTGTCCAAGTAGGACAGGATGACCAGAATATCCATAACCTGGTTGAAGAAGTGGCCGAGAATCACGATCGGCCACACCAGGTGTAAGAGAACCTGGCTATCAGGTCGGAAAGATACGTACCTCCACTAGTTCGCAATAGCAATGGAAATGGTCATGGAAACGGGAATGGAGGTGGCAATGGTAATGACAATGGTTGTAGACACCATATTATTTTTATTATTAAAAAAATCCCAAAACCAACACATACACTCATCATTTCATCCACCCACATACACTCATCATTTCATCCACCCTATCTCCCACTACAAGATGCCTTAAAAAAAAAGAAAAAGGGGGAAGAGACAAAATGAGTGGAAAGAAAAGAAAAAGGGGGGAGGCAAAATGAGTGGAAAAAAAAGAAAAAGGGGGAAGAGACAAAATGAATGGAAAGAAAAGAAAAAAAGGGAAGAGACAAAATGAGTGGAAAGAAAAAAAAAGGGAAGAGACAAAATGAGTGAAAAAAAAAGGGAGAGACAAAATGAGTGGAAAGAAAAGAAAAAAGGGGAGAGGCAAAATGAGTGGAAAGAAAAGAAAAAAAAAAGGGAGAGGCAAAATGAGTGGGAAGAAAAAAAAAAGAAAAGGAAGAGATTTGAGGGTTTTAAAAAGAGGGAATGAAGGGGGAGGGTAAGAAGTTTTTTTTTTGAAAAAAAAATTTGGGAGGATTAGAAGTAAGGTTGGAGTGTTTTCAAAAAAGAGGGAACGAAGGGGAAGGAAGCTTTGAAGGAGATGAGAAGTTGTGTTTCCTTTGGCCTTGGTGAAAATAACGTCAGCAAGCAGAGATGATTTTCTCCCTGCTCGGATCAAGAACAAAGAGGGAAAAGGCAGCTGAAGCCGGAGGAAAGTGAAGAAGAACCGAGAAGAAAATAAGAAATAGGCTAAGGTAATCTAACGCAGACTTTGGTGATGTTTTTTGGTAAATTCCTTAACATGTCTAGGTTCATTGAATCCGTATATTGCTTTGATAAATATTATTGAGCCTTGCCATATCCGTTCTGGGGTTGCTGTTTTCATTAATGAGGTTCTGTCAATTTGTTAGCCTGTATCTGTTAGTTGTGTCATTCATTAGTTTAACTTGTTTGGACCGTTATTAATCATGTATTGGGCTCCTGATCTGTTAGATTACATAGGCTATATACTGTGTTTTTTTTTCTTAGGACTAATTTTGCTTTTCATCTTGGACCATCTCATGCATACTGGGCCATCTTCAAATTTGTTCATGTATATATGGTTTAGTATTGTTTGGATATGTTGAAAACTTAGTCCTTTCCTTCTAGCTCAGGTTTGCTTATTTTGTGCTATTACTTTTACCTTGGTTTTGGGCTATCAGGTTTCCTTCTTTTATGTTTGGATTTGAGCTGTAACCCGAGAATCAACTTGGCACCATAAGGAACTTAGTTTCAATTGGGTGAAGTCAAATTAGTGAAATGTGGTAAATTAAGAAATAAAAACTAAAAAAATGCATTTAACGTTAGGAATTTTTATTTAGTAATTTTCATTTTGTATTTTATTATATCATTCAATAAACTTCATTTGCATTTTATTATATTGTTTGATATTAATTTTTTTTTTCATTTGCATCAACTTTTTATGCCATGTTAGTTTTCTTTAGGTTATTTTTAATATTTTTGCGTCATTCAATAAATTAAAATATTCAGCATTTTTCTAGTTCATGTCATTTTAATATTTTAAATTTCTTTTAATATTTCATACCATTCTAGTATTTTAGGTTTGTTTAATATTTAAGGTCATTTTTGTTATTTTAGGCCTATTCACATTTTAGATATTAGGTCCATTTTCATATTCATTTAGGTTCACATGCATTTTCATGCCATTTGGTAATTTTAGGTCCAATTGCATTCTTACGTCCTTTAGAAAATTTTGGCCCATTTGCATTTTAGGATTAAGTCCATTTGTATCTTAGGATTAAGCCCATTTATATTTTAAGACTAGGCCCACTAGCATTTTAATGTACCATTCAGTTTAAGCCCATTAGCATTTTAATATGTCATTTAGCTTAGGCCCATTTACATCAATTGTGAAATTTTAGAAATTAGGGCTCATGCATTTTTTAATGTATACTTAATATATTTCTTATGCTAACCCATTTTCTTGGTTTATTTTGTCCCATCATTTCATGCATTTAGAAATTAGGGCATCGTTTTTCACAAAATTCATGTGCATGGGAAGCCGGAGGGTATCTCGGAAGTACGAGATGCTCAAGGGTCTACCAAGATGAAAATTTCTCTAATTTTCTTACTGAAAGTACGGTGGAGAGTTAGCGGAGTTTTTATCCCTTCAAAAAACAAAAAAATGAATTTTCTTCATTTAATTTCTTCAAAATTACATGCATATCATGTTTATTTTTTCATCAAATATTCAAGGTTTACTTTAATTAATGTCAATTTTCAAAAAAATCCAAAAAAAATGTTTTCTTTCAAAATCTCTCTTATCAGCAAAAGGAATTCCAATTCCGACATAATTTTAAAACCTAAAAATGGGTTTTTAGGAAAATCTCAAACTTAATCAATAGTTGAGGTTTTCTTTTAAAAACTAAACTTTGGTTAATTTCTTTAATCAAGGTTTTAAAATGGGATCCAAAAATAAAAGGAATTTAATTATTCCGACATTATTTTCAAAAAGGTCAAATTTTTTTGAAAGATTTCAATTAGGTCCCTACATTGGAATCTTTCCAATTAAAATTAAACTCTTTTTAGAATCTTACTTTTTAATCAAAATTCATCATCAATAAAAGGAATTTGATTATTCCGACATTAATTTCAAAAATCCAAAAATATTTTTGAAAGATTTCAATTTAGTCCTTAATAATTGAGGTTTTTCTAAATTTAAACCCATCTTTTTCAAAACCCTTATTTTTTTTTCTTTAAATCAAAATTTATCTTTGAAAAATTACTTGTTTTAAAATTTTGATTTTCAAAGTTTATTTTTGAAAATTCTCAACTCGGTTATTCTACATTGGGAATTTTCTAGCCAAATTTCAATACGGATCTCATTAAACCGAATTTTCTTTAAGGGTGGATTAACCCATACCAAAAGAAGTTTTTACTCCGACATTCAAATTTTTTTTAATTACATTTTTTATGTTGAAAGCATTTTGTCATTAACCCTAAAATTGATTTTCAAAAGACTTTATGGTACCGATTTCCGGGCGTTTTGGGGGTGCTAATCCTTCCTCGAACGTAACCGACTCCCGAACCCAAAACTTATTTTCGTGGACCAATATTTGTTTAACCTAAGGTAATCTTTCTAGATTATATTAGGTCAAACAGAGTCAAAACAGGTGGCTAACCTACCTAAATCAAATGGTTAGTGGCGACTCCTTTTAAATCCTTTCAAATCCTTTTTATTTATTTAAATTTCCCATCGGATGGCTTTTTAGACGTTTCGACAGATTGGCGACTCCACTAGGGACTATTAGAGAGTCGAGCCGTTTTTCAAAAAGTCTTGTTTCCAATAGAGGGTTAATTTTGAAATGTTTTTAAAATTCAATTTCATTCATGAACATTCATATTTGTATATATTCATTGATTTGGACAAAAATATAAATAAACTTTCTTTTTGCATCTTGCATTTGCATCAATAATTTTTTTTAAATTTGCATATTGCACCTTAAATTGCATCGATAAAATCTTTTTCAAAATTGCATTTTGCACCTCACATTATTTGATTCATTTCATTATGTGGCATGACCTTGTTTCCCTTGTACATATTTTTTGATTGATTATATATTTTCCCTATGTATATGTCTCGCATGCTTCATCTCTGGTCTTTGTCCATATGTATATTATGTACGTCTTGTATGCCAATCTTTGCTTTTAATTGCCTGTATCTTGTATATACTTCTTGCCTATTTCCCTACCTTTTATTTCTTGTATATATTCCATGTCTATTTTCTATTCTTTATTTTGTTTAGATATTTATTCCTTTGAATTGGACTAACCGTTTATTTGATTTGTTGATAGTATTTTCCTCTCTATCTTCCTGTTCTGTTGAGCATCATGTGGTGAAAGGTGGTTGGTAAAGGTAAAGTTTCTCCCACACACAACACTAAACATATCATAAGAGCCTCCGGAAGTACGGACTCTTTTCCCTTTAGACGGAGCGCGAACGTATCGTCTCCACCCTATCTTGTCCGATGGGTATCCGTGTCTAGAGCCTTAAATCAGCATATAGAAACCTTGTGAGGAATCCCAGCCTAGTTAGAGCCAAACCTTTCAAACTTAAGTAGGGCCGAACCTCTCAAGAAAAATCGGTTTCCTAGGACACGAGGAGAAACGCCTACTAACCTTTATCAACTCCTTTCATTTCATACTATTATGTATATATTCTGTTATGATATACTAATTGTTTTCTTGTTTCTTTGTTTTGTCTTCTATGTTTTCCACTCGCACCACATGCATCTCATTTCGGGGGTCTATCCATGGTAAATTTACTATAAAGAAAACTAGTCATGGCAGAAAATGGAAAGGTAGTACCTGTGGAAGTGATAGAGGACCCTGATTTTAATTGGAAGAAAACTTTGAGTTTGCTTAAGTTGCCAGAGTTGAAAGATTGTCTGCCCGAAGATCATCGTCCCCAATTGCCAAGTAGAGTTAACATGGACCTCACCCAGAATGATTTCACCAAGCTAAAGCAGTTATGGTCAAAGGTTGGTCCTAGTGGTCAAAGGCGTTTCAAGGAGCTTTATGGAGATATTGCTCTGTTACTTTATGTAAAGGTGGAAGAAAAGTTGATTAAAGGGGCATTGTACTTCTGGGATCCATCATACCGTTGTTTCACTTTTGGAAGACATGAGGAAGATTCTACGGAGGGGAAGTATGATATGGTACCTACTGTTGAAGAATATGGGGACATGTTAATGATAAAAAAGAAGTTAGACAAAGTATTCTGGCCATGGGTGCAACATCCGAAGATCCTAGCTAAAATGTTGGAGGCTGACTTGGAAGAGCTGCGACGACATATGGACGGAGAATATGTACAAGCCAACTTGCTAATGAACTTTGTGGATGAAAACTACCAGACGGAAAAGGGTCTTGACATTTTAGCCCTTTTGATTTATGGATTGGTTCTTTTTCCTAAACGGCTACAATATGTGCATCGTTCGGTGCTATCTCTTTTTATTAGCTTGAAACACCAAGTTGATTCGTCTACATCCATATTGGCAGAAACTATCCGAGCCCTAAATTCTTGTAGAAAGGGAGGAGGAAGATTTGAAGCATGTGCTCAATTACTCACTGTCTGGTTCAAGAGCCATTTTGGGTACAAGAAGAATCCGGGGATGTTGTTTAATGATGAAGATAATAAGAGGCCAATAGGGATCTATGGCATACTTCCATGGCCATCAGAACTGAAAGAAGAAAGAGATTGGGTTGAATGGTTTAGAAATCTTGAGAATGATCAAATATCGTGGAAGGCGAGATGGATGCCTTCAAGAGATACTCCTTATCTACATGCCAAAGTACCTTGGGTTCCTTTGGTTGGATTGTGGGGAACAATCAGTTATTCACCCTTATTAGTCAGAAGGTAGTTTGGGTCTGAACAGACTATTCAGCTCACTTCTGGTCTAAACAAGTTAGATTTTCAACATGACAATTCGGAGCAATACAAGAAAGCCATCGAATGGGGAGAACTTTACAAAAGGGTGCTCAAAGAAGATAAAGGTAGTTACACAGAAGATGTGGTACCCAAATATCTGGAATGGCATAAGAAACGGGTGAAAGACATTCTGATCCCACCATCATTTGACCCAGCTAATCCTGCAATGGAAGGGCCAGAAGATAAAATGGAAAGATTGGAGATTGAGAACAGAAGACTCAGAGAAGGGGTGGCAATGACTGAATTGACGCAAGAATGTGAACAACTAAAGTGGGTAACCCATGCGTTAGAAGACAAGCTGAAAAAGAAAAGGATGAAGAAAAGAGGATGGCTTCAGGCTATAGAAAGAGCACAAGAAGACAGTAGGGAGATGAAAAAAGTGGCGGATGGTTGGAAGGCAGAAGCAATTAGTAAAGGCAATGAGGCTTCAAAACTCAGGGACGCCAAAGAGGATGCTAATAAGCGTCTGACCGATGCTCGAGTCCAATATGCTGAAATTCAGTACGAGAGAAATGAGCTGAAAAGTGAAAGAGATGAGTTGAAGAGAAGGAAAGATCAACTAAAGAATGAAAGAGATGAACTGAAGAATGAGAACGATCAGTTGAAGAATGAAAGGGATGAGCTGAAAAACAAGGAAGAGGGAATGAAGAAAAACAAGGAAGAGCAAAGTCGCATACAACGATTTTTAGTAAAAAGGAATGAAGATTTAGAGCGTCAAGTCAGGGAGCTTACAGAGAAGTTGAACCAGTAACGGGTTAGGGAGCATAGAGACAAGATCTGCTGTGATTTATAAATGCTTTAAATTGTAGTTGATGAAAATGGCACGGCATTGTTATAGGATTGAAACTACTCTTTTAACTTTTGAAATGATTAGTTATCTTTAATAGTAAATTTGTTATGGATGGATCCTTATTGCATGCTCCATTTGCATTTTTTTTACCATTGTCAGTATGATTATATATTAACTCATTCTTTGCTTGTATCTCCGCATCCCATTCTATACATTTCATTATAGGAATCTATCCATAGGAAGGAAAGAAACCATAAAACAGAATTGATCATGGCCAGTGGACAAAGTCAGAATGAGCGGCAACTACAAGATAATATTCGGGGATGATGGATGATAGCCTCGTTTAATGGTCAATTTTGTTTTATGGTTTAATTGTTGCGGATAGATTTTTATCATTACATGCATTGATCATTTACATCATTTATTGCATCACATTTTACATTATTTTCATAATAAATATCCTGATTCATGTTTGTAATAATTAAAGGTTTCAAGATAGCGTCCCAAGCTCCCCGATACTACACTAGATTTCAGGCAAAGAAAATGGCAGAGCAGAATACAGAGATAGAGAATCTGAAACGGACCAATGAGGATCTGACAAAAAAGCTGAATGAGGCAATGGAAAGGATCAGTGAGTTGAGTATGATGGTCAGAGAGAATACACCTGTTCATACTGGGACACCAATTCATGCTCCAGGGTATACGCCCGAGACAACCCAACAAAACCTACCAACACTCAACATTCCTATTCAACCGGCTGTGCCAGATACTCAAAATCAGTACCCGCCTCCACCTCCATATGGGGCATATCCTTACCCACCTCCACCACCTACCGGACCTAATGCTAGTGGGTTTGTCTACATCACTTTACCCACTCAAACTACCCAACCTACTCATGTCCCAATCATTAATGTGGGTGCAACTTCAGCAAATCCAGTGGTACTTGATCCAGAAATTTCTAAGGAGGCACCCTCGGATAGCAAAATGTTGAGCTTGTTGGAGGAAAGACTAAAGGCAATTGAAGGGGTACAGTATTATAGAGCTATGAATGCAGCTGACATTACCTTGGTTCCGGGCATTGTGATACCCCCGAAATTTAAGGTCCCCGATTTTGAAAAGTATAATGGGACCAGGTGCCCCCAAGAACATCTCACTAGCTATGTGAGAAAGATGGCAGCTTATGCTTATGATGACAAGCTCCTGATTCATTTTTTCCAAGATAGTCTTTCTGGGGCAACTTTAAGGTGGTATAATCAGCTTGACAGGGTTAAAGTTCAGTCTTGGTCAGATTTGGTAAAGGCCTTTATTGCCCAGTATAAATATATGACTGATCTAGCTCCTGATCGATTGACCCTTCAAACCATGGAAAAGAAGTCCAGTGAGTCCTTTAAGGAGTATGCCCAACGGTGGAGAGACGTGGCTGCTCAGGTTGACCCTCTATTGACAGAAAGAGAGTCAAACTATACCTTCATTGAAACTCTGAAAGGACCACTATATGACCGGCTTGTTACTAGCATTTCTGGTTCATTTGCCGATATTGTGGTTGCCGGAGAGTGTTTGGAAAAGGCAATCAAGAGTGGAAAGATAGATGGTGGAGACTTATCTGGAGGGAAAATGGTGCATAATCCCAAGAAGAAGGAAGGGGAGGTTCATGCTACTGATAGCTATTCATACCCATATACACATCAACATCAAAACTATCACTACCCCAATCAAAGGCCTTCATATAACTGGCGCTCAGTTTCTTATAGGCCTCGAGGTTCATATCAACCACCCACTTCATACCAACCCGCTGTCTCATACCAACCACCAGCCGCCAATTACATTGCTTCTGGATCAACTTTCCATCCTATAGCACAAACTTTCACACCTAGACTAAACACCACCACAAATCTCGGAACCAATTCAAAGCCTGCCTGGACCTATACCAAAATTGATCCTATTCCATACACTTATACTGCTTTGCTTCCACAACTTTTACAACAGAAATTGATTGAAAAACCACGCGTGACCAAAACTTACACACAACCATACCCAGATTGGTTCAAACCCAATGAACATTGTGACTATCACCACGGGGCAGCAGGTCATTCAACCGAAGACTGCTATGTGCTAAAACTTAAGGTACATGATTTGGTAAAAGAAGGAAGGTTGAGCTTCTCTCAGAATACGCAGCCTAATGTTGGACAGAATCCTTTGCCAAATCATGATGGGGCAGCAGTAAATGTGATTGGTAATGGTGAATATGTGAAGAGATGTGTGAGTGAAGTGAAAACTTCAATGACTACAGTTTTTGAAGCTCTAAAGAAGGCACAGATGATTCAGTGTGAGAAGAAGGTTGGTGGTTGTCAGTATTGTGGTGAGATGGGACATGGTGTACAGAATTGTAACTATTCTCGTGAATTGGTGCAAAGGGTGATGGATCAGTCCCTAAATCAGTTTTATATAGAACAGATTGATGAGTCCATAAATATGATAGGAGATGAAAAAGGAGCACAGAAACCATTTGTGGTGTACTATGATGAGCTACCCAAGACAAAGCCTTTTGTAGTTTACTATGATGCACCTCCAGCACAAAAACCATTTGTTCCTACCCCCACGGAGGCACCTAAGCCTTTTGTGATCTACTATGATGCACCAAAACCAACAGCACCAGTGGTTGTGAATCCTCCCCAACCATTTGAGTACAAAGATGATTACCGAGTTCCTTGGAAGTATGAATGCAGTTTTTCTGCAACTGAAGGAGTTAAAGAGTCAGGATTTCCCCCGATGTCTGATGTTGGTGGAATTACCCGAAGTGGTAGGGTTTATTGTCCAGAAAATGGTGAATCTTCCAAGGTAAAGGCTAAGATGAATGACGAACCTATGAATGTTCAAGATATGATATCAGAGAAAGAGATTACTAATGGTGCTTTTGTAAATGAACCCGAGGAGTTCCTTAAGATCATTAAGCAAAGTGAATACAGTGTGGTTTACTAATTGAATAAGACGCCGGCTCGTATTTCCTTACTTGCATTGCTGTTGAACTCTGAGTCCCACAGAGAATCATTACTGAAGGCCCTGAGTCAGTCTTACGTGTCCAGAAATATTTCTGTTGTTGATATGGACCATATAGTTGGAAGCATCGGTGCAGTTAATTACATCACATTTACAAATGATGAGATACCTACAGGAATGAGGGGAATTCCCAAAGCACTTCATATTACTGCCAGATGCAAGGGCTACACAATGGCGAGGGTTCTAATCGACAATGGTTCAGCATTGAATGTCATGCCTCTCAGGTCTTTACAGAAGTTACCAGTGGACCTGTCCTACATACAGTCGAGTAACCTCATAGTCAGAGCTTTCGATGGAACTCGAAGGGAAGTGTATGGAACCATAGAGATACCTTTCCAGGTCGGTCCGGTTACATTTGAATTGGTTTTCCAAGTGATGGATATCAACTCATCTTACACTTGTCTCCCTGGTTGGCCATGGTTACATTTGGTTGGGGTAGTTCCATCAACCCTGCATCAAAAAGTAAAGTTTCGGGTGGAAAGGACAATAGTGACAGTTAGAGGAGAAGAGGATATCATGGTGACACAATCCTCGGACTCCCCTTACATTGAAGCTGTCGAAGAAGCTTTGGACTGCTCTTTTCGATCTTTTGAAATTGCGGAGGTCATGTCAGGAAAGGGTGCAAGCCAAAGTTCTGAGGGTTTGACTAGTCAGAAGAGACAGATGCGAGAATTGGGATGGTCTGATGGAAAGGGTTTGGGAAAGAATCTGCAAGGGAATCCCGAATTGATAGACTGGCCTCACCAAGATAATACTTTTGGTCTAGGTTTCAAGCCATCATGGAAAGACAAACAACAAATGAAGGAGAAGAAGAAAGCCCGGAGGTTGGCTAAGAAGGATGGGGTGTGCATGGAAGAGGAGAAAGGATTGAAGCTCCCACCGATCAGTCAAACCTTTGTATCAGCTGGTTGGGTCAACCTTAATCAGTATGGGCAGACACCAATTTCAGTCCAGTTTGTTCAGTCAGGATTGCAGAATTTGGTCATTTGTGCTATTGATGATGAGGTCTCAGATCAGCTAGATGAGTTAATCTATGTGGCTGAAATAGACACGGAATTAGACAATTGGTCTGTTGTTGAGATACCAGCTGTGTTTTCATCTTCTGAGCAAATGTAATTAGCTGAAACTCTTGTTTATCAAATCAATGCTTATGCCTAAGAGTGTTGATGAGTATTTTCATAATTGGTTAAGGCTTTCTTTCTTGTTCATACATAATTTGAACTTTAATGATGAATTGATGCATGCACAGACTTTTGACATAATGAGATTACTTTGCAGTATATTCACTATATTTTCTTCTTTTGTTTCCCAATTCGCTATTCTTTGATTTATATCTTACCATATATTCCTATTTTATTACTCTGTACATATCCATTCCAAATTGCCCTTTGCAGGTCCACCGTTAATGAATGCGAAGAAAGCACAAACAGCGGGCCTGAGTTCAACTTTGATAAGTTGATTGATACTAATGAGGTAGATAACGACGATATTGATGATTCTGATCTGCCCCAAGACTTGTTGAGGTTAGTTGAGCAAGAAGAGAGACAGATAGTGCCCCATAAAGAAACTACAGAGTTGATAAATCTGGGCACAAAAGAAGACAGAAGAGAAGTGAAGATAGGTACCACTTTATCAGAAACTGAAAGACAACAACTAATTGATTTGTTGAAAGAGTATTCAGATGTCTTTGCATGGTCTTATCAAGATATGCCGGGATTAGATCCAGAAATTATAGTTCATAAGCTGCCGATTAAGCCAGGATGTAAGCCAGTTCAACAAAAGTTAAGACGGATGAAACCAGAGATTCTATTGAAGATAAAGGAAGGAGTAATGAAACGGTTAGATGCAGGTTTTCTTGAAGTTGCAAAGTACCCAGAGTGGGTAGCCAACATAGTTCCGGTGCCGAGGAAAGATGGGAAGGTTCGAATGTGTGTAGATTACAGAGACCTCAACCGAGCCAGTCCCAAAGATAATTTTCCCTTGCCTCACATTGATACCCTAGTTGACAATACTGCCCGCTATTCCATATTCTCATTCATGGATGGTTTCTCGGGATATAATCAGATCAAGATGACACCAGAAGATAAAGAGAAAACAATCTTCATCACCGTGTGGGGAACTTTTAACTACAAAGTGATGTCTTTTGGTTTGAAGAATGCCGGTGCTACCTATCAGCGAGCTATGGTGACTTTGTTCCATGATATGATGCACAGAGAGATCAAAGTGTATGTGGATGATATGATTGCTAAAGCTCGGACTACGGAAGAACATATTGTCAATTTGCAGAAGTTGTTCAAAAGACTGAGGATGTACAAGCTCAGATTGAATCCAACCAAGTGTACTTTTGCGGTGACCTCCGGAAAGCTATTGGGTTTTGTAGTTAGTGAAAAGGGGATTGAGGTAGACCCAGATAAGATCAAAGCTATCCAAAATTTATCACCACCTAAAACCCCAAAAGAAGTCAGAGGTTTCCTTGGGAGATCGAATTACATTGCCAGATTTATATCGCAATTGACTGCTAAATGCGATCCAAGTTTCAAATTGCTTAAAAAGAGAGATCCAGGTGAATGGGATGATGATTGTCAATTAGCCTTTGAAAAGATCAAGGAATACCTCGTAAATCCACCAGTGCTGATACCTCCAGTACCCAGAAGGCCTTTGATCTTATATCTCATAGTGTTTGAAAATTTCATGGGATGTGTATTGGGGCAACAAGATGAGACTGGAAAGAAAGATCATGCAGTATACTATTTGAGTAAGAAGTTCACTGAATATGAAGCAAAGTATTCCCCATTAGAGAAGATGTGTTGTGCATTGGCTTGGGCTGCTCACCGACTAAGACAGTACATGTTATACCATACTACCTTATTGGTGGCAAAGTTAGACCCAATCAGATTCATATTTGAGAAACTGGGCTTGTCAGGAAGAATTGCTCGGTGGCAAGTATTGTTGTCCGAGTATGATATTCAATATGTTTATCAAAAAGCCATTAAAGGAAGTGCGGTGGCAGAATTTTTAGCAGAAAGGGCTAGTGATGATTATGAGCCTATGGAGTTTGACTTTCCTGATGAAGATTTGATGGCAGTATCTCATGTTGATGGAGAATTAGATGATGATGAAACACAGACAATGTATTTTGATGGAGCATCAAAGGCAATTGGACATGGCATTGGGGCAGTACTGACATCCCCAAAAGGCAACTATTTCCCAGCCACTGCAAGGTTGGATTTCAGGTGCACAAACAATATGGCAGAATATGAAGCATGTGTTCTCGGTATTCAGATGGCCATAGAAAGAAAAATTGAAAAATTGAAGGTGTATGGTGATTCTGCACTTGTGATTTATCAGTTTAAGGGAGAATGGGAGACGAGAGATTCGAAGTTAGTCCTTTATCATGACTACATCAAAGAACTCGTAAAGAACTTCATGGAGATCTCTTTTCATCATTTGCCTCGAGAAGAGAATCAGGTTGCTGATGCCCTGGCCACATTGGCCTCCATGTTCAAAGTTGATTCAGATACAAAGATTCCGTCGATCAAGATCGAGTTGAGAGGTGAACCGGCACATTGCATGAATGTTGAGGAAGAAGAAGATGGCAAACCTTGGTACCATGATGTTGTACAGTTCCTAAAGTACCAAAAATATCCTGATCATGCATCAGAGAACGATAAGAAGATTATTCGGAGATTGTCGATGAACTTTTACTTGGATGGGGAAATCTCATACAAGAAGACTCGGGATCAGGTCTTATTAAGGTGTGTGGCGGCTAAAGAAGCTCGGATGATTATGAGTGAAGTGCATGAAGGAGCCTGTGGAACTCATGCTAGTGGACACAAATTGGCTAGGCAGATTATGTGATCCGGCCATTACTGGTTAACCATGGAATCAGATTGCATCAATTACACAAGGAATGTCTTAAATGTCAGATATATGCGGATCGGATTCATGTTCCACCAAATCCGCTACATGTTATGGCGTCTACTTGGCCTTTCTCCATGTGGGGAATGGATGTTATCGATCCAATTACTCCAAAAGCTTCAAATGGTCATCAATACATCTTTGTTATGATTGATTATTTCACCAAATGGGTTGAAGCAACCTCATACGCCAGTGTTACACAATCTATAGTTGCTAAGTTTTTGAAGAAGGAGATCATCTGTAGATATGGCCTTCCGGAGAGAATCATTTCCGATAATGCTTAGAATTTGAATAGTAAAATGATAGAATTACTATGTTCTCGTTTCAAGATCATTCATAGCAACTCCACACCATATCGGCCAAAGATGAATGGAGCGGTGGAAGCAGCTAACAAGAACATCAAGAAGATTGTGGCCAAGATGATTGAAACTTACAGAGATTGGCATGAGAAGTTGCCGTTTGCTTTCCTTGCTTACCGTATTGCAATTAGAACTTCCACCGGGGCAACTCCTTTTTCGTTGGTATATGGGATAGAAGCAGTAGTGCCTATCGAAATGGAAATTCTATCTCTCAGAGTGCTTAGAGAAGTGAACTTGGATGAAGCTGATTGGATCCAAGAACGACATGATCAATTGAATTTGATTGATGAGAAGCACCTTGCCGCACTTTGTCATGGTCAGTTATACCAGAAACGAATGATGAGAGCTTATGATAAGAAAGTGAAGCCGAGGCAATTCAAAGAAGGGGAGTTGGTGTTAAAGAAAATACTCCCGAATCAACGTGATTCTTGGGGCAAGTGGGCACCAAATTGGGAAGGTCCATATGTTGTCAAAAAGGTCTTTTCTGGTGGAGCTTTAATATTACAAGAGATGGATGGGGTAGAATTCTCCAGTCCTATCAATGCTGATGCTATAAAGAAATACTATGCCTGAAGTAAAAAAATAAAAATGAAAAAAATGAAATGAAAAATTGAAATAGATGATAAAATAAAAAATGATAAAATAAAATAAAAAGAAAAAGGAGAGATCCAATTTGAAAACCCGAAAGGGCAACTTGGATCAATTGAGGGGTTACTTAAGTTGAAAACCTGAAAAGGCGGCTTAAATAGGAGGAAAAAAAAGGCATAAGCACAGCTATTGAATGAGGCAAGATCAAATTCAGTGGGTCTAAGTGGGGCAAACCAAATCACTCAATAGACCGAGTTGTCAAGTTCGTTGGTACCGTCAATCGATCAAAGGAAGAGCTCAGGTTTCGTTTGCACATGTTTCTGAATATTCATTGGTGAGAAGTACCTCTTGTCCTTTCTCTTGTGTGGAATCAATGAACTTTCTCTCTTGTTTAGATGAACCTATTTTTGAATGTGAATTGAAATTTGAATTCCTTTCGTTTGTTATGAATCTTGTTTTAAAAAAACTGAATCAAGTTGATTTATTTCTTTGATCATTCTCCTAATGGTGCGATAAATATTATTGTTAATGGGTTTGTTGCTTGTATTAAATTTTGTCATGAATTTCAAAATGTGAATAAACATGCAAGAAACCATACAGGTATGAAAATGCTCATTTGATTTTCAAAGGCATAAGTTAAGTTTAAGAGACAGGGTTTCAACTAATCAGTCACTCAGAAGGAAAACGGAAGTTATTTGTGGCAAATCATCAAGAATGTGCAAAAACAACAGAACGAGCAATCTGAGTCAGGAAAAGCACTGATACAGTTTGAAATTGCTAATCCGAATGAATAAGCAAGAAGATTGGGATTGAGTAAAAAGGTTTCCATATTGTTGCAAACAAGAATCAGGCTTTGTACAAAAGGATAATAAATTTGTCATTGCAAATTTAGCATTAATCATTGCATGCATCATGACATGATCATTGCATCAGTTTAGAGCATCAGGTTTTCAAATAACATGTCAGGTATTTGATACATCAACTCCAGATCAAGATGGAAGTATCCTTTTCCAAGCATCCAGCAAATATGATTGTTCATCGAAAGAGACCAGGTTAAGGCTCTTATTTTTCTTTAAGCAACCAAGGTATGACATTCATTTCATTTTTGAGACTCAATTAAGGTTTGAAATTCATTTTATTCAATTGAGGCCAAGTCATGGCTCTTGTTTCATTCCGAGACCTATTTTAGGTTCTGGAGGATCATTTAGTTCATTGGGAGACCGAATCACGGCACTTGTTCCATTTTAGTGACCGAATCAAGGCACTCATTACATTTTTTGAGACCAAGTCATGGCTCTTGTTTCATTCCGAGACCTATTTTAGGTTCTCGAGGATCATTTAGTTTATTGGGAGACCGCATCACGGCTTTTGTTGCAGTTAGCGACCGAATCACAGAACTTGTTTTGTTTAAAGAGACCAAATCATGGCTCTTGTTTCATTTTGAGACCTAATTTAGGTTCTCTCAGTTTAATTTGTTCATTAGGAGATCGAATCACGACTCTCGTTTCATTTTAGTGACCGAATCACGGCACTTGTTCCATTTAAAAAAAAGAGATCGAATCATGGCTCTTGTTTCATTTAGAGATCATGTCATGGTTTAGGTTCTGAAGATTCATTTCGTTTAGTGAGAGACTGAGTCACAGCTCTCGTTTCATTTAAAGACCAATTAATGGCATTTGTTTCATTTAAAGACCAATTAATGGCATTTGACTCGTTTGGAGACCATTTTTTTTTTGCTTTTGAAAAGTTCTAAAAGACATGGTGTCTACGTCTTGGACCATTTCCTAATTATCTTGAAGCAAACTTCAAGGTTCTTAGAAAACGCTCCAAGAGGGGCAACTGTAGACACCATATTATTTTTATTATTAAAAAAATCACAAAACCAACACATACACTCATCATTTCATCCACCCACATACACTCATCATTTCATCCACCCCATCTCCCACTACAAGATGCCTTAAAAAAAAAGAAAAAGGGGGAAGAGACAAAATGAGTGGAAAGAAAAGAAAAAGGGGGGAGGCAAAATGAGTGGAAAAAAAGAAAAAGGGGGAAGATACAAAATGAGTGGAAAGAAAAGAAAAAAAGGGAAGAGACAAAATGAGTGGAAAGAAAAAAAAAAGGGAAGAGACAAAATGAGTGAAAAAAAAAAGGGAGACAAAATGAGTGGAAAGAAAAGAAAAAAGGGGAGAGGCAAAATGAGTGGAAAGAAAAGAAAAAAAAAGGGAGAGGCAAAATGAGTGGGAAGAAAAAGAAAAGAAAAGAAAGAGATTTGAGGGTTTTAAAAAGAGGGAACGAAGGGGGAGGGTAAGAAGTTTTTTTTTTGAAAAAAAAAATTTGGGAGGATTAGAAGTAAGGTTGGAGGGTTTTCAAAAAAGAGGGAACGAAGGGGAAGGAAGCTTTGAAGGAGATGAGAAGTTGTGTTTCCTTTGGCCTTGGTGAAAATAACGTCAGCAAGCAAAGATGATTTTCTCCCTGCTCGGATCAAGAACAAAGAGGGAAAAGGCAGCTGAAGCCGGAGGAAAGTGAAGAAGAACCGAGAAGAAAATAAGAAATAGGCTAAGGTAATCTAACGCAGACTTTGGTGATGTTCTTGGGTAAATTCCTTAACATGTCTAGGTTCATTGAATACGTATATTGCTTTGATAAATATTATTGAGCCTTGCCATATCCGTTCTGGGGTTGCTGTTTTCATTAATGAGGTTCTGTCAATTTGTTAGCCTATATCTGTTAGTTGTGTCATTCATTAGTTTAACTTGTTTTGACCGTTATTAATCATGTATTGGGCTCCTGATCTGTTAGATTACATAGGCTATTTACTGTGTTTTTTTTTCTTGGGACTAATTTTGCTTTTCATCTTGGACCATCTCATGCATACTGGGCCATCTTCAAATTTGTTCATGTATATATGGTTTAGTATTGTTTGGATATGTTGAAAACTTAGTCCTTTCCTTCTAGCTCAAGTTTGCTTATTTTGTGCTATTACTTTTACGTTGGTTTTGGGCTATTAGGTTTCCTTCTTTTATGTTTGGATTTGAGCTGTAACCCGAGAATCAACTTGGCACCATAAGGAACTTAGTTTCAATTGGGTGAAGTCAAATTAGTGAAATGTGGTAAATTAAGAAATAAAAACTAAAAAAATGCATTTAACGTTAGGAATTTTTATTTAGTAATTTTTATTTTGTATTTTATTATATCATTCAATAAACTTCATTTGCATTTTATTATATTGTTTGATATTAATTGTTTTTTTCATTTGCATCAACTTTTTATGCCATGTTAGTTTTCTTTAGGTCATTTTTAATATTTTTGCGTCATTCAATAAATTAAAATATTCAGCATTTTTATAGTTCATGTCATTTTAGTATTTTAAATTTCATTTAATATTTCATGCCATTCTAGTATTTTAGGTTTGTTTAATATTTAAGGTCATTTTTGTTATTTTAGGCCTATTCACATTTTAGATATTGGGTCCATTTTCATATTCATTTAGGTTCACATGCATTTTCATGCCATTTGGTAATTTTAGGTCCAATTGCATTCTTACGTCCTTTAGAAATTTTTGGCCCATTTGCATTTTAGGATTAAGTCCATTTGCATCTTAGGATTAAAGCCCATTTATATTTTAAGACTAGGCCCACTAGCATTTTAATGTACCATTTAGTTTAAGCCCATTAGCATTTTAATATGTCATTTAGCTTAGGTCCATTTACATCAATTGTGAAATTTTAGAAATTAGGGCTCATGCATTTTTTTATGTATTCTTAATATATTTCTTGTGCTAACCCATTTTCTTGGTTTATTTTGTCCCATCATTTCATGCATTTAGAAATTAGGGCATCGTTTTTCACAAAATTTATGTGCATGGGAAGCCGGAGGGTATCTTGGAAGTACAAGATGCTCAAGGGTCTACCAAGATGGAAATTTCTCTAATTTTCTTACCGAAAGTACGATGGAGAGTTAACGGAGTTTTTATCCCTTCAAAAAACAAAAAAATGAATTTTCTTCATTTAATTTCTTCAAAATTACATGCATATCATGTTTATTTTTTCATCAAATATTCAAGGTTTACTTTAATTAATGTCAATTTTCAAAAAAATCCAAAAAAAATGTTTTCTTTCAAAATCCCTCTTATCAACAAAAGGAATTCCAATTCCGACATAATTTTAAAACCTAAAAATGGCTTTTTAGGAAAATCTCAAACTTAATCAATAGTTGAAGTTTTCTTTTAAAAACTAAACTTTGGTTAATTTCTTTAATCAAGGTTTTAAACATGGGATCCAAAAATAAAAGGAATTTAATTATTCCGACATTATTTTCAAAAAGGTCAAATTTTTTTTGAAAGATTTCAATTAGGTCCCTACATTGGAATCTTTCCAGTTAAAATTAAACTCTTTTTAGAAGCTTGCTTTTTAATCAAAATTCATCATCAATAAAAGGAATTTGATTATTCCGACATTAATTTTAAAAATACAAAAATATTTTCGAAAGATTTCAATTTAGTCCTTAATAATTGAGGTCTTTCTAAATTTAAACCCATCTTTTTCAAAACCCTTATTTTTTTTCTTTAAATCAAAATTTATCTTTGAAAAATTACTTGTTTTAAAATTTTGATTTTCAAAGTTTATTTTTGGAAATTCTCAACTCGGTTATTCTATATTGGGAATTTTCTAACCAAATTTCAATACGGATCTCATTAAACCGAATTTTCTTTAAGTGTGGATTATCCCATACCAAAAGGAGTTTTTACTCCGACATTCAAATTTTTTTTTAATTACATTTTTTTTATGTTGAAAGCATTTTGTCATTAACCCTAAAATTGATTTTCAAAAGACTTTATGGTACCGATTTCCGGGCGTTTCGGGGGTGCTAATCCTTTCTCGAATGTAACCGACTCCCGAACCCAAAACTTATTTTCGTGGACCAACATTTGTTTAACCTAAGGTAATCTTTCTAGATTATGTTAGGTCAAACGGAGTCAAAACAGGTGGCTAACCTACCTAAATCAAATGGTTAGTGGCAACTCCTTTTAAATCCATTCAAATCCTTTTTAATTATTTAAATTTCCCGTCGGATGGCTTTTTAGACGTTTCGACAATGGTAATGGCCATCGGGCTAATCACCCATTGATTGGCCATGACCTGGTATCAATCCGTCAAGAGCTAGCATTAGGCCTTAACTGAGGACAGATTATTGACATCATACAGGACATGCTCGGACTGGCAATGAGAAGAGTAGGTCAGCTAGTTTTCCAGAAGCTTTACCTGGAATGGGTTGCCCATTTGCACCTATATCCGAGGTACTACAAGTTCCTGAAATTCTCTTTGTACTTCAGGGAATCTGACCAGTCCATAGTTGAGCACATTGGTAGATTCTCGATCTAATATGGAGAGGCGACCACTAATGGCTTCCTTAAATTGAGGCTATTCCTGAATTCATTAACCGGGCATGCTTTTACTTGGTACATCGGGCTGCAGGGCGATTCTGTCCTAAGTTGGGAGGAAAAGGAGAGGATTTTCCATACCCAATTCTCCAGGCTAGAGCCAGAGTTGTCCATGGCTGACTTGTCCAGAATGTCCCAGAAGGGAGGTGAGTCGGCTGAGGACTATTTGGCGAGATTCAAAAGAGCCAAGAACAAATGCCGAGTAGCTCTCCCTGAAGAAGAGTTTGTTTGTTTAGCTCAAAACAGATTGGACATCGAGCTAGGAAAGAAGTTTGAGGGCATGGAGTTCCGAGACTACTACGAAATGTCCACAAAAGTAGCCTGATATGAGGGGTTGCTTAGAGAGGAGGTAGATCGGAGGAGTTCATCCTACGGGACATACTACCAAGAGCTGAATTTTGAACTAGAGATTTCTAAAATTCTAGTAAATCGGCCAGTAGAGTGTCCACTACTGACAAAGGCTAGTTTGGGTTATCCCGTCAACCAAGAAACTATTCAAGCTAATTTCCATAAGCAGGCTGAGAGTTCAACCTGGAAGTTCCCCGTGAGAACAATCAGACATACACGTTCGATGTCAGGAAAGCCTCAGAAATCTTTGATTTTCTCCAGAAGGCAGGGTAGATCAAACTTTCTCCTGGTCACAAATTACCTAGCCCGAATGAGTTGAAGGGCAAGGACTACTGCAAGTACTATGATTCATGGAGGCATTCAACCAATAATTTCTTGGTTTTCAAGAATGCTTACAAGATAAGATTGACCGAGGGGTGTTCCACTTTCCTAAGGCTGAGAAGAAAGAGATGGAGGTTCACAAAAATGCTTTCCCGGCTACTATAAATATGGCATCGACCAAGCTGACTTGTCTGAGCCAGAAAGTCGAACCAGGGATGACAGATATGGATTTATAAATGGGGAGATTCGTCATTGGTTGGAATTTAAGAAGGCAGCCTACCGAGCTCGACAGAAGAAAGGAAAGTTGCCATTTGATGAAGTCGGCCAGATTTTAGGCTTAGTTCTAAGCATGCTAGAACAGTGAGACCTCCCAACGATATAAAAGTTGACCGTTGGAAATGAGTTGAGCACCCAAAATTCCCTGATAAGAGGAACATGAGGACTGTGAAAAGAAGATTGCTCCGTCGTAGAGCAAGCAAATTGAAATAGTAGAGTCCAGAAGACCCAAGTAACCGATTAGTTAACTTGCAAGGCGAGGATGCTAGACCTGGTGGCAGCGTGAATTTCACACCATATGAAATCACGTATGATACTAAAACCTTTGACTTGATGGTCCGAGGTTCAGCCATGAAAAGGCACAGCGTCTGTTGAAGGTAAGGGACTAGAAGAACAGACAATTTGAAGAGAAGCTAAAGAACGAGTTATTCCAGGTTGAACACCAGATGATTGAGGCCCAGCTAATAGCTCAAGGTTTCAAACCTGAAAGGGCGGCTTATTGGCTTCGGCAAAAAAGCTCGAGCACTCTGAAAAAGAAGCCCAGAGAAGAAGTGGGAAAAGAGTTGGTGAAGGAGTAAGGTGCCAGCTCTTTAAGGTGGAACACTGGAAGATCGAGGCTTATTTGATAGCCCAAGGCTATGATCCAAAGAAGGCAACTTATTTAATTAGACAAAAAAAGCTTGAGCATGCAGAGAGTGAGGAAGCTAAGAAGAAGGAAGCTTCACCAGGATCAAGCAAAGGTGAAGAGACTTTGGAGGCAGACGACTTTCTTAGGTCAGATGGCTCCATTCAGTTCAGATAATTCATGGTGAATCTACATTGCTGCACCTTGACATTACCTAGGAACTTTGCAGCCTCTCCACTAGAAGAAGAAGATGAAGTTCCTGTTTAGGTAGATTTTATGAAAGAAATGATCGAAATCCCGGGTCAGGAAGAAAAAAGATCCGATCTGCCAGAAAGTATCATCTTCGAGAAGCTAGAGAAGCGAGTAGCTTATCACATAAAGCACTCATACATCCATTCTCACTTTGATGGCGTCAATGTGATTCGGGTCCTTGTGGATAATGGAGTAGCAGTTAACATCCTGCCATACCGGTCGCTCAGGAGATTGGGCAAATTGGCCAGTGATCTGATCAAAACAGATGTGATTGTAAGCGATTTTGCTTGCACAGGCTATGTTTAGGAGGGCAGTGAGATTGGTTCTGGTGCGATTGAAGTGATGAGATTAGTTACTGTACATGTGAGATTGGAATTATCGTGGTGAGCTTTAAACTAGCAGTTAAAAAAATGTGTGGCGAAAACAGTGGTGGTGATGGGGTAAAAATGTAAAATAAACATTGTAGGTATAATTGAATGGATATATTTAAAACATAATAAAAAACTAAGGATAATAAAGGAAAAAGAAAAAAAAAGGGCCGTTTGACCCATTGGAGCATTTTCCTCCAATTGAAAATTGTACTATTTTACATGATTAGGACTTGCCATGTTAGCAAGTCCCATCGTGCCATCCAACACATCTAAGGTGCCTTTTGCCCGATTTGGCACGTTTGAAGCCTCAAATGCACCAAATGGAGCTCCCAAACATAGCTACAATAAATCAAACCAAAGGGATTTTGCCTATGAAGGTAATGGTAGGATCCAAGACTACGCTGGTCGCGCTGTTCATCGTAGAATCTACCTCGACTTACAGCGCTCTGCTAGGCCGCGATTGGATTCATTCCAACATGTGTGTGCCATCATCCCTGTATCAACTCCTGATTTTTTAGGATGGAGATAAAGTGGAGATCGTCCATGCCGACTAGAGGCCACTTCGGGTTGAGTCCAATGCGATGGAAGCTCGATACTATAATGAGACAGTGGGAACTATTAGGTTCCTCAGTAGGACAAATATGGATGACTTTGCCTAGTCTTGGTGGCTGCCTAGCCACAAGCAACAGATGTGAGGAAGAAGTTTAAAAATCTACTTTGGCAGAATGCTATCATTCCATTCAGGCCGACATATTTTGGTCTAATCATTAAAGAAATTCCATGATCAGTGACCTGGATAAGAAGAAATCTGCGGCAGGCGCCGCTTTGAAGAAGTTCTTAGCATATCAAACAGAAAAATGATCCACCAAAGGGGGCCGTCAGGTGAGGCCGATTCCACTAAGGAAATGGCCATGCCCGATGAAATCACCATGGAGGAGTTAGAAAAAGCTCCCACCAAAATGGAGGATTGAAGAGCAGAAGTTTAAGACCCCTTGATAGAAGTCAACTTAGGGGAAAATGGGGAACATTGACCAACCTACATTGATGCTCTTATGAGCAAAGAAGGCCAGATGGATATTATTGAGATTTTCAGAGAGTACAGAAATTGTTTTGCATAGGAGAACTTGGAGATGCTTGGTCTAAGCCGAGAATTAGTGGAGCACAGATTGCCGATTCTGCCAGATCATCGGCCATACCAGCAACCCCCAATGAGGATGTCCAACGAGATGGTCTTAAAGATTAAGGAGGAGATTGAATGGCTCCTGAAGGTAGGATTCATTCGACCAGCTTGATATGTGGAATGGTTATCCAACGTAGTCTCTGTTGTCAAGAAGAATGGTAAACTGAGAGTCTATATTGACTTTAGGAATTTAAATGCTGCCACTCCCAAAGATGAATACCCAATGCAAGTGTCCAAGCATAAAGTCACGTCCTTCATGGACTGCCATAGTGGGTACAATCAGATCTTCATTGCAAAGGACGATATCTCGAAAACAGCATTCAGGTGCCCCAGAGCTATTGAAACTTTCGAATTCATAGTATGGAATTTGGGCTGAAGAACGCTGGAGCAATATATTAGAGGGTCATGAATACCATCTTCCATGATATGATTGGAAAATTCATGGAGGTTTATATTTATGATATGGTGGTTAAATCCCAATCATAAGAAGTTCACCTTGGCCACTTAAGGAGGTCTTTTGAGAGGATGAGGTAGCTCAGCCTGAAGATGAATCCACTGAAGTGTGCTTTCGGGATCACAACGGGCAACTTCTTGGGATTCTTGGTTCACCAGAAAGGAATCCAGGTCGGCCAGAGTATAGCCAAAGCCATTATGAGCGCTTAACCTCTGACCACAAAAAAATGGGCTACAAAGGTTCTTGGGGCAAGTTAATTTCCTCCGAAGATTCATATCCAACATTACTATCAAATCCAGAGCATTTTTGACATTGTTGAAGTTGAAGGTAGAAGAGGATTTTACATGGAAACAGGAGCATCAGGAAGCGTTTGACAAGGTCAAAAGCTATCTGGCAAGTCCTCCAGTACTAATTCCGCCTGAAAAGGGCAAACCTTTGTATTTGTACATATCGACAATGTATTCCTCGATAGGATGCTTGCTGGGCCAGAAAAATGAAAAAGGAAAAGAACAAACAGTGTTTATCTCAGTCGGGAATTAACTAGTTGTGAAGAGAGGTATAGCCCAATTGAGAAACTATGTTTGTTTTTATACTTCGCAGCAATGAAACTCAGACATTACATGCTTTACTTTTCTGTGTTCATCATTGCTAAAACTGATGTGGTAAAGTTTATGCTAGCCAGACCGATTTTGAAAGGGCAACTTGGAAAATGGTGCTTAGCATTGTCCAAATTCGACCTGGTTTACATCCCTCAGAAGGCCATCAAAGGGTAGGTCTTGGCTGATTTCCTAGCTGATCATCCATGCTTAGACATCGGACAAAGCACAGAAGATGATCTTGAAATCCTGGCGATTTCCATATCGCCTTAGATACTTGAATTCGATGGTTCAAGCACAGAGCATTCTACTGAAGCCATAGTGGTTATCATCTCATCGAAGGGTCAACAGACTGTGGTCATTCCACTTGGACTTTCAATCCATGAATAATTAGGCAAAGTATGAGGCATTGATTATCATACCGAAGTTGCTTGGGAACCTGTAAGTGTCGACAGTTCATATCTGAGGAGACTCTCAATTAGTGATCAACCAACTGCCCCGCGAATACAAGTGTTCAAGTCACCAATTACTGTCGTACTTCACTTTGGCCATCTAACTCATGAGTGAATTTGATGAATGGTCGAGCATATCCTGAGAGATTTGAATGAGATGGCCAATGTGGCCTCTCAATTTGCTTCAGGAATTTTTTTTCCTACAAGATCTTGCGTAAAAGGTTGTGATGGTAAAGCGACGGTCAATGCCATCGGTCTTGTAGAGGGCAAACATCTTCAAGATTAATACGATCATCGTCACCCACCGATTGGCGTTTCCCTTTCATCCATTATCTAAACTATCCAATCTGTCGGGCAGATAGGCAGACTAGAACCTTATCCATCCATTACATTCTGCTCGATAGGGATTTGTATAGAAAAGGGGTTGACAGAGTCTTGTTGAGGTGTCTCAGTCTGGAAGAATCATACAAGGGATGTCCAGGATGAACAGTGTGAAGCTTATCCAACTGAGCTAAAGATGAGGTGGTTGATCAGGCTTCATGGTTTTTATTGGTTGAAAATTATGAAAGACTGCATTAATTATGCAAAGAGCTGCAGAATGGGCCATATTCATGGTCTAGTTCAGAGGCTACCAGCCACAGAGCTCCATCCAATTATTAAGACTTAGGACTTTCCGAGGATGGGTGATTGATCTGGTGGGAAAGATCTATCCGCCAACTCCTGGAGGACATTCCTTCATGATAATAGTGATGGATTACTTCACTAAGTGGGTGGAAGCCAAGCCTTTGCGAAGGGTCGAGTAGGGGGATGTGGTGAAGTTTATCAAAGAACATATCCTTCATCGTTTCAGTATTCTAAAAACGATCACCATTGATTAGGGAACCATGTTTGTCTATCAGCAAACTCAAGCTTTGGCCGATGAGATGGGGTTCAAACTTATTCAGTCAACCCCTCATTATGTGTAAGCAAATGGCCAGGCCGAAGCATCCAACAAAGTCATCTTGACTTTGATGGAGAAGTTGGTCGATGATAACCCAATGAAATGGGATCAATTGCTGCTAGAAGCACTCTAGGCATATGGGATGTCTCAGCGGTCAAGCACTAGAGTGAGTCTTTTCACCCTTACTTATGGCCATGATGCGATTATCCCCATGGAGATTTTGGCCCGATCGGCCAGGATTGCTTTTTAGAACCACATTAAATGGGAAGAATACAGTGAAGCTATGATGCTAGATTTGGAGGATTTGGACTAGAAAAGGCTAGTCACTCTAGATCATTTACAAGCCCAGAAGATGAAAATAGAACGCGGTTACAACAAGATGGTTCTGGCAAAAAGTTTTTGCTGAGGGAGACTTAGTCTGTAAAGTGGTTCTGCTTGTTGGGAAGAAGGATCCCAAATATGGGAAATGGTCGCCCAACTGGGAAGGACCATTCCGAATAAGGAAAGTGCTGAAGGGAGGTGCTTATTGGTTGAAAATTTAGAGGGAGAATGGCACCCAAAGTTTATAAATGGGAGATACTTAAAGAGATATTATCTTATGGATGTAGAAACAAAAGTTTAATAAAGAGAACTTGATTTTCAATAAAGGAATTGTTTTATTCATTTGTATTTATAAATTTTGTACATTTTTTCTCCCTCGTTGATGCTCAGGAAATAATTCAGGCCCCCAATTGTCAAATCCTGCCCGTAGGTTGTCATTCTCTTGCCTATTGGGAAAAAGTTGATACCTTAAAGCATCCACCTGAATATAAATAATTCAGGCCCCCAATTGAGCATGAAGTTGCTTGGTCCGATCATCCAGATCCCGAAGCTGATCCATTTTTCTTTTTTTAACAGATTCTACCTCAGCAACCAAGGTAGCTCTCTTTTCCTCCCATTCCTTTAATTGGGCTTTAAGCTAGGAGATATGAGGATCGACCTGAGCTACTTGTTGCCAACATTTGTCTGACTCTTGAGTAGAAGTCTGTAGGACGACACTGTCCTTATAAAGCTTCTTCTGCATAGTCTCAAAGCCTATATGTTATTATTTAGAGATTGGTCACTGGCTTCCAAAGACTCATATTTTCGGCAGGCATTCTCATACAAAGGTTTGAAGTTGGACCACAAAAAGCTCGAATCCTACTGCACCTCAGTAGAGTAGCTCTAGATTTTGGCCGCTTGGTAGATTGGCTCCATGTTAAGCCACTCCATAGCCTCATGGTAATCAAAGAAAAACTCCTTAAGAGTTTCTCGTGATGCTGCCAACTCTTCTGCAGAAGGATTAAGGACTGGAGGCAGAGCAAGATCAAGGGCAGCAATGTTATTGACTACCTTGGCTAGATGAGGCTTTAGCGAGGAAGGAAAAGAAGGGCTAGGGGTTTGCAAACAATAAGGGTATGTGGTCAGAGAAAAGGGAGAAATCAATTGCAGAAAGAAAGAAAGAAAGAAAGAAGAAAAATACCATAGACGATGAAGGAGCTTCCGTCTGAGCGGGAACTTTGGCCGCTGAAGTCTGAGCTTTTGCCAATTGAAGAACAGGAAGAGTCTGGTTGGCAGCAGTCCCTTGGCCGATAACAGGGGCTTGTTCAATGGTAGCAGGTTGGCGGACGGTGTCAACTTGAGCAGCAGCAGGGACTGTCTCAAGAGGATTTTTTTGAAAAGAAAAAGCATATTAGCAGAGCTTTGTTAAAAAAAGGAAGGAAAGGGAGTACAAACAAAAACTCACTTGTCCGACGGCCACAGTGGACCCTTCAGTAGCAGGCTCTATGCTGGTTAATGGTTCGACCTAGGGGATAGAAGGAACGGTTGCTGGAACTTCAGTAGCAGCAGCAATCTTCAAGGTCACATCAACAATCTTATTAGCCGAAAACATTGACCCCTATTGCAAATAGGAAGTATAAATATTCAAGTTAAAGAAATTACTTAAGAGAAACCCAGCAGAAAAGATACCTAAGGAGAGTTCGGTACCACAGAAGTTTCTGTAAAAGTAGGCTTAATGGTTGGAGCAGAAGTAGGAGAGTCAGAATGATGGAAAGGTTGGTGAGCTGGAGATGGATCCCTGATGACCTGAGGATAAGGAAAACCAAAGAAGGGTCAGCATAGTAAAAGTCACCAGGGATAGTAGAGATGGGCTGGACATTTAAAGGGTTTAAATGAGAGGCAGTTTGGCTATAAATTACTTGGGCAGAATCCCCGGAACTGGAATAGAAGGATGAGGAATCCAAAAAATATACCTCAGGTTGTTGACCGACTGGAGAAGTCTCGATTTCTGTTCTAGCATTTCCCTCATGGACCTGTTTCGTTGATTACCCAGAAAGTGGTTGCAGTGGCACAATTTGGAGATCGGTCACCATTGGGCCCTGAGTAGTCTAAGCTTCATCTCCAGGAAGCACATTTTCCTAGACCTTCTTCTGAACCACCGTTAGAGTTGCTCTGTTCTGAACATCAATCAGATAAGCCAGTTTAGCCTTTTTGACCAATGGACTAGGTTGCTGATAGGGAGTTCATCATCACAAGATGAGCTCTAGGCAGTAGGATTGGTCGTGATGGTCTAAATAGCCCCAGCAGTCTGCACAGTGACCGATTGTGCAAAATCAGCCATGATGGATGAGGAAGAAGCTGAGTGCTTTTTCGAAGTAGACCGAATTGGAAAAAACATGCAGAATATGAGCAAAGGAAATTAGACAGCATGTGAAAAAACAATGGGGAGTGATTTTCACCTACTTTCTTAGGGGCAGAGGGAGTTTTTTTAGGAGCAGTAGGAGGGCCAATTCTGTTGATAAAATGTGAAGATGGATAATCCCTGACTGATAGGTGTATTTTATACCTATATTATGAGCTATTTTATGAGCATAATTGAATAATTTTATTAATATTATAGCTCATTCTATATTTATTATTCTCACTTTTATCTTATTGTTTGTAGGAAAGTTTTATGGTGAAACTTTAAGAAAACAAAGGAGATTTGGGATGAAAAGATCAAAAAGGATGAATAGATTGAAGTTTGGTTCAAGAGAAGTGCATAGAATGAAGAAATATTGAAGTAGACCTGAAGGTGGCTTGGGTATCATATATGAAACGGCCCTACTTCTTGCCTGAAACAGATGTGGGTTTGATATATGAAACGGGGGCCGTTTCTGAGCCGAAAAGTGCGATAGTGTCGACCTGAAACGGCGCCGGAATTGTATAGAAACGGCGCCGGTTCTATGTTTTTGAGTCCAACTCGATTTAATCTCCTAATTTGATGTAATCTCTCCAATATAAATACCATAGTTTAGGGTTTTTAGGCGGAGGAGAGAGATAATTTTCGGATGAGGGAAGCACTCAAGGGAGCAACTTTGTCAACTTGGGAGATTTTCTTCTTTACTTCTTTACTTTCTTCTTTAATGCAATTGTTTATTTTCTTTGATATGAGTAGCTAAATTCCTTGTTGGGGATTTGGGTAGATCTTCTAGGGATTTTAATTCAATATTTGTATGGATTGATTTTCTGGGTTAAATCTGTTTTCTTTGTTCTTAATGCGTTTTATGTTTGGCCAACATAAAATTGATCTTTGGAATTGTATGAAGGACTGAGAGGTGAAATATAATTCGTGCTCTAGGGAAATAGACACAATCTAATTGGATACGAGAGTAATTCAGTTTATTGTGATAACCATAATTGAATTAGGGTCATGGAGAAACTGATTTAATTATTAATCCTAGGATCTTAATGTTCTTAGCTAATTAGTTTATACACTGAGAGGTGGTAATCAATTAGTTAGGAAAGCTTAGGATGATCTGAGAGGGCTCCTAAGTAGATTAGTGATTGTTATTTTAACCCTGATAATTAAATTCATACATAATTGGATTAAATACCTAGAAGAGAAGCCTAAACCCTCACATTCATTCTATTGATTTCTCTTAATTATTTAATCTTTGTTCCTTTAGTTAATTTTTACAATCATCTTCTCTTTAATTGTTTGCAATTAGATTTCATTAAATTCAGTTGTTTTCTTTACAAACTTTGCTAGAATTAGGTTGTTAGTTTTCTCAAGTCCTCGTGGGATTGACCTTGGAATACTCCAAGCTATATTACTTGATTTCGTACTCTTGCGAAAATACTCGATCACTGACCAAGTCAGTCTAATGTTGCTCCCACCACCTATGAACTCTAGAGTAGCCTGATTTGATCTTGGGCTAGAGATAAAGATTGCCCGACTTCTGGCGGTGGTGAATATAACATAGCCTTATTCAATTTCTGATTCCCTGAAGGATAATTACTGATAGCAACCGGTAGAACTCATAGAAGAGGGGCATAAATCTCGAAGCCGCTTTTGCAGTTCGTTCCCTTAGGAAGTAGCTCGACGAATAGGTCACAACCCTGAATAGCTTCTATCCATGCTTTTCACCCGGGCTTATTGTGTTCATGTAGGGGCATTATGAACCAGGTCGGACCATGTTTTCTACGACGGAGTGGGAAGAAGTTGAAGTTATCATGCTCGGAGCCATCCTCCTTTGGACGCTGAAGCCTAAGGGAGTAGAAATAATGGAAATCCTCAGTGAACTACTTATAGCGAGGCTTGTGGTCAACCAAAGCTTGCCCAAGACAGAGCAGAGGATTGGTAGTTGGAAAAATCGCTGGAGAAATACTGGGGAAGTAAAGGTACGCCTAAAGCTGGATAACCCATATCGATCCATTAGGACTGCTAAGAGGCTTGGAAAGGGTGATTGAGCGAAGCCCCCCTGTATACTACTTCGAGAAGAAATTGGCTTAAAGCAAGACGATGTCGGGCAGCCAATGCTCTGGCTAGAGAAACATAGTCCTGCATGCCGGTCTTGCTCCCAGTAGAGACCATGAAGTGACAGATAAGACAAAGGAGAAATGTGGTATGTTCTGCCATAGGAGGTGGATTGGGGCCGATAGGTTTGCCCTCTTTAGAGACATACTAGCCGAAAGTGTTGTGTTGTGGCTTAGTATAGTTCCCTATCTTCTCGAAGGCGATGACAGGGGACACTAAGTCACCATCCATGGGAAGACCGGTGATGGCAAGGATGTCTAGAGGAGTGATAGAAATTGGCCCGAGAAGAAGATGGAAGAAGTTGTAGTAGGGATTCCAGAAGGACATGAGGGCGGGCAAGACCAGTTTGTCAAACGGGATGGCTTTGGTTATTAGTGTGATGAAAGAATAGATGCCCAAGAATTTCCAAGTAGGGGCATAGGTAGGCCTCAAGTGATCGACCACTCCGCCTAACCTTTGAGGTCGATCAGCCAAGTTGTTGGAGCTTTGCCCGTAAGCCATTTGCTCCAATCAAAAGAATCAGCCTCGAAGAGAAGAGGATGATGGCGAGGAAAAATGGTCCAGAGAGGCTCTGGTGCATTGGCCTTGAAAGTATAGGCGAGACGAAGAGGGTTTGTGCCGGGTTCTTCATTGAATGAATTAGAAATATCCTTAAGGATTTTTTGAAGATCGATGAGGTTGAAGTCGTTGATGGCAGCTATTGAAGAAGAAGAAAAGGGAAATGGATTGCTAACAAGGCGCTGGTATAGCGAGCAAGAGGTATAAGCAAGGTAAAGGCTTCTTTGAGATTTAGGGATTTTTGAAATTAGAAGGGGAAGTAAGCCGCCAAAGGGTTTATAAAGTGCTGAAGAGGCAGGACGATTGGTGTTCTGTTGAGACACACCCATTTGAAAATTTGTGTTTATTAGATTTAAACATTCAATGCAGTTAATGAAGAAAGAGCTGTTGATCAATAGTCACAAGGTATGAAATCAACTGAGTAATTAATATCAAGTGTTTAAATTTTACCCAAATTTTCACAGTTAGGGGGCAATGTTTGTACCCTATTTTGCAAATTTGGGCCGATGGGCCAAAGAAGAAACAGATAGGCCTTAATATGAAGATGAAGCCCTTCAAATAAAAAGCATCAAAATTAAGAGATAGAGGCATCAACAACTTTTCAAATGATACAGACAACACACTGTTCAAACTTGGCACGACTATTTTCTCTTTAACTTTGTAACTTTGTCTACGAAGTTCTCTTTTAGATTGTTCTTGTTCTAGTTCTATTCCTTTATTGTCATCCACTTTGTTATTACAATTTCTTGTTATTAAGATTTTTGAGAGTTCACCTAGCCTTACATCGGCCAGCTACAATCATTCAATTTTTTAATAGTAATCCATCAGGAAGTGTTCAAAGCCCCTTTTTGTTAAAGAAATATAACTTTAGTTCAATGATTAAAACAGTCCGACTGTGACTTTGAACTAGAACTCGCATTCTTATTCTCTTTTGTTGTTTTTCAATAGAAAAGCAACTGGCACACCCTCACAGCAGAGCATCGGCCTGACTGATCGGCCTACGAGATTTTTGGTGCAACAGATATTATAGACTATCTAACGCATTTGTAAATGACTAAACACGCAAAAAAGGATTAAAGATTTGAAGGTTTTCTCAATTCAGGATTAAACCTTTCAATTTTGGTATTTTAAGGTGTAATGTTATCACGTTAACTCAATGTAGGATGAATTTTGACAGAACTAAAGAAGTGACTTTAACGTGCCATTATGTTTCGGGACCTTCTAAGTGGATCATAAAAAAAGGAGAGAAAATTATAGAACTTTAGCTTTTTAATTATTTTGGGTTAATAAAATTAAAATAAGATAAACTAAAAAGTTAAAGTTAAATCTTGGACAAAAATAGAAAATCTATAAATCTCTTTGGCCAAGGAGTTTCAAAATGCCCATCATGCTGTTTTTCCCTGCAAAAAGTTCAAGTTCAACAAAACTCAACTTTCATCAGAACTTTTAACTCTAACAACTAAACACCTTAGAATTCATTTCCTGTTCTCCTATTCTGATCTATATGCTCTTCATGGTGCTCCTCTATTCCACTAAAACTTTTCCATTTATCAAAATTCAAGTCCTATCAAAACCCAAGGTAGAGTGAATGTGAATGCTCACTCAACCATATTACCATAAACATATTTTAATTACCTTGGCAGGTTGCATGGGATTCAAGATCATCCTTTCAAACCTCAATCCCAATAGTATAGAACGAAAGTTGCCTTGATTTGTTTTGATAGTGTTGATTTTATCGCTCGATTTAATTGCAAAAACAATTTAGGCTCACTTGCAGGATTTTCCAGTAGAGAAAAAAGATTTGAACGACAAAGTTTTTTAGATCTAGGATTTTGTAGCAATTGTTTAAAGAAACTAGGCTCTAATTTGGAAAGGTGAAAGCACAACAATCCATTTTCGAGCTTGAGAAGTCATTCCAAGTGGGTTTAGAATCCCAGCACGGTGACTCATGGTGACACATTGACCAGAATCTGATGTAAGCTTTGAAGGTGCTCGGTAGAGAGAGGGACAAAGAGAAAAAGGAAAAGTGAAAAATAAAAAGTGAGAAGAAGAGAGAGAGAAAGAATAAAAAAAGCCAAAAAAAGCCAAGTGGGATAGAGATAACAGAGTTATGGCATGTGCAAGCTACGTCGCCTATTTTGTCCAAATTCATCCTATATTGAGCTAACCTAGTACCGTTACATCCTAAAATAACAAAATTGAAAGGTATGATCATAAATTGAGAAAACCTTTAAACCTTTAATCCTTATTTGGGTGTTTAGCCATTTGTGAATTCTTGAATTGATTTGGAATTCAATTATCCATTTTTTTAGATTTTCTATCTTTATGATTTCATCGCAAATCACACTTTTATTGCGTCAATAGATGACTCAAACAATTTGATTTTCAAAATCAAGATCAAACCTTTTTAACTATAGGAAATAAAACAATATGAGCAAAATAAAAATTCTTAGCGTAGGGAAGGTTTGGTGATTGTTCGTGCTATTTATTGAATATATAATGTTAGTCTCTTGAGTCTAGTGTCAGGAGTTAACCAACTCAATTACGGCTCGTTATAGTACGTATTATCTTGTTAACCAACTCAATTAGAAAAGTCTAAAATGTCAAAAAAGAAATTGTTATAAATACGATATCATGGATACAATTGATTTTTGTTAATTGCTCAATTTGGGATGAAATCTTTTTGAAATAATCTAATTTAGGGAAAAACCTTTTAATTTGGTCAATTAAGAACAAACCGTTGTAAAATCGATTCAATTAAGGGCTTTCCATTAGAATAGGTGGCACGTGAAATACAGCTCTAATAAAAAGTAAGTGAACCAATTAAATAATGGCTCGTGGATAGATGTATCAAACAATTATATTGTTAAAAAGATTAAAAAAAAATGAAAAGAAGTTAAAATAAAAAGTGCCATAAATTTAAAAAAAAGCAAAAGACAAATGAGAAAAAAAGGAAACAACAAACTAAACTTTCCTTTCTTCTTCTTTCTCCCTGATAACCTTTTGATCTAGTGGTGTTAAACCTAAAAGCTCCAATAGCTCCTCTATGAACGGTGAGTGCAACAGTGGCATCACCTCTCCTTCCAAGTTTGGCTTCCTCCTCCTCTCCCAAAACGAAATCAGACCAAGACTTAAGTGTCATGCCCCAACCCATAGCCTTGGTCACATGATAACCGCTACACTATCTCGAAGTATGTGTTAGCCACCATGCATCCTAATGCAAAAGAAGACATTATTAAGTATCATCACTACAAAATAATTAAAAATTAATTAGTAATTAATATAATAATAATAATAATGAGAACGATAATGGAAAATCATTTAATAAAGCAATTGAAAATAAAATCGGGTACTAATGGATATATCTAAGGAAGAGCCTATTTAGCAGAATAAGTAAAATGACCCCTAAGCCATCGATACCTCTTAATGAGCCTCCGAACATGAAACCTGTAAAAACTTAAAGTAAACAAGTGGTGAGATGTCACACCCCGACCTACAGGCTCAACCACATGGCGGTCGTCACACTTCCTCAAAGTATGTGTTGCGCGCTTACGTATCCTAAACAACGCCAGGCATTGAATATCAAGTATAAATATAAATATCAAATACCACTTGCAAAATAATATTTTAATATTCAAAATATCTATTTAAACAATATGTAAATATAATAAATAAAGTTCTCCATAAATAAAATGTCAAAACAGCTATGTTTACAGGTGTGCTAAGTGAAACCATAAAACACATTGTAGTAGAATTTAAAATACACATGGATCACTAATGCTATGGATAGAATACCTATGCAAGCTGGAAGCCTATCCACATGTTTTACGAGGTAACTACTCCTCAATGAGCAACAATGCCTAAAAAATGTAAATAACCACGGGGTGAGTCAACAGACTCAGCGATGTGGTTTGGAAACAATGTAAAAGACCAAAGACGGTGGGTGATATAATCATACCAAAACCAATTTATAAATCATCATTTTCCTTTCAATACAATTCCCACCAATAAACTCATTTTCATAAAAATGATTTTTGTTAGTGCGATTGAAATAGACTTGAGCCTTATTCGTCGATGAGCTCGAACTGTTGGGAGAATTTCTCATCATTTATTTCTTCATATAAAAAAAATAAAATGCATATCATACATTATGCCCTTTTTCTCCCAACATTTCTGTAGTTGCCTTAAAACAACTACACTACCCCCTGGCAAGTCACCCTCCGTGCCTCCCTACTCCAGAGTAGTCCACTTATGTCTCCCCTTTGGAGAACGGTCCACAAGTGCCTATAACCAAGCTCGCAAAAAGCCCCTATAGGGCAGTCCCTCATGGATTAATATCATACCTCAATTGGGCAGGCCTCACATGGACTATAATCATGCCACGATTAAGTTTATATAAAAACATATACCTCGATCGGGCAAGTCACGTACGGACTCTCATCAAGCCACGATAAGGTTTTTCATAAAAATAATTTTAGACATTTTATATCACTTATTTCTATATACATAATATATATATATATATATATATTCCCTCCTATAAAAATCAATGTGAATCTTTTGCAGTGGTATATCAAACCCCATAACAATAAAACATTTAATTTACAATAATTAAAAGCAGTTGTCATCAATGTCACTTAACATTGAGGCCAAACCATTCACAGATTAGGAAAGTAGTATACTTCCGCGCTAATCATCCATTGCACAACAGAAGCCTTCACCGTGATCCATTGCTGGTGCTCCTAATTTTATAAATCTTTCACTAAAATCATTTTTCAAATCAAAAGCATACTCATGTAGACATAGAATAGCCTAACACAGGCCTCTGACAGACTCGAGAATGGCTAAAGACTAAGCCGAGATCGAAAATTATCAATATTGGAAAAGGTCAACAAAAAGTCAACCGACTATCAACATCGTAACTCACTTGTTTCTTGACCAAATTGACTCAATTATTGAGTCAAATGAAAGTTATTAAGTCTACTACAACTTCTTAATTTATCACTTAGCCCAATTCGGCCTTATTCTATTTCAAGCTAACTTCAGAATCTAATGTTGCATGAAAACTGACAGTTTTGGCGACACATGAGGAACTTGCATTTTTCTCTATCCTAGGATCAGAATTAGAAGAAGGCTATTTTTGAAAAAAATTTAGAGAACTCAAAAGTATTTCACAATAACTAATACGCCCCTATTTTTGTTGAGTCTGGCACCGGATATGATTGGGCCCGGTGCGGGATTTGTTTAAAGCCACTTTTCTCTTCTTTGCTTGACTCCCGCGTGGGAGACAATCATGTCCTGCTTGGGAGTCACCCTCTACAGTCGAAAATGGTGGCCTTTCAGTCACTTAGATGCCACTAAACTAAAATTGTTACACTTTTAACTTTATTTATGGCCTCCTAAGGCCTAAATACACTATATACTCCCTCCACAACATCACATAATCATAATTAAAGCTTAAATTTACCAATTAACCTTAAAATACCCATTTTATCTTCAAAATTCAAGATCTTTTCAATCATCTAACCAATTTGCACAAATTTTATATCAATAGAAAGCTTATGGAGAGAAGAACAACATACCTAACTAGCTCAAACCGATTTGAACCCGTTTTCTCCAAATCTCCAAAAAGGTCTAAAAACTCTCCATCAAATGGAGCTCCAATTCTTGCTCCTCTCCATGAATGAGCTCCATCATCTTGTAGAGCTTGAAGAGTAGCATGATTTTGGTTAATTGTTTGCTTAATTTGGTTGAGAAATGAGGAAGATCTGGGAGGAAGAAAATTTGAAGCTTTAAGGTGCAAAAATGGAGTTTGGGGGGAGAAAGAGGGAAACGAGGAAGAGAAGAGAATAAGGGGGTAGGGGTGCCGGCCGCAGCCCACTCCAACTCTCCCTTTTATATTTTCCCATTTTGGGAAAATTGCAACTAAGTCCCCCAACTTTTCAAAATTATAAATTTACCATCATAATTTTACGAAAGTTTCACTTTAGTCCCCAAGTCCATCTTTAAATCTTTTCAAATTTATCCTTGATACTCTACCATCCAATCAAATTCCATAATTTAGGACTAAATATTAAGCTTGATTTGGGTTGAGTCCACATGAGTACACATTATCTACCTAGTGAGTGACTTAGGTTCAATAAAAATCTAAATAGTGTTCGAGGAGTCAAATATAATCCAAAACTAGTAGAAAACATATTTATATATTTTATTTCAAAAACAAATATTTTCTCCCTGAACCTTTTTTATTTATAAAAAATATATCTCAAGTGGGTTTGCTACAAAACACTATGAGACTCGACGTTGCAATAGTGATTGGCCCTAATACTTCAAGCACTATCTCATCATTTTAATTAAAGTAATATATATATATATATATATATATATCATATCTCATTAACCCCATTCTCTCGACGGTGTCATTTGCTATGGGTGGACACAACTACATCTGAACCGAACCTTGATGAGTTATCCTCCGCGCCTCTCCGTCCCAAGGTTAAACTCCTCACCATGTCCTTTGTTAGGCGGTCCATGGCTACTTGTCGACTGGCATGCCCCGTCTCAGTCCGCTCGCTCTCGAAAAAGCACCAAGTCGAAGTCGTATTCCAAGATAGGACCATGCGCTCATTTAGATATAAAATCTTGCCCCGAAAGGCCCTAATGTCATAAAACCTATAAATATAATACATACACAGACACATAGACACATATGCGCACATGCCTACACACACACACACACACACACACATGAAAAAGTATCATCTAAATTATTTAAATCATCTCACCCAATAAATCCGTGGAGCATAGAAATGTCACACCTCAATCCAAATGTTGAGAATGTGACAACCGCCATGTGCTACGAACTGTGAACGGTATGCTTTACTCACAACTCGAAGCTCGCAAGGCTTATAGTATTTCAAACCCATTTAGTAAGACAATCTCAAAGCTTTATGTATAAAAATGAGTACATTTTAAAACATAAATACAATTTGAAATTTAAATAACAAAAGTCATTTCATAAAGTCTGCACATTTATGTATATCTATACATATATATATCAAAAGTAGTAAATGTCACACCCTGATCCGAAAGTCGAGAATATGACAACCACCGCATGCTACGAATTCTGAAGCTTCGCCCACAACTCGAAGCTCGCAAGGGTTATAGTATTCCAAAACCAATTTGTACAAAAATCATAAATTTTATACATGATAAGCAAGGTAGTTTCAAAACATACATATAGTACAAAATTTAAATAATAGCAACTAATTTATGAAACTCGTACTTTTACTATTCTACATACTCATTTATACCATGATAGAAAATATTAATAAGTTAAATTTTACAAAGCATAAGTAATATCTACACATTTTATAATAGTTTCAAAATAGACTCAAAATTTAGTCGGTGGACCCGATTTAAGTAGTAGATAAGTCGGGCTGACAAACTATCCACTATCCGGTATAGAGTCGCATCCCTTAATGATTTATCCCTTATGGACATCCTACTGTTCTGAAAACAAATTTAAAAAGAAGAAAAAGGGGTGAGTATATAAATTATACTCAATGAGTGAAACTAGACCAACATTAAAATTTTAATTCGGGAAAATATAAACACATGCACTGTAGAATTTAAATCGAAACTTGTAGAATCTTCACCTTATCTAAAAGCATTAATTCATTTATCGTAAAATAAGGAAAAATTAAGATAAACATTCAAAAATTTTCATAATGTAACAGTAACTAAAAACAAGCAATCAAACTGTGAGAAAGTATACTTTGGGCTCACCAAAATGTACTAAAACTCACATTCGACCAAGATGGAATCTGAGTTCGTCGAGGGATAGTAAGTTTCATTTATGTTTATCAAAATGCCCCAACCTCGATGTTTCCATGGGCCTTCACCACAGGTGGTAATGGCTATGTCCACTGTACTCACACAGGGATTAAATAATCATAACAATAATGCAAAATCAACCTTTGTATCACTCCATCTCATGTAGGAGTCATCCGCTTACACCACCTCCACATGGTCCGACAATGAGAAGCGCCACTGCAGTGACTAACATTTCATCCACCAGAACCATAACATAGGATAGCGTAATAAAGTCTTATATCATTAGGCCATCTGGCCTATTATTGAAATCAATCGTAAATATCAATATCAATCAAATTCATAAGAAAAAGTAATTATCACAAATCAATTTGAATTCAAGAAAGCTAAATCCTTATATTTGAAAATTTATTTAAATAATAAAATAATTTTAACTAATTTAAATTTGAATTTATGTCCAATAAGTCCCACTCACTAAACCCTCCCTTTATTCCATACTATCCTTGCTCCTAGGAGAAGATTCATCACCTATATGTTTACATTTGAACAATGGATTAACACATGACAATAGAAAGAGATTTTTGGGTGGGCATACAAAATGCACATTTTCTTAATTACTAATATAAGTTCTAAAAGGTGACTTTGTGTTTTGGGATTTACATAAATGGAATTAGGATATGAGCAAGTTTATTTCACTTACCAAAACTTGTTTATTGACCTAATTTGACATAATTATGTATAATAAAAATTTTGGATTATTTTACCCCTAGAAGAGGAAAATTCAGCATATGGATTTGAGGGGAAATTTTAGTCATTTTGGTTCTTTAAGGTCTAGACATATTACTAGTGCGTAATAACTACAATGAAGTTAAATTTGTATGTTTACATTATGGTTTAAAGAAAAATATTTAAATTTTCCATGAACTTGAAATGACCGTTTTTCCTCCATAATTTTCCTATGATTGCTCTAGCTATCTACATTAATTTCTCATTTCATTTAGGACTTATACAAGTCTTGAATTTCATTCAATTGAATCTTCACACTTTATTTGTCCAAGGTGGTCACATTATGGCATAAGGTAAATTTACTCTACAACTACCAATTTAACAATTCTTCTTATCAATGTCTTGGTTTATATTTGTTCCTAACTCCATCAATTGATTATTATTGAAATAAAACATTAAAGTTCTTTAGCAAAATACTATATTTCCTCTAGGTGGTATTTTACTACATTAATTTACCTCATTTATTAATGGTTCTATTTAAGAAGTTTTTCATCAAATTAAACATTCCTAACTTCAATTAAAGACCTAAAAATAGCAATTACTAATATTTTCATATCACTAAATAAAAATACCCTAGGGTTTTGAGATTTCAAAACATGTTAATATGCATGAAATTGCATGAAGGAAACTTAAAATACAAAAACCCTTAAAGGAAATTTACATACCTAGTTGAAAAGGAAGAAAACTCCTTGGAAAATAAGATTGAAGTAGCTTAAAGAAACTTGGAAAATAACTCTTGGAATATTTGGATAAAGTGTTTAGTTTGTAGATTTTATGGAATTTTTCTTGGTTAGGAAGCTTGATGGAAGGATTTTTGAAATGTGGTGGATATGGGAATTGTAGGAAAAAATTTGGTGTTGCTGGAAAAATATGGAAGAAGAAATGAAGAAGATGAAATTTGGCCAAGCATGGAAAAAGGGGGGAAAGAAGGCAAAAATATATTGTTTGAAAAATCTTGTCTTCTCTAGAAATATCTAGACTTTTGGATGATGAAAATACCCCTCATGAATTTCATTAATTCCCATTATGTCCAATGAAATAAATTATAAATTTAGGAATTTTATGAAATTAATTTAAAACTAGGTTACTTCATAAAGGTAAAGTCAACTTGTCAAAATAATTATCCAATTTAACTATCTAAAAGAATTCACTTTAGGAAGTTAAAATATATTGTTAAGTTTTCCAAGGTAAAATGGTAATTACACATTAAGTTTTCACGTACAACAAAGCATTTTTCAAGTTTCAACCATATATAATAGTGTGGAGTTCCCCAATACTGTAGGAAAAATCAATTTTAATGGAGAAAAGTTCAATTTGTAACTTTACTAATATTTACAAAAATGCCATTGGACATTGCGATATTCTTTTCTGTAATTTTTTCCTCCAACTTAGGATGTTCAGAAAATTAACGTAATAGCTTCGAATATTCTTGGACACATTAAAGAAGATAACTGGGTGGTTGAAAAGGTCATATATCCCCTCAATGTGGTGTACTGAATTTTTGAAAAATAATACAAAAATGTTGACTTTTACCTTCTATGTCAAAATTTGGTATAGACTTTTAGGAGTCTAATCTCTCAAAATGGGAAAAATTTCACTAGGAAAAAGTTATTCTTATTCTTACTAAGAATACATCTATGTACATACTAAGTATAAAAACCCTCATCATATAAGTCTACGAATTCAACTAAGCAAAACTAAGGCTAGGTGTTATAGTAAAAGTTGAAAAACTTTTGTCAACTATTTTATAGACAAAACATAAGTAATTTCTACATACTACAAAATAGTTCTTTAAGTAAAAAAAAAACAAAGACGAATGAAAATCTGGAATTAGTCCAAACTATGCCAGTGGATCTAATAGTACTGTATAAATCATACAGACTTGCGAAGGAAAGTCCAGAGTTGAGCTTAACTATCTACCTTTTTTGCATGATTTACTATCTTGAAAATAGATTTTCAAGAAAAATGGGGTGAGTATGACACGCCCGGACCTTGTCCCCACGTGTCAAGTTGTATAATTATGTATTGTTGACATGTTAAAATACCAAATTTGATTCCCATGGATGTTTCAAACTTCATCTAGCTCAATTTCAAGCTTAAAAACCCTAAAATTGAAGTCCGGGGATGTGGGCCCCACTTGAAATCGAGACCCGAGGCATTTGGAGCTGAGTTGACTGGAGTCAACTGTGAAAACCTTGGCTCCGGCGCCGGAGTTGGTCGGGTCCGGCGCCGGACCCGTCATTTTATTTAAGGGTCTCGGTTGGCCGAGACCCTCATTTCTTCACCTCTTCAAGTTCTTCATTTTCCTCTAATCCCTCCCTCAATTCTCTCTGATTCAAGACTTTAATCCCTCTTCAAACACTTTATCAATCATCAATATCAACTTCTTTAGCATCATTGAAGATCAAAACACCAAGATTTCTAAGGAAATCATCAAATCTTGAAATCTGGAAATTTGGCGACAGTTTGTTCATCAGCCGATATCTTTTGATTCAACCGTGCGTTTTGGCTGAGAATTTGGTATGTTGTTCTACACTCATCAAGCTTTAATTTGATAGTTTACACGCTTGATTTCATGGTCTGTGCTAAGAGAATTTGATGATTGAAGTTGCGATTTCTGTTTTGTTCGAGTAAAGTCAACTCTTGATGTCTTGATCCAAAATTCGAGCATGATTTGTTGTTTGATTCAGTTCTTGAAGCTGTGAATTCATAGATCATGTGTTTAACTTGTTGTGTTTCAATTTTGGTGCGAATTGGTGTTGAATCGAAGTCAAACCGAGCATGTTTTGGATGAAAGGCCGAAACCGGCCATTTTCTGGGCTAGGTCCGGCGCCGGACCTGGTAGGTCCCACGCCGGAGACGGCCAAAATCCGGGATTTATCCCGAATTTGGCTCACTCCCGCCCGGGAGTGAGAAACTGTCGGCAAGGGGTACTGTAGCACCAGGGGCATTTTGGTAATTTTGCAACCCTAGACCCCATTTGACCCCAATTAGCTCCAATTGACTTCTAGACTTGTCAATTTTAGTCCGAGACCTTTAATTGGTGTTGATTTATGATTTGAACATTGGTTGAATATTTTATTAATCAAAGTAGAATTTAATTTGATTATTTAGGTACGTGATCGTACGAGATTTGGACCGGTAGCAATTTGAGCCAAGGCATACGTGGGTAATCGGGGAGTATACAACTCTCCTCACTTGTGAGTGGCTTGGATTATATTGGTTGACCATTGAGGGTTAACAGTTTGCAAATTTATTTATAAATGTTTTATTAAATTGTTTATATGTTTTGGGGAATGAATTGTCCACCCTCACACACTAAGTTTACAAATGATTTGGAAGGGTGGGAATTTCAATAAATTTGATTTATTGATATTATTTGATTATTTTATGGGGAACGATATCCCTGAGAAATAAAAAATTAAACATAGTCCTCGGGGCTCCAATATGTGGGAGCGTGGACCGAGTTGAGAGTATACGTGTTACTCAACCGCGGATTGCCTATCGAGGGGCACGGTGAGTCGCTCCTGTTTGCGAGAGGCGCGTAGGGATACTCGCCAGGACTTCGGATGCTGTGTTCCACCACAGTATGGCAAACGTCAAGGGAATGGACCAGAGAGTAAAGTAAAGTAAAAATGTTTTAAAAGTATAAAGTAACCCTTGACGGTCCAGTGGATACCCTCTGTACACGGGTATACCTTATTGGGACAATTTTACAGATGCCAGCCCTTATGTACATATGATTATGAATTTGATATTTGATTTGGTTGGGATTATATATATTTCAGTAAATGATTTATTAAATTAATATTTGGATTATTTCATATCCCCAGCCTGAGGTGATCGGTCTTTATAACTGAGTCTCTCACTGGGTACATGATTATGTACTCACCCCATTCACTTTTGTTCTCAGATCATCAGACTTTGGACGGTGGACGTCCTGGTGGCCAGTGATCCCAGTTTGTCTCTGTGGACACAATTATGTAGGTGCCACCTCATTTCACTTTGAATATCTTGGCTCGGATTATTATTACATCTTACATATATATATTTGTGTATTTATAAATAATTCCTTCCACTGCATTGGAACAACGTAAGATGTGATATTATATTTTTAAAATATTTTGAACTATGTTATATATGATATTTCATATGTTTTCATATATTGCTCGAGTATCCTTTATTTTTAAGCCTTGTATCATCTTGGTTGCCCGCCTGACGAGGCACGCATCTCGAGGTGGTACGGCGGTTGTTACGTGGCCGAGCCTGCGGGTCGGGGCGTGACACGCCTGGACCTAATATGACTTTTTCGTATGAACGGAATAGTATATGACGGCGTATTAAGTGGATAATACGTCGGTCCAGATGTGTCTAATTAAGAAGAAATGTGAAAATTAGGATAAGACGATGTTGGAAGATAAAGTAATTAATCGTGCATGGAAATTAGTAAATACCAAAAAGACTTCCAATTAAGTCCCTAAAATTTATTATGGGCCCTGTTGGCACAAGAAATCAAAGGATTTAGCCAATGGGTGAAAATAGAAGAAAGTTGAAAAAAGGGGAAAAGTTTGACCTGGGGCCCGAGTAGACTAGGTGTCAGGCTCCTCTATAAATAGAGGAAAATTGAAGCTTTTCCTCATTTATCTTTTTTTTTCTTTCATTTTCTTTTCAATTTCTCTCTAGAGCCAAACGGATGCATTTTGGACAATTGGCAGATCCGGACAATCTGGCAGTCAGATCAAGGTGAGTTTCCAGTATGTTATTTTGCTCACCTTGATCTATGTTTTATTTCGGTTGCACGCATTTCTATGTATTGGTTTAGTGTAGATCTGAGTTTTAGCTTTTGACCGGTTTAATTTTAAAACTCAAATCTACGAATATCGGGCCAGTGAAATAAGGTGAGTTTTTAGTATGTTATAGTACTCACCTTAATCTACGTCATATTTCGTTTTCACGCATTTCCGTGCACCGGGTGAGAGTAAATTGGAGATTTAGTCAATTTAGGCTAAATCTCAGTTTTACGAAAATTTGACTGGTGTTTCTCGTTTCTGCCTTGGCGAATCTGTCATGGATGCCATGAGGATTGCCTGTCTAAGGTTGTATGTCGAAATGAGGAGAAACGAGTGTAAAAACCGGGGGAGAGACCGGCCAAGAAACACGCTGATCGAGTCCCTGCTTAGATATTTTTATATTATATTAATATATTTTAAGATATTTATATATTATATTAATATATCTTAGATATTTATATATTATATCATTATAATATACAAATATCTCGCAGGAGGGCTTTTTGGGCCCAATTTCGCATAGAACTTGGCCTAACCAACGTGGGACCTAGCCCAGTCCGGGTGTGGGGCCCATGGGCCTCAGGGGATATTTTGGTAATTTTTCATCTAGAGTCCAATTTTAGCCCCGAAACCACGTGGACACTTTTCTGAGAACCAAATCACATTCAAACCCAATCTTAGGTCATGTTAGAGCGTCGTAGGTGCATTCATAAATTTAATTATGATTGCTAACGTATATTTCCGTGTATTAGGGCTCTGGTTGAACCGAATGCGGCAATGCTCCGGAGGTTGAGCTACATGGAGCGCTTGGGAGTATACGGATCCCCCAATACTGTGAGTGGCCTTGTTTTCAATGCTTAGCCACTAGGGACAAATATTTTTAAATGTTTAAAAATATAAATTGTTTTAAAAGATTTTACAACTGTTTTAGGATAAGGGTAATCCACGACACACACACTTTTTATTTTGTGATACACCCATTTAGAGGGTAGGATGATTTTAACAATACCAAAGGCTTGTGTGTGTGATTAATGTTTTAATATATATGTTTTAAACGCATATATATATTTATGAGAAATATATGGATGGGATGCGAGATGAGTGATTGAGAGATATCCTCGGTGCTCCGATATGAGGGAGTGTGTGGACCGAGTGAGAGGCATACTGATGAGGTTCCCGTGGACCGCCTTTTTGAAGGGGTACAGAGAATATGGTGGCTTGGAGTAAAGAGGCGCAAAGGGAAACTCGCTAGGTCTGAGGTAGCTGTGTTCCACCACAGCGATGGGCACCACCGAATGAACGGGCTATAGAAAGAGAAATTGTGAAAGTGTAGTTAAAGAGAAAAGAGATAGCCCTCGTTACAGTAAGACATACGACCGGTCAGTCGTGCCTTCAGTGTAATTGATGCCAGCCCGTTTAGCTAAAAATTATTTTAAAGGTTTTTAATATAATTCTCATCAGAGAATTAGGAAATTGATTTTGAAAGATAAATTTATTTATTCTATTCTTATTTTATTTATTATATTTTGGATTACCCCTGTTTCCCTAACCCCAATGTAGATCCATTGAACCTCTGTCACTCACCTGTATCCAATGTGGATGGATGCAGATCCGCGTACGGAGTCAACAAATAGAATGAAGGCTCACTAGGAGACGTCGATGGCCTAGGCTTAGCTGTTTCCGTTGCGTAGGTATTCCTTTAATTTAATCCACTGGTATCACTTTTAAGTTTATTATCTTATTAAAAGATTTTTAATTAAAGTTTTAGTTGTTTTGTAGCAATGACATCCATTTCAATGCCTTGTAGTGCTTCTGGTGCGTGACCGATCGATATATACTTCGAGGCAGCACGACAGTTGCCATGTGGCTGACCCGAGCGGGTCAGGGTGTGACAGAGTATATGGATTATACTTAGTGAGTGAAACGAGACCAACTTTAGATAAATGAAGTAATAATATATATATATATATATTTGAAATTATGAATAGGAAATGTTCAACAACTTAGGAAAATATTTAATTGTCAACTTGTCCGAACGTAAATGCGTCCTTATTCCAAAAACTTTGATAAAAAACTCAAAACAACTGTAACTAAGTAATAAAGGAATATAAGTAGTAAAACTGTGAAAATTAATTTTACTTTATTTTGGGTTGCCAAGCCTATTGTAAACAATAAGATAAAGCACATAAATTCTTATAAGTTGTAAATCCATATATCTAACATTTCATAAAGTAGTTCGGTCATTTCAAGAATTCATAAATCAGGATTGAATGAAAGTAACTAATAAATTTTCAAGAGTGATTTATTTTATCCTTTGGGCTTGCCAAAAATCCCAAACCCGCACCATGCTAAGATGGGGTTCGAGCCTGTCGAGGGGTTTTAAGATTTACTTTGATTTATCAAAATGCCCATCCTCGACGTTGACGTGAACTTTCACCACGGTGGTACGTGGCTATGTCAACAGTATTCCCATAGGGACTAAACAATCACAAAAATAGTGTGTACAATAAGTCCCTTATACCATCCTCCTATGTGGGAGTCAATTACTTACTCACCCCGCCTTCAAAAAGTCGGGCTGTGAGAAGCACCACTGCAATGACTGACCATTCATCCACTATATCATGATAACAATCATATATAAAGGATATCACAATTCATCTATATCATTTTTCCAAATGGCCCAACATAAAATCATAGCATAAAAATGTCATAATTCGGTTATGCATCATTCGGCGAACTGGCGCATTATCAAAATCAAATCCAACTGTACCAAGTTTAATCAAATTACCACATATATAAATATTTGATTATTCAAATCATCAAAATTCAAGGTTTATAAGAAAGGATCATGTATCATAAGTAAAGTTTAAGCTCAAGAAAATCAAATCTTTTTTAGCAATAAAAGACCATTTCAAGTACCAAAGCATTTTAATTCATTTAAACTGGACTCTAGGTCTAATTGGGGAGGGTGTACACTCCCACTATTCCACATGCTCATTGTTTTTGGAAGAAAACTCAGCACCTAAGTATTTATTGACACATCCAGACCTAATTCGACTTTTTCGTACGAACGAAATAGTGTAAGATGGCGCATTAAGTGGATAATACGTCGGGCCGGATGTGTATGGTTAAGAAGAGATGTGAAAATTAGGATAAGATGGTATTGGAAGATAAAGTAATTAACCGTGCATGGAAATTAGTAAATGCCAATAAGACCTCCTATTAAGTCCATAACAATTAGTTATGGGCCCCGTTGGTACAATAAATCAAAGGATTTATCCAATGCGCGAAAATTTAAGAAATTAGAAAAAGGGGAGAAAGTCTGACCCGAGGTCCGAGTAGACCCGACGTCGGGGTCTTCTATAAATAGGGGAACGCCAAAGCCTTTCCCCTCATTTCTCTTTTTCTTTTTTCTTTCTTTTCCACTTTTTCTCTCTTTTCTCTTTTAGAGCCAAAACGGAGGCATTTTGCATTTTTGTCAGATCCGGGGGATCCGATCATCAGATCAAGGTGAATTTTTAATACCTTATTCTACTCACCTCGATCTACGTTATAGTAAGTTTTCACGTATTTCCATGCATTGGTTTAGCGTAGATCTGAGTTTAAAATTAAGTTCAGCTTTGTATCAAATTTAAGTTTAAATCTCAGATCTATGGATATTGGGCCAGTGAAACAAAGTGAGTTTTTAGTATATTATCCTACTCACCTTAATCTATGTCATACTCCATTTTCACGTATTTTCATGTACTGGTTTAGAGTAGATCTGAGTTTGGTAAATTTAAGTTTAGATCTAAGATCTATGGAGATTGGACTGGTGTTTCTCGCTTCTGCTTTGGTGAATTCGTCATGGATGCCATGAGGATTACCTGTCTAAGTTTGTGCGTCAAAAGGAGGAGAAGCGGGTGCAAAAATCGAGGGGGAACCGACCGGGTTCCAATCAAACTCCCACGCCTGCCTTTGGCCCAACCTTGTGGGAATGGGCTTTCGGCCCAAGTCCCACGTGGGACTTGGCCCAGCCCGTGAGGGTGGTCTTTTAGGCCCAAACCCATGCGGGGCCCGGCTTAGTCCGGGTGTGGGGCCTATGGACCCTTGGGGTCATTTTGGTAATTTTCTCAAATGTCCGATTTGACCCCGAATCTTCTCGGACCCTTTTCTTAGCCCCGAATCACATCCAAGCCCAGTCTTAGGTTATGTTAGAGCCTTATAGGTGCATTCATAAATTTTGTTATGTAGTACCCGTTTAAATTACTGTTTCTCTTAGTCCGTCCGGCATGCATTATTTAGTAGGAAATCATGGAAAATATAGTTTAAGCCTTACTTAAGTTATGAATAAGATATAAATGGAATTAAATGAATTGTTAAAGTTTAGTAGTAAAATTAGAAGTTTAGACTGATTTTACAAAAAATTGACAGAGAATTTAAAAATTTCACTGCCAATAGAATAAAAGGAAATTGTCTGAAGAATAAAAATATACACTGAAAATTTTATTACACTGACTTAGGATATAGATGGAATTTTAGTGATTGTTGGAGGACAAAATGGGAACTAAAAACAAAATTATCTTTTATGGATTTAATCACATGATGACAAGTGTCAAGGGCTTAGAAATGGATGGCTAGGATTGGAACACATTTCTTCTTCTTTTTGCCTAGTGAAATCTGGCCATGCATGTGTTTTAGTCTAGAAAATTCAACCAATTTCATGTTGTCTTCAACCTTGAGAAAAGATGAGCAAAACGTCCATTGTTGGAACCTTGGAACCTTCCACCCATAAACACAAGTCCTAAATTCTCCAAACAAGCCTACCAAAATTTCCTATCAAATTAAACCTCTAGCTTAGCCCCATTATAATCCCAAATCAATTTCAAGAAATTCAAGCTAGTGTGAGAGGAATTTCATTTGGAAATTTTAGGGTTCTTGGTGGATTTTCACAATCAAAGATAAGCATGCCTAATTTTGATGTTAGAATGTAGATTATGGCACGCTAAACATGAATATAGGGTCAATTTAACTTGAAATCACTTATAGGAGTGTGAATCTAGAAAGTTAGAAAAGTTATGGAGAATTTTTGAATTTGAGATTTTTAGGTCAAATTGAATTCATGGAACCTTAGGATTAAAATATGAGGTTCATGGGAGCTTACTAAATTAGGATATGTGATTAAATTGCCTTAGAAAGAAAATTTTGATTTTTCAATATTTATGCCGAAAATTACAAGGAAAATAGCATTTTTGTCATTTTGGAATTTAAATGAAAATGTAGTTGTTTTGAAATAATTTTAATATGAAATTTTTAAAGAAAAATGTTGGAAAAGAAAAATGCGGAAATTGGGTGACGTTGGAGCAAAGGCCGAAATTTTCAATGTGTTATAGCCATGGGAAATCTTCAACTTTTAATGGAATAAATGTGAATTTTGAAGAAAAATTGGGTAGAAGAATAATAGTGAGAATAGGGGTTAGCAATTAAATTACTAAATTATTGCATGGAATGCATGACATTGCATGTAGATTAAGTTTTAGTCCAATTTAGTGATAGTTTGGAAAACTAAGTAAATTTATGAAAATTAGGAGTGCCCGCACCATCAAAGGACAAGGAACCCGGTGAGGACGGTCAAGAATAGTGAGGACCTCACTGTGAGTGGATAACTACATTCTGAACTCTTATATTTTTTTATTTTTGTTGAATATGAATTTATTGAATTCAATGGTTTATTACTATGTGTGTGGAATAATGAGAAATATATGGCCCATGGAATGTGATGGCTAATTTATGAAATTGGTTTTGGGAAATATTTTGTAAAAATAGTTTTAAAACAAATCTCTATTCTTATTTTTGAAATAAATGGAAAAATGTTTTATATGGTTTTGAAAAGTGCCAATTTGTAGAAATGGAAACAAATGGTTTATAAGCCATCACAATTCCAAGATGTTACTATACGGTGGCCTCCAAAGGAGGAATTTTGTTATTGCAGTAGCTAAGTAGCCACGGACCGTCTTTTGAGAGGCATGGTGAGTGTGGTATGTACCTTGACGGGAGGCACGGAGGGAAACCTACCAGGTAATTTGAGTTCGTTTTGTGGTATCCACCGTTCAAGATGGGACTCGTTACTCAGTTGTCGGCCTCGGCCAAGGCGATAACTCGAGTGAGGAATTGACAAATGAAATAGATGATACATGGGCCAAAGTTTATAAAAATCTTGCCATATTTATGTTTATGTTTATGGTTTTGACTTTTATTGCCTTACTATAAATATCGTTTTTACATTGTTGTTTATATCATTATTTTATCCACTCACTGGGTAACTTTGTTACTCACCCGTGTTTTAATAAAACATTTTTCAAGCTATAGACATCAACTGCGCTAGTAGGTACGTTGTGGTGGGAGCACTGCTAGGCTTTTGGCTCAAGTTTGACCGAGGGTGAAAAAGTCAAAACTTTTGTACTATTTTTCAAAAATTCGTGTAGGACCCGCCGAGTAAGTAAATGTCAGTTTAAATAACTATTTCACCATTTTAGTGTGTCTAAAATATTTTGAAACTTGTCATCGTATTTTTCTAAATCCTATAGCTTAGTTTAAAAATTCACAGTAAAACATGTCGAACATCTAATGGCATTTTTGTAAATATCTTGAAGTTTTGGTGTCTTGTGTTTACATGAATTTTGATGCCACGACAGTGTGATATTTAATCTATTTTGAATTGTCCGCGTATTAGTTAAATGTTTTAACTATTGAACTAGATGAAAACTGTATAAGAGAAAAATCGAAAAAATGACCGTTTTAGCCTTGCAACCCTTGAGATGTATCCTAACCTAATAGAATACATTTCGAGAGTTGCGGCGATTGTTATGTGCTCGATCATGGTGTCGGGGCGTGACATATTATGAATGCAAATGCGTACTTCCGTGTATTAGGGCTCCGGTTGATCGAGTGCGGCGATGCTCCGAAGGTTAAACTATGTGGAACGCTTGGGAGTATACGAACCTCCCAATACTGTGAGTGGCTTAATTTTCTTTGTTTAGCCACCGGGAACAAAGCTTTTAAAAGGGTTTTAAAAACATAAATGTTTTCAAAGGTTTTGAGATACGGGAAATCCACACATACACATTTGTATGGTGATATACCCACGTACAGAGTATGATGTTTTAAAAAGGAAATATAAAGATTTATGTGTGTGTGCTTATATGTATATTTATATGTTTTAAATATATATGTTATATATATATATATATATATTTTATATATGGATGGGATACGAGATGAGCGACTGAGAGGATTCCTCGGGGCTCCGATTTGAGGGAGCATGGGCCGAGTTAAGAGGTATGCATAGAGAAGTAGCCGTGGACTGCTTTTTGAGGGGCACGGTGAGTGGAGACCTTGGGAGAGGTGCATAAAGAAGCTTGCCAGGGCTCGAGGTAGTTGTGTTCCACCACAGAGATTGGCACCATCGAGGGAACGGGCTAGAAAAGAGAAAATTGAAAATGTTTTAAAAAGGAAAGAGATAGCCCTCGATGTAGTGAGGCATAAGACCGACGGGTCAAGCCTTCAGTATGTTAGAGGCCAGCCCATTTTAGATATGTATTTATTTATTTAAATTGTTTTAAAAGAAAGTATTCGGCTAGAGAACTAGAAAGAGGTTTTAAAAAGAAAAATATTTATTTTATTATTATGTTTTGGATTTCCCTTCTTTTCCCTAACCCTCGATGGAGATTCATTGAACCTCTGTCACTCACCTGTATCCAATGTGGATGGATGCAGATCCGCGTACGAGGTTAGCAGATAGATCGGAGGCTCACTAGGAGGCGTTAGTGGCATAGGCGTAGTAGTTTCCGCTGCATAGGTATTCTTTTAAGTTAATCCACTGATGTATTACTTTTAAAAGTTAATTATTTATTTAAATGATTTCTAATTTAAATTTTAGTTGTTTTTGTAGCAATGATATCCATTTGTATGCCTGGCGGTGCTTCAGGTGCGTGACTAGCCAGCACGTACTTCGAGCAACACGGCGGTTGCCACGTGGCCAGCCCGGGCTGGTCGGGGTGTGACATTTATATTTAAACAACCCATTAATATGTGATGATGGATGTGCAAGAATGCATGTCTTCCAAACCACTAACTTAAGTTCAAAAAGGTGAATTTGAATTTTAAATCCTAAGTGAATGAAGTTAGAGCGCGAGTAAGTTTGTTTCGCCTAATGAAACTTGCTTGTGGTCTTAATTCAGCGTAATTGCGCCTAACAAAAAATTTAGGTAATTTTGCCCCTTAGAAAATGAGAAATTCGATGAAGCCACTTTTTAGGTGAGAAATCCGGCCATTTTGGTTTTCAAGGTTCAAGCATGTTATTACTGTACAATAACTACAAGGGAACTAAATTTCTATGCTTAAATTAGGGTTTGAAGCAAAATGCTTGAATTTTCATAGATTTGAAATGGCCATTTTTCTTCGTGAGGTTCCCATGATTGAATTAACTATCCATATAAATTTCTCACTACATTTATAACTTGTATAAGCTTTGAATGGCATTCAATTAAATCTTTATACCCTAATTGTCCAAGAAGACTACATTATAACATAAACTAGGTTTATTTTATAATTATTAAACTAAATTTCTTTCTATCATTTTCTTGATTCATATTTCTTTCTAATCTTATCAAATTATTATTTATAAAATAATATGTTAGTGTTTTTTGGTAAAATACCATACTTTCTCTAGGATGCTACTTACTACATAAATTCACCTAACTAAATATTGGCCTCATTTAAGGAAATTTCTTATTAAATTAATTATTTCTAGTTTCAAATAAGCAACTAAAATTGCAATTTACTAACTTGTATCCTAGTCTTACTAATTAAAATATCCTAGGGTTTTAGAATTATAGACTATATTAACATGCATGAGCAAAATTCACAAAATAAAAACTTTTGAAGAAAATTTACATATCTAGATGGGAGTAGAGAGAAAAGAGAAGAAAAAACCCTTGAAATCCTTAAAGAAACAAAATTGAATTTGCTTGAACAAACTTGAAAACCATCCCTGGAAATTCTTTGATTAAGTGTTTAGTTTGTAGGTTTGGTGGAGATTTTCTTGGTTAGTTGGAAGAAAAATGGAGAAGAAAATGGTAAGGTGGGGTTTGGCCCTCATGCAAGAAAAAAGAAAGGGAAGAAGAAAAAATATTAGCTTGAAAAATCTTGAATTTTCTAGGGTTATAAATACTTTCTCTAAATGATAAAATGCCCTTTATCAATTTTATTAATTCTCAATATGTCCTGTCAAGACATTTTACCGTTCCGACGATAAATGATATGGCGTGAAAAATGTTTGGGACTATACAGTCTAAAAACAAATGGAGTCGCCACTAACCTTTTATTTGAATAGGCGTGGTTAGTCACATACTTGTTTAACCCAATGTAAATCTAGAAAGATTACGTCAAGTTAAGGAAAGAAATTGGTCTACGAAACAGATTTTAGGTTTGGGAGTCGGTTACGCTCGGGGAAGGATTAACACCCCCGAGACGCCCGAAAATCGGTACCACGAAAGTCTTGAAAATATTTTACTTGGAAAATGATAATAAAATGTGTTTAAAATCATTTTAAGAAAACATAATTCTAAATGTTGGAATAAATATTCCTTTTAATGTAGGATAAACATCCCTTTATAAAAACTAAGTTCGAAATTTAAAGGTTTGATATCGGAATGAACATTCATTTTAATGCGAAAATCCATAGCCCAATTTTGAATTTGAAGAAATTTCCTACTTAGAATGGAGATTCAATTTCTAAATAGAAATAAATATCCTTCAAAAATCAAAGTCAAATTTAAAAGTGAGGGTAAATATCTTTTTATGAAAAACAGATGTTCAATTTTAATTTTAAAAAGTCTCAATTATAAGAATATTAATTGAAACCTTCTAGAAAATATTTTGCAAAAAGGTTGGGATAAACATCCTCAAATTCATGCTTTGAAATTTACATTAAGAGACTTTAATTATGATTACTTAAATTAAAATCTCTTAGAAAGATTTAATTTTGAAACAATGTCGAAATAAATATTCCTTTTAATTTGTTGAAGGGAATAATTTGACAAAAATTTAGTTTAGTAGGGAAACCTTAATAGATTTAATAAATTAAGATCTTTTAAAAAACAAAACCCCCTCTTTAAAAAAAATGAATGTCTTTTTTATCGAATAAAACTAAATTTGAAAGAGAATTTTAAAGATTTAAAGAATAAACATTCTTTTTATTAAAGCTAAAAATGCCTTTTAGTAAAAATGAAGTTTACTTGAAAGGTCTTAACTAATTAAACATACTTAAATCCTCCCAAAAAGGTATTTTGAAAAAAACTAAAGAAAAGGAAAAAGAAAATAAATATTCCCTTCTGTTGAAAAAGAATAAATAAAAATAAGAGAAGAAATTTTGAAAGTGGTTTTTTAATAAAATTTAGATTAATTTGAGAGACCTTAACTATAGTTGGGAATTTAAGATCTCTCAAAAAAACTTTTTAAAACATGTTTTGAAATTAATGTTGGAATAAACATTTTTTTTAATTTAATTGGGCCTCTTAAACAAAAGATTTTCTTAAAATAAAATGAAAATAAAACATAAAAGCCAAAAAAGGAAAAGAAAAAATAATAATAATTGAGAAGCCTTAACTATAGTTGGGTAATTAAGATCTCTCAAAAATACCTTTTAAAACATGTTTTGAAATGAATGTTGGAATAAACATTCCTTTTAATTTAATTGAGTCTCTTAAACAAAAGATTTTCTTAAAATAAAATGAAAATAAAACATAAGAGTAAAAAATAAAAGACTTTGGGAACAAACATTCCTTTTGTAAAAGAAGGTAATAATTTTTTTGAGTTCATTTACAAATTTTAAGAAATTAAAGAAATCATAAACATGATGTATGCTTTTTATGAAAATCAAATGAGAAAAAAACATATCTTTTAATTTTGAAGAGATGAAAAATTTTCCCGGGCCCGATCGGACTCCCGATTAGACACCGAGAAAACCTTTCATCAGGGAAAACCTTCAGAAACCTTGGACTCCAGAGGCACCCTTCGGTTCCCCCCATGCATATGAATTTTTGAAAATCGATGTTCTAAATCTAATTATGCATGAATGGGACAAGAAAACATAGGTTAGTACATATAAACACAATTAATTACATAACAGATAAGCAAACTTAATTTAAATAAACACATATAAAAAGTCAAAGATACAATTTTATACAAAATTCAATTCATAATTTAACAAACATATATACGAGGGCAAAAGGGTAATTTTACAATCAAAATTAAATTTTTAATTAAGACAAATATGGATTTAAGGGCAAAAAGGTAATTTAAGAAGGTCAAAATCAAATATTATACTAAATATGCATCTATTTAAACTTAAAAATACAATATTTTTTTTATAACCAAGATTAATTTTTATTTAAATTTTTAACCTAAACAAGTTTGAAGATGCAAACTTTACAGTCAACATTAAAATTTTAAGCCTAAACAGGTTTAAAGATGCAAACTTTGCAGTCAAAATTAAATTTTTAACCTAAACAGGTTTAAAGATGCAAACTTTACAGTCGAAATTGAATTTTTAATCTAATCAGATGCTCATACAGGTCTAAAGATGTAAACTTTATAGTCAAAATTGAATTTTTAACAAAGCAAATGTCATGGAACATGCCTATTAGGCACCAAACAGTACAAAAATTGACAGAAAACATATAAAGATATTCCTTTAAATGCATCTAAGCCACATTTTGAACTGGACAAATCATTAATGAAGACACAAAACTTTCTGAATCACGAATAAAAGAGCAAAATCGATATAAAAAGGACTATGCTATGCAGAAAAATAACCACTTTACAAGTTTAGCAAACATAGAAGCAGGCTTTTCCCTTACATATTATTCAGGCAAAAAATGACATCTTTATGTATAAAGGTTGAACCTTTAGCTTAATTGACACACCCGGACCTAGTCCGCACGTGTCAAGTTGTATAATTATGAATTTCTGTTTTGATTAAAATACCAAATTTGATTCCCATGGATGTTTTAAACTTCATCTAGCTTAATTTCAAGCTTAAAAACCCAAAAATTGAAGTTCCGAGATGTGGGCCCCACTTGGAATCGAGTCCGAGGGCATTTGGGCCGAGTTGACCGGAGTCAACTCAGCAAAAGTTGACTCCGGTGCCGGACCTGGTCGGGTCAGGCGCCGGACCCGTGGTTTTATATGGGGTCTCGGTTGCCCGAGACCCCCATTCTTCACTTCTCCTCTTCTTCCAAAATTCTCCGAGCCTTCCCCTTCAATTCTCTTTGAACCAAGCCTTCAATCCCTCTTCAAACACTTCATCAATCATCAATATCAACTTCTTTTGCCTTCTTGAAGATCAAAACATCAAGATTTCTAAGGAAATCATCAAATCTTGAAATCTGGAAATTTGGCGACAGTTTGTTCATCAGCCCATATCTTTTGATTCAACCGTGCGTTTTGGCTGAGAATTTGGTATGTTGTTCTAGACTCATCAAGCTTTAATTTGATAGTTTACACACTTGATTTCATAGTCTGTGCTAAGAGAATTTGATGATTGAAGTTGAGATTTCTGTTTTGCCCGAGTAAAGTCAACTCTTGATGTTTTGATCCAAAATTCGAGCATGTTTTATGGATTGATTCCGTTCTTGAAGCTGTGAATTCATAGATCATATGTTTAGCTTGCTGTGTTTCAATTTTGGTGCGGATTGGTTGTGAATCGAACTCAAACCGAGCTCAATTTGGTGCATGGCCGGCGATGGCCATGCGCTGGAGGTGACTCCCGCGCTGGACACAACGTGTCCCGCGCGGGAGCTGATGAAATTATGGGATTTCATCCCATTTTGGCTCACTCCCGCCCGGGAGTGAGCCACCAGCAAGATGGGGTACTGTAGCTTAGGGGCATTTTGGTAATTTTACAACCCTAGACCCCATTTGACCCTAATTAACTCCAATTAGCTTCAATTGACTTCCAGACATGCCAATTTTATTCCGAGACCTTTAATTGGTGTTGTTTATGATTTGATTGTTGGTTGAATATTCTTATTAATCAAATTAGATTTTAATTTGATTATTTAGGTACGTGATCGTACGAGTTTTGGACCGGTTGCAATTTGAGCTAAGGCATTCGTGGGTAATCGGGGAGTATACAACTCTCCTCACTTGTGAGTGGCCTAGATTTCTCTGTTTAGCCACTGGGAAAGGGGGATTTAGAAAATGATTTTAAAACATAAATATGTTCAAAACGGTTTTGGGATATGGGAAATCCATACACACACAATTTATTTGTGATACATCCACACCGTGAGTGGGATGTTTTAAAAAGAAGTATAAAGACTTATGTATGTGTGTGTGTGTGTGTTTATATATTTTGAAAATGTATGGGTTATATACAGATATATATATACAGTTATATATGTGTGGTGGATTAGTGGTGGTGGTGGACTACGGTCCAACAGCCAACAGTTATATATATGTGGTGGATTAGTGGTGGTGGTGGACTACGGTCCAACAGCCAACAGTTATATATATGTGGTGGATTAGTGGTGGTGGTGGACTGCGGTCCAACAGCCAACAGATTGTAAAGGCTCCTCGGGGCTCCAATATATGCGGGAGCGTGGACCGAGTTGGAGGAGGCATGCATGATTCTCAGCCGTGGACCGCCTATTGAGGGGCACGGGACTGAGGCCTGATTGCGAGAGGCGCGTAGGGAAACTCGCCAGGACTGCTGTGTTCCACCATAGTGAGGCAAACGTCAAGGAAGTGGGCCAGAGAGAAAAGTAAAAATATTTTAAATGTATAAAGTAACCCTTGACGGTCCAATGGATACCCCAGCGCACGGGTATACTTTATTGGGACAATTTCAGATGCCAGCCCATTATATGTATATATATTTATTTATGGATTTAAAGTGCTTTAAAAGAGGGTTCTCAGCAGAAGAACCAGAAAAGAATTTTAAAGGAAGAATATTTGTTTTATTATTATGTATTTTATTTTATTTTGGATTTCCCTTATCTGTTCTAACCCAGATGGAGATTCTTAGAACCTCTGCCACTCACCTGTATCCAATATGAAAGGATGCAGATTTGCAAATCGAAGTCAGCTAATGAATTGAGGCTCGCTAGGAGGCGTCGGTGGCTTAGGCATAGAAGTTTCCGCTGTGTAGGTATTCTCTCAATTAGTCCACTGGCATTACTTTTAAAGTTAATTATTTTATTAATTATTTTCTAATTAAAGTTTTAGTTTTATTGACAGCGTTGATGCCCATTTATGCCTTGCGGTGCCTCAGGTGCATGACTGGCCAGCACGTACTTTGAGACAGCGCGGCGGTTGCCACGTGGCCGACCCGGGGCGGGTCGGGGCGTGACATTAATGATCTACATAGAGCATGTAAAAGACTTCAGAGACTATAAACACTGATCCAAAAGGAAGAAAAGGCTAGATATTTCATATAAAAATAAATATCAAACATATCAAACAGGCAAAGGTCTATCATTGATGATGAAAACAGAGGTTTTGTCGAAAGGAAAGCTTTCCGTTCAAAGATAGAAGCCTTTTGCTCATAAACAATTTCAGCATAATCTAAACAAGCTACCATAGTCGAATGCATATTAACCACACATGTAAACAAAAAGTTGGCATTTTTATGCACAAAATCATATTTTCAGATTAAACAGAGCATGTATAATGATAATAAGACTTCATGGTTTGCAAAAAATAAGCTCAAAGAAGACAAAATAGTAAGCTTTATATACAAATGAACAAGAGTCGGGCAAAGAGTTATTTGTTGAAGTAAAGGAAAAACTGTTTCATTTCAAAAGGAAAAAGGCTTTACCCTTGAAGATTTCATTTACAAAAAGACCTGATGCTTTTACTCTTGTTTCCATTAAAAAAAAATTTCGAGGGTTGTCTCTGTTCTTGGAGAAAGGAATGGCTTACAGTTTGAAGAGCAAACAGCTCTTTTCCTTTTGTTCTTCGGACAGCTCCCTCAAAATAGAAAATGATTGTTCTTAAAAAAGGAAAAGACTCTGTTGCTCTCCACATAAGTGGTGTAGAACTGAAAGAGGTTAGCTTGATATTCTTAGGTGTTTGATCCATCTTTGCTTCTTGTCTCACACTCGCTACTTCAAGTTGCTCCCTAAATTCTAAAAATTGAAAGTGTAGAAAAGGGGAGAGCTCATTTCGGTTTAGGGGTTTGGTAACAATAAAGAAAGGTATTGGAAATTAAGGGTTGATCTTTGGAATTTCTTCGAAAGCATTTCTGCTTTCATGAGTCTCAGAATAGTAGTGGTCTGAGTGTCACTTCACCTGGAGACCACACTCGAATATCCTATATAGTGGCATACTGCTAAGAATGATGTTCTAAGAGTAGCCTTAGATATTTATGACACGTTCGAGCAATTATATACTCGAACAAGGGAAATTTAGACCTAAGTAATCCATTGGTTTTGAAAATATTTTAAAAATGTTTGAAAACACTTTAAAATGCTTTATATCTTTTCAAAACATTTAAAATATTTTAAATACTCTGATACCGATCAAGTTATCTGTTATCATGCCCTGGACCCACCTTGCTCTAATACATGACAATCGTCGAGACATCTCAAAATACGTACCAGCCGCTCAAGCAACCAGAAGCACCTCAAGGAAAAAATTGAGTATCTTCGCTATAAAACATTCACCAAAACTTTGGTTAGAAAACATTTATAATAATAATTTAGTAAAATAATTTAATAAAAATTGGATACTAGTGGATTTACTTAAGGAAATACCTACGCAGTGGAAGCTACCAACTCTTAACCCATCAACACCCCTAAGGAGCCTCTGATCTATCTACCATATTCGTACAAGGCAACTGCATCAAACAAAGTTGGCTACAGGTGAGTGATAGAGGTTCAATGGTTCTCCAATAGAGGTTAGAGAAATGGTAATGATCCAAAAGAATTTTATAAAACAATTATTTTTGTTTTCAAAATCTTTCACTCTAAAATCTCTTTTCAATTTAAAATAAGTAATTTAACTAAATTAAATTGAATTTAAGAATAACTTTTTAAATGGGTTGGCGACAAAACACTAAAGGCCTGACTCGTCGATCATATGTCTTAATGCATCAAGGGCTATCTCTTTCTTCTCTTAAAATCTTTTTATACATTCTCTTTCTCTAGCTCATTTCCTCGGTGGTGCTGTTCACTGCGGGTGGAAGCACAACTACAATAACCCTGGTGAGTGTCCCTCCATCGTGTAAACCCCTAACCTAGTCTAACTTGTAATTTAGCTCCCAAATAAATAAGATTATAATGTTCTGGGTGTAAATGAATTTATTTAAAGTTTGAATTTGGAGCTAAATTGAGGAGTTGTAAATGTTTGAGGGGTAAATTGATTTGTTTGAAACATTGGAGGATAATTTAAGGATTTAACAAGGGAGTTATATAAGTGTGAAGCTGGTGGGGGCTGCACCACCCAAAAAAAAAAATTAAGAATCCTCTAAAATTCTTTTCAAAAAAAAAAAAACATAAGAATCCCCTAAAATTTTTAACAAAATGATATAGTATCCTTGGCATGTGGGCCTTGCCTTCCATTTTATTTCTTTTGTTTTATTATTTTCCTTTCATCCACATTTCCATCTCCACCTACCTCTCTCTGTTTCGCCCCTTTGCCTCTGCCTTCTTGAGGAGCATCCTTTCTAGTATTAGATAGCTTCATTGTAGCTCAGATTCACCATCCTTATTATCCAAAAAATAAATTTTTTTCTTCTTCTTACAAGTGGGTGCCTTTTCAATTGGCTGTGATTGTTTATGGGAAGTGGCCAAACTTGGGCATCCTTATTTGGCTGCTTCTTCCTCTTATTCTTCCGATATCCGAGCATTGTTTATTTAGTTTTGATTCCGCATAAGGAGTAGGGCCGCCGAATTCAAAGATCTGAACTTCACCGTTGGAAGGTAAAGATATAACAAAAGAGCAAGGGTTAACGGCATATTTTAACAGAAGAAAAGGGTGTTAAGTTGTTGATGATCTCATGGATACTTGATAAAAATTTAGTGGATATACTAATATAAAAAGTATATAAAGAAAAGCATCTGAGTCGTCTTTAAAACATATACTTCTCCTGAAAATTTCTTCACTCTTATCATTTATCAGTATCTAAATAGATATTGTTACATCCAAATAGGTTGGTGCTTCTTTTTCACATTCATTTTTCTCCTTATATACTGATTTTCTTCCTTTAGTCAAAGTAGAAGTATTTTTTTCTTTTTTCTTCGGTCAAATTAGGCAATTAATCCCACTACTATATAGGTACGGAAAGTATAGATTTAGTCAATCTAATTCGATTTTGATTTGATCAAATTAAATCTCTTTATTTTTATTTATTATCAATTTCAGTCCAATTCCTAATAGTGTTAAATATTCACGGTTAATTATATTAAGGTGGTATTAATTATGATAATATATGCTTTTAAAATATATTAAAAAAATTTCACGCATCTTTTTTTGATCATATGACATATTTTTCGCCTTGAGCATATCATTCTTTATTTTCTTCTTGAATGTTTAATTTCATATTTTTTAGTGAGACATCTCATAATTACAAAAAAAAAAAAATCAACAAGACTAAAAAATATCACAAAAATTTTAAATATTTTTTATAAGTACACATCATTAAAGTTAACTTCACGTCAAATATAGTCAATATTACATCCGTATAGTTAACGATGAAAATTTAACACAGTTAGTTATTGAAATGAAATTAATATGACAATAAATAAAAGCATAGAGACTAAATTTGATCAAATCAAAATAGTGGGACTAAATCTACACTTTTCATATGCCTTTTATATGGTAGAGGGAGGACTAAATATAAATTTAACCTTTTTCTTTTCTCCTCTTTCTTTCTTTGTTTCTTTTTCTTTTTCTTTTTTTTTTTAATTTTTATTTATGGGTACCTAGAGGAGACTAGTAGCATGTTTCGAAGTTAAAACTTTCTATATGAAATCTAACCTCTAATTATATCGACTAGATAGGGAATTTTTTTTTAAATATTCTAATTTAATATTAATATTCACATAATAAATTACTTTTCTCACTATAGCAAAATATCTTTCTTTTTTTGGATGACTATAGCTAATATCACATACGTAGACAACAAACAAAGTAAGTTATAACGGAAGAGCATGGTTAACGGCATTTTAACAGGAGAAAAAGGTGTTAAGTCATTGGTTATATTACCGACACTTGGTAAAAATTTGGTGGATACTGACATAAAAAGTACTTAAGAAAAAGTACCTAAGTTTTATCTATATTTTAAAATCTATTAATTATATTTGACTAAATACTCAAATTAGCCCTTAAACTATACTAAAAAGGATAAATTGGTCCTTAAACTTTTATTTGGAATAATTAACCCTCCGAATTCCATGAAATTTCAAGGGTTATATTGTCTCAAACTATTAAGTTTGAGGGGTTAATTGTCCAAAAATAATAATTTTGAGGGGTTAATTATCTCAAAATAATAGTTTGATGGATTAATTGTCCTAAAATAATAGTTTCATGAGTCAATTGTCCTAAATAAAAGTTTAGAGGTTAATATGTCCAAAAGGTATAGTTTAGGAGGTCAATTTAGGTATTTAGCACAATTACATTTGTTACTGACATTTTTCTCCCAAAATATATGCAAGAATCAAGAAAACAAAAATTTTAAAGCTGGCAGAATGCGAAACAACTTTGAGTTTGATGGCACTTGATATATACCAAGCCCCAAAACAAACACATTATCTATCTGTGAGAAACCAATTAGCAAGGCCTTCTGTGCTAGCTCTCCTTCTGTTGGCTCTGATAGTTTTGTAAAAAGATGTAAAGCAACTCCTAAGTTCAATCCAAGAATTCCTAGATTGTTCTTCAATCCTCTGTCTTTGAGCTGTCAGAGCTTTCAACATTTACCTGAGGATCACTCTTCACCTCCTCCTGCAAGACAAAAGGTTAATCCAAATTGTCAATCCCTTGATTTCAAGTAAAATAAATCCAAGGTACTATTAATTTTACTACTTGTTCTATAGGCGGCAAATGGTCCATGTTCGAATTTGCATTAGGATTAGTTCTGGTCGTTTTTATGTTATATGTGCCATATAGCAGTTTTAGCACGTTTTAATACATCCTTAGGAGAGGTTTACCCCATAGTATGGGTCAATCCGACTTGAACAAAACTAGTCATAGAAACTAAAAAGAAAAAAACTTTGCAAACTCACCTCTGAAATAGAGACTTGGCTATGGTTGGGGGAGGGTCTAGCGCTGTGAGCTAAAAGGAGTTGGTCCATGGATTCCTCACCAATATCTCTGAGTCTACTAAGCTCTGGCAAGACTTCCTTCCCAAGATCAGGTCTGTCTTTCCGTCTGAGTTCTGCGCATCTAAGAGCCATCTTTGCGAAGGACAAGGTTTCTTCAGCTGGCCAGTCAGTCACGGCAGGGTCCAACATCTCCGTAAACAATGTACCCTTTTCAATTGCTCGCTCGACGTAATGTGTCAATCCCATTGGTGGCTTAGCAGTTATAAGTTGAAGAAGCAAGACTCCTAAGGAATATACATCAGATTTTACACCGAGCATTCCCGTTTGCTGATACTCTGGATCAATGTAGCAAAAAGTTCCTGCTGTTGAAGTCATGCGGAACTGAGTGACATTCTCAGCAACAGCAGGGACAAGCCTGGCCAATCCAACATCGCTAATCTTGCTAACATAGTTATTATCAAGCAAAATGTTGCCAGGCTTAAGGTCACGGTGCACAATCGGCTCTGGCTTTGTTTGATGGAGAAAAAGTAGGCCTGTGGCAATTTCTGCTGCTATGCGGAACCTAAGTTGCCAAGACAGAGCTGGGGTTTTTCCTTTCCTAAATATGCGGTCATCTAAGCTTCCTTTAGCCATGTACTCGTACACTAGAATGCCATACTCTGGGCAGGCACCTAGGAGAAGTACCATGTTGGGATGGCGGATGCAGCTAAGTACGTCAATCTGCACAATAGTAATGAAGAGATGCCGCGTTATTTGACAGTAGTCAAATCTGTTTCTTTTACTTCAATTAGCAAGTAAATAGCAAGACAAATCAACCTCAGTTTTCTTTAAAGCAAACTAGACATTTTCATTATACGTTTACTCTAGTTACAATCTCTGTTGGCTATGTTATTTTGTTTTAGAATTTCTTTTATTTTTCCTCGTGTTGAGATTAATGTGCCGGAGTGTCCAAAAACTGCAAATAATACATGTCTTTTTAAGAGTCACCATAATCAGAATTATTAGTTTCTTACCTCTTGAAGAAATTGTAATCTCCCTTGAGCAGCGTCTGGACGTAAAACCTTAACTGCGACAGCTGTATGATCAAGATTACACTTATAGACGGGGCCATAACCACCTTCTCCTATCTTTCGGGAGTAGTCAAAGCCATCTGTTGCTTCTTCAATTTCCTCGATGGCATATCTTCTGTATTTGATATTACTCCGGGCAAGAGTGTCTAACATGTTCTTAATTTCCAGTGTTTCTCTTAACGCTTCCCCTTCTAAATGCGATCTTCTATATGATCCAGATTCTGTAATTTTTTGTGCTGCTTCAGCTGCTTCTATGGCTGCCTTGCACTTAGACCTCTGATCCTCTACAGCCGATATTGCAGCTTCCTCAGCTACTCGTGCCTCTTCCAATCTATGTTCTTCTTGATTTTTGCAGCGATTAAGCTCCATCGCCTAACATAATGTATTATTACCCCCAGTGTATATGTAATTCAAATATTCATAAAAACAGGACTACCACGAATCTGTGAAGACTTGCCTGTACCTGTTGTTTTGCTGAAAGAGCTTCTCTACATGCATTACTATACAAGTCCATTGTTTGCTTCAATTCTAGCCTTAATCTCCTCATCTCAGCTTCCACTTCGTCCTGTTTTGTGGATCAAATTTAAAAGAAGAAAAATACTTTCACCAGGCATGATTGGTATAAACATAGTATGAATATTGAGACTACAAAGCTTTGACAATAACTGAAGTGGTGCCGGATTTTATGTTCTTATTTTCCAAGAAAAGAAGATGAAATAACGGAACCTGGTGTCTATCTTAAAGATAGCCTTCCATGTGGGAATATGATGATAGCCTTACCAGATTCTGAGATGAACATGATGATCTTCCACTTTCTTGTGAAATTGTTGAGAAGTCATGTAGTGGGGAACCACGGTCATTCCATCTGAGTCCTGAACGCATTGATCCTAAGCTATGATCTGTGCTGGTTGATATCCGTGAAGTTCGGCTAGAATCAATAAATGAATCAAAGAACAAAGAAGAGTTTCTGTCGGTGCTTGGTCTGCCAGAGCTGACAAATGATATGTCAGTATCTGATTCTGAGAAATCCCCGAATGCTTTGATCAAACTGGCTCTTGCAGTACCGGGGTATGGTGACCTAGTTTTGGGAAGATAATGGTTAGTTCACCTCGAGAGAATATCACCTTCAAGCTAACAATTCCAAGCTTTTAAGAGCATAAAAGTATAAGTTTTATGATTATAACAGAAATGGTGTAGTTAGGAATGAGTTTAAACAAATTCTGAATATTTGAAAAATTGAAGACTTCTTTGTTACTTCTTTTCCCTGAACACGGTCTTTTCTCAAGATTTACCTGGTACCGCTATCAACTGAACTACGAGGCTTGGCCATTGCCTTCTCAGCTGTAGATTCAAGATTCACATATTACATTTTCAATTAGTCCATTAATAAACTAAATTGAACGAACATTACCATATAGGAGGGAAATAAACCTGATTTTACGCTAACACTATGTAGGGGTTGCTTTTCAACATGATTTGCATTTTGTTGCTTAATTTGATCGAGTAGTGGGGAGCTGTGTGGGGCTGAACGAGAGGCATTTCGTACCGAAGAGACTTTTCCTTTGGAAATGACACATACAGTACAGAAGTCAGGTGACATTTTTGATACACAGCTTGGAACATCAGCCCTGAATTTTCTGCATAAGAGAAAACACAGGAACTTAACTTTCTGCATGATAGCTTCTCTATTTCCTTTTACATCTATGACTCTCTAATACAAACAGATCCAACTTTGCTTTTAAATGTTCTTTCTTATGTCCATGATAATTGGCTGTATTTGTATATGTTTATATTTTGCATAAAATCTGCAAGGCCACCTTGTAAATGTGGCTAAGTCAGATTCTGTTTATCGGGCATGGAATTGCTCTAGGAAAATCATCCTACCAAAAATGTATTGGCTTCTCATTTGATCATGATCATGACCCTTTGTGAATGTTAATTTTGATAACAAAGGAGTAATTACCTCATAAATCCACTACGAGATGGGGCACCAAGAACCAATTTCTCAATTGCAGCATAAGAAACATATTCTGTCAGTGCTTTGACAATATCTGAGTCTTCCAGTATGATATCAAGGCAGTATACCTGATGCCAAGGTCAGCGAAGAAGAAGAAGAGACCAATTAAGTCAATTTAAATTGCATACATAGGATTAAGTTTAGCTTTCTTATCTAGCTAGCACACAAGACAAGACTTCCATACTTGAACAATTTGAAGCAAAGATGGATGACAGATAATCAACAAAGATAACAAATTTCGGAGGAACGAAGGATTTGTTTTGTCATCCGAAGTCCGAATCATACATTTCCTGGTTAACATCTACATTATATATGTGGAAAAAATGGTTGCAGTTGGCCAAAAGATTGAATTCTATTGACGAACTTACGTCTTTTCGAGTACAATAACAATGGAAGCTGAGGAACAAGTCGTTGGATAGCTTTTCCACCATCTGTTTGTTTGATAGAGCTAAGCCTTGGTCTGAAATTGCACAAGTATCTGCATCCGGATAAGTATAATAAGAATTTGGCATGGCAAGCAACAAAAAATCTAAGAACCTACAAAGCTAGATATCAACAATGAGAAAGATTTCATTTTCAGATTACGTAACAAATCAACATAACCTTACTTGCGCCATGAATGATTGACGTTGGTTTAGTAACAACATGAACAAGAACCACAGTTTGGCCTTTGGAAAGAAGATTTTCCACAGCCCATTTGAAAGCATGTTTACACCCTTTATCCTTGTCCACAGCCACTGCTACCAACCCATTACCCGTTACTTTCTTTAAGCCACTGCCCCTTTGGTGATTCCACATTTTTCTTGATGATCATAACAAAAAGGGGGAAAAAAAAAAGTCTTTAGTCGCAGATTATATGTGAAAATGAAAATTCATTCAAGCTGTTTTTTCCCTCATAGAAAAAAAAAAAAAGCAAGCAAAAAGTACTCATTGAATTGTTAGAGAGACCCACGACCTCTCTTTTTTTCCCTCTACAATCTCAAAATTCTATCACTTTGACCATGCATTGCCTTTAATTATATCTGCTTTCAACATGCTGTTAGTTTTCTCTATTTTGGATGTCAAATTGAAGCCTCTCAACAATTGCAAGTAAACATTTGACCGAAAATCTTGTGCCAACAAAAGAAAAACTTAGCAATTTTGTTTCCTTTTTTTTCTCTCTACTTCCGTGGGCGAAATTCTTTTCCCCAAAATGTAGGTCTATTCGTCCCATATCAATTAACGTTAAAAACAAAAGATTCTCCTTATTTACCTTTTAAACTCCAAATGATTCTGGAAGATTAGTGATGAACAATTCTTTTTTTTTTTATTACAAGGAAAATTAAATACAGTCTTTTTTATATTAAAATTAATTACTAATTAATGTATATGTAATTAATGCATGAAGATATATATGTAATTAAATGATAATAATAGTAAAAAACTATTAATTTGTAATAAAAAAAGTAAGGTCTTCTACCAACGTTTTATATTTTTTTGGAGGAATTATCATTAGGTGTATTTGTGGGTTAAAATTGCCATAATGATGTAATAACCCAACTTTTGTCTATTTTTTTATGTAATGTCAACTTAATTCCCTATTAGTATAGTAAAATTATACACACTTTATCCATTTTATTCTTTTTAAACGTTTCCCTTTCTTTTTAATAACTATTCTTTTTCATTTTTAATGAATATTTGGCTTTTTGATTATTACATTAAATTTTATTGTTAATACTTTACCCATTAAATTCATTAAATAAATTTTATAGACTTTACTCATTTTATGTTTTTTTAAACATTTCTCTTTCCTTTTTAATACCTATTCTTTTTTTTTGGTGATGAATTTTTGGCTTTTTGATTATTATTACATTGAATTTTGTTTTTAAATTAATTTATAATATCTTCAAATATAATGAATATTTTTTATCAATTGGGATTTATTATTACAATAAATCACGATTTTCAAAAACCCCTCAATAAATTCCATTTATTACAGAAAGGAGTGTTAATTCCAATGTTTTTAAAATTTCAAAAAATCTTGTTCAAGAGCCCTAATTAAATCAAAAGGAATATTTATTCCGACATGATTTTAAAATTTTTAAACATTTTTCTAAGAGATCATAACTCATCAAATTATAGTTAAGGCATCTCAATTCACTAAAGTTAAGTTTTTTATTTTTTTTTAAATTCATTACAAAATATTCCCCATTCAATAATAAAAAGAATGTTTATTTTGAGATAGTTTCAAAAATCGAAATTTTTTAAAGAGATTTCAATTTAGGTAATTACAATTGAGACCTCTTAATTTCAATATATATAACACTACTAGAAAAACAGTCCATAGGAACGGCAATAGGGACGGAATTTGATGAAAAATCCGTCCCTAAAAGCCTTTCCAACGGATTTATTTCCTTCCCTATACGCGCGTCCCTAATATTTAGGGATGGATAATAAAATCCGTCCCTAAATATTTAGGGACGGAAGACAAATCCGTCCCTAAATTCGGTGGAAGACATGAGACAAGGTAATGACATTTGAAACGGATTTTGCGACGGATAGGCAGCCGTTGCAGCGGAATTAGGGACGGAAATAGCAACGGAATTTGGGACGGTTTTTTCCGTAGCTAAAAGTACTAGCTGAAAGGTTTATGAACTGATTTTGGGACAGATTTAGGGACGGATTTGTTTTGGGAGTGCTTTAGGGACGCTTTTAGGGACGGAAAGGGACGGATTTAGGGACGGATTTCGGCTTAGGGACGGATTTAGGGACGGATTTTAGGGTTTCAGCTTTATTTTTTATCCTTTAAGGACGGTTTTAGGGACGGAAAATGTAAAAAAAATTTATTTTTTTGAAATAATATTTTATATATTTAGTGGGGGGGTATTAATTTTTTATGAATTAGTAGTAATAATAATAATAAATAATATTATTAATAGTTTTGTTATATTTAATAATATAATTATAATAATAATAATATTTAATCGTATTATTAGTATTAGTGCTATTAATATTTAGTAATATTATTATTATTACTATATAAAATAATATTAAAATAGACGAAAATGAATAATAAATTATAATTTTATATATTTACTGTAAATGTTATATACATGAAATGTACAAAAAAAATCTAAAAATCACCTAAATGGGAGGCAATCTCATCGAAGTCATCCCCGGCCTCGACATCGCCCTCGCCCTCGCCCTCGCCCCGGGCCTCGGCATCGCCCTGATGGGCCGCATGATGGACGTCCTGGGGCTGAGGCTGTACCTGCGAGATAGACTCTCCGGTCCTAGCCTGAGCGTACGGAGGTGGCTCGTCTGTCGGATGCGAAGCTCCAGGAGGAGGAGGAAAACGGCCTATGAGCTGCTGCATCTGCTGTAATCGTTGCTCCCACACTCTATCTCTCTCAGCCAACTGTCGAGCAGACTCCTGTAGCCTCCTATCGACATCGGAGCGCAAGTCGGCCATCTGTTGTCGCAAGGAAATATTCTCTTGCGACTGAGATGGGATGGAAGAAGAGTCGGCCTGAAACTGGGGGTGGTGAACTAAGTCGCCGTACCCTAGCATCCGACCGCGTTCGCCACCCGCTACCCCCTGAAAGACCGTATGCGGGTTGACCTCCGAGTCATCGGCAGCTCGTGCACGTGCCTCCGCAATCGCTCGATCATAATCCTCCTAAAAGAAAGAATATAAATTAAATTATCAGGTGTGTGAAGTATAGGATTAATCGAATATTCTTATTTTAAATTGAATAATTATATAAGAATAAACTAAATTAACGTTACAATTGTATAAGTAATTACTTAAGATGATTATATATAATGAGTTATAATTACTTAAACTTTAACTTCAATAATTATATATTTAAGTACTTAAACTTACAGCAATGGTCTTGGCACGACCCTCGGGATAATCACCGGCCTTGGTCTTGTACAGCTTGCCGAATAATCTGTCAGGACCGGGATCACCACCGGCCTCCTTAACCTACAAAAGCAAAAAATGTGTTAAATAATTATAAGAAAAATATGTATGAAATAAAAAACTAAAGCAAAATAAAATATGGATTTAATTATTACCAAATCGGACCAGTGGAATGTGGTGCCCCTATTACCACCTCTATAGACAATTGCCTGCTCAGTGCTGCGATTCTTCTTGTTCACCTCACTGTGAAGCTTGAAAGCAGGGTCGGCATCCCACTGTGCACAGAGACGGTCCCAGACATGGTCTGAAGTCCAAGTAGGTGCCCTACGTATCTGTCGAGCCCGGCTGAACTCATGCCTGATGAATTTGCCGGCTGTGGCATCAAAGAAGGCCCGCGCCGCCTTCCGCTCCTCGGCGGGGAACGAGTAACGCCTCTGTAATTTGAAAGAAATAATGAAAGTGCGCAAATAATAATGTCATAATTCAATTAAACAAATTAAGCAATGGTAACCATAATTATTAAATAAAATATTCAAATAATAATAATGTAAAAATTAAATTATATGAATAAACAAATAATTAATGGAGGTTATGACTTACCATCCATAAATCAAACATACGGGTATGCGTCTCGTGCGGAACCTTCATCCAGGATAACCACGGCTCGATCCAATGTCCGTAGATGATATGCTTGATCTCTGTCTTCGCCCTCTTGTTTGTCTTCTCATCCCTTCAAAATTCCATTATCAAAGGTAGTTAGTAATAAAAACAAGTAAATATAGCAAAGGAATCATTATAAAATTAAAAAAAGTTAAGATTTTACTCGTAGATCTGGGCCACTGTCATCGGTGTCGGGGGATCTAGCTGAGATGGGCCGGACACATCAGGCTGAGATGGCTGGGCGGCCTGGGCTGGCTGGGCTGGCTGGGGGGACTGTGAGGGCTGCGAGGGCTGGGAGGGCTGTGAGGGCTGGGAGGGCTGGGAGGGCTGGGAGGGTTGGGAGGGCTGGGAGGGCTGGGAGGGTTGGGAGGGCTGGGAGGGCTGGAAGGTAGGTGTAGGCATGAAAGACGACGGGGCAGTGTGGGAAGAGGAGGCTCGCTATGAAGCAGTCGTCTGTGCTGGCGGCACAAGGCGGTATGTCAATCCGCCGACTGTCACCTCCTGAACTGGCGGTGGAGATGGAGATGGAGATGCACCATAACTCTGTGCTGGAGGAGCATGGCTAGATGTAGGGATGGAGGAGTGGAGACCAATATCCGGAAGCAACGGAAGTGATGGGGAATGAGATCGAACCGCTGATGCAGACGTCTGCTAAGTACGAAATATTATAACAAACTTGTTAGTTTAATTAATTATATATAAGAACATTCATGACAATTAATCAATTTTGGTGAATAAATATTGAAAAGCACCTGTGTATGCTGCGAAGCTGGAACAGGTGGGGATGGGAACGTCTCCTGAGGTAGAACGGTGGGTGGAGGTGGTGGTAATCGTGAAGCAGGATGACCGACTGAGGGAGATCCTGATCCGGAATGGTGTGACTGAGTCCCGGAGCCCCCTCGACCAGAACTGGCCGATCGACCTCGGCCTCGGCCTCGGCCTCGACCTCGACCTCGTCCTCGACCGGAACTCGAGGGATGATCATCGTGCTGTGAAGTCTACAAAATTGTGGCTTATCATTAATAATAAACTAGTTTATTTCAATTTTGTATTAGTTTTAAAATTAACAAATTTTATAATTACAACTAAGTAAGTAATTTGAATATAATAAATTATTTAATTAAAATGATTATTGAATAGTATTATTAAGTAAATATAATTATATTTAGTTTATTCATTGATTTAGGGAAGTAATTAATATTATGATTTAAATATTTGTAATCTAATTTACCAAATATCCTTTTAAACTTATTCAACTTATTAAAGTAAGTAAACTAATTAAAAACTAACAAACTTATTAGATCCTTATTGTTAAACTAACGAATTACTTATGATTTAATATTTAAAGTAATTCAAGTAAGTAGTATTAAACCCTTAAACTGTTTAATAATTAAATCCATATTGTTAAACTAATTAACAAAATTAGTATTTAATGGTTATATATTTATTAAACTATTTAGTAATGAACAACAAGTTAAAGTAATTAAAGAAATTAGAAATTAGTATTTAATTTTTAAATAATTATTATACTATTAACGCATTACTATAATTAAACGTTGTTCTAATTATTGTAATATTGAACAGCTTTAAAGATATATTAGTATTTTATGTTTGACATTGTTTAAGTAATTATACTAACTACAGTAATTAAACAAGTAATTATATTTTAATCAATATTTAATATTTAAACTTATTAAATTAGAGTCTATGAGTTAATATTTAAACTTATTTGAGTAATTAGACTAATTAGTATAATTACTAAATATTATATCTATAAATTAATGGTACTAATTAGAGTAATTAGTAACATTACAAATTATGACATTAGTTACACTAATTTAAGTAATTAGAGTAATTATTAGTATTACAAAGTATTCTTGACTTAAACTAATTAAACTAATTAGACTAATTAGTATGATAACTAATTATTAGATATTTATACAAATATTACTAATTAGAGTAATTAGTAATTATTATATATTCAAACTAATAATACTAATTGAACCATTAGTATTAATTATTGCTATTTATTATATTTATAAACTAATAATACTAATTACCAAACTATCAAATATTTTAACTAATAATACTAATTAGAGTAATGAGTAGTTTTATTACTAATTATAATATATTTACAAATAATACTAATTAAGGTAATTATAATGAGAACAAAATAATGAACACTAAAACAATTAAACAATGAGAACAAAACTAAAATTAGACCAAAATTAACAAAACTAAGAGAAAACTTAAATTTTACCGTCATTGGACGGAATTGGACCGGATTTGAACCGGAAAAACGTCGCCGGCAATCACAGGCAGAGAACCGCCGTTGGTGACGGACCAAATGGCGGCCGACGGCGAGGAGGAGGGCGCTGCGCACGGTGGCTCGCGGGGTGGGGGGGGGGGGGAGGAAGGAAGAAGAAGAAAGAAAGAAGAAGAAGAAGAAGAAAGAAATGAGGGGAAAGGGTCGTCGGCCCGATTATATTAAATGAATTGGAGCGGATTTAGGGACGGATATTTAGGGACGGATTTAGCAACGGATATTTCTAAATCCGTCCCTAATTCCGTCCCTATACTAAAAAAAAAAAATAATCCGTCCCTAAATCCGTCCCTAAGTAACAGCTGTCAACAACTGAAGCTTGAAAGGGCGTAGGATTTAGGGACGGAGTAGTAAAAAACCGTCCCTAAATCCGTCCCTAAATTAATGAAAATTTAAAAATCCGTCCCTAAATCCGTCCCTAAAGTACGGCTGGAATCCAGAGAGCCGTCCAAAAGTGGTAACGTATGGGGACGGAGTTAGGGACGGATTTTTAAATTCCGTCCCTAATTCCGTCCCTAAACGACCGATATTTAAAAAATTTAATTCGAAATAGTGCTCAATTTAGGGACGGATGTTGGGACGGAATTTTAAATTTCAAAAATTCCGTCCCAAATACCGTTGCTAATGAAAAGCCAAAATTTATTGGCGGGAACAAACGCGCCAATTATTTTTGATTAGGGACGGAATTAGGCACGGAAAATAAAAATTCCGTCCCTAAATCCGTCCCTAATATAAGTAAAAAAATTCGTGGGTTAAATCACGCCCCATATTTTTTATTTTGGGGATGGTGTTTAGGACGGAATTTTTATTTTCCGTGCCTAATTCCGTCCCTAAAAGGTTATAAATTAAATGATAAATTGTCGTGTAGGGACGAATATAGGGAGGGATGGGCAATATAAAGACGGATATAGTGACGGTTTTATCCGTCCCAAGTATTAAAAATCGGTTTTTTTTGCCGATTTCGAATTAAATGAAGAACGGGGACAGTTACTTTCAATTATATATGCAATTTGGTCGAAATAACCCACTACCTATGTGTAAACTTTAAACCACATAGGTTTTATATGAAATATACAAACGTATTTGTTAAGTACTATAGTTATGTTACTAACACATCGAGTACTCTTCGTTCCAAACAAATTTAAATATTATAGAGGATTCCGTTAAGCGATCAAACTTTCTAATACTCTCATCTACATACCTCTGATAGCTTGTAGTTGGTGAATGGTAAATTGAAAGACGAATGAGCCGGTTTAGTCCTTCTATCGAAATTATACGAGATTGATGAGTTGCAACGGTTATAGCAACGGAAATTGCTTTAGCAACGGAATTAGGGACGGATATTGTTGTTAGGGACGGTATACAATTAAACCGTAGGGTTTGAGGTGCCAAAATGTTCTTAAACCCTAAGATCAATAAATAGGGACAGAAATTCTAATTCAGGGTTTCGGATTTAGGGTTTAAACCCTTTATTTAGGGACGGATTTGGGGACGGATTATAAAAATCCGTCCCTAAAACCGTCCCTAATATTCAATTGGTCAGACAAGTTTTCAACGGATTTAGGGACGGTTTTTGCTATTTCCGTTGCTAAAACCGTTGCTGAGCGTAATATGAAATGACTTATTTAAGACACGGATATAGGGACGGAAAATGGAAGATCCGTCCCTATATCCGTCCCTAATTTGTTTTCATGAAATCTTTGTAGAATTACGTCGAGGTGGGTATTAGTTTATTCCCTTCGCACCATATAATTATAATAACATCACTGCCATATTAAGATTTATGTTTAAAGTAATTGGGGAATTAGTAAAAGTTGAGGATTGCATGAACTTGTACATAACTTAACACTTAACATATTGCTAATGCAATTGGCGAAATATAATTATGGCATCTCCACATTACAGTTTAAGTACAAAGCAAGTTAAAATTCATTTGGATTATATCCAACATCATCATCAGTGTCATCGGAGCAACTTGTTGATTCTGCTGAATCGAACTCATCCTCCGAGTCGTCTAATTCCGCGATTGGTTGAAGCTCCCCCAAGTCAACAGCTAAGTTGATACCAGCCATGTCAAACAATTGTATTGCATCTGTATTAGTGGTAACAGCTGGGGTTTGCACGATCTCTTCATTTTGGTATGGAGCATCATCTTCACCTTCTTCAGTAACATTATGAACAACTCTCCTCGATTTTGTCTCACAGACGGCCAACCAATTAGCTCTGTCTCTGCTAGCTCCCGGATAATCACAGAAGTAAACTTGAATGGCTTGTTGTGCTAAAACAAATGGATCATATTTATGATACATCTTTTGCCGATGGACATCAACCAACTTGTAATCTTGATGAACCTTCATTCCGTTGATAGGGTCAAACCAATCACACTCGAACAAAACAACTATGGCCATGCTGTCTGAAGAATTATACTCAAGGACCAAAACATCTTTCAGGAGGCCATAATAACTGGTGGAAGGATCGTCCGTATTTGTGCCTCGAACACAAACACCCCAATTCATTGTTGCTTTGCCAGCTCCACGTTGAAGAGTGTGGAAGTTATACCCGTTTATAAACACACCGGGCCAAGAGCTTGCCTTCCTTGAAGGTGGCCAAGCAAGTAGCATAAGCACCGGCAAATCATCAATATGCTTTGCTCGATTAACCGGTGCATCAAGCTGTATGTGATAACCCAGGAGTTAGAATAATCAAACAAATACCCTTATGTTTTTATAACTATCTAAACAGTTTAATTATCAAAATCGAACTATACTTACATATCGCTTGAACCAATCGGCGAAATGGGCGTCAATCGAATCATCAATGGTACGCTGATCGAATCCATCATTTTGATAATATTGGACAAAGGAGCTGGGGTAAAAACAAATCGGTATAAGTGAAACAAACTACATATAAAGAAATAAACGAATTCGTTGTGAAAAATTGCAATTAACTTACTTAAGGATGGGTTGCACCTCCGGACAATTTCGCAAAACATACGTATGCGCTACACGTTGTTCTTTCTCACCAAGCCACTTCGTTTTCTCCTTACCCTGAAATCAGGTTGGATAGTTAAAAATGGAAAACGGTTTGAGAGACTCATTGGCTAATCCTTCATCATTGCGCTTGGGTCGCTTCGTGTGACAATACACGTCCAAATGAAAGTAATTTTGCGCGAAGTAATTAAATTCCTGTGCAATGTAAGCTTCGCAAATTGATCCTTCGACGTGAGCCTTGTTACGAATTGACTTCTTTAGTTGGTGAAGGAACCTATATGAATTCAATTAAACAAATATGTATTAGGATGCACGTATACACATTGTTCAACAAAATTATGAACACTCAAATTATCAGGTGTCCTCAAAATAAAGAAGTTGTTAGTTTACCTTTCAAAGGGATACATCCATCGGAATTGAACCGGCCCTCCAACTAATGCTTCGTACGGCAAGTGAACAACCACGTGTTCCATTGAATCGAACATGGATGGAGGGAAGACCTTCTCCAAGTTACAAAGAATGATCGGAACTTTCTCGTTCAAATCTCGAACCTTATTAATGTCCAGCATAGTCGAACATATGCACCGAAAAAAGAGGCTAAGTTCGGTCACAGGGTTCCACACACTAGGAGGCAACATCTCTCTGAATGCAATCGGAAGCAGTCTCTGCATAAAGACATGGCAATCGTGACTCTTCATGCCGGAAACCTTCTCTTCATTCATGTCAATACATCTCCCAATATTTGAGGCATACCCATCAGGAAACTTCAAATTCCTCAACCATCTCAGAATAGTTGTCTTCTGTGATTTGGACAAATTATAGACAGCTTTAGGTTTGGTGCGTTGCTCGCTTTCAGGATCAACTGCAATTGAACTTCGAAAGCATATAGCACTGATGTCTTTTCTAGCATTTAAAGTGTCCTTTGATTTTCCTTTCAAGTCCATGACAGTTCCGAACACTGCATCAAAAACATTCTTCTCAATATGCATAACATCAAGGTTATGGCGGATCAAGTTTGTTTTCCAATAAGGAAGATTCCAAAAAATACTCCTCTTAGTCCATTTGTGATGGGTGCCATAATATTCAGGCATATTAATTGGCTCATCCATAGCTGTGGGCAAATGCCAAACGTGTCCATATATTTCTTCCCCTGTCAACCTTGGTGGTGCAGCCATCCTCTCAACTCGACCACGGCGAAAAGACTTCTTATCCTTCCTATACGGATGATCCGAGTCAAGGAAGCACCTGTGGCAATCAAAATAAGTCGCCTTCCTACTATGTGGAAGCACGAATGCTCTACTCTCCTGCATACAAACAGGACATCCTAGTACTCCAGCGGTGCTCCACCCGGATAGCATGCCATAAGCGGGGAAGTCATTAATGGTCCACATAAGAGCAGCCCTCATGCGAAAATGCTCATTCCTCGAAGCATCGTATGTCGAGATCCCATCTTCCCACAATTGCTTCAATTCATCAATCAGAGGTTGCAAGAATACATCTATGTTTTTCTTCGGGTTTTTTGGACCCGGACAGATCAATGTTAAGAACATGTAAGGGCTCTTCATGCACGTACCCGGAGGAAGGTTGTAAGGAGTTACAATAACTGGCCAGCAAGAATAGGTCCTTCCGAATTGCCCATGCGGTGCAAAACCATCTGCGCATAATCTCAATCTAACATTTCGAGCTTCTGAACCAAAATCAGGATATGTCCTGTCGAAATGCTTCCATGCCTCGGCATCGGATGGATGGCACATAACCCCATCTTGAGCTTCATGTGTAGCATGCCACGTCATTTGTTCAGCCATGCCTGCGGTATGGTACAACCGTTGCAACCGGGGAGTCAGTGGCAAGTATCTCAAAATGGCTGTCGGAATTCTTTTACGACTTCTATCCCCACGTCGACTTGTGTCCTTGAATCTAGGTTCACCACAAAACCGACAGCAATCATAGTTTGAATTTTCCTTCCAGTACAACATGCACCCATTCTTGCACGCATGAATCTTTACCACAGGTAAACCTAATTCATTGATGGTTTTCCTATGTTGATAATAGTTTGGAGGAAAGTTATTTTCCTCCGGCAATACTTTCCTGATGGCATCACAAAAATAATTGAATGCACCTTCGGACAAGTTAAACTCCGACTTCCCATTTAACAAGGTGGAAGCAAAAGACAACTGTGACTCACTAGACCCCTCAAACAAAGGCCGATCCGCATTTTGCACGATGTCAAACCACTTGTCGTCCAACTGTGTCACAGGTTGCTCTGTGAATGGATCTTGCTCATATCCATACTGGTTTTGTGCTTCTCCACTGGGTCCGGGCTCGTCTTCATTATTTTGGGCAAAGCTCGATCGTGCAGCATCAAAAACCATACGCTGATCCCATGTCATGTCATCATAGCAACCCCAATGTGACATCTCATCCGGTAATGACACTTGTTCGTGTTGCTGCTGCTCGTTATTTTCAATACTACACAATGGCTCTCCGTGACTAACCCAATTCCAATAATGCTCCTTAAATCCACGTAGTATTAAGTGTTGTGCAACCCTCATTGGTAAAAAGAAGTGCATATTATTGCACTTAGTGCAGGGACAACGAATTTTTTCTCCATTTTTCCAAGACGCGTCTTGACTTGATGCCCAACTAATGAATTCTCCAACACCAGCTATAAACTCGTCGCTTACACCCTTCTTTCCTGGTTCTTTCCGATGATACATCCATTGTCGACTGCATATCAACTCTTCCATTTCTCCTGTCAAATATTGCACAAATTTAGTTCGATTACTATCCTCGAACCCTATTCGATACTGTTAACAACTGCAATGAAAATCTACAATGAATTATGAAATATATGAAGAAGTTCCTTTTACATTTTTCAACTCAATTATATTTGGTCATTTTGAGCGAAATAAAAACTACATTGCACACAATATAAAACAAGATACTTAATGTAAGCTCTTGCAATTAAATAATACTCAACAAATGCAATAAAAGTAATTCCATTCAATCAAAGTTCTACAATTACAATAATCGAAATGTGAATCGTATTAATATCAAATACTAAGTTACAATTAATAAAAACAATTATACACAACGAAATAAATATTACACCTAAACCCAATCACAAATAAACTAACAATTATGTAATTCAATTTTAATTAGTTTATGTAACGTACATAATAAAATTAATAAGCATCACAATAAACCTAAACCCTCATCAATTAACATTCAAAGAAATCTAACAATTTTACAACCCTCATCAATTAACATTCAAAGAAATCTAACACTTTTACACTAATATATATGGAAAAAATCACCAAAACTCAACATTCAAATTTAAAAATAATAATCAAAATCTGAATATTATCTAATTCCTTAATTTATAACATATGTTAATCATCAAAATAAAGTCATATACAAAGAGATTTGAAGATATTACCTTGATTTTCACCAAATCAACACAAAACTTGACTTTTACTACTATTTTCTTATGGGAAAATTGAGAGAATGAAGAAGAAAGAAGTAAGAAGATGGGTAGGGAGGCGGAGAAAATGAGGGGTTCTGCTAAGTGCAGAACCCTAAAAACATGGCCAGTCAAAACGCACCGTTTTGGCTGGCCATATATAATTTTTTCCTTGGCTGATATTTGGAACGGAATTAGGGACGGATTTCAAAAATCCGTCCCTAAAACCGTCCCAAAAATAAGGCATATATTCATCAATTTATCTCACCATAACCGTCGCTAAATACGTCCCTAAAGTCGTCCCTAAAACCGTCCCAAAATTATTCCATTGTTTTTGCTCTAATTTCCGTCCCTAATTCCGTCCCTAACTTATTCCCTCCCTAAATCCGTCCCTAATTTTCTAACGGATTATGGTACGGATTATTTTTCTGTCCCTATTTCTCCGCTCTACTCTTTAGCGACGGATTTAGGGACGGATTTTTTTTCCCGTTGCAAATTCCGTTGGTAAATTAGGAACGGAAAAATCCGTCCCTGTTTTCCGTGGCTATTTAGCCTTTTTCTTGTAGTGTAAAAAAAGAGGTTTTGGGAATGTTTATTTCAACAATTTTTTTCTTTTTTTTTTTAACTTTAAAAATGTTTTCTAGGAGTTTTCAATTTACATTCTCATAATTGAAGTATTCTAAATTAAAAATTAAATTTCTATTTTTCCCAAAAAGGGGAGTTTATCCCGATTCTAGATTAAACTCTGATTTTAAAAAGGATTTTTTTTTCCTATTTGAAAATCAAATTTTCATTTCAAGTAGAATATTTATTTAAATTTTAAATTGGGCTCTTGACTTCACATTAAAAGGAGTGTTTATCCGACATATGAAACTTTCACTTGTTTTTCATTTTATCTGGAATGTTTTTTCTATACTAATAGGAATGTTTATTTCAACATTAAATTTTTAATTTTGAATTAAATTTTCATATGGAATTTTTATTTCACATATTAAAAGGAATGTATATTCAATATTCAAAATTTCCATTTTCAAAAGATGGTTTTCATTCAAAATCGCATTTTATTATTAACCTCAAAATAAAATATTTGAAAGACTATGATACCGATTTTCAGGCATGACGGGGTACTAACAATTCTTCATGCGTAAACGACTCTTGAATCTAAAAATCTCTTTTCTTGTAGATCGGATCTTATTTGACTTGGTGTAATCCAATTTAGATTCGCACTAAGTTGAATTGATAGGTGGCTAATCACGTCTAAAAAAATAAAAGATTAGTGGCGACTCCTTTTTAGATTCTAAGTCTCAAGCTCCATTGGTCGTTTGTGTTGTTTTGTTCTAGGTTAATAATAAAATTGTAGACACTTATTTTTAATCTTAGTCAATTAATTAATTAATTGATTGGTCATTTCCAATTTTTGTTTCACTTATCTTTTAAGTTTAGTTTATTTTTTGTTTTTTGTTTTTTGTTAATTTATGTTATTATTATTATTATTACTACTACTATTATTATTACTACTTTATCTTATTTTATTTTATTACCTTGCAGGTAATTTTGAACCAAAGCCGAGGGAGTCAGACGTGTCGACTTGGCTTCTATGCAAAGACCAATCGAATCAACTCGGTTATCATGCAAAATATATATGTATGTATATGTATATCTATATGTATATATATTTATATGTATACATATATATATATATATATAAATTTATATGTATATATTATATATATATATGTGTGTGTGTATATATATATATATTTACACCAAAAGCCACGCCACCGCACTCACTCGGTTTTCAATGTCAATGATGGTGTGAACAGACAAAAACCTCATAAGAAAGTTTGGTTAGCAAGATTGCATCTTCCCAGCAATTTATATCCAATGATTTTGATGCTAATGATCATGGGACTTCAAATTTCTTGTTACTGCTGTGCACCGCATACGGATCCTTGATATACGAATATTTAAAGGGATGCAGAGAACCTTTTAATGCGAAAACTTAATCGTATTGGAAGGTTTGGTCAAGCAGAGCTTATTCCTATTGATCATGGACTTTGCCTACCAGAAACTTTGGGGGATCCATACTTTGAGCGGATCCATTGGCCTCAAGCTTCCGTTCCCTTCTCCGAGGATGAACTTGAATATATAGAAAAGCTCGACCCTACTAAGGATTGTGAGAGGCTGCGGAGGGAACTCCCCATGATATAGGGGGCTTGTTTCCGTGTCCTGGTCCTCAACATGATTTTCCTAAAGAAAGCTGCAGCTTTTTGGTTTCTGTCTTGCTGAAATCGGTGAGTTGATGAGCAGGGAGTTTCAGGCTGGAAAAGAGGAACCTAGTGAGCTAAAAGTTGTTTGTCTTGAGGTAAGGAGTCTGATAGCAGAGAGGGAGCTGCCAACGCATGAGTCTGATATAAGAAATACGGGGAGTACATAGCAAAATCCATATAGGAGCTTGACCTTTCTAACTGCCAACATTGTACTCCAAGCTACGACTTCTGGCTGATGATCATCCGATACCTCTAGCAAATCAGAAACCAGAGCTGGGTGCTCAAGTGTTGAATGATCATTGGGTATATCCGTGACTTGGGAAGTGCGGATTATTCTTCTAAGCACACAGGCAAGAGTCAGTATGAAGGAAGTTCGTTTAGATGCAAGGGTGACAGATTTGGGCTGGATACGTTGTAAGAATCTATCAGCTCAACTGCCAAGCATGCTGAGGATTTGCTCATAGGTCATGTTAGAGCCTCGTAGGTGCATTCATATATTTAATTATGAATGCTAACGTATATTTTCATGTATTAGGGATCCGGATAATCGAGTGCGGCGATGCGTCGGAGGTTAAGCTACATGGAGTGCTTGGAGTATACGAATCTCCCAATACTGTGAGTGGCCTAGATTTCTTTGTTTAGTCATTGGGAACAATGATTTTAAAAATGGTTTTAAAAATAGAAATGTTTTCAAAAAGGTTTTCGGATATGGGAAATCCACACACACACTCACACTTGTTTGTGATATACCCACACAGTGAGTGGGATGTTTTTTAAAAAAATATAAAGACTTATGTGTGTGTGTGTTTATATATTTTAAAAATGTATGTTTTATACATATATATATATATATAATTATGAAATATTATTATTATGAGTTTTACGGGTGCGACACCCTTGCAAGACAAGTGATTGAGAGGGATACTCATCGGGCTCTAATATATGCGGGAGCGTGGACAAAGTGAGAGGCATGCTTATGAGGTTCCCGTGGACCACCTTTTTGAAGGGGCACGGTGAATATATGTGAGGTTCCCGTGGACCGTCTTTTTAAAGGGGCACGGAGAATATGCTGGCCTGGAGTAGAGAGGCGCGGAGGAAGACTCGCCAGGTCAGACGTAGCTGTGTTTCACCACAGTGATGGGCACCACCGAGGGAACGGGCTAGAGAAAGAGAAAATATGAAAGTATTTTAGAAAGAAAAAGATAGCCTTCGATGCAGTGAGGCATACGACCGACGGGTCAAGCCTTCAGTATAAAAGAGATGCCAGCCCATTTGTGATATATATATATTTATTTATTTAAAGAATTTTAAAAGAGCGTTCTTGGTTGGAGAACCAGAAAAGAGTTTTCAAAAGGAAAAATATATATTTTATTATTATTTTATTTTAGATTTCCCTTGTCTTCCCTAACCCCGATGGAGATTCATAGAACCTCTGTCACTCACCTGTATCCAATGTGGATGGATGCAGATTTGCGTACGGAGTCAGCTATAGAAACGAGGCTCACTAGAAGATGTCAGTGGCTTAGGCTTAGTAGTTTCCGTTCTGTAGGTATTCTTTTAAATTAATCCACTGGTGTTGCTTATAATTAAATATTTTATTAAATGAGTTTCTAATTAAAGTTTTAGTTATTTTGCAGCGATGGTATTCATTTCTATGCCTTGCGGTGCTTCAGGTGCGTGACTGGCTAGCACGTACTTCGAGGCGGCGTGGTGGTTGCCACGTGGCCAACTCGAGCAGGTCGGGGTGTGACACAAACCCCGTTGAGAGAACCCAATTTCTTAGGGTACAAGGAGGAACGCCTTCTAACCTTTATCATCTCCTTTCATTTTATTTGTATATATGTTTATTTACTGCGATTTATTTCATGATGATATACGAACATGCTTTCCTTTTGGCTTGTCTTATAATCTGTTTTATTTTCCTTGATTGTCCATTTTGTTCAAGTTTATCTATGACCTTTTTAAACATTTCTCTTTCTTTTTTAATACCTATTCTTTTTCCTTTTGCTGATGAATTTTTGGCTTTTTGATTATTATTTCATTAAAATTTTTTAAATTAATTTATAATAGCTTTAAATACAATGAATTTTTTTTGTCAATGCATATTTTTATTTAAATTAAAAATTCTATTTTATTTTTCTTCTATTACTAGAAATTATAATGGGCGTATATTGAAAACTATTAAAAAAAATTAAAAATAAAATATAATCAAAGAATTAAAAATAGTTTTATATATAAATTTCATTCTTTAATAAAATGGTTATAATGGGTGAACATGTTTTCTTCTTTAAAAGTAGTTGATTTTTTCAATTTAAGAAATTAAAGGGTAAAATGTATAAAGAATGTAAAATACATTACACTAATGGAGAATTAAGTTGAACATTACACTTAAAAGGGAAAAAGTTGGCTCATTACACCATTGGGACATTTTTAGCCCATCAATACACCGAAGGATAATTCCTTATTACAATAAATAGGATATTCAATATTTTTATACAAAAGTAATGTAATTTTTTTTAAGGGACGTGCCAGACATACATATATCATTGAAAAGGCGGGTAATAAATTGAAGTAGGAAGATATCGCATCCCACTCTACTGAATATTAAAATGATTATAGACATTTTATAACTCAATGTACCATAAAAATTGATCAACCGTAAAAATGTACCAAGTTATAAATGTCACGCCTCGACCCACCCCAGCCAGGCCACGTGGCAACCGCTGCGCTACCTCGAGGTACGTGTCCGCAGCCATGCGTCTGAGGCACCACAAGGCATAAAATGGATACCATCACTGCAAAACAACTATAACTTTAATTAAAAATCATTTAATAAAATAATAACTTCAAAAGCAATACCAGTGGACTAATTTAGAGAATACCTACACAGCGAAAACGACTAAGCCTAAGCCACCGATGCCTCCTAGTGAGCCTTCGATCTATTTGCTATCCTCGTATGTGGATCTGCATCCATTCACATTGGATACAGGTGAGTAATAGAGGTTCTAATAATCTCCATCAGGGTTAGTGTCACGGCTCGACCCGCTCGGGTCTGCCACTTGGCAACCGTCGCGCTGCCTTGAAGTACGTGCTGGCCAGTCACGCACCTGAAGCACCGCAAGGCATAGAATGGATACCATCATAGCAAAACAACTAAAACTTTAATTAAAATCATTTAATAAAATAATTGACTTTACAAGTAATGCCAGTGGACTAATTTAGAGAATACCTACACAGGGGAAACTTCTAAGCCTAAGCCACCGACGCCTCCTAGTGAGCCTCCATTCTATCTGCTGACTCCGTACGCGGATTTGCATCCATCCACATTGGATACAGGTGAGTGACAGAGGTTTTAAGAATCTCCATCGGGATTAGGGAAAACAGAGGAAATTCAAAGTATAATAAAGTAAAATAAAAATAAAATAAATATTTTTCTTTTCAAAAACTCTCTTCTGGTTCTCTAGCCAAGAACCCTCTTTTAAAACTCTTTAAATAAATAAAAGTATATATATATATATATATATATACATATCTCAATATGGGTTGGCATCTCTTTCATACTGGAGGCTTGACCCATCGGTAGTATACCTCACTACACCGAGGGCTATCTCTTTCTCTTTAAACACATTTTCACAATTTCTCTTTCTCTAGCTCGTTCCCTCAGTGGTGCCCGTCGCTGTGGTGGAACACAGTTACCTGGAGCCTTAGCGAGCTTCCTTACATGCCTCTCCTAGGGTATCGTCTCACCGTGCCCCTCAATAGGTGGTCCATGGCTGAGAATCAAGCATGCTTCTCCAACTAGTCCACGCTCACGCATATATTGGAGCCCGAGGAGCTCTCTCAATCACTCATCTCGCAAGGGTATCGCACCCTTAATAATCATAATAATAATAATATTTCATAATTATATATATATGTATAAAACATATACAGTTAAAACATATAAATACACACACATAAGTCTTTATATTTTCTTTGAAAACATCCCACTGTCTACGTGGGTATATCACAAGCAACTATGTGTGTATGGATTTCCCGTATCCCAAAACCATTGAAAATATTTATGTTTTTAAAACCTTTTTAAAACCTTTGTTCCCAGTGGCCAAACAAAGAAGTCTAGGCCACTCATAGTATTGGGAGATTCGTACACTCCCAAGCGCTCTATGTAGCTTAACCTCCGGAGCATTGCCGCACTCGATTCACCCGGAGCCATAGTTTACGGAAATACGTTAGCATTGATAATTAAACTATGAATGCACCTATGAGGCTCTAACATGACCTAAGACTGGGCTTGAATGTGATTCGGGGCCTACGGAAGTGTCCGGGAGGTTTCGGGGCCAAAATCGGACTCTTGACGAAAAATTACCAAAATGCCCATGGGCCCGTGGGCCCACACCTGGACTGGGCTGGGCCTTACAGGGATGGGCCAAGTTCTACGAAAAATCGGGCCCAAAAAGCCCTCCCACGAGATATTTATATATTATAGTGATATAATATATAAATATCTAAGATATATTAATATAATATATAAATATCTAAAATATATTAATATAATATAAAAATATCTAAACAGGGACTCAATCAGCCTGTTCTTCGGCCGGTCCCTCCCCCAGTTTTTGTACTTGTTTCTTTCATTTCGACGTACAAACTTAGACAGGCAGTCCTCATGGCATCCATGACAGATACGCCGATGCAGAAACGAGAAACACCCGTCCGATTTCCGTAAAATCGAGATTTAGCCTAAATTGACTAAATCTTAAATTTACTCTCACCCGGTGCACAGAAATACGTGAAAATGGAGTATGACGTAGATTAAGGTGAGTATTATGACATACTAAAAACTCACCTTATTTCACTCGCCCGAAATCCGTAGATTTGAGTTTTAAAATTAAACCGGTCAAAAGTTAAAAACTCAGATCTAGACTAAACCGATGCATGGAAATGCGTTCAAACGTAATATAATGTAGATCGAGGTGAGTAGAATAACGTATTAAAAAACTCACCTTGTTTTGCGGCCGGTTTGTCCGGATCTACCAAAAGTACAAAATGCCTACGTTTGGCTCCAAAGAGAAAAAAGAGAAAAAGAAAGAAAAAGAAAAAGAGAAATGAGGAAAAGCTTAAACTTTTCCCCTATTTATAGAGGAGCCTGACACTAGGTCTATTCGAGCCCCGGTTCAAACTTTTTCCCCTTTTTCAACTTTCTTTCATTTTCACCCGTTGGCTAAATCCTTTGATTTCTTGTGCCAACGGGGCCTATAATAACTTTCTAGGGATTTAATTGGAGGTCTTTTTGGCATTTGCTAATTTCTTTTTACGGTTAATTACTTTATCTTCCAACTCCGTCTTATCATAATTTTAACTTCTCTTCTTGATTAGACACATCCGAATCGACGTATTGTTCACTTAATACGCCGTCTTACACTATTCCATTTGTACGAAAAAGTCGTATTAGGTCCGGGTGTGTCAACTCTCCCCTCCTTTTAAAAATCTCGTCATCGAAATTAAATGAGGTAGCTTGGGGAGGTTTGGCTTCCATTCGAAGCCCTCCTTTCGTTTTCGAATAGTGTTCAGATCACTATTCGCTGCTGAAGCTCACCACGCTTTTGCTTCGCACTCTGACTGTTCACTTTCTCAAGAGTGGCTTCATCATCCTCAACTCTTGAGTTTGAACCTCATCCTTTGCTTATATAACCTACCCTTGCCCATTCATGGGTTAGGCTCGCTTTACTTTGATCATGACACTTAGAGGTTCTTCCCCCGCTTCAGCTATGCTTGCTCGATCTTCTCCCTTTAACCTTGTCTCATCCTCTAAGTCTTTCTTGTCGAGACTACTCTCTTGTTACCTCTAAGGTTCCACACCTCTTACTCTTCTTAGGAGTTCCTTCCCCTTTCTTTGCCATTGCCTCTCACCTTAAGGCCATCCTCCGACGTGTTTCTCGTCGTTTCGTGGTATTATACTCATTTTTGTAACCAACCTGTCGGGAAAGATCTTAGCTTAACTCCCTCGCCTTCACGGTGAGGATGCGGTGAGTTAATTGTCTTTCCCCCTACCTTGGTTTTGCTTCTTTGTTTCATCCCTTACTTCCATTCTCTTCCTCCTCTGATCTTCTTCCATACAGATCTCATGGCGTATGAGTCGAGCTCTTGTACACACTGGCCCACAGTCGGCAATATCATTTCTGAATAATCAGAGACCATGCCCTCTCGGCTCTCACAATCTAACCCACTCTTTGACCGCCCATCATAATTACACATAGGGCCCTCAGCCCATCACATCACATACAGGGCCCACAGCCCATCACATCACATACAGGGCCCACAGCCCATCACATTTCTCATCCTCTCAGGGATGGAGAACTCTGGGAGGTCTCATGCTCTCCCCAATCACACACTTGGCCGGTCCTCTCGGGTGGTCATCACAGATATCCTCAAGATCTCGATCTCTGATCCTTCATTTCATAAGGATGCCTCACAGGGCTCCTAAGTCAATCATATTTGAGCCTCGACTTCATACCCATTCATGCCATTTCTCTGGCCTCTTAGGTTTTTCTTTTGTCTTTTATGCCTCTTGGGCCTCGTAGGCCTTTAAAAAGAGTTCTCTTTCCCCACTGACATTCTCGTCAACATAGGAGGTAGCCGATCGCATCATGTTGTGATCCCTGCGTGCTCTTTATCTTCGTGTTTCCCTTCACTATAACTTTCTTTTTCCTCCTTTCATCAATAGTGTTATCGGGGATTTCCTTATCCCTATCTCTATCCTCTTCTTTCCTTTTATTCACCTACAATCCATTATGGGGTCCACCTTCTCTTGTCTTCCCATCAACGCGGGACAATGTAACTCACGCACATCACACTCATGCTGCGTCTTTGTAGCTTCTTCATCTTCGTGTTTCTCTCTTGAAGTTTCCATTCCTTTCACTTATCTTGACCTTCTCTCTGGTCCATTGCCATCCTTTGGCATCATCTGCAGCTTTTGTCATCTCCATACCCTTTTCTTTAGGGTCATCTCCATATCATTTCTCTTCTTCACACTCTTTTACGTTTATTTACATGATTTTTCATGTCTTATCCAAAGTTTCCTTACCTTGGCTTCAATCTTCCTTTTCTTTGTTCTTTTTATCATTCTTATCCTTATCTCTCTTTTCTTCTAATACCTTTACTCCTCTTTGGGTGTTAGAATTTCCTTTCTTCTCCTCATACTGGCTGTGCTCATAGAAGTTCATGAGCCTGATCAAGTTCTTTCCTTATTCCCGTACTCCTTCCATTGAGTACTCGGGGTTTTCTTTTGTCATCTTTTCTGTCTCAATTCCCTCATCTTTTACTTTTCACATATGGGTTTCCTTTATCTTAGCCATCTTCGACTCTTAATTCCTTGATATTTGTCTCTTTGTTTTTTGATACCATGGTTTATTTATTGCTGACAACACCTTTCTTTATCCTCCATTGCCTTACAATCTTGTCCGCGCCAAGCTAACTCTATTTTAGCTTGGTTTGACTTCACTTATCATTCTTCGAGGAGGTTATCCTCAATGTTAGCTTACTCCCCTCATTCTAAAAGATTTAACTTATCTTCCATATTCCTCAACATTATACTCCTAATTTCTTCTATCTTTCTTCATTTCTTCGTTCTCATCCCTTTATCTCTTTCGGTTCCAACCATTATTCTGGTTTATCCTCATTCTTTCTTCAACTCTTACTTAGGTCGATCCACTTTTGTCATCACCGTGTTTGATTATCCTTAAAATTTCCATCATCATCATTATTATCAACATCACCATTACAATTATCAAATCATCATCATCATCATTATTCTTATCCTTCGTTCGCTCTTGTTCGTATTACCATACCTTGGTATCTTCACTTCTTATTTCTCTTTTCTTCTCTTCCATTCACTCTTTACTGATATCATCCATTAGAATACAATTACCCCATTCACTCGTTTCCTTCAAGTGCTCATTCTCTTGTGTTTTCTCCAATCTTCTCTTTCTATCCAACCTCTTTATCTCTTCTTCTATTACTAAAATAATCAGGGTTTTCCTTTCTTCTCATTTCACCAATCCACACTTTAACCCTTCTGTTCTCTTCTTCCACAATCAAGTAGTCAGGGGGTTTCCTCTTGTTTTCACTAATTTATCTCCTTGACCCCCCCTTTTTTTTGTCTCTCGGTTATGGCCTCCGATAATCCTTGTTTATTCATTTCTTTCCTTTGGCTTATTCGTAGTATGATGTAGTGCCTTAGCTTGACTCGAGTTTGGGGTTCATTATGCTTAACTTCCTTTAGCTAATATCCGTTTCTAAATCTTTTATTCACTTTCTCTCACTAGATCTTTCTTAGTCCTCTTTCTAGGCTTCTTTTTAATCCCATTTTATTCACTTTCTTTAACCTACCCCTAGGTTATCTGCCTAGGTTTTGTCTTGACTATGACATTATCACTAATTAAAGTTATAGTTTTCTAGTGATATGTTATGCTTTTCTTCTTTTAAGGCTCTATTTCTAGTTAACCAAAACTAAGTCTCTCTTTCTTCTAGGCCTTTATTCTTCTTTTATTAGCCTATGATCTCCTTTTGCCTAGGGTTTTATGCATTCTTTCTTCATTAAGAAAGCCTCCGCACTACATCACGGCATTTCTTTATCCTTTGTTTAAGGGTTTGCCTTTCTTCTCCTTTCCATTTCTCCTTCTTTTTTTTTCACCAGTTCCTTCTGGTGATGTCCTGTCCGTTCTGAGGAACATCCTCTTCATACTCTTCATTCACACACATGCAGGCGTCCTCATCATTGTTGTGCACTTCCGTCTCTCTGTTTGCTTACTTCCAATTGATTTTGACCATGATAAGGTTCTTTCCAATCATCCTTTGGAGGTCTCATCCTCCTTACTCTCATTATCAATTAATGATAAGAGGTAGATCGCCTTTAACCTCTTAGAAGTGAAGGTTTCTTGCTCATCTCTCTCTTTATCCCGTTTCCTCCATTCTCATTTCCTTTCTCTTCTTTCTCCAATATCCTCTCTTGACGTTGGTATCCAATGGTCAAACAAGTAGTAACTGACGTGCTACTCCCTGACCACTTGGATGTAATCTCTTTTCATTTTTCTCTTATTTTCTGTCTTGTCATCCTTACCTTATTCCTCCTCATCGTTTCCCAAGAATGGCTTCTATCTTATTTCTCCTCCCTTGTTACCCTTTGACATCCTCGAGTCTTTTGGGATTTTCTTTTATCCCTTCTTTCCACATCCTCAAGTGATTCTCCATTATCTCATCCTTCACGATCTTGGGCTCATTCAATTGACCCAATGGGCTCTCTTTCGTCCACCATATCCACTTTCTTTCACCACTTACACACCACTGTGTAAGTACAAAAGAAGTCAGCTAGTCCTTGCTGAAACTCCTTTCTCACCTCTTGCCCACTTCTAGGAGCATCATCTAGGCAATTTGTGGGCTCATCCCACTAGGCTCACCACAGTGTTGGGTCGAACCCAACCACCTCATACGCTACCCCAAGGCCTAGGCGTTCGACTGCCAGTGCACTTCAGCACTCATCGAACCCTAGTCGCCAAGGGTTTTGTTGCTCCACGTGGGCTCCTTCTCGATTCTTCATCCCTTAGCTTGGATAATTCATCTCACGTCCTTAGGTTTTTGGTCAACCACATTCTCCGTGATCGACTCTTTCGATTTCTTTCATCCTAACCCAACTCTCTCTCCTAGGCTACACACAATGGTGTAGAGAGCGAGAGAAGTGAGGTTATTGTTCATGCACATTAAGCCAAGATGAGCCTTGGCCCTTCGTCTCATTCTAGCCATTTCACTTCCTCCCAAGTCTTACACGTCACTAGTGTAAAGAATGGGGGAACGCATCTAATTTAAGTTTCAAACTCGCTGCCTTACTAGCGAGTCTCAATGTTCACAACTTCAACGATTGAACATCAAAGGTTGTAGGCATCGAGCCAGTTTCCACTGGTAAGCCTCTGACTAGGCTACCAAGGAGCATTAGACGAGATATCACCTATCTCGTCATCTCAAGGGAAATACCATCCCTTGCATAGATTAGTTGTCGAGTAGAAAGAAACACTAAAAGCTGAAGGATTGATTTTGAAAACATTCTTGGAAAACGTGTTTTACTTTCACGAATCTTGAAAAAAGAGGTGGTCGTGATGTCTTCTCACTTAATACCACACTCAAGAACACTATCTAGTGGCTCGCTGCTAAAGAAGGTACTCTAAGAGTAGGTTTGATCATCTATGACGCTTTCGAGTAACTACATACTCGAACTCTGGAGTTTTAACCCTATTTAATCCACTGGCTTCAAAAACGTTTAAAAACACTTTGAAAATACTTTATAGCTTTTGAAAATAGTCAGAATCTTTTGAATGCTTTAATACCATTAAAGTTGTCATGCCCCGACCTACCCGCGTCGGCCACGTGGCAACCGCCGCGTAACCTCGATGTATGTGCTGGCCAGTCACGCACCTGAAGCACTGCAAGGTATAGAATGGATACCATAACTGCAAAACAACTAAAACTTTAATTATCATTTAATAAAATAATTGACTTTACAAGTAATGCCAGTGGACTAATTTAGAGAATATCTACACAGTGGAAACTGCTAAGCCTAAGACACCGACGCCTCCTAGTGAGCCTCCATTCTATCTGCTGACTCTATACACGGATTTGCATCCATCCACATTGGATACAGGTGAGTGACAGAGGTTCTAAGAATCTCCATCGGGATTAGGGAAAACAGGGGAAATCTAAAGTATAACAAAGTAAAATAAAAATAAAATAAATATTTTTCTTTTCAAAAACTATCTTCTGGTTCTCTAGCCGAGAACCCTCTTTTAAAACTATTTAAATAAATAAAAGTATATATATATACATAAGGATTGCATCTCTTTCATACTGGAGGCTCGACCCATCGGTCGTATACCTCACTACACCGAGGGCTATCTCTTTCTCTTTAAACACATTTTCACAATTTCTCTATCTCTAGCCCGTTCCCTCGGTGGTGCCCGTCGCTGTGGTGGAACACAGCTGCCTGGAGCCCTGGCGAGCTTCCCTACACGCCTTTCCCAAAGTCTCGTCTCACTGTGCCCTTTAATAGGCGGTCCACGGCTGAGAATCAAGCATGCTTTTCCAACTCGTCCACGCTCCCGCATATATTGGAGCCCGAGGAGCTCTCTCAATCACTCATCTCGTAAGGGTATCACACCGTTAATAATCATAATAATAATAATAATAATATTTCATAATTATATATATGTATAAAACATATACATTTGAAATATATAAATACACGCACATAAGTCTTTATATTTTCTTTGAAAACATCCCACTGTCTACGTGGGTATATTACAAGCAACTGTGTGTGTGTGGATTTGCCGTATCCCAAAACCTTTGAAAACATTTATGTTTTTAAAACTTTTTTAAAACCTTTGTTCCCAGTGACTAAACAAAGAAGTCTAGGCCACAGTATTAGGAGATTCGTATACTCCCAAAAGCTCCATGTAGCTTAACCTCCGGAGCATCGCCGCACTCGATTCACCAGGAGCCCTAGTACACGGAAATATGTTAGCATTCATAATTAAACTATGAATGCACCTATGAGACTCTAACATGACCTAAGACTGGGCTTGAATGTGATTTGGGGCCTAGGGAAGTGTCCGGGAGGTTTCAGGGCCAAAATCGGACTCTTGACAAAAAATTACCAAAATGCCCATGGGCCCGTGGGCCCCACACCTTGATTGGGCTGGGCCTCACAGGGATGGGCCAAGTTCTATGCGAAATCGGGCCCAAAAAGCCCTCCCACGAGATATTTATATATTATATCACTATAATATATTATATCACTATCATATATAAATATCTAAGATATATTAATATAATATAAAAATATCTAAACAGGGACTCGGTCGGCCTGTTCTTCGGCCGGTCCCTCCCCCAATTTTTGCACTCGTTTCTCTTTCTTTCGACGTACAGATTTAGACAGGCGATCCTCATGGCATCCATGACAGATACGCCGATGCAGAAATGAGAAACACCGGTCCAATTTCCATAAAACAGAGATTTAGCCTAAATTGACTAAATCCCAAATTTACTCTCACCCGGTGCATAGAAATACATGAAAACGGAGTATGACGTAGATTAAAGTGAGTACCATAACGTACTAAAAACTCACCTTATTTCACTGGCCTGAAATCCGTAGATTTAAGTTTTAAAATTAAACCGGTCAAAAGCTAAAAACTCGGATCTAGACTAAACCGATGCATGGAAATGCGTGTAAACTTAATATAACGTAGATCGAGGTGAGTAGAATAACTTATTAATAACTCACCTTGTTTTGCAGGCCAGTTTGTCTGGATTTGCCAAAAGGACAAATGCCTCCGTTTGGCTCTAGAGAGAAAAAAGAGAAAAAGAAAGAAAAAGAAAAAGAGAAATGAGGAAAAGCTTAAACTTTTCTCCTATTTATAGAGGAGCCTGACACTGGGTCTGCTCGGGCCTCGGGTCAAACTTTTTCCCCCTTTTCAACTTTCTTTCATTTTCACCCGTTGGCTAAATCCTTTTATTTCTTGTGCCAACGGGGCCCATAATAAATTTCTAGGGACTTAATTGGGGGTTTTTTTGGCATTTACTAATCTCTATGCACGGTTAATTACTTTATCTTCCAACTCCGTCTTATCATAATTTTAACTTCTCTTCTTGATTAGACACATCCGAACTGACGTATTGTTCACTTAATACACTGTCTTACACTATTCCATTTGTACGAAAAAGTCGTATTAGGTCCGGGTGTGTCAGTTAGGGCAAATAAGGGAAATCCAAAATAAAATAATAATAAAATAAATATTTTTCTTTTCAAAATCTCATTCTAGTTCTCTACCTGAGAACTCTCTTTAAAAACACTTTAAATAAATAAATAAATATATATAAATATCTCAAATGGGCTGGCATCTATCATACTGAAGGCGCGACCCGTTGGTCATCTTATGCCTTACTGCACTGAAGGCTATCTCTTTTCTTTCCAAAACATTTTCTCTTTTCTCTTTCTCTAGCCCGTTCCCTTGGTGGTGGCCATCACTGTGGTGGAACACAGCGAGCCCTGGCGAGCTCCACTACATGCCTCTCCCAAGGTCTTGTCTCACCATGCCCCTCGATAGGCGGTCTACGACTGAGTCTCATACATGCTCTCAAACTCGGTCCACGCTCCCATATATACTGGAGCACTGAGGAACCCTCTCAATCACTCATCTCCCAGGGGTATTGTACCCTCAATAATCATAATAATAATATTTCATATATATATATATGTATAAAACATATACATTTGAAACATATAAACACACACACATAAGTCTTTATATTTTCTTTAAAAACATCCCACTCTCTAAATGGGTATATCATCATGCGAATGTGTGTCTGTGGATTTCCAGTATCCCAAAACCTTTGAAAATATTTATGTTTTAAAAACCATTTTTAAAATCATTGTTCTCAGTGGCTAAACAAAGAAGTTTAGACCACTCACAGTATTGGGAGGTTCATATACTCCCAAGCGCTCCATGTAGTTTAACCTCTGGAGCATCGCCGCATTCGGTCATCCAGAGCCCTAGTACATGGAAAAGCGTGTTAGCATTCATAAACAATTATGAATGCACCTATGAGGCTCTAATATGACCTAAGATGATGTTTGGAAGCATTTCGGGGCTTAGAAAAGTGTCTGGAAAGTTTCAGGGTCAAAATCGGACACTTGATGAAAAATTACCAAAATGCCCCTAGGGGCCCATATGGGCTGGGCTCGGGCTGGCCAGGCAGGCCCTCCCACGCGGATTGGGCTACGCATGGCCTAAGTCCCGCATGGGCAAGTGGGCTGCCGCTCACTCCCGTAGGACTGGCCAAGTCCCGCGTAGGCAAGTGGGCTGCTGCCCACTGCGAGTCCCGCGCGGACTCGACCAGCAACGCCATTCCATGCCGAAGCACGGGAGGCCTTGAAAATGTCTCTCTAGCATGGGAGAGACTCGGCTCCCGCGCGAAAGCCGCTTGGGAGCCTCGGGAACTGAGGCATTTCCTCGATTTTCGAGCCCATCGGACCACGGTTTAGCCCACAAATCGAGACAGACATTCCTCTTGCCTCCCATGATGTGTTTACCGAAGCAGAATCGAGAATTACAAGCTCAAAGTTCCTAGATCTCAAATCTAAGCTAGAAATTTAATTAAAAAGCTAAACTATCTTTGAGCTTGGATCTCTCCTAGACCGATGCATGAAAATGCGTGAAAACTTAGTAAAACGTAGATTAAGGCGAGTAGAATAACATACCAAGATCTTGCCTTGATCCTTAAGTCGTTTTGTCCTAATCGGCTAAAAGTGCAAAACTATTCTGGGAGAGCAAATGAGACGAGAGAAGAGAGGGGGGAGAGAAAATGAGAGAGGGAGAGCTCATCTCCCCCTATTTATAGGCAAGCCCGACACCGGGTCTACTTGGACCCCGGGCCAGACTTTTTCCCCTTTTTGAAACCTCTCATAATTTCAATCCTTGGCCTAATCCACCGACCAATTCACCAATAGACCTCTAATTCAATGGCTATGGACTTAAAGAAGTCCAAATTAGTTCCATGCATGGTCAATTGCCTCATCCTCCAACTCCGTCTTATCTTAAGCTTAACTTCTCTTCTTAATTAGACACATTCAGACCGACATATTGTCAACTTAATACGCCGTCTTACTCTAATCCGTTTGTACGGAAAAGTTGCATTAGGTTCGGGTGTGTCAATAAAAGGCTTATACCATTTTATAACTCAATGTACCATAAAAATTGATCTACATAACTCTATGTATGTAGAACATGCATATGCCAAATTTTAAGTTAATTTGAAATGTGTAGCATTAAACAAATGCAATAAAATTTTACACCATTAAACATATATTGAAAATATCTAATAAATTTTAGAGTTTATATTGATGTTGTAAATATATCGGACTTACTTGAAATATTTTGTGTAAAAGGGATACAAATACATTATTAAATCCAATGGTCAATTTGTTAAAAGGTTAACCATGCATTAAGCATAGTTGATGCCTCCCAAAATACTTAATATAACATAAATGCCAAAGTAAAGAAATGTAGGCTAATAGGCTAAAATGCATTCTATTTATCACAAGGGTAGAGCTAAATGGTGTCACACCCCAACCCGCGGGTTTAGTAACATTACAATAGTTGTGTAACCTCAAAGTTCTACGGCAACATACATACCCCGAAGTAAACACAAGGTATTTATAAATATCATAGTATTAAAACCAATAAAAGTTAATTTACATGAAGAGATACAAAAATCATATAATTATACTAAAATATTTAAAATGCATGTATTTTGTAAAAAGTGCAATGGAAACAAAATAATTAGTTTCAATAAACAATTTATTGTGCAAATTGACTCACAATTTCTCCAATTGACCAAGACTATCAAATACCCCACCACAACCTCAACGAAGCATGAGCCCACCAATAGCAAAAAACCTGAAAAGGAAGGAAAAAGACAACAAAGGAGGGGTGAGTATAATAATATACCCCGTGAGTGGTACAATCACAATGAAAGTTAAATCAATCTACGGAAACGAACAATTTCGATAAGTGTAATTTACACTTATATTATAAAATATATTCGAGTATATATTTTATGTGCATATTGTTTATAATTTATTGTCTAAATTATATAATTTTATCCCACTTTAGTTTTTTTTTTTAGAAAATCAAGAAACTTAGAGAATTTGAACAATATTATGAGGAATATTGGAAGGAAATTGGATGAAGCCTTGAACATGGGAATTGAAAATCAAGATATAGGCTTTCAATGCAAAGTTAATTGGTCAAAGCAAGGAGCTTAAAGCCAAAACATTGGTTGCCACATAAGCTTTGATGAAAAGGGTGTCATGTGATATCCAATTTGGAGAAAGAGAAAGCAGCGTGGAGTTCGATTCAATAACGGTGCCATATCATGTAATAATCGGACCGTTGTTTAGCCGTTGATGAATGACTTTACACTTAAATATTGGAATAGAAATTGAAGCAAATGTGAGTTACATATCGGCTAGACTACGGCCGCGGAAATTGAGAAGGATGGGCCGTATGACAAGGCATGAACACCTTTTTTTTGGAGCAAAGAAGAAAGCCATGAGCCAAGTTTTTCCACATGATTTTGTGATGAGGAAGTGCAAGCAAAGTTCAATTCAAATAGAACAAGAAGGCCACGTAGGATGAGCTAGGCATCGGATCTTTAATACTTCTAAGCTGCATAAGAATTAGTGTTTGGTCCAATTAGCGTTCCTATTCCTTATTCTTCAAAAAAAAAAAAAAAGAGAGTTCCTATTCCTTATAATATGTAAACACCCTAGTATAAATACATAGTTTTAGAGAGATTTTGGGAACCATCCAGAGGGAAGATTTTAGAGAGCAAGATTCAAAGGAGCAGATCTTGTATCTACTGTGGGAGAATGGCTTGTCTTTAATTTATTGTTTAATGGATTTATTTATTTTCTTTATTAGGTTTTCTTTTTCTATGAGTAAGTAAATTCCTTTGTTAGGGATTTGGGTGGATCTAAAGATTTTAATTTAATTATTGTATGAATTGATTTTCTTGGGGGTTAAATTTACTTTTCATGATCTTAATTTTGGTTCTATGATTGATCGCCATATAATAATTCTTTGGGATTGTATGAGGGACTGAGAGGTGAAGTATGATTTGAGTACCAAAAAAATAAGATTGAATTAGGCTCAAGAGAAACTTAATTAATTGTGATAGCCTTTAATCCTAAGTTCTTAATGCTCTTGGCTAATTACTTTTTATGCACTAAGAGGTGGTAATCACTTAGTTCGGAAATCTTAGAATGATCCGAGAAAGTTCCTAAGTAATTTAGCGATTGCTATTTTAATCTTATTAATTAAATTCATACATAATTAGATTAAATAACTAAAAAAGATGCCTAAACCCCAATGTTTACAATATTGATTTTCTCTTTAATCACTTTTTCGTCGCACTTTTATTTAATCAAATCATAATTCCTCTTCTTTTATTTAATATCTTCTTGTGTTTTATTTTATTACCTTTCATCTTTGCTAGAATTAAAAATTTAGTAGTTAACTAAACCCTATGGGTTTGACTCCTTTGAACACTCCAAGTTTTTATATTACTTGATTATGTACACTTGAGGAAAAATCATATCAAATATCCAAAATATAGTATAAAATCATTTTCATTTGCATTGCAAAACACATATCCCTAAAATCACGTTTCAAAATGGTTGGAAAAAAATAATCCGGACAACAACCTTCCACCGTGGTTGTCAGCTTCGGATTGTATTGTCATGATAAAACCATAAAACAAATAATAAGTCTATCCGTTTGATGTTGCTTTTGCTATGGGTAGTCATAACTACTATCTATTGGTGGGTTACCCTCCACTCCTACTTAAAGGCTACACTCACTCGTGCCCCTATTCATAGGCATTCTGTCATACCCCGACCTAGAGGTTGGTCACGTGGCAACCACTGTGCTACCTCAAAGTATGTGTCAGCTGTCCACACACTTTGATGTTACACAAACCATAAGTTGAGTATCATTGCTGTAAACAATTTTAAAACATAACCTTAATTAGATAACATTTAAATAAACAATTTAATTTAAAAATCAAGTACTAGTGGAATAACTTATAGACATACCTAAGCAATGGAAATGAAAAAACTCTTATGGCCACCAATCCATCTACAATCCTCCCACGTGAAAGTTGCACCCAATAGAGTTGGCTACAGGTGAGTTACAGAGGTTCAATGAGTGTCCACTAGGGTTTGGAAAATGTAGAATTTCAAAAGAAAATATAAAACATCTATTTTGCTTTTAAAAATCTTTTCTCAAAAGAAATATTTAATCTAAATAAATTTCAAATGGGTTGGCCACAAAATACTGAAGGCTCAACCCCATCGATTGAATGCCTTACTATGCCAGGGGCTATCTCTTTAATACATAAATATAATTCTCATACTTTTTCTCGTTATCTCGTTCCCTCGATAGTGCCACTCGTTGTGGGTAGAGCATAGCTACGCCTAGCCCTAGCCAGTTTCCCTTTGTGCCTCTCAATCCCAGGGTCCCATGATCACCATGCCCCTCAAAAAGTAGTCCACGGCTACTTGGTTAGATGCATGCTATAGTCGATCCACTCGCTTATATTAGAGCACCGAGTCTCAATCTCATTTACTGCACCCCTTGTCGAGTGATGGTGGTTCATCGTCGTTCTCATCTCTCATTTAAATATATAAATATAATATAAAAACATACACACAAATTATTTATGATTTCTCAAAATCATCCCACCCACTAAAGTGATGTATCACAAATAAAAGTGTGTGCAGAGTATTACTCGAATCTCAAACCATTTATAAGGCATTTTACAAAACATTTTAAAAACATTAACCCTAATGGCTAAGCAATGAAATCTAAGCCATTCATTGTACTAGGAGGTTCGTATACTTCTAAGAGCTCCACGATGATCGATTAGCTGCACTTGATTGCCCGTAAACCCTAATTTAGGAGGAAATGCGTTAGAAACCTAATTCAAACTTTCCTAAATGTTTTTGGGGTCTAACTGCTCAAAATTAAGGTTTGGAAGTGATTTAAGGGGCTAGGAAAGGTTTTAGGAAATTTCCAGATTGAAAATAGACTTTTCATGCAAAATTATGAAAATGCCCCCGAGACCCGAGTGGGTCACACATGGGACTTACTAGGTCCCATGCTAGACCTGGTCAGGATGGCCATTTTGACCTTCCAAGGTGACTCCCACACGGGAGACAAAGTCAGAAACCTAAAAATGGGCTTCTCCACCTCTTTTCGACCTCATTTCTCTTCTGTTTCTTCATGAATCTACCTATAAATTGAAACACAACATCCTTACGGCACCCAAAACAAGATTACCAAGACCAATCCACTCAAAATCCACAACTTTCAAACCTAACTCCATTTAATACCTAAAGACTAACACCTAAGTTTGCAAGCTCATAACTTTTGATCTAGTGCATGGATTGATGCAAGGCTAGAGTTGTTTTGAAGGTTGAAGAGTCCACTACAACATATTAAAATCTCACATTGATCTCTAGGTCAAATTGTGAGATATGACCAGATCTTTCTAGTGGCTCTAAGAGATCCTCCTTGCTTCTTTTTGTATTTTCCTATCATTCTTCTTTGTTGAACTCCATGTGTTTTTTGATGGGTATAAAACAACCCAATTTCAAGAATTTGATGAATCTAAGTTAAGTGTATAGGTCTTTAAAATTGAAATAGAAAAATGCTAAGTATTGAAGGTTCAACTGATTGAGGTTCTAGCCTAATCGATTGAACCAAGTAAAAAAGAAACAAAACAAAGAAACCAGAGATGTTGAATTGATTCAATGATAAACTCAACCGATCGAGTAGATGTTTGAAAGAATACAAAGTTGGAAGTCAGATATTCTTAGCCAATTAACTGTGGAGCTTAGCGATTGAGGAAGATCTAGTGCAAACTAGAAAGTCTAAAGCAAGAAGAATTGAACCGATCGAGGCTTATACTCAATCGATTTAGTTCAAGAAAAAGGCACCTGAAGAAATTGAACTGATTAAGAATGATGGTGAATCGATTCGGTAGTTGAAATAAGAAGACTAAAAGACAGATTTAGAAAGATTGAACCGATTCAACGTTGGATTCAACCAATTGAATGCCACCGGAATAGCATAACAGCTTGTGTTTTCAAAGTTACAAATGAGCCTCTCTCCTCATTAAATGCTCCAGTGGCTAGAATTAAGGCTCTAGCTATTTAAGGGAATCTTAAATGCTGAAAACCAACAAGAATTAAAGAGAATTGAAGAGCATTTACTACACTTACTTGTATGTTCCCTTTGTCTCAATTTCTCTCATTGATATTTCACTTTCACTCTTTGTGAGACAAATTTTCTTTGTGCTTAGAGTCTTGTACATTTTAGTTCAGATCATTCCTTGTACACAAATTTCTATTTTCTTATATTCTTAAAGGTGAGGGAATCACTTTAAAGGGATTACATCAATTAAGAGGCCCTAGGTTGATTTGTGTTAAAGCTTGGAAAGAGCTTTCTTTATAAAGGCTTGGTGGAAACTAGAATTCCACTCTCTGAAGAGGAAGATTGAAAATCCTTTATTGGGAAGATCAAGGTAGTGGATGTGGGTGAGGAACACCGAACCACTATAAATAGAAGTGTTCATTCTCTTTACTTTGATTAAGCTTTACAAAGTTCTCATGTTTTCATTCAAAACAATCCCAAAATCTACCCACCTCAACTCCAAAGTTCCACAGCTAGCCTCTCCATCAAAGAAAAAGGTTTCAAATGCTATGGAGAAGCAAGGAGCTGAGTTAGTAGAGCAAAGGCAAGAGCAAGAGACTGAGCAAGAAGAATAGCCAGAAGAGAATCCGAGTAAGTGGGCGAGAAAGAAATTGTAGCAGCCACTCAAACATTGGACACCATCATTTCCACCCTCACCACACCAGCCGAACCTATCCCATCCGAGCCTACCACATCTAGTCCTTCGTCATCTAAACCGCATCAACCTAAAGCTTTTGTTCATACCCTCAAATATCAAAAGAAAAGGCAAAGAAAACCTAAACCAACAGCTTGATGAGATTTCTACTCGTTTTCTCTTTTTGATGATGTCAAAAAGGGGGAGAATGATATCAAAAATTGAAAACACGCTTGATATTTTTGATGTACAAATTTAGGGGGAGCTTATGCTACTTTAAAAACAGTGTATTTCACTTCAGTTTACCTATTTGAAGAATCATTTATGAACTTTATATGATTTCTTAGAACCTTTAATTAAATGTACTTAAAGCTATATATATATATATACATACATGATAATTAGTTCAAGTTTTATATCTTGATTGTGTTGACTACATGTAGGTACAAATTCATTATCATTTCAAATACATGTATGTATGTCTGAATATACAATGTGTAGGTTGAAGAGAGCATAAATTTAGGGGAGCTTTTGCTTAAACTTAGCTTATGCAGGTTTCTTTTAACTTTTAGATAATATATTTAAGTTTTTAATTTAAAGGGATTATCATAAAAAAAAAGGCAGTGCAAGTTTTTAAAATTGGAATAGAAAAATGTTGAGTATTGAAGGTTCAACTAATTGAGGTTTTGGGCCAATTGACTGAACCTGGTCAAAAAGAAGCAAAACAAAGAAACCATAGATGTTGAAACGATTCAATAATAAACTCGATCAATTGAGTAGATGTTTGAAAAAAGAAAAAGTTAGAAGTCAAAGATTCTCAACCGATTCACTGTGGAGCTCAACTGGTTGAGTAAGAACTAGTGTAGACTAGAAAGTCTAAAGCCAGAAAATTGAACCAATTGAGTCTTATACTCAAGTGATTCAACCCCCTAAAGAAAAAGGCACCCAAAGAAATTGAACTGATTGATAATGATGGTGAATCAATTCAGCATTTGAAATAAGAAGACCAAAAGATAGATTCAGAAAGATTGAACGATTCAACTTGGACTCAACTGATTGAATGTCATCGGAACTATATAACGGCTAGTTTTTTCAAAGCTGCAAATGAGGCTTTCTCCTCATTAAATGCTTCAACAGCCAGAATTAAGGCTCTAGCTATTTAAGGGAGTCTTAAATGCTAAAGACCAACAAGAATTAAGGAGAATTGAAGAGCATTTACAATATTTACTTGTATATTCCTTTTGTTTCAATTTCTCTCATTGATATTTCACTTTCACTCTTTGCGAGAGAAATTTTCTTTGGGCTTAAAGTCTTGTACATCTTAGGTCTTGTTAGAGATCATTCCTTGCACACAAATATCTATTTTCTTGTATTCTTAAAGGTGAGGGAATCACTCTAAGGGGATAACATCATCTAAGAGGTCCTAGGTTGATTTTTGTTAAAGCTTGGGAAGAGCTTTCTTTGTAAAAGCTTGGTGGAAGCTAGAATTCCACTCCTAGTGAAGAGGAAGATTGAAAATCCTTGATTGGGAAAATCAAGGTTATGGATGTAGGTGAGGAACACTGAACCACTACAAATAGAAGTGTTCATTCTCTTTATTTTTATTAAGCTTTACAAAGTTCTCATCATTTCATTAAAAACAATCCCAAAATCTACCCACCTTAACTTCAAAGTTTCACAACTAGCCTCTCCATCAAAGAAAAAGGTTTTAAGTGCTATTCACCCTACTTTAGCACAAATTTATGGTACCAACATTCTTGAATTCCAACTTAAGGGCGCTGGAGATTTGTTTTGGAATATTTAAGGGAATGTTTTGAGGGTGATTGAGGTTGTGGTCGGGTGGAAGACATAGAGGAGAAATGAGGAGAAGAAAAGAGAAGAGAAAGGGAGAAAATGAGAGGGAAGGGCTCTAGCCTCTCTTTATATACAACAGGTCTAGCACAAGAACCGTGTACACCCTGTGGGTCCCATACCGAACTCCTCTTGTTTTCCTTTTCTCCTTCTTCTCAGATCTTCTCTCCACTGACATTCAAGTCCAATGCTGGTTTACTACAGCTTTGGCACTAGAGGTTCTCTTAGTCAATCCATGCATTATCTAATTCTTTATCTTCCAACACCGTCTTATCTTAACTTCAATATATTCTTTATCATGACATACTCGGATCGACATATCTCTTGTACAAATTTGCCATTTTCACTATTTAGATTATATAAATATTTTTAAAATAGGTTTTGGTGTTTCAACTATCCCCACTTTCAAAGAATTCCATACTAAAAATTCCAAGGTCGTTGTGGGAGGGTTGACTTCTATTTAGAAGTCTTCTACTATCTCGAGCTTGGGTTAATACGACTTTTCGTTGTTAATTGCTCTATTTATACTTTCAATCTTTTAGTTTTTTGCTCTTAAGAATAATTTTCACTTTACTATTCTTCTTGAGTTTGAACTTCATCTTTTCCTTATCAGAGCTCACCCTTTATAATGCTATGGGTTATGGCCCACATTGTTTTGTTATTTCTTTCCATTCCCAAAGTTAAGAAGAGACACACCAGCTTTATTCTTTCTTGAGGCTTCTTTATTCATGGCACCTAATGGTTGAGTGAGTAGTGAGTGATCCAATACTCGTCAACCATGTAGGCATAGGTGTCTTCATTTTCCACATTTCATCCATTTATATCCTCTCATCCTTTTCTGATGTCTCTTTCTTAAGAACTTCTTATGTCTCTTATTCAGTAGTCAGCACTCTTTCCTTATACTAACACTATTCTCTTAAATTGGTCACCTTTCAATGCGTTTTCTATTACCAAGAGACCTTTTATATTTATTTTTGTAACCAACAATATTGGGGAAGACTTCAAATTTAATTTAAATGCAAAAGTGTGCAGCGATTAAACTTGACTTCCCATTGGCTACCTATTCTGTTTTTGGCTCTTTTCTTTTTACCTTTCTCCTTCTAATCATATGATATATGAGTTGAGCTCTAGTGCACACCCTAGCCCATTCTCAACCAACTAGATCAAAGGAAATCAGAAGTCTTACCCTCTCGACTCTCATACATTAACTCACTCTCTGACCGACCATTCCAATCTTAATAATGGCTATCGACTAATCTTATCTCTCTCTCATCCTCTCTCAGATGAAGAACTTTGGGAGGCCTCATGCTCTCTCCATAACATTCTCTAAGTCAGTTCAGGAGAATAGTCGTATAAGAGATTATCGAGATCTCAATCTCTGATCCTCTCTCTCTCTCTAAGGGATGCCTCACATGGCTATCAATTCACATATGTATGAGCCTCAACTATATGTCCATTCTTGTACCGCATCCTTTCTCTCTGTATCCTTATAGCATTTCTCTAGAGTAGCATGCATGTAACGTGCCATGCCGTTTCTTTTTCATCCGTTCATCCCTACTTACTCCAACCTCTTTAATACCCTTTTTATCTTTTATATTTTTACTCGTTTTCTGATTTCCTTTCTTCTTTTCCTTTCATGTCATTACCTTCTTTGCTTTTCTTCTAATGCCCTTCTCTTAATTGGGTCATTAGAATTTCTTTTCTTCATTTATCCACCAAGTATCCTTTCTCTTCACATACTCTTCTTCCATTTATATTTTATTTTTCTCTTCATTCTCCTTTCCTTGGCAGTGTGTCCTTGTTTCCTTTTCGTTCTCCTTTCCTTGGTGGTGTGTCATCATTTCCTTCCCCTAACTCCCATTCTTTTCCATGCAAATGGCAGCTCCGTGTGCCTACACTTACATGTGGTCTCTAACGTTATCATTTACTTCTTTCCTTTCATCCTATAGTAGTTGTGCTCATAGAAATCCATAAGCACGGTTAATGTTCTTTCTTGTCCTTAGACTTCGTCCATTATCTAGGGTTTACCTCTCTGATTCCTTACTTCTATCTCTAAACTTAATCATTTCCTATTCCATGGTGTTTCTCTTTCTTCTTGTTCAACGAATGGTTCAACTAATCCCTTACATCTCTTTCCTTACTAATGCTTCTATTAGAAACATCCATAACTCTATTAGAGTCATACTTTCCCTTGCAATAATTTTTTTTATGATATTTACTATATGGTTGGGAAAGTAGTTCCACTTAATTCACATCTTCTTTATCCTTTCTTCACTTATGTTTTCTTGAGGAAGACCTATTCCATGAGGTTAGGCTACTCCCCTCTTTCAAAATGTTCAACCCGTCATTTTCATTCGTTGGGTCCTTATCCATAATTCCTTCTCTCTTACACTTCTCTCACTTGTCGTCCTTTTTTCTTCTCCAGTTTCAATGACCATCCCCAATCACTTCCATTCACCATCTTTCTTCAATCTTAATGGCTAAATTCCCCTTTTCCCAGGAGCCACTAAGTTATCACCAATGCTCATTCTTTTTCTTCCAACACCTTTCTATCTACTTTTATCCTTAAGTGTCTTAAAAATTTCCTTATAACCCCGGCCACTATCTTACCTAGCATCTTTTACTTTCATTTACTTCTCTCATATTCCTATATGTCATTACTTCAATCTTCCTCATTTGACATTCACTTTTTACTTGTATCTAAATGGTAGGCAAGTAGTGAGGAGTCCGTACTTATCACCCTACACAGATATCGGTGTCTCTACCCATACCGATCATCATTTCTTCATCGTCTTACTCTTCTTCGCTCCATGCTTAACTTTGTTTCTTACTTATTGTTAAAATTCCATCGTTGAGTGCTTTGATCGCTTCCGTTTTCACTTCTCTCAAAATTTTCTTTCTATCTAACCTCTCATCTCTTCTTATCTTTTTATTATCAAGGCTTTCTTGCTTTCATCCAAGTTACGCCTTTACTCTCTTTCTCTTTGTGCCCCGAGCCTTCAATTGTCCATACCTACCTTTTTCTTCCATTTGTAAGTGGTACGGTGCAACACCTTGGCCTTATCTCGACTTTAAGTTCATTATTAATCAATTTTTTCAATGATTTATTTACATCTAAGGTCTTTTATTCACCTCACCTTAAATTATCCCTTAGCTGATTATCGTGTTTCTTAAATCTTTTATCCATTATTCTTATATACGAATTATTTTCGAGGCATAATAAGGCTTAACCCTATTTCCTTACCCTAAGCTCGGGTAAATAGAGTGATGACTTAGATTGTCGCTTGATTAATGAATCGCCATTACCATCAAATTCCCAAAACTTGTAAGAGTGGTTTGGTTGATTAGGTATGATCATTGGATCAATCTATTGATCCGTACATATTGGAAGGTTTGGGGGGTAGGTTTTCCTAGGTTTCCTTGTTACTTTTTCTTCTTGTGTTTGGACCCCTATGCCTAGATGAGCTCCTCGAGTCTCGAGTTGTGTTGCTTCATCCTTCTCTCCTCGTCTTGTGAAGTTTGCCTTCTTTTGGTGTGTTCTCCATGCGCACAATCAATAACGGATATGCCAAGGATCTTTAATATTCTGAACAAATCAATGTTAAAAATTGACAACAGGAAGTGGATGCTTAATTAGGGTTTTATAGGATAAAATGATGTATCTCGCATCATGAGGATTGCATTCACCACTTAATTTAGTTAGTGAGGTGGAATATTGGTAGTTCGGAGGGTTAGTCTTACAACTTTCCTTCAATTCTACTGCTTCATGGATTTCAGAGTGGTTGGTGTTCATACTTAGGGATTAACCTAGAGATCGTGCTTGAATATCCTATGGAGTGGCATTATTTCCAAGAATGTGTTCTAAGAATGGGCTTTAGGGTTTAGGGTATGTCCGAGTGAACTTTCACCAAGTCACCCAATTTAGAAATTTCCACCATAAGTCATCCACTGGCTTTAAAAAACGCTTTGAAATCCTTTGAAAAGACTTTGAGAACTTCTTTAAAAGATTTTGAAAACCTTTAAAATAATTTACAAGGTTTGATACCAATAAAATTGTCATGCCTCGACCTGTAGGTTGGTAACATGGCAATCGTCATCATACCTTGAAGTATGTGTCAAAGGTCCATGCACTCTGAAGCAACACAAGGTATAAGTTGAGTATCATTGCTGTAAACAATTTTAAAACTTTAATAGGAAAACATTTAAATAAACAATATAATTTAAAAATCAAGTAACAGTACCTAAACAAACGAAATAAAAGAACTCCTATGGCCACCAATCACTCTATAATCTTCGTACACGAAAGCTACACCCAATAGAGTCGACTATAAGTGAGTGATAGAGGTTTAATGAGTGTCCAAGGGTTTAGAAAACGTAGAAATTCAAAAGAGATTATAAAATATTTATTTTGCTTTTAAAAAATCTTTTCTCAAAAGCTCTTTATAATTTATTATAGAAATATCAAATCTAAATAAATCTTAAATGCGCTGGCTCGAAACACTGAAAGCTCGTCGATCGAATGCCTTACTACGGTAAGGGCTATCTTTTTAACTCATAAATATGATTCTCATACTTTCTCCCTCTAACCCGTTTTCTCGATGGTGCCATTCGCTATAGGTATAGCATAGCTACACATAGCCCTAGCAAGTTTTGCTCTACGCCTCTCAATACCAGGGTCCCTTGATCACCATAGCCCTTAAAAGGCGGTCCATGACTACTTGGTTGGATGCATGTTTCGCTCGGTCCATTCACTCATATCAGATCATTGAGTCTTTATCTTATCTACTGCACCCTTCATCGGGTGGTGGTGGTTCATACTCGTTCTCATCTCTCATATAAATATATAAATATAATATAAAAAAATACACACAAATTATTTATGATTTCTTAAAATCATCCCACTCACTAAGTGATGTATCACAAAAAAAAAATGTTCGGAGGATTACCCGAATCTTAAAATGTTCATAAAACATTTTATAGAACATTTTATATTTAGAGCATTTTAAAAGCATTAACCCTAATCACTAAGTAATGAAATCTAAGCCACTCACTATATTGGGAGGTTCGTATACTCCCAAGAGCTCCACAATAATCGTTCTTTGGAGCGTCGCCACACTTGATTGCCCGAAAACCCTAATTCATGAGGAAATGCACTAGAAAACCTAATTCAAACTTTCTTAAATGTTTTTAGGTCTCTATGATGCTCAAAATTAAGGTTTCGAGTCAAAAATGGACCTTTCACGCAAAATTATGAAAACACCACCCTTGACGATATGGTGGGATCCCTATAAGACTGAGTAAGTCCTATGCTAGACCTAGTTGGGATGGCCATTTTGGATGTTCAAGGTGAGTCCAGCCCGGGACTTGCCCAGTCCTTGGGGGAGACGAAGTTAAAAACCCAAAAATAGGTTTCTCTACCTTTTTCTAACCTCGTTCCTCCTTTGTTTCTCCATGGATCGACCTACGAATTGAAAAAAAATATTCTTGCAACACTTACAACTTACCTAGACCAATCTTGAAACCAATGGCTCAAAGTCCATAACTTTCTAACCTAACCACTTTTAACCTTTGAAAACTAACACCTAATTTTGCAAACTCATAACTTTTGATATAGCGCATGGATTGATGCAAAGCTAGAGCCATTTTGAAGCTTGAAGAGCGTATTACAACATTTCAAAATCTCACCTTGATCTTTTACTTGGATTATGAGATATAATAGGATCTTTTCGGTTACACCAAGAGCTTCTCCTTGCTCCTTTTTTCATTTTTTTTCTTTCTTCATGAATTTTGGCCTAAGGGAGTTGGAGATTTGTTTTGAGATGTTGAGGGAAATATTTTGAGGGTGGTTAAGGTGGGGGTTCGGGTGGAAGACACTAAGGAGGAAAGAAGAGAAGACAAAAGAAACGAAAGGGAGAAAATAAGGGGGAAGGGCTCTATCCTCCCTTTATATACAATGGGTCCAGCATGGGACCTATGCAGGTTCGATGATAGGCTCCCCTTTTTCTCTTTTTATCCTTCTTTTAGGATCTTCTCTCCGCTAACACTAAAGTGTAGCACCAGTTCACTTCAATTCCGACACCGGAGGTGCTCTTGGTCAATATCTAATTCCTTATCTTTCATCACTTTTTATCTTAACTTCAATAGCTTCTTTACCATGACATGCTCAGATCTACGTATTTGTCATGCCTGTTTGCCATTTTTCACTATTCTAATCATATGGACAAGTTTAAAATAGGTCAAAGTGTGTCATATTCCTTATGCTACAATCATAATGCTAGTACCACTCGATCACCATGCTCTCATTCACTAGCATCCTAAGTGTAGACCCAAAGCTATTTTGTACCAAAGTGAATCTTGAAGATAGTTTAACTTGGTACATATAGCATGGAAAATTTCAAAAGAATTTGAACCTTAGAGATAAATTGAAGCTTTAGATAGTGGACAAGTAAATAAGAAATGAATCATAAGGATTATTGGTGCAAGGTACTAAATTAAGGATTTGATCTATACAAGGAATTGGAATTTGAGGTTTAACTTTAAATTGTATTTAATCTAAGAGGTCTCGAGAGTTTACTAGATCAATAATTGTAATAATGGATTATCAGACTTAGAATACATTTAGGGAGTGTTAAAAGTTGTTTGGAATTATTTAGATCAAATCGTGTCGAAAACGAGGCAAAGCGAAGTAATTTGCCTTTTTAATCAACACTAAACTAGGTGGCCAATTAGGGTACCCATATGGGCTGACTTGGCCAACAGTAGCATGATTTTAATTTGCATGATGGTTTGGTCAACACTTAACCAGATGGCCAATTAGGGTAACGTTTTTATCAACAGTTAACCAAGTGGTCAATTAGCCATATGGGCTAATTTGGCCCATAGTAGCTAATTTGGCCCATAGTAGCATGCTTTTAATTTGCCTGCTGGTGACTGGTGGCTGGTCACCAGTAGCAGGAATGCCCTATTTTGTTCTTCATTTAGATCAATCTTCAAATCCAACTTAATTTTCACCAATCAAACTCAATTTTATAGTCAAACAATCTTCAAATCAACCTTAACAAACCTATAACCTCAAATACAACAATAATTAACCTAATTTCCTCAAAAATCAAATCTAAATTCAAGATTTTCTAACTTAAAACTCATAAACTTCAACCTAGGATAACGTTCTCTAGAGGGCATGGATTCATGTATGGTTTTTGAGAGAAAATTAAAAAAAAAAAGCTCTTGGGGATGAGAATAACATACCTTGGAATCAATTCAATCCATCGATTGGATTAATTTTTCCAACTATATAAAACTCCAATTTGACCTAACTCAATCCTTCTGTTTCTTTTATTTTCCTTAAGATTTGATGACTGGATTGTGTTTAAAGATGGCTAGGAATTAATTTAAGGTGTTTAAGGGTTTAAATTTACTGCTAGAAAGTTGAATTTGATGATTTTGAGGTTTGAGGTTTAGTGGAAAGAGGAAAAGAGAGAAAAGAAAAAGAAGATAAATGGGGATGGTGGCCTGAACACCCCCCAATATAGGTTTATATTGGCCACCGGCTAGACATACTAATGGATGGTATGCCTTAACCAAGGCCACCCAAAACATGCTTATCTTTCTTTGTTGAACTTCGATTCAATCCCAATTGAATTCCATTTCTCATTTAGTGATTCAAACATCCTTTGATCCTGAAAGTAGTCCTTCAAATCTTCGATTAAAGTTGTTATAATTCCATTTCTCATTTCTCAATTCCCTTTAAACATCAAATTGTTATGATTATTGTTAGAGCTTAATTTGTATATATATTTGGATGGAATTAGACACTTTGGAGTTATAAGATTGACTAATTAAAGTGTTTTTCCATTTGTAAGTGACAATAGGAGATTGTGCAAATATGCTTTAAAATGGTCATTTTTAGTGTCAAAGTAAAGAAAAGAGGTAGTTGAGAGGCCGTGAGATTGGACGCTGGACGACCCCAAAATTATGACTTTGATGGTGAGTTCCACAACAAGGGTTGTCGGGTGACCCTGACAGGGTTGCTGCGTGGCCTGTTCTGGCAGAATTAAAAAAAATTTTGAGATTCAAGGAATCAATTGAGCAATGCCTTTCTTCAGCTAGATTTTACTTGGATAGCTAATAAGAAGACTCCACACATGCTTTTGACTGAGTCAAAAGCAAGAAAAGACTATTTTGCCCTTAAATAACCTTAAGATAGAAATTTACACTAGGATAGTTTAGTAATTTCATAGGTTGAGCTTTGTCTATAAATAAGCTCATCTTTGCTCATTTCAGTGGACTTGGAAGTTAGTTAGTTAGAGAGCACAAAATCGTAGTGCATTTTCTCTGATTTCAAACCTTGTAAAGAGAGAATGAAGCTTCCATCCATGGAGTTTTCTTCCTTAACAAAGTGCAACTAAATGTCTTCATTCAATCTAGCTTTCAATTGTCAATTTCTCCTCAATCTTGGTAAGATCTAAACTTGCATGACTTTAACAAAATTGTATTCATCTTCTTTCTATGCAAATTGATCTTGAATTGGTAGAAGATCAGGTAATTCTAGGTATTTCTAAGGAATGGTGGCCACATTGCTTGGGCTTGCCTAGATTACTAGTCAATTGGCTAAATTACTGTCGTGATCATAGGATTTAGCTAAAGAAGTGACAAATCAAGCTCCTTTCTAGTTTGAGGAAGAAGAAGATCAAAGTTAAATCTAAAACGTTGAGTCTAGGTTTCTTTGGATGGCTAAGATCCTTAGATTTCATGCTCTCTTACGATTCTTTTACATTCGCTGAGAAGTAAGAGATTTGTGGGAGAAGAAGTTAGGAACAAGCTGGAGCTAGCCTAACTTTATGCTTAAGAAGTGATCGGACTAGGAACAAGCCGGAGCTAGCTAGTTACGCCTTCTATAACTCAATTGGAGGTTATTTTGATAAATGATCCATAGGTTGAAGGGAAAGATGCAATTGATTGCTAGGTTGAAGACTTTATTTAATAGATTTCTTGTTATTTGTTACCTTAGTACTTTGATTACTTAGATTCCTGTTTGCAACTTCATTTCTCTATTTTCTTAGATTTAATTACTCAAATCTTACACACAAAACGCCCAATTTACTTTTGTTACTAGTTGAGTGCATGTTTCAATTGTTTCTTAAGTGTAAAGGCAAAAGAAAAGAAAAGAGTAGACACTACTCCTTGTGGGATCGATCTTCACTTCCACTAATACTAATCTTTAAGTGAGGTTATTTGTTGGAATTGTCACGGCAACAATCTTCTCTAACAAATATCTTAGCTCTAATTCACCTTGATTAGACTTAATCCCATTTACGTAGTTTGAATTCAAAACATTTCCTCAAAACCTTTTTATTTATTATAAACTATATCTCAGGTGAACTAGCTACAAAAACACTCCAAGGCTCGGCCCTATAATGGTGGATGGCATCGAATCGTCAAGGGCTATCTCATAATATCACTTACACACACGCACACATACACACATACACACGCACACACACTCATAATCATCTCAGTATGTCCTGTAGGCACTTAAAATCAGCTTGGAAGCTATATTAATGTCATTCTTGTGCTTAACTTCATTTTCTTTTATTTTAATTCATGTTTATTTTATTTTTTTTTATTTTTTCTCACAGTGTTGAGTTTGATAAGCCATTAAATTCAAACATACTATTTATTGCAAGATGGGCTCAACTCAATAATCTTTACATTTGTATAGGTTACAAATAATACCAATCCAATAACTAATGGGTCATATTATACTAGGCTTGAACTCGTTTGGTGATGCAAATAGATCCCAAAATGCTTGAAGCCCAACCCTAGTAACTTGATCAGAAGCTAGACGGAACAATTTCTCCCCCGTTGTAGTGTTGACTCAACTTTGACCAAGTTAATCCTCTTCTCTTCCAAGAGAATTAAAGCTCAGAATAATTCTAAATCCTTTTCCTGCCTATGGAAGAACACACAGGGATTATAATTAGCTCACCAAATCAAGAGCAATGAATTGGATAGAACAGATTAACAAAATTCAAAATGAAAGGCTGAAAAGCAAATTAAAGTTAATTGGAGAAAGGAAACTTAGTCGTGCTATCTTCCCTTTCTCTAACTAATTTTGGCATGTTTTGCCAATGCTTTCTCTCTAAAAAAAAAAAAGGTGCCATCGCATCAACCTAAGCATCTTCATTTCTTCCACTTCAAGAGTACCCTTTGTAAAAAAACCAAAAAAAAAAACCAATAGCAGACTGGAGAACACACAACTACAACCAATCATAATGCAAACTTAGGGGGGGGGGCAAAAATAGGAACCTTGAATAAAAAATGGTAGCCTTTAGATTGAGAGATGAGTTTATTTTTGAAACCTTGATTTCAAATGAGGAAGGCTAGTTTTAAAAGAACTTGCAAATAGAGAGAGAAGGTTAGCTTCAGCCGCTTCCTAAAAGGAGAAAAGAGAAAAAGAAAACACAAAAAACCAAAAAGGAAGGAGGCTAGGGTTCATATTCAAATTTAGGGTCTTTAGCTCTGAAGATCCAATCACAAATCGGTCGATTCGATGGAGAAATCGTTAGTGAGGCCAAGAATGACATACTTCATTTTGAGTGCAATCAGATGACTATATTCTTCAAATTGGAACTTTAAAGGGTTTCGGTTTCCATGGTGATTTTGATCTTTTAAAGATGTTCTTGAGGGGTAAAGAATTTAAGTAAAGAAGGGAAGGAACTAATCGAGCTTTAAGCGATGGCTAAGGAATCCGACGATGAGTTCAATGGCAGTGGCATGAGTAAGGAAGAGAATAAAGGTTCAGGGCAGTCAAGAAAAGAGAGCTTGAGGTTTTTAATCGAATAGGTCAAAGAGAGAAGTCTTTTATATTACTTGGGCCAAGTTGAGGGTTCCAAGCTTGTTTCCTTGGGACTACTAGATTTGATTTAATCACATCAGGCCTTGTTCATTTGGGTAAAACTCTTAATCCTAACCCTAACTTCCATTTTGATTGATGTTCCATGATTAACATGCCTCGCTTATGTGTTTGGATGCTTAAAATTGTATTTAACCGTGCCTAACTATGTATAAATCTATTCCATCATTTTTTAGTAATTTCTATTTCACATATTTACGCATATTGATCTATGTTCATCTAGATTAATGTCATTTAATATTTCTTTGGTCACATGCACTAATCTACATGTATATGATTAATTGCCATTATTAGGATTTGTATGCTTAGCTTGAATGTAATAATTATACCATGTGAAATTCTTATTTTAGACTAATATTTATATATGTTGGTTTCATTTTAATATCTTGCTTTATTTGAAAGTATGTTTGTGTTAGATTTACGTTATAGAATCGTAGTTTATGTAAATATATGTCCATGCTTTTAATTAATGACATGTCAATTATCTTTTATGTTCTAGTTTAGTTCATACATCTTCAATATGTGATCCTAGTTATCTTAGGTTCTTTAATGTAGCTGGTTTTAATCCATGTATGTCATATTCTCATTTAGTCTATGTTAATCATTCATTATACACATGCCATTATATTTTCTATGTCCATTATATTATGTCATTGCATTTCAATTATGTTCATGCATCCTAATTATACTTATGCGTCTCAATATGTCATGCTTATGTATATTGCTATCGCCTTTAATACATCACCTTGTCTATCATATCGTGCGTTTAATAATTAGAGAATTGTTTTAAAAAATACATTTGCACGGAAAACCGAAGGGGGTTTTGGGAGTCCCAACTCCCTAAGGTGTTTTCCCATGTGAAAATTTCTCCAGCACTCAATCAGGAGTCTGATCGGGCCTAGGGAGATTTTCATCCCTTCAAAATTCAAAAACAAGTTTTCTCATTCAATTTTCAAAAGGTCATATAGATATATGCTATGCTCACATCAAAGTTCAATAAATCCCAATTTTTAGAAACCCCCTAACAAATTCCATTTATTACAAAAGGAGTTTTAATTCCAATGTTTTTAAAATTTCAAAAAATATTGTTCAAGAGCCCTAATTAAATCAAAAGGAATATTTATTCCAACATGTTTTTAAAACTTCCAAACATTTTTCTAAAAGATCTTAACTTATAGTTAAGGCCTCTCAATTCACTAAAGTTAATTTTTTTAATTTTTTTATTCCCCATTCAATAAAAGGAATGTTTATTTTGACATAGTTTCAAAAATCCAAAATTTTTAAAGAGATTTCAACTTAGGTAATTATAATTGAGACCTCTTAATTTCAATGTATATATATAGAGGTTTTAGGAATGTTTATTTCGACATTTTTTCTTTTTTTTGTAAATTTAAAATTGTTTTCTAGGAGATTTCAATTTGCATTCTCATAATTGAAGTCTTCTAAATTAAAAATTAAATTTTCAATTTTGCCAAATAATGGAGTTTATCCTGATTCTAGATTAAACTCTGATTTTAAAAAGGAATATTTGTTCCTATTTGAAAATTGAATTTCCATTTCGAGTAGAATATTTATCTAAATTTTAAATCGAGCTGTTGACTTAACATTAAAAGCAGTGTTTACTCCAACATATGAGACTTTTACTTGTTTTTCATTTTCTCGGGAATATTTATTTCGACATTAAATTTTTAATTTTGAATTAAGTTTTCACATGGAATTTTTATTTCACATATTAAAAGGAATGTATATTCCAACACTCAAAATTTCCATTTTCAAAAGATGGTTTTCATTCGAAATTACATTTTACTATTAATCTCAAAATAAAATATTTCGAAGACTATGGTACTGATTTTCAGGCATGACGGGGGTACTAACCCTTCTTCATGCGTAACCAACTCTCAAACCTAAAAATCTCTTTTCTTATAGATCAAATTTTATTTGACTTGGTGTAATCCGTTTAGATTCACACTAAGTTAAATTGATAGGTGGCTAACCACATCAAAGAAAATAAAAGATTAGCAGTAACTCCTTTTTAGATTCTAAATCTCAAGCGCCATCAGTCGTACCCTCTACAAACGTTTCGACAGTTTGGTGACTCTACTGGAAATTGGATAGAGAGTCAAGACGCTACGGAAGTCTTGTTTTGTTTTGGGTTAATAATAAAATGTTTTCACAATATCATGCTGTACTCACATTGCACGACATGTTTCTTTATTGTATTGTTCAAATAGAAAAAAGTTTTTTGCATCTTCTTTTCATGTTTAAAAAAAATGAAAAAAAAATGAAAATCTTTTCTAAAGTGTATCTTGCATATACATTCCTATGTTGCATTTGGTTCCTACTATCGGATATTGTATATATTTTGCATACCTTTATTCCCTTGTATATGTCTTGTGTGGTTACCTTGTTGCCTTTTTATTCTTTATCCTTTTGCATGTATCTCACAAGCCGACTTTCTGCATTTATGTTCTTTATCATCTTGCCTTTAATTTCTTTATGTTTATTGTTTGAATTGGACTAATTGTGTATTTACTTGTTATGGTGAACATTTTCTGTTTCTTCGTATATCTGTTGCTTCAATGGAAGGCACTTGGTAAAGGTGCAAAGTTCCTCCCATACACAAAACAAATTCATGACATAAAAATTTGGAATTTTGGATTTACCTGTATTTAGAAGGAGGTGACGAGGTTACCTCTACCCCACTATGTCCGTAATGGGTACCTTTGTCTAGAACCTTAAACTCAGCATGTAGAAAACCTTAGTGAGGAAACCAAACCTAGGTAGAGCCAAACCTTTTGAACCTAGGTAGAGCCAAACCATGTCGAGAGAACCTGGTTTCCTAGGGCACAAGGAGGAACGCCTTCTAATCTTTATCAACTTATTTCATTTTATCTATATATATGTTTATTTATTACAATTTATTTCATGATGATATACTGACACGCTTTCCTTTTGCCTTGGCTTATAATCTGTTTTATTTTCCTTGATTGTCTATTTCGTTCAAGTTTATCTATGCATATGACCTGTTTATTGCCTTCTATTTCCGTTATTACATTGCATGCGTCTCATTGTAGATTCATTCGCATAAAGGGAACAGTAAAGGGAAACTAGTATGATTGATGAACAAGGTCCATCTTTGGGACAGAAAAAAGTTCTAGAGGATGCAACGGCACATTTGGTTAAAAGGTGTCCATAGCTAGAGTTGGAAAGAATTAAATAAGCAATGCTAGAAAGGGAAAGAGGAGAATGCTAGTTTGGGGGATGGCTTAGAATATGCATATTGGAGCAAGAATGTGTAACAAAGTTGCATCTTCAAAGTAAGGATGAGTCAAACGATGCTCAAGAGCATTATCGGAGGGTTTAAGTTCATGGATATGGTATGAAGAAAGCTAAGAATGCTCAAATGGCTGACAAAAGAAAGTGAAGATGTGAGCTCAATATTGAGAAAGGCAAGAATGTGTAGCTTGAGAAAATTACACAACTCCATCAGCAAGTGGAAAATCTTCAAGTCACCACCGATCTGGGAAAACAAAATGCTCAACTGGTCTAATAGCTTGAGAAGCTCATGGAAGAGGAAACCAATTAGAAGAATCAGAATTAGGAATTCGAATTCAAAGTGGAAGCATACTAGTATCAATTAAAGGCATTTGATGTCCGACATAAGGCAACAAAGGATCAATTAGATCGCGTACTAGCAAAGGTTTCTGAAAATGCAGATACAATCAAAGAGCTTTCCAATGTCATTGAACAAGCATCCATGTTTTACGATGAAATGATCTAGTGCCATGATAAGATCGTCTAAGTCAGCCAAAATCCATGAATCTACTTGCTCTCTTGGGATGCCCATTTAGGAAGCTTTTGGTATTTGGAACTATCTTTGGATAACTCTAATTATGTTTCGGATATTTCAGATAATCATGTGGATATTTTAGGATATCGATATGGATAATTGGGCCTTTGGCCTTGTTCTAATGAAATGACTAGTTATCTTTTATGGTTAAATTGTTGCAAATCATACATTTTTGCATCATCAATATAATCATTTTCTTACTTCCTTTTATTCTGCTTCATACTTTACTTGTATATGTTCATCCATGTATATAATTTATCAACATGGTGAACTAACACATTTCCTTTTTACCTTTTTGTCATTTCTCCCCCTTATTTCTACATCCCATGCTTGCATTTCATCCTATCCACAACATGTTTACTTTAAGGGAAACTAGTTGTGGCAAAAGAAAAAAAGGTAATACCCATGGAGATAGATGCAGTGGGAGAATCCATAGATTTTGATCCTACCAACCCGACTTTGGAATAGGTGTTGTATTGGTTAGAACAGAAAGCTAAAGAAGACTCAACAAAAGATCCCCAACCTCAGTTACCTGCAAAAGTTAAATGTGATTTCATTCGAATTCATATGGCAACATTGAAACAGTTACGGGAAAAGACCAATTATAAAGTACGGTTCAAGCAACTATATAGGGATATAGCATTACTTTTGGGTGTAAAGATGGAAGATAAGCTTCTAAGGGCCGCATTGTACTTTTGGGATCCATCGTCTCACTGTATTATCATTGGAAAACACGATGAATCTGCTATGGGGAAATATGATATGATGCCAACAGTAGAAGAGTATCGGGAAATGTTGATGATAGGAGACAAGCTGAATAAGGCATTTTGGCTGGATGAGGTGTTTTGACCGACCTAAAATTACCATAGGGCATTGCCAAAGATGATAGGGATAAAGATTGAACAAATACGACAATATATGGATGGTGACTTCCATTTAGTTGATTTCATGATAGATCTTATGGAAAAAGTATCATCACTAGAAAGGGGTTGGAGATTTTTGCCCTCTTGATCTATGGCTTAGTAATAATTCCTAGAAGGGTGAAGCATGTGTATATGTCAATAGAGACTTTCTTCATATAGATCCAACATTATTTTGATCTAGCTATAGCGATATTAACAAAAACCATTCGATCTTTGAATACGTGTCGAAGAGTAGATGGTTAAATTAGAGCCTTTGCATAGATGTTGATAGTCTAGTTCAAGAGTCACTTTGGGTATAAGAAGCATGTGGGAATGAATTTTAAAAATAAAGACAAGGAAACCATAGATATCTATAATACACAACTTTGGCCATCACTGCAAAAAGAAACGGTCTGGATTGAATGGATCAAAAATTGAGAAAATAAAGATATCACATGGAAGGCAAGATGGACTGATGAGGGATACTTTCTATGTTAGATGAAAAGATACCTTCGCTTCCTCTTATGGGTGTCTGGAGGACCGTCAGTTATTCTTGACTATTAGTAAGTTATCGATATGGGTTACAACAATTCATTTGTTTTACATTTAGGCTCAACCTATTAGATTTTTTAGCATGACAGAGCAAAAGGGTATGAAAATGCAAAATGCAAATATGTACAAGAAGGCACATAAACTAGATTGTGGTGACTACGCAGAAGATGTGATTTCTGATTACCTCAAGTGGCATAGCATACAAGTAAAATAGATTTTAATTCCACCAATTCTAAATCCTACTTACCATTTAGTTGAAACACCGAAAAGATAGGATGGAAATATTATAAATTAAGAATCAAAGGTTCAGGGAAGGAATTCAGTTGGTTGAGTCAACTTAGAAATGTCAACAATTGGAGGAACATAACCGGTAGCTACAGGATCAGCTTGGGAAGAGTCAAATAAAGATACAAGGATGGGTTCAAGATTGGGTAAGAGAGAGCACCAACATTGCCAAGCTAAAGAGAGAAGTAGAGGAATGTAAAGGAGAGGCAATGAAGGTTAGCAAGTTGGTCACGAAAAACTATGTTGCATAGTGTAAGAGTACCCGAGGTTAGAGGACCACTATAAAACAATATCGTATAGTCCGGAGTAAGAGAGATGCAATGAAGAAAGCCAAATGCATAGAAAGGTGTCTATTGACAAGAAATGATGAGCTAGATTAATAGGTTCAGGAGTTAACTGATAACTGGACCACATCCAAAAGCCAGAATACTGAGATAAGGGTATAGTTGGAGCAGCTCAGAAGGCAGGCCCAGTGATAGAGTTGTTATTTCTAGAAACATTGGCTTTGTTTGTAAATACTATCAGTTTATCTTTGATCTGGATGGCACTCTATTATGGATTTCTGAACTTTCCTTTTCCATTTTTATAATGACTAGTTATCTTTGTAGTAAACTAGTTATGGATGTACCTTCATGTTGCATTTTTTTAAGCATGTTCATACATACATCTCATTCATGATCATAATAAAGGAATCTAATTTGTCCTTGTGATTATTTAAAGGTTTCGAGATAGCACCTCCATCTCACAAATACCACACCAAATTACAATCAAGGAAAATGGTTGAACATAATACAAAAATAGAAAATCTTCGACGCATGAATGAAGAATTGGCCAAACATCTAAGTGATACCATGGAAAAGATTACGGAATTAAATCAAATAGTCAAAGGAAAGACTGCTAGTACTTCCAATAATGAATCTCCTCTAAGTTCTAGGATAGATACAACCATCTTTGCTCTACAGAACCCTTCAACCTTCAACATACCCCGTCCACCACTAACCAGAAACACGTTCACGTACCCAACACAAACCACAAATATATTTACCTTCCTGCCACCTCCACCAAAACAACATTTATTCATACCTTTGCCCCTTAGTAAAGGACTCCCACCAGTGCCTAGCAAATTCCTCCTCCCATATATAGTATGGCATATCCTACACCTGGATATGTTTTGACAAATCCAGTAATTATTCCCGATGGACAGGTACAAAAATTAGAGAAAGATATGTCCCTAGGAAGGCTTGGTAGCCAAAATGTATTATGTCAAGCAGTAGAAAGGCTCTAGGCTATGGGAGTCACAAATGTTTATGGTATTGTTTGCAAGAGCCGTGCCCCAAGCACTCTCCAGGCAAGCCAGGACCTCGTCCATGGCCTTGGCAACCTGTGGGCCTCGCCTACAACGCTTACAAACGGTGGTGGGCCTAGCCCACCACCAAAGTTATTGTCCCTTGGCCCTCGTACATTCGACTAGCAACGTGCCTGCAGCATTCCTTGAACCCAGGCCACCAAGGGTTTTGTTACTTTAAGTAAATGCTTAAGGCACGCCTCTTAAGAGGAGTGCTACAGGCATGTTGGTGGCCTGGGTTAAGAGGCGTGCTCTAAGTAGCAACAAAACCCTTGGTGGCCTGCATTCGAGGAGTGCTATAGGCACATTAGTACTTAGAGGCGTGCTAGATGAAATGGTACTTAGAGCCATGCTAGATCAAATGGTTAAGAGGCATGCTCTAAGTAGCAACAAAAACATTGGTGGCCTAGGTTTGAGGAGCATTGTAGGCACGTTGGTACTAGAATTTGTGAGGGACAGGGGACGATACCTTTAATGGGTAGGCTAGGCCCACCACTGTTTGTAAACTTGGTGGGTGAGGCCTACAGGTTGACAATGTCATGGACGAGGTCCTTGCTTACCTGAAGAGTCCTTGAAGCACGGCTTTTACCAAAAAGGCACCTTTTTTTGTAAGAGTCGTGCCCTAAGCACTCTCCATGCAAGCCAAAACCTCGTCCATGACCTTGCCAACCTATGAGCCTCACCCACCAGGTTTACAAACGATGTTGGACCTAGCCCACTATTAAACTCAATCGTGTATTGATTCATCGATGAATGAGACCCTAGTCATCAACGGATCCATTAGAAAGACACGAAACTTAGAGGAATTCAGCTCATCCATCGACGGATGGCATCTTACCCGTCGACGGATCTATCGAGGAATCCCTTTTCTGTAGTGGCAAACAGCTCATTCATCGACAGATTGCCTCTTACCTATTGACAAATGTAACGTTTTCAGCTGACATCAAGGCCATTCATGTGCACACATCTTGGTGGGCCCAACTTGTCAGTAACAGTAGCCAATCATGGAGCAATTCTTATTTTACCCTTAATCTCTATCTCTCACTTTCTTTGTAACCCTAGGAATTTATTGTAATTACAATGCATTTCTTTACTAAGAGAGAGAAAGGTTTGTAGAGAGAAAAGAGAGATTGAAGAGGAATTTATAGAGTTAGCTAAAAAGGGGAGGTAACTTTGATTTTCTGGAATTTCTTGTATTTTTTACTTATGTCTATGTGTAGCTAAACAACTTTATACTTCAATCTTTTGTATGAATTAATTCTTTGATTTGCAATTGTGAGACTCTTGTGATTAATCAATTTCTTATCCATTGATTGTTCTTTGAACCCTTGCAATGTAGAGGATGATAAGCTAGTTTATTATCTTGTCTCTTGAGTTGCTTTATTGATTAGTTGCAAATAATTAATTAGGTGATTCAATTGCTTGCTAATCTTTGAATACCCAACCTTCATTTAGGGGATTCATAGAATTTGGGTAGCAATTGGATGTGTATTGGCTACATCCAAAGGGTTCGAAGATGCAAATTAAATGATATATGCTGGGTATATTGTTGTTTGTTGCTAATTGACATCTTTCTATTGATTATTGCTTTTCTATGCTTAAATTCGGATTGCTCGGATTTGGATTAGCAATAGAGGAAGGGATTGATGATGAAACTTGAGTAATTGTTAATCTATGCTTAAGGAAAGATTAGTTGATGTGAGGCTGGACTCTAATCAATTAAAATAACAAATCGATGGGGTAAATAACCCGTTTAGTGAGTCTATGATCAATTGTTATATTAAAGGGTTGGTTCTACAACATATTGGAGGCTTGATTCATTATTTACACCTTGTTACTACTAGTTAGACAATTTCTTTACCTTATTGCTTAAGTTGATTATTCAAGTCTCCCCATTTCCCCTTTACTTTCTTGCTTATTCATTTTTGAAAGTATAAATAGATCATTCTAGTTCTCTGTGGGATTTGACCTTTACTTCTCTAACTATTTGTTAGATTAGGGAGTTTATATTTGGTGCTTAGTGACATGCACCAAATTTTGGCGCCATTGCCGGGCAACTATAGCATTTATTTCTATTTTCTTTTCATTTTCTTTTACTTCCTCTATTTTGAGTTCCTTTTCTTCTTTGTTTTATTTGCTGATTACCTTTTTCTTTTCCTTAATTACAGTCATTGCATCAATTTGGATTCTTCGACTCTTAAGTTGAAGGAAATCAGGACTTTTGTGGAACGAAGAAAACATTTTTCTCTACTTTCTACAAGTTTTTCATCTTCTACCTCTATGGAGTATCCACCACCTGTTGATCCACCTTATGATCCTCCACCACCACCACCTCTTCTAGGTCTTCCCATCCCTAATGACAATCAACTCACCATCTGTCAACTTTTAGAGCATGAACCAAATCTTCTACCCCTTTGCATTTCCTTTTAGGCAGTGGAAGGTGCTTTTGAGCTCAAATACAACTTTGTTCACTATCTCCCTACCTTGCATGCTCTTCCTAGTGAGGATCCTCACCAACACTTGAGGGAATTTCTTATGGTTTGCTCTACTATGAAGCCACATGGTTTGACTGAAGAACAAGTCCGACTTAGGGCTTTTCCTTTCACATTGGTAGATACTGCCAAGTCTTGGCTATATTGGCTGGAACCTTATTCCATTACCGATTGGGAGCAGTTAAAGAAGCAATTTCTCACTAAGTATTTTCCGGCTGCTAAGGTTCTCAATCTTTGGAATCAAATCAGCACCATTTGGCAAAAGACTAATGAGTCCATCTATAATTGTTGGGAATGGTTTAAGCATATAATGGCTAGCTGCCCTCAACATCAAATTCTGGAACAATGCTTATTAAACCATTTCTATAATGGTATTCTTCCAGTCAACAAAGGACTTATGGAGGCTACTGCCAATGGATCTCTTCTTGACCAACCAATCAAGAGGGCATGACAAACTATCACAATTATGGCTAGATCTCAGAATTTTATCTTATGGTGATGTGTCTAGCCATCAAGTAAATGAAGTTGGTTGATCTCACTTGGAACAACAACTTGCCTTTATAAATCGCCGACATTCTCGGCTTACTCCTCTTATGATGGTCAAATGGGTACACCTCCTTCCTCTTTCCCATGTGGCATATGTTCTTTACGTACTCATCCCACTGATGCATGCCTTACCCTACAAGAGAACACCGTTGAGAATGTCAACACTATTGGATTTTCTAGCCAACTGAGGCAAAGTTATGATCCCTTTTCCTCCACATATAATCTTGGTTGGAAAGCTCATCCTAACCTTCGCTATAGGAACACTATAGCCTCTCTCTTTCAACCTAGACCACAATTCCAAAATTTACTCGCACCACCGATAAATCCTAACTCCCTCCCAACTTAAAATCCCTTAAACACTATTCTTCCCCACCAAGGCCAATCATCTTCATCTTTCTCTATAGCTAAACTTGAGGATCTTGTTGCCCAACTTGTATCCTCTCAGCTATCCTTTCAGGAGGCTACTAAGTTACAGTTTCAGCAAGTGAACACCTCCCTAGAGGATCTCCAGTGACAAGTCGGGCAACTTTCAACTTCAATCAATGGTCTTACTTCTCAATTTTCAGGAAAATTACCTTCTCAACCTATCATCAAACCCAAGGCCAATGCTAGTGCAATACACTTACGAAGTGGTCGGGTTATTCCTGATTTGGAAAAGAAAAAATGACCTCGACATGATGAGCCGAAGCACCCGTCGACGGATGTCTTTCAAAATCGTCGATGGATCACCCTTCAAATAGATGATGATCTTCCCTGCCCTAAGCACCCGTTGACAGATGAGCACCTTGATCGTCGATGAATCACCCCTCAAACCAATGAAGACTCTGATTACCAACTAAATCCGTCAACGAATGAGCACCTTGACCGTTGATGGATGTCCTCATCAGACCCTGTTTTTCCTTTTGCCCCATAGAAACATGATTTTGAGGCTTTCAATTCAGCTTAAAGCCTGAAAGATCATACTAGCTCCTCTCCCCCTACTTCCAAACCTAAAAAGAACATTAAACTGGACATCTTGGATTTTTTTGTTGGGTTCAAATCAATATCCCTCTTCTTGATGCTATCAAACAAGTTCCCTGCTATGCCAAATTTCTTAAACACTTGTGCACTCACAAGCATAAGCTCAAAGGGAACGAAGTGATCACATTGAGTGAGAATGTGTTGGCAGTCCTTCAACACAAGCTTCCACCCAAATGTAAGGATTGTGGCTCTTTTTCCATCCCTATTACAATGGGTAAAACTCACATTTAGAAGGCCATGTATGATTTAGGGGTTGTTATTTGTCTCATGCCATATTCTCTTTACCTTTTTTAGGCATATGGCCTTTGCAAAAAACCGGTGTTGTCATTCAATTGGCCGATCTTTTTTTGTCTATCCGAAGGGTGTGTTAGAAGGTGTTCTTATTCAAGTTAATGACTTGTTTTTCCTAGCTGATATTTATGTGTTGAAAATGAGGAATAAGGAAAATACTTCTTCCTCCTCTATTCTTCTTGGCAAACCTTTTCTCCACACTACTTGAACTAAAATTAACTGTCATGAGGGCATTCTCTCGATGGAGTTCGATGGCAAGGCAATTACTTTCAATCTTTTGATGCTATGAGATATCCTCTTGATGATTCGTCTATTATGGCTATGGATTTTGTGGATATATGCTCTACTTTAGTGCTAGATTTCACTCAGGATGACCCTTTGCTAACTACGTTGACTCAACGTATAACTTATGATGCTTTGGAATCCAATGAGGAACTCTATGATTCGAATATCGAGCTTATCTTGGCATCAATGGAAGCATTTTCACTCCATCTCAATGTTTCTTATGTTGATCTTCCTATTCCCACTACCAAGCTCCTTCCCTCAATTGTCCAACCACCTCCGGTTGAGCTTAAACCGCTTTCCATTCACCTCAAGTATGCCTTCCTTGGTCAGAATGATACTCTTTTGGTGATTGTTTCGAGTAAGCTCACTGTTTCCTAAGAGCTTCAACTTAGTCAAGTTCTTAAAGCGAGAAAGGAAGCTCTTGGTTGGTCCGTGGTAGATATTAAAGATATTAGCCCGTCTATTTGCATGCATCGCATCTTGTTGGAAGATGATGCCAAGCTAAGTTAGCAACCTCAGCGCCACTTGAACCCTCCCATGATGAGGTTGTCAAAAAGGAGATACTGAAGCTTTTGCAAGGTGGCATCATCTATCCTATCTCGGGCAGTAAATAGGTTAACCCAATCCAACTGTACCCAAGAAGACAGGCATTACAGTTGTTCCAACTGCTAGTGGAGATCTTATGCCACAACAAATCCAAAATGGCTAGAGAGTGTGCATTAATTATCAAAAACTTAATGATGCCACCAAAAAAGATCTTTTTCCTTTGCCTTTCATTGATCAAATGTTAGAAAGGCTGGTCGGCAAAGCTTTTAATTGTTTCCTTGATGGATATTTCGATTATTTTCAGATTCTGATTGCTCCGGAGGACCAAGAAAAGACTACATTTACATGCCCTTTTGGTACCTTCTCATATAGGCATCGGCCTTTGGTCTGTTCAATGCTTCCGCCACATTTCAACGATGTGTGATGAGTATCTTTTTTGAATATGTGGAAAATATCATTGAAGTGTTTATGGATGACTTATCTATCTATGGGGATTTTTTTGATGACTGTTTAGGTAATCTTGCTCTAATGCTTGATCATTGCATTGAAACAAACCTTGTACTCAATTTCGAGAAGTGTCATTTTATGGTTTCATAAGGGATTTGTTGGGACATGCTGTTTCAGCTAAGGGAATTGAGGTGGATAAGGCAAAGATCGATATCATCCAGAATTTGCCTTACCCTTCCTCAGTTAAGGCCATCTGATCTTTCCTTGGTCATGCGGGGTTTTATCGGCATTTCATTAAGGATTTTTCCAAGATTTCAGCCCCTATGTGCCATCTTTTACAGCAAGATGTCCCTTTTGACTTTGATAAATCATGTCAAATAGCCTTTGACAAATTGAAAACTACTCTCACTTTAGCCTCTATCTTGTCAAATAGCTTATGTGTGATGCAAATGATATGGTTGTGGGTGTAGTGCTTGGTCAGCATGTAGGAAATATTCCACATGTTATCTACTATGCTTCACGCACTTTGAATAAGGCTCAGAAGAAATACACAACCATAGAAAATAGCTTCTTGCCATTGTCTTTGCATTGAATAAGTTCTGTTCTTATTTGCTTGGCACTTGTGATAGTCGTCATAGGGTTGGCAAAATTACACACAAAGACCAAATGCCTTTGCATCTTGTTGTTGTTTGTGGGCCATTGATTTCATGGGACATTTCCCTAATTCACATGGTTTTCTTTATTTTTGTTGGCATGAGATTATGTTTCTCGTTGGGTAGATGCCAAAGCCACCCGGATTGATGATTCTAAAGTAGTTTGTGAGTTTCTCAGGTCAAATATTTTCTCATGCTTTGGTATACCTCGAATTCTCATTAGTGATAAAGAAGTCCATTTTTATGGCAAACTCATGTAATCTCTTTTGAAGGATATGGGGTTACTCATAAGGTGTCCACAGCCTATCATCCTCAAATCAGTGGACAAGCTAAAATTTCCAACTGTGAAATCAAGTCCATCTTCCAAAAGACGGTAAACCCTATTTAAGCGGATTGCAGTCAACGGTTAGAGGATGCCTTATGGGTGTATCGAACCACCTACAAAACACCACTTGACATGTCTCTTTATCTTTTGGTGTATGGAAATATGGAAAGGCCTGCCATTTGCCAGTTGAGTTGGAACATTGCACTTTTTGGGCCATTAAGAAGTGCAATCTAACAATTGATGAAGTCGGTGTTCATAGAAAGCTCCAACTTTAAGAATTAGAGGAGCTCCACCATGATGCCTATGAGAATTCTTTTATGTACAAAGAAAGGACTAAAGCATACCACGAAAAAAATTCTTAAGAAGAAATCTTTTCATGTTGGTTAGAAGGTTCTCATCTACAATTCTAAGTTACACCTCTTTCCCGACAAGCGTAGGAGCTGTTGGATTGGTCATTTCCAAGTCGTTAATGTGTTCGATCATGGTGTCGTGGAAATCCAAAGTTTGGCCACCTCAAAAATCTTCAAAGTCAATGGCCACCATCTTAAACCCTACTATAAAAGTGTTCCAGTTACTATCGTGGAGGAGATCTCTATGGCCGACCCCATCTACACTTATGTGCATTCACTCCGCCTTTCAATCGAGCCAACGACATTAAACAAAGGCGCTACTTGGGAGGCAACCCAAGCTCCCTCTTAATTTCACTGTAGCGTATCTCTTTTCCTTCTTTTTAACTTTGCATCCCATCAACATGTTGCTATGATCGAGTTCATAAGGTTCAATATAGAGTTGGCGAATTGAAATTTAACCTACACAAAAGGGATTCTTCTGGTTTTCTACACTTAGAAGTCTGTAAATTCGAATGTGGAAATGGGAAAGGGACAACATGTATGTGGGGTTCTTTGAATGTGTAATCCGTCGACGGCTAGATCTACTTACCTTGGCAGAAGTGGACTATTGAGTTAGAAATATAATCGTTAATGGATGGCCTCTTACCCGTTGACGGATGACTCGGACAGATGCATGTTTATCAGCTTCAATTGTCATCCATCAACGTCTTCATATTAGCCGTCAATGGACAACTCAGTCGGACATACACTTCCAAGATCAATATTGCATCCGTCGATGGATGGCCTAGAACCACAAAAACGTAACTCCTTGGAACACTTATCCGTCGACAGATAGACACCTACCTGTTGACAGATCAGTCCGGTTTCGTCACTTTTAAAGCCATCAGCAGCTCATTCATCACCTAGCACTCATCGTTATTCAAATTAACTTCTCTCCCTCCAAAACCGCCCAAATACGTTCCCCTTCATCCTCAACTCATTCTTTCACTAAATTAACACCCAACCCATTCATTTTTCATCAAAAAAAACTTTCACAACAACCCCTTAAACATATTTAACCCATCCATTTCAAAAATATCAAGCTGTGTTGTTCTTGGAGATCAATTGGGCAAAATTTCGAATTTGTAACCACTAGGATCGAATTGGGCATTCAAGTTGGTTAGTTTTCCTTCAATTTACTTTTCTTGGTTCACTTAGCATGGAAATTGGAGGCTATTCCTATGAATCCTTAACTTGGTTCTTGCATTTTGGCTACTTTTATCTATGATCTTTAATGGAATCCAAATTATGATCTTCTTGTTGGATTTCTTGGGTTTCTTTGCTGTAATACTTGTGATAATTAACTACAAATAACTACTCTCTCATGTATTATCTATCATAAAGGTGTTCATTGTCAAAAATTCTTGAGTTTGGTATATGTATTCTCTTTTGTATTCCAAGTGTTCGACAAAATGTCTAAATGTATTCGACAATCCAAGCCAAAAGCCACTGTCGAGCCTTCTACTCCCCCAAAGTCTAAGAGTACCTCTAGTTCTTCTAAGCCACAAAAAGCATCCAAAGTAGCCAAGAGAAAAGCTTCGGCTACCACTCCCGCTCCTGCTATTCCCTTCAACTTTCTCAGCAATTTTTGTCTCAAAACAATACCCATAATAAAATCATTTTTATAAAAATGATTTTTTTGTTAGGAAGGCTGAAATAGACTTGAGCATCATCTGTCGATGAGCTCAAACCGTTGGAGAATTCTCATCATTTGTTTCTTTGCATAAAAATAATAATATGCATCTCAATGCTATGGTCTTTTTCTCGCAACGTTGCCGTACGTTGCATCAAGCAAGTACACTACCTTTTTGGAGATCACCCTCCATGCTTCTCAAGTTCAAGTACGGTGCACCTGTGCCTCTCTTAAATAGATGGTCCACAAGCTACACAATAGCTAGCAAATAGCCCCTCATGGGCAGTCCCTCATGGATTAATATCATACCTCATTCGGGCAGGTCTCACATGGACCGTAATCACTCCATGATTAGGTTTATGTAAAAACATCTCGATCAGGCAAGTCACATACGGACTCTCAAAATGCCTCGATCAGGTTTCCATAAAATCCTTTAAATATTTTATATCATATATATATATATGTAGCATATCCTGCCCTCATAAAAGTTTATGGATGCTTGTGCAGTGGTACATTATACCCCAATACAATATAAAACATTTAATTTAAAATAATCGAAAGCATTTGGCATCAATGTCACTAAACATTGAGGCCAAACCACTCATGAATTAGGAGAAGAGTATACTCTCGCGTTAACCCCATTACACAGTAGGAGCCTTTGTCGCAATCCATTATTGATGTAGCCCAAATGGTTAAGAGGCATGCTTTAAGTATTTACTTAAAGCAACAAAACCTTTGGTGGCCTGGGTTTGAGGAATGTGACATGAACGTTGGAACTCGAATTTGTGAGGCCCAAGGGACAATACCTTTGGCAGGTGGGCTAGGCCCACCACTGTTTGTAAGCTTGGTGGGTGAGGCCTCCAGGTTGGCAAGGTCGTGGACGAGGTCCTGGCTTGCCTGGAGAGTGCTAGGGACATGGCTCTTACAAAAAAGGCATCTTTCTTGTAAGAGACGTGCCCTAAGCACTCTCCAGGCAAGCCAGGACCTCGTCCACGGCCTTACCAACCTGTGGAGAACTCAAATGGTTAAGAGGCGTGCCTTAAGTATTTACTTAAAGCAACAAAACCCTTAGTACAATGGGTTTGAGGAGTGTTGCAGGCACGTTGGTACTCGAATTTTTAAGGGCCAAGGGACAACACATTTGGTGGGTGGGCTAGGCCCAACACCGTTTATAAGCCTGGTGGGCGAGGCCCATAGGTTGGCAAGGTCTTGGACAAGGTCATGGCTTACCTAGAAAGTGTTTAGGGCACAGCTTTACATTGTTAATGCATATGAGTTAAGTTTGGTTGACGGATTGGTGATTCCGCCGAAGTTCAAAGTACCTAATTTTGTAAAGTATAACGAAACAAAGTGCCCTAATGAACATATTACCATGTATTGTGGGAAAATGGCCGCATGCTTTCTAGATGACAAACTATTGATCTATTTTCTCCAAAATAGTCTTATTGATTCTATAACAAGGTGGTATAATAAGCTTGACAGGCGTAGTATTCACTCATGGCATGACTTGGTCAGGGCTTTCATCTGTCAGTATAAGCACACACATGACAGTTGTGGTACACGATAGATTATCTTTGTAAAATATGGAAAAGAAGCCTATTGCGTCACTCACTGAGTATGCCCAAAGATAGAGGGATACAACAACTAAGGTTCAGCCCCCTTTGACTAAGAAAGAGACTACAAGGTTGTTCGTTAACACATTGAAAGCTCCTTATTAGAACCATATGCTTGCAGGTGCCCCCAGGAATTTTACCTACTTGGTTTTGGCTGGGAAAATGGTGGAAAACCCCATTAAGACTTGCAAACTAGAAAGAGGAAAGTCTGGTGTGCCTAAGAAGAGTTCAAAGAAGAAAGAAGGTGAAGTGAATGCCACTGGGTATGGAGGATATGAATATTAATACCGGTACTTGCAGCAAAATTACAGACCATAACAACACCATTATCTTCCAACCAACTATACACCACCTCAAAATACCTACCGGTACCCTTTAACCAACTATGCATAATCCCAAAATACCTACCACCACCCAATGTCTAATACAAGCTATTGCTCTGAGACCTACCAACCAAGCTTAGAACCAAAGAGCATCCAAAAAAAGAAAACAATTTACTCCCATCCCCATGCTTATAAACCTAGCTTAGTGGTGCCAGTGTCACAGAAACCTAGCTTAACCATAACCGTAACCCCACAAAAGCCAAGCCTAACAATCCTAATAGTTACTATACAGAAACTTAGCATAGCAATTGTTAAGGGGCAAAATAGACATATTTTCTTATATTGATCTATATAGATTTAAGCCTTTAATCATATAAATCAAGTTTACTTAGCTTTGTTTCACTTTGTAGGTGTCAAATAAGGCAATTGAGTGAAAATGATGGAATTGAAGTGAAAAGGAGCAAAAACAAATCAAGTGGGAAGATAAGATGTGAAAAACTCAAAGTTGAAATCCTAACAAATTGGATAGATCTTAAAGATGGCTAATTTTCACCATCTTAGAAATGTCAATTTTTTTTTACCTTCATAAAAGTTGTAGAGGACATCTTAGGCTTTCCGGAATGCTAAAGAACGTCAAAATCGGATTTCATTTGACACTCCAAATGCTTATTTTACGAAGGACTATCAAACTGAGGCTGGGTCTGCCCGACCAATCTGTGAATGGATTGAATAAGTAGGGAAGAACTTCTTTCCCTACCCAATCAATCTATGGACGGATGTATGCCATTCCAGGATGAATCTCTCAATATGGGCACTCTAAAATGATGTGTTTTTGGCCCAATAACTTCATTTCTTTGAGCCACATAGGACTCTAATCGTCTAATGACATCAAGACACATGTATAAGGCATGATCCTCACTTACCTTTGTAATCCTTGTAATAACTTAGGGGTGATTTTTTCATCTAAAATAAATCTTTACTCAACCCTATTTAATGAAAGAAAGTGCTGGAGAGAGGATGGTTTTTGGATGAGAGTCTAATTTGTAGAAGAAGGTCTTGGATTGATTCTTAGAAGTCTTGGATCTTGGCTAGACCAATTTTGTAAAGTTTTCTATCTTTGATTACTTTAATCATCCTTAGTTCGTTTCTTTATATTCAATTTAATATTTGATTTGCTTTCTTGTGAGATTCTTAGCTAATTTCCATCTTGCTTCAACGATTATTTCTTGATTTTGTGTTCTTGATCTTTCATTTGATTCAATTGATTAGTTATATGGCTAATGATTGATTGAGTTCTTCAATTGCTTGTTAGAATAAGTTGATTGTAATCCTAATTATAGATAGACTTAATCAAAAGTAACAAATGGATATATTGGTTATACTCATGGGAATTGAGAATGGGAATTGAACAATGCATGCTAGGTGTAATTGTTATTCGTTGTAGGCTCATAATCTTCTAGTTCTTAATGCTCTTCCTTTGTTTAAATCTAACATTGTTGGGATTTTAGATTAATAATTGGGAAAAAGGGATTAATTGATGGCTGGACATTGATTAGTCTAATCTTAAGGTAGACTAAGGCTAAAGTAAACTTGAGTGCCTTTAGTTATGCTTACTAACCATTGGGTAAGATCTTTGTTTAGTGAATCAAGGACTAATTACTATTCCAAGGAATCAATCAATTGCTAAATTGAGGCTTGTTTCTATTGGTTTCATTAGTCATTTTGCTTGTTCTTGTTTAGTTTAGTTGTTGGTAGTTTAATTGAAAAATTCCCCATTTATCTTTCACTGTTTGTTTATCTTTGTGAAAGTAATAATAAATTGGATAGATCCTTGTGCGATTTGACCTTTGCTTCCCTATCCATGTGCTAGAATAGTGAGGTTATTTTTGGTGCTTTGTGACATGCATCAAACTTTGGCGTCGTTTTTGTGGATCTACAGCATTTATCATTACTTTCCCTTTATTTATTTTTATTTCCCCTGTTTTCTTGTGATTTTTACCCTGTTTGCGTTAGATTTAGAACTTGTTTATTTGCTTAGTTTACTTTTGTTTTAACTTTCGTACTTATTGTTTTCCTTGCTTCGGTTTTGTTCACTTTGATTCTCTTGTTGTTCTTTATTTCATTGTTTAGGATTTTGTACACCAACTTGAGCCACCCACCCTCTGCACCCATCATTGAGTGAATTTCATATTTTCCAAAATTTTCAAAGCTCAATGTCTTGTCCATACTATCCATATCCATGGGGTGTGTCCTACACATGATGGAATGAACTTGAGACATCCTATGCTCTACAAGTTCAACCCAAGTCTCAAACCTTAAATCCTATCAGATTGAAACATTTGTAGACAATCTCACTCTCCAAGTTCGACAACTTCAAGTGCTACTCTATGCAAGAATGTCAAATGGGTAGTCACCTATTCATGAATAACAATGGATGGAGCAAGTCCACTCGAGCCCCAAAAATCTATTTCTTGTTTGGAGGAGCAAATGTTCCAAGTGCCATCATTAAGTTGGAATGAATAGTCTTCATCAATCGAGAATCCTCACCCTTTGCTAGAGGCACCTACAAGCTACCCCTATAATGATAATTGCTCTTCACCATCTTCCACAAATCATCTCCAAGATGTGGTTCATCAAGTTGCTACTAGTATGTTTACATTTCAATAAGCCACTCAAGCTCGATTTCATTGACTTCACAATACCATGGATAAGATGCGGAGCCAAATTGCATTCTTAGCTACTTCTATTGATGAATTGAAGGTTCCAAAGGAAGATAGACTTGTAGATAACTATTGGGATTCAGATGAGGAAGATTATTCTCCACTTCCATTTGACATTGATGAGCCAAAGGTCGAACACCATGTCTACACATTTGAAGACGAACTTGAAAAGAATGAAGACTTGGAAGGGGAAAAGGGGCAACTTTCGGATTCAACTGTAGATTCGGCATTGGATCATATGGAAGACCTATACTGAATTGATTCTAACAATTCAACTTCTTTTTCTATGGAACAATTCAATGTCGAAAAAGTCCACTACCACCACCATGATAATTTTTTTATTCCTAGCTCCACGATAACCTTGGATTCCAACTCTAACCATCGAAAGGTAAACTCTAATCTTTTGAATTGAAGTTTAGATCCAAAATGTGTGCTCCTTCATGTTGGAAAATGATCCAAATGAGAGCTTTTATCCAACAACACTTGTTGAGAATGCATCATAAGAGCTAGTATTTGACAAAGGCATCCTATAAGCACATAATGTTTCATCATCAAAGCTATGTATGGAGGATGATGACCACTATGGTGCTAAGCAAGAGACACTTTAACCCAAGTGTGAGGCCTCTACCATTGTGTTGGCTAGAATTATGGGAAGCTATTCTATTGATGAACCCTTAGAATATGATGAGGCAGACTTCTTGGAAGTTAAAGCTTTCTTCCAAAAATATGAAAATTAGATGCTCAAAAACCATCTTTTTGCCACCACAAAGAACCGCAAGTGTGTCCAAGGACCACCTCTCAACCAAGTGTGCAACAACACTCGACTTTCGTACCCAAAGATACTCATACATCAACCAATGATAGCAACAACAATGGCATTGTCTACACTTGCCTTCCATGAAATTTAAAGGCATAGACTAGGTGATTTCTTTCTTTTAATTTTGCTTGTTCTCTTATTTCATTTTTCTTATATTTTCATTTTTCAATCTTATTTACTTTTTGCCCTTAAGTGGAAAGATCCACCTTGACAAGAGCTAATAAGGAATAGTCTAGCTTCAAGACTGTAAGCAAAGCGCTTATTGGGAGGCAACCCAAGTTCTTTACTTTGCTTGAGTTCTTGTAATGTTTTGTTTACTTTTGATTAGTTCTCTTGTTTTGGTAGTTATTCACTCCAATCCTTCCAAGCGATGGTAAATAAGTCTTTTTAACATATCTTAAGACCCACCCACCCTTATTCTTTCTCATGTTGTTTCTTTATGTTGTGATTCTGGTTTAAGCACTTACATTTTCAGCCTTCAAAGTATGCATTCTTCCAATCTCAAGTCACATATTTCGATTCTTGAAATGCATTCCTTGATTGGCACCAAGTATACTACATTTTGTTTATGCTTGCTTTTGTATACTTGCTGGTATTTGTTCTTGTTGACTACATGATGTTCAAACATTGCAGACAATGTTTAGTTTAAGTGGGGGGGGGGGGGGATTTGCAATTGCAGCATTGCTTGATAATTAGGGTTAGTAGTTTTGTTACATGATCGTTAACTTTCAAAGGAATGATAGAGTTATTCATGGTATTAGAGTTAGCCGAGTTAGGAATGAAAGATGCATGATAATAAATGAATAAGATGCTTTGCTTCTTGATTTCTAAGCAACTTGTTAGTAAATTTCTTTGAACCAAATATGTTTGAATAGGGTAATGCATTAATAACCTTGTGAGGATTTGAGCATTATAGATTACACTTCAATCTCTTTTCATTCTTGAGTGTAATTTATGTCTCCTATGGTTGTATGCTTCTAGAACTTGCTTGATACCTTGTTGAGATTACATGTATTGCATTCATGTTTGAAAGATGATTATGTTTTAAGAGTAAGTTTGAGCCAAATTGACCAACCTTTTTAAAACCAATGTAGATAACCCTTAACGTGATTTTAGCCATGTTTTTTGTTGTTAAACCTCATTATCCTAAAAGAACCTTAAGCCTTAAAGGGAAAACAAGTTTACTCACCTTGTCTCTAACATTTATGTTCTTGGCAAAAGGTTGGCAACAAGAATAAGTATGAGGGAAAGCCCCTTTGAGTTGGTCAATTGAGAAAAAGGTTGTATGAGTGAGATGTCCAAAGTATTTAAAGTAACCAAAATGTACCTTAAGAAAAAAAATCTAGAAAGAAAGGCACTGTAAAAGAAATTGGCATCTCCTTGGTTCAATTGAAAAGAAAAAGGGAAGAAAATAGAGAAAAAAAGTTGATTAAAAAATGGAGAGAACTAGTTAATTACTGACCAAGCCATGATTTGGGCTATTAAACTAAAATATGCCCATAATTTTAATGAATTAATATTTCACTAATCTTAAAGAGGCCTTTGATTGAGTTCCTTTACTCATTTCTTTTCTAACTTTCTTAACTAATGCCCCATTACAACCTTGCTTTAAAACCTTTTCATTCATTCATTCATGACATGTAAGATGGAGTAGTGGGAATGAGGTAGACTAGCAAGCATATGGTAAGCATATTTCCCAAGGAGGACTCTTAAAGGCATCATTATTAAACACTTGAGTGAATGAGAGATGACTAGTGAGGAATTGCCCTATTCAAGCATGTTTGGTTAAAGTTCGATGCTTGTATTGTTACTTATTGATCTTGTTTCCTTAGTTTTCTTATTCATGATTCGTTATGTTTCTTTATTTCTTCTTAACTATGCTTTTACTTGTCACGTTTGTATCTTTTAAGTTTGATTTGAACTTTAAATGCTATGATAAGAATGCTTGTGGGTCTCAAGGGTAAACTTTCAGGAGACCATACCTTCTCCTACTAGGGACACCTAAGGGTTTAATATAGGCTTGTAGTTTAAGCTACCATGTTCTCTTACAAAAATGGATAATAAAGTTAGCTTAGATTTAGTGTAGATAATAACTCTCCTTACGTTTACTTGAGGATGAGCGAAGGTCTAAGTGTGGGGGAATTTGTTAAGTGGCAAAATAGACATATTTTCTTATGTTGATCTACATGGATTTAAGCCTTTAATCATATAAATCAAGCTTACTTAGCTTTTTTTCACTTTGTAGGTATCAATTGAGGCAATTGAGTGAAAATGGTGGAATTAAAGTGAAAAGGAACAAAAACAAATCAAGTGGGAAGACAAGATGTGAAAAACTCAAAGTTGAAATCCTGATAGATTGGGTAGATCTTAAAGATGGTTGATTTTCACCATCTTAGAGACTTTAATTTTTTTTTTGGTCTCATGAAAGTTGTAGAGGTCACCTTGGGCTTTCTGGAATGCTAAAGAACGTCAAAATTGGGGTTGTTTGACCCTCTAAATGCCTATTTTATGAAGGATAATCAAACTAATGCCGGGTTTGCCCGACCAATCCATCAATGGATTTGAACCCATGCATGGATGGATTGGTAGCCATCCGTGGACGGATTGGTACCCATCCATGGACGAATTGAATGGGCAGGGAAGAACTTCTTTCCCTACCCAATCAACCCATGAACGGATGTATGTCCATCCGGGGACGGATCTCTCACTATGGGCACTCCAAAATGATGTGTTTTGGGCCCTCTAACTTCATTCCTTTAAGCCACAAAGTACTCCAATCACCTAATGATATCAAGACACTTGTATAAAGCTATGAGAGAGCTTGGGAAAAGGCAAAATGATCCTCACTTACAGTTGTAATCCTTGCAATAGCTTAGGGGTAATTTTGTATCTACAATAAATTTTTTCTCAACCCTATTTAATGAGAGAAAGGGCTAGAGAGAGGATAGTTTTTGGATGAGAGTCTAATTTGTAGAAGAAGGTCTTGGATTGATTCTTTGAAGCCTTGTATCATGGCTAGACCAATTTTGTAAAGTTTTCTATCTTTGATTACTTTAATTTTCTTTAGTTCATTTCTTTATATTCAATTTAATCTTTGATTTGGTTTCTTGGGTGTGATTGTACGATTTTTGGGTAAATTTCCATCTTGCTTCTATACTTATTTCTTGATTCTCTATTTATCAAAGATTTGGATTTTTTTTTTGATCTTGCATTTGATTCAATTGATTAGTTATATGGCCGCATTTGATTCAATTGATTAGTTATATGGCCAATGACTGATTGATTGCTTCAATTTCTTGTTAGATTAAGTTGATTGTAATCCTAATTATTAGATTAAGTCTAATTTGTAGAAGAAGGTATTGGATTGATTCTTGGAACTCTTGGATTTTGGCTAGACCAATTTTGTAAAGTTTTCTATCTTTGATTACTTTAATCTTCTTTAGTTCATTTCTTTATATTCAATTTAATCTTTGATTTGGTTTCTTGGGTATGATTGTGAGATTCTTGAATTAATTTCCATCTTGCTACTATGGTATGATTATTTCTTGATTCTCTATTCATCAAAGATTTAGATTGTGTTTTTGATTTTGCATTTGATTCAATTGATTAGTTATATGGCCAATAACTGATTGATTGCTTCAATTTCTTGTTAGATTAAGTTGATTGTAATCCTAATTATTAGATTAAGTCTAATTTGTAGAACAAGGTATTGGATTGATTCTTGGAAGTCCTGGATTTTGGCTAGACCAATTTTGTAAAGTTTTCTATCTTTGATTACTTTAATCTTCTTTAGTTCATTTCTTTATATTCAATTTAATCTTTGATTTGGTTTCTTGGGTATGATTGTGAGATTCTTGGATTAATTTCCATCTTGCTTCTATGATTATTTCTTGATTCTCTATTCATCAAAGATTTAGATTGTGTTTTTGATCTTGCATTTGATTCAATTGATTAGTTATATGGCCAATGATTGATTGATTGCTTCAATTGCTTGTTAGATTTAGTTGATTGTAATCCTAATTGTAGAAGACTTAATCGAGAGTAAAAAATAGGTATATTGGTTATACTTATGGGAATTGAACAATGCATGCTAGGTGTAATTTTTATTCTTTGTAGTCTTATAATCTTCTAGTTGTTATTGCTTTTCCTTTGTTTAAATCTAAGATTGCTGGGATTTTGGAATAACAATTGGGAAATGGGATTAATTAATGGCTAGACATTGACTAGTCTAATCTTAAGGAAGATTGAGGCAAAAGTGACCTTGAGTACCTTTTGTTATACTTACTAATCATTGGGTAAGATTTTTGTTTAGTGAATCAAGGACCAATTACTAGTTCAAGGAATCAATCAATTGCTAAATTGAGGCTTGTTTCTACTAGTTTCACTAGTCGTTTTACTTGTTCTTTTTCAGTTTAGTTGTTGATAGTTTAATTGCAAAATTCCCTATTTATCTTTCATTGCTTGTTTTGCTTTGTGAAAGTAACGATAAATTGGATAGCTCATTGTGAGATTAAACCCTTGCTTCCCTAACAACATGCTAGAGTAATGAGCTTATTTCAGTGCTTTGCGACATGCATCAGCAATACTTATATCTCTCAAACCAACATTAAATATCTCAGTATAGAAGGTGAGCTTGATCTTGAATGTACTGGTGCCTTTCCCTTATCAGAGTAACAAAGAAGTACCTATGAACTATGAAAGTTTGGCATAACAATCGAGTGTTCAAGTTATTGAATCCAACTCGGCAAATATATCTAGAGTTAAAAGGTTAGCTAGGAGTAGAAGGTGTTACCACCCAAAAATGACTACCATTTTGGCAAAGGAAAGAGAAGGTTGATAATGAAGGGGTTGTCAAGGCTGCTCATCTTAGCAAAGGTCAAATGAAAGAAATAGTGAAGTAGATAGTTAAACCAGTGATAGATGATGATGCATATAAATTTTTAAAATTCATCAAGCAAAGTGAATATAGCATGGTTGAACAATTGAATAGAATGCTTATTAAGAAGTAAGAGCCATTCTCTAATAGCACTCTCTAGGCAAGCTAGAACCTTGCGTATTGCCTTGCCAACGTATGGGCCTCGCCTACAGGCTTACAAATAGTGTTGGGCCTTGCTCACCCAACCAAGGTATTATCCATTGGCCTGCAAAAATTCGAGTACCAATGTGCTTGCAGCACTCCTCGAACCTAGGTCCCAAAGGTTTTGTTGCTACTTAGAGCACGCCTTTTACCCGCTTAAGCTACCATAGGGGAAGCCCAATCTTGCCTGGAGAGTGCTATTAGAGCACGACTTTTACAAAAAAGGTGTATTTTTGTAAAAGATGTGTTCTAATAACACTTTCCACGTAAGTCTACACTTCGCCGATGGTCTTGCTAACCTACGGACCTTGTCCACCAGCTTATAAACGGTGTTAGGCCTGGCCCACCCACCTAAGGTATTGTCCCTTGGTCCATAGAAATTCGAGTACCAACGTGCCTACAGCACTTCTCAAAGCTAGGCCGTAATGGTCTTGTTGCTACTTAGAGCACGCCCACATTTGAGCTGCTTTGATACTAATCAAACTATCACACCTGACTTAGAGGCTCATCTACGAGGCAGTTGCTGTACTACCTCAAATTACGTTCACGCGGCTACGTATCCAAAATAGAGCCAAGCATAGTATACACAGCATAACTACAAATTTCAAACGCCATTTGAAAAAAAAATTTTTTTAATAATTAAAATAATAACTTTAAAATATAATATAATGAATGATAAATAAAATACATATAATGAAATCCCTCGAAATAAAAATCAGAACCCAAAGTGTTGTCATGTGTACAGAGATGACTAACACTAACACTAAGAATTACTAATGATCACTAACACTAAGAATGAAGTCACCTATTAAGTTGAATGTGTTGTCGCATTCTCTATGATGCACTGATCCTCAATGAGCCTTGTGCCTGAAAAATGTTAATAACCATGGGGTGAGTCCACTGACTCAGTGATGTGGTTTGAAAATAATGTAAAAGACATAAATGGTAGGGATACAATAATACCAAAATCACTATTTAAATTATTATTTTCATTTTAAAACAATTCCACTAATAAAATCATTTTCATCAAAATGATTTAGCGAAGGCGGCGTAAATTGAATGAACCTCATCCGTCGATGACCTCGTGCCATTGGGAGAAATTTTTATCAACTTATCATTTAAAAATAATATATAAACATATACCTATGCTATGCCCTATTCTCACAATGTTGCCATTCCTCATCTCAATGACTACAAATGCTCATGTCGAGTCACCTTTTACACCTCTCAGCCCTAGGAGAGTGCACTAGTGCCTCCCCTAAGGAGCATCAACAAGCCACTAAACTGCTAGCACAACTTGCCCCTCATGGATAGGCCCCTCATGGACCAATATCATACCTTAATCAGGCATGCCGCATATAGACTGTAATCACACCATGATTAGGTTCATATATAAATATATCTCAATCGGGTAAGTCACATACGAACTCTCGTAACACCTCGATCAAGTTTACATAAAATCATTTTAAACATTTTATATCATATACATAGCACATATTATAACATATCCCCCCTCATAAGATATTTGTGGATACTTGTGCAGTGGTACATATTATCCCAAAACAATAAAACATTTAATTAAAACAATTAAAAGCATTTGCATTAATGTCTCTAAACATGAAGGCCAAACCAGTCACAGGTACGGGAGGTTTGTATACTCCTGAAATAAAAATCCACTGTGCATCCAGAGCTTGCCACGTCCCACTTGTGCGATGCTACTAATTCGTTATTGAAAACTTTTATTAAAAACCAATTTAAAATCAAAATATACAATCATGACTTAGAAATGGTCTAATTTGGCTTTAACACACTCGGGAATGGCTTTACACTTAACCAAGATTGATTTCATCAATCTAAAGAAAGTCAACCTATCGAGTCAAAAGTCAAAATCAACCTAGGTAAAAGTCAACACTAAAAAGTCAACAATTGACAATCGAAACTTGATCAAGTTCAAGAAAAGGTTCAACACTAAATCGGGATTGGCTAGAGTTGTCATTGGGTCAAAATAATAAGGGTCAAACTTGAGTCAAAGTCAACCCCAAGTCAAAGTCAACAAAAAGTCAACTTTGGCCATGTTCAAATTTTGGCACTTTTTCTACCCAGATTTGAATTGGCTATAACTCTCATTCTACAAATCAAAATTATGCATATGATATCTCTTTCAAAAGCTCTAAGAGTCTATTTTGAAAAGTTCTTCTACACCAAACTCTAATTATCACACTAACAAGGTCAAAATTTCGATCAAAGCTACTATCACCAGTTTCACACCTTCACTATGATAGAAAGTTTAGAAAAACATAAATCATTCATTTCTTAACCAATTAACAGCGTTCTTTAACTAAATGAAAAAATTTTGAGTCCTCTACATTATTGACAGAAATAGATGTCCCCTAATTCTGACCCTAGAGTAGAGAAAAATATAGTTTTCTCCAATGTCACCAAACTATCATTTTTCGGTGGCATTGGATTTCGAGTTAAATTCGAATTACTTAAATGCACATATAGGATCAGCTCAAATGATTAAGAGGTGTGCTCTAAGTAGCAATAAAACCCTTGGGACCTAGGTTCGAGGAGTGCTGCAAGCATGTTGGTACTCAAATTTCCATGGGCCACGGGATAATACCTTAGGTCGATGTTCTAGGCCTAGCACTATTTGTAAGCCTGATGGGTGAGGCTCACAGGTTGGCAAGGCTATGGGTGAGGCCCAAGCTTGCCTGGAAAGTGCTATTGGAGCACATCTCTTACGCAAGACTTCTCCATTATCTTTATTACTAAATTTTGAGGCCCATTGGAATGCCTTACTTCACATCTTAAGTGTGTCATATGTATCCAAGAACATTACTATGGCCAACTTGAAGCATATAATTGGAGCTGTCATTGTGGCTAACTACATTTCTTTCACTGATGACGGAATTCCTCTAGGAGGTATAGGCAATTACAAGGCATTGCATATTACAACCCAGTGCAAAGATCATATGGTGGTCAGAGTGTTGACAGATAATGGTTCGGCCTTAAATGTGATGCCAATCAAACACTGATGATATTACCAGTGTATCAGTCTTTAATGAGAACTAGTCAGTTGGTTGTGAAAGCCTTTGATGGAAGTAGGGGGGGATAAATGGAGAGATGACCATTTGAACCATTGTAGGGCCTGTTGAATTCAAAATTCAGTTTTAGATTATGGACATATCTCTAATATATAGTTGTCTACTTAGGAGGCCATAATTCACACAGCTGGTGCGGTCCCTTTTTCCCTTTACCAAAAGATAAAATTTAGAATTGAGAACAAAATCGTTTATGTGTCAAGAAAAGAAGACATCATGGCGATATAGCCCCCAAATACCCCTTATGTAGATGCAACAGAAGAAGTTGTAGACTATTCATTCAGGTTATTGGGAGGCTTTTGAGGCACCGATCATGTTAGCAAATTTTGACATGTAGTAAGCTTTGACAGTTTTGAACACTTTTATCCCACACTTCTACCCAAGAGTGTTGGTGGTTGGTTTTTATATGTTATGGGTTTTATTTCTCTAATTATCATTCATGATTTTGATGTTATGCATTCCTAATTTCCCTACCATTACATATTTCCCATTCTATATAATAATTTCATTCGTTGATTCTCACTGCTTCTCCTTTGTATTTATCTTTGTTATTTATTTACCAGTTTATTCATTCATGGATCTCATACATATATGTATATATTCTTTTATTGTCTCTTGACCTTCAAGATCACAAATGATGAATGCAAAGACAACAAGGATGGTTCAGTCGACCCTGACTTCGACTGATTCATTAATGCAGATGATCTTGGTGATGACGGTGATGAGGATTACTCTTTTCCCCTTGACATTATGAGATTAATTAAGTGAGAGGATAAGCATATTCTGTCGCACAAAGAGGCTACTGAATCGATCAATTTAGGTAATGATAGAGAAAAGAATGAAGCGAAGAATGGCATGTCTATAACGTCCGAACAGAAAGAGGAATTGGTATTGTTGCTCATGGAATATGTGGACGTCTTTGCTTGGTCGTATTAGGATATGCCATATTTGGACTCTGAAATTGTGGTGCATAGACTACTGATTAAACCATGGTTTAAACTAGTAGGGTTGTTTAAGAAAACAGAAAAAACTAATAACGAATCTAATCGACAACTAGATTAGGGTTTGGATTGTTCATATGAAAACCAAATTAACCGAATGGAACCTGAATGACTGAATGAGCTAAAATTTTTAAAAATACTTGATTTTATTGGCCTAAAATTAAATGGCCCAAAATTTTTGTAATTTTATTTGGGCTTTTATGAAAGAAAAAAGTTCAAAATTGAATGGATTTCAACTATCCAAAAACCTGCAAAAATACCCGAATCAAATCGAACCGAAACATTCAGGTATTAAAATCTTAATATTCGAACCGAACCAAACTGTTTACACCCCTATAAACCAGTATAGCAAAAATTGAGGAGGATGAGACCAGAAATGTTGCTGAATATCAAAGAGGAGGTAAAGAAATAGCTAGATGCAGGATTTATTGGAAGTGGCCACTTATCCAGAATGAGTGGCTAATGCAGTGCCAGTCCCGAATAAGGATGGCAAAGTGAGAATTTGTGTAGATTATCAAGATATCCAAAAGATAATTTTCTACTACCTTACATTGACACTTTGGTTGATTATACTACAAAATTTGTAAGATTGTCTTTTATGGATCGATCTTCTAGTTACAACTAGATCAAAATGCCACTGAAAAACAAATAGAAAACCACTTTCACTACCATGTGGGGTATATTTTAGTACAATGAGATGTCGTTTGGCCTCAAGAATGATGAAGTAACCTACCAAAGAGCTATGGTGACCCTTTTGCACGACATAATGCACAAAGAGATTGAGGTATATGTTGATGACATGATTGCCAAGGGCCGAAATTTAGAAAACCATATGACTGGCCTAAGAAAACTATTTGAAAGATTGTGTAAGAATCAATTGAGATTAAATCTTGCTAAATATTTGGCTGCTTGGATTTATTATTAGTCAAAAGCGTATTAAAGTAGATCCCGACAAGATTAAGGCCATACAGAACTTGCCACCACCGAAAATCCAAAAGGAAGTGAGAGGTTTCTTCGGAAGGTTAAACTATATTTCCTGCTTCATTTTTTACTTAACAGAGAAATGTGATCCTATATTTAAGCTCTTAAAGAAGAATAAAACGGGAGAATGGGATGAAGATTGTCAGAAAGGTTTTGATAAGATCAAATAGTACCTTCAAGTCCATCAGTGTTTTTCCTCCTGTACCAAATTGCCCTTTAATTTTGTACTTGATAGTATTAGAGAATTCAATAGATTGTGTACTAGGGCAACATGATGAGACTGACAAGAAAGAGCAAGCCATTTACTACGTTAGTAAAAAGTTTACCGATTATGAACCTAAGTACTTTCTGACAGAGAAAATGTGTTATTCGTTGGCATAAGTATCTAAGAAATTGAGACAATATATGTTGTATAACACCACTTGGTTGACAGCAAAGATGGATTCAATTAGATTTTTTTTCGAAAAGCCTTCATTGTCAGGACAATTGGTTCGATGGCAAGTGTTACTCTCAGAATATGATATGGTGTATGTGTCCCAAAAGGCGATAAAAAGTAGTGCCATTGCCGAATTCCTAGCTCATAAAGTGGTTGATGATTACGAGCCCATGAATTTTTAGTTTCCTGATGAGGATCTGATGACAATATTCCATGCTGAGTTAGAAGAAAAAAAGAAGTGGATAATGTATTTTGATAGGGCATCAAATACAGTAGAGTGTGGAATAGGAGCTATGCTAATATCCTCAAATGGAGATCAATATCCAACAACAGCAAGACTTGACTTCAACTATATAAATAACATGGTAGAGTACGAAGCTTGCATCCTAAAAATTCAAATAACAATAGAAAAGAATATTGAAGTCTTAAAAGTGTACGGGGATTCTAGTTTGGTGATATATCAGTTGAAAGGAGAATGGGAAACCCGAGATTCAAAGTTGGTCAACTATCATAAGAATATGATGGAGCTAATTGAGAGATTTGAAGAAATTGATTTCCATAATCTCCCCAGGGAAGATAACTAGTCGGCTAATACTTTTGAAACTCTAGCCTCAATGTTCAAAGTTGACAAAGGAGTCGAAACCGAAGCCATCAAGTTAGATATGAGAACTAATCTAGCACATTGCTTGAATGTTGAGGAAGAAGTTGACAGCAAACCATGGTTTTACATTATTGTTTAGTATCTCAAGCATTAGAAATACCCGGATCATGCTGTTGAGAATAATAAAAAAGTTATCCGGAATGTAATACCGAAAATTTCCATTTTTGATTTGAACTTGAATTTGAATTGAAATTTTTGTGTAGTAGAAGTTTGTCTTTTGATTTGAATCTAAGATATTGAAGTGAACTAAATTATATTGGAGATTTTGGCTACTTGTGGAAAGTTTGATTATGGAACTTTTGAGTTAATAATTTTATGAAAAATAGAGTATTATGGAGAAAATAGGTAGAATTGTGATTTTGTGATCATTAGAGGGTAATTTGGTCTTTTGGAGAATTTTGTTGGATGGCAAATTTGGAATGGGAAAAAGAAGAAATGAAAAAGGAAGGGAACTTTCCCCTCTCACCCATATTTTCTCTTCTCTTCTTTTCTCTCTTGAAGATAACAAACCCTAACTAAATCCCCAAATCAATCTCTATTTAAATCTTTGTCAGATCCTTATGAAACCTATGAACCAAAAACATCAAAATCTCTTTTGGTGTTGCATTTTTCTTTGAAGACAATTGGGAAGGAAGGAACTTAAAATTTAGTGGTGCTTTTGGCATGCTTGAGCTACCAAAGGGGAGAATTTCATGGTAGATCGATCGAGTTTTGAAAAGTAACTTTGAGGTGTGTTATTATACTTTATTTTAGCTTCAAGATTCCCTTGGAATAATGTTAATTAGATTTGAATTGAGTAAGTTATGCATTTAGAAGTTAGAAGGTGAAAATGGGTCCTTTAATTGCATCGTAATTGAAATTGAGTTAGATTAAGGATATAGATGTATTAAGTGATGTTCTAGGCATATTTTAATGGTATTTTGAGATTAACTTGATGATGGATTAAGTTGGAATGGAGTTTGGAAGTGTTTGGAGCAAATATGGGTGAAAAAAGGTAAAATAGGTAAGAACCCGAGGGAAGCCAGCCACAGTGGTCATTAGGAGCCAGCCACCAGCTCCAACTAGATAAAGAGGGCCTTGGGTCTATGTTCAACCTGCCATCGACTGTGGCCACAGCAGCCCCTAGTTGTGCACAACAAGTGTACTTTATGTTTTGCTTTGTTTGGTTCCGTTTCACTCCTAATTCAATTTTCTACTTCTCAAGACCTTCTGGAACTTTAGTTAAACATGTGTAAAGGACTGTTTGAGGTGGATAAACCTCTTAAATAAATCTTGGATTAAGGGTTGAGCATGTGAGCTCCAATTTGATAAAATTAGTGAAGGAATTAAGCTCAAAGTGGCTCAATGAAATACGTTGCCAATTGAGTAGTATGATTTAGCTGCAAACGCATTGGTATGCATCCTAGTCATGCATTTCTCATCTTTTAAGGAATTGTGTATAATGTGTGTATTTCCATGTGTTCTTTGCCTTTTTTTCTCTAGTAGAAGGCAATCCCAATTCGAGTGAAGCACACAAGTCGGACTAGCCTTGGGAGCAGATGACTCTCCTATTCTTGTGAGTGATATGCCTCTTGAGATGTGTTGGCAATAGTTTTGAGCTTTATACTTGGTTATGAAAATGATTTTGATATATGATTTGTGATGATGAGTTTTAGAGCATGGCTTGTTCTTGAAATAGTTTTGTAAGCATGTTTTCTACAAGTGTGACGCAAGTATTTATACGTGCCATGTTTTGCTTGAAATGTATTTGACATTAACCATACTGCTTATAAATGGTTTTATGAATTATGGCATATACTTGGATCTTGTATTGGTGAGAATGTTGTGCTTGTGCACTTGAGGGAAATAGATTCCTAAAAGAAAAAAAATGCAACCATGGTTGCCAATCTATAGTCCATTGTGAAGGATGGCATGGATTGTGGTATGTCATGTATGCTTTGTTGCTTGTCATACTGGGTTAATGGGAGAGGAAAATTCTTATGACTTTGATATTATTGTTAGACTCTCATTGCCTTACCATATAGAGTTGTGCAAAGCCAACAACAAAGAAAAAGGTTGACATGATTTCTAATATGGATTGCTTACATATAAAAACCCTTGGTGGTGCCCTTATTTACTTTATCCAAGGTCTAGAGAATGGGAATTGTTTTCGGCTAGCTCATGCTTTATCAAAAGTTGGGTCTACTTTGTGATATTGTTATCTATGAGATTAAATGCTATGCAAATGTACTCTATTTGATGAAATCACTTGATTTCTTAAAAATAGGCCTAGTTTGATAATTTGTTTTGAACTTACCACTCTCAAACCCATACACCAGGCATAATGTTTTTTCAACTCATTGAGTATTTATATACTCATGGTAGTTGTTCGTTTTTCAAGTGTTAGAGCTTTCGTTTCTCTAAGTCCGTGGTAGTCTATTCCTCTTGCTGGAATCAATTTACAAGTGTAGGTTTCATTCGATGCAAATTCTTCTGTTTAGGTGGATCCATTGAGACTAAAGAAACTTCTTATTTTGTTCATAACATTTTATAACATTTTAAACATGTTCATAACTATATTTTAGATTTATGATTTTATTTAAATGTTCTTCCTAAATTTGTTTGATCAACAACTGACTTTGGTCAACTTTTACACTTGTTTACTATATTTTCTTTATTGGATGAGTAAACTTTATTTAAAATTTATCTTTTAAGCATTTTAATCATACTATTATTAAATGTGTTTGAAATTATTGAAAGAATGATATCTTAGAGCCTTACAGGATTTTAGGTGCGTGCATCGATTAGTATGTATCCCGAGGCAATGTGGCAGTTGTCCTGTGCTGGAGGACCGTATCGGGGCATGACACGGAAGATGTCAGCAAATTTCTTCTTAGATGGTGAAGTTTTTTTATAAAGAAGTTGAGATTAAGTGATGTTAAGATCTGTGGAATTAGATGAAGCCAAGAGGATTCTAAAAGAAATTCATAATGGAATTTATGGAACTCATTCTAGTGGACATATAACGACTGGATAGTTTATGAGATTGGAATATTATTGGTTGACTTTGAAGACAAATTGTATCAATTATGCTAAGAAATGCCACAAATGTCAAGTTTATGTTGATCATGTCCACATGCCACCTAATCCATTACAGGTCATTTCTTGGCCATGGTCTTTCTGGATGAAGGGCATAGATGTGATTGGGGAAATCTCTCTAAAAGCTTCTAATGGATATCAGTTCATTCTAATAACAATTGATTACTTTACAAAGTTTATTAAAGTAGCTTCTTATGCAAATGTAAAATAGTCAGTCGTCACCAAATTTATAAAGAAAGAGATCATTTGTTGATAGCGTTGTCGAAAAGAATTATTATTAATAATGCCAAAAACTTGAACAATAAGATCATGGAGGCAGTGTGCCCCCAAATTAAAAGCAAAGATAATAATTCGACTCCTTACCAACCAAAGATGAATGGAGTGGTCTTGGCAACGAAGAAGAACATCAAGAAGATAGTTAAAAAGATGTCAGCGACCTGTAAAGATTGGCAAGAGAAACTTCCTTTTGCTCTACATGCTTGAACTTGATTGAAAAGAAAAGGCTTAATGCTCTTTGTCATGGCCAATTATATTAGAAGATAATGATGAGCTCGAATGATAAAAAGGTGCATCCGTGCGAGTTCAGTGTAAAGGAAAATTGGTGTTGAAGAAAATTCTACCTAGTCAACATGATCCTCGAGGAAAGTATACTACAAATTGGAAAGGTCCTTATGTAGTGAAGAAAGCATTCTCGAGAGATGCGCCAATCTTGCAAGAGATGGAAGAAGATGAGTTGCCGAATCTAGTGAATGTTGACATAGTAAAGAAGTACTACACTTGAAAAAAAGAGAAGAAAAAAGAAAGAAAAAGAAAAGGTAGGGTCTAAGGCGAAAACCTAAAAGGGAGGTTGTGGTTCCTAGACTGAAAACCAGAAATGCTATTCGGGAAAATAGGAAAAAGCACGACAAAAAGGGCACCATGCTTGCAAAGGATGTCTTGTTCGGTCATGGGCATTAGGGTAATCAAGAATGATGAGATGGACAATCTCATCAAGACAGTAATGAATTGGTTCAAGTCGAGGCGCAAAATGGCCAGAGGTTTGTTGCTTGTGTATTCATCCTTCTAATGTTATGTACCCCTTTCCTTCTTTATATTCATATTTTAAGCTTTCTTGTTATATTCTTGTTTGTTAAATCCCTATAATGAACTTGCTTGAGTGGGCTTGTTATAAGTTTGATTCTTATAGACTTCTTGAAATGAACTTGCTTGTTATAAGTTGGCCTGTTATATATAAATGTCTTTTGCATTGTTTCCATTGATATGATCCATGTATCTTGTTAGAGCTTAATTTGTATATATATTTGCATAATATTTGGACGGAATTAGACACTTTGGAGCTATAAGATTGACTAATTAAAGTGTTTTTCCATTTGTAGGTGATAATAGAAGATTGTGCAAATATAAATTTTAATGGTCAATTTAAGTGTCAAAAGTGAAGAAAAGAGACAACTTAGAGTCTTGAAATGGATGTTGGACGACCCAAACATTAAGCCTTTGATGTTGATTTCCACGACAAAGGGTCGTTAGGTGGCCTTGCAGGGCCGTTGGGTGGCCTAGTCTGGCAGAAATAACCGAAATTCCGAGAATTTCTGGAGCAGTTGAGCCACGCCACTTTGCAACTATTTTCAACTTGGGCAACTAAGGAGAAGACTTCCTACATGCTTTTGACTTAGTCAAAGGCAGGAAAAGACTCTTGTACCCTTAATTAACCTTAGGATAGAATTTTATATTAGGATAGTTTAAGTAATTTCACTAGTTGAGCTTCGCCTATAAATAAGCTCATCTTTGTTCATTTTTGTAAATTGTAATTCAGTTACTTAGTTTCCAAAAAAAGAGAAAACAAATTTCGTTTCCATTTCCTTTGAATTCCAAGATTGTAGAGAGAGGATGAAGCTTTCTTCCATGGAGGTTTCTCCTCCAACTATGTGTAACTAAATTTCAATATTCAATCTAGCTTTCAATTGTCAAATTCTCTTCAATCTTGGTAAGATCTGAACTCAAATGACTTTAATTGATTTGTATTCATCTTCTTTCTATGCAAATTGACCTCTACTTGAGAGAAGATCAAGTAATTCTAGGTTTTTCCTAAGTAATGATGGCCACATTGCTTGGGCTTGCTTAGATTACTAGTCAATTGGCTAAATCACTGTCGTGATCACAGGATTTAGCCATGGTAGTGACAAATCAAGCTCTATTTGAGCTTAAGGAAGAAGGAGTTTGAAATTAAACGTAAGACGTTGAGTCTAGGTTGTTTCGGTTGGCTAAGATCACTTAGATCTTCATGCTTTCTTGTGATTCTTATACATTCGCTGAGAAGTGGAAGATTTATGGGAGAAGAAGTTAGGAAAAAGCCTGAGCTAGCCTAACTTTATGCTTAAGAAGTGATAGGACTAGGAACAAGTCGGAGCTAGCCTAGTTACGCCAACTATAATTCAATTGGAGCTATCTTTGATCAATGATCCATAGTTTGAAGGGGAAGAGATAACTGATTGTTAGGTTGAAGCCTTTATTAAATTGATTTCTTGCTATTGGCTACCTTAGCTCTTTAAGTACTTAGAATTATGTTTGCAACTTCAATTCTCTGTTTTTCTTGGATTTTAATTGCTCAATTCACACACAAACCCCCAATTTACTAGCATTACTAGTTTAGTACTTGTGTTGTCCTTAAATGTTTATTTAGTGTGAAGGTAGAAGGAGAAAAAGAGTGAAGAATGCTCCCTGTGGGATCGATCCTCACTGCCATTAAGACTAACTATTAGTGAGGTTATTTGTTGTAGATTTCACGAAAAAATTCTTTCAACAAAATGGCACTGTTGCCGGGGGGCACGGTTGCTTCTACTTGGTTTCTCTCTTTACCTTTCATTGATATATTCTATTTTTGTGATTTTTCTAATTCTGTGGCCCTGTTTATGTACTTATAAACTGACTTTGTTATGTGTTTGTTAGTTCAAATATTGTAGGAATATTTGTTAGTAAGTGTGATAGTCAATTTTGTTGAATACTTGCTATTTGGTTAGGAATTTAGTTGTTGTGTGTGTTGCTGCCCCAGTTTTGCTTGATTTTCTTTTATTTTGGTTAGCTTAAAACTTGTTTGCTATTTGTTTTTGTTTCATTTTAGCTCCTTTACTTGTTTCTTCTTTTGTTTAGCTTTTGATTCTTTTTACATTTTGCAAAAATTTGGTAATAAATTAAGTTACACTAGCTGAATCTTCTTCTTTACCAAGTGAAAGTGGTGTACAAAGTGCAAAAGATATGGCTCAAAATATACTTCCAGCTAGGGAGCTGACCATGGAAGAATATTGAGCCCCAATGGTGAATCGTCAGTCATTGTGTATTCGGTTACAAGAATTGGAAGCTCCATTGGAACTCAAGACTGGTTTAATTCATTTGTTGCCTAAGTTCCATGGACTAGCAGGGGAATGTCCTCACTCTCACTTGAGGAAGCTTAAAGTTGTTTGCTCAACCACTAAACATACTGGTGTTACCGAAGAACAAGTGCTCTTGCAGGCTTTTCCTTTCTCTTTGAGGACACAACTAGCAATTGCCTTTATTCCTTGCCATCCGATTCTATCACATCTTGGTTAGAGCTGCAGCGAGCATTCTTGGAACATTATTTTCCAACTATAAAGACAAGCAATATTCAGAAAGATATTGCTAGTATTCAGCAAACCGAAGGTGAAAGTCTTTATGAATATTGGGAGAGGTTCAAAAGATTGGTGGATAGTTGCCCTCATCATAGGATATATGACCAAGAATTAATGCAACACTTCTACGAGGGACTTGTGGATTTCAATCGCAAATGGTTAGATGCAGCCAGTGGAGGGAAACTTCTTGCTAAGACTCCAACTGAAGTTAAAAGGCTCATCCAAACTATGGGCACCAACTCCCAACAATTTGACAACCGAAGAGTGAAAGCATTAACCTGAGGAGTCCATGAGGTAGAAAATTCTGCATTGCAGCAACATATGGCCATGACCAATCAACATCTTGCTAAATTATCTTTCTACATTATGGGATCTCAAGCCACAAATATCGGTACCTCTCAAGCATGTGGTATTTGTGCCATGACCAGCCATCCAACCAATGCTTGCCCTACTCTAGGAGAGGATAAAACTGAGGAGAGCAAGGCCATTGGGTACAATAATCCTCCACGAAAGTATGATCCCTTTTCCAACACTTACAATCCAGGATGGAGGGATAATCCAGCACTTAAGTATGAGAATTCTAGTGCACAATTCTAGCAACCAAGAGCTCCATTCCAGCCAAGACAACAAGCACCATTCCAACAGAATTCTAATGTATACAATCAGCCTTCACAAGCTCGGCATGAGCAGCCCTCATATTCAAATACCTCAAATGATGATCTTATTTCACAATTGCTTGGGAAAGCTATGGAACATGATGACAAAAAACACAATATGGAGGTGGACATGAAGTAATTGGAGGTCCAAACGGCTGAGTTGAATAGCAAGATGTCTCAAATTGCTATTTCTTTGAACAAGCTAGAATCGGAGAGATCAAATCGATTTCCTTCCCAACCTTTGGTGAATCCTAGGGAAACCGCTCATGCTATTCATCTTAGAAGTGGTAAACAATTAGGCAAAGCTGTTGTTCCAGATTTGATTGAAGAATATCTAGAGGATGAACCCTAATTGCCAAGTCAAAAGAGTCTAGCACCAGGCAACTTAACGTCCCTGAGGTGGATGCCCAATGACCTTCTCCAGATTTAGCCTTAACCAGCGATGATTCCGAGCCTTTTGAAGACCCTAAGAGAGGTGTTCATGAGCCAATATCTACCTTTGTGCCGTCCTACCTATTTGGCTGCAACCATTCGAGGAAAATCATGGTGAAATACCAAGTTCTGCAAGGTGCAATAATGACCATGAGGCATCACCTTCTACCACACCTTAAGGTCCACAAAGCAAGGCATCTCAAGTTTCAACAAAAACCTCCTAAGAGCCTCACATTCCGGCACCATTCCCTTCTAGACTAGCCAAGAAACCCACTAAGGATTTGGAGAAAGATATATGGGATATCTTCAAGAAAATTCAAGTGAACATACCTTTGGTGGAGGCTATCAAACAAGTCCCAAGATATGCAAAATTTCTCAAGGATTTGTGCACAAATAAGAAGAAGCTAAAAAAGTATGAATGTGTGAGGATGAATGAGAATGTCTCGACTGTTTTTCAAAGGAAGCTACCGGTGAAATGTAAGGACCGAGGGTCATTCTCCATTCCAATTGCAATTGGAGAAACCAAGGTGGATAGAGCTATGTGTGATCTTGGAGCTTCAATTAATCTCATGGCTTATTCGGTCTATCTCACCGTGAATCTTGGACCTTTGATGGAGATCGGTATCACCATTCAACTTGCCAATAGGTCTATTGTTTATCCTGAGGGAGTTGTGGAGGATGTCTTAGTTCAAGTGACTGAACTTGTATTCCCAGCTGATTTTTACATATTGCAAATGGAAGAGAATGATAGCATGACGATCCGTATTCTTCTTAGAAGACCATTCCTTAGCAAGGACAAAGATAAATGTTCATGAAGGAATTCTTACAATGGAGTTTGCTAGCCATATTGTTCCTTTCAATATCTTTGAAGCTATGCAATATCCAGAGGATGCTCATGCTATTTTCTTTATGGAAGTTATTGATACTTTGGTTGAAGATATGTGTCAATTAACAAAGGAGGGTTCTTTGGACATGGTCTTAAGAAATTCGGCCACTTTGGCATCACTTGAGGAGCTTGAGATTGTGCCGAGTGATGATGATACTGAGATGGTTCATGCACCTCAAGAGCCATCCTTGAGCATCAAGTTTGAAGATCAACCACCCAAGTGTGAGGATGCAACAATTGTGGAGTGTTATTCTATTGGCAATCCAGATTTTTGGGAGTTGAAGCATTCCTTGAAAAATTTGACATGTGGTGGTTTGACGACAAAATCTTTGAGGGTTCCAAGAATTGCAAATCTGATCGCCCATCGTCAAGATGATCAAAAGAATGAAATTTATAACCTCACTTAAACTAACAGTATAGAAAGCAAGTAAGGGTCGAACACAAAGGAAAGCAAGAGCAATCTTGTTTTTCAAATAAAAAGAATAAAATAGGGGGGGTTTGAAGGCAAAGATAATTGAAACATGAAATTAAACAAAGAATAAAGTAAATAAAGACAATAATATAAACAGGCATCCTTCTCACCACTATTAATCAAAGGGAAAGAAGGTGTTAGATCCCTGACCCACAAAATATAAGATTAATCAATTGAATGGCATACTATAGACAGAGTTACTAAAGATACCCTAAGCCTATGTGGAGACTAAACAGTATAATCTAGTACTAAAGATTCCTAGAAAATACCCTTTTACCTCGCCTGAACCCACGACTCTTTGCGATATTGATTTACAGGTTTGATAAAGCATGAATCACAATCAATCAGTCAAGTATGCAATTGACCCGAAATAGCTTCGTGAATACCTAGTCATCAATTAATCAATATCCCAAGAAAGATGCAAATTTCCCTCTTTTGTTACCAAAGATTAGAGAAAGTTACTAAAGATTCACTCTCTCTAATACTAACAGTAGATTATCTAGGATCAAATACATGCGTTGACTCATATATCAAAACCCAAACAATCAGAAAAACAATATAAACAAAGATATTGAAACACCCAATCAACAATCCAAACTAAGAACAGAGAGTCTCACTAACAATATTGTCCCTTTGATCAATAGATGGCAAGATGGATTATGGGTTTAATAACTTATTGATTTAAGTGTAAACCAAAAAGAAAATAAAGTAAACTAATTAATCAAAGAAAAGAAACAATTAAATTGATGAAGAAAAGAGAGATGAACTCTCTATCTCTCTAAGTTCTACAGAGAAAATCGCGAGAATCAAAAGCTGTGGAAATTCAATTCTGTTGAAATCTCTAAAATCTGTCCGTACTTGTACTGAAAACTAATATTTAAAGGGCCAAATTACATGACTGCCCTCATAACCCTAGATCCTAGTGTACTAAAAGGAAGGGCAAAATGGAGACTTCACGCTGAGTTGCTCTGAGTTAGGCCGAGTCCAATGCTTCTAGTCGTGGCTTCTTGTAACGGCGCCATTAGGGTCTTTTGATTCTAGGCACATGCTGACTTTTCCCAAGTTGGAAATCTTCAAGTGTAATGGGGCCATTAGGAAGTGGAATGGCGCCATTAGCTTTCTTTGGTGTGTTTAAATGCAAGGCTTGGCAATTGTTGAAGTGCAATGGTGCCATTAGTGATTGTAGCGGCGCCATTAGGTATGGATGTCTTCATGTGTCCACGGCTTGGACAAATTTTGGAGTGTAGTGGCGCCATTAGGAAGTGTAATGGCGCCATTACAATGGTTTCTCGCCTGGTTTGGTATGTCTCCATCGAATGAGCATTTGGAGGGGCCAACGGACTCCGATTGGGGTGTTCTTGGGCATTATGGAAAGCTTAGGACGTCCTCTACAACTTTGGTGAAGAACACAACTGCAAATGAAGCCTTTAAGGTGGTGAAATTCAGCCATAAGGTGTCGCCAATATGCCTGCACCTTCACTTTGACATTTTAATTTCCTTTCTTTCCTTTGCTTCCAATTTGACTCTTTTCATCTTCAAATGCTCATTTCTCCACTCAAAGCTCTTTTAGAACCTATAAATACAAAACTATGCTTATATGAGTGGAATTAAAGTAAGATAGACACAATAATTATAAGAAATAAGCACATAAAGTAAGCCTTATATTGTGTCTATCACATTTTCCCCACACTTAGCCTTTGCTAGTCTCTAGCAAATGTGATAAAAAATGCAGTCTGGAACTTATTCAAGCTTAATCTAACTTAACTAACTACATAAATTAATTCCACTATCGTAGGCACACGGTAGTTCTTAGCCTAAACTACAAGCCCATATTAAACCCCTAGTTAAACTAGTAGGATGAGGTATGGTCTCCTTTATTTAGATCTAAACTAAGAATAGAAATGACAGACAAGTATTTCAAGAACAATTCAATACACATATGCAAAGTAAGATACTGTTGAATCTAAACATGAAACAAGCATGATATTTAATCAAAAAGCAGAGGCATAATGCAGCCAAAGAGAAAGTTTGGAATGTATATAAAGCTTCTTTCAATCAAGTATAACTGAACAAGGTATGGAAGTCTCACAATTCACTCTTCTAACCAAGTTAAAGCAGTCTGCACTGGAGAACATTCCAATGAAGCATGTTAACCATAAGCTTGCAATACAACCTTATCTCCACTACTTCATATACATGCATAATTAAGCAAGAAATTGAGATTGTGCAAAGGGTTGTAATGGGGTCCTGGGAATAAGCTCAAGAAAGAATGGATGTAAGGTAAATCAAACACCTATAATAATGAAGCATTAAAGAATTAAAACCAGGGCAAAATATGAGTTTGATAGCCCTCTGTATTGCAAATTCTTCAATTTATCCATAGACTGGGCTTTCATCAACATTTGATCCATTATTTTCATTTAATTTGCACTTTAATAACACCTTTTCCTTTTGATTTTCATTTCATAACAAAGGTAACAGAGAGTGCATTTTCCCATTCATCAACTTTGATAGGATCGGATTGTGCCAATCTATGCTTAACTAGACAGATATTTACATGTAATCTCAATAGGTATCATGCAAGTTCTAGTAACAAAACAATCATGGAATAAGGAAAGTTGAAACAATCACACATGAAAGAACACAGGATTGAGTGCAATCCTTTAAAGGCTCAAATATCTCACTTGGTTAATTGATTACCAAATTCAATTATACTTGAGTGAATTAAACAGTATATACATCCCAAAGATTCAATTAGGCCATTTACATACTTATTAACTAAAATCATGCTTTTCTAAGAATCAACACTAACTTGTTAAACATATATACACCAAATTATGATCAAAATACTTGCTGTCAAATAAAAAAAAAAACACAGGATCTTAGTTAATGATGGTGCATCTATTGCAATCCCCCCACACTTAAATGACACATTGTCCTCAATGTGTGTGACTGTGAACAATGAAAGGTAACCAATTCATCAAAATATCAGATGGAAAGAGGGATTTTGAGGAGTTGGTGGGTACCTTTGTTGATCTTGGAACATTGATTGTGAAGTATAAAAGCATAAGAGGTAAGAGAAACAGATAAGCACACATGATTAGATAAAGGATAAGGAATTAATATTACATCATTAGAGAAGATCCTACAAACTGGAAAAGAGAAATAAGGAGAACTAAATATACAAATTAAGCTAGGAATTAAACATACTAAAAGAAATAAAAACAGACTTTAATTAGTACAAATTAGCAAATAACGAAATAAATAAGCAAAAGAGAGAGGGAAAGAGAGATTTCATGAAAATCTGGATCTGGCTGGATGCTTGTGCTGAAGAAGATATGGAGGAGAATGCATGACTAATGGCGCCATTCACATGGCTAGTGGCGCAATTCTCCTCATCTTGCATTTGCTCATGGCCTCGGCCCTCCACCAAACAAGTGACTTCTAGGCTTTGCTAATGGCGCCATTCTAAACATGGGTTTCTTTTTGGGCATATTGGCATACAAGACCTTCACCATATCAGGGTAGTAGTGTCCTCGGAGCTAAAGAACAGAGCTCCATCCTAAGGCCTGAAACATTTGGGAGATTTCTAGCTCATCATTTAACTTGGGATCAACCAGTTTCTCCACCACCATGTGATTATTGTATCTATTGTTGTACCATAGAAGAACTGCATCACTAACAAAGTTGTCACGACCAACAAGGGGCACCTCCAAACATTCCATAATTTCCACCTGTGGTTGTTGGTTTGACGATTCACCTTGATATCTTCTCTGTCTCGGCATTGTGAAGTGTAAGGAGTGAATAAAAGAAGAAGGTAGGTACGTGAAGAGGTTAGGCAGATAAAAAGCAGTGTACTGAGGAACTCAGGTGGTGAGGCTATTTATAGGCAATTTTTGGAGAATAGTAATATGGAAAGCAAAGATGTGAAGACAAAATATAGAAGGAAGTTTGTAGTAGTAATGGCGCCGTTAGTGAATAGAGAGGCACCATTAGCTTGGTGCTTTCTTGAAAGCCTTTTTGCAAGGCATACAAGGGTTGGTCACAATGGAATAGCGCCATTAGGGAATGGAGTGGCACCGTGAGTTAACCAAAGGATTGAAGAACAATGTTGTGACAATCATGCAAGAATGGCGCCACTATAAAGTGGAGTGGCGCCATTCTTGGCTACCAAGATGGTGAAGTACCCCTGTTTGCACTGAAAAAGCACTGAGTTGTGAAGTGAGAAAATACAAACTATTACTACAGCCATACTCCTTGTACATCAGTCTACCAAGATATGCAAAAAGATTTCCAGAAAGTATTGTAGAACACTTCCAAAAATTAGCCCAAAGTAGCATGGTTGCACATGTTTAGCAATGAATAGTAACATGCTAGATTCAGATAAGAATTTTGCATGAAAATCTCTTTTATTCAGAAAAATGAAAAAAAAAAGAAAAAAGAAACAAAAATTCAATAACATCAACACAATTGATTGGATCTTGCAAAGTTCATGTCAGGATTAAAGAGGATAGGGATGAAAAACCTGGCAGTTCACATGCAAGTTCAATTGTTCAAGCAAGAATCCTATCAGGTATTGTTGAGGTCATTGAATTAAAAGCACTCTGCAAAAGAAACAAAGAAGAACACGCAAAGAAAAGAGACATAACAAGGGAAAGAAACAATTAAACAAAGTAAAGGAATAGCAAAACAGTAGTCAAAATAAGGAAAACTTGGGTTGCCTCCCAAGTAGTTGCTCTTCTTTTAGGTCTTTAGCTAGACCTTATTCTAATATCGGTCATGCTTATTAGGGTGGATCTTGCCATTGTAATGTAGAAAGTAAATAAGAAACAATTAAAACCAAATAACAAAATAAAAGGAAAATGAAAGAAAAAGGAAAGAGATCACCAAAATGAGGACTTAAAACTCCATGAAAAGCTAGTGTAGCCAAAGCCATTTGAGATGCCGTAAATGGCAAGTGCTTAAGTGTTTTTGGGCAAATCAATTGAACAGTGGACCACACTAGTGTAGAATTGTGCTCCTTGGTAGAGTTATAGGATGTTTTGACATCAAGTAGAAAATCATAGGGAATCCACTCTTCATACTTGGACAGGAACAATTCAACACCCAAGAAGTCAGGATCATCATAGACTATAGCCTTAACAATTGGACAATCATTCACCATTTGATCACTAGGATGAAATGCATCTCCACACTTTGGTGAAGATGGAACTTGGATGGTGCATGAGTGATCACTTCCCCCCACACTTGTCTCAGATTGCAAGGCAGTATGTTCATATGGCTCTTGTGATATGGCTTGAACAAGTGTTGGTGTTGGATAATCCTCATCATCCGAATCCCAGTATCCATGTTCAACGCTATCCTCCTTAGCCAATATATTAGTACTCCATGATTGTTCTTCAATAGATGCACTTGGAGTGGAAAATGAATGGCAAGAAGGAAGTGTTGATGCTTCAAAGTGCATGAGTTGGGATGGTTGATGGACAACTTGAGGAATCATCACAGGAGAAGTATCAAAGCCTTCCATAGTGCTGTCAAAGGTAAGAGTGGCGCCATACTTAATACTAATGGTGCCATTCTTGTTAGTTATGCTATGGTCAATTTCTGTAAGCATTTTGTCGCAAGTGGCTGAAGCATACTCCAATGTTGAACTAGGCACAAACAGACTTGACATTGGTCCTTGAACACTTGGTGGTGGGGTTGGAGGTGAACTTGGTACCATATATGAGATGTTTGCCAATGAAGATGGCATCATAGCAGAGTTGTCCATGAAATGTTTGTGTCTTGAAGGCAATGATGAACCATAAATTTGACTAAGGTTGGACTCTCCTTGTCATCTTTGAGGTACAGAGTTTCCATGTTGAGCACAATGTGATAAAGAAGTATTCTAGTCCAGTGATTTCATTTGAGTCCATAGATTCTCCACACCATGAGCTCTTAACGTTGAAGACATAAGATCTTTCTTTACTTCTTCGTTGAATTGGTGACTTTGAATAGCAAGGGCATGGATATTGTCCATCAAAGATGAAGTTGAAATTTGTGGCTCAAATGGACATGTATATCTCATATTTTGATGTTGTTCTTGAATGCTTGGCTGCCCTTGTATTGCTCTTGCAATGTGAAATTGCTGGTGTTAAAGAGTAAAGGTTGGCAGTGACTCATGTTGAGCGAACACATGATCTACAGGTTTGGATGGAATGTAAGACAACAATTGTGCTTGGAGCTTGGCATTGTTGGTCTTCAATTTGCGATTCAAATCAGCCAATTCCAATGAAATAGATGATAAAGACATGGGGCTTTCTTGTATGTTGTTGAAGGGTGGAGTGGGTGAGTAATTCATATTGATGTCAAGGTCCTGTAAAGTGGCAGAAAATACAAGAAAATAATCAAAGCAAACAAAGATAAATGACAGAAAACAAGAAAATGCTAGGAAATTAAACTAGTGTTAAACTAAAGACATAAGCAAGATTACTGGAAATAATAGCTAAATAAGTAAACTACCAAAGAGATTAGAATGAAATTTGTAAACAAAAAGCACTGCAGGTAGAAAAATAGAAATGAAGTAACAATAAACTAGCTAAATGAACAAAATGACAAGAATGCAAAGAACAAAAATATAAGAAAAACAAAATTAGCTGCATTGCTTCCCCGGCAACGGCGCCAATTCTTTGATCACCCGTTGTCAAGACGATCAAAAGAATGAAATTTGTAACCTCACTTAAACTAACAGTATAGAAAGCAAGTATGGGTCGAACCCAAAGGAAGCAAGAGGAATCTTGTTTTTCAAATAACAACAATAAAATAGCGGGGGTTTGAAGGCAAAGATAATTGAAACTTGAAATTAAACAAACAATAATGTAAATAAAGACAATAATATAAACAAGCATCCATCTCACCACTATTAATCAAAGGGAAAGAAGGCGTTAGATCCTCGACTCACAAAATATAAGATTAATCAATTGAATGGCATACTATAGACAGAGGTACTAAAGATTCCCTAAGCCTATTTGGAGACTAAACAGTATAATCTAGTACTAAAGATTCGTAGAAAATACCCTTTTCCCTCGCCTGAACCAACGACTCTTTGCGATATTGATTTAAAGGTTTGATAAAGCATGAATCACAATCAATCAGTCAAGTATGCAATTGACCCGAAATAGCTTCGTGCATACCCAGTCATCAATTAATCAATATCCCAAGAAAGATGCAAATTTCCCTCTTTTGTTACCAAAGATTAGAGCAAGTTACTAAAGATTCACTCTCTCTAATACTAACAGTAGATTATCTAGGATCAAATACATGCGTCGACTCATATATCAAAACCCAAACAATCAGAAAAACAATATAAACAGAGATATTGAAACACCCAATCAACAATCCAAACTAAGAACAGAGAGTCTCACTAACAATATTGTCCCTTTGATCAATAGATGGCAAGATGGATTATGGGTTTAATCACTTATTGATTTAAGTGTAAACCAAAAAGAAAATAAAGTAAACTAATTAATCAAAGCAAAGAAACAATTAAATTGATGAAGAAAAGAGAGATGAACTCTCTATCTCTCTAAGTTCTACAGAGAAAATCGCGAGAATCAAAAGCTGTGGAAATTCAATTCTGTTGAAATCTCTAAAATCTATCCGTACTTGTACTGAAAACTAATATTTAAAGGGCCAAATTACATGACTGCCCTCATAACCCTAGATCCTAGTGTACTAAAAGGAAGGGCAAAATGGAGACTTCACGCTGAGTTGCTCTAAGTTAGGCCGAGTCCAATGCTTCCAGCCGTGGCTTCTTGTAACGGCGCCGTTAGGGTCTTTTGATTCTAGGCACATGCTGACTTTTCCCAAGTTGCAAATCTTCAAGTGTAATGGGGCCATTAGGAAGTGGAATGGCGCCATTACCTTTCTTTGGTGTGTTGAAATGCAAGGCTTGGCAATTGTTGAAGTATAATGGTGCTATTAGTGATTGTAGTGGCACCATTAGGTATGGATGTCTTCATGTGTCCACGGCTTGGACAAATTTTGGAGTGTAGTGGCGCCATTAGGAAGTGTAATGGCGCCATTACAATGGTTTCTCGCCTGGTTTGGTATGTCTCCATCAAATGAGCATTTGGAGGGGCCAACGGACTCCGATTGGGGTGTTCTTAGGCATTATGGAAAGCTTAGGACGTCCTCTACAACTTTGGTGAAGAACACAACTGCAAATGAAGCCTTTAAGGTGGTGAAATTCAGCCATATTTCAGGTCTCGCCAATCTGCCTGCACCTTCACTTTGACATTTTAATTTCCTTTCTTTCCTTTGCTTCCAATTTGACTCTTTTCATCTTCAAATGCTCATTTCTCCACTCAAAGCTCTTTTAGAACCTATAAATACAAAACTATGCTTATATGAGTGGAATTAAAGTAAGATAGACACAATAATTATAAGAAATAAACACATAAAGTAAGCCTTATATTGTGTCTATCAAAATCTTTAACGGAGCTGCCCCATACTCACTCATAAACCCAAGCCAAAGTTTTGTGCTCAAAGGCACTTAAGAAACAACCAAGGATAGCCACAACAATGGCATTGGCCACACTAGCATATCATGGTGTTTTAAGCTACTCATTTGGTTGTTTCCTTCTCTTATCTTTATGTACCCCTGTGCTTTATTATCCATATGTTTTTGTGTTTCAATCTTACCTTCTTTTTGCTATTAGGTGGCAGGATCTACCTTGACAAGGCTAAGTGATAAACACGTCTAGCCTAAGACGTTAAATAAGGCGCTAGTTGGGAGGTAACCCAATAGTTTCATCATGTTCTTATTTTCTTTTTGTTTTACTTGTTTTTCTTATGTGTACAATTTCTTTTGTAGGTTTGAAATAAGATGACAATAGGCTATGGAGATCATCTACTTCACCAAACTTTTGAGGAGTAACTCTTGACCCTTACATTCTAATCATTTTATCCATTCTTTCATTGTTTCATTCCATTTATTCACCATGGGCTAATATGTTTGATAAGTGTGGGGGAGGTGAATTCCATGTCAATTGTCTCTTGCTCATGCATTTCATGTCTTAGTATGTCATGAGGATTGCACTTTAGCATTTTCTAATTTCCTTTCGTTTAATGTTTTAGACGATATATTGCAATTTTTGTTAACATTGGACTTATGGTATGTCTTCTCCTTTCCTATCTTGTATGGCACTTTATCTTAGAGCTAATCAATGCCTAACTCAAGGTACCTCTCTTAACCTTCTTATCGTTCGCAAACTTTAGGATGAATGCATGGCATTTCCAATTTTCTGTTTTAATAATTGTTTTTGTTTCTCTTCAATAAAAATTTTCAGAGTTTTTGATGAATTCCTTGAATAATGATACTTGAATTTCATGATAGATTGATATGCTTATCAATTTGTTGATTTGTTAGGAAATAAAAGTGCTTAGTTTGATTGATAAATTTGGATAATTACTTTTCCACTTAGTCAATAAGTGTGTTGATTGTTCCAATGTGTATATACTTGATTAAGGTAACAATTTGGTGTGCAAATTTGAGAGATCAATCTGAACCTAATGAGATTGCACCCTATCTCTTTTCCTTGATGAGTGAATTACTTGCTTCAATGCATACATTGTTTCTAGAACTTGCTTTTACATTTTTTTTTTCAAGACTATATGAATGTATGTTTGCATTGGAAATGACAAAGGCACTTAGGAATGAGTTTAAGCCTAAAAGGCCAACCATTGCAAAACCAATTTAGAAACTTTTTGAGCTTAAATGGATAAATTGGCCTTATTTCTTTCATAAGCCACATTGCCCAAAGAACCTAAGCCTTAAAAGAAAAACCAAGTTTGTCCCCATCTCTCGAGTGGTGGAATTGAAGGCTTGAGTTTCCAATTTTTGTTCTGGGTGATTGGTTGACAAGAAATAAGTGTGGGGGAAAACCTTCATCCATTGATGTGGTCAAAAGAATCAAAAGGAAAGAGAGAATGGAAGATGTTCCAAGAGAATTGAAATCTGAAAAATGTGTGTGCCAAAGTGAAAATTGAAAATGGAAAGGAAGGCATAATTAAAGGAAAAATGAACATCTCCTTGCATAAAAGGAAGGAAAAAGAACCATAGCCAATGGTGAAAATTAAATAGGTTGTAAATGTTGATCAAACCAAAAGAAGGGCTATTACTTGTGTCATTTGCCCTAGAGAACCAAGTTGAATTTTAACCATTTGAGAGATGATTTTGACATCTTTTCCTTTCCTTGGAAGCTCACTTACCTTGGCCCCACTACAACCAAATGAAAAACCTTTTGATTCATGCATTCATGCATCCTTGAGTAGTGGAGATTAAGTGCATTTGCAAGAATATGCTAAGCTTGTATGTATGTGAAGTATGTGTGGTCCTAAATTGCAAACACTTAAGGGAGGAAGGAGTGGGAAAACAAGGAAGAGTTACCTTGTTCATGCATATGTGCATTTGGAAATTGATACATGCTTATTACTTTTTGGACTTGTGATTTTCTCAATTTTCATTGATCTTGCTAAGTATCTTCATATTTCTATCCAAGTTGGCATTTTGATTTGTGTATCCATCTTGAATGTGATTTAAGTGTTGCTGTTTGGAGAATGTTTTAGCCTAGATTTTGTTTTCTATTCTTAGGTTTGTTTAAGGACAAACAAGGTCTAAGTGCGGGGGAATTTGTTAGAGCTTAATTTGTATATATATTTGCATAATATTTGGATGGAATTAGACACTTTGGAGCTATAAGATTGACTGATTAAAGTGTTTTTCCATTTGTGGGTGATAATAGAAGATTGTGAAATTATGAGTTTTAATGGTCAATTTAAGTGTCAAAAGTGAAGAAAAGAGGCAACTTAGAGGCCTAAGATGGACGCTGGACGACCCCAAACATTAAGCCTTTGCTGTTGATTTTCGTGACAAAGGGTCGTTAGGTGGCCTTGCAGGGCCGCTGGGTGGCCTGGTCTGGCAGAAATAATCAAAATTCCGAGAATATCGGGAGCAGTTGAGCCATGCCACTTTGCAACTATTTTCGACTTGGGTAACTAAGGAGAAGACTTCCCACATGCTTTTGACTTGTCAAAGGCAGGAAAAGACTCTTGTACCCTTAATTAACCTTAGGATGGAATTTTATATTAGGATAGTTTAAGTAATTTCACTAGTTGAGCTTTGCCTATAAATAAGCTCATCTTTATTCATTTTAGTAAGTTGTAATTCAGTTAGTTAGTTTCCAGAACAAGAGAAAACGAATTTCGTTTCCATTTCCTTTGAATTCCAAGATTGTAGAGAGAGGATGAAGCTTTCTTCCATGGAGGTTTCTTCTCCAACCATGTGTAACTAAACTTTAATATTCAATCTCGCTTTCAATTGTCAAATTCTCTTCAATCTTGGTAAGATCTGAACTCAAATGACTTCAATTGATTCGTATTCATCTTCTTTCTATGTAAATTGATCTCTACTTGAGAGAAGATCAAGTAATTCTAGGTTTTTCCTTAGTAATGATAGCCACATTGCTTGGGCTTGCTTAGATTACTAGTCAATTGGCTAAATCACTGTCGTGATCACAGGATTTAGCCATGGCAGTGACAAATCAAGCTTTATTCGAGCTTGAGGAAGAAGGAGTTCAAAATTAAACCTAAGACGCCGAGTCTAGGTTGTTTCTGTTGGCTAAGATCACTTAGATCTTCATGCTTTCTTGTGATTCTTGTACATTTGCTGAGAAGTAGAAGATTTATAGGAGAAGAAGTTAGGAGATTGTTGATCTTCTAAGATCACTTAGAAGATTGTTGTTTGAAGTGTGTTAACGCAAGGCTACAATTGTCATAAATTGAAATGTCTAGTAAAAGGTTGATGTGGTTTGAAATCAGAGTTTGGGTATGTTTATGTCAAAAAATGTATCAAAATGATGAGATGACAAAAGGGTCTTCTTCGATTTTGAGTTGGAAATCCAAGATATAAATGAGATGGAGTAGGAATGTTGTCTTGAAACCCACAAGACAAAGAAACAAGGCATTATCGTTTAAGCATGAGTATGCATAATGCATCATTTTAGTATCATTTTCGATATGCATCATGATGTTGTTGAAAATTTTCCATAAACCACAAGTGTGACTTCAATTTATGATTTTGGGCAGTCAAAAGGTCAAAATACAGAGAGGTTCAGAATTCCTGTGCAAATTGAAGATAGTTTCCTATTTTGGGATTTGGAGCAATTTTGGTTAGAGATGGATTTGAGCACATGTTGGCTTGTTTGGCATTGGTTCTAGACATCTTATTGAAGATATTTAAGCTTGGCCCAAGTCCTAGAAAGATGTGGGTCAGCCCTTGGAGAGAAGTCCTAATTGGAGTAGGAAAACCCTTAAATGAAGCATGTGCATGACATGTGGCTTGTGCTATATTTTCTCCTACTTGAAGAAGGATTTCTAGCTGCTGAATAAGGCTTTATTTAAGCCTTATTCTCCATAAGATTGAAGCCCAATTATCCAAGTCCATTAAAGAGCCCTTGTACTTAGTTAATTCCTTTGTAAACACTTTAACCTAGTTAGTATTTTTCTAGAACTAGGTTTTCTTTTCTTGCAAGTTAAGTTTAAGGCTTTTGACTCCTCTATATAAAGAGCCTTAGCCACCACTTGTAAGATGTCTCATATTTTCTTTTAGAGACTAGTCTCCTCTTTCTTTAGGAGACCTTTATCTTAATAATTTTATTTTTACTTTTTCCTTTCCTTCATGTTATTTTAGTTGTATTTTTCAGTTTTATGCAATTCTAAATTCTTGGAGAAGAAGATTGTGAGGCTATTTTGTGCTTAATGTCTTTATCTTTCATGTATTCTAAATTCTTCTATGCTTAGTGATTTATGATTGCATGTTTTCTTTTCTAGAAAGGCCTACTAGTTAATTGAGCATGTTAATTTATTGCTAGATCTAGGGTTATTTATCTGAAATTGTAAGTAACTCTAATCACAAGCGGCAAATTAGATAGAATTAAGGTCTCATACATCTTAGTTACTTATCTATGGGGAATTTAGACATGGGTTAAACAAAGTGCACTGGTGTAATTTTATTGTTCATATTGGCTAAGATCTTTCTAGTGTTTTTATGCTTTTATCATCTTTAAATTCATATTGCTGGGATATTGGATTGAGTAGATGAAAAGGGTCTTTTTAGAAAACTCAAGTACTAATCAGACTAGGACTAAGGAAAGATAGGGGTTAATAGGAAACTTGAGTACTTTAACCTACGCCAATTGCATGCAAAAGATAAGGTAATCATTAGATGCCTATTATCGATTTCTCTAATCCAATGGTGAAGATTGTTTTAAATTGAATTTTTTTATATTAATTATCTTTCTTTACTTTTTGCTATTTACTTAGTTTAGTTTAGATTTTAGTTTTAATTTCCAAAATCTATTTATTTTATTTTGTTTGCTTGCTTAGCTAGATTAGAATTTGTTAATTTTTCTTATCCAATCCCTGTGGGTTCGACCCTTGCTACCACTATGTTATAGTTTTAGTAAGGTTAATTATATTTTGGTGATTTAAGACACATCAACTAGAACTTGGAGTGAACCTTGAATAAAATAGAATTGAATCTTTAACACAAAATTTCTCCTAGCTTAATCAACAAAATTAAGCAAGTAAGTAGTGAAATTGAAGCTTAATGAGTTTATATCAACATACCAAGAGCTCAGCCCAAATCTACAGTTGAATTTGAAGATATAGCTTGAGGAACACAAAGACTCCAAGTTGTCAACTTTGAATATTTGAATAATTCTTGGTGCTTTTGAGATTATTGATCTTCAAGGTAGCCAAGGAAGGTGTTGAAGATGTTTATGAAGGTGTTTAAAGGCTGTTATGTGTGGAGGAATTAGGGAAGAAATGAGGGAATTCGGAGGAGAAGAGAATAGAAAAGAAAAAAGAGAAATGGGTAGGTAGGTAATTGACCTCCCTTATTAAATGTCCACTACGGTGCCGGAGTCAAATCTTTAGTTGTGGAAATTTCATTATTTCCACTCCAATTGCCACAGTCGCTGAACCCTACCATGCCTAAGTGACTCTGAACTTCAATTAAGGTCTTTATTCACGAAAATGAGCTATCAGAAGTTCAATTTATCAACTCAAGTCTTTAATCTACATATTAACTTACATAAAACAACTAAACAACAACTTGACACGGGCGGACTAGGTTCGGGCATGTCACAAGACCTCTAGTCTCATAATCTTGCCTTCATTTCAACGATTTAATAAGAAATTTTGAGGAGGTCCTAACTGAAATCCGAAGACCAAGCTGCTCAAAGGTTAGGTGAGTTAATTCATTAGAAATTCAAGTTTAATTTGTTGTTTAAAAGATGGCTTCTAAGCAAGCTTCACAATTTAATTGTTGGGTAGAAAGTTTGGTGATTTTGATGGAAAAGGGATTTGGTTCTCACCTAGAATTTCTGAAATTGGTAAATACAATTTGGTGTTGAAGTTAGGGTAAAGGCATGTAAGTAGAAGAATTATTTAGAAACCTGACTTGTAAATGATTGCAGGGTTTGTGTTCTAGGTGACAGTGACTCTAAGAGCTGCATTTGGTCCCGCTGACGGTCACTCTGAGAGCTGCATTTGGGTGATCAAATGGGTGACCAAATGAGCTCGGTCTATAGAATATTTTAGTTCTTTGGAAAGACTTTTACGTTTTCTACAACTTTGTTTGAAATAAGATTTTCCCATAAATACACCGTTTGGGAGTAATTGGTCTTACACTAAAATGTCTCTAAATCTGTCCTAATTTTTATGATCTAGAATTGTAATCTACAATTGATATAGTTAGAGCTTGAATTTGATTTCGGTGTAAACTAGACAAGTTTAGATTTATGTGTTAGCTTCCATATGACTTTGAAATTATATTAAATAGAGGTAAAACAAGTGAGATATGGGTGAATTACAATAGGGTTGCGAACACGAGAAAGAACAGCAAGGATTAAATTGGAATTGTGAAATGATTTGGTGTGTAAATCAAATGATGAATGTGTGATTATTCAAGGACAACTTGGTGCATGTAGAAACACTAAATAGACTTTAAACTCTAGAAAGTTTGGTGTTTAAAAAAGTCCAATTGACTAGAGGACTAAATGCAAGAAGTTGGAAGTGTTAGAGGTAGTCTAGTTGCACAAACTCACAGCATATTTCGAAGGCATAACTTTGCCATAGAGAGTCCAAATTGTGTTTTTTTGCGCTTGAATTTTATTGAATAGAGTCCTTTACAACTTTGTAGAAGAAACCAATTGAAATTACAAGTCTAAGTGGATGAAAAATACTAATTTTTGAAACTGCCCTGTTTTTCTAAGAAAATAGGACAATTTGGAATCAATTTAGAATTTCTATTGGTTATCGGAAGAATTTGACTTAGTGATCTAAATGAAAATTTAGAGAATTTCCATAGCTTTCCAACGAATCAAGAATTAAGTCAATCCAATCAGAATTGAGTTAGTTACGGCTCAAAAACAAAAAGGTTAACACATACTGAGTTTTGAAATACAACTTGAATTATAAAATATTTTGACAAATATATAAACTGTAGCTTAAAGGAAATTTGAGCCTTAATAAATAAATATAATCACATGCAAGATTCGCCACCTAGTATAAATTATTCTGATGGCATCTTATATAGACATAGTGTGTTCGTGTTGTCTAAATTTTTGCTTGAATTAATTACTAAGTAAGTAATTTTGTCACGCCCCGACCCGTCCGGGTCGGCCACGTGGCAACTGCTGCGCTGCCTCGAAGTACGTGTCAGTCGGTCACGCACCAGAAGCACCGCAAGGCATTGAAATGGATACCATCGCTACAAAACAACTAAAACTTTAATTGAAAATATTTTAATAAAATAATAATCTTTAAAGTAGTACCAGTGGATTAATTTAGTAGAATACCTACACAGCGGAAACTACAAAGCCTAAGCCACCGACGCCTTCTAGTGAGCTTCCATTCTATTGGCTGACCCCGCACGCGGATCTGTATCCATCCACATTGGATACAGGTGAGTGACAGAGATTTAATGAGTCTCCATCAGGGTTAGGGAAAATAGGGTAATCGAAAATATAATAAAATAAAATAAATAAAGTAAAAAGAATAAATTTTGTTTTCCAAAATCTCTTTTGAAATTCTATGACGAGAATTTGATTTAAAAACCTTTAAATCGAATATATATATATATACACTACATGGGCTGGCTCATAATACACTGAAGGCACGACTGGCCGGTCGTATGCCTTATTGCACCGAGGGCTATCTCTTTTCTCTTAAAATATACTTTCATAATTTCTCTTTCTCTAGCCCCGTTCCCTCGGTGGTAGCCAGCTGTGGTGGAACATAGCTCTGGAGCCTTGGCGAGCTTCACTACGCGCCTCTCCCAGGGTCTCGTCTCACCGTGCCCCTCGACAGGCGGTCCACGGCTGAGAATCTAGCATGCTTTCTGTTGAGTACCAAAATAGACATATTTTCCTATGTTAATCTCTATGGATTTATGCATTTCATTGTATAAACTAAGCTTACTTAGCTTTGTTTCACTTTGTAGGTGTCAATTGAGGTAATTGAGTGAAAATGATGGAATTGAAGTGAAAAGGACCAAACACAAATCAAGTGGGAAGACAAGATGTAAAGAACTCAAAGTTGAAATCCTGACAGATTGGATAGATCATAAATATGGCTGATTTTCTCTATGTTCAAGACTTCAATTGTTTTTGTGATCTACATCAAAGTTATAGAGGACATCTTGGGCTTTCCGGAATGCTAAAGAACGTCAAAATCGGAGTTCGTTTGACCCTCCAAATGTCTGTTTTACGAGAGACTATCAAACTAAGTCCGGGTCTGCCCGACCAATCCGTCGACGGGTAAACATGTAGACGTCGACGACTGCTCGAGAAATGGACACGAGATCACTTACACAAGCAGAGACGTCGACGGCCAACTCTAGACATTGATGGCCAACTCTAGACGTCGACGGCCAACTCTAGACGTCGATGGGTAGAAATTTCTGACTTCGAATACTTAAAGGTTGAACACTTAGACGTCGACGGGCAGATATTTAGACGTCGACGGATCGATCGAGCTGGAGAAAAATATGAAGAAAACAAGCAGAGCCGTCGACGGGCAGACACTTAGATGTCGATGGCTAACAAAGTCAAAACGCCGACAGACCCACTTAAATGCTGTCATTCCACTATCAAACCCATTAAAAATACATTCCGGATATTCAGTAGAGAGGAGCCATAACTAAACCTCAGAGTTGTCTCCCTCTTTTCCTCAATGGCTCCTACTTTAGCTTATTTTATTCTTAAGATTCCTCACCTCAGATGGGCAGAGTTATGGAGGAGCAGTGGATTGTGGGCTGGCAGCTGGAGACAGAGATCCGAAAATGAAAAGAAGCAGCTGGAAAGTGGAGTGGGTTGAGTCTTTAAGTTTGCATCTTTTGCTGGGTTGAAGAGAACTCATCATCTTGTAATTTTCGTTTAAGCAAAATACTCTAGAACTCCAATCTATTATAAGATTCAATCACTTTGATCTGCATTTGTGAGATTCTTGTTCTTAATGCTTTCTTGTTCATTGATTGTTCTTCTATCTCTTGAGCTTTAAAGATGATTATCATGTTTATTATCTTGTCTTTTGGATTGCTGAGTTAATTAGTTGCAAATAATTGATTGAGTAGTTCATTAGCATGCTAATCTTTGAACTCCAAAGCTAGAGTTTGGTGACTTCTTAGAACTTGAGTAGCAAGAGGATGTTTTCACATCCAAAGAGATTTGAAGATGCAATTTGAATAATGAATGCTGGGTTTGTTATTAATTGCTGTTAGCTTTCATCTTTCACTAGCTTATCGCTCTTCTAGGCTTGAATTTGGATTGCTGGGATTCAAATTAGCCATAAGAGGAAGGATTAATAGTGAACCTGGATTCATGGTTAATCAACATTAGGAAAGATTCATGGATTTGAAGCTGGTTTCTAATCCATGGGGTTAACCAATTAATGAGAAGAATGTTTGGTCAGTGAATCAATGATCAAGTGCTAGGTTGAAAGATTGATCATATAATAGATTGGAGGCTTTGTTTTATCATGTATTGTATTATTTTTGTCATTCTTGATAGATCTTTATATTTTATTTCCAACACCAATACAAAATCCCCTCTTTAAATTCTTGTTTGGTTTGATATATGCTTTGTGAAAGTAACGATAAATTGGATAGCTCCTTGTGGGATCGACCCTTGCTTCCCTAACTACATGTTAGAGTAGTGAGGTTATTTTTGGTGCTTTGCGACACGCATCAAATTTTGGCGCCGTTTCGCTTTTGTTCGCTTTGATTCTCTTGTTGTTCTTTGTTTCATTTTTTTCAGGATTTTGTACACACCAACTTGAGCCACCCACCCTCTCCACTTGAGCTAAAAATTGGTGTCTTATTCCTCAACGGGCATATGTTGAGACATTGATGGATGTTGTTTGAACAAGATAAGTCAGAAACATTTAGACGTCGACGGTTATTTACTTGGACGTCGACGGATGGGTCAGAGCAAGACAAATCGTGAAGTCAGATTTACTTAGACGTCGACGGATCAAACTCTAGACGTCGACGGATGACACGGGCATGAGCAACATATGAATTTGAGCTTTTAGACGTTGACATATAAACACATAGCCGTTGACGGGTACTCACCTTAATCCGTCCAAGCAATGGTAAATGAGCCCTTTTTAAAGGAATATATCTTAAGACCCACCCACCCACCCTTATTCTTTCTCACGTTGTTTCTTTATGTTGTGATTCTAGTTTGAGCACTTACATTTTCAGCCTACAAGGTATGCAGTCTTCCAACCTCAACTCATATATTTCGACTCTTGAAAATGCATTCCTTGATCGCACCAAGTATATTGCATTTTCTTTATGCTTACCCTTTTTACACTTGCTTGTATTTGTTCTTGTGGACTACATGATGTTCAAACATTGAGGACAATGTTTGATTTAAGTGTGGGGGGGATTTGCAATTGCATTGCTTGATAATTGGGGGTAGTAGTTTAGTTACATGATAGTTAACTTTCAAATGGAATGATGAGTTATTCATGGTATGAGTGTTAGCCTAGTTAGGAATGAAAGATGCATGATGTTGATTGAATAAGATGCTTTGCTTCTTGATTTCTAAGTATCGTGTTAGTTGATTTCTTTAAGTCAAATATGTTTGAGTAGGGTAATGCATTAACAACCTTGTGAGGATTTGAGCTTTATAGATTGCAGTTCAATCTCTTTTCATTCTTGAGTGTAATTTATGTCTCCTATGGTTGTATGCTTCTAGAACTTGCTTGATACCTTGTTGAGATTACATTTATTGCATTCATGTTTGAAAGATGATTAAGGTTTAGGACTGAGTTTGAGCCAAATTGACCAACCTTTGTAAAACCAATGTAGATAACCCCACGAGCTTAACATGATTTTAGCCATGTTCTTTGTTGTTAAACCTTATTATCCCAAAAAGGACCTTAAGCTTTAAAAGAAAAACAAGTTTACTCACCTTGTCTCTTTGACTTAGTGAAATAATTGCCTTGTTTTACATTTATGTTCTTGAAAAAAAAAGGTTGGCAACAAGAATAAGTGTGGGGGAAAAACCACTTTGAGTTGGTCAATTGAGAAAAAGGTTATATGAGTGAAATGTCCAAAGTGCTTAAAGTGAAATAAAATGTGCCTTAAGAAAGCAAAATCTAGAAAGAAAGGCACTATAAAAGAACTTGGCATCTCCTAGGTTCAAATGAAAAAAAAAAAGGGACGAAAAGAGTGAAAAGAAGTTGATTAAAAGATGGAGAGATTAGTGAATTGTTGACCAAGCCAAGATTTGGGCTATTAAAAGTAAAATCTGCCCATAATTTCAATTAGTTAATACTTCATTAATCTTGAAGAGGCCTTTGATTGAATTCCTTTACTCATTTCTTTCTTTCTTAACTTTCTCAACCAAGGCCCCAGTACAACCTTACTTTAAAACCTTTTCATTCATTCATTCATGACATGTAAGATGGAGTAGTGGAGATGAGGTAGACTAGCAAGCATATGGTAAGTATATTTTCATAGAAAGACTCTTGAGGGCACCGTTATCAAACACTTGAGTGAATGAGAGATGACTAGTGAGGAATTGCCCTATTCAAGCATGTTTGGCTGAAGTTTGATGCTTGCATTGTTATTTATTAATCTTGTTTGCTTAGTTTTCTTATTCATGATTTGTTATGTTTTCTTTAGTTCTTATCCATGCTTTTACTCGTCACATGTGTTTCTCTTGAGTTTGATTTGAACTTTAACTACCATAATAAGAATGTTGTGGCTATTGTTGGTACACTTTTAGGAGACCATACCTCCTCCTACTAGGGACACCTAGGGGTTTAATATGGGCTTGTAGTTTAGGCTAAAAGCTACCGTGTTCTCCTATGAAAATGGACAATAAAGTTAGGTTAGGTTTAGTGCAGATAATAACTCTCCTTAGGCTTGCTCGAGGACGAGCAAAGGTTTAAGTGTGGGGGAATTTGTTGAGTACCAAAATAGACATATTTTCCTATGTTAATCTCTATGGATTTATGCATTTCATTGTATAAACTAAGCTTACTTAGCTTTGTTTCACTTTGTAGGTGTCAATTGAGGTAATTGAGTGAAAATGATGGAATTGAAGTGAAAAGGACCAAACACAAATAAAGTGGGAAGACAAGATGTAAAGAACTCAAAGTTGAAATCCTGACAGATTGGATAGATCATAAATATGGCTGATTTTCTCTATGTTCAAGACTTCAATTGTTTTTGTGATCTACATCAAAGTTATAGAGGACATCTTGGGCTTTCCGGAATGCTAAAGAACGTCGAAATCGGAGTTCGTTTGACCCTCCAAATGTCTATTTTACGAGAGACTATCAAACTAAGTCCGGGTCTGCCCGACCAATCCGTCGACGGGTAAACATGTAGACGTCGACGGCTGCTCGAGAAATGGACACGAGATCACTTACACAAGCAGAGACGTCAACGGCCAACTCTAGACGTCGACGGCCAACTCTAGACGTCAACGGGTAGACTCTAGACGTCGACGGGTAGAAATTTCTGACTTCGAATACTTAAAGGTTGAACACTTAGACGTCGACGGGCAGGTATTTAGACGTCAACGAATCGATCAAGCTGGAGAAAAATATGAAGAAAACAAGCAGAGCCGTCGACGGGCAGACACTTAGACGTCGACGGCTAACAAAGTCAAAACGCCGACAGACCCACTTAAATGCTGTCATTCCACTATCAAACCCATTAAAAATACATTCCAGATATTCAGTAGAGAGGAGCCATAACTAAACCTCAGAGTTGTCTCCCTTTTTTCCTCAATGGCTCCTACTTTAGCTTATTTTATTCTTAAGATTCCTCACCTCAGATGGGCAGAGTTATGGAGGAGCAGTGGATTGTGGGCTGGCAGCTGGAGACAGAGATCCGAAAATGAAAAGAAGCAGCTGGAAAGTGGAGTGGGTTGAGTCTTTAAGTTTGCATCTTTTGCTGGGTTGAAGAGAACTCATTATCTTGTAATTTTCGTTTAAGCAAAATACTCTAGAACTCCAATCTATTATAAGATTCAATCACTTTGATCTGCATTTGTGAGATTCTTGTTCTTAATGCTTTCTTGTTCATTGATTGTTCTTCTATCTCCTGAGCTTTAAAGATGATTATCATGTTTATTATCTTGTCTTTTGGATTGCTGAGTTAATTAGTTGCAAATAATTGATTGAGTAGTTCATTAGCATGCTAATCTTTGAACTCCAAAGCTAGAGTTTGGTGACTTCTTAGAACTTGAGTAGCAAGAGGATGTTTTCACATCCAAAGAGATTTGAAGATGCAATTTGAATAATGAATGCTGGGTTCGTTATTGATTGTTGTTAGCTTTCATCTTTCACTAGCTTATCGCTCTTCTAGGCTTGAATTTGGATTGCTGGGATTCAAATTAGCCATAAGAGGAAGGATTAATAGTGAACCTGGATTCATGGTTAATCAACATTAGGAAAGATTCATGGATTTGAAGCTGGTTTCTAATCCATGGGGTTAACCAATTAATGAGAAGAATGTTTGGTCAGTGAATCAATGATCAAGTGCTAGGTTGAAAGATTGATCATATAATAGATTGGAGGCTTTGTTTTATCATGTATTGTATTATTTTTATCATTCTTGATAGATCCTTATATTTTATTTCCAACACCAATACAAAATCCCCTCTTTAAATTCTTGTTTAGTTTGATATATGCTTTGTGAAAGTAATGATAAATTGGATAGCTCCTTGTGGGATCGACCCTTGCTTCCCTAACTACATGTTAGAGTAGTGAGGTTATTTTTGGTGCTTTGCGACACGCATCACTTTCTCCAACTTGGTCCACACTCCCGCATATATTGGAGCCCGAGGAGCCACTCAATTACTTATCTCTCGTCTCGCATCCCATCCATATATTTATCATATATAAATATATATATTCAAAACATTTATGTTTAAAACATCTAAATACACACAAACCTTTAGATTTTAAAACCATCCCACCCTCTAAGAGGGCGTATCACAAAATAAAAAGTGTGTCGTGGATTACCCTTATCCCAAAACAGTTGTAAAACCTTTTTAAAAAAAAATTTATATTTTTGAAAACATTTAAAAACATTTGTCCCTAGTGGCTAAGCACTGAAAACAAAGTCACTCACAGTATTGGGAGAATCGTATACTCCCAAGCGCTCCATGTAGCTTAACCTCCAGAACATCGCCGCATTCGATTCACCTAGAGCCCTAATACACGGAAATATACATTAGCATTCATAACTAAATTTATGAATGCACCTATGAGGCTCTAATATGACCTATGACTGGGTTTGGATGCAATTCGGGGCTTAGAAAAGTGTCTGAGAGGTTTTGGGGTAAAAATTGGACACTTGAAGAAAAATTACGAAAATACCCCTTGGGACCCGTGGGCCCCACACTCAGGCTAGGCCCGTCGGGCCTAGCCCGGCCCGGATTCTAGGTCATGCAGGCCCTCTTGTGTGGTTGGGTCAGGCCTAGCCACGGATTGGGCCCAGAGAAGGCCCACCCGCGTGGTTGGGCCAAAATGGCCATGTCCCGCGCGGGACTAGTCCAAGTCCCGCGCGGGATTTGGCCAGGTGGTCTCTCCCGTGCGGGAGCTGCACACGAGCCTCGAGATCAGAGGCTTTTCCTCGATTCCCAAGCCCCTCTGTCCACCGATTTTTGTGAAATTCGAGATGGAGGTTCCTCTCACCTCCCACGACGCATTTACCGGAGCAGAAATGAGAATTACAAGCTCAAAGTTCCTAAATCTAAAATCTAAACTTAAAATCTAACTAAAAGCTGAAACTAGCTTTGAACTTGGATTTCTCCTAGACCAATACATGGATAAGCGTACAAACTTAGAAAAACGATGATCAAGGAGTTAAGAACAACTCACCAAGATCTCGCCTTGAACTTGCAGTCGGTTTGTCTTGATCGGCCAAAAGTCCAAAATTACTCCGAGAGAGCAGTTGAGAGAAAAGAGAAAGGAGAGAAGAGAGAAAGAGATAAAATGAGGGGGAGAGGCTCGGCCTCCCCCTATTTATAGGGGAGCCCGACACCGGGTCTACTCGGGCCTCGGGCCAGACTTTCTCTTCTCTTTTAAACCTCTCAAAACTTTAATCCTTGACCCGATCCACTGACCAATTCACCAATGGACGTCCAATCCATTGGCTATGGACTTAAAGAAGTCCACATTAGTGATTCCATGGATGGTCACCAATCTCATCTTCCAACTACGGCTTACCTTAAGTTTGACTTCTCTTCTGACTTGACACAGCCGGACCGACATATTGTTTAATTATTGCGTCATCTTGCACTATACCGTTCGTACGAAAAGGTCGTGCTAGGTTCGGGTGTGTCCAATTTGTTCCGGAAAATAAGGAGGTGAGCCTCAGCTTAAAGCAAGGACTACGCCAGCGGCATCATAGGAGTGTATATCCTCCCGAGTACTGTGAGTGGATGATTTCTTAGTACACTAAGAAATGTTTTATGAGTTTTATTAAATGCTTTATAAATATATTTTGATAATGTTTTGAGTATAAGCGGTATCTCTATATGAAATTGATTTGATAATGGCCTGTGTATTTTATTAAAATGTGATATTTGATTTGAGCATGCTAATTTCATGATATATATGACTCAGATATGACTTGATGAAAATATTTATGTATATATGATATTTGACTGATATTGGTGGGGCCAAGTTGGCCAATATTATGTGCTGCATGTAGAGTACTTGCCCATGGACCACCTAGTGAGAGGGGTGTGGGTAAGTGGCTGAGTACTCTATTGGTAGGCACATAGAGAAACCATTAGGGGACAGAGGATCATGACCTCCAGGCTGAATTATGAGATCACTGCAATGACACCACGCATAGTGACTCTTGCCAGCATTAAGAGAACAAACTATTGATCTGTGAATTGTTTATTATATAAATACAATGTGGAAAGCCCTTAATGGTCTAGATTGCTGATCTCAGTCTAGAGTAGTTTTTGGCAAGCCTACTTGTTTGGAGATGTATGTCAGGCCATGATTTGAGAATAATTATTTTTATAGAAATATGATTTCATCTAAATTGATATTAGTGTACTTATCCCAGATTTTGTTCGCTCACTGAGTATATCCCCATATCCTCACCCACCTCCCTCATTGTCTTTTTTCAGGTTTAGCATTGCTTTACGAATTCCTTTTTTGCCCTTGGTTCTCAATCGGGTGGCTTAGGATTATTTTCTGCTGTGCTTGGACCTTGTTATTTAGGTCCATCGTTTTATTCTTTTACATTAAGATCCACTGTTGTATTTTTTTTATTTGAGCTTTGGTTTTATTTTTGTAAACATGTTTTAAATAATATGTATATATATTTTTTGGTACTACCTTATCTTATTTGTGAAATTTAACTTGATGCATAACAGCCTTGCGTTGTCTTGGAGTGCATGCTGGTGTGCACGTACTTTGAGGTAACGCGGCGGTTGTCACTTGGCTGGACCGGCGGGTCGGGGTGTGACACTAACTTTGATAATAGCCATAGGTTTATAATTTCAAAAAACTCATCAATTATTCCAGTCTCTCCAATAATTTTTTTTTCACTCTATAATTCATCTTAATCAACTCATAGTCCTTAATTCATAATCCATGTGACTCTAAATGAATTCCCCAACAAATCTAGGAATTCTTCAGTGAGCTTTTTCCATTAATAAAAATTTCATATTTAATATCTGCATCAATTTACTTTATCAACTTCCTTGGTATTGCGTTTGGTACTCTTTTTGTACTTATGTACACAATCATATTACTTAATTAGCAAATCAACCACTTCACATTTTCTTCTTTTCAAGACAATTTCATCACCCTCCTTTGCTCTCTTATGGCCAATTCCAAAAATTCCCATTATTTACCTAAACACTTGAACAATCAAAACTTTTCCCACTTAATTTCATGTAGCTACCTTTTTCTTCTTCAACTTAGATTTGATGTCCTTTTTGTCACATAAGTTTATTACATTCAATTTTCAATCAATAGTTTATTTACTTAAATTTCTATTTTCATCATCCATCGCATATTCGTTTTTCCACCAATTTTATCTCATTTTCACATTCATATACAATTCACCACCAAGGTCACTATAACTTATTCTTATTAAGTTTCCCAACTACACTGAATTTCACTTAATCTACAATTATTATCCTCCATTAGTACAGCGTCAATTTTTGAATTATCTGACCCAATTAACCATAAGTAGCCCTCTGCCTTAAAATATTCAATTGCCTTCGTGCCCCATCCTTTGCAAGTACACATCATCAAAATTCTTCTTGCATCAATTCTATAATAGTCCGTTACTCATATAATCACATTTATTCATACTATCAATGCTATTTCATGTCAATTCCATCAATTCTCATTCATTCATTTCATAATTAATATCATTAATTATGCAATGTCATCTTTAGTCTTTAATTCTCTTCCTCCAATCAACTTACTTCTCTACACATATATATCCTTAATAGATCATATCATATGTCAACATTACACACTTATTATTATCAATTGCTAACATAATTTAACTTTAAGAACACTCAAACATTGGATTGGTTTGGGGAAAATTGGTTTCCTTCTTACTTACCTCTCTTTTAGGCAAAGTCAATGAATATAATCTACCTTATAACATTTAGAATATTCCTTGATTTATTAACATACTTCTCCACATATTTTCTTGTAATCTCTATGTATTTCAATCTATTTACAATTCTCTTACCTTCGAAAAATATACTAGGCAAAGGTGTACTTTTACCTTGAAGATTGTAAACTTCAAAGGAGTTTAATAGGCTTATTTTTAAAAACATTCACCTCTCAATTTCATTTTCGAATTTGACCTAATAAGGGTCCAAGTTTTCTCCTTATACCACAATTTCTTTCCTTGTTCATTGAGGTCAAATATTGTACTTCTCTTAGCAATATTGACGAATTTCATAGTAAAGGAATTGTTAGAGGCCATACAATATAGGAGAAACGATAGCTTATAGGGGTGTAACGGCCTCCAATACGGTAAGTGAGAAAACTTGTTATTGGGCTTGTTCACATTCCAAAATGTGCACTATACATACACCAACACTCATCGTGCTTTTGAAACGTCTCAAACATCAGAGACGGTATTAAATGGGGGGTTTTCAATAAACTAGTAGAAATTGTTACCTACGAAATTCTAATTTAGGTCACAAAGCAAGGAAAGTCAGAAAACACTATCAACCTTGCCCCAAGGTCCATAGGAAGTTTGGTAAACATTTGAAAAATGTTTAAAACATTTACAAACGATCAATGTAATCGCATGACTGCTTAGTCCTAAAATCAATTATGGCTTGGGTATCAGTATCTAAAGGTAACCTAAAGGGTTTAATATTAATAGTAAGACATAAGCTACATACGAGCTTAGAAATTAACTTGACCGGACTTGGATCCACTCAGCATTTTATAAAATTTTCAGAAAACTAATTTAAAACACTGTTTAACAAAAAATAAAGCTTTGATACCAATAAAATTGTCACATCCCGGTCTGAAGGTCAAGAATGTGATAATCGCCGCATGCCACGAATTATGAATAGCGCACTTCATCCACAACTCGAAGCTTGCAAGGCTTATAACATCTCGAACCCATATAATAAATTAATTTTAGCTTGTCATGCAAGATGGAGAATAAATTATAAAATATTTATACAGTTCAAAACTTGAATGAAAATAGTTATTTTATAAAGTCCACACATTCATGTATTCTTACACATGTATAGAAGTTGGAGAACTCTTCTCAATTATGTTCATAAACAAAACATAGGTAACTTTCACATGTTACCAAAACAGTCTTTTAATTTGAGAAACATAAAAAAATGAAAGTCTAGAAATAATTCAAACTATGCCAATGGATCCAATAGTAAGAGTGTATAAATCATACAAAGGGCAGTCCAGAGTCAAGTCTTGATGCCTAGCAATATACACTTTTTGCACAATTTACTATCCGAAAAATAGATTTTTTAAAAATAAGATGAGTATGTGGATTATACTCAGTGAGTGGAACAAGACCAATCTTTAAACAAATAAAGTGGAGATATATTGTCATGCCCTGACCAGCCCTGGTCGGCCACGTGGCGACAACCACGCTGCCTCTAAGTACGTGTTGGTCGGTCACGCACCAAAAGCACCGTAAGGCATAGAAATGGACATCATCACTGCAAAACAACTAAAACTTTAATTAGAAATCATTTAATAAAATAATAAAATTTAAAGCAATACCAGTGGATTAAATTAAAGGAATACCTATGCAACAGAAACTACTAAGCCTATGCCACCGACATCTCCTAGTGAGTCTCTGATCTATCTGCTGACCCCGTACGCGGATCTGTATCCATCCACATTGGATACAGGTGAGTGACAGAGGTTCAATGAATCTCCATCGGGGTTAGGGAAAATAGTGATAATCCAAAATATAATAAAAATAAAATAAATAAACTTGTTTTCAAAGTCTCTTTTATAATTCTCCAAATGAGAATTAGATTTAAAACTTTTAAAATAAAAATATACTAAACGGGCTGGCATCTAATACACTGAATGTACAACTAGCTGATCGTATGCCTTACTGCACCGAGGACTATGTTTTTTCTTTTTAAATCCATTTTCTATTATTCTCTTTCACTAGCCCGTTCCTTCGGTGGTGCCCATCGCTATCGTGGAACACAGCTACCTTGAGTCTTGGCGAGCTTCCCTACGTGCCTCTCCCAAGGTCTCCACTCACCGTGCCCCTCAAAAGGCGGTCCACGGCTACTTATCTGCATGCTACTCAGACTCGGTCCACGTTCCCCTATATCGAAGCCTCGAGGAAACCACTCAGTCTCTCTCTCGCATCCCATATATATATATATGTTTTGTATACATATATATATTTATATATATGTATACAAAACATATATATTTAAAACATGTAAAAACACACACAAACCTTTATATCTCTTTAAAATCATCCCACCCTCTAAGTGGGTGTATCACAAAATAAAAGTTTGTATGGTGGATTACCCTTATCCCAAAGCACTTGTAAAACCTTTGGAAAACAGTTTATCTTTTAAAAACATTTTACCCTAGTGGCTAGGCACTGAAATCTAAGCCACTCATAGTATTGGGAGGTTCGTATACTCCGAAGCGCTCCATGTAACTTTAACCTCCGGAGCATCGCCGCACTCGATCATCCGGAGCCCTAGTTGACACACCCAGACCTAGCACAACTTTTGGTACGAACGGAATAGTGTAAGATGGCGTATTAATCAAACAATATATCGGTTCGGATGTGTCTAATTAAGAAGGGAAGTTTAAATTAGGATAAGACGGAGTTGGAAGATAAAGTAATTAACCGTGCATGGAAATTAGTAAATACCAAAAAGACCTCCAATTAAGTCCCTAGAAATTTATTATGGGCCCCGTTGGCACAAGAAATCAAAGGATTTAGCCAACGGGTAAAAATGGAAGAAAATTGAAAAAAGGGAAAAAGTTTGACCCGGGGCCCGAGTGGCCCCGGCGTCGGGCTCCCCTATAAATAGCGGAGGGGGGCCGAACCTTTCTTCATTTTTTTTTGTTTTCTTTTCTTTCTTTTTCTTCTTTTCTCTCTGGAGCCGACCGGAGGCATTTTGGACAATTGGCAAATCGGGACAGTCCGGCCATCAGATCAAGGTGAGTTTCCAGTACGTTGTTCTTCTCACCTCGATCTACGTTATGTTAAGTTTGCATGCACATCCATGTATCGGTTTAGCCTAGATCGCAGTTTTCAGCTTTTAACCGGTTGATTAAGGTGAGTTTTTAGTAGGTTATAGTACTCACCTTAATCTAAGTCATATTCCAGTTTTTACGCATTTCTGTGCACCAGGTGTGAATAAATCGGAGATTTAGTCAATTTGGGCTAAATCTTAGTCTACGGGAAAATTGGACCGATATTTCTCGTTTCTGCCTCGGCGTATCCGTCGTGGATGCCATGAGGACCGCCTCTCTAAGTTTGTACGTTGAAAGGAGAAGAAACGAGTGCGAAAACTGGGGGAGAGACCGGCCGAAGAACTGGCTGATCGAGTCCCTGTTTAAATATTTTTATATAATATTATTATATTAAAAGATATTTATATATTATATTAATATATTTAGATATTTATATATTATATCATTATAATGTATAAATATCTCATAGGAGGGCTTTTTGGGTCCGATTTCGAGTAAAACATGGCCCAACCCGTGTGGAGCCCAACCTAGTCAGGGTGTGGGGCCCACGGGCCCCCGGGGGCATTTTAGTAATTTTTCGTCGAGAGTCCGATTTTAGCCTCGAAACCTCCCGGACACTTTTCTATGTGCCTGGCCCAGCCCGAGTGGGCGTCCCATGGACCACCAGGGGTATTTTCGTAATTTTTCATTAAGTGTCCAATTTTTACCCCATAACCTCCTGGACACCTTTCTAAGCCCCGAATCACATCCAAACCCAATCGTAGGTCATATTAGAGCCTCATAGGTGAATTCATAAATTTAGTTATGAATGTTATCGTATATTTCATGTATTAGGGCTCCGGGTGAATCGAATGCGGCGATGCTCCGGAGGTTGAGCTACATGGAGCGCTTGGAAGTATACGAATCTCCTAATACTGTGAGTGGCCTAGACTTCTTTGTTTAGCCACTGGGGAAAAAGGTTTTTAAAATGGTTTTTAAAACATAAATGTTTTCAAAAAGGTTTTGGGATACGGGAAATCCACCCACACGCACTTGTTTGTGATATACCCACACAGTGAGTGGGATGTTTTAAAAAGAAATATAAACTTATGTGTGTGTGATTTATATGTTCTAAATACAAATGTTTTATACGTATATATATAATTTTTCAAATATTATTATTATGATTATTGAAGGTACGATGCCCTTGGGAGATGAGTGATTGAGAGGGTTCCTCGGAGCTCCAATTTGCGGGGGCGTGGACCGAGTTTGAAAGCATGCATGATACTTAGCCGTGGACCGTCTATGGAGGGGCACGGTGAGTCTAGCCTGGTTGGGAGAGGCGCGTAGGGAAGCTCGCCAGAGCTCCAGTTCCATGTGTTCCACCACAGCGAGGCACCACCGAGGGAAAGGACTAGAGAGATAGAAAAGAGAAAATAATTATAAATGAGAAAAGAGATAGCCCTCAGTGCAGTGAGGCGTAAGGCAACCGACGGGTCGTGCCTCCAGTATGATAGGTATGTCAGTCCATTTGAGATTTATATATTTATTTATTAAAGAGTCTTTAAAAGAGTTTTCAAAAGAAATATATATATGTTATTATTATTTATTTTGGATTTTCCTGTTTTCCCTAACGATGGTGGAGATTCATAAAACCCCTGTCACTCACCTATATCCAATGTGGATGGATGCAGACTCGCGTGCGGAGTCAGCTATAGAAAGGAGGCTCACTAGGAGACATCGGTGGCTTAGGTTTAGTAGTTTTCCGTTGCCTAGGTATTTCTTTCAAATTAATCCACTGGTGCACGTTTTAAGTTTTATTATTTTATTAAATGATTTCTAATTAAAATTTTAGTTTTGTTTTGCAGCGATGATATCCATTTCAATGCCTTGCAGTGCCTCGGATGCATGGCTGCAGACACGAACTTCGAGGTAGCACGGCGGTTGCCAAGTGGCCAGCCTGGGCGGGTCGGGGCGTGACAATTTGATTGGTATCAGAGCATTTAAAAGATTTTGACGATTTTCAAAACCTATAAAATATTTTCAAAATGTTTTAAATGTTTTTTGAAACCAGTGGATTAAATAGGTTTAGAACTCCAGTGTTCGAGTATGTAGCTACTCGAAAGCGTCGTAAATAATCATACCTACTCTTAGAATACCTTTCTTTAGCAGCAAGCCACCAAATAGAGTTCTTGAGTGTGGTCTTAAGTGAGAAAACATCACGACCACCTTCTTTCTTGAGATTCGTGCAAGCAAGGCACATTTTCCAAGAAACCCCCAAACTCAAATTTTCAGCTCTTAATATTCCTTCTCCTCGATAGCTAAATGGTGCAAGGGATGGTGTTTCCCTTGAGATGACGAGATAGGTGATATCTTATCTACTCTCCCTTGGTAGCCTAGTTAGAGGCTTACCAGTGGAAACTGGCTTGATGCCCACAACCTTCGATGTTCAATCTTTGAAGTTGTGAACATCGAGACTCGCTAGTAAAGCAGCGAGTTTGAATGTAAATTAGATGCGTTTCCCCATTCTTTACACTAGTGATGTGTAAGACTTGGGAGGAAATGATGCGACGAGAATGAGGTAAGGGGCCAAGGTGGGGCCTAATGTGCGTGAACGCTAACTCCACTTCTCTCATTTTCTACAACATTGGTGTGTAGCCTAGAAGTGAGAGTTGGGTTAGAGTGAGAAAAACAAAGAGATACGAGATCACAGACGATGAAGTCCTAAAAAAAAATTTCAAAGGGTGAGGTATATCATTCAAAGGAAAGGATAAGGAATTGTGCGGACTTCGATGGGGATGGCACCCCTCAAATTTATACCAAAGTCGAAGAGGAAATAGTGGAGATGTAGAAATTACTAGAAGAATGCTCTGAGAAGTGGGCAAGTGGTGAGAGAGGAGTTGCAGCAAGGACTAGCTGACTTCTTTTGTACTTACACAGTGGTGCGTGAGTGGCGAAAGAACAGGGGGTATTGGTGGACAAAAGAGAGTTCGTTTGGAGTCAATCGAGGAGAAGCATCCAAGGAAATTGAAAGAAAAAGAGTAAGCCAAGATCCCAAGAAGTGGGATATGGGAAGATCACATGAGGATGTGAAAGGACTGATAAGAGAAAAAAACCCTAAAGGATTCAAGGATGACAAGAAGGAAGAGTAAGGAAGGAAGAACAAGAGAGAAGCCATTCTTGGGAAACGATGAGGGGGAATAAGGCAAGAATGATAAAATGGACAATGAGGAGAGAATGAAAAGAGATCACATCCAAGTGGTCAAGGAGTGGTATGTCCGTTACTACTTGTTTGACCATTGGATACCAATGTTAAAAAGGATATTGGAGAAAGAAGAGAAAGGAAATGAAGATGGAGGAAATGGAATAAAGAGAAAGATAAGTTGTAAACCTCCACTCCTAAGAGATTAAAAGTGATGAAACCTTCACTATTGGGAGATAAAGAGAGTAAAGATGAGGAGACCTCCAAAGGATAATAATAGATGACCTTGAGGAAATTAATGGGAAGTAAGCAAGCGAAAAGAATGGGATCCACGACAATAATGATAATGCCTGCATAAGTGCTAATGGAAGGTATGAAGAGAATTTTCCTCAGGTATCGTGAAAACATCACCAGAAGGAACTGGTGAGAAAGAAGAAAGGAAAAGAGAAGAAAAGCAAACCCTTAAACAAAGGATAAAGAAATGTCGTGATGTAGTGCGGAGGCTTTCTTAATGAGGAAAGAAAGCATAAGGACCCTAGGTAAAAGAAGATCCTAGGCTAATAAAAGAAGAACAAGGCTTAGAAGAAAGAAAGACTTAGTTCAGTTGATGAACTAAGTATAGGCTGATTAGGAATAGAGCCTTAAAAGAAGAAAAGTATAACCTATCACTAGAAAACTATAACCTTGAGTAGCGATAATTCCATAATCAACCATAGGTTAATAGCTCCAAATGACTGACTAGGATTAGTAAAAGGATAAGACTAGGAATTAGGGTTAGAAACAAAACCTAGGTAGATAACTCAGGGACAGGTTGTAGAAGAAGGAATTAAAAGGGGAATTAAAAGAAACCTAGAAAGAGGACTAAGAAAGACCTAATGAATAAAAGCAAGTAAAAGATTTAGAAACGGATGCTAGTTAAAGAGAGTCGAGCATAATGAACCCCGAACTCGAGCCAAGTCAAGGCACTACATCATAAAACGAATAAGTCAAAGGAAAAGAAAGAATAAACAAGGATTATTGGAGGCCAGAATTGAGGAGTAAAAAAGGGGTCAAGGATATGAATTGGTTAAAGGAAGAGGAAACCCCCGACTACGTGATTGTGGAAGAAGATAACAAAAAGGGTTAAATGTGTGAATTGATGGAAAAGAAAGGAAAGGAAAACCCCTGATTAGTTAGATGATAAAAGAAGAAATAAAGAGGTTGGATAGAAAGAAAAATTGGAGAAAATATAAGAGAAGGAGCACTCGTAGAAAACGAGTGAATGGGGATTATACAAGTAATGAGATAAAGGAAGGAAGAGGAAAAGGACAAATAAAGGAATAAGGATACCAAAGCACGGTAATACAAAACAAGAGCGAACGAAGGATACGAATAATGATGATCATGATGGGAATTATAAGGAGATTACAAACTAATTGATGAGGAAAGTGGATTGACCTAAGTAAGAGTCAAAAAAAGGAATAAGGATAAAACAAGGATGAATAAGGTGATAATTGAAACTGGAGAAGACAAAAAGGTGATTAAGTATAAACCAGAATAATGGTTGGAACCAAAAAGAGAGGAGAGGATGAGATCAGAGAAGTAAAGTGAGATAAAGGAATCGAGGTTAAGGAGTCAAGGAACAAAAATGATAAGTTAAATCTTTTAGAAGAAGGAGAGTAAGCTAACTTTGAGGATTACCTCCCCAAAGAATGATAAGTGAAGAAAGGATGTGGGAGATGAAGTCAAACCAAGCTAAGATAGAATTAGCTTGGCGTGGGCAAGATAGTGAGGCAATGGAAGATAGAGAAAGGTCTTGTCCATGATAAATAAACCATGGTATCAAAAGACAAAGGAGATATAGCGGGAAATCAAAGGCATCAAAAGCCAAGAACGGCTGAAATAAAGGAAACCCATACGTGAAAAGCAAGAGATGAGAGAACTGAGATAGAAAAGGTGATAAGAGAGAAAACCTCGAGTACTCAAAGGAAAGAGTATGAGGATAAGGAAAGAATTAATCAAGCTCATTAACTTCTATGAGCACAACCAGTATGAGCAGCAGAAAAAGAATTCTAACACCCAAGAGAATCAAAGGTGTTAGAAGAAAAGAGGAATAAAGATGATGATGATGAAGGAAGTCAGAGAAGAAAGCAAAGAGAGGGAAATAATGAAGTCAAGGTAAAGGAAACCTTGGATAAGACGTGAAAGATCACGTAAATCAAGGTAAAGGAATATGGAAAAGAGAATGGATACGGAGATGACCTTAAGGATAAAGGATATGGAGATTTCAAGAACTGCAGACAATGCCAAGAAGTGGCAACCGACCTAAAAGAAGGGCAGAATCGAGTAAAGGGACGATAAACCATAAGAAGAAGAAGCATGAAGATAAAGAAGCTACGAAAGGTGCCACACAAGTATAACGTGCATGAAACGCGTTGATCCGCGTTGGTTGGGAAGTAAAAGAAAATGTGGACCCCACAATGGACGTGGGTGGATGGAAAGGAAGAAAAGGTTAGAGAAGGGGATAAGGAAACCCCAGATAGTACTGTTGATGAAATGAGGAAAAGAAATCAACCATTAGCATTAAAGCCAAGGTGAAGGAAAAAGGTCAAAAGGAAGATAAATACGCGGTACCTCCTGAAGTGGGTACCTTAAGAAAATAAAAGTTAAGGAATGCCTAAAAGGCAAGAAAAGTGGTATAGATGGGTATGAGATCGAGGCTCAAGTGTGAACGATTTGGGAGCCATGTGAAGCGTCCCTATGTGAGAAAGGATCAGAGATCGAGATCTTGAGGATCTTTGTGATGACCACTCGAAAGGACCGGCCTAATGTGTGATTGGGGTGTGCATGAGACCACCCAGAGTTCCCCATCCCAGAGAGGATGAGAGATGAGATGTGATGGGCCATGGGCCTTGTATGTGATATGATGGGCCGAGGGTCCTATTTGTGATTGTAATGGGCGGTTAGAGAGTGGGGCATGATCTCTGATTCCTCTGTTATGATGCGGCCGAGTGTGGGCCAGTGTATATAAGAGCTCGACTCATACGCCATGAAAAGAGAGAATGAAGTCAGAGGCGAAATGAGGAAGCGAAACCAAGGTAGAGGGGAAAGACAATTAACTCACCGCATCCTCGCTGTGAAGGCGAGGGAGTTAAACTAAGGTCTTTCCCGATAGCTTGGTTACAAAGATGAATACAAGACCACGAAACGACGAGGGATGCGCCAGAGAATAGCCTCAAAGCAAGAGGCAGTGGTAATGAAAAAGGAGACGGAATTCCTGAGAAGAGTAAGAAATGTGGAACCTCAGAGGTAACAAAAGGATCGTCTCGTCAAGAGAGACTTGGAGGATGAGACAAGAACAAAGCGAGAAGATCGAGTAAACACGAATGGAGTGAAGAAAGCCTAACCCATGAATAGGTAAGGGTAGGCTATATTAAGGAAAAGATGAGGTTCAAACTCAAGAGTGGAAGAGTGAGGAAACCACTCTTGAGGAAGAGAATGATCAGAGTGCGCTGCAGAAGCGTGGTGAACCTCAGCGGTGATTAATGATGTGAACCCTATTCGAAAACGAAAGGAGGGCTTCGAATGGAAGCCAAATCTCCCCAAGCTACCTTATTTAATTTCGAGGACGAAATTTTTAGAAGGAGGGGAGAGTTGACACACCCGGACCTAGCACAACTTTTGGTATGAACGGAATAGTGTAAGCTGGCGTATTAATTAAATAATATGTTGGTCCGGATGTGTCTAATTAAGAAGAGAAGTTTAAATTAGGATAAGAAGGAGTTGGAATATAAAGTAATTAACCGTGCATGGAAATTAGTAAATGCCAAAAAGACCTCCAATTAAGTCACTAGAAATTTATTATGGGCCCCGTTGGCACAAGAAATCAAAGGATTTAGCCAACGGGTAAAAATGGAAGAAAGTTGAAAAAGGGGAAAAAGTTTGACCCGGAGCCCAAGTGGACCTGGCGTCGGGCTCCCCTATAAATAAGGGAGGGGGGCCGAACCTTTCTTCATTTTTTTTTCTTTTCTTTTCTTTCTTTTTCTTCTTTTCTCTCTGGAGCCGACCGGAGGCATTTTGGACAATTGGCAAATCGGGACAGTCTAGCCATCAGATCAAGGAGAGTTTCCAGTATGTTGTTCTTCTCACCTCGATCTACGTTATGTTAAGTTTGGACGCACATCCATGAATCAGTTTAGCCTAGATCGCAGTTTTTAGCTTTTAACCGGATTAGAACTTTAAACTCAAAGAAGCGGATTTCAGGCCGGTGGATTAAGGTGAGTTTTTACTAGGTTATAGTACTCACCTTAATATACGTCATATTCCATTTTTTACGCATTTCTGTGCACCGGGTGTGAATAAATCTGAGATTTAGTCAATTTGGGCTAAATCTCGGTCTACGGGAAAATTGGACCGATGTTTCTCGTTTCTGCCTCGGCGTATCCATCATGGATGCCATGAGGATCGCCTCTGTAAGTTTGTACGTCGAAAGGAGGAGAAACGAGTGCGAAAATCGGGGGAGAGACTGGCCGATCGAGTCCCTGTTTAGATATTTTTATATAATATTATTATATTAAAAGATATTTATATATTATATTAATATATTTAGATATTTATATATTATATCATTATAATGTATAAATATCTCATAGGAGGGCTTTTTGGGCCCAATTTCGAGTAGAACTTGGCCTAACTTGTGTGGGGCCCAGCCTAGTCCGGGGGTGGGGCCCACGGGCCTCGGGGGCATTTTAGTAATATTTCTTTGAGAGTTTGATTTTAGCCCCGAAACCTCCCTAACACTTTTCTATGTGCTGGGCCCAGCCCGAGTGGACGGCCCATGGACCCCCAGGGGTATTTTCGTAATTTTTCATCAAGTGTCCAATTTTTACCCCAGAACCTCCTGGACACTTTTCTAAGCTTCGAATCACATCCAAACCCAGTCGTAGGTCATATTAGAGCCTCATAGGTGCATTCATAAATTTAGTTATGAATGCTAATGTATATTTCATGTATTAGGGCTCTGGGTGAATCGAATGCGGCGATGCTCCGGAGGTTGAGCTACATGGAGCGCTTAGAAGTATACGAATCTCCCAATACTGTGAGTGACCTAGACTTCTTTGTTTAGCCACTGGGGAAAAAGGTTTTTAAAATGGTTTTTAAAACATAAATGTTTTCAAAAAGGTTTTGGGATACAGGAAATCCACCCACACACACTTGTTTGTGATATACCCACATAGTGAGTGGGATGTTTTAAAAAGAAATATAAACTTATGTGTGTGTGATTTATATGTTCTAAATACAAATGTTGTATACGTATATATATAATTTTTCAAATATTATTATTATGGTTATTGAAGGTACGATGCGCTTGGCAGATGAGTGATTGAGAGGGTTCCTCGGAGCTCCAATTTGTGGGAGCGTGGACCGAGTTTGAGAGCATGCATGGTACTCAGCCATGGACCGCCTATCGAGGGGCACGGTGAGTTGAGCCTGGTTGGGAGTGGCGCGTAGGGAAACTCGCCAGAGCTCCAGTTCACTGTGTTCCACCATAGCGAGGCACCACAGAGGAAAAGGGCTAGAGAGATAGAAAAGAGAAAATAATTATAAATGAGAAAAGAGATAGCCCTCGGTGCAGTGAGGCGTAAGGCGACCGACGAGTCGTGCCTCCAGTATGATAGAGATGCCAGCCCATTTAAGATTTATATATTTATTTATTAAAGAGTTTTTAAAAGAGTTTTCAAAAGAAAAATATATATATGTTATTATTATTTTATTTTGGATTTTCCTGTTTTCCCTAACCCTGATGGAGATTCATAAAACCTCTGTCACTCACTTGTATCCAATGTGGACGGATGCAGATTCGCGTGCGGAGTCAGCTATAGAAAGGAGGCTCACTAGGAGACGTCGGTGGCTTAGGTTTAGTAGTTTTCCATTGCCTAGGTATTTCTTTCAAATTAATCCACTGGTGCACGTTTTAAGTTTTATTATTTTATTAAATGATTTCTAATTAAAATTTTAGATTTATTTTGCAGTGATGATATCCATTTCAATGCCTTGCGGTGCCTCGGATGCGCGGCTGCAGACACGAACTTCGAGGTAGCGCGGCGGTTGCCAAGTGGCTGGCCCGGGCGGGTCGGGGCGTGACACTAGTACACAGAAAAACGTGTTAGCATTCATAAACAATTATGAATGCACTTGTGAGGCTCTAACATGACCTACGAGGGTGTTTGAAAGTGTTTCAGGGCTTAGAAAAGTGTCCGGGAGGTTCCGGGATAAAAATCGGACACTTGACAAAAAAATTACGAAAATGCCTCGGGAGCCTATGGGCCCCATGCCCAGACTGGGCCGGGCCCCTCGTGGGTTTGGGACTAAAAGGCCACCAGCGTAGGTTTGGGCCAAGTCCCACGCGAAATTGAGCCTTAAATGCCACTCCCGCAATATATATATATATTATATTAATATAATATTAATATATATAAAAATATCTAGACAGGGACTCGGTCAGTCCTTTCCCCGTTTTTGCACCCGTTTCTCCTCCTTTTGACGTACAAACTTGGGTAGGTGGTCCTCATGGCATTCATGACAGATTCACTGAAACAGAATCGAGAAACACCAGTCCAATCTCCGTAGATGTGAGATCTAAACTTAAATTAACCAAACTCAGATCTACTCTAAATCAGTGAACAGAAATATGTGAAAACATAGTATGACGTAGATTTAGGTGAGTATGATAACATAATGAAAACTCACCTTATTTCGCCTGCCCAATATTCTTAGATCTAATATTTAAATTTAAATTGTTCAAAAACTTTAAACTCAGATCTACCCTAAAACGATGCATGGAAATGGGTGAAAATTTAATATAACGTATATCGAGGTGAGTAGAATGACATATTAGAAACTCACCTTGATCTGACGGTCGGATTGTCCAGATCTGTGAAAAGTGCAAAATGCCTTCGTTTAGCTCTAGAGAGAAAAGAGATAAAGAGATAAAAGAAAGAAAAAGAAAATTAGAAATGAGGAAAAGGTTCGGCTTTCCCCTATTTATAGAGGAGCCCGACACCGGGTCTACTCGGGCCTGGGTCAGACCTTTTACCCTTTTTCTAATTTCTTCCATTTTCACCCGTTGGGTAATTCCTTTGATTTCTTGTACCAACGGGGCCCATAATTAATTGTTAGGGACTTAATAGGAGGTCTTTTTGGCATTTACTAATTTTCATGCATGGTTAATTATTTTATCTTCCAACACCATCTTATCATAATTTCCACATCTCTTCTTAATCAGACACATCCAGACTGACGTATTATCCACTTAATACGCCATCTTATACTATTCCGTTTGTACGAAAATGTCCGATTAGGTCCGGATGTGTCATAAAATAATCTTAAAGTTATAAATTAGAAATGTTCAATAACTCATGAAAATATTTAATTATCGGTTTGTCCGTATATAAATGGTTTCTTTTCCCAAAAAAGAGAAAATTTAGGTAAAAACTTAAGAATTTCATAACTTGGTAATGAATCAAAGTAAGTAGTAAATCACAGCTTTGGAAATTAATTTTTTTTTGTTTTTTTTTTGTGCTTACCAAGTCTATCTCAAACAAAAAAGGTAAAGCACGTAAATTCTTAGAAATTGGAAATCCATATATCCAATATTTCAAAAAATAGTTTGATTATTTCAAAGATTCATAATTTGAGGTCGAATGAAAGCAAACAATAAAATTTTAAAAAGATTTATTTTATCCTTTTGGTTTGCCAAAAACCATACTAAAATTCACATCCGGTTAAGATGGAATCTGAGTCCGTCGAGGAATCACAAGTTTCATCTAAGTTCATCAAAAGCCCAACCTCTACGTTGGCACGGGCCTTCACCACGAGTGGTGCGTGGCTATATCTGCCGTACTCTCACAAGGATCAAATAATCAAATATCAATGTGCATAATTAACCCCTGTCTCACTCCATCCCTTGTAGGAGTTAACTGCTTACTCAAACTGCCTCCACAAGGTCGGACCGTGAGAAGCGCTATTACGGTGACTAACATCTCATCCTCCACAATCATAATGTAAAACAACATAGTTCAATCGTATGCCATTTGGCCAACTAGCCCATTATTAAAATCAATTTCAACTATATCGATTTCCATCGATTTCACCACATAATATAAACATTTGATTGTAAAACTTTTAAGATAGGTCAATCCATGTCAAGATCATAAATAACCATCATAAATCAATTTAAATTCGAGGAATCAAACCTTTTGTAGTTGAAAGCTAATTTCAATAATAAAAAATTTTAAATCATTCAAACTTAAATTTAGGTCCAATAAAGTCCCATTCACTGGTTGGGAAGGGTTGACACTCCCACTATACCGAACGTTCCTTTCCTTGGAAGGCGACTCATCACCTAGATATGTTTATATTTGGGTAATGCGTTAGCACATAGCAATGAAAAAGGTTGTTAGATGAGGTAAGGATGCAAAACGCATACTTTACTAATTACTAATTTGAGTTCTAAATGGTGGTTTTGCATTCTAGGGCTTAGATAAATGAAGTTAGGGTATAATGAAACTTGCTTGTAGACTTAATTTGATGTAATTACGTAAAATTAGAAATTTGGATGATTTTACCCCTAGAAGATAGAATTTCGGTTAATGGTTTTTTTTTTAAATAGGGAAATTTAGCCGTTTTGATTCCCCAAGGTTCATACATGTTGCTAAAGCACGAAAATTACAGGGAAGCCAAATTAATATGCTTACAATATGGTTTAAAACAAAATGCTTAAATTTTCCTAGACTTGAAATTGGTTATTTTTCTCCATGAAACTTCCATGATTAAACTAACCATTCATATTAATTTCCGACTATATTTATAACTTGTTTACTCCTTAAATGGCATCCAATTAACTCTTTATACTCTGCGTGTCAAAGATAACTTCATTATAATATAAATTAGGCTTATGTAAATATAAAACCAAATTTCTTTCTATTATTTTCTTGATCTATATTTCTTTCTAATCTTATCAAATTATTATTTATAGAATAAGATGTCAGTGCTCTTTAGTAAAATACTATACTTTATCTAGGATGGTATTTTACTACATAATCCATCTAATTAGGTAATAGCCCTATTTAAGGAGCTTTTCATTAAATTAAATATTTCTAATTTCGATTAAGCATCTAAGAATACAAATTACTAATTTACATCCTAGCCTTATTAATTAAAATGTCCTAGGGTTTTGGAGTCATAAACTATTTTAAATATGCATGAATATAATTCACAAAATAAAAGCTTTTAAAGAGAATTCACATACCTAAATGGAAGTAGAGAGAGAAAAGAGAAGAAATTTCCTTTAAACCTTTGTAGAAGTGAAATTAAATTTGCTTGAAGACACCTAAAAGCTAACACTTGAAATTCTTTGATGAAGTATTTAGTTTCTAGGTTTGATGGAGGTTTTCTTGGTTAGAAAAGTTTGATGGAGGATTTTTGCAGAGATAGTAGATTTGGAAGTTGGAGAAATGAGTACAAATTTGAAGTTGGAAGACAAATTTGGAGGAAGAAAAATGAAAGGTGAGGTTCGGCCATAACATGGAAAAAGGAAGAAAGGCAAGAAAATTTTTATCTTGAAAACTCTTGTCTTCTCTAGAAAAATCAAGACATCCTTGAAATGATAGAAATACCCTCCATCAATTTTATAAATTCTGATTATGTCCCATGAAAGAAATCAGCAAATTAGAAATTTTATGAAATTAATTAAAAACTAGGTTACTCCATAAAAATAAGGTCAACTAGTCAAAATAACTATCCCATTTGACTATCTAGGAGAATTTACTCTAAGAAGCTAAAATACATTGTTAAGTTTTGTAAGGGTAAAATGGTAACAATACATTAGATTTTTATGCAAGAACTTGGCAGTTCTCAAGTATTAACAGTGTATAACAACATGGAGGCCTCCAAAATTATAAGAAAAATCATTTTCAATGTCAATTTATAATATTCATTTATTTACGAAAATGCCATTGGATATTGCGACATTTTCTTCTGCAATATTTTCCTTCAATGAGGATGTTCAGAAAAATGTTGTGATAGTTTCGAATATTCTAAGACACATTAAAGAAGATAACTGGGTGATTTGAAAAGTCATTTACACCCTCAATGAGATGTATAAAATTTTTGAAAAATAATACAAAAGGTTGACTTTTACTTCCTACGTCAAAATTTGCTCTAGATATTTTGAAGCTTAATTCTTCGAAATAGGAAAAATTTCACTAGGTAAAAGTTGTTCTTATTATCAATAAGAACACATCTACACACATATCAAGTACAAAACCTTCATTATAATAGTTTATGGCTCCAAACTAGACTAATTGAAGACTAGGCATTACACAAGTGGTCTGAGCAGAGTACGCTATCCAACCAAGTAGCCGTGGACCACCTATGAAAGGGACATGGTGTAGCTCTAGCCCTAGAATAGCCTTGTTTGGAGCTGTAGACTTAGGTAATGGGGGTTTTTATATTTAGTATATATGTAGAGGTATTCCTAGTAAGAATAAGAATAATTTTTACCTAGTGAAATTTATCTCATTTTGAAAAATTAGGTTTCCAAATAGCTAAGGCAAATTTTGACATAGGAAGTAAAAGTCAACTATTTGTATTATTTTTCAAAAATTTTGTATATCTCATCGAGAGCATAAATGGCTTTTCAAACCACCCAGTCATCTTCTTCACTGTGTCTTAGAATATTCGAAGATATCACAGCATTTTTTGAACATCCTAAGTTAGAGAAAAAAATTACAGAAAAGAATGTCGTAAAACTCAATGGCAATTTTTGAAAATATTAGTAAATTTACAAATTGAATTTTTAATCATCGAAAATGATTTTTTTTATAGTATAGGAGAACGTCATGTTGTTATACACTGTTCAAACTTGAAAACTGCCAAATTGTTGCATAAAATTATCTGGTGTACATTTCCATTTTTACCCTTAAAAAACCTAACAATATATTTGAACTTCCTAGTAAACTCATTTAGATACTTAAATTGAATAGTTCTTTTGACTAATTGACCTTACCTTTATGGAGTAACCTAGTTTTTAATTAATTTTATAAAATTCCTAACTTACTCATTTCTTTCATGGGACATAATTGGAATTTACAAAATTGATGGAAGGTAATTTTTTCATTTTAAGGGTATCTTGACTCTCCTAGAGAAAACAAGACTTTTCAAGACAAAAATTTTGTTGCCTTCCTTTTTCCATGTTATAGCCCAATCTTACCTACCATTTTTCTTCCACCATTTTCCTTTCTTCCAACTCCAATTTCTACCCATTTCTTTAACTTCCAAATCCACCATCTCTCCAAAAATCCTCCATCAAGCTTTTCTAATCAAGGAAACCTCCATTAAAGCTGTAAATTAAACACCTTAACCAAGACTTTCAAGGGTTAGTTTTCAAGCTTCTTCAAACAATTTCAAGATCACTTCTTCAAAAAGTTCCAAGGGATTTTCTTCTCTTTTCCTTTTCTTTCCAATTAGGTATGCAAATTCTCCTTAAAAGCCTTTATTTTGTAAATTTTATTCATGCATATTAATATAATTTATAACTGCAAAAATTCTAGAATAGTTTATCTAATGAAGCTAAGATGTTAGTTAGTAAATTATATTCTTAGATTTTTATTTGAAATTAGAAATAGCTAATTTAATGAAAAACTCCATAACTAGACCATAATCTAGTTAGATGAATTTATGTAGTAAATTATTATCCTAGAGAAAGCATAGTATTTTACCAAAGAGCACTAACATTCTATTTTATAAATGATAATTTAATAAGATTAGAAAGAAATATAAATTATGTCACGTCCCGAACCTCCGGGTTGGCTACGTGGCAACCGTTGCACTGCCTCAAAGTACATGCCAGTTGCCCATGCACCTTGAAGCACCGCAAGGCATGAATTGAGTATCTTCGCTGCAAAATCATTAAAATAATATAAAGAATAACTTATTTATTAAAATAATATACTTAAATAAGTACCGGTGAATTTATTTAAAAGAAAACCTACGTAGCGAAAACTACTACTCCTAAGCCACCGACGACTCCTATAGAGCTCTGATCTATCTGCTATCCTCGAACGTGGAACTACATCCAACCACTTTGGATAAGGTGAGTGACAGAGGTTCAATAAATTTCCACTAGGGGTTAGGGACATAGGGAAAATCCAAAATAAATCTTATAAAACAATATTTTAATAACATTAATTTAAAAGAAAATAACATATGAAATGGGCTGGCAATCAAACCATTGAAGGCTCGACCTGTCGATCGTATGCCTTACTACACTGAGGGCTATCTCTTTTCTTTCTAAAACATTTTCATATTTTTTTCCCTGCCCATTCCCTCGATGGTGCCAGTTGCTGTGGGAGGAGCACAGTTACTTCGAGCCTTGGCGAATTTCCCTACGCGCCTCTCCTTGGGTCTCACACTCACCGTGCCCCTCGATATGCAATCCATGGCTACCTAGTCAAATGCATGTCTCGCTCAGTCCACTCGCTCCCTCATATCGAAGCATCGAGATCCACTCAATCTCTCATTTCACCTCTCATCATCATCAAAGATCTATATACACATATATATGTAAAACATATAATATAAACACACACACACACACATGAACCTTTATATTTTCTTTAAAAACTCTCCCACTTTCTATGTGGGTATATCATGAAACAGAGGTGTGTGTGTGTGTGTGTGTGGTGGATTTCCCGTACCCTAAAACATTTCAAAATCATTTTATGTTTTAAAAACATTTTGAAAACATTTAACCCTAGTGCTAAGTAATAAAATCTAAGCCACTCACAGTACTGGGAGGTTCATATACTCCGAAGGAATCCATGATGAATAATTTCCGAAGCGTCGCCACACTCGATCGCTCAAAAACCCTAATACGCAGATAAATGTGTTAGAATTCTAATTTGAACTTTCCTAATTGATTTCGGGGCTCTAATATGCTAAAAACTAAGGTTTATAAGTAATTCGGGGGTTAGAAAAGTGTCTGAGGAGGTTACAAGTCAAAAATGGACCTTTTCAACAAAATTACAAAAATGCCCCTTAGGGCCCAATTGGAGTGGGTTGGGATGGCCATTTTGGCCATCCTAGGTGACTTCCGCACGGGTGTGCCTTGGCTTCTATGCGGGAGATGTCCTTTGGGATCATTTTTCGAGGCTTTTGATCGATTTTTAAGCCCGTTACACCAATCGGCAAAAGTTTGAAATTACTTCGAGAGAGCAAAAAAGATAAGAGGAAGAGAGGGAGAAGAAAGAAATGAGGGGGAGAGCTCAACCCCCCCTATTTATAAGCAATCTCGACATCGGGCCTACTCGGACCCCAGGCCAGACTTTCTGCCCTATTTTCAACTTCTTCTAATGGATATCCAATCCATCGGCTATGGATTTAAAGAAGTACAATTAGTGCTTCCATGCATGGTTACTTATCTCATCTTCCAGCTTTGTCTTATCCTAATTTTCACTTCTTTCCTTAATCAGACACATCGAGACTGACGTATTATTGAGTTAATATGCCATCTTGTACAATTCTGTTTGTGCGAAAAAAGTTGGATTAGCTCCAGGTGTGTCAACTCTTCCCTTCTTCAAAAAAATTTCGTCCTTGAAATCATCGAGGTTGCTGTTGGGAGATTTGGTGATGTGTTATTTTCTCAAGTTTACGAAATCAAGTAATAAAGCTTGGAGTATTCCAAGATATCGATCCCACGAGTATAATTTAATTGCTAAGTTCTAATTCTAATAAGGTTTGATTAGGAGAGTTTGGATTAGATGAAATTACTAGCACTATAAATTAAAAAGATGAAAAATAGAATTTGAATAAGAAATCAATAACTAAGTAATTAAGAGAAAATTAATCAAAGAAATTGAGGGTTTAGGCTTCTCATCTAGTTATTTAATCCAATTATGTATGAATTTAATTATCAGGGTTAAAATAACAATCTCTCATCTACTTAAGAGTCCTCTCAGATCTTCTTAAGGTTTCCTAACTAAGTGACTACCACCTCTCAGTGCAAAACCTAATTAGCTAAGAACAATGAGAACCTTGGATTATAATTGAATCAGTTTATCCACGATCCTAATTCAATTATGGTTATCACAATAAATCAAATTACTCTCGTATCCAATTAGATTGCGTCTATTTTCCTAGTGCATGAATTACACTTCGCCTCTCGGTTCTTCATACAATTCCAAATAACTCTTCTATGTTGGCGAGACATAAAACAGAATTAAGAACAAAGAAAATAGATATAACCCTTGAATAATCAATTCATACAATTATCAAATTAAAGTCCTTACAAGATCTACCCAAATCCACAACAAATAAATTAGCTACTCATAACTTGAAAAGAAAACTTCATCATTAAATTAAAAGAATATCACAAATGTAGAGAAGAAATAGATTTGCCAAATTGAAGAATAAACTTGACTTCGCTGCTCCTCTTCTTTGAAGAAAATTGCTCAGATGCCCCTATAAAACCCTAAAGCTAAAGTATTTATACTAGAGTGTCTACAACAAATTAGGAGTTTAAGTTGAATTGAACTAAACAACTCAGAACCGGCACCGTTTCTGACGTGATACGGTGCCGTTTCACTTCGTACAGAAATCGGACCGACTTTGGTCTTCTTCACATCCGGCGCCAGAACACACATGATGCGACACCATTTCTTACTACAGAAACCAGGACCTGTTGCTCAATTACGGGGCCATTTCATGCATGAATCACCACCAGTTTCTTGTCTGCTTCTATTTTTCTTGGCTTTTCAAACTTATTTCAATCCAAGCTGCAATTCAATCATCTTTTTTTATTTTTTAAGCTCCAGATCTCCCTGATTTGATCTCAATTCTCCATGAAGCTCTCCTACATTCAACAAGATAAAAGTGAGAGTAAAAGATAAAGAATAAGCTATAATATCAATAAAAATTATCCAATTTTGCTTATAAAATATCTCATAGATTAGGTATAAAACACACCTATGAAATTCCCCCACACTTATCTTATTGCTTGCCCTCAAGTAATATTGATCACTCTAGTGCAATAAACTAATCCTAAAACAGAAAACAATTCCACTTTCGTAGGTGTACGGTGACATTTAGCATATGCCACAAGCCTTTAAACCCTAGGTGTCCCTAGTGGAGGAGTTGTAGTCTCCTAAGGGTTTACCAGTACGATACCCACAAACATGTTTTCAAAAGTATTGGTTAGCTCAAATTAACAATACAAGATATATAAAATCAAAGCACCAAATTAGATTGCCAATAGTCAAGCACATAATAATTCATAAGTAAATCACTTCACAATCTAAACATTGCCAGCACTATTCAACCTCATTCACTAGGATCAAATACTTCAAATTGACTAATCTCTCACAAGTGGTCACTCAATCTCTCAAGTGTTTAGCAATTTTTTAGTGAGTTACTCTTATCATCCTCTCACGAAATTGGACTTACCATAGGCTTGAAAAAATCTAATCTCCACTACTCCAAAATATATATACAAGCAAAAATCATAAGGTCTTCATCATCAAGGTTGTAATGTGGCCAAAGGGATAAGAAAGGTCACAAAGAAAAGTATAAAGGGAAAAAAACAAATAATTCAAAATTAGTAGAGTGAGAAAACCAAGAATGCCTAGAATATCTTGATCAATAATCACTCTAACCAACATCTTCATATTTCTCTTTTGTTACCATCCTCTTTCTTCATTCTTTTAAGCTTAAGAATTACATGCCAATCAATTTTCAACAATTTTTGTTTTTGAGGCAAAATTTCAAACCTGGTGCCTTTCTTTTCATTCTTCTTTTTAATTGGCAGAAACTCTCCATTTTTTTTTTTCATCACCACCTCATATACATCATCACATCCCCCACACTTATTCTTTTATAACCAATCCAAAAGAACAAATAAATAAAAACAAGTAATTTCTCTACTAATCATGAATTTCAAAGGGTCCGAACTTGTTTTTCTCAATTTAGGCTCAAGGTTCTTTGGATGAGGCTATGAAAGAAAAAGCTAAAGATATAACAATTAGGCTCTAAAGGGCTCACTAATGGATAAATATATAGTGGGTAGGCTATTTGGTTCAAACGAAAAAAATCCTAAAGACCTTAATCTTAATGCTTGCACATATATCAAAACATGTAATCTCAAAAAGATGAATCTCAAGTCTAGAAGTCCAAAATCATAGAAGGCATAAATATCAATCAAGAAAATATGGCATAAAGGCTCAAAATCTCACAAGGTAACTCAAGTCAATTCAAAGTATTCTCTCCTAGCAAATTTAATCTCCTAGCATTTACAAAATTTAAATCATGAAACAATTACTTAATCATATTATGTACCCAAAAATCAACAATTAAGTCAACGCCAAGAGAATTATATACTTATCTCATTAACTTAAAGCAACCAATTAAAATAAAAAAATCTGAAAAATTTCAAAATTTTCAAAACCATCTAGCCCCCCACACTTAGAATAATATTGTCCTCAATATGAAACAAAAATATAAAGAGAAGAAAAGGAATCGAAATCTTCCTGATTGTGAAGAAAAGGAGAAATCGATGATGAATCTACCTTCATAATTCCAAAACCTAAATGGCAGAAGAAAGAAAAAGAAAAAATAAAGTTAGGAAAAAGAAAAATTAATAGACAAATTAAAACAATCAGAAAATCAAATTCAAGGAGGAGGAAAAGAAGAAAGACGATTTAGAATCGTCTGTTGGTGATGAATTTCTCGAACAAGATAAGAATTGCGCAATTGAGCCTTGTTTAATCGCCTTTTAACACATTCATTTTCTTCTTTCAAAGCAATCATGGATCTTTGCAATTGTCGAAATTTCTCTCGCATATTAGTGATAATAATATACAAGTCTTGAATTGAATCTTTTTGCAAGCTGTCATCTTCTATCTCCATTGGTTCTTCTTCTTGTTCATCATCCGAAACTTCCATAGTAAGGATCACAGTGTCCTCATCTACTTGTTCTAAAGTAATCTCCCCCACACTTAACATACATTAGCCTCAATGTACATTAAAAAGTGGAAACTCACAAATTGAACTTTTGTCCATAGGGTAACTGTTGAGTACCAAAATAGACATATTTTCCTATGTTAATCTCTATGGATTTATGCATTTCATTGTATAAACTAAGCTTACTTAGCTTTGTTTCACTTTGTAGGTGTCAATTGAGGTAATTGAGTGAAAATGATGGAATTGAAGTGAAAAGGACCAAACACAAATCAAGTGGGAAGACAAGATGTAAAGAACTCAAAGTTGAAATCTTGACAGATTGGATAGATCATGAATATGGCTGATTTTCTCTATCTTTGAGACTTCAATTGTTTTTGTGATCTACATCAAAGTTATAGAGGACATCTTGGGCTTTTTGGAATGCTAAAGAACGTCGAAATCGGAGTTCGTTTGACCCTCCAAATGTCTGTTTTACAAGAGACTGTCAAACTAAGGCCGGGTCTGCCCGACCAATCCGTCGACGAATTGAAGTTGGACGTCCACGGCCAACAATTCCAGGGAGTTCCCAATGCCAGACATCGATGGCTAGACTCTAGACGTCGACGGGTAGAAATTTCTGACTTCGAATACATAAAAGCTAAACACTTAGACGTCGACGTGCACATCTTTAGACGTCGACGGATCAATCGAGCTGGGAAAAATATGAAGAAAGCAAGCAGAGACGTCGACGGGCAAACATGTAGACGTCGACGGCTAACAGAGTCAAAATGTCGGCAGACCCACTTAAATGCTGTCATTCCATTATCAAATCCTTGAAAAACATATCCCGGGGATTCAGTGGAGATGAGGCATAATAAAATCCCCAATTTCCTCAAACTTGTCTCCCTCTTTTCCTTAATGGCCTCTACTTTAGTTTATTTTATCTTAGGAGTCCTTATCTCATCTCTAAGGAATTATTGAGGAGGAGTGGCCTGGCAGTTGGAGGTATATAGCCGAAAGGGAAAAGAGGCAGCTGGAGAGGAGAGTTGGTTCAGTTTTTAAGTTTGTGTCTTTTGCTGGGTTTTGAACTTCTTGCAATTTTCGTTTAAGCAAAACTCTATAACTCCAATCTATTATAAGATTCAATCACTTTTTTCTGCATTTGTGAGATTCTTGTTCTTAATGCTTTCTTTTTCATTGATTGTTCTTCTATCTCTTGAGCTTTAAAGATGATTATCATATTTATTATCTTGTCTTTTGGATTGCTGAGTTAATTAGTTGCAAATAATAGATTGAGTAGCTCATTAGCATGCTAATCTTTGAACTCCAATGCTAGAGTTTGGTGATTTCTTAGAATTTGAGTAGCAAGAGGATGTTTTTACATCCAAAGAGATTTGAAGATGCAATTGGAATAATGAATGCTGGGTTTATTATTGATTGTTGTTAGCTTTTATCTTCCCATAGCTTATTGCTCCTCTAGGCTTGAATTTGGATTGCTAGGATTCAAGTTAGCCATAAGAGGAAGGATTAAAAGTGAACCTAGATTCAAGGTTAATCAATATTAGGAAAGGTCCATGAATTTGAAGCTGGTTTCAAATCCATGGGGTTAACCAATTGATGAGGAGAATGCTTGATTTGTGAATCAATGATCAAGTGTTAAGTTAAAAGGTTGATCATATAATAGATTGGAGGCTTTGTTTTATCATGTATTGCATTATTATTGTCATTCTTGATAAATCCTCACATATTATTTCCAACACCAATACAAAACCCCCTCTTTAAATTCTTGTTTAGTTTGATATATGCTTTGTGAAAGTAATGATAAATTGGATAGCTCCTTGTGGGATCGACCCTTGCTTCCCTAACTACATGTTAGAGTAGTGAGGTTATTTTTGGTGCTTTGCGACACGCATCAGTAACCTACAAGAAAAAATGAAGAATGTGAGAATAAAGTCACAAAAGTTTCAAAATCAAACAAAATAAAGCAAAATAAAAATAAAGCAAAAGAGTTAGAAAATATTGGGTTGCCTCCCAATAAGTGTTTTTTTTTATAGTCATTAGCTTGACTATTTTCAAAGGAGACTTAGGTATCAAATGTAATCATGTGAACTTGTTCCACACTATTTCCTCCATAGTCGTGCTTCAATCGTTGACCATTCACCACAAAGCGTTCTCCTTTTTCATTTGCCACTTCAATTGCTCCATTGGAATACACCTTCGTAATAGTAAAAGGTCCAGACTATCTTGATCATAACTTAGCTGGAAAAAGATTCAAACGAGAGTTAAATAATACAACTTTCTGACCCAATCTAAACTTTCTTTTAAGGATAAGTCAATCATGAAAAGCCTTGGTCCGTTCTTTATTAATTAGTGCATTCTCAAAAGATTCTCTACTCATCCCATCAAGTTAATTAAGTTGAAGAAACCTCTTTTCACCAGCAACCTTGCAATTAAAATTCAGTTCCTTTATTGCCCAATAGGCCTTGTGTTCTATCTCAACAGGTAAATGACAAGATTTTCCAAACACTAGCCTGAATGGAGACATCCCCAAAGGTGTCTTGTATGCTGTCCTATATGCCCAAAGAGCAGTATCCAATTTCATAGACCAGTCATTCAGAGATTTATTGATCATTTTGCCAGGATGGACTTCAATTTTCGATTGGAAATTTCCACTTGACCACTAGTTTGTGGATGATAAGTGGTTCCAATCTTGAAAAGACATCCATGCTTCTTAAGAAAACTTTGAAATTGAGCATTTTGGAAGTGCACTCCATTATCAGTGATAAATACTCTTGAAACTCCAAATCTTGAAAAGATATTCTTCTTGACAAACTTCACCATCCGAAGCTTTTTTGTTTGGCAATGCTAAGGCTTCAACCCATTTGGAGACATAATCAACACCCACCAAAATATATTCATTGTTATTAGACTTTGGGAATGGACCCATAAAATCTAATACCCAAACATCAAAGATCTCAACTTCAATGATTCCTTGTTGAGGCATCTCATGACATCTTCCAATTTTTCCAATTCGTTGGCATGGATCACACTCTATAATGAAAGATTTAGCATTTTTGAATAGGGTAGGCCAAAAGAAGCCATATTGAAGAACTTTAGCAGCAATTCTATCAGGTCCATGGTGTCTTCCATAAGGCGAGGAATGACATTGATGAAGTATAGCACGCATTTCATCTTCGAGCACACACCGACGAATAACTCCATCACCACATCTTCAAAACAATAATGGCTCATCCCAATAATATGAGCAGATTTTGACAAGGAACTTCTTCTTTTAAGCAAAAGAAATATCATCGGGCATGATACCAGACACCAAATAATTCACATAATCAACGTACCAAGGAGAAAATTCTTGAACCTTCCAAAGCTGCTCATCAGGAAACATATCAATGATTGGTTCATTGTGAGTTTTGATTTCCAGTGCCTCCAATCTAGAGAAGTGATCAGCCACAATGTTTTCTGACCCCTTTTTATCTTTTATCTCAAATCGAATTCCTGCAAAAGAAGTATCCAACTCATCAATCTAGGCTTAGAATCCTTTTTGGCAAATTAATATCTGAGAGCTGAGTGATCTGTGAAAACGATCACTTTAGAAGCAACTAAGTAGGAACGGAATTTGTTAAAAGCAAAGACAATAGCCAATAGTTCTTTTTCGGTTGTCGCATAATTGATTTGAGCTTTAGTGAGAACTTTGCTGGCATGGTAAATGACATGTAACTTCTTGTTTTGTCTTTGGCCTAAAACAGCTAATATAGCATAGTCACTAGCATCACACATAATCTCGAAAGGTAATGTCCAATCAGGGGCAGCCATGATTGGGGCAGAAGTCAGCTCCTTTTTAATCCTCTTAAAAGCATCTAAATAATCATCAGTAAAATTCAATGAAACATCTTTTTGAAGTAATTCACACATAGGCTTAGTGATTTTAGAAAAATCCTTTATGAAGTGCCTATAGAATCCAGCATGTCCCAGGAAACTTCTCACAGCTTTGACCGAGGTAGAAGGAGGCAATCTTTCAATGACCCCAACCTTTGCTTTGTCAACTTCAATGCCTTTATGAGATATCTTATGGCCCAAAACAATTCCTTCTTGAATTATAAAATGGCACTTTTCGCAATTGAGCACCAAATTGGTCTCCTTACATCTTTTTAGAACCTGTGTCAAATTCAAAAGACATTCATCAAAAGAGTGACCAAAAATAGAAAAATCGTCCATAAATACCTCAATTGTTTTCTCCACCATGTCAGAGAAAATAGCCATCATGCAACGTTGAAAAGTGGCTGGGGCGTTGCAAAAACCAAAGGACATTCTTCTAAAAGCAAAGGTCCCATAAGGACAAGTGAAAGTTGTCTTCTCTTGATCTTTAGAAGCAATCAAGATTTGATTATATCCAGAATAACCATGGAGGAAACAATAAAATGCATGACCAGCTAGCCTTTCAAGCAATTGATCAACAAAAGGAAGAGGGAAGTGATCCTTCTAAGCTGCTGCATTTAATTTATGGTAGTCAATGCAAACTCGCCATCCAGTCACCGTTCTTGTAAGAATCAACTCATTATTGTCATTGGTAATCACGGTCATTCCTCCTTTCTTAGGTACAACTTGTACAGGACTAACCCAAGAACTATCAGAAATTGCGTAAATAATACCAGCATCTAAAAGTTTAATAACCTCATTCCTAACTACTTCTTTCACGTTAAGATTCAAACGACGTTGATTTTCTACAAAAGGTTTGATATTTTTTTCCATCAAAATTTTGTGTAATCAAATGGATGGATTAATCCCTCGAATATCGGCAATTAACCAGGCAATTGCCAAGCGATATTCACGAAGAACTCGCACAATCTTTTTTTCTTATAGTTCGTTCAAGGCAGAGGATATAATCATAGGAAAAGTGTTAGATTCACCAAGAAAAGCATATTTAAGATGAGATGGCAAACATTTAAGCTCCAATTTTGGTGGCTCTTGGACTGAATGTAATGGTTTAGGTTTTCCTTCTCCTAAATTTTCAAAAACTTTTAATGATCGCACCTTAAAAGTTTCACCTTTTATCCTACGAACACAGGCCATAATGTCTTCCTCATTCTCATCTTCTCCTAGAGCAATACAAGATTCTAGAAGATCATTATAAGCTATTCTAGACAACGAATCTTGGACTATTGAATCTATGATATCAATCCTATAATAGTGGTCATCTAAGGTTGGTCCTTAAAAACTTTAAACTCCTCAATTTCATTTCCAATCTTGAAAGTCATTTTTCCAGCTGGAACATCTATCAATGCTCTGCCAATGGCCATAAAAGGTCTCCCCAATATAATAGGCACATCAACATCATATTCCATAACCATAATCAAAAAGTCAGTAGGGAAAATTAATTTCCCACTTTAACCAATAAATCTTCAACTATTCCTATTGGATATCGAATAGATCAATCAGCTAATTGTAGAGCCACTGTAGTTGGTTTCATCTCTCCAATTCCAAGTTTACTGAACAAAGATCAAGGAATTAAATTAATGCTTGCTCCCAAGTCACAAAGACATTGATAAATAATAGAAAAACCAAAATGACATGGGATAATGAAGCTCCCTGGATCCTTTAGCTTAAGAGGAAGTTTCCCTTGTAGGATTGCACTACATTCCTCATTCAAAGGTACTGTGGCAAATTCTTCAAGATTCTTCTTCTTTGAAATCAAATCTTTCAAGAACTTGGCATAAGTAAGCATATTAGCAAGTGCCTCGGCAAAAGGTATGTTGATTTCTAATTTTCGAAAAATATCCAGGAACCTTTTGAATTGACTTTCATCCTTCCTCTTTCTTAACCTTTGAGGAAATGGAATTGGAGGAACATAAGGTTGATCAGATGGTTGTGGTTGCAGGAGAACACCGGCACCGTTTCTGTTGACTTCCGGCGCCATTTTTGAACTGGAAGAAGAAATCAGAGAATCGGATTCTGATATGGCACCGTTTCTGCTGACTTCCAGTGCCGTATCTAAACTGGGAGGAACTTCATTTCTCTGTTGAGTAGAAACGGCCCCGTTTCTTTTCAGGTGCGACGCCATTTCAGGTCTGTTCTTGCTATTTTCGTTTTCAAATTCCTCATTCTCTTGGATTGCTTCTTTACTACGTTGTGAAAGATCTTCAAGCACATTGCCACTGCGAAGTGTGATAGCCATCACACCTTCTCTTGGATTTACTTTCGTATTACTAGGAAGTTGACCATATCCATGTTCACTAATGGATTTTGCAATTTGTCCCACTTGAACTTCAAGGTTCTTTATGGCTGCAGAATGAGAATCTACAATCTTGTCCAACTTGTCTATTTTGTCAAGCTTCTGAAATTGTGAACCAACTTGAGTCATGAAGTTTTGAAACTTCTCTTCGATTCCATAGTTTTGCATAGTTGGTTGAGATTGGTAAGGGTAGGGTCTTTGTAGAATAGCTTGAGATCTGTTAATATTACCTTGGTTCGCCCATGAGAAATTTGGATTATTTCTCCAGCCTGGATTATAAGTAGGTACAAAAGGATCATTCTTGCCACCTTGTTGTCCTCCATAAGAACCCATATAATTCACGTTCTCCGAGCATTCTTCCTCACAAAAAATTTCATTCATGCAAAATTTGGAAGAATGGCCATACACACCACAGTGATACCATGCCTCTTGTTTCTTTGGCTTTTTGTCTAGAATGACCTTCATCATTTCATCCATTTTGGTTGCTAAAGCATCCAATTGACTCTGATTTTGAGGTTGAGAAGTGCCTGATCTGGATTTCTTTTTCACCATTCTCTGTTGAGAACTGGCAGCCAAAGATTTAAAAACATTCTCCAATTGCTAAGCAATCCTAGTAGCAATATATCCTCCAGTGGCATTGTCTACAGCAGTTCGATACTCTACTTCCAATCCTTCATAGAAAAACCGATAGAGAAGGTTAATAGGATAACCATGATGAGGGAATTGAAACACCAATCCTTTAAATGTATCCCAAGCATCATGAAAGGTCTCATTCTCGTCTTGCACAAAGTCTTGGATCTTCTTTCTTAACTCACTAGTCTTATTAGAAGGATAGAACTTTCAAAGAAAAGCATCAGTTACTTTATCCCAGGAAGCAAGAGAATTTTCTTGCAAAGTTGCCAACCAATTCTTTGCTACTCCCTTTAAGCAATAAGGGAAACATCTCATCTTCAATTCTTCTATCAAGATATTGGTAAGCGAAAGTGTTGCCACCATGTCATTCAATTCATGGAGAAAATTAATGGCATCTTTCGAAGACAGCCCATGAAAGTGTGGAAGAATATTCAGCATAGTATGCTTCAGCACATAATTCTTTACTCTGTCAGTAAGATGAACACATGTTGGATTGTTCCCCATCTTAGCTTGCTGGATGTCCGGCATTACCTTGGTTAGTGGGAACATCATTAGCTCTATCGTCAGTCATTGCCTTTTCACTAAGAACTCTTCTCTCTACTTTTTGAAGTCTTTTAAATTCAGCTCTAAGTTTCCTTGCTCATTTTTCTGGATCAAGGTTAAAAGCAACTTCTGGATTTAATCCTTCAGTTCTTCGAGTCATGCACTACCTGAAAAACATAAAAAGAAAAGATACACAATTAAAAGCAAACTTAAAATTAAAATCACTAGAACTAAAAAGGTTAACAATTAAAATTAATCCTCCGGTGCAACGGCGCCAAACTTGATGTGTTATTCTCGCAAGTGTACAAAATCAAGCAATAAAGCTTGGAATATTCCAAGATATCGATCCCACGAGGATAATTTAATTGCTAAGTTCTAACTCTAATAAGCTTTGATTAGAAGTGTTTGGATTAGATGAAATTACTAGCACTATAAATTAAGAAGATGAAAAATAGAATTTGAATAAGAAATCAATAACTAAGTAATTAAGAGAAAATTAATCAAAGAAATTGAGGGTTTAGGCTTCTCTTCTGGTTATTTAATCCAATTATGTATGAATTTAATTATCAGGGTTAAAATAACATTCTCTCATCTACTTAAGAGTCCTATCAGATCTTCTTAAGGTTTCCTAACTAAGTGACTACCACCTCTCAATGCATAACCTAATTAGCTAAGAATAATAGGAACCTCGGATTATAATTGAATCAGTTTATCCACGATCCTAATTCAATTATGGTTATCACAATAAATCAAATTACTCTCGTATCCAATTAGATTGCGTCTATTTTCCTAGTGCACAAATGACACTTCGCCTTTCGGTTCTTCATATAATTCCAAAGAACGATTCCATGTTGGCTAGACATAAAACAGAATTAAGAACATAGAAAATAGATATAACCCTCGAATAATCAATTCAAACACTTATCAAATTAAAGTCCCTAGAAGATCTACCCAAATCACCAACAAATAAATTAGCTACTCATAACTTGTAAAGAAAACTTCATCATTAAATTAAAGAATATCATAAGTGTAGAGAAGAAATAGATTTGCTAAATTGAAGAATAAACTTGACTTGGGTGCTCCTCTTCTCTGAAGAAAATTGCTCAGACGTCCCTATAAAACCCTAAAACTAAAGTATTTAACTAGAGTGTTTACAACAAATTAGGAGTTTAAGTTGAATTGAACTAAACAGCTCAAAACCGATGTCGCTTCTGATGTGATACAACACCGTTTCACTTCATACAGAAAATCGGACCGACTTTGGTCTTCTTCACATCCGACGCCAGAACACACATGATGCGGCGCCGTTTCTTACTTCAAAAACCAGGACGTATTGCTCAATTACGGGGCCGTTTCATGCATGAATCACCACCGGTTTCTTGTCTGCTTCTATTTTTCTTGGCTTTTCAAACTTTTTTCAATCCAAGCTGCAATTCAATCATCTCTTTTGATTTTTTTAAGCTCCAGATCTCCCTGATTTGATCTCAATTCTCCGTGAAGCTCTCCTACATTCAACAAGATAAAAGTGAGAGTAAAAGATAAAGAATAAGCTATAATATCAATAAAAATTATCCAATTATGCTTATAAAATAGCTCATAGATTAAGTATAAAATACACCTATCATTTGGCTTCTATTCCAAGCCTTTCTCTCATTTTCGTATAGTGTTTACACCACTTTTCGTTGCCGAACTTCCTTGTTTCGCCGCTGATACTAACCAAATTGCGACTTAATCTCTTCCGATCATTCTCTCTCAAGAACAACTCCATCGCTCTTCTGTTCTTGAATCTGGACCTCATCTTCTCCTTAGCTGAGCCTATCCTTATCTATTTGTAGATTAGGCTCGCTTCACATCAATTGCGTCATAAGGAGGTTCTTACTCCATCTCAGTTGTGCTTCTCAATCCTCTTGCTTTGTCATTGTCTTTTTCTTAAAGTCTCTCTTAATGAGACTATCCTCTTATTATTTCTGAGGTTCCACACCTCTTATTTTCCTTAGAAGTCTCTTCTTCTTTCAATGACATTAGGTTCCACACCTCTTATTCTCCTTAGAAGTCTCTTCTTCTTTCAATGACATTGCCTCTCATTCTGAGGCCATTCTCTGATGCATCCCTTGTCTTCTTGATGTCTTGTACTCATCCTTGTAACCAAGATATCGGGAAAACCTTAGATTAACTCCCTTGCCTGTAAGGCAAGGTGTGCGGTGAGTTAGTTTGTCTTTCCCTTACCTTGGTCTTTCTCCTCTGTTTCGTTCCATAATCCCTTTCTCTTTCTTCTTGATTTCTCTCTTTCTTATCGCACGGCATATAAGCCGAGCTCTTGTACACACTGGATCACTCTCGGCCATATCATATCACAGGAATTAGAGATCATGCCTTTTTGGCTCTCACAATCTGACTCACTCTCTGATCGCCTATCACTATCTCAAATAGGGCCCTTGGCCCATTTCATAACATCTCCCATCCTCTCTGGGATGGAGAACTCTAGGTGGCCTCATGCTCTCCCCAGTCGTACTTTGGGTCAGTCCTATTGAGTGATCATCACAGAGATCCTCAAGATCTTGATCTCTAACCTTTCCTCTCATGGGGATGCCTCACATGGCTCCCAAGTTCGTACTTGAGCCTCAACTACATTATCATCTATGCCATTGCTCTGGCCTCTTATAGCTTTATTTTTTCTTTCACTCCCTTGGAGTGTTTACTTTATGAGGTGTCAACTGTTTCTCTTTTCTACGACCTCCTTTGTTCACTTTAGCTTCTTTGCTAAAGGTCAATTTCTTTTCCTCCTTTCATCAACAGTTCTTTCTGGGGTTTTTTCCCCCTTCTCTATCATTTTCTTTCTTTCAATAACCCACTATTCATTGTGGGGTCTACCTTTATCTTGCATTCCCATCTATATGGGGCAAGGTAAATCATGCATGTTGTAATCGTGTGACGTCATTTGTAGGTTTCTTCATTTTCGTATTCCCTTCTTTTAGGGTTTTTTATCCTTTCACTTGATTTGCCCTTAACTCGGCTCCTTAGGCATTCTGCAGCTTTCATCATCCCTATGCCCATTCCATTAGGGTTTTGTGTTTGCTGTCAACTTTATCTTACCTTGGTTTTCATGATTTTTCATGACTTATCCAAGGTTTCATTTACTTAAGATTCATTCCTTTCTTTCCTTGCTTTCTTTTCTTACTTTCTTTATCATCCTCATCTTCACTTCTCGTTTCTTCTAACACCTCCACTTCATTTAGGTGTTAGAATTTCCTTTCTTTTCATTATATTGGCTATGCTCATAGAAGCTTATGAGCTTGACCAGTTCCTTTTCTTATCCCTATACTCCTTCTATTGAGTACTCGGGGTTGCCCTTGTCATTTTTTTCTATCTTAGCTCCTGCATCTCTTGCTTTTCGCATGTGGGTCTTATTTATCTTAGTCGTCCTCAGTTCCTGATTCTTTGATATCTTTTTTTTTTCCTTTACATTAAGGTTTATTTGTCACGGACAACATCTTTTTCTACCATCCATTGTCTTACAATCTTATCTGCGCTTGGCTTCTTCCAATTTACCTTGGCTCAGGCTTCATTTCCCACATCCTCTCTTCACTTATCATTCATCGAGGATGTTATCCTTAGGGTTGAGCGACTCCCCTTCTTCTAGATTTTCAACTTATCTTTTATATTCCTTAACTCCTTACTCTTAATTCTTTCTATCTCACTCTTTCATCCTGCTTCACCTTTTTGTGTTCTTCAGTTTCAATTATCATCTTTGTTTTATCCTCACTTTTTCTTCGACTCTTACCTAAGTCGATCCACTTTCCTCTTAACTGAGTTTGTAATCTCCTTATTATTTCCATCATCATCATTATTATCGTCCTCATTATCCTTTCACCTTTGTTTACTTTACCATACTTTGGTACCTTCATTCCTTTGTCTCTCTTTTCTTCTTTTCTATTCATTCTTTATTTGTTTCTAAAAGGTAGGTAAGTAGTGAAAAGTTTACTACCCTTCATCCTTGAGGATACAAGAACCTCCATTCACTTGTTTCCTTCGAGGGCTTTCTTCTCTTTTCTGTTCTCCAATTTTTCTTTCCATCCAACCTCCTTATTTCTTCTTATAACTTTGAAGAATCAGGGGCCTTTTTTCCTCTCTTTTTACCGATTCCCATTCTTAACCCCTTTTCTCTGCAGCTCTAGCCTCCAATCATCCTTGTTTATTCTTTCCTCTTTTTAACTTATTCGTAGTATGATGTAGTGCCTTGGCTTGACTCAAATTTTGGGTTCATTAACGAAGATTGTCACGGTGCTTGACAAATTAACCTCTTCTCCAACTAACTAATATAGTAGGATAAGTAAGGATCAATCCCACGGAGAGCTGTTGGTTGACTTTTTGCTTTCTTCAAAACAAGTAAACGTAGAAAAGGGGGGGTTTGATTGAAATCGAGAATTAAAAAGATAAGTATATGAAACTAAAGAAATAGATGATAAGAGATAAGTCAAAATTACAGTTCCTCAATGTGTTTGGGATGCTTATAAGATATTTGATCATTGGTTCATCAAAAGATATGGTTCTAACATAATTGTATTAACTAATCAAAGAAAACCCAGCATTCTCAATGATTTCATTAATCCTAAAGCTAGATATGCTATTACTCGTGTTTCAAAAAATATCATTCAATCTAATACTTAAACCAAAACCCCAGTAGCCCCTTTCAAGAATAAGAAAACATTAAGAGCAAGATTAATATGAGTTAATCAATATTAGAAATCTACCCAGCATAGATTACTCAATAAACCCCTTGTATTCCTTTGAATAGGGCATCCTATTCAGTTGCTACTTATCACTTGATTAAATTCGATTAACCAACACGGATCTAAACAAGAATAGCAATACTTTTCACCATAAGATTGATTGTTGCGCACTAACCAAACAAACAAACAAAAGATTTATAAACTAACAAACAAGTTTACCTTAGAGCAAAGAATTCAAAGAACAATTATGCATAAAACTAGATTAAGTATAAAAGAACCTCACAAATACTTAGATAAACATCCACTTAAACACTAGATTGAACAAAAGATGTTTAAGTAGCCATGGAAAATAAAAGCTCTTAAAAATATGAATTAACTCTAGATGTCTCTCTAAGTGTTTCTAAAAGTGAATAAACACTTAAGGTTTCTAACTCTTAGAAAATCTGTAAAGGTTTTCAATCTTATGCTTGACTCTTCTTCTTTTAATCCTCTTTCAATTGGCTTTTATCTTGAAATTCTTTAGCCTAATCAATCCTTCATTCTTCTCTTTCAATCTTGCTTTAGGGTTAAATTGACAAAACTTTAGGTCCAAGGAGCTTCAAGAGGGGGCTAAGAGGCATTGGAGGCTCTAGCTAGCCAGCCAGCCAATGTCAGGAACACTCTTCTTTTGCTAGACTTCAGGCTGGGGTCGGCCAAAATATGGGCTGGGCCTAGCCAATGTCAGAGAAGAAATTCTTATGTTCTTTTGATCTTCTTTACCTTGGTTTTGAATGCTTTTCTTCCAATCATTTAAATGCACCTACAACAATGAAAAACATGCAATTAGCTTAAGGTTACAAGATTAGTTGCTCTAAATCAAGATGAATAGCAATTAAAAACATAAACAAAATGGCAACTAACATTTATTTATCCTTAGCTTTCTTTAGCTAATATATGTTTCTAAGTCTTTTATTCGCTTTGCTTTACTAGAATTCCTTAATCATCTTTCTAGGCTTTTAAACCCCTTTTTATTCCATTTCTTTAAACTTATCCCTAGGTTATCTGCCTAGGTTTTTGCCTGAAATTCTAACTTCCTACACCTTACTGATGCGTGTCGCAAAGCACCAAAAATAACCTCACTACTCTACTATGCAATAGGATAAGCAAGGGTCGATCCCACGAGGAAAAGGCTATTCTATTTCACTCTACTTTCTAAACATACATCAAACTAAACAAGTTAAAGAGGGGTTTTATGTTGGTGATGGAAATAATATGCGAGATATTATTAAGATTGACAATAGTAATGCGATATATGAAAAGACAAAGCCTCCAATCTATTATATGATCAATCCTTTAACCTAACATTTGATCATAGATTCACTAATCAAATATTCTTATCATCAATTGGTTAACCTCATGGAATTGAAACCAGCTTCAAGTCCATAGACCTTTCTCAATATTGATTAACCTTGAATCTAGGTTCACTTTTAATCCTTCTTCTTATGACTAACTTGAATCCTAGCAATCCAAATTCAAGTCTAGAAGAACAATAAGCAATGAAAAGGTAAAAGCTAACAACAATCAATAACAAACCCAGCATTTATTATTCAAATTGCATCTTCAAATCTCTTTGGATGTAAAAACATTCTCTTGCTACTCAAGTTCTAAGAAATCCCCAACTCTAGCATTGGAGTTCAAAGATTAGCATGCTAATGAACTACCTAATTAATTATTTGCAACTAATTAACTCAGCAATTCAAAAGACAAGATAATAAACATGATAATCATCTTCAAAGCTCAAGAGATAAAAGAACAATCAATGAACAAGAAAGCATTAAGAACAAGAATCTCACAAATGCAGAAAAAGTGATTGAATCCTATAATAGATTGGAGTTTTAGAGTATTTTGCTTAAACGAAAATTACAAGATGATAAGTTCTCAGCCAAGCTACCAATTTAAAGACTCAACCCACTCCACTTTTCAGCTGCTTCTTCATTTTCGGATCTCTATCTCCAGCTGCCTGCCCACTCCTCCATTATTCTGCCCACTCCTCCATTATTCTGCCTCAATAATGCCTTAAAGATAAGATAAGGAATCCTAAGGATAAAATAAGCTAAAGTAGAGGCCATTGAGGAAAAGAGGGAGACAAGTCTGAGGTTTAGTTATGGCTCCTCTCCACTGAATATCCGGAATGTATTTTTAATGGGTTTGATAGTGGAATGACAGCATTTAAGTGGGTCTGTCGCGTTTTGACTTTGTTAGCCGTCGACGTCCAAGTGCCTGCCCGTCGACGTCTCTGCTTGTTTTCTTCATATTTTTCTCAGCTCGATCGATCCGTCGACGTCTAAGTGTCTGCACGTCGACGTCCAAGTGTTCAACCCTTGAGTATTCGAAGTCAGAAACTTCTACCCGTCGACGTCTAATTTCTAGCCGTCGACGTCTAGCATGATGAACTCTCTGAAATTGTTGGCCGTGGACGTCTAGCTTCAGATCCGTGGACGGTTGCTTTGGATTCTGGAATTGTGGTCCTCAAGTAGCTTGTCCGTCGACGTCTATTGAATTACCCGTCGACGTCTATGCAGGTGCAAGTGATCCCGTTGTTCATCTCTCGAGCAGCCGTCGACGTCTAATGAGTTACCCGTCGACGGCTCTGCATGTTGGTTCAATTAATCATGGAAATTGTCCCCTTTTGGTTCAAATTTCATTTTCCCTTTTAAGTACACCTACAAAGCAGAATTGAGTTTACTTAAGCCTCCTAGTATAAAAGTAGGAGAAAGAGGAGTGATCTTAAATCCTAATTTAAGTGATAAAAAGGCATTTAACAAATCCCCCCACACTTGAATCTTACTCGTCCTCGAGTAAGCCTAAAGCAAAAAAAAAAAAAACAATAACACATTAGACCTTAAAAGATAACACCACACAAAAACTTCAAACTAGTTAACTCTTCAATTTAGATTTCAGAGGAAATTCATGCGGTATATAGAAGCATATTATAAAGTAGAAGAGAGCATAGCAATTCAAGAATCAAGATATTTAAGCAAAATGGAAGCAATTTCCCTTCAACCAATCATGTTTGAATGGAATAATTCATCACTGGAAATCCCTCATTCACTCAAGTGTGTTTCATGGTGCGCTCAATCTTTGCATGAAAATAGACCTACCATAAGCTTGCTAGTCTATCTCATCTCCACTACTCCAGTATGCACATCATGGATAAAAAGATGAAAAAGATGAAATAGGGTTATAATGAGGTCTTGGTTGAGTAAGTTATGAAGAACCGGGTAAAGGAGTTCAATAGAAAGTTTCTTCAAAACTTAGTGAAATATCAAGCTATCGGGGAGAAAATGAAGATGGTCTCAGATATTTTTAATAGCCCGACTCTTTTGATCTACCCATTCCAACTTTTTCCTTTCATTCTTCTTTACAATGAAGCAAAAAGCTGTTGATTTCTTCTGTCGTGCCATTCTTTACACATTAGGATTCTTTTGGGCACATTTTTGAAAATTAATGTCTTTTGAACTTCTCATTTCTAAAACTTTTTCTTAATTGACCAGTTCTTGAAGCGAAAATTTCCCCCACACTTAGACTCGTTACTCTTCTGCCCAGAACATACAAATCATACAAGTCAGTAATCTCACTAAGCTGAAGAAACAGGGTGAGATAACTTGTTTTTCTGTTGAGGCTTGAGATTCTTTTTAGGAATTTTAGGTTCATCAACAAAAAATAAAGCTAAAATCTTTTAGGCTCAAGGGGTTCTCTCAATGGTTTTTCGCAAGGGTTGGTTAATTTGGCTCAAGTTCAGCCCTAATCTTCACCATCTTCTCAAACATGCGTGCATTATATGTAATTTCAACAAGGTATAAAGCAAGTTCTAGAGGAATATAATCATGCAAGATCAAATTTACTCTCAAGAATAAAAGAGATTGTAGTGCAATCTTAAGGCTCAAATCTCTCACAAGGTTGAAGAATCCTTATTCCATCAAAACATGTTCAGCTCAAGAGAATTACTACAAGTTGCTTAAAAATTGAGATTCAAGAAATTTCAAGGCTCTTTTCTAATTTAAACTATGCTTGTATTTTCTTCATGAACAACGTCACATCTTCTAATTTGCAAATTAAGATTCTATCAACAAGCTATAACTCCTAATTTAAAAACGTTTTAGTTACTAAAGTCCCCCCCCCCACACTTAAAATGAGCATTGTCCGCAATGCGGTCTCGACAATAAATCATAAAGAGAGAGGTATCACAGAACAGTACCTTGATGTTGTTGAGGAAGTGAATGAAAACAATTCCAGCAAATGCGATCAACAATAATGGGGGAAAAGTAACAAAAAGAAGATTAAATTGGCATAAATCGAAATCAGGAGTTATAAGGTTGAGAATAAACTAAAATCCAAAAGTTAAAGAGTTAAAATGTACGACAACTAGAAGTTAGAGTATGTCACAATTAAACAAGATAATAAAGGTAAAATGCATGCATGAAAATGCTAGAAAGAGCTGAAGTTCACTGAGGCGGTGGTGGAGGCTGATTATGGAAGGCTAAAATCTGATCAAGCTTGGCGTGGAGTGAGTGAACATCATCAGTCAGGCGTGCCATATTCCCTTGTAGTGCATTGAAATTCTGATCCATGTTCTGGCACCAACCGAGTATCTGAGACTGAAATTGGTACTGAGGGAGCGGTCTATTGCCGACCGGTAGCTCGAATGGTGGGGGAGCTTGCTGATCCTGTGGCTGTTCTTGTTCTTCTCCTTCTTCCTCACCTTCAGCCGGTTGATCTTGCATGTTTGGTGGCTTAGTCCACAGTCCTCCCGCCTGGACATAACCAAAGATCTTCATCTTGGTGGCATCGACACAGTCTGTTTTGGTGGTGAGCTTCTTCCGCTCATTTTCGAATGAAATGCCACAATGCCGGAGGATTTTGGTAATGAGCACCGGAAAAGGAATGCAGCGGTGCTGAGTAGTGGGAGAGACAACCTCGCGCATGGCACTGATGATTGTGGACGCTAGCGGAATACCCGGGGCTTCTTGCAAGCCGTGGACAATTTTGTCCATCGCATAGACATCCTTGCCGCGGACAATGTGGGTATCACTGATCTTTGGATCCACATTATGATGAATAAGATAGGCTACCAAGCGGCTTTGAATGCTGAAGTCGCGACAGAAAAGGGCAGCCTTTTTGCCAGGCACTGGTCGATATCCTACCTCAAACCGAGCCAAGGCGGCTTGTCTGGACCAAGGACGATCGGGATCGTCTTCTTCTTCATCTGAGCCTTCATACATGGAGCCTTGATTTGGAATACGGAAATGTTCCCAGAGGAATTCCGCGTTGATGGTGATCTTTTTCTTTAGCACCATGGTCTGGATTTCAGGTAAATCAGCCCCCTTGTTCTTGATGTTGGCATAAAAGAGGACTGCCAAGTCAGGATAGTACTCGCCCTTTATGTCGAGGACAAAATCCCAATCCACCTCGTGAAAGAGATTCACTAGATTGAACTGGCGAGCAATAAGAGGATGGATTGTCTTCTCCACGATTTGTCGAGAGGATTGATGATCTCTAAACCATTGTTCACACTCGGGAGAGAAAAAATCATTAGCCACAGTAGGCTCTGAGGCTGAAGCCGGGGCCTTGCCCTTGGCAGCCCTGGATGCTCGGGGTCTGGGAGTTGGTGAAGGTTCAGCAGAAGCTTGGGACTTGGATTGGCGAGGTCTCTTAGACATTTTGTCGAACAGTTGGTATGATGAACAAAGATCCTGAAGCAATCTCAAGAAAATCCCACAATGAACACTTGTATGATGAACAATATGCACTTAGCAATGAATTCCACTTGGTTATTTCAGTAATAGCATCGCAGAAACTCAAGTATTCAAACAATTATAGCCCAACTCGGATGCCAGCAGTTATCTCAAGCAAAAGTGCCAAATTTTGAAGATTTTAAGCATGTAATCCATCCAATAGAGCAATATTTCGATGCTAAATCAATCAAGATAAGTAGAAGAGTATATAACTGACCGACTGGAGTGTTAAACGCAACCAAATTTGCTTCAAGAACCCTAATTCGAAATTTCGCCCAAATCGGCTCCAAGAACACCAATCTTCTGAATTTGTTGAAATTGCAGGAAAGGATGGAAGGAATAGCGGATGAGATTGATGTTTTTAGTGAAGAGGAAGTGGGTGTGGTTGAATTGAGTTGGAAGATTGGTGGATATGGAAGAGAGGAGAAGTTGGTTTGTTTTGGAGGGAGGGTTTCGGTTTTGAATGATGAAATAGTTGTGGTGAAAGTGACGGCTGATGGTAGTTAAAAACTGTGGAATTCGACCGATCCGTCGACGTCTAGATCCTAGACGTCGACGTCTAGACATTTCTGACTTTGAATAATTCGGTTCCCCGTGGCATCCGTCGACGTCTAACCCTTGGACGTCGACGTCTAGATATTTCTGACTTCAACAATTTTCTGTGCCGAAACATATCCGTCGACGTCTATCTTTATGCCCGTCGACGTCTAAATATTTCTGACTTCCCAAATATTCTCGTGACTGAGCCATCCGTCGACGTCTACTTACATGTCCGTCGACGTCTAAATATTTCTGACTTGTCTTGTGAAAATACCATCCGTCGACGTCTAGATACCTGCCCGTCGACGTCTATTTGTTTCTGCACCCAATAAACCCTTGATTTTTGCCCCTTTTTGCTTACTCTCGAGATTTTCAAACTTTGGAGTGTAGAGAGTCAGAGAAGTGCCACTTATGTAGATCATAATTCGAACAGCCTCACTCAAATTGAACCTCATGAACTTGTAGCTAGATGTGGATGGAATGAATGCATGCAAAAGCAAAGGAAATAACAGAGGGAAAGAAATACATTACAGCGGGTGAAGGAAGAACTTGGGTTGCCTCCCAAGCAGCGCCTTTGTTTAACGTCGTTGGCTCGACTGGAGGACCAGATCAAGGAATATATGTAGGATCAGTGAAGAGAATGTCCTCTATGGAAGAAACCGAAACTCCTTCATAATATGGTTTCAAGCGATGTCCGTTGACTTTGAAGATCTTGGAAGTAGTTAGACTTTGTATCTCCACCGCTCCATGGTCAAATACCTTAGTTACTATGAATGGGCCTATCCACCTACTCCGGAGTTTTCCTGGAAAAAGATGCAGTTTAGAGTTGTAGAGTAGCACCTTTTGGCCTTCACAAAATGTTTTCTTCTTCAGAAGTTTGTCGTGGTAAGCTTTGGTGCGTTCTTTGTAGGTGAAAGAGCTCTCATAAGCATCGTGGCGTAGTTCCTCGAGCTCTTGAAGTTGAAGCTTTCTATGAATCCCAGCCTCATCAATATTCAAGTTGCACTTTTTGATGGCCCAAAGAGCACGATGCTCTAACTCTACTGGCAAATGGCAGGCTTTCCCATATACCAAGCGGTAAGGAGACATGTCAAGTGGTGTCTTATAGGCAGTTCGATATGCCCACAAAGCGTCTTCAAGTCTTTGACTCCAATCTGCTCGATTAGGATTAACTATCTTTTGGAGGATGGCCTTAATTTCTCGATTTGAAATCTCGGCTTGACCACTCGTTTGGGGGTGGTACGCAGTGGACACCTTGTGAGTAACTCCATACTTCTTCAAGAGAGAAGCCATAAGCTTGCTACAGAAATGAACACCCCTATCGCTGATAAGGATACGTGGCACTCCGAAGCGAGAAAAAATGTTAGACCTGAGAAACTTACAAACCACTTTAGAATCATCAGTTCGGGTGGCTTTAGCTTCCACCCAACGAGAAACGTAGTCACAAGCCAGTAGAATGTAAACAAAGCCATTGGACTTAGGGAAAGGTCCCATAAAATCAATTGCCCAAACATCAAAAATTTCACAAATTACAATTAAATTCAGGGGCAGTTGATCTTTGTATGTGATTTTTCCTACCCTTTGACAATTATCACAGGATTTGCAAAAGATGTGAGCATCTTTAAACAAGGAAGGCCAATAAAAACCACATTCTAGGATTTTCCTAGCAGTTCGTTGAGGGCCAAAATGACCTCCACATGCATGTGAATGGCAAAAAGATAGAATACTCGAAATTTCATGATCAGGAATACATCTCCTAATGATTAAATCACTACAATGTTTCCATAAGTAAGGATCATCCCATACATAAAATTTGGCATCATGTTTAAGCTTATCCTTCTTTGCCTTAGGAAAACCACTAGGAAATTCCCTAGTGACCTAGAAATTGACAATGTCAGCATACCAAGGAATTTGTATATCAAGAGCACAGAGCATTTCATCAGGAAATGAATCATTAATGGAAGAAGTTACCTCAGAACTTACCAACCGGCTGAGGTGGTCAGCTACTAAGTTTTCCGCACCCTTTTTGTCCCTAATTTCAAGGTTGAACTCTTGGAGAAGAAGGATCCAACGAATCAATCTAGGTTTAGCTTCCTTCTTAGCAAGGAGATACTTAAGGGCTGCATGATCAGAAAACACAATCACCTTGGTGCCAAGCAAATAAGAGCGGAATTTGTCTAGAGCAAAGACAATTGCAAGAAGCTCCTTCTCTGTGGTGGTGTAATTTTTCTGAGCATCATTCAAAGTGCGTGAAGCATAATAAACGACATGAGGAACTTTGCCCTCTCGCTGGCCAAGCACTGCTCCCACAGCTATATCACTTGCATCGCACATAAGCTCAAAAGGTAAATCCCAGTTGGGAGGTTGCAAAATGGGGGCTGATGTAAGAGCATTCTTCAACTTGTCAAAAGCCTCTTTGCATGACTCATCAAAATGAAAGGTGATATCTTGTTGCAACAGACGGCACATGGGGACTGCGATCTTAGAGAAATCTTTGATGAAACGCCGGTAAAATCCCGCATGGCCAAGAAAGGATCGAATTGATTTGACTGAGGAAGGATAGGGCAAATTTTGAATGACATCAATTTTAGCTTTATCCACTTCAATGCCCTTAGCTGATACTATGTGGCCCAAGACAATTCCTTGAGTAACCATAAAGTGGCATTTTTCTGAATTGAGAACCAAATTCGTCTCAATGCACCGGTCAAGAATAGTAGCGAGGTTATCCAGGCAACTATCAAAAGAATCTCCATAAACAGAGAAATCGTCCATAAAGACTTCTATAATCTTGTCTACATACTCTGAGAAAATGCTCAGCATGCATCGTTGGAAGGTAGCTGGAGCGTTGCAAAGACCAAAGGGCATGCGCCTATATGAGAACGTACCAAAGGGGCAAGTGAATGTGGTCTTTTCTTGATCCTCTGGAGCTATCATGATCTGAAAATAACCAGAATATCCATCTAGGAAGCAGTAGTAAGCTCTTCCAGCTAACTTCTCCAACATTTGATCAATGAAAGGCAATGGAAAGTGATCTTTCTTTGTAGCATCATTAAGTTTCCTATAATCTATACACACCCTCCAACCATTTTGCACTCTTTGAGGTACAAGATCACCACTTGTGTTTTGCACTACTGTAATACCGGTTTTCTTGGGTACCACTTGCACTGGACTAACCCATTCACTATCTGAGATAGGATAGATGATACCAACTTGCAAAAGCTTCAAAATCTCCTTTTTGACCACCTCCATCATGGGAGGATTCAAGCGGCGTTGAGGTTGCCTAAGTGGTTTGGAATCATCTTCCAATAAGATTCTATGCATGCAAATGGATGGGCTAATACCCTTAATGTCAGCCACCGTCCATCCAATAGCTTCCTTTCGAGCCTTAAGAACTTGTAAAAGTTGAAACTCTTGGGTAGAAGTAAGAGTATTGGAAATGATTACAGGGAGTGTTTCATTCTCACCAAGGAAGGCATATTTGAGATGAGCGGGAAGAGTTTTAAGCTCAATAGATGGTGCTTTAATGATAGAGGGGAGAAGTTTGGTGGAAGGGATAGGAAGATCCATGTAGGAAACATTGGCAAGGTGTGATTTAGATGGGAGGGCGGCCAAAGAAGCTAAGATGGACTGAGTTTCCTCATCATAGTTTTCTTCTTTAAAATCTAAATTGTCATAGTCCATGCTCTGAGTTAATACAGAAAATAGAGGATCTTCTCGAGCAAAATCCAATAAGGACATAGAACAAACATCCACAAAATCTTCAGCCATAATAGATTGATCATCTAAAGGGTACCTCATGGCATCAAAAAGATTGAATGTAATTACCTTCCCATCAAACTCCATGGAAAGATGACCTTCATGACAGTCAATCTTGGTTCTAGCGGTGCGGAGAAACGGCCGGCCAAGAAGAATAGAAGAGGATGAAGAACATTCCTCACTTCCCATTTTTAGAACATAGATATCCGCCGGAAAGATTAATTCATTGACTTGAACTAGAACATCCTCCAGAACACCCTCCGGATATACATAAGATCGGTCAGCCAATTGGATCACAACTCCGGTTCTTGTCAATGGCCCCATGTCCAAAGAGAGATAAAGAGAATATGGCATGAGACTGATGGCAGCTCCTAGATCACACATAGCCTTTGGAATTTGGGTCTTTCCGATAGTGATAGGAATAGAAAATGAACCTTTATCCTTACACTTGGGTGGAAGTTTGTGTTGAAGAACTGCTGATACATTCTCACTCAAGGTAATCACTTCATTCCCCTTAAGCTTGCGCTTATGAGTGCACAAGTCCTTGAGAAACTTGGCATATCTAGGAACTTGCTTGATGGCATCGAGAAGAGGAATATTCACTTGTACTCGGCGAAAGACTTCCAAGATATCCGGTTCAATATTTTCCTTGGGTTTCTTTGTTAATCTTGAGGGAAAGGGAGCTACTCCTTTAGGTTTTGGATTAGAATGGGAAGTATTTGTGTTTGGTGTTGGGTTTTGGGTGGATGTAGAGGCTTTAAAATCATTTGGTCTAATTGGAAAAGGTGGAACAGGGTCAGTGGATTGTGACCGTCGACGTCCAATGTCTTCACCCGTCGACGGATCAAAGTTTCTGGGTAATTCGTTTTCAGATATGTGGCTTGCCCGTCGACGGGCAAGTGAATCATCCGTCGACGGATCTGAAGGGTCAACAACTAATTCATCCTGCTCCAAGCTCGCCCGTCGACGTCTAGTGTCTTTACCCGTCGACGTCTCTTCCAGAACAGGGGAGAAAGATTCCATCTTCCCTTCCAGGTTTTCTTCCTCGTTTACTTTGTGTTTTCTTTTCTCCTGCCGATCCGGAAGAACTTGTCCACTTCTCAAGTGTATTGCATTGACATTGGCCCTTGGGTTGATGATGGATTGAGAAGGTAACTTTCCCGAAGATTGGGATGTAAGATCATTAACAGATGTGGCAAGTTGCCCAACTTGTCTCTGAAGATCTTCTAAGGAGGTGTTCACTTGTAGAAATTGTGACTTGGTAGCTTCTTGGAAGGATAATTGCGATGATGCAAGTTGAGTCACCAGATCCTCGAGTTTAGATGTAGAGGATGGTGTGGGTGAGGGTCCTTGATTCGGTGGAGCATTATGAGAGGGAGCTTGAAATTGATTGGATTGTGAGGGTGCTGTTGGTCTGTTTTGAAAAGCACTAGGCCCTTGTTGAAATTGGGGTCTGGATTGAAAATGAGGGGCCACATTGTTTCCATACCTAAGGTTAGGATGAGCTTTCCAACCGGGATTATAGGTAGGTGCAAATGGATCAAAATTCCTCCTTGGAGGTCCAGGAAATCCAACAGAATTAACATCTTCAACACCAGGTTCTTGTAATGTAGGACATGCGTCTGTCTCATGAGTATGCAATGAACAAATACCACAAGGACGAGAAGTTGAAGACGCACCCATTTGAGACATCATAAGAGAAGTCAGCTTAGAAAGTTGATGGTTTGTTGAAGCAAGTTGCTGCTCCAATTGAGAACGGCCAACTTCATTCACTTGATGACAGGAAGTATCATCATAAGATTGAAAGTTTTGAGAGCTTGATGCCATAGTGGTGATGATTTTTCGAGCTTGCTCTGTAGGTTGATCAAGAAGTGCTCCACTAGCAGCAGCGTCCATGAGTCCTTTGTTTACAGGTAAGAGGCCATTATAAAAATGATTCAGCAAGCACTGTTCAGGAATTTGGTGCTGAGGGCAGCTAGCTACCAAATGTTTAAACCTCTCCCAATAATCATAGATAGACTCTGCATTTTTCTGACGGATGGTGCTAATCTGATTCCTGAGATTAAGAATCTTGGCGGCTGGAAAGTACTTGGTGAGAAATTGCTTCTTGAGTTGCTCCCAAGTAGTGATGGAACTAGGCTCCAGTCGATACAACCAAGCCTTGGCAGTATCCGCCAATGTGAATGGAAAAGCACGTAATCTCACTTGCTCCTCTGTCAAGCTGCTAGGTTTCATAGTTGAACAAACCATCAAAAATTCCCTCAAGTGTTGGTGAGGATCTTCACTAGGGAGACCATGGAATGTTGGGAGGTAGTGTACAAAGTTGGATTTCAACTCAAAAGCTCCTTCGACCTCCGGAAAAACTATACACAAAGGTTGAAGATTCGGCTCACGTTCCAACAATTGTCGAATAGTGGGCTGAATTTCGTTTTGAACTGGTGGAATGACTGGATGTGGTGGATTAATTGGTGGTTCATTCCGTAGTGGCTCCATAATTGGTGATGGTAAAGAACTCTCAGCTTGCAAAGATGACTTTTTAGTTTGCTCAATAAATCTTCTGATTTCCTTCAAGCTAGTTGTGGAAGAATCAAAACTCATACAATAACTACAACAAAGAGTCAAAACCAGGAATGAGAGCAAAGAAAATATACAAGAAAGTAAACCAAAAAAAATTCAGGGGAAGCAATGGCTAAATAAGTAACCACATTAATACAATAGATATTAAAGAAACAAACTTCATTGACACTTTGCAATAATAACGAAATAGATACACAAAGAAATATATAAGACAGAATGCTATGAAAGTGAAGTGAAATGATAAAGCACAGGTTCCCCGGCAACGGCGCCAAAAATTTGATGCGTGTCGCAAAGCACCAAAAATAACCTCACTACTCTACTATGCAATAGGATAAGCAAGGGTCGATCCCACGAGGAAAAGGCTATTCTATTTCACTCTACTTTCTAAACATACATCAAACTAAACAAGTTAAAGAGGGGTTTTATGTTGGTGATGGAAATAATATGCGAGATATTATTAAGATTGACAATAGTAATGCGATATATGAAAAGACAAAGCCTCCAATCTATTATATGATCAATCCTTTAACCTAACATTTGATCATAGATTCACTAATCAAATATTCTTATCATCAATTGGTTAACCTCATGGAATTGAAACCAGCTTCAAGTCCATAGACCTTTCTCAATATTGATTAACCTTGAATCTAGGTTCACTTTTAATCCTTCTTCTTATGACTAACTTGAATCCTAGCAATCCAAATTCAAGTCTAGAAGAACAATAAGCAATGAAAAGGTAAAAGCTAACAACAATCAATAACAAACCCAGCATTTATTATTCAAATTGCATCTTCAAATCTCTTTGGATGTAAAAACATTCTCTTGCTACTCAAGTTCTAAGAAATCCCCAACTCTAGCATTGGAGTTCAAAGATTAGCATGCTAATGAACTACCTAATTAATTATTTGCAACTAATTAACTCAGCAATTCAAAAGACAAGATAATAAACATGATAATCATCTTCAAAGCTCAAGAGATAAAAGAACAATCAATGAACAAGAAAGCATTAAGAACAAGAATCTCACAAATGCAGAAAAAGTGATTGAATCCTATAATAGATTGGAGTTTTAGAGTATTTTGCTTAAACGAAAATTACAAGATGATAAGTTCTCAGCCAAGCTACCAATTTAAAGACTCAACCCACTCCACTTTTCAGCTGCTTCTTCATTTTCGGATCTCTATCTCCAGCTGCCTGCCCACTCCTCCATTATTCTGCCCACTCCTCCATTATTCTGCCTCAATAATGCCTTAAAGATAAGATAAGGAATCCTAAGGATAAAATAAGCTAAAGTAGAGGCCATTGAGGAAAAGAGGGAGACAAGTCTGAGGTTTAGTTATGGCTCCTCTCCACTGAATATCCGGAATGTATTTTTAATGGGTTTGATAGTGGAATGACAGCATTTAAGTGGGTCTGTCGCGTTTTGACTTTGTTAGCCGTCGACGTCCAAGTGCCTGCCCGTCGACGTCTCTGCTTGTTTTCTTCATATTTTTCTCAGCTCGATCGATCCGTCGACGTCTAAGTGTCTGCACGTCGACGTCCAAGTGTTCAACCCTTGAGTATTCGAAGTCAGAAACTTCTACCCGTCGACGTCTAATTTCTAGCCGTCGACGTCTAGCATGATGAACTCTCTGAAATTGTTGGCCGTGGACGTCTAGCTTCAGATCCGTGGACGGTTGCTTTGGATTCTGGAATTGTGGTCCTCAAGTAGCTTGTCCGTCGACGTCTATTGAATTACCCGTCGACGTCTATGCAGGTGTAAGTGATCCCGTTGTTCATCTCTCGAGCAGCCGTCGACGTCTAATGAGTTACCCGTCGACGGCTCTGCATGTTGGTTCAATTAATCATGGAAATTGTCCCCTTTTGGTTCAAATTTCATTTTCCCTTTTAAGTACACCTACAAAGCAGAATTGAGTTTACTTAAGCCTCCTAGTATAAAAGTAGGAGAAAGAGGAGTGATCTTAAATCCTAATTTAAGTGATAAAAAGGCATTTAACACTTACTCTTTACTAATTCTACCTAGTCATTTCGGTTTTTATTAACCTATGGTTTATTATGAACTTATTGCTAATTAAGGTTAAAGTTTTCTAAGGTGTGTTATGCTTTTCCTCTTTTAAGGCCCTATTCCTAGTTAGCCTAAACTTAGTTCATCAACTGAACTAAGTTTCTCTTCTTCCTAGGCCTTATTCATCTCTGATTAGCCTAGAGTTTTCATTTACCTAGAGTTTTATACTTTCTTCCTTTATTAAGAAAGCTTCTGCACTACATCACAGTATCTCTTATATTCTTTGTTTCAATGTTCGCTTACCCTTTCTATTCCCCTTCTTCTTTCTCACCAGTTTCTCTCTAGTGACGTCTTCCCAACTCTGGAAAAATTCTTTTCATCCTCTTTATTTGCACGCATATAGGTATTTCCACTATTGCCATCTACTCTACTCTCTCTACTTGCTCACTTCCCATTGACCATGTCATGGCCCTTTCTTATCATCTTTTGGGGATCTCCTCCTTCTTACTCTCAATGTTGTAAACCCAACAATGAGGGTTCATTACTTATTAAGCACTTGGGTATAGAGGCTTCTAGTTTGTCCTTATCCTTATTCCATTTCCTCTATCTCCACACATTTTCTCTTCTTTCTCCGTTATCTTTTCTTAACATCGGCATCCAATGGTTGGACAAGTAGTAAACCTACTACTCGTCAACCATATGGATGTGATCTCTTTTCATTCTTCTCCTTGAATTCCTTTAGCACTGGGTTCCGAAGGCTGAATTCACCATGAGGAGTCCACTATGCATCCTTCATACGGATATGAGGTCTCTTTCCATCCCTCATTCTCTGTTTTGCTATCTTTGCCTTCTTCCTTTTCATCGTTTCTTAAGAATGGCTTCACTCTTGTTCTTCTTTCTTACCATCCTTTCCATTCTCAAGTCATTTAGGGTTTCCTCTTACTAGTCCTCGTCACATCCTCGAGTGACTCTCCCTTACATCACTTCTCGTGATCTTGGCTCATTTGACCCCTTCCCAAATCCTTGGGTGCTTACCTCGATTGACCCTTTTCCAAAAATCTACACATAGCAGTGTAGAAGGTGGAACGTGTTTGATTAGTTTGTTGGAGGGGTCAATGTAAGTTGCCATTTTGTTCATGTTTTTAATTGATATTCATCTTGATTTGGAGCTACTAATCTTCTAAACTTGAGTTAATTGCATGTTTTTCATTGTTGAGATGCATTTAAATGATTGGAAGAAAAGCATTAAAACCAATGCGAAGAAAGTCAAAAGAACACAAGATTTTCTTCTCTGTCATAGGCCGGCCCAAGCCCAAAGATTGGCCTGCCCCAGCTTGAAGCTTGGTAAAAGAGGACCCTTGACAGTCATTGGCCAGTTGGCCGATTGGAGCTCTAGCCGAGGCCGATTGGACACTGGTTTGCCCTACACTTGACCTAATTCGATTTTCCAATCTTTCAATGCATCTTGGCTACCTCTTGAAGTTCCTTGGACTTAAAATTTTGCCAATTCAACCCTAAAACATGGAAGATTCAAAGGGAAGAATGAAGAATTGATTAGACTGAAGAATTTCGAGATTAAAGTGAATTGAAAGAAGAATAAAAGAAGAAGAGTCAAGCACAAGTTGAAAGACTTTTAGAGATTTTTTAGGAATTAGTAACCCTAAGTATTTATACTCTTTTAAATCATTGAGGGGAACATCTAGAGTTAATTTTGATCATCTTTTTGAGAGCTTCTATTTTCCATGGTAGCTTAAACAATTTTTCCTTCAATCTAGTGTTTAAGTGGATGCTTATCTAAGTATTTGTGAGGTTCTCTTATACTTAATCTAGTTTTATGCATAATTGTTTCTTGAATTCTTTGCTCTAAGGTAAACTTGTTTGTTACTTTATAAATCTTTTGTTTGTTTGTTTGGTTAGTGCGCAATAATCAATCTTACGATTAAAAGTATTGCAATTCTTGTTTAGATTCGTGCTGGTTAATTGAATTTGATCAAGGGATAAGTAGCAATTGAATAGGATGCTCTATTCAAAGGAATTCAAGGGGTTTATTGAGTAATATATGCTAGGTAGATTTCTAATATTGATTAACTCATATTGATCTTGCTCTTAATGCTTTCGAATACTTGAAACAGGGTTGCCAGGGTTTTGGTTTAAGTGTTAGATTGAATGATATTTTGTGAAACACAAGTAACAGCATATCTAGCTTTAGGATTAATTAAGTCATTGAGAATGCTGAGTTTTCTTTGATTAGTTAATACAATTGTGTTAAAACTATATTTCTTGATGAACCAAGGATCAAATATCTTATAGGTATCCTAAACATTAGGTTAAAGGTCTTTAATTTTGATTTGTCTCTTATCATCTATTTCTTTAGTTTTATTTATTTGTAATCTTTTTAATTCTCGATTTCAATCAAACCCCCTTTTTTTATAGTTATTTGTTTTGAAGAAAGTAAAAGTCAGCCAGCAGCTCTCTCTGGGATCGATCCTTACTTATCCTACTATATTAGTTAGTTCGAGAAGAGGTTAATTTATCAAGCACTGCGACACGCTTCGTTAAATTTGGCACTGTTCCCGAAGAGCAACTGGCCGAATCTTTTTCTTTCTTTTTATCTTATATTCATTTTATTCTATTTTTCTTAGTTCATTGTTTATTTTACTGTTTGTATTTAATTTTAAGTGCTTAAAAAATTCGTTTTTGATTGATTTTCAGATTTATGAAACCTAGTGATTCTTCAAAGTCACTCAAGCGTATTCAAGAGTTCTGTGAGTGTGTCAAGAGATCAGAATCTTCTTCTTCTTCTTCTTCAAGTGAAGTTTCTTTGAGTGAAGAAGACCCTCTAACAAGTGAGAACTTGAAGGTGAAAATAAAAGATACAATGGCTGATCCTCCATAAAACCAAGGTCAGAACGATGTTTAGAATGTAGTCCTTGAGAGAAAGCAAACCATAAGAGAGATGATGGCCCCTACTGTCAATAGGCAGTCGTTTCACATCCGGATTCCGAATGTGAATGCTACATTTCAACTAAAATATGCTCTTCTCCACCATTTGCCTATCTTTCATGGTCTTTCAGGAGAGAATCCATACAATCATCTTGACCAATTCTGGATAGTTTGTTCTATTATGAAGCCAACTCGAGTGACGGATGATCAAATTCAACTAAGAACCTTTCCTTTTTCATTGGCTGATTCAGCTAAAGATTGGCTTTATGACGTCCCAACAGCTTTAATTGCCACTTGGGAAGACATGGAGGAAGTATTCCTAGAGAAATATTTCTCAATTTTGAAGGCAGCCAACATTACGAGAGAGATCAATAGCATTCAACAACAACCTTATGAATCTCTCTACGATTACTGGCACTGATTTGAGAAGTTGTTGAAGAGTTTCCCTAACCACCAAATTAGAGAGGGTAGTTTAATTCGGATTTTCTACATGGACCTCAAACAAAATGAAAAATAAAGACTTGATTCAGTGGCCAAAGGAAGTTTACTTCAATTGCCTCCTCTAGATACAAGAGAGATTGTTCGAATCACTGCCTCTACAACTCAAGAATTTCAGTACAGAGATGATTCAGTTGAACAACGCAAGGTGAATGAGGTGAATATAGATAGTCAACTAGTTTCACTTTAGCAACAAGTTTCGAAGTTGACTTCTGTAGTAATGGGACAACAACAGAATGGATAGTTACCTACTTCAAATCCTTGTGGAATTTGTTATCTCAATACTCCTCCTACGGACTCTTGTCCAGCTCTTTATGAAGACTCAAATGAGTAAGTGAATGGCATGACTAATGCTCCAAGGAGGTATGATTCTTACTCTAACACCTATAATCTAGGGTTAAGGGATCATCCAAATCTGAGATATGGAAATTCATCAACTCCAAATCAACCATTCAGACTTCCATATCGGCAAGGGAACCCTCCTTTTCCATCAAATTCTTATGGAAAGCAAGGAAATCAAGTTAATCAGAGGAATGACAACTCTTTTCAAAATTCTAACACTTCTGGATTGGAAGCTTTGGTTAACAAAATAGCTAATTCAACATTTGAGCTCCAACAATTCATAAAGGCATTCCAAGACTCAGCCATAGCATAATTTCAGCAAGTTCGAACCTCAATTAATGACATTCAAAGACAACATGGACAAATGGCTACTTCCTTTAATGAGTTGGAAGCTCATGGTTCAAATAGACTTCCATCTCAACCTTTGAGAAATCCAAGGGAGAACGCAAGTGTCGTTCATTTGAGAAGTGGCAGAACTTTGGTTGAAAAGCAAGACAAATCTAAGAAAGATCAATTGGAAGAAGAATTTGAAGGACAAGAAGACAATTCCAATCGATCCTAAGAAGTTGAGAAGCTAAACAACAATAAAGATGCTATCTGTCTTCAGCTGGCCCTAGCCCAAAAAATTGGCCTACACCAGCCTGACTGACGAGTTTGAGAACCCTCAAATCGGAGTTCAACCGGCCCAGCCTAACCCCATAACCGGTCGCATGCCAGAAACAACCAGTAGCCCCTCTCATTTGCTTTCAACTCCTCCAACTCTCACATCTAAAAGCATTCTTTCCAATCATTTTGGTGCTCCATTCTCTTCTCAAGAACATGATTCGGAAGCTTCTACCTTAACCACATCAATGGAAACCTCAAAGATAAATCCAACCTCAATGAGTTCTAATTTAAAGACCAATATGGCTGCTCATTTTCCTAATAGGTTAACAAAGAAATCTAAAGGAGATATGGATAAGGTTCTATGGGAAGTTTTTCAAAAAGTGAACATCAATATTCCTCTTCTTGAAGCTATCGAGCAAATCCCAAAGTATGCTAAGTTCCTTAACGACCTTTGCACAAACAAAAGGAAGTTGAAGGGTAACGAGATGGTGACCATGAACGAAAATGTTTCGGCTGTGCTTAAAAGAAAGTTACCACCAAAGTACAGAGATATGGGATCCTTTTCCATTCCTATTTGTATTGGGAATAGTCGAGTTGAGAAAGCAATGTGTGATCTTGGTGCATCCATTAATGTTATGCCATACTCTATTTATCTACCGTTGAAGCTAGGACCTTTGGAAGAGACTGGAGTTATAATTCAGCTAGCTGATTGCTCCAACTTATATCCCGAAGGTGTGGTTGAAGATATGCTTGTTTAAGTGAATCAATTGATCTTCCCAGCTGACTTCTATGTGATCAAGATGGATGATGATGAAATTTCCACACCTGGCACTTTATTGCTTGGAAGACCTTTCCTTCAAACAGCTCGCACTAAGATTGATGTCTATGAAGGCTTATTTTCTATGGAAATTGATCGGGTAGCGGTAACATTTAATTTGTATAAAGCTATGAGATATCCCACTAAACCTGATTCTGTTTATTTTGTTGATGTCATAGGTAACATGGCTAGGGAAGTTGAAGAACTTGAGAAAGAAGACGCTCTTGATGTGGTCCTGTCCAATTCAATCACTAGGAGGTCTTGTGCTGCTATTGAATATGAAGTGACTGAAGAGTTGCTGGAGACAATTATGTCACTTGAGTCCCTTCCATCCAAGTTGAAAAAGGCTAATGTTTTTTATGTTGATTTGCCTATGCCATCATCAAAGTTAAAGCCCTCTATCATTGAGCCACTAGAGCTTGACCTGAAGCAACTTCCTTCTCATTTGAAGTATGTTTTTCTTGGAGTTAATGAGACACTTCCAGTCATTATATCAAGTAAGCTTACTGAAATCCAAGAAGACAAGCTATTTAGAGTGCTTAGGGAGCATAAAGAAGCAACTGGGTGGACCATTGCAGACATAAAGGGAATTAGCCCATCTTTTTACATGCATCGAATTTTGATGGAAGAAGACACCAAACCCTCAAGACAACCATAAAGGAGATTGAACCCTCTAATGATGGAAGTGGTGAAGAAAGAAATTATAAAACTTCTTCAAGTTGGAGTCATCTATCCTATTTCAGACAGCTGATGGGTAAGTCTAGTTCAAGTTGTGCGTAAAAAGACTTGGATTACGGTTGTTGAGAATGAAAAGGGAGAGCTTGTGCCTTAAAGAATTCAAAAATGCTGGCGAGTTTGCATCGATTATCAAAAACTCAATGCTACCACTAGAAAATATCATTTTCCTTTGCTCTTCATGGATCAAATGCTTGAAAGGTTGGCTGGTTGTGCTTTTTATTGTTTCTTGTATGGTTATTCGGGTTATTTCCAGATAGTGATGGCTTTTGAAGATTAAGAGAAGACCACATTCACATGTCCATTTGGTACTTTCTCTTATCGTAGAATGGCTTTTGGTCTTTGCAATGCACCGGCTACATTCCAAAGGTGTATGATGAGTATATTTTCAGAGTTTGTAGAACACATCATCGAGGTATTCATGGATGATTTTACTGTTTATGGTGATTCTTTTGACTCTTGTTTATGTAACTTGTCTCTAATCTTATCTAGGTGTATTGAAACAAATTTGGTGTTGAATTGTGAAAAATGTCACTTTATGGTTGATCAAGGTATTCTCCTAGGCCATGTAGTGTCATCTAAAGGTATGCGGTTGATAAAGCTAAGGTTGATACTGTTAAAAACTTACCTTACCCCTCTTCGGTGAGGGAGATTCTTTCTTTTCTTGGCCATGCAGGTTTTTATCGGAGATTTATCAAAGACTTTTCCAAGATTGCTGGTCCTGTGTCAATTATTGCAAAAAGAAGTTCCTTTTGATTTTAATAAAGATTGCAAGCTGGCATTTGACAAGTTGAAGGCAACCCTTACTTCTACTCCTATCATTTAGCCACCTAATGGGGAAAAGCCATTTGAGTTGATGTGCGATGCTAGTGACTTTGCGGTTAGAGTTGTTTTGGGCTAGCGAGATGGAAAGGATTCATATGTCATATATTATGCCTCTCGTGTGCTGAATAAAGCTCAACGAAACTATACTACTACTGAAAAAGAACTCTTAGTTGTAATTTTTGCTTTATATCAGTTTCGTTCATATCTTCTGGGAACTAAAGTTATTATTATTTCTGACCATGCAGCTTTGAAGTATTTGCTAGCAAAGAAAAACGCTAAACCAAGGCTTATTCGTTGGATTTTATTGCTTCAAGAGTTTGACATTGAGATCAGGGATAAAGAGGGAGCTGAAAACTTGGTAGCTAACCATTTAAGCCATTTGGTAAGTGATGAGGTAAATTCTCCCATTGATGATTCTTTTCCTGATGAACAACTCATTCATGTGCACACCTCTTTGCCATGGCTTGCAGATATAGCCAATTATCTTGTTACCAAAACTTTCCCTCATGATATGCTTAAATCTCATAGAGATAAATTGATTTTTTATTCTAGATCTTATGTTTGGGATGATCCATATTTATGGAAGTTTTGTTCTGATTCAGTAATTAGGAGATGTATTCTAGAACATGAACATCATCAGATTCTAGCTCATTATCATGTATATCCTTATGGGGGTCACTTTGATTCTCAAAGAACAGCTAGAAAGGAGCTTGAATGTGGTTTCTATTGGCCTACACTTTTTAGAGATGCTCGTCAATTTTTCAAATCATGTGATAGATGCCAAAGAGTTGGTAAATTGAATTCTTGGAATCAAATACCAAAGGGTCCAAACTTGTTTTTCTCAATTTGGGCTCAAGGTTCTTTGGATGAGGCTATGAAAGAAAAGATAAAGATATAACAATTAGGCTCAAAGGGGCTTACTAATGGATAAATATATAGTGGGTAGGCTCTTTGGCTCAAATGAAAAAAAATCCTAAAGACCTTAATCTTAATGCTTGCACATATGTCAAAACATGTAATATCAAAAAGATTAATCTCAAGTTCTAGAAGTCCAAAATCATAGAAAGTATAAATATCAATCAAGAAAATATAGCATGAAGGCTCAAAATCTCATAAGGTAACTCAAGTCAATTCAAAGTATTCTCTCCTAGCAAATTTAATCTCCTAGCATTTACAAAATTTAAATCATGAAACAATTACTTAATCATATTATGTACCCAAAAATCAACAATTAAGTCAGCGCTAAGAGAATTATATACTCATCTCTTTAACTTAAAGCAACCAATTAAAATAAAAAATCAGAAAATTTTCAAAAATTTCAAAACCATCCAGCCCCCCACACTTAGAATAATATTGTCCTCAATATGAAACAAAAATATAAAGAGAAGAAAATGAATCGAAATCTTCCTAATTGTGAAGAAAAGGAGAAATCGATGATGAATCTACTCTCAAAATTATAGAACCTAAGTGGGAGAAGAAAGAAAAAGAAAAAATAAAGTTAGGGAAAAGAAAAATTAATACACAAATTAAAACAATTAGAAAATCAAATTCAAAGAGGAGGAGAAGAAGAAAGACGATTTAGAATCGTCTGTTGGTGATGAATTTCTTGAACAAGATAAGAATTGGAAAATTGAGCCTTGTCTAATCGCCATTTAACACATTGATTTTCTTCTTTCAAAGCAGTCATGGATCTTTGCAATTGTTGAAATTTCTCTCTCATATTAGTGATAATAATATGCAAGTCTTGAATTGAATCTTTTTTCAAGCTGTCATCTTCTATCTCCATTGGTTCTTCTTCTTGTTCATCATCTGAAACTTCCATAGTAAGGATCACAGTGTCCTCATCTACCTTTTCTAAAGTAATCTCCCCCACACTTAACATACACTGGGCCTCAATGTACATTAAAAAGTGGAAACTCACAAATTGAACATTTTTCCATAGGGTAACCTACAAGAAAAAATGAAGAATGTGAGAATAAAGTCACAAAAGTTTCAAAATCAAACAAAATAAAGAAAAATAAAAATAAAGCAAAAGAGTTAGAAAATATTGGGTTGCCTCCCAATAAGCGTTTTTTTTATAGTCATTAGCTTGACTATTTTCAAAGGAGACTTAGGCATCAAATGTAATCGTGTGAACTTGTTCCACATGATTTCCTCCATAGTAGAGCTTTAAAACATTGACCATTCATCACAAAGCATTGTCCTTTTTCATTTGCCACTTCAATTGCTCCATTGGAATACACCTTCGTAATAGTAAAAGGTCCAGACTATCTTGATCGTAACTTAGCTGGAAAAAGATTCAAACGAGAGTTAAATAATACAACTTTCTAACCCAATCTAAACTTTCTTTTGAGGATAAGTCGATCAAGAAAAGCCTTGGTCCGTTCTTTATAAATTCGTGCATTCTCAAACGATTCTTTCCTCATCTCATCAAGTTTATTAAGTTAAAGAAACTTTTTTTCACCAGTAGCCTTGTAGTTAAAATTTAGTTCCTTTATTGCCCAATAGGCCTTGTGTTCTATCTCGATAGGTAAATGACAAGATTTTCCAAACACTAGCCTGAATGGAAACATCCACAAAGGTGTCTGGTAAGCTGTCTTATATGCCCAAAGAGCAGTATCCAATTTCATAGACCAGTCATTCTGAGATTTATTGACCGTTTTGCCAAGATGGACTTCAATTCTCGATTGGAAATTTCCACTTGACAACTCATTTATGGATGATAAGTGATTCCAATCTTGAAAAGACATCCATGCTTCTTAAGAACACTTTGAAATTGAGCATTTTGGAAGTGCACTCCATTATCAGTGATAACTACTCTTGAAACTCCAAATCTAGAAAAGATATTCTTCTTGACAAACTTCACCACATCCGAAGCTTTGTTATTTGGCAATGCTAAGGCTTCAACCCATTTGGAGACATAATCAACAGCCACCAAAATATATTCATTGTTATTAGACTTTGGGAATGGACCCATAAAATCTGATCCCCAAACATCAAAGATCTCAACTTCAATGATTCCTTGTTAAGGCATCTCATGACGTCCTCCAATTTTTCCAATTCGTTGGCATGGATCACACTCCATAATGAAAGATTTAGCATCTTTGAATAGGGTAGGCCAATAGAAGCCACATTGAAGAACTTTAGCAGCAGTTCTATCGGGTCCATGGAGTCTTTCATAAGGCGAAAAATGACATTGATGAAATATAGCATGCATTTCATCGTCAGGCACACATCGACGAATAACTCCATCACCACATATTCGAAGCAATAATGGCTCATCCCAATAATATGAGTGGATTTTGACAAAGAACTTCTTCTTTTGAGCAAAAGAAAGATCATCGGGAATGATACCAGACACCAAATAATTCACATAATCAGCATACAAAGGAGAAAATTCTTGAACCTTCCAAAGCTACTCATCAGGAAACATATCATTGATTGGTTCATCATGAGTTTTGATTTCTGGTGCCTCCAATCTAGACAAGTGATCAGCTACAATGTTTTCTGACCCTTTTTTATCTTTTATTTCCAAATCGAACTCCTGCAAAAGAAGTATCCAATGCATCAATCTAGGCTTATAATCCTTTTTGGCAAATAAATATTTGAGAGTTGAGTGATCTGTAAAAACGATCACTTTAGAAGCAACTAAGTAGGAACAGAATTTGTTAAAAGTAAATACAATATCTAATAGTTCTTTTTCGGTTGTCACATAATTGATTTGAGCTTTAGTGAGAACTTTGCTGGCATAGTAAATGACATGCAATTTCTTTTTTTTGACTTTGGCCTAAAACAGCTCCTATAGCATAGTTACTAGCATCACACATAATCTCGAAAGGTAATGTCCAATCGGGGGCAGCCATGATTGAGGCAAAAATAAGCTCCTTTTTAATCCTATTAAAAGCATCCAAACAATCATCAGTAAAGTTAAATGGAACAACTTTTTGAAGTAATTCACAATAGGCTTAATGATTTTAGAAAAATCCTTTATGAAGCGCCTATAGAATCCATGTCCCAGGAAACTTCTCACAGCTTTGACCGAGGTAGAAGGAGGCAATCTTTCAATGACCTCAACCTTTGCTTTGTCAACTTCTATGCCTTTTTGAGATATCTTATGGCCCAAAACAATTCCTTCTTGAACCATAAAATGGCACTTTTCCTAATTGAGCACCAAATTGGTCTCCTCAAATCTTTTTAGAACCTCTGTCAAATTCAAAAGACATTCATCAAAAGAGTGACCAAAAACAGAAAAATCCATAAATATCTCAATTGTTTTCTCCACCATTTCGGAGAAGATAGCCATCATGCAATGTTGAAAAGTGGCTGAGGCATTGCATAAACCAAACCAAAGGACATTCTTCTAAAAGTAAAGGTCCCATAAGGACAAGTGAAAATTGTCTTCTCTTGATCTTCAGGAGCAATCGGGATTTGCTTATATCCAGGATAACCATCGAGGAAACAATAAAATACATGATCAGCTAGCCTTTCAAGCATTTGATCAATAAAAGGAAGAGGAAAGTGATCCTTCCTAGTTGCTGCATTTAATTTACGGTAGTCTATGCAAACTCACCATCCAGTCACCGTTCTTATAGGAATAAACTCATTCTTGTCATTAGTAATCACGGTCATTCCTCCTTTCTTAGGTACAACCAGTACAAGACTAACCCAAGAACTATCAAAAATTGCATAAATAATGCCAACATCTAAAAGTTTAAGAACCTCATTCCTAACTATTTCTTTCATGTTAAGATATAAACGACGTTGATTTTCTATAAAAGGTTTAATATTTTCTTCCATCAGAATTTTGTGTGTGCAAATGGATGGACTAATCCCTTGAATATTGGCAATTGACCAGGTAATTGCCAACCGATGTTCATTAAGAACTCGCACAATCTTTTCTTCTTCAAGTTCGTTCAAAACAGAGGATATAATCACAGGAAAAGTGTTAGATTCACCAAGAAAAGCATATTTAAGATAAGATGGCAAGGGTTTGAGCTCCAATTTTGGTGGCTCTTGGACTGAAGGTAAGGGTTTAGGTTTTCCTTCTCGTAAATTTTCAAAAACTTTTGATGATCGCACCCTAAAAGTCTCACCTTCTTTCCTACGAGCACAGGCCATAATGTCTTTGTCATTCCCATCTTCACCTAGAGCAACACAAGATTCTAAACGAACATTATAAGCTATTCTAGGCAACGAATCTTGGACTATTGAATCTATGATATCAATCCTATAACATTGGTCATCTAAGGTTGGTCCTTTCAAAGCCTTAAAGACTTTAAACTCCTCAGTTTCATTTCCAATCCTGAAAGTCATTTTTTCGGCTGGAACATCTATCAATGCTCCGCCAGTGGCCAAAAGGTTTCCCGAGTATAATAGGCACATCAACATCATATTCCATATCCATAATCAAAAAGTCAGCGGGGAAAATTAATTTCCCAACTTTAACCAACAAATCGTCAACTATTCCTATTGGATATCGAATAGATCGTTCAGCTAATTGTAGAGCCACTGTAGTTGGTTTCATCTCTCTAATTCTAAGTTTCCTGAATAAAGATAGAGGAATTAAATTAATGCTTGCTCCCAAGTCACAAAGACATTGATAAATACTAGAAGAACCAAAATGACATGCGATGATGAAGCTTCCTAGATCCTTTAGCTTAGGAGGTAGTTTCCTTTGAAGGATTGCACTGCATTCCTCATTCAAAGGTACTGTGGCAAATTCTTCAAGCTTCTTCTTGTTTGAAATCAAATCTTTCAAGAACTTGGCATAAGTAGGCATATTAGCAAGTGCCTCGGCAAAAGGTATGTTGATTTCTAACTTTTGGAAAATATCCAGGAACCTCTTGAATTGACTTTCATTCTTCCTCTTTCTCAACCTTTGAGGAAATGGAATTGGTGGAATATAAGGTTGATCAGAAGGTTGTGGTTGCAAGAGAACACTGGCATCATTTCTGTTGACTTCCGGCACCGTTTCTGAACTGGGAGAAGGAATCGAAGAATTCGATTATGATACGGCACCGTTTCTGTTGATATCTGGTGCCGTATCTGAACTGGCAGAAACTTCATTATTCTGTCGAACAGAAACGGCCCCGTTTCTTGTCTATTCTCACCATTTTCGTTTTCAAGTTCATCATTCTCTTGGATTGCCTCTTTACCACTTTTTGAAGGATCTTCAAGCACATTGCCACTGCGAAGTGTGATAGCCATCACACCTTCTCTTGGATTTACTTCCGTATTACTGGGAAATTAACCATATCCACGTTCAGTAATGGATTTTGCAATTTGGCCCACTTGAACTTCAAGGTTCTTGATGGCAGCTAAACGCGAATCGCCAATCTTGTCCAACTTGTCTATTTTGTCAAGCTTTTGAAGTTGTGAACCAACTTGAGTCATGAAGTTTTGAAACTTGTCTTCAATTCCATTGTTTTACATAGTTCGCTGAGATTGGTGAGGGCGGGGTCTTTGTAGAATAGCTTAAGATCTGTTAGCATTACCATGGTTCGCCCATGAGAAATTTGGATTATTTCTCCAGCCTGGATTATAAGTAGGTGCAAAAGGATCATTCTTGCCACTTTGCTATCCTCCATAAGAACCCATGTAGTTCACATTCTCCGAGCATTCTTCCTCACAAGGAATTTCATTCATGCAAAGTTTGGAAGAATGGCCATACATACCACAGTGATAGCATGCCTCTTATTTCTTTGGCTTTTTTGTCTAGAATGACCTTCATCATTTCATCCATTTTGGTTGCTAAAACATCCAATTGACTCTGATTTTGAGGTTGAGAAGTGATTGATCTGGATTTCTTTTCACCATTCTCTGTTGAGAACTGGCAGCCAAAGATTCAAAAACATTCTCCAATTGCTCAGTAGTCCTAGTAGCAATATATCTTCCAGTGGCATTGTCTACAGCAGTTTGGTACTCTACTTCCAATCCTTCATAGAAGAACTGATAAAGAAGGTTAATAGGATAACCATGATGAGGGTATTGAAACACTAATCCCTTAAATCTGTCCCAAGCATCATGAAAAGTCTCGTTCTCGTCTTGCACAAAGTCTTGGATCTTTTTTCTTAACTCACTGGTCTTATTAGGAGGATAGAACATTCGAAGAAAAGCATCAGTTACTTTATCCCAAGAATCAAGAGAATTTTCTTGCAAAGTTGCCAACCAATTCTTTGTTGCTTCCTTCAAGCAATAAGGGAAACATCTAATCTTCAATTCTTCTATCGAGATATTGGTAAGCGAAAGTGTTGCCACCATGTCATTCAATTCATGAAAAAAGTTAATGGCATCTTCCGAAGACAGCCCATGAAAATGTGGAAGAATGTTCAGCACAATATGCGTCAGCGCATAATTCTTTGCTCTGTCAATAAGCCGAACACATGTTGGATTATTCCTCATCTTAGGTCACTGGATGTCAACCATCGGATGAGCAGGTTGAGCGGGTTGGATCTAATTTTGTTGATCAGCTAGAAGGTTATTGTTACCACCATTACCTTGGTTAATGGGAACATCATTAGCTCTGTCGTCAGCCATTGCCTTTTTACTAAGAACTCTTCTCTCTACTTCTTGAAGTCTTTTAAATTTAGCTCTAAGTTTCCTTGTTGATTTTTCTGGATTAGGGTTAAAAGAAACTTATGGATTTAATCCTTCAATTCTTCGAGTCATGCACTACCTGAAAAACACAAAAAGAAAAGATAAACAATTAAAAACAAACTTAAAATTAAAATTACTATAACTAAAAAGATTAACAATTAAAATTAATTCCCCGGCGTAACGGTGCCAAACTTGATGTGGTTCTTTTCGCAAGTGTACAAAATCAAGTAGTAAAGCTTAGAGTAATCCAAGGTGTCGAACCCACGAGGATAATTTAATTACTAAGTTCTAATTCTAATAAAGTTTGATTGGGAGAGTTTGGATTAGATGAAATTACTAACACTATAAATTAAGAAGATGAAAAATAAAATTTGAATAAGAAATCAATAACTAAGTAATTTAGAGAAAATCAATCAAAGAAATTAAGGGTTTAGGCTTTTCTTCTAGTTATTTAATCTAATTATGTATGAATTTAATTATCAGGGTTAAAATAACAATCTCTAATCTACTTGAGAGTCCTCTCAGATCTTTCTAAGCTTTCCTAACTAAGTGACTACCACCTCTTAGTGCATAATCTAATTAGCTAAGAACATTAAGAACCTCATATTATAATCAAATCAGTTTCTCCATGATCCTAATTCAATTATGGTTATCATAATAAATCGAATTACTCTCATATCCAATTAAATTGTGCCTATTTTCCTAGAGCTCGAAATATACTTCACCTCTCGGTATTTCATACAATTCCAAAGAACTATTCTATGTTGGCTAGACATAAAACAGAATTAAGAACAAAGAAAATAGATATAACCCTTGAATAATCAATTCATACAATTATCGAATTAAAGTCCCTAGAAGATCTATCCAAATCCCCAACAAATAAATTAGCTACTCATAACTTGAAAAGAAACCTTCATCATTAAATTAAGAGAATATCACAAGTTTAGAGAAGAAATAGATTTGCCAAATTGAAGAATAAACTTGAATTGGCTGCTCCTCTTATCTGAAAAATTGCTCAGACATCTCTCTCTATAAAACCATAAAACTAAAGTATTTATAATAGAGTGTTTACAAAGAATTAGGAGTTCAAGTTGAATTGAACTAAACAACTCAGAACTGGCGCTATTTGTAACATGATGCGGCACCGTTTCACTTCGTATAGAACTCGGGCCGAGTTTGGTCTTCTTCACATCAGACGCTAGGGCATAGGAGATGCAGCGACGTTTCTGACTATAGTAACCAGGACCTTGTTGCTCAATTACGGTGCCGTTTCATGCATGAATCACCACCCGTTTCTTGTCTACTTCTGTTTTTCTTAGCTTTTCAAACTTCTTTCAGTCCAAGCTGCACTTCAATCATCCTTTTTGATCTTTTTAGCTCCAGATCTCCCTGATTTGGTCTCAATTCCCCATGAAGCTCTCCTACATTCAACAAGATAAAAGTGAGAGTAAAAGATAAAGAATAAGCTATAACATCAATAAAAATTATCCAATTACGCTTATAAAATAGCTCATAGATTAGGTATAAAATACACCTATCAAGAAGCTAGTGATGAAGAGGATGAGGAAGATCATGAAGACCAAGACCAAGTTCCTCTTCCTCCATTAGTTCGACCTCAGCATGGCAGACCTCTTTCTCAAATTCAATTTCAGAATCAAGTGATTGACTGGATGGTCAAAAAAGATAAGAACTATGAGGAATTATGAGTTCATGTGGAGGACATTCGTGAGGCTCAATTGACTGATAGTGCCAAGATTGATGGGATTCTCACTCTTCTCAAAGGGCAGCCACCATCTCAGTGATTACCACTTTAAATTTGCATTTTCTCATGCATTACATTTAGTTTCTGTTTATTTCTTTCCTTAGGACTATCTTTATGTTTCTGTTTATGTTTATGTTTATGTTTTATTCAGATTTTATGGTTTGTAACTTAACCCCTATGCCCTTTTTCCTTGTGTATAGCCTTTTAGGATCCCGAATTCACGGTAATATCGTTTTGAACTTTCATTCATAAACTTGAATTCTTGTTTTCTATGCATATTGAGGACATTGTGCTATTCTAGTGTTGGGGGTGTATTATATAATCTATTTTTAGATTAATCTATTTCACTTTGTTACTAATCTTTGTGCTTTATTTTTCAACTTTGATCTTTATGCTTAATTGTCAACTTTGATTTTTCCTTGATCAATTGCTTTTTCAACTATTTTGAGTAATTCTTGAGCTATATTGTGGATTGTGATTGATTAAGTATCCTTTATAAGGAGAATTCATTGGTTGACTAAAATTTTGAAATGAGAATTTCTAGCTTTTCTAGATTTAATTCTAGCACAACCTTTAGAGAATCTTAGCACCTTTAGTGAGTTTTTGAGCTTTAAAAGATTGCCTCCAATCTTTTTCCTTTCATAAGTGCATTATTGATCTCCTATAAGCTTTAATTCTAGAACTTGCTTGGAAACCTTTTCGAGATTACATAAGACACATACTCACTGAATTTGCTAATTGTATATAGGATTGAGTTTGAGCCGAATTAAGTCATCCCATGTGAAAAACAATTGTAGTCAACCGTTTTTAAGCCTATTTGAATATCAATTGCCTTTTTCTTTGTTTAGCATTATCCTAAAGAACCTTGAACTTAAAAGAAAAACAAGTATTCTCTACTCTTGTTCTTGATTTAGTAGAACTTAGTGACATGTTTATGTTCTTTACAAGGTAAAATAAGGAAGAAGTGTGAGGGAATTTTATTTGATGGCTTGGAAAATAAAGAAGTTGGAAACTTTGCCAATTGAAAATTGAAAACAGAATGAAAGTGTCAAGAAAAAGAGAAAGATTGAATGCAAAAACATTTCAAAGAAAAGAAAAGACACTATAAAAGATGATTGGCATTGATTTTTAGTCTTTGAAAAGAAAAGTCCAAAAGAGAAGTTAAATTTTGGTGGAGTGTTGAATTAAACTAAAAGTTGGGCTATTACAAGTTAAATCTGCCCATATTTATGTTAAATTGATCTACTAAATTGTGAACTTTGCATTTGATTCCTTTTATCTTTTCTTTAAGCTCAATTACCTTTGGCCCCATTACAACCTTTGTGAAAAGACTAGCATTAAAATTCAGTTGAGTATGGTTAGTGGAGTAGTGGAATTAGGTTCACAAGCAAGCTTATGGCAAGAGAAGTCTTATAGGATGATTGGAGTGGCAAACCTAAACACTTTTAGGGTGAGGATGGGAGATTGAATGATATTTCCACTCTATTTTGTTGTGATTAGATGATAACCTAGGATGCTTAGCTTTTATTTCTTCTTCTTTTCAATTGATTATTGTTTTCTTACTTGAACTTTATTGATATACTTATTCTTTTGCAATTCCATGATATTGTTTTGGAGTTATTCTTCAATTATTCTTAAGGCTTTCAAAAGTTTTGCTTGAGGACAAGCAATTGGTTAAGTATGGGGGAATTTGTTAGTTGCCATTTTGTTCATGTTTTTAATCGATATTCATCTTGATTTATAGCAACTAATCTTCTAAACTTGAGCTAATTGCATGTTTTTCATAGTTGTAGATGCATTTAAGTGATTGGAAGAAAAACATTCGAAACCAATGCAAAGAAGGTTAAAAGAACATAAGATTTTCTTCTCTGTCATTGGCCGGCCCCAACCTGATGCTTGGCCGAAGAGGACCCTTGACTGTTATTGGCCGACTGGTAGGCTAGAGCTCTAGCTGGGGCCGGCTGGACATGGGTTTGCCCTAAACTTGACCTAATTCAGTTTTCCAATCTTCTAATGCCTCTTAGCCGCCTCTTGAAGTTCCTTGGACCTAAAATTTTGCCAATTCAACCCTAAAACAAGGAAGATTCAAAGAGAAGAATGAAGAATTGATTAGGCTGAAGAATTTCAAGATTAAAGTGAATTGAAAGAATAATTAAGGAAGAAGAGTCAAGCATAAGTTGGAAGACTTTTAGAGATTTTTTAGGAATTAGTAACACTAAGTATTTATACTCTTTTAAATCACTGAGGGGAACATCTAGAGTTAATTTTCGTCATCTTTTTGAGAGAGTCTATTTTCCATGGCAGCTTAAACATCTTTTCTTCAATCTAATGTTTAAGTGGATGCTTATCTAAGTATTTGTGAGGTTGTCTTATACTTAATCTAGTTTTATGCATAATTGTTTCTTGAATTCTTTGCTCTAAGGTAAACTTGTTTGTTACTTTATAAATCTTTTATTTGTTTGTTTGGTTAGTGCACGATAATCAATCTTATGATCAAAAGTATTACTATTCTTGTTTAGATTCGTGCTGGTTAATTGAATTTGATCAAGGGATAAGTACCAATTGAATAGGACACTCTATTCAAAGGAATTCAAAGGGTTTATTAAGTAATCTATGCTGGGTAGATTTCTAATATTGATTAACTCATATTGATCTTGCTCTTAATGCTTTTGAATACTTGAAACCGAGCTGCTAGGGTTTTGATTTAAGTGTTAGATTGAATGATATTTTGATAAACACGAGTAACAACATATCTAGCTTTAGGATTAATTATCATTAAGAATGCTGAGTTTTTTTTGATTAGTTAATACAATTATGTTAGAACTATACTGTTAATGAACCAAGGATCAAATACCTTATAAGCATCCCAAACACTAGGTTGAAGGTCTTTAATTTTGATTTATCTCTTATCATCTATTTCCTTAGTTTTATTTACTTATAATCTTTTTAATTCTCAATTTCAATCAAACCGCCCTTTTTTATATGTATTTGTTTTGAAGAAAGTAAAAGTCAACCAACAGCTCTCTGTGGTATCGATCCTTATCCTACTATATTAGTTAGTTCGAGAAGAGGTTAATTTGTCAAGCACCGTGACACGCTTCGTCAGTTAAGTTACTCTCCACCTCCTTCGTCCTCTTTGTGGTTATTCATCTTACATCTTGGAGTCCTTGGGTGCCAATCCTCTTGACTTCGGATGGTCTCTCTTTCGTCCACATCTACCCCATTTCTTTCACCATTTACACCCAAATGGTGTAGAAATGAGAGAAGTCGGCCAGCCTTTGTCGCAGTCTCCCTCAATCTTTAGTAACTTGCAAGAGCATTCCCTAGGCAATCTGTGGGCTCATCTCTCCATACTTGCCAACCTGTGGGCTCATTCCTCCAGGCTTACCACGATATGGGTCAAGCCCAACCACCTCAGGTATTGACCCAAGGCCCAAGCGTTCGAGTACCAGCGCGCTACAGTAATCATCAAACCTTGGCACGAAGGGTTTTGTTACTCCCAAGAGCACACCTCTTACCAACTAAGTTGAGAGGGGGGTTAAGTTGTCCCATGTGGATTCTTCGTCGATTTCTCTATTTCGTCTCTCAATCACCTTTCCTTTCCAAACTTCCTCTTAAAGTCTACACCCAATTGGTGTAGAGAGAGTGAGAGGAGTTGATTTGCATCATAAAGGTCCGTCGTCGACCTTTACACTTGGCTAGCTCTTCCTTGGCTTCATTTCTCATCCTTCCATTTGTTGCTCAATAAATTCCTCGTTGTTCCTTCATCCTTTTGCTCTGATACTTTATCTCACATTCTGAGGTTTTGTCAACCTTATCCTCCGTGATCTCATATCTCATCGACTTCTTTCCTCCTAACTCGACTCTTTCTCCAAGTCTACGCACTAATGGTGTAGAAAGCGAGAGAAGTTGGTTTAGTTTTCGTGCACGTCAAGGCCATCGTTGCTCCTTGCAACACTCTTGCTGCTGCACTTCCTCTCAAATCCTACACATTACAAGTGTAGGAAATGGGGGAAATCACATCTGGGTTGGGTTTAGTAGTCAAACTCACTTCTTCACTAGCGAGTCTCGATGTCCACTACTTCAAAGGTTAGGCATCGAACCAGTTTTCTTCACTATATAGGCTATCTTAGGGAGTTGGACGAGATATCGCCTATCTCATCATCTCAAGGGACTTATTATCCTTTGTTTGGTTTGGCTAGTGAGTAGAAAAGAATTAGAAGCTGAAGAATTGGTCTTGGGGAATTTATCGGAAAGCTTACTTTGCTTTCACGAATCTCAAGGAAAAAGTGGTCATGGTGTCACTTCACCCAAAGACCACACTCAGATACTCTATATGGCGGCACGCTGCTAAAGAAGGTATTCTAAGAATAGGTTTGGGTCCATTGGCTTTGAAAATGTTTAAAATGTTTGAAAATACTTTGAAAGCACTTTATAACTTTTGAAAATATTTGGGATCTTTTAAATGCTCTAACACCAATCAAATTGTCATGCCTTAACCCGGACGGTCGGCCATGTGGCAACTGCAGCGCTGCCTCGAAGTACATACCGATCGCTCATGCACCACGAAGCATCGCAAGGCATGAATTAAATATCTTCGCTGTAAAATCATTAAAACTAAACTTTAATTAGAAAATAATAAAAATAATACTTATTTATGAAAATAATATACTTAAAAAGTACAGTGAATTTATTTAAAAGAAAACCTACGCAGTGGAAACTACTACTACTCCTAAGCCACCGATGCCTCCAGTGAGCCTCTCATCTATCTGCTATCCTCGAATGTGGATCTGCATCTAACCATATTGGATATAGGTGAGTGATAGCGGTTCAATAAATTTTCACTAGGGGTTAGGAAAATAGGGATAATAAAAAAAATGTTATAAAACAATATTTTAATAACATTAATTTAAAAGAAAATAACATACGAAATGGGCTGGCAATCAAACCATTGAAGGCTTGACCCGTCGGTCGTATGCCTTACTGCACCAAGGGCTATCTCTTTTCTTTCTAAAACATTTTCATATTTTTCTTCCTCTAGCCCGTTCCCTCGGTGGTGCCAGTCACTGTGGGTGGAGCACAACTACATTAAGCCCTAGCAAGTTTCCCTACGCACCTCTCACTGGGTCTCACACTCACCGTACCCCTCGATAGGCTGTCCATGGCTACTTAGTCACATGCATGTCTCACTCGGTCCACTCGCTCCCTTTCCTCGGAGCACCGAGATCCACTCAATCGCTCATCTCACCTCTCATCATCATCAAAGATATATATATAAATATATATATATATAAATATATATGTAAAACATATAATATAAACACACAAACATAAACCTTTATATTTTCTTTAAAAACTCTTCCACTCTCGATGTAGGTATATCATAAAATAGAGGTGTGTGTATGGTTGATTTCTTGCTCCCAAAACATTTGAAAGTCATTTTATGTTTTAAAAACATGTAACTCTAGTCACTAAGTAATGAAATCTAATCCACTCACAGTACTAGGACATTCGTATACTTCCAAGGAATCCACGATGAATAATCTCTAAAGCGTCGCCGTACTCGATCGTCCAGAAACCCTAAGACGCAAATAATTGTGTTAGGACTCTAATTCGAATTTTCTTAATTGATTTTGGAGCTCTAATATGTTAAAAACTAAGGTTTTGAGTGATTTGGGGGTTACAAAAGTGCCTGGGGAGGTTTTGGGTTACAACGGACCTTTTCAACAAAATTACAAAATACCCCTTGGAGCCTGGTTAAGTACCGCACGGGAGTGCCTCGGCTTCAGCGCGGGAGACGTCCTTTTGGCTCATTTTTTTCGGCTTTTCCTCGGTTTTTAAGCCTGTTGCTCCATGGTTTGACCCGAAATTCAAGACGAGCAATCTCACATCTCCCATGACACGTTTACCGAAGCTAAAATGAGAATCACAAGCTCAAAGTTTCTAAATCTCAAATCTAAGCTAAAAACTAGCTAAAAAACTAAACCTAACTTTGAGCTTAGATCTCTCCTAGACCAATGCATGGAAATGCGTAAAAACGAAGTAAAATGTAGATTAAGGTGAGTAGGATAACATATTAGAAACTCACCTTGATTTGACGGTTGGTTTGTTCGAATCAGCCAAAAGTCTGAAATTGCTTCGAAAGAGCAAAAGAGATGAGAGGAAGAGAGGGAAAAGAGAGAAATGAAGGGGAGAGTTCAACTCCCATATATATAAGCAAGTCTTACACCAAGCCTACTCGGATCCCGGGTCAGACTTTCTCCCTTCTTTTCAACCTTTCCTAATCTCGATCCTTGGCCTAATCCACCGACCTCTGCACCAATGGATATCCAATCCATCAACTATGGACTTAAAGAAGTCCAATTGGTGCTTCTATGCGTGGTTACTTATCTCATCTTCCAACTTCGTCTTATCCTAATTTTCATTTCTCTCCTTAATCAGACACATCCGGACCGACGTATTATTGAGTTAATACACCGTCTTGTTGACACGCCCGGGTCGGCCACGTGGCAACCGCCGCGCTGCCTCGAAGTACGTGCCGACCGCTGACGCACCTGAAGCACCGCAAGGCAAAGAAATGGATACTATCACTGTAAATCAACTAAAACTTTAATTAAAATCATTTAATAAAATAATTAACTTTATAATAACGCCAGTGGATTAATTTAGAAGAAATACCTACGCAACGGAAACTACTAAACCTATGCCACCAACGTCTTCTAGTGAGCCTCCATTCTATTTGCTGACCCCGTATGCAAATCTGCATCCATCCATATTGGATACAGGTGAGTGACAAAGGTTCTAAGAATCTCCATTGGGGTTAGGGAAAACAGGAAAATCCAAAATAAAATAATAATAAAATATATAAATGTATATATATTTCTTTTGAAAACTCTTTTCTGGTTCTCCTACTGAGAACCCTCTTTTAAAAACTCTTAAATAAATAAATATATAAATCTCAAATGGGCTGGCATCTCTTTTATACTGGAGGCTCGACCCATCGGTCATATGCCTCACTGCACCGAGGGCTATCTCTTTTCTTTCTAAAACATTTTACATTTTCTCTTTCTCTAGCCCTTTCCCTCGGTGGTGCCTCGCTGTGGTGGAACACAGCGAACTAGAGCCTGGTGAGCTTCCCTACGTGCCTCTCCTAACCAGGTCTCATCTCACCGTGCCCCTCAATAGACGGTCCACGACTGAGAATCTAGCATGCTTTCTCCAACTCGTCCACGCTCCCGCATATATCAGAGCCCGAGGAGCATCTCTCTCAATCACTCATCACGCAAGGGTATCGCGCAAGGGTATATATATATGTATAAAACATTCATTTTTAAAATATATAAACACACAAACATAAGTATTTATATTTCTTTTTGAAAACATCCCACTCTCTATGTGGGTATATCACAAACAACTGTGTGTGTGGATTTCCCGTATCCCAAAAACCTTTTGAAAAGATTTATGTTTTTAAAACCTTTTTCCCCAGTGGCTAAATAAAGAAATCTAGGTCACTCACAGTATTGGGAGATTCGTATTCTCCCAAGCGCTCCATATAGCTTTAACCTCCGATGCATCACCGTATTCGATTATCCGGAGCCCTAATACATGGAATATATGTTAGCATTCATAATTAAATTTATGAATGCACCTACGAGGCTCTATTATGACCTAAGACAATGTTTGGAAGTATTTCGGGGCTTAGAAAAGTGTCCAGGAGGTTTCGGGGTAAAAATCGGACACTTGGTAAAAAATTACGAAAATGCCCCTGGGGGTCCATGGGCCGCCCACTCAGGCTGGGCCCGGCACTTAGAAAAGTGTCTGGGAGGTTTCGGGGCTAAAATCGGACTCTTGATGAAAAATTACCGAAATGCCCCCAGGGCCCGTGGGCCCCACACCCGGACTGGGCTGGACCCCACCCGGGCTGGACCAAGTTCTACTCGAAATCGGGCCCAAAAAGTCCTCCAATGAGATATTTATATATTATAATGATATAATATATAAACATCTAAGATATAATAATATTATATATAAATATCTAAAATATAATAGTATTATATAAAAATATCTAAACAGGGACTGGATTGGCCTGTTCTTCGACCGGTCTCTCCTCTGGTTTTCGCACTCGTTTCTTCTCCTTTCAACTTACAAACTTAGAGAGGTGATCCTCATGACATCCATGACGGATACGCTGTGGCAGAAACAAGAAACACCGGTCCAATTTTCCCGTAAACCGAGATTTAGCCTAAATTGACTAAATCTCCGATTTACTCACACCCGGTGCCGAGAAATGCGTAAAAATGGCGTATGACGTAGATTAAGGTGAGTACTATAACATACTAAAAACTCCCTTATTTCACTGGTCCAATATCCGCCGATTTGAGTTTTAAAATCTAATTCGGTCAAAAGCTGAAAACTGAGATCTACACTAAACTGATGCATGGAAATTTAATATAACGTAGATCGAGGTGAGTAGAATAACATACTAGAAACTCACCTTGTTCTGCTTGCCGGTTTGTCCGGATCTGCCAAAATTTCAAAATGCCTCCGTTTTGACTCCAAAGAGAAAAAGGGAAAAAGAAAGAAAAAGGAAAAGGAAAATGGAAGAAAAAGCGTTGGCCCTCCCCTATTTATAGGGGAGTTCGACACCGGGTCTAGTCGGGCCTCGGGTCAAACTTTTTCCCCTTTTTCAACCTTCTTCCATTTTTATCCGTTGGCTAAATCCTTTGATTTCTTGTGCCAACGGGACCCATAATAAATTTCTAGGGACCTAATTAGAGGTCTTTTTGGTATTTACTAATTTCCATGCACGGTTAATTACTTTATCTTTCAACTCCGTCTTATCCTAATTTGAACTTCTCTTCTTAATTAGACACAGTCGGACCGACATATTGTTTAATTCAAATGCCATCTTACATTATTCTGTTTGTACGAAAAGGTTGTGCTAAGTTCGGGTGTGTCACTTGTACTATTTCGTTTCTACAAAAAAGTTGGATTAGGTCCGAGTGTGTCAAATTAAGAAAAAGATAGAAAGAAATTTAGTTTCATATTTATAAAATAAACTTAGTTTATGTTATAATGTAGTCCTCTTGGACAAATATAGTATAAAGATTTAATTGAATGTTATTCAAAGCCCATACAAGTTATAATGTAGTGAAAAATTTATATGGATAGTCAGTTTAATTATGGAAACTTATGGAGGAAAATGACCATTTCAAGCTTATGGAAAAATTTTAATGTTTTACTTTAAAATTTTAAACCTTAATCTAAACCCACAAATTAGCTTCATTGTGGTCATTATGCTTTAATAACATGCCTAAACCTTAAAGAAACTAAATTGGCTAAATTTTCTACATATTAAGTTCATAGGTCGAAAATCACCTCATGTAGGGGTAAAATTGTCCAACTTTTTCGTTTTAAACTTCTAGGCAAAATGAAAAATTCCTACAGCCACTGTTTATCGAAACGAGCTTGCTCATACCTTAACCGCGTCATTTAAATCACTAGAACCCAATTTAGGCACCAAGTACCCAAATTGGCAAACTAGTTAAGTAAGTAATTCAAATTGCCATTTCTCTACCACAGCTAGTGTTAACACTTCGAGTAAATAATTATACAGGTGGTGAAACTTCTCCAAAGAAAGGGGAAGAAGAGGATCGAAGGGAGTGCATACCCTCCCTATACTAGTGAGTGGAACTTTACTAACCTACATAAATGTCTTGCTGTTTAAGTTATTTTTAAATACAATGGTTTGATTTTTAATTCAAATTGAGTTATGATGATTTCCATTTATTTATAAATCTTGAATACCTATGATTTCAATGTGAAATAATCCCATCTATGATTTTTAAAGGATTAATCTAAAATTTTTCCAACTAAATGTTAGACATATGATGAAATTAACGAAAATTAATACTCTTGGATTGGATTTTGATGATAGGCCAGTTGGCCAAATAGTGTATGATTAAATTCTAATACTTTATGATATGATTTTGGTGGATGAGATGTTGGTCACTGCAGTGGTGTCTCTCACAGTTCGACCTTGTGGAGGCGGCGTGAGTAGGCTTTCACTCCCGCTTGGGGTGAATGGTACAGAGGTTTTTGCGTGCTCTAAGATAGTGATTATGCAACCCTAGTGGTAGTACTGTGGACATAGCCACGTACCACCAGTGGTGAAGGCCCATGCCAATGCCGAGTAGAGGGTTTTTTGCTTACTAAATAAAGAAATTGAAGAAAAACCTCGATGGGCTTAGATCTTATCTTGGTCGGGTGAGATTTAAGCAATGTGTTTTGGCGAACCCTTTAAAATCCTCAATTTTGATTCTCTAGTCAAGGTTTAGAAAATACATAAATTGAAACTTTATGCCAAAAGATTTTCCTGAGATTTTCTCAAAATTTACAAAAATCATTTTAAAATGAGATTGTATAATTGCTTAATAGTTTATGGTCTTGTCTCACTCACTGGTTTAGCAAATATGCTCATCCCATTTTTCTTATAAAATTTTTCAGTCTAGTAGCTTTAGATAGAGAGTAGACTGCCCAAAGGAGCAATCAACCAGAGCAGATCTTTTACAAAGTATGTGGTCAAGTTTTTGCAAAATAGTTATAGATCCACCAGCAATATTTTGTTACTGCTCACTTTTAATATATTTGAATACCTAATGAAACATTTCTCATATACTTAGTACCTTTTTTAAAAAAGAACTTTATTTTATCATTGTGTAATAATTTATCTTTCAATGTGATTTAATATGAAATTTTATATTTGAAAAATTCTATTTAATTGCAAATGTGTTCTGAGAACCATAAGCCTTGTGTACTTGGAGTTTCGGGTGAGTGCGCCATTCGAATTCTTAGTATGTGGCGATTGTCATATTTCGACCATTCGGGTCTGGGTGTGACAATTTTATTGGTTTCAGAGCATGGTTTTCGTGATTCTGTCTTTGAAAATATGTTTTTCATAAAATCTACGAAACGCCAATGGATCCGAGTCCGGTCGGGTTGGTTTTAGGATTTGTAGATAGTTACATCTTATCGTTAGTATTAAATCCTCCCGTTTACGTTTAGATACGATGGGAGAGCTCGTAGTCAAGGTCGTGGTAGGGCTCGTGAGGCCATATCCGAGCCAACTAACCCACCACCGCCTCTTCCAAACACCATGTCTTCTTCACGGGCACCCCCTGCTCCCCAACCTGCAACCATTATGCTCCAGCTTACCATGCAAAATCCTCCACCTAAAGTAACGCAAATGTTCATACATTTTTGGAACTTTATGCAAGCTCAAAGGCGGGAACAAAATCCACCAGGTGTCCCTGAAAGGGGTGCATCACCTGCATTGGCACCACTACCACCTTCTGTCATTCCACAATCTTCCCAAGCACCTAAGGAATTGTCTACATTGTTGAAAAAAGCCAAACGCTTAGGTAGCAAAGATTTTTTTGTGTTACGGACCCGATTATTGCTAAGAACTGGGTAGTCCGAGTCACAGATACTGTTACTAATGTGATGAAACTGAACGATGAAGATAAATTAAAAATGGCTATTTAGCTACTAGAAGAAAGCGCCAGAAATTGGTGGGACAACTTAAGTTTGAGGTCCCAAGTGTCACTAACTTGGGAGGATTTTCTACGAGAGCTTGACGATCAGTATTATACTTAGTTCCATCGAGAGTAGAAGTTAAGGGAGTTTATGATGCTTCAACAAAAGAACAAGTCTATCATTGAGTATGAGACCGAATTGAGGGAACTAACTTCCTTTGTTCCTGATGCCCTCCGCACCAACAAGCGACTACGAGCGAGATTTGAGGAGGGGTTAAACTTAATTATTAAAGAAAAGATGCATTTTGAGGTACAGAAACTTATAAAGAAGCGGTGTAGTTGGCCTTGAGAGCTGAAAGGTTAGTGATGGAGCGTGGAAAAGTGAGAGAAAACTTTAACCTAAAGCGAAAATCTGGGTTAGACTCGGCTTGGCCATCTCAGAAAGGTAAAATTGTAACCGCGTTTGGTGGTCGCACAACCTAACATTTCCACCCCTATCCGTGAGTTACGTTCATCCAAAATGGGTACTACAACAGCCAATTCTGGATCCATAGCTCGACCTACGGAATCAAATAGGTGTCCACATTGTAAGAGATTTCATGTGAGACTTGCAGTCGCAACGTTGCCGAAAACGACTGGTTTGGGACTTTACGAAATATATGGAGTCGCCACTAACCATTTTTATCTAGGTTGGTCAGATAGATAGGTCTTGGTCTATGGAACAAACGAAACTGGGTTTGAGAGTACAGTTATGTGTGAGGAACGATTAGCACCCCTACAACGCCCGTCAAATGACAGTATCGATTAGCTTAGTATTAATTAGGCCTTAATAAACTTAGATTAATAATTAAACTCCTTAATTTTCCTTTATTGGACTTTTCTTTTTTGTCTTTGATTTTCGTTTTCTAACTTTTGGTTTTTTTCTTTAACCTCTTTTATTATTTAAAAAAAAAAAACGTTTTTATCTTTTTTTATCTTTTCCAACATTTCATAAAATTTTTAACGTTTCATTGCCCATTTCGTCATTTCAAAATTTTTTATTTTGACGTTTTTCATTGTCCTTTTTTTTGTTCGTTCATTCATTATTTTAATTTTATTCCTCCTTTTTTCATTTAATTTTTATTTTTTACTTTAAAAAAATCCAATAGTTTATTGAAAATTTTTTGTTTACCTTTTTGTATTTTTTATTTTGTGGATTTTTCCTTTTAGAATTTTCTTGATTAACTAATGATTATGTGCTTAAGGGCATCTTATAAATCCTCATCGTTACCACGATGAAGTTTAAAGAGACCGTTAAACTCAAAGTACTACCCCAAAAGAATCGCCGCTACGACTCTTTGGGAAAATATCCTTTCACAATCATTAATTAGAAAAAAATAGTCTATTATTGTTATTATTATTATTATCATCATCTCTTTTTTTATTGTATAAATATTTTTTTTATATTAATGACTATGTGTCCGAAGATCTCTTATAAACTTTCATTGGCCGTCACGATGGAATTTAAGGAGATCTTTAGATTCGAAGTACTTCCCGAAAGAGTCGCCACTACGACTCTTAAGGAAAATATCCTTTCATAATCACAAATAAAAACTTTATTTTTTATGTTTTTTTATTTATTATTTATTATTCTCTTAAATTAATGACTATGTGTCGAACTCTTATAAACCCTCATCGCCACCACGATGGAATTTAAGGAGGTTTTTAGATTCGGAGTAATTCCTGAAAGAATTGCTGCCACAACTCATCGGGAAAGTATCCATCTATAATCACTATTAAAAAAATTATTAACTTATATTGTTTAGATATTTAACTATTAAGTCTATTTTATTATATAGACTAATTAACAAATGAGTTTTATTTATTAATTTTTTTATATATCTATCTTTTATTAAAGAAATTTTATAAATCATCATTGCCGCTACGATAGAATCTATAAATAGTTTTGGAGGGTTTCCCAAGAAGCTCGCCACCATATTCCCCAAGAATGTGCCCTTTTCATAACCATTAATTTTAGAAAATTTTAAATTCATGAATTATTTAGAAACTTTAGCCGTTAACCCATTTTAATTCGTTAACCAAAAGATTTTTTATTATTTTTTATTTTTATATAGGAGAATTACATATAAACCCTTATTGCTACCACAATGGAATTTAAATGTTATTTTGAAAGACTTCCTCAAGAGATTCGCTATCGTGAATTCCCGAGAAAGCATCCTTTTGTTTGTTCCCCTATTCTTTTTTTCTTTTAAAATAAAGAAATTAACATTAATTCTTTTGAAAGGTTGGATTTTCATTGATCAACTAATGAATTTTATATTATCTTATTTATCTATTTTTATTATTTATTGACTTAAAAATCCTTATCGCCGCCACGAGCAAAATTACAAGTAATTTTCGAAGAATTTTTTCAAGAAACTCACCACCACGATTCTTTAGAAAAAATACTCCTTTGTTAATTAATCATATTTAATTAAGCATGAAATTAATTCCTAATATTAATAGTACAAAACAAGTGCTTCCCAAACCATTATTACTCTTTTTCCTTGAATCATTATTTATCTTTTATTTTTATGACTAATCCATGTCTTACCCACTTATTTACATATGCTACTAAATGACCCCCACAAATCTGATGAAACAGCCAATACCATAGACCCAATCCCAAGGTCAAACCTTTTCTTCTACTGAACCTTCCTACGTTACCAGTGAAGCAAGATTACTAATCCCTTTCACTTTCTTTCTTTTCCCAATATCCACTTTCTCACTTCATTGTTTATTCTCTTTTTTTTTTTTTGCTTGTTTTGTTTTGCTTTGGTTATTACGCACAAAAAGTAAAATAGATTCAGGTTTTATATGTATGTATAAAAAGAAATGCAGTATATTACTAAATAAAAAAAAAAGAGCACGAGTAAAAAGTTTTTTTTTTAGCCATCTTTATGTTTCTCCTTTGTGTGTATAATAATAATAATAATAATAATAATAACTATTATGTATTTTCTTATTTTAATAAAAGCAACCTTTTTTGTGGGTTTGCTATTCTTATATGCTATCTACATCTAGTAACATTTTTTATTATTTAAAAGACAAGAAAGTTGACATTGATAAGACTATAATAAAGCAGATGCAGGAAACAAAGACTTGGGAATTCAGAATTATATATACCCACAATCGTAGAAGAAAACTAAGATAAGTGGATCAAGTTTCCCCCTTTTAGCCTACTGACGGCCCTTGGAATGCGATATGCTACTGTACTTTTCTTCTTCTTTTTATTTTTAGGTCTGTTTCTATTGTTTTCTCCTTCGCATAGTAGCTACCTGTCTCTTCTCACTCTAAAAGAACCAAGTTGCTGTTCCCTTCCTCTTTTTTTTACAGCTGCTATCACTGCCCCTTTATATTCCAATTTTGGGGCTCTTTCATCTGATGGTTTCTCCTTTTTTCACTCCTCATCTACGGTCTCCCTTTTTTTATTTCCAAGATTCCAATTTTTCACCAAGAAAATGGTGGTCATATAAATGTATTTTGATGCCCCATTGGTGCAGGTGTTTTTGGCTTGGCCAATGAGGAGCCAAGTGATTGGGGGAGCCAATAACGCTCCAGCAAGTAGCTCTGTTTGCTCCTCTGACTCATCCGGCCAGCTTGCTCCTTTCTTGGCTGATTTTGTTTTTATTATTGAGATCCAATTTTGTTTTTCCCCATTTTTCTAAGGCTCAACCAATGAAATTTGAAGCTGAGGTGGAAGAGCCAATGCGCACTAGCCAGAATAGGTAATTTTCGTTATTCTTCTGCCTTGCCTCATTATACTGTGGCAATTGGAAATTGACACCTGTACCTGAGTGCGCGATATCGCACCATGATTTGTAATTTGCTGTATTTGATGGTTCATACAGGTGCTATGAGTACATCCAATGAGAGTTCAAACTCTCATCTTTGTCGTGTTTCCTTTTCTTCTGAAATTTGAACCAATTAGAGAATGGGCTGAGTTTAGGAACCAATGATTTCTCGACAAGCACTGTTTGGATGTGTTGGGAGGTAAGTTTCTCTTTCTTACGGCTGCCTTGTAATTTATGCAATTGAATCTCACTATACCACCGTACGTATATGAATGCATGTGCATTACCCTGCTTTGTTGCTTTGCTAGTAGCGCCTTAGGCTGGTGAGTACGTGAGGAGGGGCATGTAATGCATGGTGGTGATGGCCATATATGATGAATGGGGCCACATAAGAGTAATCTAATGATGTTGGGCTTCCACGTGGCTTTATGAATTGCACCTAAATTAATTTACTTGTCTGATCTAGAGCTGTTCAAGGGTCAGGCTACCTATCCGAGCCCGTAAGCCTGATATTTGCGAGAATTTGGACAATAATTTTAAATTTAAGGGCCAGACTTGGACAGAATTTATCTAAACGGGCCGGGCTTGGTCATACGTATAAAAACCCGAACCCGGCCCGGCCCGGCATGTTTTACTGTTGATTTAATATAAATATATTTTTATATATTTATTTTATTCATTAATGTGTTGTTTTTCTTTTTTTTTTTATATGATATTGATATTTTCAAATGTTATTAGTATTTAGACTTTGTTAACTTTGTAAAAATTATTTTAGATAACAATTTCTTAAATGTATTGATTTACTTTTATTTATAATATAAATTAATATAATTTAATTTTTAAAATTAGTGTAAGAAAAAAATTATAAACGGGCTTTTACACGGACCTCGGGCTTTCATAAATATTTTAAGGTCGGACTTGGACAAAAGAATAGACCCGAATTATCGGGCAGGACCGGGCTTGGACAAGCAAAATTTTTGTAAATTTTTGCTCAAACCCGGCCCGAACCCAGCCCATGACACCTCTAGTCTGATCACGTTGGCGCAAATTACTAACCCAAGCTTCCTTTTAGGCATCATCATGCGGGGTCCAATCGGGATGCAAGCAACGAATGAGAGAAACCAGGAAATGCAAAGACAAATTGTTAAGATGTGGGCTGTCAAAGCATTATTTACTCATATATTTATTATTATTTATGAGAACACAAATAAAAGCTATTTCGTTTCCTTCAATTACTTGTCCAATTCAATTCCAATTAAAAACTCAATATTTCGGATAGAGCAATTAGCTCTAATAATTTTGAATTATAATTTGGGATCAAAATTGGACTAATAAAATAAGGAAATTCATTATATGATTTTTTTTGTTTTTGTGTATATATATATATATATTTTTTCTTTTTTGTATATTTTTGTCACGGCCCGACCCGCCCGGGGTCGGTCACATGGCAACCGTCGCGCTACCTCAAAATACGTGCAGGCCGGTCACGCACCATAAGCATCGCAAGGCATTGAAATGGATACCATCGCTGCAAAACAACTAAAATTTTAATTAAAAATCTTTTAATAAAATAATAAACTTTAAAGTAGTACCAGTGGATTAATTTAAAGGAATACATACGCAATGGAAACTACTAAGTTTAAGCCACCGACGTCTCCTAGTGAGCCTCCATTCCATTAGCTGACCTCGTACGCGGATCTGCATCCATCCACATTGGATACAGGTGAGTGACAGAGGTTCAATGAATCTCCATCAGGGTTAGGGAAAACAGGGGTAATCCAAAATAGAATAAAATAAAATAAACAAAGCAAATAAAATAAATTTTGTTTTCAAAATCTCTTTTGAAATTCTCCAAGGAGAATTAGATTTAAAACCTTTAAAATAAATATATACTAAATGGGCTGGCTTCTAATACACTGAAGACACGACTGGTCGGTCGTATGCCTTACTGCATCGAGGGCTATCTCTTTTTATTTTGAGACCATTTTCTTTTCCTTGTCTTTCTCTAGCCCATTCCCTCGGTGGTAGCCAGTTGTGGTGGAACACAGCTCTGGAGCCATGACGAGCTTCCCTCCGCGCCTCTCCCAGGGTCTCGTCTCACCGTGCCCCTCAACAGGCGATCCACGGCTGAGAATCTAGCATGCTTTCTCCAACTCGGTCCATGCTCCCGCATATATTGGAGCCCGAGGAGCCACTCAATTATTCATCTCGTATCTCTCTCATATATTAATCATATATATATAAATAAATTCAAAACATATAAGTTTAAAGCATTTAAACACACACAAGCCTTTAGATTTTAAAATCATCCCACCCACTAAGTGGACATATCACAAAATAAAAAGTGTGTGTCGTGGATTACCCTTATCCCAAAACAGTTGTAAAACCTTTTTAAAACAATTTATATTTTGAGAACATTTTAAAAACATTTTGTCCCTAGTGGCTAAACACTGAAAACAGGGTCACTCACAGTATTGGGAGAATCGTATACTTCCAAGCGCTCCATGTAGCTTTAACCTCCGGTACATCGCCGCATTCAATTATCCGGAGCCCTAGTACACGGGAATATACATTAGCAATCATAATTAAATTTATGAATGCACCTACGAGGCTCAAGCATGTCCTAAGACTGGGCCTAAATGTGATTCATAGCTTATAAAAGTGTCCGGGAGGTTTTGGGGTAAAAATTGGACACTTGGTGAAAAATTACGAAAATGCTCCTGGGGACCTGTGGGCCCGAAACTTCGGGCCCAGCTCGGCCCTGATCTGGGCCAAGCAGGCCCCCCACGTGGCTGGGTCGGGCCTGGCCTGTTTTGGGCCTAAAAGGCCCCTCACATGAGAGTTGGGCCGAGCCCAACTCGGATTGGGCCGAGCCCAACTCGGATTGGGCCTACCTAGGCCCAATCTATCGTTTTGGGCCAAAAAGGCCCAGTTTGGCGCTGGACAGGCCCAGTCCCCCGTGGGACCTGGGTGGCAGCTCTCTCCCGTGTGGGAGCCGCTCGGCCACCTCGGGATCCGAGGTTTTTCCTTAGTTCCCAAGCCCCTCAGTCCACCGATCGTCGTGAAATTCGAGATGGAGGTTCCTCTCACCTCCCATGACACGTTTACCAGAGCAGAAACTAGGATCACAAGCTCAAAGTTCCTAAATCTCAAATCTAAACTTAAAATCTAACAAAAAGCTAAAACTAACTTTGAGCTTGGATCTCTCCTAGACCAATGCATGGAAATGCGTACAAACTTAAAAAAACGAAGATCAAGGAGTTAAGAACAACTCACCAAGATCTCGCCTTAAACTTGCGGTCGGTTTGCCCGGATCGGCCAAAAGTCTAAAATTGCTCCTAGAGAGCGAATGAGAGGAGAGAAGAGAGTGAGAAAAGAAAATGAGAGGGGGAGAGCTCATCTCCCCCTATTTATAGCAAGGCTCGACATCTGGTCTACTCGGGCCCTGGGCCAGACTTTTTTCCCTCTTTGAAACCTCTTATAATTTCGATCCTTGGCCCGATCCACCGACCAATTCACCAATGGACGTCCAATCCATTGGCTATGGACTTAAAGAAGTCCACTTCAGTATTTCCATGCATGGTCACCTGTCTCATCTTCCAACTCCGTCTTATCTTAAGCCTATCTTCTCTTCTGACTTGACACAGCCAGAGCGACCTATTGTTTAATTATTACATTATCTTACGCTATTTCGTTCGTACAAAAAAGTCATGCTAGGTCAGGGTGTGTCAACTCTCCCCTCCTTCTAAAAATTTTGTCCTCGAAATTAAATAGGGTAGCTTGGGGAGATTTGGCTTCCATTTGAAGCCTTTATTTCATTTTCGAATAGTGTTCACATCACTATTCGCCGCTGAAGTTCACCACATTTCCGCTGCGTACTCTGGTCATTCTCTCTCTCAAGAGTGGCTCAATTGTCCTTCTACTCTTGAGTTTGAACCTCATCTTTCCTTAACATGGCCTACCCTTACCTATTCATGGGTTAGGCTCTCTTTACTTTAATTATGACCTTTGGAGGTTCTTCCTTTGCTGTAGCTGTGCTTGCTCAATCTTCTCACTTTGTTCTTATCTCATCCTCTAAGTCTCTCTTGACGAGACTATTCTCTTGTTACCTTTGGGGGTTCCATACCTCTTACTCTTCTTAGGAGTTCCTTCTCCTTTTTCATTACCATTGCCTCTCACATCGAGGCCATCATCCGATATGTTGCTCGTCATTTTGTAGTCTCGTACTCATCTTTGTAACCAAGCTATCGAGAAAGACCTTCACTTAACTCTCTTGCCTCCGCGGCGAGGATGCGGTGAGTTAATTGTCTTTCCCACCCTATCTTGGTCTTGCTTCTTCTTTTCGTCTCTTACTCCCATTCTCTTCCTTCTCTGATCTTCTTCTATTCAGATCTCACGGCGTATGAGTCGAGCTCTTGTACACACTGGCCCACTCTCGGCCATATCACAATAGAGGAATCAGAGATCATGCTTTCTCGGCTCTCACAATCTGACCCACTCTTTGACCGCCCATCACAATCAAAAATAGGGCCCTCGGCCCATCACATCACACACAGGGCCCATGGCCCATCACATCTCATCTCTCATCCTCTATCGGATGGAGAACTCTAGGTGATCTCATGCACACCCCAATCACACATTGGGCCGATCCTCTCGAGTGGTTATCATAGAGATCCTCAAGATCTAGATCTCTGATCCTTTCTCACATAGGGACGCCTCACATGGCTCCCAAATCATTCACACTTGAGCCTCGACCTCATACCCATCCATATCATTTCTCTAGCCTCTTAGGCTCTCTCTCTCATATGTCATTCCCTTGGAGTGTTCACTTCAGGAGATGCCGCACGTTTCTCTTCCTTTCAACTTCTTTCCTTCACATTAGCTTCCTTGCTAATGGTCGATCTCTTTCCCTCCTTTCATCAACAGTATTTTCTGGGGTTTCATATCCCCATCTCTAACCTTTTCTTCCTTTCCATCCACCCACATCCATTATGGGGTCCACCCTTCTCTTGCCTTCCCATCAACACGGGATTAGGAAATTCATGCACATCACACTAGTGCGGTATCTTTTATATCCCCTTCATCTTCGTATTCCACTCTCCTGGGGTTTCCCTTTCATTCTCTTAATTTCACTTTCTCTCTAGTCTGTTGCCATCCTTTGGTGTCATTTGTAGCTCTCATTATCTCCATACCCCTTTTTCCTTAGGGTTATCTTCGCATTCTTTCTTTTTCCATATCTTTGTACCTCGATTTGCGTGATCTTTCACTTCTTATCCCAGGTTTCCTTTACCTCGGCTTCATTCTTCCCTTTCTTTGTTCTCTTTATTATTCTTATCCTTATTCCTCTTTTCTTCTAACACCGTTGATTTTCTTGGGCGTTAGAATTTCCTTTCTACTCTTTATACTGGCTGTGCTCATAGAAGTTCATGAGCCTGATCAAGTTCTTTCCTTATTCCTTGTTCATAGGAGTACGGGAATTCTTTCTTGTCACTTTTTCTGTCTCAGTTCCCTCATCTCTTGCTTTACCAATGTGGGTTTCCTTTCTCTTAGCCATCTTCGACTCTTAATACCTTAATACCTCTTCTTTGTCTTTCGATACCATGGTTTATTTATTGTGGGCAACACCTTTCTCTATCCTCCATTACCTCTCTATCTTGCCCACGCCAAGCTTACTCCATCTTAGCTTGGTTTGACTTCATGTCCCACATTCTTTCTTTATTTATCATTCTTTAGAGAGTTTATCCTCAAGATTAGCTTACTCCCCTCCTTCTAAAAATTTTTACTTATCCTTTTTGTTCCTTGATTCCTTAACCTCGACCCCTTTTTATTTCACTTTACTTCTTTGTTTTCGTCCCTTTATCTCTCTCAGTTCCAACCATTATTCTGATTTATGCTTAATCATCTTTTTGTCTTCTACAGTTTTAATCATCATCTTATTCATTCTCGTCTTATCCTTACTTCTTTCTTTGACTCTTACCTAGGTCGATCCACTTTCCTCATTCTCTGTGTTTGATTATTCTTCAATTTCCATTATCATTATCGTTATTGTTATCATTATCATCATTATCCTCATTCTTATCATCCTTTCACCTTTGTTACTCCATCACGATTTCATATCCTTACATATCATTACTTCCTTATTTCTCTCTTCTTCTTTTTCATTCATTCTTTACTGATATCATTCTTATCCATCATCCATTGGGATACGATCATCTCCCTTCGCTCGTTTCCTATGAGTGCTCATTCTCTTATATTTTCTCCAATTTTTTTCTATCCATCCTCTTTATCTCTTCCTTTATCATCTAAATAATTAGGGGTTTTCCTTTCCTCTCATTTCACCAATCCACACTTTTAACCTTTCGACTCTCTTCTTCCACAATCAAGTAGTCGGGGGTTTCCTCTTCCTTCCTTTCATACTATTGACTCCTCTTCTCTATAATGCCAACCACCAATAATCCTTGTTTATTCTTTCCTTTCCTTAATTTATTCGTTTTATGATGTAGTACCTTGGCTTGAATCGAGTTCGGGGTTCATTATGCACGACTTTCTTTTGCTAACATCTGTTTCTAAGTCTTTTATTCACTTTCTTTCACTAGATCTTTCTTAATCCTCTTTCTAAGCTTCTTTTTAATCCAGTTTTATTTACTTTCTTTAACCTATCCCTAGGTTATCTATCTAGGTTTCGTCTCTAACCTAATTTCCTAGTCTTATTCTTATACTAATCCTGGTCAGTCATTTGGAGCTATTAATCTATGGTTCATTATGGAATTATTACTAATTAAGGTTATAGTTTTCTAGTGATAGTTTATACTTTTCTTCTTTTAAGGCTCTATTCCTAATTAGCCTATACTTAGTTCATCAACTGAACTAAGTCTCTCATTCTTCTAGGCCTTGTTCTTCTTTTATTAGCCTAGGATCTTTTCTTACCTAGAGTTTTTATGCTTTCTTCCTTCATTAAGAAAGCCTCCGCACTACATCACCACATTCCTTTATCCTTTGTGTAAGGATTGCTTTTCTTCTCTTTTCCCCTTCTTCTTTCTCACCAGTTCCTTCTGGTGATGTCTTCACAATACTGGAGGAAATTCTCTTCGTGCCTTCCATTAGCACACATGCAGGCATCCTCATCATTGCCGTGCATCCCATTCTTTCTACTTGCTTACTTCCCATTGTCTTCGTCAAAGTCCTTTCATATTATCCTTTAAAGATCTCCTCACTCTTGCTCTCATTATCAATCAATGATAAAGGATAGATCACCTTTAATCCCCTTAGGAGTGGAGGTTTACATCTTATCTTTCTTTTATTTCCATTTCCTCCATCTTCATTTCCTTTCTCTTCTTTCTCCATTATCCTTCTTAACATTGGTATCCAATGGTTGAACAAGTAGTAGCGGATGTACTACTCGTTCACCACTTGGATGTGATCTCTTTTTATTCTTTCCTCATTCTCCATCTTGTCATCATTGCCTTATTCCTTCTCATCATTTCCCAAGAATGGCTTCTCTCTTGTTCCTCTTTCCTTACTCTTCCTTTTTGCCATCCTTGAATCCTTTAGGGTTTTCTCTTATCAATCCTTCTCTCATCCTCAAGTGATCTTCCCATATCTCACCTCTTGTGATCTCGAGATCATTCGATCTCTTCCAACTTCTTTGGATGTCTCCCCTCAATTGACTCCAGATGGACTCTCTTTCGTCCACCTATGCCCCCTTTCTTTCACCACTTACACACCACTATGTAAGAATAAATGAAGTTAGGTAGCCCTTGCTGCCACTTCTCTTGTTTCATGCTCACTCCTCGGAGAATCCTCTAGGCAATCTATAGGCTTATCCCACCAAACTTGCCAACCTGTGGGCGCTTCAGCAGTCGCTTCACTTCACCTCCCATTTGATGCTTCGTGAAGTTCCTTCTCGATCCTTCATCCGGTTGCTCGGATGCTTCATCTCATGTCCTGAGGTTTTTGGTCAACCACATCCTCCGTGATTGACTCCCTCAAATTCTTCAATCCTAACCCAACTCTCTCTCCTAGGCTACACACCAATGGTGTAGAAAATGAGAGAAGTGAGGTTAGCGTTCATGCACGTTAGACCCCACATTGGCCTCGTTCTAACCGCATCATCTCCTCCCAAGTCTTACACGTCACTAGTGTATAGAATGGGAGAACGCATCTAATTCACGCTTCAAACTCGCTGCTTTACTAGCGAGTCTCGATGTTCACAACTTCAAGGGTTGAACATCGAAGGTTGTGGGCATCGAACCAGTTTCACCACCGATAAGCCTCTAACTAGGCTTTCTTGAAGGGCTGGACGAGATATCATCTATCTCGTCATCTCAAGGGAAATACCATCCCTTGCATAGTTTAGCTATCGAGTAGAAGGAATATTAAAAATTGAAATTTTAAGTTTGGGGAATTTCTTGGATAGAGTGCCTTGCTTGCACGAATCTCGAGAAAAAGGTGGCCATGATGTCTTTCACTTAAGACCACATTCGAGAACACTATTTGGTGGCTTGCTTCTAAGGAAAGGTATTCTAAGAGTAGGCATTATTATTTATGACGCTTTCGAGTAACTATTTTAAACTCTCTGATGCCAATCAAATTGTCATGCCTCGATCTGTCCGGGGTCGGCCACGTGGCAACCACCGCGCTACCTCAAAGTACGTGCCGGTCGGTCACACACCAGAAGCACCGCAAGGCATTGAAATGGATACCATCGCTGCAAAACAACTAAAATTTTAATTAAAAATCTTTTAATAAAACAATAAACTTTAAAGTAGTACCAGTTGATTAATTTTAAGGAATACCTACGCAACGAAAACTACTAAGCCTAAGCCACCGACGTCTCCTAGTGAGCCCCATTCCATTAACTGACCCCGTACGCGGATCTGCATCCATCCACATTGGATACAGGTGAGTGACAGAGGTTCAATGAATCTCTATCAGGGTTAGGGAAAACAGGGGTAATCCAAAATAAAATAAAATAAAATAAATTTTGTTTTCAAAATCTCTTTTGAAATTCTCCCAAGGAGAATTAGATTTAAAACCTTTAAAATAAATATATACTAAATGGCCTGGCTTCTAATACACTTAAGGCACGACTGGCTGGTCATATGCCTTACTGCATCGAGGGCTATCTCATTTTATTTTGAAACCATTTTCTTTTCCTTCTCTTTCTCTAGCCCGTTCCTTCGGTGGTAGCCAGTTGTGGTGGAACACAGCTCTGGAGCCCTGGCGAGCTTCCCTCCGCGCCTCTCCCAGGGTCTCGTCTCACCGTACCCCTCAACAGGCGGTCCACGGCTGAGAATCTACCCTGCTTTCTCCAACTCGGTCCACGCTTCCGCATATATCGGAGCCCAAGGAGCCACTCAATTATTCATCTCGTATCTCTCTCATATATTAATCATATATATATAAATAAATTCAAAACATATAAGTTTAAAACATTTAAACACACACAAGCCTTTAGATTTTAAAATCATCCCACCCTCTAAGTACGCATATCATAAAATAAAAAGTGTGTGTCGTGGATTACCTTTATCCCAAAACAGTTGTAAAACCTTTTTAAAACAATTTATATTTTGAAAACATTTTAAAAACATTTTATCCCTAGTGGCTAAACACTGAAAACAGGGCCACTCACAGTATTGGGAGAATCGTATACTCCCAAGCGCTCCATGTAGCTTTAACCTCCGGTGCATCGCCGCATTCAATTATCCGGAGCCCTAGTACACGAGAATATACATTAGCATTCATAATTAAATTTATGAATGCACCTACGAGGCTCTAGCATGTCCTAAGACTGGGCCTGAATGTGATTCGGGGCTTAGAATAGTGTCCTGGAGGTTTCGGGGTAAAAATTGGACACTTGGTGAAAAATTACGAAAATACCCCGGGGTCCTGTGGGCCCCACACTCCAGGCCCAGCCTGGCCCGGATCTGGGCCAGGTAGGCACCCTACGTGGCTGGGTTGGGCTTGGCCTGTTTCTGGGCCAAAAAGGCCCCTCCCATGAGAGTTAGGCCGAGCCCAACTCGGATTGGGCCTAACTAGGCCCAATCGGCCGTTTTGGGCCAAAAAGGCCCAGTCTGGCGAGGGACAGGCCTAGTCCAGCGCGGGACTTGGGCGGCAGGTCTCTCCCGCGAGGGAGCCGCTCGGCCACCTCGGGATTCGAGGTTTTTCCTCAATTCCCGAGACCCTCGGTCCACCGATCGTCGTGAAATTCAAGATGGAGGTTCCTCTCACCTCCCACGACACGTTTACCGGAGCAGAAACGAGAATCACAAGCTCAAAGTTCCTAAATCTCAAATCTAAACTTAAAATCTAACTAAAAGCTGAAACTAACTTTGAGCTTGGATCTCTCATAGACCAATGCATGGAAATGCGTGCAAACTTAGAAAAATGAAGATCAAGGAGTTAAGAACAACTCACCAAGATCTCGCCTTGAACTTGTGGTCGGTTTGTCCGGATCGGTCAAAAGTCCAAAATTGCTCCGAGAGAGCAAATGAGAAGAGAGAAGAGAGGGAGAAGAGAAAATGAGAGGGGGAGAGCTCATCTCCCCCTATTTATAGCAAGGCCTGACACCAGGTCTACTCGAGCCCCGGGCTAGACTTTTTCCCTTTTTGAAACATCTTATAATTTCGATCCTTGGCCTGGTCCACCGACCAATTCACCAATGGACGTCCAATCCATTGGCTATGGACTTAAAGAAGTCCACTTCAGTGTTTCCATGCATGGTCACCTGTCTCATCTTCCAACTCCGTCTTATCTTAATCCTATCTTCTCTTCTGACTTGACATAGTCGGACCGACCTATTGTTTAATTATTATGTTATCTTACGCTATTCCGTTCGTACGAAAAAGTCATGCTAGTTCCGGGTGTGTCAATTTTTTTCTTATTAAGGATGTAAACAAATACAACTTAAGTTAAATTTATTGAGTTCATTTTTTCATTTCTTGATCGATTTGAGTTCATCTTAACTTAGAAATTAAAATTCCTAGATAGCTAATTAATCTCTAATTGCACCAAGCTTAAATTGGAACATTAATTCTTTCCAATTGCTAAGTTAAGACCACAACTAAATTATCAATGAAAACGATTAGGGAACTCAGTGAAAAATTAGTGTCTACACCAGCAGAGAGGCCATAACATGTTTCCATTGTGGTAAGGTGGGACATATTAGAATATTTTTTTCCTGAACTAACTTCACCCGATATTCCTGCTCAATCCGTCCCTCCTAGAAAGATTGCATCATCCATACTATCTCTTGCTACCCCCGCCACGTAATCTGGTGTTAATTAGAAGTAATACTCCAGCACCTACTTCGAAACCTCAGACGTGAGCTCAAACTCGTATTTTTGCTATGATAGAAGAGGATGCTCAGGCCAACCCGGAGGCAACAACGGTACCGTATATCGATTACGCCGTGATGCTTGAGTTCTAATTGATTTAGCAGCTAGCCTTTGTCCTCAAAACTCATATGTATTTGGAGCACCACCAAGTGAACGATTCTCATGGTGAATGTGTTATGGAAAAATACAAGTGTCGAAGAAGAAACTATGGGAACCGGAATAAACTATGCGAAAACAATTTCCACACTTATCCTCATAAGCTAATGAGAAAAAAATTTTAAGGACAAAATTTATTTTAATGGGGGTAGAGCTTGTAGCGTCTAGTCATAGAATGACCTAGTTTGGAGCCATAGACTTAGGTAATGGGAGTTTTGATACTTAGTATATATGTAGAGGTATTCTTAGTAAGAATAAGAACAACTTTTACCTAATGAATTTTTTTCTCATTTTGAAAAATTAGGTTTCCAAACACTTAAGGCAAATTTTGACCTAGGAAGTAAAAGTCAACTCTTTGAATTATTTTTCAAAAATTTTGTATACCTCACCGAGGGCATAAATGACTTTTTAAACCACCCAGGCATCTTCTTTAGTGTGTCTTAGAATATTCGAAGTTATCATAGCATTTTTTTGAACATCCTAAGTTGGAGAAAAAAATTACAAAAAATAATGTCGTAAAACTCAATGGCATTTTCGTAAATATTAGTAAATTCACAAATTGAATTTTTAATCATCGAAATTGATTTTTTTTACATTATGGGAAGACGCCATGTTGTTATACACTGTTCAAACTTGAACACTGCGAAGTTGCTACGTGAAATTATCTAGTGAAAATTTCAATTTTTACCCTTGAAAAACCTAACAACATATTTGAACTTCCTAGAATAAACTCATTTAGATAGTTAAATTGAATAGTTATTTTGAATAATTGACCTTACTTTTATGGAGTAACCTAGTTTTTAATTAATTTCATAAAATTCTTAACTTGCTAATTTCTTTCATAGGACATAATTAGAATTTATAAAATTGATGGAGGGAATTTTTGTCATAAGGGTGTCTTGATTCTTCTAGAGAAAGCAATACTTTTCAAGACAAAAATTTTTGTTGCCTTTCTTCCTTTTTCCATGTTATAGCCCAATCTTACCTACCATTTTTCTTCCACCATTTTCCTTTCTTCCAACTCCAATTTCTACCTATTTCTTCAACTTCCAAATCCAACATCTCTCCAAAAATCCTCTATCAAGCTTTTCTAATCAAGGAAACCTCCATAAAAGCTGCAAATTAAACACCTTAAGCAAGACTTTCAAGGGTTAGTTTTCAAGCTTCTTCAAACAAATTCAAGATCAATTCTTCAAAAAGTTCCAAGCGATTTTCTTCTCTTTTCCTTTTTTTTCCAACTAGGTATGCAAATTCTCCTTAGAAGCCTTTATTTTGTAAATTTTATTCATGCATATTAATATAATTTATGACTCCAAAAACCCTAGAATATTTTATCTAATGAAATTAAGATGTTAGTTAGTAAATTATATTCTTAGATATTTATTTGGAATTACAAATAGCTAATTTAATGAAATACTCCATAACTAGACCATAATCTAGCTAGATGAATTTATGTAGTAAATTACTATCCTAGAGAAAGCATAGTATTTTACCAAAGAGCACTAATATACTATTTTATAAATGATAATCTAATAAGATTAGAAAGAAATATAAATTAAGAAAAAGATAGAAAGAAATTTAGTTTCATAGTTAGAAAATAAACCTAGTTTATGTTATAATGTAGTCCATGACACATCCGGACCTAATCCAACTTTTCCGTACAAATGGAATAGTGTAAGACGCCATATTAACTCAATAATACGTCGGTCCAAATGTATTAAGATGAAGAAGAGAAGTGGAAATTAAGCTAAGAAGGAGTTGGAAAATGAGACAAGTGACCATGCGTGGAAGCATAAATTGGACTTCTTTAAGTCCATAGCCAATGAATTGGATATCCATTGGTGAATTGGTCGGTGGATTAGACCAAGGATTGAGATTATGAGAAGTGGAAAAAGGGGGAATTAAGTCTGGTTCTGGATCTGAGTAGGCCCGGTGTTGAGCTTATCTATAAATGGGGGAAGTTGAGCTCTCCCCCTCTCATTTTTCTTCTCCCTCTCTTCATCTCCTCTCATTTGCTCTCTCAAAACAATTTTGGACTTTTAACAGATCCGGACAATCTGACCGAAGGATCAAGGCGAGATCTTTGTATGTTATTCTACTTGCCTTAATATACGTTATTAAGTTTTCACATATTTCTATGCATTGGTCTAGGAGAAATCTAAGCTCAAAGTTAGGTTTAACTTTTTAGCTAGATTCTAGTTTATATTCGAGATCTAGAAACTTTGAGCTTGTGATTCTCATTTTTCTTTCAGTAAACATGTCGTAGACGGCGTGAAGATCGTCTATCTAAGTTTAAGCGTCAATTGGAGGTCGAATGGCACGAGAATTGAGGCAAGAGCTCAAATCTAGAGCTCCTTATAGACGAGCCACACACGCAAGGGAATGGGCTGTCCCACGCGGGAGCCGACCCACTTCTGCACGGGAGTGGGCTGCTGCTCGAGTCCTATGCGGGACACGGTACAATACGCTCGGGAGGGCCTTTTCAGCCCAAAATTCAAGGGGGGCCCGGCCCAATACGAGTGGGGGGCTGATCGGCCTTAGGGGCATTGTAGACACCATATTTCTTGTATTCTTCTATTTTTATTTGCCTTTATTTCCCATTTTTTTCCATTTTATTTTTATCATTATTTTAGTTTGATTTAATTTAATTTAATTTTCACTTTCTAGACTCAATATAATCGGTGATAAAAGGCCCAAAATTTCGGGGACTTTATGGATTTAAAGATTTAGGTTTTTACATGCAAAGCCCAGTTCACATCACAAAGCCCAAATGGGGTGTCCGTGTCCAAAGTTGATGTATGCAGAAAGCTTCCTGCGAACTTGCCTTTTTGCTGTAATGCTTCAGAGAAACAGAGAAAAATGCAGCACTTTTTACCCCTTCTAGCCGAACAAACTGCTGCTACATTGACCTGCAACGCAAAGACAAAAACCTGAAGAGCAACGGGGCTTGGTGAGATTAATTGAGTCTGAAACTCAACAGCTGCAAAATTGGCTTTTCGCCTTGATCAATCTCATCCCTTCAACAGGTTTCGGTACAATCAAGACAGCTGTGGGATCAAAGATCTTTCTCTTATAAAACACCGCTATAGTAACAGAGAGAGGAAAAAACAAGAAAAGACCTAGAAGAAAAGAAACTCTCAAACTTCCTCATCTTTGTTTCTGTTGAATATGGCTGAAGAACTGCACTGTACAAGTTAGTTAATTCTGTTAGTGCTTTGTCCTTTTGTGCAGCAAGTTTTAACCAATCAGAAGCTAGCATTTTAACAACCAAATTGAGTCGAAGTCTGAAGAAGCTAGCAGCTGACTGAGCTGCATGCTTAAGCGGTGGAAACAGCAAGTGGAGGAATTGGATTTGAAAGCAGCCACCTTGCTGTATTCTTGAACCAATGAGCGTTGAGAGTTTTAGCTACTTGTACTGACTTTTATTTAGATTGTTAACTAGCTTAAGGAACTTTTAATTTTTCTCATTGAACTCCTGTATAGCTCTCGGAACTTGCAGCAAACAAGTTGCTGCAAATCTTTTGTATAAACTGAACTCAAGTTCAATGAATTTCAAGTAAGCCTTTGAATCATTTTTTAGCTTCTTAACTTCATCTTTCTGTCTTGCTCTCTATTTTAAAAACCTTATGTTCATGTATTTTTCTGTTTTGAATCCAACAAATGGTATCTATGAAAGCTGCAACATTGCTGTTCTTGAACCAGCAAGTGATCATGAAGCTTTGCAAGTTAATGGCTGAAGAGATGCAATGCAGGAGGAGATTAGAATGATTGAGAAAAATCAAACTTGGCTTCTAGTTGATAGGCCTCAAAATCAGAAAGTAATTGGTGTAAAGTGGGTGTACAGGACCAAACTCAACCCTGATGGTTCTGTGAACAAACTCAAAGCAAGGCTAGTTGTAAAAGGGTATGCACAACAATATGGCATTGATTTTTCTGAAACTTTTACACCTGTTGCAAGGCATGATACTATCAGAATGCTACTTGCTATTTCTGCACAAAATGGCTGGTTTGTTTTCCAACTTGATGTGAAATCTGCATTTCTTAATGGTTTCCTTAAAGAACCGATTTTGGTTGAGCAGCCTGCTGGTTTTGAAGTTAGAGGGCAGGAAGGCAAGGTCTATTTGTTAAAGAAGGCTTTGTATGGTTTGAAGCAAGCACCAAGGGCCTGGTATGAGAGGCTACATGATCACTTAATTCAGTTTGGAATGCAAAGAAGTGTAAGTGAACCAACTCTCTATGTCAAAGCATTTAAAACTGAGGTCTTGATAGTGTCTGTGTATGTAGATGATCTACTGGTAACAGGAAGTAGTTCTAAAATGATTGAAGCCTTCAAAACAGAAATGTTGAAGGTGTTTGAGATGACAGATCTTGGACTTATGTCCTTCTTTCTTGGAATGGAAATTAAGCAGTTCAAGGAAGGAATCTTTATTTGTTAAAAGAAGTATAGTCAGGAAGTTTTAAAGAAGTTCAAAATGGCGAATTGCAAGCCTGCTGCAACTCCATTGCCGCTTGGTGAAAAATTTTGTAAAGAAGATGGATCTAAAAAAGTTGATGAAGGTCTGTATAGAAGCATGATTGGCTGTTTGTTGTATCTTGCTGCCACAAGACCAGACATCATGTTTGCTGTGAGTCTGTTGTCCAAGTTTATGCAGTTGTCGAGCCAAAACCATCTCAGGGCAGTGAAGAGGGTGCTAAGGTATGTGAAAGGAACTAAAAACTTTGGAGTCCTTTATAAAGCTTCTGAGGAATCTAGTTTGAGAGGGTATTCTGACAGTGATTGGGGTGGTTCAGTTGATGATCTCATAAGTATTTCAGGGTATCTGTTTTCATTTGGAAGTGGTGCATTTGCATGGATGCCAAGGAAGCAAGACACAGTTGCACAATCAACTGCAGAAGCTGAGTACATTGCTACTGCAGCTGCTGTGAATCAAGCCATTTGGTTGAAGAAATTGTTAACTGATTTATGCAGGCCTCTCACTGATCCTATTGCAATTTATTGTGATAATCAGTCTGCAATAGCCATTGCTAGAAATCCTGTTAATCATGGCAGGACCAAGCATTTTAAGATTAAGTTGCATTTTGTAAGAGAAGCTCAGCAGGAGAATGAAGTCAGTCTTGTGCATTGCAACTCTGAGGAATAGGTGGCTGACATTCTCACCAAACCAATGACCAAGGCCAGGTTTGAGTTTCTCAGAGAAAGGTTGGGTGTTTGCAGTTATCCAGCCAAGGAGGAGTGTTGAATATGGCTAAAGAACTGCACTGTACAAGTTAGTTAATTCTATTAGTGCTTTGTCCTTTTGTGCAGCAAGTTTCAACCAATCAGAAGCTAGCATTTTAACAACCAAATTGAGTCAAAGTTTGAAGAAGCTAGCAGCTGACTGAGCTGCATGCTTAGGCGGTGGAAACAGCAAGTGGAGGAATTGGATTTGAAAGCAGCCACCTTGCTGTATTCTTGAACCAATGAGCATTGAGAGTTTTAGCTACTTGTACTGACTTTTAATCAGATTGTTAACTAGCTTAAGCAACTTTTAATTTTTCTCTTTGAACTGCTGTATAGCTCTCGGAACTTGCAGCAAACAAGTTGCGGCAAATCTTTTGTATAAACTGAACTCAAGTTCAATGAATTTCAATTAAGCTTTTGAATCATTTTTTAGCTTCTTAACTTCATCTTTATGTCTTGCTCTCTGTTTTAAAAACCTTATGTTCATGTATTTTTCTGTTTTGAATCCAACAGTTTCCCATTTAGAACTTCACCCTCCCCAGACAATCCAACCTCTTCATCAATCTTCAATATCACTTGCAATCTTTCGCCCTCCACTATTGCCATCATATTCACTTCCCCAAAATATTTATCATATCAGCCAAGTGTTATAGGCAACACGAACAACCCTTAAACAGACTTTTTTCCTCCCCCCTGTGAGCACTCTGGAAATCGAAAGAAAAAAGAGAAGCGACGAAAAGAAAAGAGTGAAAAGAAAGCAGTAGCAAATTAGGGCTATAGTTTGAAGGGTGCATCAAGGTCGTCTGCTACAGAAGAAGCACTCACTAACCTTGTTTCTTACTTTGAGTTGGTAAAAACTTTGGTCTTTTCACATCATATCTTAGGTAATGTTTTCCTACGCTCGGGTCTTGTGTGTTCTGATAGTTTGTCTTGAGTGTTTGATTTCAAAAATATTTGCTTTGTTTCAAGTATTATCATAGGGATCTTTACACCTGACGAGTGAATAAAATATTATCGTGGGTGTAGAATGAGAATATGAGATAATAAAAAAGTAGTTTTTAGAATAGTTGACAGCCTGAAGGGAAAAAGATAAAAACAGTAGAAATAGTGCCAAATGAAAGATAGAAATTGGTCCTTTAATGGTAGATGTAACAAGCGATCAGTGGGATAAAAAAAATGATTGGACATTGAAGCAAGTAGGAGAATAGGTGGCGTAGAGTTTTTCCTTTCTCTTCGTGAAAGTAGAAGTGGTAAAAGAGTCAACCAAGAACAGAACACGTGGGTGGAGATCTTTTTATTTGACTACATTTGAAATGCTGAGCTAACTCACCAACCTATTTGGCTTTAGTGCTGGTAGTATACGAGGATAGAATTCTGGTTCAGGTTTTGATACAATAAAATCCTTGTTCTCTTCCATTTGTTCAATTACCTATCATACTTGTGATATCATTCTTTTATTATTTTTATGATTGTTAATACTTTCCTGATTCTATATGGCTTTGTGTGCAACTTTGATCTTAAATATTAAAAATAATAATTCACAAAATTAAGATGGCAATAAGGTAAGCACTGGGTGTGAGAGAGATGAAATTATCGCTCGTCCTACAAAGAGCAAGAAACTTCAAAAATGATACACAATCTGGTGGTTCTTCCCCAGTGTCACTTGAATGCCAACCTCATGTACAAGGTAGAGGACCAAGTTCTGATCAATCCTGAGTTAGCAGTTGCCAGGTGGGGCTTGGAAGATAATACCTTATCAATGATCAAAATCCTTGTTTGGAACTGCCGCGGAGCGGCTAGTAGGGAATTTAGAAGAACTTGTCTTAACCTGATTGGAATCCATAGGCCTTTGATCCTTTTTATATTAGAGACTAAAATCTCAGGGAATCAAGCTACTTGGGTTGCTACCTCCCTTGGTTTTGATAGTTGCCACATCGTTGACACTGTGGGTCTCTCTGGTGGACTCTGGATGGTTTGGAATAATTATGAGGTCTCGATGGACATTCTACCTCATGGAGAGCAAGCCATCCATGCAGCTATTCAGGTAAAACACAATCCTTCCTTTGATTTTACTTGGATTCTGAGTGGTGTTTATGCTAGCCCTAGACTTCAAAAAAGGAAATTGCTCTAGAATGAATTGTCTGTTATGGCCAATTTGATAAATTGTCCCTGGTCGATTTTGGGTGACTTTAATGATGTCATTTGTGCACATGATAAATTTAGAGGTAGACCAATTGATAGTTACAGAACGAGATTGTACAGAGAGTGTATGAATAATTGCAACATGATAGATCTAGGTTTTAATGGTCCTAAATTCACGTGGGTTAATGCTCAATACAGTGGTATGCTTATTAGAGAATGTATTGACAGAGTTTGGGCAAATCCTGCTTGGAATTCTAAATTTCCTGAAGCCAAAGTCACTCACTTACCTCGTGTACACTCTGACCACAATCTTAATCTTTTGGAGGTGAATCCTAATCCTCCTATTAATATGGATAGACCTTTTAGATTTGAGTGGTGCTGGTTTAATCATAATAGTTTTTTAGATTTTGTTAACCAAGCGTGGATTTATAGGGACAATAACTTGATTCAAACTATTAACTCCTTTTGTGATGCTACTAGACTTTGGAATAAAGAGGTTTTTGGCAATATCCATTTTAGAAAGAAGCGTGTTCTTGATAGGATTAGTGGAATTTAAAATAGTCTTTCCTTTAGGCACAATAGTTACCTCATCTCTTTAGAAAAAGATCTCATTAGTGAGTATCAGTCCATCCTTAAGCAGGAGGAGGATCTTTGGCGTCTTAAGTCCAGAGTGGATTGGATTGTTGAAGGGGATAGGAACACCAAATTTTTCCACACTTCAACCCTGATCCGAATAAAGAGAAATAGAATTCAATGTTTGAAAGTTGACAATGAAAATTGGTGCTTTGATCCTACTGCCATAAAAAACCTGATTGTTAATCATTTTAAAAGTTTGTTCTCTACTTCTTGCTTCTTCTCTTCCAGAGTTGGCAACTTACGGATTATTCCTAGTCCTAAAGTTGATGTCAATTCTTATGGGAGCCTCTGTTGCAGCCCTAATAAAGTTGACATTGCTAAGGCTTGTTTAGTATGAAACCTCTAAAAGCCCCAGGCCCTGACGGGTAACATCTGGGTTTTTTCCAAAAATGTTGGAGTATTGTTGGTGCTTCGGTTTTTAAAGAAATCATTCAAATCTTTGATAAAGGGTTCCTTCCTGAGGAGTGGAGTGAGAGCCTTATCTCACTCATCCCTAAGTCTAATAACCCGGAGACTGTTACTCAATTTAGGCCTATAGGTCTCTGCAACACTTTGTATAAGATTGTCACAAAAATTATTGTTAATAAAATTAGGCCTGTCCTTCAAAATCTCATTGGTCCCAATCAAGCCAGTTTTTTACCTGGAAGAAAAGGAGCTGACAATGTGATTATTCTTCAGGAAGTCATTCATGCCATGAGTTATAAGAAAGGAAAAACTGGTTCCATGATTGTCAAATTAGACCTTGACAAGGCTTATGATAGATTAGAATGGAGTTTTATAAGGGATACTTTAGTCTTCTTTAAGTTCCCTAAAAAACTTATTGCCTTAATCATAAGCTGTATTTCTTCAGCTAGGATGTCCATTCTTGTCAATGGTTCTAAAACCGAACAGTTCAGTCCTTCTAGAGGAATAAGACAAGGAGACCCCCTTTCTCCCTACATCTTCATATTGTGTATTGAGTACCTTTCCCTATTGATTAACAATGAACTCACTAACAAAAATTGGGAGACTTTCAGAGTTGCAAGAAATGGCCCCCTCATTACTCATCTATTTTTTACGGATGATTTGATATTATTTGCTAAAGCTGCCATGGAGAATTGTGTCACCATGAAACATGTTCTTGAATATTTTTGCTCTAACTCTGGCCAGATGATAAATGTTCAAAAGTCTAAGATTTTGTTTTCTAGAAATACTGATCCTGTTATTCGTAACACTATTGTTGACAATCTTGGATTCTCTGAAGTTAGTAATATAGGGAGGTATCTTGGTTTTCCTATTTCACACAAGAGGCCTAGTAAAAGTGACTATCATTTCCTCATTGAAAGACTGCATACCAAGCTGGCAGGATGGAAGACTAGCTGCCTTTCTATGGCTGGAAGAGCAACGCTTATCAAGTCTTCATTGGCTGCCATTCCAGCGTATTATATGCAAGCTTCCTTTCTTCCTATGGCAACATTGAACCAAATCGATAAGGTGTGCAGAAATTTCTTGTGGGGCAGTTCTGATACAAATAGAAAGATTCACTCAATCTGTTAGGATCAAGTTACTAACCCAACAGCTTTTGGAGGGCTTGGGATAAACTCAGCCAAACACTTGAACATGGCATTTATGGCAAAATTGGCATGGAACTTGATAACAGATGGTAAAGGACTCTGGACTGATGTTCTCAGAAGTAGATATCTCAACAATGGGAAGGCACCTTCTAGCTCGTCACCACAGGAATGACGATTAGTTAGGCAAAGGTAAACTTAGAGATCTTATTTCGGGTCCTCTTCAGGAAAATGAGATCGACATGAAGGTCATCAACATTATTAATCAGCAAGGAAATTGGGACATCAATATAATATCCTTTCAGCTGCCACAGGAAGTCAGAGACCGAATAACAGCCATCCCCATTCAGACTTGTGATCAAGACAGGGACAGTATTGCGTGGAAATTTAATGCCAATGGAGATTTTGCTATAAAGGAAGCCTATCTACTAGCCAAAGGTCTTAAGCTGGAAGATCAAGGAAACTATAATTGGCTGTCGAAGTGTCCTACTTTCCCAAAAATCAGGATGTTCCTATGGATGCTCTTCCATGAAATGATTGCAACCAGAGAATCCCTCTACCTTAAAGGAATAACCAATATCGATACTTGTCCTTGCTGTGGTCAAGCTAGCGAATCAATTGATCATTTATTCAGGAAATGTAAAACCACTCTAAGTATTTGGAGGCTGTTTCGACCGGAACTGAATGTAAGCAACTCCTTTCAGTTTGGTATCCCCAACTGGGTGAAATATAACTGTCAGCACAAACAGCAATCTCAAGTTTTCAATATTCCATGGTGTGTTGCTTTTCCCTTCATTATTTGGAACATTTGGTTATTTAGAAATAAATTGGTTTTTGGAAGAGAGACTAAAGAGATGAAGAACTTATACAAAGACATCAGAGATCAAATTGCAGAGTTCGTTGCTCTATCAGATGCGAGCAATAAAGTTAGGCAGGTTGAAACTATACTCATCAGATGGAGTCCTCCACCAACCTCCTTTTTAAAATTAAACACTGATGGTTCAGCTACTAACAATCCTGGGGTAGCAAGGGGTGCTGGTCTATTTAGAGACAGCATGGGTAATTTCGTGCTGGGATATCCAAGAAAAGTGGGAGTTACTAATAGCTTAAGTGCCGAACTTTGGGCGATCAAGGATGGACTATCACTTGCAGTAGACAGGAATTTTCATAACCTTGTTGTGGAAACTGATTGTTTACTTGCTATTTACCTTGTTGATAGTTACTTTGATAAGAAACATGAACTAAGTACTCTTTTGAATGATTGCAGGTGCCTTATGGACCGCTTAAACGTACGTAAGTTAAAACATACGTGTAGAGAAGGAAACGCTCCTGCGGATGTTCTTGCTAAGGCCAACTGCAATCCTGATGTTATGTTTAAAACTTTTGAAACCCCTCCTCCCTGTATTTTGACAGCCTTGTTGGCTGATCGGATGGGAATTCCTTTTCCAAGGACATGTACTAATAGGTCCAGTGTTCCGGATTGTATTATCAATGACTCTAGGGACCGAGCCCCTGATTCTCTTGTTTCTTTTCTCGTTTTAATATATGCTTACCTTCCTTTCGACCAAAAAAAAAATAAGGCAAGCACACTGCACAAAAAAAACAACTTGGTATGTGCGCTAGTCAATATGGCAGAGATGTGATGCCTTTCGTTTGCATTTTTTTTAAAGGGTAACAAGGTTAATGAAGCTTTCTTAAGTAAAAGGAATACTACTTTTCAAACCAAAATAAAATTGACTTTTTTATTAATTACAAATTTCCACAAGACGAGCATTTTCATCTTATATCTATCATATTATCCTTGTCATACATGTAAGTAGTGATATGGGGTGGTGACCACTCCGATCATGGAATTTGGTTCGGGAAGAGAAGATTTGCACTCGGTTCGAGTTCTTAGGTAAGGGACTCATTTTGAATTCGATCCAAAATTGGACAAATTCGAAGTGGGTCTTGATAAAATCCTCACTTACCTTCAATTAAATTTGACAAAATAACATTTGACATATCATGCATTTAGGCATTTTAAATGAGTACCAAAGTGTGTCAATTTTTGAATAAGTTAATCAATAATAGTTTAATTAAAACTAATAGAGGTAATAAAGTTTTTTCTAAATTAAGAATAATTCATAAACAAAAAAGGATAATGAAGATTTGGAAAATAAGTGGTAAATAAAAATAATTGATTCAAAAATTGAATTTTCTCCATATTCATACCTTATTGTCAAATTATTGTTGTCATTCACGCGAGTAATGATGGGTGACGGGTAGTGATAGATCCGATCATGGGTTTCGGTTCGGGAGACGAAGATTCGCACTCGGTCAGGTTCCTTAGATAAGAGACGCATTTTGAATCCGATCCAAGATTGGGCGGGATTCACAATGGGCCTTGATAAATCCCTACTTGTCTTTAATTAAAATTGACAATATAACATTTCGCTTGTTATGCGTTTAAGCACTCAATAAAATATAGTAATTTTGAAAAGGTCTAAAAATGAAATGTTTACAAAAAATCAACAAATGAGATTTTTTTGTCTAAATAAAATACTTTAAAATTCGTCTTTCCTTTAAAAAAATCAATAAAAAGGAGAGAAATGATATGAAATTTTCTATTAATAAAAAAATCAAACAAATGTTTTTGAAATTTCCTTTGTTAACAAAAATAAAAAAAAATGAGCTGAAATTTCCGTTTCAATAATGAAAAAAGATGTTTTGGAATTTCATTTATTAAAACTTGTTTTATGAAAAATGGAAATGCTTTTAACTTTTGTATCCACGCTTCTAATCAAAAAATAAATAATTCTTTTTTCAATTTGCTCTTTGACAAAAAAATTGCCCTTTTTTTTAAATTAAACAAAAATGTGTTGTGAGAATTGCTTTTTTATTAACTCTTCACCAATAATTAAAAAAAGAATAAAAAGCTTTTAAACCAAATGAGAAAATATAAAAAGGAAATTACAAAAATGTGTTTTTTTAATTAAGGCCTAAATAGTATTAAATTAATCGGTACCGTCACTTTGACAGGCGTTGTGGAGATGCTCATCCTTCCCCACATGTAGCTGTACTCTTGACTCCAGCTCTTTGTTCTGTAGACCGGAACCTACCTAACTTAAGTACGCCATCTAACGACCAATGCTAAGATAGGTAGATTTTTAGTAGGTGACTAACACACCTAAATAAAAAAATGGTTAGTGGCGACGCCGTAAGTTTCTTAAAGTCCCCAATGCGTCGTCGTATGCGGATAACATTATGAAAGGCATTTTGATAATTTTTCATCAAGTGTCCAATTTTGACCCCGAACCTTCCCAGACACTTTTCTAAGGCCCGAAACATATCCAAACATCTTCTTAGGTCATTTTAGAGCCTTATAGGTGTATTCATAGTTGATTATGAATGCTAGCATGCATTTCCATGTATTAGGGATCCGGATGATCGAGTGCGGCAATGCTCTATTGGTCCCTTAGATTGGTGCTAGGGGGGGTGAATAGCACTTATGAATTATTCTTTGCTGGTGCTACATCAATTGGAACTTTTGGTAGTGAGGTGGTTGGTGTTTGGGGTTGTTTTAAAGAATTGGATGAGTTCTTTGCAAAGTAAAGCAAGTAAAGAAGATATAACACTTCTATTTAGAGTGGTTCGGTGTTCCTCACCTACATCCACTACCTTGATCTTCCCAATCAAGGATTTTCAATCTCCTCTTCACTAGGACAGTGGAATTCTAGCTTCCACAAAGCCTTTACAAAGAAAGCTCTTCCCAAGCTTTAACGCCAATCAACCTAGGACCTCCTAGTTGATGCAACCCATTTAAAGTGAGTCCCTTACCTCTAAGAATACAAGAAAAACTGTAAATTGTATACAAGAATTGATCTCTAATAAGACCTAAGATGTACAAGAATTCTAGGTCAATCAAAATTCACTCACAAAGTGTGAAAAGTTAGGAACTAGAGAGAAATCAATGTACAAGGAAAAGTGTAGTAAATGCTATTCAATGCTATTCTATTTCTCATTTTTCTTCAACATTTAAGACCCTTTTAAATAGCTAGAGAGTTAATTATGTCCGTTGGGGCATTTAATGAAGAGAGAGGCCAAATTGCAGCTTTGAAAAAACTAGCCGTTACACTGTTCTGACACTGTTGAATCGGTTGAGCCCATTACTGAATCGGTTCAATATTTCTGATGTTGTCTTTTGGACTTCTAGTTTCTTCTATTGAATGGATTAATATTCCCCCTCAATCGGTTCAATTTCTTCAGCTGCCATTTTCTTCAGGGTGCTGAATCGATTGAGCATAAGTCTCAATCGGTTCAATTTCTTCAGCTTTAGACTTTCTAGGCTTCACTTGTTCTTTCTTAGTCAATTGAGAACCTCAGTGAATCGGTTGAATATCTCTAACATCCAACTTCTTCTTCTTTCCATTAGTTGCTCAATCGGTTGACTAACTTGCTCAATCGGTTGAATGTCTCAGGTTAGTGCTTTGTACCTCGATCAATCGATTGGGATAGAACCTCAATCGATTGAATCCTTAACAATTAGCATTTTCACTTTTTCCTTTCAAAAATCTACACATTTAACTTAGATTCATTAAAAGCATTTAATTGGGTTGTTTTGTACTCATCAAAAACACTTGGGGTTCAACATGCTCCAGAGGTTAAGTGACGTGGATCATTTGGGAGTATACGAACCTCCCAACACTGTGAGTGGCTTAGATTTCATTGCTTAGCCACTAGAGTAAATGTTCTCAAAATATAAAATGATTTTCAAAGGTTTTGGGACACGGGGAATCCACCACCATACACACTTATTTGGTGATATACCCACATAGAGAGTGGGATGTTTTAAAAGAAAATAAAAAGATTTATGTGTGTGTGTGTTTAACTTTATGTTTATGTATTTTAAATATATATATGATATTTGATGTGTATGGGACTCGAGATGAGCGATTGAGAGGTTCCTCGGTGTTTCGATTTGAGGGAGAGTGGACCGAGTTGAGAGGCATGCAAGGACATAGCCGTGGACCGCCTGTTGAGGGGCATGGTGAGCGAATACCCTGCGAGAGGCGCATAGGAAAACTCGCCGGGGCTCGATGTAGCTGTGTTCCATCATAATGTCTGGCACCATCGAGAAAACGGGCTAAAGAAAGAGAAATATTTTAGAAAAGAAAAGAGATGGCCCTCGGTATAGTGAGGCATACGACCGGCCAGTCTTGCCTCCAGTATATTTGAGGCCAGCCCGTTTTATTTATATATTTATTTAAATGATTTGAATCAATTTCTCACTTGGAGAATTTGAAAAGAGGTTTTATAAAACAAAATTTATTTATTTATTTTATGTTTCTATATTTGGATTACCCCTGTTATTGAGATTCATTAAACCTCTGCCACTCACCTGTATCAATGTGGATGGATGCAGATCTGCGTACGATGATAGCAGATGGATCAGAGGCTCATTAGGAGGCGTCGGTGGCTTAGGGGTAGTAGTTTCCACTGCGTAGGTATTCCTTTAAATTAGTCCACTGCCATATTACTTTTAAAGATAAATATTTTATTAAATGATTTCTAATTAAATTTTAGTATTGTTTTACAGCGAAGATACTTTTTCTATGCCTTGTGCCATCTCGAATAGCCCACCTTTAATGGCACACATCTAGAGTTGGTATGGCGGTTGCCACATGGCCTATCCGGTGAGTCGGGGTATGACAATTTGATTGGTATCAGAGTGTTTAAAAGATTCTAACTGTTTTCAAAACTATAAAGTGTTTTCAAAGTGTTTTTGAACGTTTTCAAAGCCAATGGATTACTTAGGTTTAAAACTCCAGAGTTCGAGTATGTGATTACTCGAACGTGTCATGAACACCCAGATCTACTCTTAAAATACCTTTTTTAGTAGCAAGCCACCATATAGAGTTCTCGAGCATGGTCTTTAGGTGAGATGACATCACGACCACCATTTTTTTCTCGAGATTCATGAAAGCGAAGAACGTTTTTCGAGAAATCCCCAAAATCAATTCTTTAGCTTCTAACGTTCTTTCTACTCAACAACTAAACTAAACAAAGGATGGTAAATTCCTTGAGATAACGAGATAGGTGATATCTTGTCCAACCCTCCAAGATAGTCTAATAACAGGCTTGTCAGTAAAGAAAACTGGTTCAATGTCCACTACCTTGACATCAAGACTCGCTAGTGAAGAAGTGAGTTTGACTTCTAAACTTAAACCAGATGCATTTCCCCCATTCTTTACACTAGTAGGGTGTAAAACTTGGGAGGAAGTGAAGCGGCTAGAATGAGGCGAGGAGCCAAGATGTACCTAACGTGCATGAAGACTAACCCCAACTTTTTTCGCTCTCTACATCGTTAATGTGTAGGTAAGAAGAGAAAGCTAGGTTAGGAGGAAAGAAGTCAACAGATATGAGGTCACAAAGCACGAGGTTGAATGAATCTCAGGAAGAGAGACAAAACATCCGAGTAGAAAGGAGAAGACCTCATAAAGCAACAAATGGAAGGATGAAAAAGTGAAGCTAAGGAAAAGCTAACCAAATGTAGAGGTCAAGGAAGGACCTGCATGACGTAAATCAACTTCCCTCACTCTTTGCATTAATCATGTCCAGACGTTGAAAGGAAGTTCCTAGAGGAAAGGTGACTAGAAGGCGAAGTGAAGAGATCGCCGAGGAGCCCACATGGGAGCAACAAAACCCTTGGCAGCTAGAATTCGATGAGTGCTACAGTGCACTGGCACTCGAACGCCTGGGTCTTGGGGTAGCATATAAGGTGGTTGGGCTCAACCCAACACCATGGTAAACTTGGAGGGATGAGCCCACAAGTTGGCAAGTCTATAAGGATGAGCCCACAGATCACCTAGATAATGCTCCTGGGAGTGGGCAGGAGGTGAGAGAGACTACAGCAAAGGCTAGCCCTTCTCTCATTCCTACTCCATTTGTGAACAAATGGTGAAAGAAAGGGGGTATAGGTGGACAAAAAAAAGTCCACCTGGAGTCAATCGAACAGAGGCATCCAAGGAAATTGGAAGAGATTATGTGAGCTCAAGATCACGAGAGGTGAGATAAGGGAGAGTCACTCAAAGATGTGGTAAGGATTGATATGAGAAAACCATAAAGGACTCAAGGATGGCAAAAAGGTAGAGTAAGGAAAGAGGAACAACAGAGAAGCCATTCTTGGGAAACGATGAAGAGGAATAAGGCAAAGATGACAAGATGGAGAATAATAGAAGAATGAAAAGAGATCACATCCACATGATCAACAAGTAGTACGTCGGTTACTACTTGTCTGAGCATTGGATACCAATGTTAAGAGAAGGTATCGGAGAAAGAAGAGAAAGGAAGTGGAGATAGAGGAAACGGAATAAGGAGAGAGATAAGCTAGAAACCTCCACTCCTAAGAGCTGTTAAAGGTGATGAACCCCTTATCACTTGGTTGATAATGAGAGGAAGATGGAGGGGACCTCTAAAGGATGATAAGAAAGGACCTTGACAAAGTCAATGGGAAGTAAGCAAGTGAAAAGAGTAGAATGCATGTTAATGATGGAAATGCCTGCATGCGTGCAAATGGAAAGCACGGAGAGAACTTTCTCCAGAGTTGTGAAGGTTATCAACAGCGAGAGGATTGGTGGGAAAGAAAAGAAGAAAAGAAGGGAAAATTAAACCCTTAAACAAAGGATAAAAAGATGTCGTGATGTAGTGCGGAAGTTTTCTTAATAAAGAAAGAAAGCATAAAACTTTAGGTAATAAAAATCCTAGGTTAATTAGTGATGAATGGGGCCTGGGAAGAAGAGAAACTTAGTTCAATTGATGAACTAAGTTTTGTTTAACTTGGAATAAAGCCTTAAAAGAAGAAAAGCATAACGTACTTTAGAAAATTTTAACCTTAATTGGTACCAGTTTCATAATGAACTCTAGGTTAATTAAACTGAAATGACTAGATAGAGCTAGTAAAGAATAAAGTGTAGGAAGTTAGGTTTTGAGGTAAAACTGAGGTAGATAACATAGGGATAGGTTAAAGGAATAGAATAAAAAGGGGTTTTAAAAGGTCTAGAAAGAAGACTAAGAAAGATCTAGTGAAAGAAAGTGAATAAAAGACTTAGAAACAGATATTAGCTTAAGAAAGCCCAGCATAATGAACTCCAAATTTGAGTCAAGCCAATATCATACTACGAATAGGTCAAGAAAAGAAAGAATAAACGAGGATGACTAGAGGCCAGAACTGCTGAGCACAAAGGGATTAAGATTGTGACTCAATGAAAGGAAAAGAAAACCCCTGACTACTTAATTTATGAAAAAGAGATAATGAGGTTGGATGTAAAGAAAAATGTGAGAAGAGAAAAGAGAAGAAAGAACTCGAAGAAAACGAGTGAGTGGAGGTGCTTGTATCCTAAAGGATAACTGGTAGTAAGCTTTACACTACTTACCTCCCCCTAGATACAAATAAAGAATGAATAAAAGAGAAGAAAAGACAGACAAAGGAATGAAGCTACCAAGTATGGAAAAGCAAACGAGGGTGAAAGGATAAGAAAGAAGATGATGATGATGGAAATTATAAGAAAATCACCAATGTAGTTAAGAGGAAAGTGAATCGACTTAGATAAGAGTCAACGAAAGAGTAATGATAAACCAGAATAATGGTTGGAACTGGAGAAGACAAAAAGGTGAAGGCATGCTAAAAGAGTGGGATAGAAGGAATTAAGAGTAAGGAGTTAAGGAATATATAAAGGATAAAATGAAAATTGTGAAGGAATGGAGTAAGCTAACTTTAGGATACCTTCCCCGAAGAACGATAAGTGAAGAAAGGATGTGGGAGATGAAGTTGAGCCAAGGTACAATGGAAGTAGCCAAGTGCGAACAAGATTGTAAGACAATGGATGTTAGAGAAAGGTGTTGTCCACGACAAATAAATCATGATGTGGACGACAAAGAAAAGATATCAAGAAAAGAAAAGCTGAGGAAGGCTAATCTAAAGAAGACCCACATGCGAAAAATAAGGATGCGGGAACTAAGACAGAAAAGATGACAATTTTACTAGCCTTCCTCAATTGAAGGAGTATGGGGATAAGAAAAGGAACTGGTCGAGCTTATAAACTTTTATGAGCACAACCAATGTGAGAACAAGAAAGGAAATTCTAACACCTAAGAGAAGCAAAGGTGTTAGAAGAAAAGAGAAATAAGGAAGAGAAAGATAATGGAAGCAAAGGAAGAAAGAAATAAAGATTAAGTAAAGGAAACCATGGATAAGTCATGAAAGATCATGAAAACCAAGGCAAGACAAAGTAGCAGAGCTCTTAAAACCTTAATGGGTATAGAGATGATGGAAGCTACATATGATGCCAAAGGATGGCAATGGACCCAAGGTAAGGGTGAATCAAGTGAAAGGATAAGAAATCCTAGAGAGAGTGATACAAGGATAAAAGAAGCTACGAATGATGCCATACAAGCATAATGTGCGTGATATACGTTGTCCTATATTGACAGGAAGGCAAGAGAAAGGTGGATCTCATAATAGACTGTGGGCGTACGAAAAGAAAGAAAGAACAAAAAAGGGGATAAAGGAATCCCAGATAGAACTGTTGATGAAAGGAGGAAAAGAAAGTGACCCTTAGCAAGAGGCTAAGGTGATTAAGGGAGGTCATAGCAAAGAGAAACGTATAACACCTCATAAAGTGAACACTCCAAAGGAATGAAAGACTAACAAAGCCCAAGAGGTCAGAGGAATGGCATAGATGGGGATGAAGTCGAGGCTCAAGTATGAGTGACTTGAGAGCCATGTATGGCGTCCCCATTTAAGGAAAAATCAGAGATCAAAATCTTGAGGATCTCTGTGATGACCACTCAAGAGGACCGACCCAGAGTGTGATTGGGGAGTGCATGAGGTGACCCAGAGTTATCCACATAGAGAGGATGAGAGATGAGATGGGCCGAATGCCCTATTTGAGATAGTGATGGGTGGTCAGAGAGTAAGTCAAAGTGTGAGAGCCGAGAAGGCATGATCTCTGATTCCTTTAATATGATATGGCTGAAAGTGGGCTAGTGTATACAGGAGCTCTGCTCATACGCCACGAGATTTGAAACAAAGAAGATCAGAAAGAAAGAGAATAGAAGCAAGAAATGAAATGGAGAAACAAGACCAAGGTAGGGGGAATGATAATCAACTGACCACACAGCTCACTGCAGAGGTGAGGGAGTTAATCTAAGGTCTCCTCCTGACATCTTGGTTACAAAGATGAGTACAAGACCACAAAAGACTAGGAATGTGTCGGAGAATGGCCTCAAAGTCAAAAACAGTATTAAGAAAAGAAGAAAATACTTCAAAAAAGAAGAAGAGGAGGTCAAACCTCAGATGTAATAAGAGGATAGTCTCGTTAGGAGAGACCTTAAAGAAAAGACAAAGACAAAGCGAGAGGATTGAGCAAACGCAGCTAAAGCGGAGGAAGAACCTCCAAGCGACACAAGTGAAGTGAAATGAGCCTAACCCACGAATGAGTAAGGGTATGCTATGTTAAGGAAAAGATGAGGTTCAAACTTAAGAACAGAAGAGCAATGAAGCTGTTCTTGAAAGAGAATGATCGGAAGAGATTAGACCCAAATTGGTGGGCGTCAGTAGTGAATAGTGGTACAAACACTATTCGAAAACGAGAGAAGGGTTGGGAATAGAAGCTAGATCACCCCACAGTTACCTCGATAATTTCGAGGACGAAATTTTTAGAAGGAGGGGAGAGTTGACACACCCAGACCTAATCCAACTTTTCCGTACAAACAGAATAGTGTAAGATGACATATTAACTCAATAATACGTCGGTCCGAATGTGTTAAGATGAAGAAGAGTAGTGGAAATTAAGATAAGATGGAGTTGGAAGATGAGACAAGTGGCCATGCGTGGAAGCATAAATTGGACTTCTTTAAGTCTATAGCCAATGGATTGGATATCCATTGGTGAATTGGTCAGTGGATTAGGATAAGGATCGAGATTTTGAAAAGTGGAAAAAGGGGGAATTAAGTCTGCCCTGGGATTTGAGTAGGCCCGATGTCAAACTTATCTATAAATGGGGAGAGTTGAGATCTCCCCCTCTCATTTTTCTTCTCCCTGTCTTTCTCTCCTCTCATTTGCTCCCTCAGAGCAATTTTGGACTTTTGGCCGATTCGAACAATCAAACCAAAGGATCAAGGCGAGATCTTGGTATGTTATTCTACTCGCCTTAATCTATGTTTTATTAAGTTTTCATGCATTTCCATGCATTGGTCTAGGAGAGATCTAAGCTCAAAGTTAGGTTTAGCTTTTTAGCTAGATTCTAGTTTAGATTCGAGATCTAAGAATTTTGAGCTTGTAATTCTCATTTTTGTTTCGGTAAACGTGTCGTAGACAGTGTCAGGATCATTCATCTAAGTTTAAGCGTCAATTGGAGGTTCGATGGCATGAGAATCGAGGCAGGAGCTCGAATCCCAAGCTCCATGTCTCGTCTCCCGTGCAGGAAACGAGCCACTCACGCACGGGGAATGGGCTGTCCCGTGCGGGAGCCAACCCACTCTCGCAGGGGAGTGGGCTGCTACCTGAGTCCTGCGAGGGACATGGCCTAGTCCACGCGGGAGGGGCTTTTTAGCCCAAAATTCGCAGGGTGCCCGGCCCAACACATGTGGGGGCCTGATGGGCCTTAGGGGCATTTTGGTAATTCTTCATCAAGAGTCCAATTTTGACCTTGAACCTTCCCGGGCACTTTTCTAAGCCCTAAAACATATCCAAATATCATCTTAGGTCATGTTAGAGCCTCATAGGTGCATTCATAGTTGATTATGAATGCTAACACGTATTTCCGTGTATTAGGGCTCCGGATGATCGAGTGGGACGATGCTTCGAAGGTTAAGCGACGTGGATCATTTGGGAGTATACAAACCTCGCAACATTGTGAGTGGCCTAGATTTCATTGTTTAGCCACTAGGGTAAACGTTCTCAAAATATAAAATGATTTTCAAAGGTTTTTGGACATAGGGAATCCACCACCATATACACACTTATTTGGTGATATACCCACATAGAGAGTGGGATGTTTTAAAAGAAAATATAAAGATTTATGTGTGTGTGTGTTTATGTTTATGTTTATGTGTTTTAAATATATATATATATATATGATATTTGATGAAGATGGGACACGAGATGAGCAATTGAGAGGTTCCTCAGTGCTTTGATTTGAGGGAGCGTGGATCGAGTTGAGAGGCATACAAAGACGTAGCCGTGGACCGCCTGTCGAGGGGCACGGTGAGCGGAGACCCTGGGAGAGGCACATAGGAAAACTCACCAGGGCTCGATGTAGCTATCTTCGACCACAGCATCTGGTACCACTGAGGGAACGGGCTAGAGAAAGAGAAATGTTTTAGAAAAGAAAAGAGATAGCCCTCGGGGCAGTGAGGCATACGACCTGCTAGTCGTTCTTCCAGTATGTTTGAGGCCAGCCCGTTTTATTTATATATTTATTTAATTGATTTGAATCGAATTCTCACTTGGAGAATTTGAAAAGATATTTTATAAAATAAAATTTATTTATTTATTTTATGTTTATATATTTGGATTACCCCTGTTTTCCCTAACCCTCGATTGAGAGTCATTGAACCTCTGTCACTTACATGTATCCAAATGTGGATGGATACAGATCCACGTACGAGGATAGCAGATAGATTAGAGGCTCACTAGGAGGCGTCGGTGGCTTAGGCGTAGTCGTTTTCACTGCGTAGGTATTCCTTTAAATTAGTCCACTGTTGTATTACTTTTAAAGATAAATATTTTGTTAAATGATTTCTAATTAAATTTTAGTATTGTTTTGCAGTGAAGATACTCTTTTTATGCCTTGTGCCATCTCGGATAGCCACCTTTCATGGCACGTATCTCGAGGTGGTACGGTGGTTGTCACGTGGCTGACCCGGTGGGTCGAGGCGTGACAGTCCTCTTAGACAAATATAGTATAAAGATTTAACTGAATGTTATTCAAAACCCATAAAGTTATAAATGTAGTGAAAAATTTATATGGATGGTTAGTTTAATTATGGAAAATTTATAGAGGAAAATGACCATTTCAAGCTCATGGAAAATTTTAAATGTTTTACTTTAAAATTTTAAACCTTAATCTAAGCCCACAAATTTAGCTTCCTTGTGGTCATTATGCTTTAATAACATGCTAAACCTTAAAGAAAATAAATTGGCTAAATTTTCTACATATTAAGTTCATAGGTCGAAAATCACCTCATGTAAGGGCAAAATCATGCAACTTTAACATTTTATGCTCCTAGGCAAAATGGAAAATTCCTACAGGCACTATTTATCGAAACGAGCTTAGTCATACCTTAACCGCGTCATTTAAATCACTACAACTCAGTTTAGGCACCAAGTACCTAAATTGGCAACTAGTTAAATAACTAGTTCAAATTGCCATTTCCCTACCATAGCTAGTGTTAACACTTTGCGTAAACAATTGTATAGGTGGTGAAACTTCTCCAAAGAAAGAGGAAGGAAAGCATCGAAGGGAGTGCACACCCTCCCTATACTAGTGAGTGGGACTTTACTGACTTAAATAAATGTCTTGTTGTTTAAGTTGTTTTTAAATACAATGATTTGATTTTTAATTCAAATTGAGCTATGATGTTTTCCATTTATTTATAATTCTTGAATACCTATGATTTCAATGTGAATTAATCCCATATATGATTTTAAAGGTTTAATCTATAATTTTTGCAACTAAATGTTAGACATGTGATGAAATTAACGAAAATTGATGCTCTTGGATTGAATTTTGATGATAGGCCATTTGGCCAAATAGTGTGTGATTAAATTGTGATACTTTACGATATGATTTTGGTGGATGAGATATTGGTCACTGCAGTGGCGCCTCTTGCAGTCTGACCTTGTGAAGGCAATGTGAGTAGGTTTTCACTCCCACTAGGGATAGATGATACAGAGGTTTTTGCGCACACTGAGATAGTGATTATGCGACCCCAGTGGGAATATTGTGGACATAGCCACGTATCACCCGTGGTGAAGGCCCATACCAATGCCGAGTAGAGGGCTTTTGCTTACTAAATAAAGAAATTGAAGAAAAACCTCGGCGGGCTTAGATCTTATCTTGGTCGGGTGAGATTTAAGCAATGTGTTTTAGCGAGCCCTTTAAAATCCTAAATTTTATTTCTCTAGTCAAAGTTTATAAAATACAGAAATTGAAACTTTATGCCAAAAGATTTTTCTGAGATTTTCTCAAAATTTACAAAAATTATTTTAAAATGAGATTGTATAATTGCGTAATAGTTTATGGTCTTATCTCACTCATTGGGTATAGTAAATATGCTCATCCTATTTTTCTTATACAATTTTTTAGGCTAGTAGCTTTAGATAGAGAGCAGATTGACCAAAGGACCAACTCGACCGGAGCCGATTTTTTACAAAGTATGTGGTCAAGTTTTTGCAAATTAGTTATGGATCCACCGATACTATTTTGTTACTACTCACTTTTAATATATTTGAATACCTAATGAAACATTTCCTATATACTTAGTACCTTTTTTAGAAAAGAACTTTATTTTCCTACTGTGTAATATTTTATCTTTCAATGTGATTTAATATGAAATTTTATATTTGAAAAATTCTATTTAATTGCAAATGGGTTGTGAGAACCATAAGTCTTGCGTACTTGGAGTTTCGGGTGAGCATGCCATTCGAAATTCTTAGTACGCAACGATTGTCATATTTCGACCAGTCGGGTCGAGGTGTGACACATGGTGATCAGGGAGCCCTGGGACTGAGAGGTGTGGAGAGAAACTCGGTATGGTCAGATATGACATAGCTGTGTCCACGCACATTGAAAAGTAACATTGAGGGATAGGGCTTGCGATTGATTTATTGGATTTTTACTAGATATGAGATGGCCCTTAACAGCCCATTAGCCACCTTGGTGCACATGCTAGGCCATGGAATGTTTTCAGATGCTAGCCTACTTAGGAGACATTTTATTTGACTTGGTTTTAGGATTTCACATGTTTTATTTAATATATTGTTTTATTAAATTATGATTTTGGTGTTATTCACATCTCTAGCATGAGGTTATCAACTATTATGGCCAGGTTCCTCACTAGGTACATCTATTGTACTGACCATCCTCATTCCACTTTTGTAGGGTATTCGACTAGTGATGCGAGGTGTCTCGATAGACCGTGATCTCTGGCATAGCCTAGGCGACCACCGTTTTGTGTTGCAGGTTCCACCTATCCTCCTTGTGACTCACAGAGGTTCGAAATATTACTATTATATTCATATTTCGCTGCGTACTTACATTGTAAAATGAGCTACTTTAAGGTATTTACTTTTATTTAATTATTTTATAAATTAAACACTTATTATAGCATTTTATTATATTTTATAATATTACTCTATCTACACTTTATTTTCTGCCTTGTATCATCTTGAATGTCCCCCATCTTGACACACATCACGAGGTGATACGACAGTTGTCATGTGACCTGGCCTCTGGATCAGGATGTGACAATGGCAATGCATTCTAGGTCTGATTATTGTGGTATCGTAGGTTTGACTATTGTTTCAAATAGTTTTCTATACATTGTTAATTTTCTTGAAATAAAATACTTATTTTGATTAAATTTTGTTGCTCACGATGGAATATTTCCTAACATTTTAACTATAATTGACCTTTGATTGACCTTTGTTAACCTTAACTAAATATCCCTATTTTATCACAAATCTGTATTTAAATAATTGTTTTACTTGTATTTAAGCAAATTAAGTTTTAAGAAAAATAGTTATGATAGACAAATACCTTGGATGGCTTCAAAATGCATACATAACCGGCACATATTTCCAAATTATATAACGGTTATCATGCCCCGACTCGCCCGGGCAGCCACGTGGCAACCACCGCACTGCCTGGAAGTGCATGCCGGTCGGTCATACACCTGAAGTACCGCAAGGCAAAGAAATGGATACTATCGTTGCAAAACAACTAAAACTTTAATTAGAAATCTTTCAATAAAATAATTAACTTTAAAAGCAATATAAGTGGATTAATTTAAAGGAATACCTACTCAACGGAAACTACTAAGCTTAAGCCACCGACGTCTCCTAGTGAGCCTCTGATCTATCTGCTGACCCTTTACGCGGATCTGCATCCATCCACATATGATACAAGTGAGTGATAGAGGTTTAACGAATCTCCATCGAGGTTAAGGAAACAGGGGTAATCCAAAATATAATAATAATAATAAAATAAGTAAACTTTGTTTTCAACACTTCCTTTCAAATTCTTAAGTGAGAATTTGATTTTTAAAACCTTTAAAATAATTTATAACTAAAACGGGCTGGCCTCAAATATACTGAAGGCACGATTGACCGGTCGTATGCCTTACTGCACCGAGGGCTATCTCTTTTCTCTGTAAAACAATTTTCTCTTTTTCTAACTCGTTCCCTCGGTGGTGCCAGACGCTGTAGTGGAACACAGCTACACTCAAGCCTTGGCGAGTTATCCCCCATGCCTCTCCCAGGGTCTCCGCTCACCGTGCCCCTCCATAGATAGTCCACAACTGTGTCATGCATGCTACTCAGACTCAGTCCACGCTTCCTTATATCGAAGCCCCGAGGAAACCACTCAGTCTCTCTCTTGCATCCCATCCTTATATTTATCATATATATATGTATACAAAACATATATATTTAAAGCATTTAACACACACACAAGCATTTATATTCCCTTTAAAATCATCCCACCCTCTAAGTGGGTGTATCACAAAATAAAAGTGTGTGTAGTGAATTACCTTTACCCCAAAGCATTTGTAAAACTTTTGAAAATCAATTTATTTTTAAAATATTTGAAAACGTTTGTCCCTAGTGGCTAAGCACTGAAAACTAAGCCACTTACAGTGTTGGGAGGTTCGTATACTCCCAAGCGTTTTACGTAGCTTAACCTCCGGTGCATCGCCGTATTCGATCACCCGAAGCTTTAGTACGCAGAAAAGCGTGTTAGCATTCATAAATAACTATGAATACACCTACGAGGCTCTAGCATGACCTAAGAGAGTGTCTGGGAGGTTCCGGGGTCAAAATCGGACACTTGAAGAAAAATTACCAAAATGCCACTGGGGCCGTGCGCCGCCCCTAAAGACTGGGCCCCGCCTAGCCCGGTTTGGGCCAAGTAGGCCCTCCTAAGCAGACTGGATTGTGCATGGCCCAAGTCCCATGTGGGGGAAGTGGGCTACTGCCCACTTCCGCGAGGGATTGGCTAAGTCCTGCGCAGGACTTGGCTGAAATGGTCACTCCTGCGGGGGAGTGACTCGGCTCCCATGCAGGAGCCGCCTGCCAGCCTCAGAAACAGAGGCTTTTCCTCAGTTTTTGAGCCCCTCGGTCCATTACTCAACACGAAAATTGAGACAGACATTCCTCTCGACTCCCACGATGCGTTTACCGAAGCAGAAACAAGAATCACAAGCTCAAAGTTCCTAGATCTCAAGTCTAAACTAAAAATCTAACTAAAAGGCTAAACTAATTTTGAGCTTGGATTTCTCCTAGACCGATGCATGGAAATACGTGAAAACTTAATAAAATGTAGATTAAGGCGAGTAGAATAACATACCAAGATCTCGTCTTGATCCTTCGGTCGGATTGTCCGGATCGGCCAAAAGTCCAAAATTGCTCCCAAAGAGCAAATGAGAAGAGAGGAAGAGTGGGAGAAGAACAATGAGAGGGAGAGAGCTTATCTCCTCCTATTTATAGATAAGCTTGACACCGGGTCTATTCGGATCTCGGGACGGACTTAATTCCCTCTTTTCCATCTCTCATAATATCGATCCTTGGTCAAATCCACCGACCAATTCACCAATAGATATCCAATCATGGGCTATGGACTTAAAGAAGTCCACTTTATGCTTCCATGCATGGTCACTTTATCTCATCTTCCAACTCCGTCATGTCTTAAGCTTAATTTCTCTTCTTAATTAGACACATCTGAACCAACGTATTGTTAAATTAATACGCCATCTTACACAATTCCGTTTGTATGGAAAAGTTGAATTAGGTCCAGGTGTGTCAACGATTATTGTATGCAAGGTCTCTGGGTTGAGACGTGACATATTGGGACAAATGTGAGAGAACGGAGCAATAAGTCTGGAGGAGTTAAGTTAGCATGCCTTTAATCATGCTCAATAGTTCACTTTGATCCATTTTAATCAACTAGACCCGTTGCTAATCATGCCCATTATTGTTTTGTAGCCTAAACAAAGAAATGGGAACGCTTGGCCCTACAAGAAGAGGAGAATGGGGCAGCTGGCAAACAGAGTAGAGATGAAAGAATGGAACAGGGGCATGTGTCCCTGTTTGAAGTACACATATTTTTCCCTTCAATATATTTTGTATAAAAGATTTTGTCTTTAGTAATCATGGAAACTATAATTTTTTCATAATAATAAAATAAAACATAGGCCTCAATTGGGACTCTTATTCTCAAATTGGATTTATGCAATTTGCCCATTTCAAACTTTTCCTTTTAATGAGAATGGGGTTCCAATTTGGCTTGTTATCCTTCCGTCCAAGTTTTATAGTCGTCCCAATTTGCTTTAAGTCAAGCTTTAGTCCAATAACCCAATCACAATGAGATCCAATATGAAAAAATGGAAGTTCAAGACATAAAGGACAATGAAATTGGAAAACGATAAGTAAGGAAAACAAAGTTTAAACAGTTGAGATCCAAAATGCAAGAATACGGTGTCTACAATATAAGAACAAATATTTGCTTCTTCTTTTTTTTTCTTGTTGGTCTTTTCCTTGATGACCTTCAAAACAATTATCTAATGGTCTATCAACTAAAACAGCCACAATTTTTAATGAACATGGAAAATGTTTAAACTCCATGTCTACAATTTTCATAGCCCAACCAAATTTTCTTAAGGTTCTAATTTGCAATAAAAATCTGATGATCAACGATTAAAGGAGTAAAAAGATTCATCCTGCATATCTCCTCTAGGGACATATGCACTGATTTCACCTCTAGTTGATGAAAAGTCGTCAATATCCTCGTCTCCTTCGTCCAATTCTTCAATCTTTTGCACAACCTCCTTCATCCCTGGCCTTGTCTCAAAATCCTCTTCGCAACAGCTTAACCCAATCTTCAAAAGGTTAATCATTTCACCTTTGCTGTTCTTTGTTCCTGCCATTTCCTTATCAAAAACCTCACCGCTTTTCTTCTCCTTAACCATCTCATTCACCCAAGTGGCTAAACTTGTGCTACTGTCATAGCTTGGGGTTAGATAGTTCTCTGGGAACTTACCTGTTAAGACCTCCAATATGAGGATCCCCAGGCTCCAAACATCAGTTTTCCTGCTTATGCGCCCGGTTATGACATATTCAGGAGATTTGTATGCTGTCATAAGCATGTGAGCTCGCTCCTGGTTGATCACAGGCCTTAAGGCATAGTCACATAGCAGAGGCTCAAAGCTTTCGTCTAAAAGCACATTGGAAGATTTAAGATGGCCATGGGGTAATACTAGGCTTGGAAGCTCGTTGTAGAGATAAATCAAACCCCTTGCTACACCCTTTAAGATCTTCAACCTGGTTGGCCAATCCAGGCTTGGTTGATCTAAAGTATGGTTAGCTGCACAGATGAAACAATTGTCTTGCACAGGTAAGAATATGTGGTGAAGTTCAAGGTCTTATATATGATCATTAAAAGTTTACCAAATGCACAACCATTTTTCACTTTTGGGGTTTAATTAAAACTGTATGTGTGAGCACCTTATAACTCTGTGTTAAAAAAAAAAAAAAAACCTTATACCTATTTCATATATAAAAGAAAATGACATGTTTAACCTTGTTAATTTGCTGTGCTTGGGATGTGCAAATTTTAGCACTGCACGAGCATTTTCAAGTTAATCTAATTACATGTAACCAAAAAAATAAAGTTAATCTAATTATCTTGTCAGGAATCAAGAACTTACCATGAAGGTGACTGGCCAAGCTACCATTCTCAATAAACACGGAAACCAATAGTTTCTCCTCTTTCCTATAGTAATAGGCCGCAAGAGGCAACAAGTTGGGATGTTTCAACCTTCCCAGTCTTCTCATATGCTCATGAAAATCTTCCCTCCCAACATTGTTCATTTGCTTGTATCTCTTCACCACCACAGCTTCGCCACCCACTATATCAGCCTTGTAGGAAGCTCCGAAATTCCCACTTCCAAGTACCTCTGCAGAAGCTCTAAGCATGTCTTGCAGGTCAAACATCTCGATGTCATCTTTAAGAAATATTAACTTCTCAGACCTCTTCATCATCAAGCCCCCACCCTCCACTCCCACTGCCTTCTTTTCCCCTTCCTGATCATATGGTGCTAGCTTGTTTGAGTCATCAAGATCATCTATTTCTTCTAAGGTTTTCGGATTTTGTTTCTTCCGGTTCAAAATAAAAAATAGAGCTGTAATGATCATCAATGCTAAGATTGTAGATACCACTATCAATGCAATTATTAAAGTAGATATCTCTTTTTCTTCGGCTGTGGGGACATGCTTGGGCCCGGTCGCCGGTGTAGGTGAAGGGCTGGGTGAGGGAGTGGTGCATACTACCGGGAGAGGTTGCCCACACAGATTCTTGTTGCCTGCATGAATCACAATAGGAAGGGATTATTAGATAGATTAAAAAGAATGAAATTTTAGATAATTAGAATTTTTTATACTATTATTTAAACGTGACATCATTATATTATATTCATAGCATTATTATTTGGACACCCCCACATAACCACAGATTTTTTTTTAGATGAAACACATAACCACACATTATGCAGGGGTAAAAAGATCATTTCCTTTTCTATATCTGAATATAGGTACCCAGTAAGTATATAGGGTGTGTAAATATCATTTGTTTTATTTTTTCCCCTCAATATAGAAGGGTAGTCATACTTTATTATTTTCATATCCATTAATAAAGTACAATTATTTTTTAAACAATTTTTTAAATTACTTTATATATATATAAATATATATATACACACCCCTATGTATGTATGTATATGTATATTTGTATGTTAGCACACTTTTACATTAATTGATAATAAACCATAATAAAAATATCAGCAAGCAAAATTCATTTTAAATAAATAAATGGTAAAATAAAAAAAAATAGTTAGCCAAGAACGTTCATTAATTAAAAGCAATACATGCATGCAGCAGCTGTATATGCACCTGAAAACATGTTTGCACTCATTTTGCTTAAGCCTGCAGGTATAGGACCCTCCAATTGATTGCTAGCCAAGTTCACAACCTTCAAACTCTTCTCCTTAAATTCAGGTATTTGGCCAACAAATTGATTCACCTCTAGTCTCAAAATCGTGAGCTTAGGCAAGGTGGTTAGCGACGAAGGGATTTTACCGGTGAATGCATTGTTTGCCAAGAAAACTTTCTTTAAAGATCTCATCCCTTGGAATGCATCATCAGGAATCTCCCCTGTGAAACGATTATTTGACAAATACAAAGCCTTTAAGGCACCCAATTGCCTTATGTTAGGCATTGTACCTTCGAAATTATTGTTCATGAGGCTTATCGTCCGAATTTTAGGCAAACCGACGAGAATTTCAATATTCACCAGCCCTGCTAACCCCATGTTTTCAAGCTGCAAACCCCATATTGAATTATTAAGGCAGAGAACGCCGACCCAATTGGCTCGATCCTTAGTGCATGGTTTAATAGAAGCATTCCAATTGCTAAGAGCATAAGGGTTCGCCAACGAGTCCTTGAAGGTCAAGAGGATCTCTATGTCCGTATCCTTATCATCATCGGCAAATGAGATGACGAACAATGACAGCAGAGAAAAAAACACAAGTAGAAACGTTAATGATGATGGATTTGGTGTGCGCACAAGCCTGGCTATGTGCGCGCCCATTAGCATTGCTCTGATGTCAGGACAATGGCTAAGCAATTAGAAGGAGAATATTGCTATGACGTCAAAATAATGGCTAAGCAATCAAGAGGAGAAGCTTCTTCGTCTTGGGGCATCAAGGTTTGGATTGCATCACCAAATCTTCTTCCTTTCTTTGGTTGCGTTGTTGATTTCTTTGTTCTATTGTTTTGTTTTGGGAGAAACACGGATGGGGACAACGTAATGCCCCAAAGCCTTGGCATACAATGCCCAAGAATAGAAGAAGTTGGTGAGGATTTTCGTTATTAGAAATTAAAAGGGATAAAGGGAAAAGAGGGTTCAAGCCAAGGTTAGGTTGGTGAAATTTTACTAAAACGAAATGCCAAATTTCCAAACTAAGGGAGAATTTTTGTGGTTTAGAAGCTGAGCTGTATATAGGAGAGATGTAAGGCCAGCCCTTCAATTCTAATCGCTTTTGTACTCACTTTAAATTTTTTTCCATTTACGGTTATGACTAATAATCTAGTTTGTTTTCTTCATAAAAACTTCATATATATGCATAAATTATTTCTGTTTATCTTATTATTATCGTTAATTACGTATATGCATTTGTCTAATTATAAATGAGGGCATAGTATATTTCCTTCCCCTTGAAGAATGACTTCGACAAAAATTGAATAATTATTGAAACAAAAAAATTCTTCTAGAGCTATACAAAAATTCCCTTAAGCCATTTAATTAAATTTATTTTAACTTTGCTTTACAAGTAACTACAGTGCTATCAAATAAGCGTAACGTATAATTTTCTAAAAAGAAAAGGTCAAAACACACCAATATCTAAAAAAAAAAAAATATTTCAATTCTATAAGTTAATGGTATATATTAAAACTCCTATCTTTGTCCAATGAACTCTTATCTAAATAAGCTCTCAACCTTTTTGTCAAAAAAAAAATCTCTTTAACTTTATTGTAATAACTCTAAATATACTATTTGTAAGATTAAAAGGTAGTGAAGTAGTATGATATTTTAGCAACTCCATACTACAATTTCTAGGTCGAATATCCACATAAGTTACAAAAGATTATAAACTATTTTCACATTTAGTATTTAAAAATTATATGCATTATTTTTTTTTGAAAAATAATTTTATGTATTATTTTGATAACTTGCACCAACATAATTTTTTTGAAACAATAAGGGGTCCTAGGACCCGAGAGAGGGGATGACAGGATCGAACCCCTACCTTGTGACCTCCCAAACCTCTTGCCCACCATGCCAACAGGTAGAGGTCTACACCAACATAATTTAACCATACCTACAAGCTACACCACAACAAATTGGGTCAATGGGCCGCTCTAAGATAAATGGCTTCGTTAGCCCAACCATTTGAAAACGGTTTTACTTTACAAGATCAAGTAATCATGGAAACCATGTTTGCACAAACAAAGTCATAGTTTAAATACAAAAAAGCACCAGTGAATCATACTAGAAAAGAAATAAAAATATAGTCCTATGCAGCATGGTCCAAACACAATGGAAATCTTAAGCCACCAACATTACTCACCAGGGCAGAGAAGAAAGCTTGACTGGAAAACAAACAAGGACGTGAGCGAAAATTTGGGAAAATGCTCAGTGACTGATCGAGTTCAACACCTTTTATGATTAAGTGGTTGTAAGGGGTAATCTAAAATAATTATACAAAACAATGTTATCCATTTATCAATACGCACTATAAAAGTAATCCACATCCCCCAATACGTTTTAATTGCAAAATCAAATGCACAATTTTTTGACACGTGTCCATAAATTTTGGGTAACTTGGTAATTCAAGAGTATTTTATGGGGATTTTTTTTGGATCAATGGTATTTTATGGTGATTAGTTTTGTGTGAATTTTTTCTAACGAAAAAGAGGCTGAAAATTTATTTATAAATTTGGATCTGGGTTACAAATAGATCTAGGAAGATATCCCACCCAAATATTTCTCTCCCCTAACAGACATTGAGCCTTTGCAATATTATGTGACGGACCATTAGCCTACCAGAACTGTAACTGAAGGAGCAAAAATCTAAACTAGCAGTCACATCCTTAATATCAGCTCTGTAACTAGCTCCATCCCACAAACTGTCGTTTGCTTCGTTTATCTCCTCAATAGCATCAATGAATCGGTCTAGACCATAACCCATTGAAAGCCATGTCCTCGGACAATTTCCAAGCCAAAAAGAACAGCCAACACCTCAGCATGGAAAATACTGGAGATCCCTTGAACTCTGCAAACTCTCCTAACCATTTATAAATTGTTTATTATGTTTTAGAATTCGGGTAGTCTCATACACACACATGAATTTTACGCAACTTGAATTTATTTGGTGACACTTAGAATGCTAGTTTTTGTTTAATTTTGCTTTGCAGGCGATATTAGAGGAGTATAGTGAAATTGGAGCTAAAATGAAGTTGATAGATGACCCAAGCTAACAAAGAGCAAATACAGCACAATCCGTCCACTGATTGGTACTAATCCATGGTCGGATGAATCAAGCAGGGCCAACATCTTCGCCCTCATGCAGTAGCATGTGGACGGACAAAAGCCTTAGACGTCGACGGATCGATCGAGTTCAGGTGAAACTTAGAAGATTTGTACCAATTCGTCAATGGACTGATACTAACCCGTCGACGGATCGTTCGAGTAGCTACATTGTTTGGGGAATTTAAGCCGATCCGTCGACGGATTGATATCTACCTATCGACGAATCCATGGGGACAAGGTGACCATTAAGGCCACTCATGTGCACACTTTTCCAAGTTGATTTTGTGGGTCCATGTAGCAGTCAAACGAGTAGTCTACCCTCAGTCTCTATCTCTCCCTTATTTTGTAACCCTAGGATACATTTGTACTTATAATCTATTATTCTACTTAGAGAGAGAAGAGTTTAGAACGAGAAGAGAGAGTTAACTAAGCTTGGAGAAGGGGAAAGGAGGTAACACTAATTCTAGTCTATGGCTGAGAAATTCTCTGGGGTTTTTCTGTGTGTTTATCATCATGTGTAGCTAAATTTACTCTTTCCTTAATCTAAAGCATGTTTCGATTCCTTATTGCTTATTGTGAGACTTATGTGTATTATTGTTCATTCAATCCATTGATTTTCCTCTTGTTCTCTCTGCTTAATAGATCTTATCTTGTTAATGATCTATATTGTTGAGTTATTAGATTGGGTAGTCATGAATGCTTGATTTGATTATTCATCAATTAGCTAAATCTAAGAATTTCATACGTTATCATTGAAATTCCTTAGATTATAGGTAGTTCTTGGGATGATAAAGTTTACCCAAGAGAATTAGAGGTTTGATTGGATCTTTCATGCTAGCTGAAGGATTGATTAAGCTAGTGAGGCCCTTATCATCTAGTTGAACCTCTTATAGACTTGAATTCATGGAGCTGGATCTTTGGGTTAGTATTAGGAGAAGTGATTAAGGGTATGACTGAGCATTATCTTTAATCAATCAATTAATTGGCAGATGATATGCCAGTCATCAAAACAATCGAAAGAATAATAAATTGTTGTAACCTTCCAACTAAGCAGTAGGGTAAGAACAAGTTGATCCACAAAGAAAAGAGTCAATAACTCACTAACTTCAATGTAATAAAAAATATAATAAGTAAACAAGGGGGGGGGGATTTTTTATTTATAGCAGAAGTAAGTAATAGATAAAAGTATGAACAGTAAAGTAATCAGACTAATAAGCAGTAAAATAAAAGGAGTTAACAACAATGGAAAATATTCATTCTATTATTTATCAATTAAAAGGGCAAAAGAGCAGTTAGATCATAGGCTTAATAACAATAAAATTAATCAATCAAATGACATGCTTATAGCAATTAGTACTAAAGATTCCTAAAATCTATGTCTGTGACCAGATAGTTCAACCTAGTACTAAAGATTCCTAGATTGAACCCTTTTATCTTTATCGAACAAGCAAATCTTCACGATATTGATTTATGGGTTGGAGAAAGCATTAAATATGAATATTTAGTCAAGCATACAATCAATCTAGATCCACTTCACATTTACCCAGTATTGATTATTTAATATCCCAGGGAGAAATAAAAGTATTCCCCCTTTGTCAATAAGGTAACGCCTAGCCTCCAATTCACCTAATATGGTGCCATAAATTAATGCAATGAAAGTTTTTATACTTGGTATGCATATAGACGTATTCTTAGTAAAAATAAGAACAATTTTTACCTAGTAAAATTCTTTTCCATTTTGAAGAATTAAGCCTCCAAACATCTAGAACAAATTTTGACCTAGAAGGTAGAAATCAACCTTTTCTTATTATTTTTCAAAAATTCCGTACGTCCTACCGAATGTGTATCTAACCTTCCAAACTATGTATTTTTCTTCTCTAGTGTGTTTAAGAATTTTGGGAGCTATTATGGTATTTTTCTGAACACCATAAGTTGATGAAAATATTACGAAACAAAAAAATCACAAGTTTCAATGGCAATTATGTAAATATTTGCAAAATTATAAATTAGTTTTTTCTTCATTGATAATGATTGTTCCTTCAGTATCAAATGGTCCCATGCTGTTATATACTATTGGAACTTAAGAACTGCATGGTTGCTACATGAAAATCTAATGCAAAATTGTCACCTTCCCTTGGGAAACTTTAAAGTGTATTTTAAACCATAGAATACATTTCTCTACATTGTTTACTTTGTTAGCTATTCTTTTGACTAGTTGACCTTCATTTTATGAAGTGACTTAATTCCAAATTATTTTCATGAAACTCCTAGTTTGATAATTTCTTTTATGCGACCTAATGGTAATTTATTAATTTTATATAGGGTGTTTTTGTCATCCAAAATTTATGACTTTTCTAGAAAAATCAAGGTATTTTGAAGGAGTTTTTTTTCTTCTTCACCCCCACCCCTTCTTTTCTCTTCAAGAGGGCCAAAACCCCTAGCATTGTCTTCTTCATCATTTTCTCCACCAAAGTTCTAGATTTCTCCACATTTCTCCAAACTACAATTCCATTCCTGCTCCATAAACTCTTCCCATCAAATTTTTCTAATAGAAAACCACCATTAAACTTACAAAACTCATCATTCCTACGAAAAGTTTATCACATGAAATTTCTAAATTTCCTCCAAATTGGGTTGAATTTCATATTTTTTCAAGGATTTCAAAGGTATTTCCCTTCCTTTCAATCTTAATAGATGAATTTATCCTTGAAGTTTCTTTAAGCTTTTCACCATGCAAATCCATGCATGTTAACTTCGTTATGAATATTAACTTAGTTTATGGCTCCATAGTAGATTATATTTGGCTTAAGGAGGCTAGGATACATGTTGAGAATTAGTGTTCTTGGATGTTTATTTAAAAGTAGAAATTCTTCGTTAAGTAAAAAGATACCTAAATAAGGCATTTATCTTGTTACATAATCTTAGTGAATTTCCCTTCATAGAGAAAGTATGGTTTTTTGCCTTATAACCATAACTTTTTATTTCATAAATGGTAGTTTGGTAATTAGAAAGAGATGTGAACTAAGAAATTGATGGAAAGAAATTCAATATTGGTGTTTGCAGTAGAAAGTGGTAATAGGCTAATAAGTGTTATCTTGGAGAAAGAAAGTTTTTCTCCAAATGAGATTATGGTTTCATGTTGGAAATGGTACTAATATGAAATGAGGAAATAAAGTGCATAAAAAAATGGAATGTTGGTCTACTTGGCATGGTGGTTATAGAGTAAATCCATATTACAGCATAACATGGCCACCTTGAACAAGTGGGGTGTAAAGACTTAGTTGAATGCCATTTAAGGCTTGCACAAGTTGCAAATGGAGCAAGAAATAAATGTAGATAGTGGGCAAGAGTATGGGAGTCCCACAGGAAAATATGATCATTCCAAATCCTTGAAATTTAAGCATCTTTGTCTCAAATACATAATGTAGGTATGCAAATTGGATTCTTTTATGGTTTATTACACATTTTGTCATACATTTAAGCCTTGACGAATAGAATGATCGAAATTATCATCTTTAAATTTAGTTAGCCGAATTTTCTATCTTCCAAGAGTAAAATCGGCCAAAATTTCCGTTAGGCTCAATTATGCTAAATTAAGGCTACAAGTGAGTTTCGTTAAGCAAAACAAACTTGCTTATACTTTAACCTCATTCACGTAAGCTCTGGAATTTAAATTCAACCCTTTGAATCCAAATTGGTAGTTAACCAAAATATGTATTTGGCGTATCTAATCAACACTCATTAGCATCATTATAACTAATTCATCGTTTGAATATAAATGCTTAGGTGGTGAACCCTCTCCTAATGATAAAGAATGTGAGGATTAGTGGGAGTGTACACCCTCGTAAAAACAGTGAATGGAACTTTGTTGGCCTAAATTTTGGTTTTTATAAATGAAATATGTTTTAAGATATATGAAGATTCTTTTCCTTTAAAATTTTGATTTCCCCATGGTTGAGATTGATTTATGATATGAGATGTTTTCTATGAACCATGATTTCAATGATTTTGAAATGAATCAATTTATTTCATGATTTTAGCAAATTCAGATATATGTATATGATTGATTTGATTGGATTTAACTAGATTGTCAATAATTTTTATGTTAAGCCAATCGGCCAAATAATGCAAATGCGATATGATATTTTTATAAATGTTGGTTACTATGATTCTGGTGGATGAATGGTTAGTCACTGCATTGGCGCTTATCACGGTCCAACCTTATGAAGGCAGCTTGAGTAAGCATGTTTACTCTCACATGGGATTGGGGTATAGGGGACTATTGCATGCATTGTTGATTTGATTGTATGGTCCCTGTGGGAGTACTGTGGACATAGCCACGTACCACCCATGGTGAAGATCTATGCCATCGTTGAGGATGAGCATTTTTTTATGAGATAAAGTAAAATCTAAAATTTTCCTCGACGGACGGGTTAAAGCCCATTCCGGTTCAGTGAGGGTTTGAGTAAAATTTTTGGCAAGCCAAGAGATAAAACAAATTTATTGTTTACTTTTATTCAATCTCAAATTATGGATTTTTGAAATACTTGAATTATTGTATGAAATGTTGGATATATGGATTTCCAATTTCTAAGAATTTATGTGTTTTATCTTTTTTTTTAATAGGCCATGTTTCACTCACTGAATATATTTGACATACCCACACCTAATCCAACTTTTCCATATGAATGTAATAGTATAAGACGGCGTATTAACTCAATAATACGTCGGTCCAGATGTGTTTGATTAAGAGAGAAGTGAAAATTAGGATAAAACGAAGTTGGAAGATGAGATAAGTAGCCATGCATGGAAGCATTAATTGGACTTCTTTAAGTCCATAACCAATGGGTTGGATATCCCTTGGTGTAGCAGTCAGTGGATTAGGCCAAGGATCGAGATTATGAGAGGGTGAAAAGAGGGAAGAAAGTCTGGCCCGGGGTCCAAGTAGGCCTGGTGTCGGGCTTGCCTATAAATAGGGGGGAGTTAAGCTCTCCCCCTCTCATTTTTCTTATCCCTCTCTTCCTTTCCTCTCATTTGCTCTTTTGGAGCAATTTTGGACTTTTGACAGATCAGGACAAACCGACTGTCAAATCAAGGTGAGTTTCGAATATTGGTGAGTTTCTTCATTTTCACGCATTTCATGCATTGGTCTAAGAGAGGTCTAAGCTCAAATTTAGGTTTAGCTTTTTAGCTAGATTTTAGTTTAGATTTGAGATCTAGGAACTTTGAACTTGTGATTCTTGTTTTTCTTTCGGTAAATCTGTTGTGGACTGTGTAAGGATGGCATGTCAAAGTTTGCGCATCGAAAGGAGGTTAAATGGCACAAAAATCGAGTCCAAGGCTTGATTCTCGAGCCTTTTGGCTCGCTTCCCACGTAGGAGGCGAGTCACTCCCGCGCGGAAGTAGCCAATCCTCCGTGGGAGCCGAGCCACTCCCGTACGGGAATGGCCTGCTCCCCAAGTCCAGTGCCAAACTTGGCCCAATCCCACACGAGACTCGGGCGAATCCGCGCTGGAGCCCAATTGCCTTAGGGGCATTTTTGTAATTTTATCAAGTGTCTAATTTTCACCCCGAGCCTTCCTGCACACTTTTCTAAGCCCCGAAACACATCCAAACACCATTATAGCTCATGCTAGAGCCTCATACGTGCATTCATAGTTTGATTATGAATGCTATCATGAATTTCCATGTATTAAGGTTCCGGACAATCGAGTGCGGTGATGCTCCGGAGACTGATCTATGTGGATCTTTTGGGAGTATACGAACCTCCCAACACTATGAGTGGCTTAGATTTGTTTGCTTGGCCATTGGGGTCAAAGGTTTTCAAAATATAAATGATTTTCAAATGTTTTGAGATACGAGGAATCCACACGTGCACACACTTGTTTGCTGATATACCCACGTAAAGAGTGGGATGTTTTCAAAGAAAATATAAAGATTTATGTGTTTGTGTTTATATGTTTTAAATATATATGTTTTATACATATATATGATATTTGATGATGATGAGAGGCGTAATGAGCAATTAAGTGGATCTTGGTGATCCGATGAGAGGGAGCGAGTAAACCGAGTGAGACATGCATGCAACGAAGTAGCCATGGACCGTCTATCTAGGGGCACGATAAGTGCGAGACCCTAGGAGAGGAGCGCAAGATAACTCGCCAGGGCTTGCTGTAGCTGTGTTCCACCACAGTGATTGGCACCACCAGGAGAACAGGCTAGAGAAAGAGAAAATGTGAAAATGTTTTAAAAAGAAAATAGATAGCCCTTGGTGTAGTGAGGCATACGACTGATGGGTCGATTCTTCAGGATGTTGAGGCCAACCCATTTGTTTATGTATTTACTTAAATGGTTTTAAAGCAAATTCTCATTGAAGAATTTGAAAAGAGATTTTGAAAAGAAAAATGTTTATTTTATTATTATGTTTTGGAATACCCATGTTTTCCCTAATCCCTGATAGAGATTCATTGAACCTCTGTCACTCACCTGTATCCAATGTGGATGGATGCAGATTCACGTACGAGGATAGCAATTAGAAAAGAGGCTCACTAGGAGGCATTGGTGGCTTAGGTGTAGTAGTTTCCGCTGCATAAGTATTCTTTTAAATTAGTCCACTGGTGTATCTTTTAAAGTTAATTATTTTATTAAATGATTTCTAATTAAATTTAGTTTTGTTTTGCAGCGATAATATCCATTTCTGTGCCTTACGATGCTTCAGGTGCATGGCTGGCCAGCACGTACTTTGAGGTAGCACGGTGGTTGGCACGTGGCCGACCCTCGAGGCATGACAATTTGATTAGTATCAGAGCATTTAAACGATTCTAACTATTTTTGAAAGCTATAAAGTGTTTTCAAAACGTTTTCGAAACCAATGGATTACTTAGATTTAAAACTCCAGAGTTCGAGTATGTGATTACTCGAATGTGTCATAAATACCTAAACCTACTCTTAAAATACCTTCTTTAGTAGCAAGCCACCATATAGAGTACTCGAGTGTGGTCTTTAGGTGAGATGACACCACTACCACCCTTTTCCTTGAGATTTGTGAAAACAAAGAACGCTTTCCAAGAAATCTATAAAACCAATTCTTCAGCTTCTCATGTTCTTTCCACTCAACAGCTGAATTGAACAAGGGATGGTAAATCCCTTGAGATGATGAGATAGGCGATATCTCATCCAACTTTCCAAGATAGCCTAATCAAAGGCTTACCAGTGAAGAAAACTGGTTTGATGTTCAACCTTCGAGGTAGTGGACATCGAGGCTCACTAATGAAGAAGCGAGTTTGATACATAACCTAACCCAAATACAACCATCCCCATTATCTACACTTGTAAGGTGAAGAAGTTGGGAGGAAGTGAGACAGCAATAGCATTGCAAAGAGCAAAGATGGACTTGACGTGCATGAAGACTAAACCAACTTCTCTCACTCTTTACATTATTAGTGTGCAGATTTGGAGAGAGAGTTGGGTTAGGAGGCAAGAAGTCGATGGATACAAGATCATGGAGGACGAGGTTGAATGAAGCTCAGGATGCGAGATAAAGCATCCGAGTAAAAGGATGAACGGACAGTGAGAACCTCACCAAACAGCAAATGGAAGGATGAAAAAGTGAAGCCAAGGAAGGGCTAGCCAAGTGCAGAGGTCTGTCATTGACCCACACGGTGTGAATTAATTCCTCTCACACTCTACACTAATCACATGTAGACTTGAAGAGGTGTGCTCTTGGCAGCAATAGGACCCTTGGCAGCTAGGGTTTGAGGAGTGTAGTAACGCGCTGGTACTCGAACGCCTAGGCCTTGGGGTAGCATATAAGGTGGCTGTGCTTAACCCAACACCGTGGTAAGCCTGGAAGGATGAGCCCACAGGTTGGTAAGTGTTGCTCGTCGTATCACAACAAAATTAACCTTACCAATCTACTATGTAGTAGGGTAAGCAAGGATCGATCCCACGAGGAAAGGCTATTCTATTTCACACTACTTTCTAAGCATACATCAAACTAAACAATAAATTAAAGAGGAGTTTTATATTGGTGTTGGAAATAATATGTGAAGATTTATCAAGAATGACAATAATAATGCAATACATGATAAAACCAAGCCTCCAATCTATTATATGATCAATCTTTTAACCTAGCATTTGATCATTGATTCACTAATCAAACATTCTTCTCATCAATTGGTTAGTCTCATGGATTTGAAACCAGCTTCAAGTCCATAGACCTTTCCTAATGTTGATTAACCTTGAATCTAGGTTCACTTTTAATCCTTCCTTTTTGACTAACTTGAATCCTAGCAATCCAAATTCAAGCCTAGAAGAGCAATAAGCAATGGAAAGGTAAAAGCTAACAACAATCAATAACAAACCCAGCATTCATTATTCCAATTGCATCTTCAAATCTCTTTGGATGTAAAAACATCCTCTTGCTACTGAAGTTCTAAGAAATCACCCAACTCTAGCATTGGAATCCAAAGACTAGCATGCTAGTGAACTACTCAATCAATTATTTGCAACTAATCAACTCAGCAATCCAATAGACAAGATAATAAACATGATAATCATCTTTAAAGCTCAAGAGATAGAAGAACAATCAATGAACAAGAAAGCATTAAGAACAAGAATCTCACAAATGCAGAAAAATGATTGAATCTTATAATAGATTGGAGTTATAGAGTTTTGCTTAAAATGAAAGTTACAAGATGTTTTTTCGTCTGAAACCCAGCAAAAGAAGCAAACTTAAAAACTGAATCAACTCCCCTTTCCAGCTGCTCTTCATCCCTTTCTTTCTGCCGTCCAGCTTTGCCAGCCCATAGTCCACTGCTCCTCAATAATTCTTTCCATCTGAGATAAGGAATCTTAAGAATAAAATAAGCTAAAGTAGAGGCCATTGAGGAAAAGAGGGAGACAAGTCTGAGGAAATTTGGGATTTAGTTATGGCTCTTCTCCACTGAATCTCCGGAATATGTTTTTCAAGAGTTTGATAGTGGAATGACAGCATTTAAATGGGTCTGTCGACGTTTTGACTTTGTTAGCTGTCGACGTCTAAGTGTCTACCCGTCGACGTCTCTGCTTGTTTTCTTCATATTTTTCACAGCTCGATCGATCCGTCGACGTGTAAAGATGTGCACGTCGACATCTAAGTGTTCATCCTTTAAGTATTCGAAGTTAGAAACTTCTACCCGTCGACGTTTAATGTCTAGCCGTCGACGTCTATCATGATGAACTCCCTGGAAATGTTGGCCGTGGATGTCCAACTTCAATCCGTGGATGGTTGCTTTGGATTATGGAATCATGGTTATTGAGTAGCTTGTTCGTCGACGTCTATGCGAGTGCAAGTGATTCCGTGTACATTGCTCGAGCAGCCGTCGACGTCTAATGTCTTACCCGTCGACGGCTCTGCATGTTTCTTCAATTAATCATGGAAATTGTCCCTTTTTAGTTCCAACTTCATTTTCCCTTTTAAGTGCACCTTCAAAGCAAAATTGAGCTAACTTAGGCCTCCCAGTATAAAAGTAGGAAAAAGAGGAGTGATCTTAAATCCTAATTTAAGCAATAAAAAGGGGTTTAACAGCAAGTTTGGAGGGATAAGCCCATAGATTGCCTGGAGAGTGCTTCTAAAGAGAGTAAAAGTTGAGAGAGAGGCTGAAACAAAGGCTAGCCTATTTCCTCATTTCTACACCATTGGTGTGTAGGTTTTGAGAGAAAGTGCGGTGGAGGTGGGATGAATGAAAAACCATCCGAAGTTAAGAGAATTGGCGCCCGAGGACATGAGATATGGGATAAGTGACCACAAAGAATGATCATGTAAGAAAATTGGGAGAGGTCCAGTGAGCCTAAGATCATGAAAGGTGAGATAAGGAAGAGTCATTAAGGTGGTGGCAAGGATCGACGAGAGAAAACCCTAAAGGACTTGAGGATGGCAAAAAGGATAATAAGGAAAGAGGAACAACAGAGAAGCCATTCTTGGGAAACGATGAGGAGGAATAAGGCAAGGATGATGAGGCAGAGAATAAGGAATGGAAAGAGATTTCATATCCGTATGATGGATGCATAGTGGACCCCACACTATGCATTCAGCCTTGGATCCCAATGCTAAGGGAAACTAAGGAGCAGAATGAGGAAAGGATGAAAAGAAAGCATATCCAAAAGGTCAACGAGTAGTACGTCCATTACTACTTGTTTGACCATTGGATGCTAATTAGGGGTGTAAACGGTTCGGTTCGATTCGGATATTAAGGTTTTAATACCCTAACGGTTCGGTTCGGTTCGATTTGGGTTTTTTTCCGGGTTTTCGGGTAGTTGAAATCCATTAAATTTTAAACTTTTTTCTTTTATAAAAGCTCAAATAAGATTATAAAAATTTTGGGTCTTTTAATTTTTGGCTAATAAAATCAAGTATTTTTTAAAATTTTAGCTTATTCGGTTCATTCGGGTTCCATTCGGATCATTCGGTTTTTATATGAACATTCCAAAACCCTAATCTAGTTACCGGTTCGGTTCGGTTATCGGTTTTTTCGGGTTGCTTGAACAGCCCTAATACTAATGTCAAGAGAAAAGAAGTGGAGATAGAGGAAACAGAATAAAGAGAAAGATAAGCTACAAATCTCCACACTTAGGGGGTTAGTAAGTGATGAACCCCTTATCATGGGTAATAATAAGAGTAAGAAGGAGAAGACCTCCAAGAGATGATAAGAAAGGACCTGTCATGATCAAGGTCAATGGGAAGTAAGTAAGCGGAGAAAGCGTGATGCACAGTAATGACGGGAATGCCTGTATGTGTACAGCTAAAGAGCACAAAGAGAATTTTTTCCCATGGTTAGGAAGACATGGCCAGAAAAGACTGGTAGGAAAGAAGAAGTAGAAAAGAAAAGAAAAGCAAACCCTTTAACAAAGGATAAAAAGATGTCATGATGTAGTGCAGAAGTTTTCTTAATAAAGAAAGAAAGCATAAAGCTCTAGGTAAATAAAAATTCTAGGCTAATCAGATATGAATAAGGCCTAAGAAGAAAGAGAAACTTAGTTCAATTGATGAACTAAGTATAGGCTAACTAGAAACACAGCTGTTGAGTACCAAAATAGACATATTTTCCTATGTTAATCTCTATGGATTTATGCATTTCATTGTATAAACTAAGCTTACTTAGCTTTGTTTCACTTTGTAGGTGTCAATTAAGGTAATTGAGTGAAAATGATGGAATTGAAGTGAAAATGACCAAACACAAATCAAGTGGGAAGACAAGATGTAAAGAACTCAAAGTTGAAATCCTGACAGATTGGATAGATCATAAATATGGCTGATTTTCTCTATGTTCGAGACTTCAATTGTTTTTGTGATCTACATCAAAGTTATATAGGACATCTTGGGCTTTTTGGAATGCTAAAGAACGTCGAAATCGGAGTTCGTTTGACCCTCCAAATGTCTGTTTTACGAGAGATTGTCAAACTAAGGCCGGGTCTGCCCGACCAATCCGTCGACGGATCGCAGTTGGACGTCCACGGCTAGACTCTAGACGTCGACGGGTAGAAATTTCTGACTTCGAATACACAAAAGCTAAACACTTAGACGTCGATGTGCACATCTTTAGACGTCGACGGATCAATCAAGCTGGGAAAAATATGAAGAAAGCAAGTAGAGACGTCGACGGGCAAACATGTAGACGTCGACGGCTAACAGAGTGAAAATGTCAACAGACCCACTTAAATGCTATCATTCCATTATCAAATCCTTGAAAAACATATCCCGGGGATTCAGTGGAGATGAGGCATAATAAAATCCCCAATTTCCTCAGACTTGTCTCATTCTTTTCCTTAATGGCCTCTACTTTAGTTTATTTTATTCTTAGGATTCCTTATCTCATCTCTAAGGAATTATAATGGAGGAGTGGGCTGAGAGCTGGAGAGCAGAAGGCCGAGAGGGAGAGGCAGCTAAAAGGGGAGTTGAGTTCAGTTTTTGGTATGTGTCTTTGTTGGGTTTTTCTCTTCTTGTAATTTTCGTTTAGTAAAACTCAATAACTCCAATCTATTATAAGATTCAATCACTTTGATCTGCACTTGTGAGGTTCTTGTTCTTAATGCTTTCTTGTTCATTGATTGTTCTTCTATCTCTTGAGCTTTAAAGATGATAATCATGTTTATTATCTTGTCTTTTGGGTTGCTTAGTTGATTAGTTACAAATGATTGATTGAGTAGCTCATTAGCATGCTAATCTTTGAACTCCAATGCTAGAGTTTGGTGATTTTTTAGAACTTGAGTAGCAAGAGGATGTTTTTACATTCAAAGAGATTTGAAGATGCAATTTGAATAATGAATGCTGGGTTTGTTATTGATTGTTGTTAGCTTTCATCTTTCACTAGCTTATTGCTTTTCTAGGCTTGAATTTGGATTGCTGGGATTCAAATTAGCCATAAGAGGATGGATTAATAATGAACTTAGATTCATGGTTAATCAACATTAGGAAAGATCCATAGATTTGAAGCTGGTTTCTAATCCATGGGGTTAACCAATTAATGAGTAGAATGTTTGGTTAGTGAATCAATGATCAAGTGCTAGGTTGAAAGATTGATCATATAATAGATTGGAGGTTTTATTTTATCATACATTGCATTATTATTACCATACTTGATAACTCCTTATATTTTATTTCCAACACCAATACAAAACCCCCTCTTTAAATTCTTGTTTAGTTTGATATATGCTTTGTGAAAGTAATGATAAATTGGATAGCTCCTTGTGGGATCGACCCTTGCTTCCCTAACTACTTGTTAGAGTAGTGAGGTTATTTTTGGTGCTTTGCGACACGCATCAACAGCCTTAAAAGAAGAAAATCATAACATATCACTAGATAACTTTAACCTTTATTAGCGATAATTTCATAATGAACCATAGGTTAATAAAATCGAAATGACTAGGTAGAGCTAATAAAGAGTAAGTTGTAGGAAGTTAGAGGTTAAAGCAAAACCTAGGTAGACAACCTAGGGATAGGTTAAAGGAAGCGAATAAAAAAAGGGATTAAAAAGGCCTAAAAAGAGGATTAAGAAAAACCTAGCAATGCAAATCAAATAAAAGACTTAGAAACTAATATTAGCTAATGAAAGTCGAGCATAATGAACCCCGAACTCGAGTCAAGCCAAGGCATTACATCATACTACAAATAGGTCAAAGAAAAGAAAAAATAAACAAGGATGACTGGAGGCCAGAACTGCTAAGAAAAAAGAGGTTAAGAATATGAGTCAATAAAAGGAAAGAAAACCCCCGACTACTTAAGTTATGAAGAAGAGATAAGGAGGTTGGATAGAAAGAACAATTTGAAAAGAGAAAAGAGAATAAAACACTCGAAGGAAACGAGTGAGTTGAGGTGATTGTATCCTAAAGGATGACGGGTAATAAGCTTTACACTACTTGTCTACCTTAATGATACAAGTAAAGAAAGAAAGGAAAAGGAAAAGGAAGATAAAGGGGTGAAGCTACCAAAGAATGGAAAAGTAAACAAGGTTTAAATGATAAGGAAGAAGATGATGATGATGATGGGAATAATAAGGAGATTAAAAATCCAGTCAAGAAGGAAAATGAATCGACTTAGGTAAGAGTCGAAGAAAGAGTGGGGACAAACAATGATGATTATTGAAACTGGAGAAGACAAAAAGGTGAGAACTTGATAACAGAGTGAGACAGAAGGAATTAAAAGTAAAGAGTTAAGAAATATAAAGGATAAAATGAAAATCTAAGTAGGAGGGGAGTAGCTTAACCGTATGGATAGCCTCCTTGAAGAATGATAACTGAAGAAAGGATGTGGGAGATGAAGTTAAGCCAAGGTACAATGGAAGTAGCTAAGCGCGAACAAGATTGTAAGACGATGGATGGTAGAGAAAGGTGTTGTTCGTAACCAATAAACCATGATGTGGAGGATAAAGAAAAGATATCAAAGGAGTCAAGAGTCAAGGATGGCTAAGATAAAAGAAGACCAATATGCAAAAAGCAAGAAATGCGGGAACTAAGATAGGAAAGATGACAAGAAAGAACCCCGAGTACTCAATGGGAGGAGTACGGGGATAAAGAAAGGATTATGTGAAACTCATAAGCTTCTATGAGCACAGCCAGTATAATGAGAAGAAAGAAAGTTCTAAAATCTAAATGAAGTAAATGTGTTAGAAGAAAAAAGAAGTAAGGATGAGGACGATAACGAATGCAATGAGAGAAAGAAAGGAAGCTTGAATAAAAAAAATTGGATAAGTCATAAAGAATCATGAGAGCCAAGGTAAGAAAAAGCTAGCAGCGAGTCCAAAAACCCTAATGGAATGGGTACAAGGACAATGAAAGCTACAGATGACGCCTAAGGATGGCAAAGGGTAAATCAAGTGAAAGGACAAGAAACCCTAAGAGAGGGGAAACACGAGGATTAAAGAAGCTATGGATTACACTGCACGATTTCAACGTGCATGATTTATGTAGTCTCGTATCGACAGGGATGTAAGAGGAAGGTGGACCCCATAATGGACTGTGGGTGAATGAAAAGAAAGAAACGGATGAAGAAGGGGATAAAGAGACCCCAGAAAGAACTGTTGATGAAATGAGGAAAAGAAATCGACCATTAAAAAAGAAGCTAATGTGAAGGAAAGAGGTCATAGGAAAGAGAAACATGCACCTCCTAAAGTGAACACTTCAAGGGAGTGAAAGACAAAAAAAAGCCTAAGAGGCCAGAGAAATGGCATAGATGGGTATGAAGTCGAGGCTCAAGTATGAGGGACTTGGGAACCATGTGAGGTGTCCCCATGAGAGGAAGGATTAGAGATCGAGATCTTGAGGATCTCTGTAATGACCACTCGAGAGAACCGACCCAGAGCGTGACTGGGGAATGCGTGAGGCCACCCAGAGTTCTCTATCCCAGAGAGGATGAGAGATGTTGTGAGATGGGAGATGGGCTCTATTTGAGGTAGAGATGGGTGGTCAGAGAGTGATCTGATTGAATCACCCGGACCTAATGCGACTTTTTCATACAAATGGAATAGTATAAGATGGCGTATTAAGCGATAATACGTCGGTCAGGATGTGTCTAAATAAGAAGAGAAGTTAAGCTTAAGATAAGACGGAGTTGGAGGATGAGGCAATTGACCATACATGGAAACACCAATATGGACTTCTTTAAGTCTATAGCCAATGGATTGGATGTCCATTGGTGAATTGGTCGGTGGACCGGGCCAAGGATTGAAGTTCTGAAAGGTTTAAAGAGAGAAGAGAAAGTCTGGCCCGGGGTCCGAGTAGGCCCGGTGTCGGACTCCCCTATAAATAGAGGGAGGCCAAGTTTCTCCCTCTCATTTTCTCTCTTTCCCTCTTCTTTCATTTCTCTTCTCACTCAACTGCTCTTTTGGAGCAATTTTGGACGTTTGGCAGATCCAGACAAACCGACCGAAGGTAAGATTATAGTATGCTATTCTTAACTCCTTGATATACGTTTTTCTAAGTTTTTACGCATTTCCTTGAATTGGTCTAAGAGAGATCCAAGCTTAATGTTAGGTTTAGCTTTTAGTTAGATTTTAAGTTTATATTTGAGATCTAGGAACTTTGAGCTTGTGATTCTCGTTTCTGCTCCGATAAACGCGTCGTGGGAAGTACGAAGAACGTACGTCTCAAGTTTTACGTCCAACGGTGGATCGAAGGGCTCAGAAACCAAGGAGAAGCCTCGGTTCTCAAGGCCAAACCACGGCTTTCGTACGGGAGAGACCTGCTGGCCAAGTCCCGTGTGGGACTTGGGCCAGTCTCTCGCGGGACATGGCATTTTTTGCCCAATCGCACAGGTGGGCCTTTTTGGGGTGAAACCTGTGGGAAAGGGGCCTTTCGGCCCAGAATCTAGCTGGGCCTGACCTAGCCACATGGGGGGGGCCTGCCTGGCCCAGACCAGGGGCCCATGGGTCTCCAGGGCATTTTCATAATTTTTCCCAAAATGTCCGTTTTTTACCCCGGAACCTCCTGGACACTTTTCTAAGCCCCAGAACACTGCCAAACACGCTCGTTGGTCATGTTAGAGCCTCATAGATGCATTCATAAATTTAATTGTGAATGCTAACGTGTATTTCTGTGCACTAGGGCTCCAGATAATCGAATGCGGCGATGCGTCGGAGGTTAAAGTTACATGGAGTGCTTGGGAGTATACGAACCTCCCAACACTGTAAGTGGCCTTGCTTTCAGTGCTTACCCACTAGGGACAAACGTTTTTAAATGTTTTAAAAAATACATATGTAAATTGTTTTAAAAAGGTTTTACAATTGTTTTGGGATAAGGGTAATCCACGACACACACTTTTTATTTTGTGATACACCCTATTAGAGGGTGGGATGATTTTAAAAATGTAAAAGTTCACGTGTGTGTTTAATGTTTTAAATATATATGTTTCAAATAAATATATATATATATATATATATGATAAATATATGAATGGGACGTGAGATGAGCGATTGAGTAGGCTCTTCGGGGCTCCAATATATGCAGGAGCGTGGACCGAGTTGGAGAAGCATGGATGAGACTCAACCGTGGACCACCTATTGAGTGACACGGTGAGTCGAAACTTTGGGAGAGGCGCGTAGGGAAGCTCGCCAAGTCTCAAGGTAGCTGTGTTCCACCACAGTGACGGGCACCACCAAGGGAACGGGCTAGAGAAAGAGAAAATGTGAAATGTTTTAGAAAGAAAATAGATAGCCCTCGGTGCAGTGAGGCATACGACCGACGGGTCCAGCCTTGAGTATGAAAGAGATGCCAGCCCATTTGAGATATATATATATATATATATCTATTTTAAGAGTTTTAAAAGACGGTTCTTGGTTGGAGAACCAGAAAAGAGTTTTGAAAAGAAAAGTGTTTATTTTATTATTATTTTGTTTTGGATTACCCCCTATTTTCCCTAACCCCGATGGAGATTCATTAAACCTTTGTCACTCACCTATATCCAATATGGATGGATGCAGATCGGTGTACGTGGTTAGCAAATAAAATGAGGCCCACTAGGAGGCATCGGTGGCTTAGGCTTAGCGGTTTTCATTGCATAGGCATTCCTTTAATTTAGCCCATTGTATTGCTTTTAGGTTTATTATTTTTATTAAAAGATTTTTAATTAATTTTAATTAAAATTTTAGTTATTTTGCAGTGATGGTATCCATTTCAATGCCTTGCGGTGCTTCTGGTGCGTGACCTGATGGAAGCGAAGCTAAGGACATGCAAAGGATGGAGCAATCTGGTTCAACACAACATGATGATCCATTATTCATTGGTGGAGGTCTAATAACTCGGGCTAAAGCTAAAAGGATGAAAGAAGCCCTTAATGGACTAATTCAAGCTGGTTGGGCTAAACAAGCAACAATAGGAGCTGAATTGGGCTTGGAAGAATCAATTGGTGTTATCAACTTAATTGAAGCATTTAATGGGGCCTAATTAGTTGTTTTCGGCCTAATTGGATTCTGGGTTTCAGACTTGGTCTTATTTTGAAGTTTTAGGAGATTTCTAGTTGATTTTATGGTGCCTTAAAGTTACATTCCTAAATTTTAGGAACTTCCTTATTTTTAGGAGTAAATCTTGCTGGAAGATTTATTAGGGTTTTCATTAGCCTTTAAATTAACAATTATTGTACTAAACTTTTTAGATGGAAATTTTATGAATTTGGTGAGATTATTCACTTTGTTTGTTTTTCATTAAACTTCTGAACTTATCAAGGTTAATTCCTTGTGGCGTTCTTCTAAGTTATCACTCTCAATCTCTTCCTTTTCTAGAGTGTGGCGTCAATTATCCTTCTTGATACCTTTGGTTCTTGTTTCTCTAAACATTGGGTCAAGGTTTTTCTTGAGTTCTAAACTGATTTGGCTTTCCTGGAAACTTCATCCATCAACTTGTTCGTGGGTTCCTAGATTCAATTTAGAGGGTTCACATCAGTTGGCATCAGAGCTTTTGATATCTAAATCAGTTTCATTACGTTTTTTGTTTTGTTTTTTTTTTTCGTTCCCTTTGTTTGATTTGTTTCTTTCATTATGAAAGTTATCAATTCTTGCAAATCTGGTTATTTCTTCTTTAATCTTTCTTATTTCATTTTGTTTCTTTTCTTTGATTCACATACTCTCCAAATCTTACAAATCTAGTTAGTTTGTTCTTTTCCTTGTTGAGTGTTCTTCTTATTTTTCGTATCTGTTTTGTTCAATTTCTTGATTTCCTTAATTGTTATTTGTCAAACAAAAAAAAAAGTGACAATAAAAGGAAGAAGAAAGCAAATTCTAAAAGAAAAAGAAAAGAAAGAAAAGAAAAGTTGTGGAAGTTTCGATTTTGGCAACAAGGACAGATTTGAGTTGAGCAAGAAAACAAAGTACTTATTTTGTTTGTCCCTAACCGAAATCATAAAGTAGTACCCCTTTTTTCCTTTTCTTTCTTTGATTCCTACTTGATTCAGTTCTTTGGGTGAGTTAGTTGTGCGTTACAAGGTAATTCCTCTTGATTAAAGTTTCTCTAGTTCCTTAAAGGACTAATTTAAGTGAATTGAGTGGTAAAAGGCTGGAGTGGTTACATTTTTGTTAAAAGCTAGAAAACAGTGAAACACTTTTGAGTAAAATACGTGCAAGGTTTTCGGTTCTCGCAAATCTTATATTTCCCAGATTGTGATAATAGCTGAGACACTTCAACAACAAGTTTTGCGACAACACTTTGAGCACATGGAAGTTAGATTTGATGAAATCTTGAACAAAATGGAAAGAAGAGATGCTGCCCTTGCTATTTTGAAAAGGAATCAAGTTCTTGCAATTCCTGATGTGCATAGATTTGATCACAAAATAAATGGTCGAAAGAGGAGGATAGATAATTATGATCGACACTTGGGGAGTGTTAAAATGAAAATTCCTTCATTTTTGGGCAAGAATGATCCAATGGAGGTAGCCAAGATTAAGGCTAATGTGAAGGAGGATCTAGCAAGGATCAAAAAAGAATTTAAGAAAAGAAATAGTGATGCTGAATGTGAGAAAGGAAAGAGTGAGGCCGAATGTGAGAAAAGAAAAAGTGAGGCCGAATGTGAGAAAAGAAAAAGTGAGGCCAAACATGAGAAAAGAAAGAGCGAAGCTGAGGCAAGTGGTAAAAAGAATGGGATTGAAAATGAAAAAAGAGGCTAAAAACACAAAAGAAGAGGAAAAAGAAAAGCCTCAAGAGCAAGAGAGAAAAAAAGCTAGTTTTTATGTAAAAGAAAGTGAAGTTAAGAGAGCTTTTTATTCAAAACAGCCAATGATTGTACTTTTGTACAAAGAGGCTTATTTTAATACTAATGATCTTAACCAATCTTTGCCTAGTGCTGCTAGGTCTCTTTTGCAGAAATTCACTGATGTTTTTCCTGAAGAAGTTCCTGATGGTTTACCACCACTTAGGGGAATAGAGCATCAGATTGATTTCATTCCCAGTGCATCAATTCCTAACCGACCATCGTATAGGAGTAATCCTGATGAGACAAAGGAACTTCAAAAGCAAGTTGAGGAGTTGCTAGCTAAAGGGTATGTGAGAGAAGTTTGAGTCTTTGTGCAGTTCTAGTTCTACTTGTGCCTAAGAAGGATGGAACATGGAGAATGTGTGTTGATTGTAGAGTTATCAACAAGATTGCGATAAAGTATCGCCATCCCATTCCTAGGTTAGATGATATGCTTGATGAATTGCATGGTGCTTGTATTTTCTCTAAGATTGATTTGAAATCTGGTTATCATCAAATTCGCATGAGAGAAGGTGATGAATGGAAAACTGCCTTTAAAACAAAGTATGGTTTATATGAGTGGCTAGTTATGCCTTTTGGGTTAACTAATGCCCCTAGTACTTTCATGAGATTAATGAACCATGTCTTGCGTGCTTTTATTGGTAAGTTTGTTGTTGTGTACTTTGATGATATTCTAATTTGTCGCAAAAACTTAGATAAGCATCTTGATCATTTACAAAAGGTTCTAAGTGTTTTGCGTGAAGAGAAGTTGTATGCAAACCTCAAGAAATGTTCTTTTTGCACTAGTCAGGTTGTATTTCTTGGATATGTTGTTAGTGCTAAGGGAATAGAGGTTGATGAAGAAAAGGTTAAGGCTATTCGAGAATGGCCTACACCAAAATCAATAACTGAGGTGCGAAGCTTTCATGGATTGGCTAGTTTTTATAGGAGGTTTGTTAAAGATTTTAGCACTATAGCTGCACCATTGATTGAAATTGTTAAAAAAAAGTGTTGGATTCAAGTGGGGTAGTGAACAAGAATCAGCTTTCAATTTGATTAAAGACAAGTTAAGTTCAGCACCATTACTTGCTTTACCTAACTTTGCTAAAACTTTTGAAGTTGAGTGTGATGCTTCAGGAATAGGTATTGGGGCTATTTTGATGCAAGAAAATCGACCCCTTTCTTATTTTAGTGAAAGCTCAATGGGGAAGCCTTGAATTACCCAACTTATGACAAGGAGATGTATGCTTTGGTGAGGGCCTTGGAGACATGGCAACACTATTTGTGGCCAAAGGAGTTTGTCATTCATATTGATCATGAATCTTTAAAGCATTTGAAGGGCCAAGGTAAGTTGAATAAACGCCATGCAAAATGGGTGGAGTTCATTGAATCTTTTCCTTATGTGATCAACTACAAACAAGGTAAGGAAAATGTCGTGGCAGATGCTTTGTCTCGAAGGTATGCCTTGATCTCTATTTTGGATACTAAATTATTAGGCTTTGAATGTATTAAGGATTTTTATTCTTCTGATCATGACTTTGGTAATGTGTTTGAAGCTTGTGAACATGCTGCCTTTGGTAAATTTTATAGGCATGAAGGTTTTTTATTTCAAGAAAATACATTGTGTGTGCCTATTTATTCTTTAAGGGAGTTGTTGGTTCATGAGGCTCATGGAGGTGGATTAATGGGACATTTTGGTGTTCAAAAAACTTTAGATGTCCTTATTGAGCATTTCTTTTGGGCATATATGAAACGTGATGTAGAAAGAATTTGTGAGAAATGTATAACTTGCAAACAGGCCAAATCTAGATCTTTACCTCATGGATTGTATACTCCTTTGCCTATACCAAATGAACCTTGGGTAGATATTTCCATGGACTTTGTTTTAGGTTTACCAAGGTCAAAAAAGGGTAATGATTCTGCTTTTGTGGTTGTGGACAGGTTTTCTAACATGGCACATTTCATTTCATGCCATAAAACAGATGATGCTAATCACATTGCAGACTTATTCTTTCGAGAGATAGTGCGGCTTCATGGTGTGCCAAGGAGCATTGTTTCAGACCGAGATGCTAAGTTCTTGAGCTACTTTTGGAAGACTTTGTGGGGTAAGCTAGGTACTAAACTTATGTTTTCTACAACTTGCCATCCATAAACCGATGGGCAAACTGAGGTAGTTAATCGAACTTTGTCTAGTTTATTGCGTGCTATCATTCAAAAGAATTTGAAAAATTGGGAGGATTGCTTGCCACATGTTTTCGCTTATAATCATTATATCCATTCTACTACTACTAACCTTTCACCGTTTGAAGTTTTGTATGGGTTTAATCCTTTGACTCCAATGGATTTAACACCTTTACCAATTGATGAGCGTTCTAGTTTAGATGGCAAAAGGAAGGCTGAAATGGTGAAGCAATTACATGAAAAGGTTAAGCAGCAAATAGAGAAGAAAACGGAACAATTTACTACTCAAGCCAACAAAGGGTGTAATAAAGTGATCTTTGAACCCAAAGATTGGGTTTGGGTTCATTTGAGGAAAGAACGTTTTTCGTTGAAACGTCGTTCCAAGTTACAGCCAAGAGGAGATGGACCATTCCAAGTCATTGCACGCATAAATGACAATGCATACAAGTTGGATCTACCAGGTGAGTATAATGTTAGTGCTACATTCAATGTTTCTGATCTTTCTCCATTTAATGTAGATGATGAAGATTCGAGGACGAATCCTTTTGGAGAGAGGGGGAATGATGGAAGCGAAGCTAAGGACATGCAAAGGATGGAGCAATCTGGTTCAACACAACATGATGATCCATTATTCATTGGTGGAGGTCCAATAACTCGGGCTAAAGCTAAAAGGATGAAAGAAGCCCTTAATGGACTAATTCAAGCTGTTTGGGCTAAACAAGAACAATAGGAGCTGAATTGGGCTTGGAGGAATCAATTGGTGTTATCAACTTAATTGAAGCATTTAATGGGGCCTAATTAGTTGTTTTCGGCCTAATTGGATTCTGGTTTTCAGACTTGGTATTATTTTGAAGTTTTATGAGATTTCTAGCTGATTTTATGGTGCCTTAAAGTTACATTCCTAAATTTTAGGAACTTCCTTATTTTTAGGAGTAAATCTTGCTGGAAGATTTATTAGGGTTTTCTTTAGCCTTTAAATTAACAATTCTTGTACTAAACTTTTCAGATGGGAATTTTATTGGGAATTTTACTAAACAATTCTTGGTTTGTTCTTCATTGAACTTCTGAACTTATCAAGGTTAATTCCTTGTGGCGTTCTTCTGAGTTATCACTCTCAATCTCTTCCTTTTCTAGAGTGTGGTGTCAATTATCCTTCTTTATACCTTTGGTTCTTGTTTCTCTAAACATTGGGTCAAGGTTTTTCTTGAGTTCTAAACTGATTTGGCTTTTCTGGAAACTTCATCCATCACCTTGTTCGTGGGTTCCTAGATTCAATTTATAGGGTTCACATCATGATCGGTCGGCATGTACTTCGAGGCAGCGTGACGGTTGCAACGTGGTTGATCTGGATGGGTCGGGGCGTGACAATTTGATTGGTATAAGAGCGTTTAAAAGATTCTGAATGTCTTCAAAAGCTATAAAGTATTTTTAAAGTGTTTTCAAACGTTTTGAAGCGTTTTCAAAGCCAGTGGACTAGATAGGTTTAAAACTCCAGAGGTCGAGTATGTGATTACTCGAACACGTCACGAATACGTGAACCTACTCTTTGAATATCTTCTTTATCAGCAAGCCACCAAATAGAGTTCCCGAGTGTGGTCTTTAAGTGAGAAAACATCACGACCACCTTCTTCTGGAGATTCGTGAAAGCAAAACACGTGTTCCAAGAAAGTTTTTAAAACCAATTCTTCACCGTATAATGTTTTTCCTACTCGACAGCTAAGCCATGCAAGGGATGGTGTTTCCCTTAAGATGATGAGATAGATGATATCTCGTCTAATCTTCTGAGATTGCCTAATCAGAGGCTTGCCAGTAGAGGAAACTGGTTCGATGCCCACAACCTTCGATGCTTAGCCTTTGAAGTTGTGAACATCGAGACTCGCTGGTAGAGCAGTGAGTTTGAAACTTAAATTAGATGCGTTCTCCCATTCTTTACACTAGTGACATGGAAGACTTGGGAGGAAGTGAAACGGCTAGAACGAGGCAGGGTGCCAAGATGGGCATAACGTGCATGAACGCTAACCCCACTTCTCTCACTCTCTACACCATTGGTGTGTAACTTAGGAGAGAGAGTTGGGTTAGGATGAAAGAAATCGAGGGAGTCGATCATGGAGGATGTGATTGACTAAAAAAAAACCTCAGAACGTGAGATGAACTATCCGAGCTAAGGGATGAAGAATCAAGAAGGAGCCCATGTGGAGCAACAAAACCCTTGGTTGCTAGGGTTCGAGGAGTGCTGCAATGCACTAGAAGTCAAACGCCTAGGCCTTAGGGTAGTATGTGAGGTGGTTGGGCTTGACCCAACACTGTGGTGAGCCTGGTGGGATGAGCCTATAGGTTGGCAAGTCTGATGGGATAAGCCCACAGATTGCATGGATAATGCTCCGGGGAGTGGGCAGGGGGTAAGAGAAGTTGCGGCAAGGGCTAACCAACTTCTCTTGTTCTTACACAGTGGTGTGTAAGTGGTGAATGAAAGGGGATATGGTCGATGAAAGAAACCCACTTGAAGCAAATTGAGAAGAAGCATCCAAGGAAATTGAAAGAGACTAAATAAGCCTAAGATCATGAGTGGTGAGATAATGGAGAATCATTTGAGGATGTGGAAAGGAATGATAAAAGAAAATCCCAAAGGACTCGAGGATGGCACAAAGGGTAATAAGGAAAGAGGAATAAGAGAAAAGCCATTCTTGGGAAATAATGAGGAGGAATAAGGCAAAGGTGACAAGGTGGAGAATGAGGAGAGAATGAAAAGAGATTACCTCCATATGGTCAATAAGTAGTACGTCCATTACTAGTTGTTTGACCATTGGATACCAATGTCAACAGAGGATATTAGAGAAATAAGAAAAAAGAAATGAAGATGGAGGAAACGAAATAAGGAAAGAGATGAGATAGAAACCTTCACTTCTAAGGGGTTAAAGGTGATCGACCCCTTATCATTGATTGATAATGAGAGTAAGGAGGATAAGACCTTCAAAGGATGATGGGAAAGGACCTTATCATGGTCAAGATCAATGGGAAGTAAGCAAGCAGAAAAAAGGAAATGCACAGCAATGATGGGAACACTTACATATGTGTGAATGAAGAGTATGAATAGAAGATTCCTCAGAATTGAAAGGACATCACCAGAAGGAATTGGTGAAAAAAAAGTAGGAGAAATGGAAACGAGAAGAAAGGCAAACCCTTAAACAAAGGATAAAGAAATGTCGTGATGTAGTGCGGAGGCTTTCTTAATAAAGAAAAGAAAGCATAAAATTCTAGATAAAAGAAAATTCTAGGCTAATTAAAGACGAAAGGGGTTTGGGAAAAAGAGAAACTTGGTTCAATTGATGGACTAAGTTTTGGTTAATTAGGAATAGAGCCTTGATAAGGGCGAAAGAAAGGCATATCACACTTTAGAAAATTTTAACTTTAACTAGTAAGAATTTCATAATGAACCATAGGTTAATAACTCCAAATGGCTAACTAGGATTAGTAAAAGAATAAGATTAGAAAATTAAGGTTAGAGACAAAACCTAGGTAGGTAACTTAGGGATAGATTAACGAAAGGGGACAAAAAGGGGATTAAGAATGCTTAAAAAGAGGACTAAGAAAGACTTAGTGAATGAAATTGTATAAAAGACTTAGAAACGAATATTAATTAAAGAAAGCCGAGCATAATGAACCCCAAACTGAGTCAAGCCAAGGCACTACATCATAAAACGAATAAGTCAAAGAAGAGAATGGATAAACAAGGATTATTGGAGGCCAGAATTACAGAGAAAAGGGGTCAAGGATGTAAATTAGTGACAGGAAAAGAAAAACCCCGACTATTTGGTTTTGAAAGAAAAGAACAGGAGATTTAAGAATATGAATTGGTAAAAAGAGAGGAAAGGAATACCTTGATGATTAAGGTTATTAAGAGGAGAATAAGAGGTTGGATAGAAAGAGAAAATTGTAGAAAACATAAAAGAATGAGCAAACATAGGAAACAAGTAAATGGAGATGATTGTATCCTAATGGATGACGGGTAATAGTGGATGATATTAGTAAAGAATAAATGAAAGAGAAGAAAAGAGAAATAAAGAAGTAAGGATATGAAATCATGATGGAGTAAACAAAGGTGAAAAGATGATGAAAGTGAGAATAATGATGATGATGGAGACTATAAGGAAATCATAAACCCAGTAATGAGGAAAGTGGATGGACTTAGATAAGAGCCGAAGAAAGAGTGAGAATAAAACAAGGATAAATAAGATGATAATTGAAACTGGAGAAGACAAAAAGGTGATTAAGCATGAACCAGAATAATAGTTGGAACCGAAAGAGACAAAAGGATGAGAACAAAGCAGTAAGGTGAGATAGAAGGAGTCAAGAAAGATAAAGGATAAGTTGAAGTTTTAGAAGAAGGGGAGTAAGCTGACTTCAAGGATAACCTTCCCGAAGAATGATAATTAAAGAAAGGATGTGGGAAATGAAGTTAAGCCAAGCTAAAATGGAGTTAGCTTGGCACGGACAAGATGGTGGGCTAAAGAGGATAAACAAAGGTGTTGTCCGCGACAAATAAACCATGGTATCGAAAGACAAAGAAGATGTATTAAGGTATTAAAAGCCAAAGATGGTAAGATAAAGGAAACCCACATGTGGAAAGCAAGAGCTGAGGGAACTGAGATAGAATAGATGACAAGAGAAAACCTTGAGTACTAAATGGAAGGAGTACGGGGATAAGGAAAGGAATTGATTAAACTCATGAACTTTTATGAGTATAGCTAGTGTGAGGAGCAGAAAAGAAATTCTAACACCCAATAAAATCAAAAGTGTTAGAAGAAAAGAGGAATAAGGATGAGGATGATGAAGAAAGTTAGAGAAGAAAGCAAAGAAAAGGAAGAATAAAGCCAAGGTAAAGGAAACCTTGGGTAAGACGTGAAAGATCATGCAAATCGAGGTAAAGGAGTGTGAAGAAGAGAAATGATATAGAGATTACCCTAAGGAAAAGGGTATGGAGATGACAAAAGCTACAGGTGATGCCAAAGGATGGCAATGGACCAGAGAGAAGGTCAAGTTAAGTGAAAGGAAGGGAAACCTCAAGAGAGAAATACGAAGATGTAGAAGCTACAAAGAATACAGCATGAGTGTGACGTGCGTGATGTACGTTGTTCTACGTTGACGGGAAGCAAAGAGAAAGGTGGACCCCATAATTGACATAGAAGGATGGAAAGGAAGAAAAGGATAGAGATCGGGATAAGGAAACCCCAGATAACATTGTTGATGAAAGGAGGAAAAGGAAGTCATAGTGAAGGGAAACACGAAGACAAAGAGCAAGCAGCGATCATGACATGGTGTGATTGGCTACATCCCCTGTTGACGGGAATGTCAGTAGGGGAAAGAAAACCTTATTTAAAAGGCCTGAGAGGTTTAAAGGACAAGAGAAAAAGCCTAAGAGGCTAGTAAAATGGTATGGATGGGTATGAAGTCGAGGCTTAAGTATGGATGACTTAGGAGCCATGTGTGGCGTCCCATGTGAGGAAAGATCAGAAATCGAGATCTTGAGGATCTCTATGACGACCACTCGAGAGGACCGGCCCAGTATGTGATTGGGGAGAGCATGAGGCCTCCCAGAGTTCTCCATCCCATAGAGGATGAGAGAAAGATGGGTCGTGGGCCCTGTATGTGATGTGATGGGCCAAGAGCCCTATGTGTAATTGTGATGGGCGATCAGAGAGCGGGTCCGATTGTGAGAGCCGAAAGGGCATGATCTCTTATTCCTCTATTATGTTATGGACAACTGTGGGCTAGTGCGTATTAGAGCTCAACTCATACACCATGAGTTTTAAATGGAAGGAGATTGGAAGGAGAGAGAATGGAAGTAAGGGATGAAATAGAGAAACAAAACCAATGTAGGGGGAAAGACAATTAACATCCTCGTCGTGGAGGCGAGGGAGTTAAACTAAAGTCTTTCTTAATAGCTTGGTTACAAAGATGAGTACAAGACCACAAAATGATGGGAAACGTGTCGATGAATGGCCTCAAAGTGAGAAGCAGTGGCAAGAAAAGGAGAGGGAACTCCTAAGAAGAGTATGAGGTGTGGAACCTCAGGAGTAACAAGAGGATAGTCTCGTCAAGAAAGACATGGAGTGAAGATTGAGTAAGCGCAGTTGAAGTGGAGGAAGAACCTCAAAGTTCCATAAAGGAAATGAAGTGAGCCTAACCCATGAATGGGCAAGGGTAGGCTATGTAAGGAAAAGATGAGGTCAAACTCAAGAGTAGAAGGGTGATGAAGCCACTCTTGAGAAAGATAATGATCAGAGTACGTAGCAGAAGCATGGTGGACTTCAGTAGCGAATAGTGATGCGAACACTATTCGAAAATAAAAGGAAGGCTAGGAATAGAAGGCAAATCTCCCCAAAGCTACCTTATTTAATTTTGAGGACGAAATTTTAGAAGGAGGGGAGAGTTGACACACCCAGACCTAATGCGACTTTTCCGTAAAAATGGCATAGTGTAAGATGACATATTAAGTCGATAATATGTCGGTCTAGATGTGTCTAAATAAGAAGAAAAGTTAAGCTTAAGATAAGAAGGAGTTGGAGGATGAGGCAATTGACCATGCATGGAAACACCAATGTGGATTTCTTTTAGTCCATAGCCAATGGATTGGACGTCCATTGGTGAATTGGTCGGTGGATCGGGCCAAGGATTAAAGTTTTGAGAGGTTGAAAAAGAGAAGAGAAAGTCTGGCCCAGCATCCGAGTAGGCCCAGTGTTGGACTCCACTATAAATAGGGGGAGGTCGAGTTTCTCCCTCTCATTTTCTCTCTTTCCCTCTCCTCTTATTTCTCTTTTCTCTCAACTGCTCTTTTGGAGCAATTTTGGACTTTTGGCCGATCCGGACAAACCGACCGAAGGATCAAGGTATGATTCTAGTATGCTATTCTTAACTCCTTGATCTATGTTTTCCTAAGTTTTCATGCATTTCCATGCATTGGTCTAGAAGAGTTCGAAGCTCCAAGTTAGGTTTAGCTTTTAGTTAGATTTTAAGTTTAGATTCGAGATCTAGGAACTTTGAGCTTGTGATTCTCATTTCTGATATGGTAAACGCATCGTGGGAGGTACGAAGAACATACGTCTCAAGGTTTATGTCCAACGGTGGACCGAGGGGCTCGAAAACATGCTATATGTTTTAAATTATGGCATGTATTGGCCCAACTGTGCGGGTGGGCCTTTTTGGGCCTAAACCCGTTGGAAAGAGGCCTTTTGGCCCAGAATCTAGGTCGGCCTAACCCAGCCACATGGGGTGGCTTGCTTGGCCCAGACCCAAGGCCCAAGGGCCCCCAGGGGCATTTTCGTAATTTTTCAATAAATGTTTGATTTTTTACCCCGGAACTTCCCGGACACTTTTCTAAGCCTCGGAACACTACCAAACACCCTCATAGGTCATGCTAGAGCCTCATAGATGCATTCATAAATTTAATTGTGAATGCTAACGTGTATTTCCGTGTACTAAGGCTCCGGATAATCAAATGAGACGATGCGCCGGAGGTTAAAGTTACATGGAGCGCTTGGGAGTATACGAACCTCCCAACACTGTGAGTGGCCTTGCTTTCAGTGCTTAGCCATTTGGGACAAACATTTTTAAATGTTTAAAAATATATATATATATATTGTTTTAAAAAGGTTTTACAACTGTTTTGGGATAAGGGTAATCCACGACACACTTTTTAGTTTGTGATACACCCATTTAGAGGGTGGGATGATTTTAAAAATGTAAAAGCTCGCATGTGTGTTTAATGTTTTAAATATATATGTTTCGAATACATATATATATATATGATAAATATATGAATGGGATGCGAGATGAGTGATTGAGTAGACTCATCGGGGCTCCAATATATGCGGGACCGTGGACACCGAGTTGGAGAAGCATGGATGAGACTCAGCTGTGGACCACCTATTGAGGGGCATGATGAGTCGAGACTCTAGGAGAGGCGCGTAGGGAAGCTTGCCAGGTCTGAAGGTAGCTGTGTTCCACCATAGCTACGGGCACCACCGAGGGAATGGGCTAGAGAAAGAGAAAGTGTGAAATGTTTTAAAAAGAAAAGAGATAGCCCTTCGTGCAGTGAGGCATACGACCGACGGGTCGAGCCTTCAATATGAAAGAGATGCTATCCCATTTGAGAGATATATATATATATATATATTTTAAGAGTTTTAAAAAAGGGTTCTCTGTTCGAGAACCAAAATAAAGTTTTGAAAAGAAAAGTGTTTATTTTATTATTATTTTATTTTGGATTATCCCCTATTTTCCCTGACCCCGATAGAGATTCATTGAACCTCTGTCACTCACCTGTATCCAATGTGGATGGATGTAGATCCACGTACAAGATCAGCAAATAGAATAGAGGCTCACTAGGTGGCGTCGGTGGCTTAGGCTTAGCTGTTTCCGTTGTGTAGGTATTCCTTTAATTCAGCCCATTGATATTGCTTTTAAGTTTATTGTTTTTATCAAAAGATTTTAATTAAAATTTTAGTTATTTTGCAGCGATGGTATCCATTTCAATGCCTGGCGGTGCTTCTGGTGCGTGACCGGCCAGCACGTACTTAGAGGTAACGTTGCGGTTGCCACATGGCCGACCTGGATGGGTTGGGCCGTGACACTGGTTGTAAGAGCCGAGAGGGCATGATCTCTGATTCCTCTAATATGATATGGCCGAAAGTGGGCCAATGTGTACAAGAGCCTGACTCATATGCCATGAGATTAGAATGGAAGAAGATTAGAAAGAAAAAGAATAGAAGCAAGAGATGAAATAGATAAGAGAGACCAAGGTAAGGGAAAGGCAAACTAACTCACCGCACATCTCGCCTTGGAGGTGAATGAGTTAATTTAAGGTCTTCCCGACATCTTGGTTACAAAGATGAGTACAAGACCACAAAACTACGAGAAATGTGTCAGAAAATAACCTCAAAGTGAGAGGCAGGGACAAAGAAAAGAAGAAGAGACTCCTAAGAAGAGTAAGAGGTGTGGAACCTCATAAATACTAAGAGGATAGTCTCGTTAAAGGAGACTTTAAGAAAGGACGAGAACAAAGTGAGAGGATGGAGTAATCATAGCTACAGTAGAGGAAGAACCTCTAAGTGGCACAATTGAAGTGAAACGAGTCAAACCCATGAATGGGCAATGGTAGCCTATGCGAAAGAAAAGATGAGGCATGAACTCTAGAACAAAAGAGCGGTGGAGCTATTCTTAAGAAAGCATGATCGGAAGAGATTAAGACACAAATTGGTAGGTGTTAGCAGCGAATAGTGGTATGAACATTATTCAAAAACAAGAGAAAGGCTCGGAATAGAAGCCAGATCTCCACCCCAGCTACCTCGATAATTTTGAGGAAGAAATTTTTAGAAGGAGGGGAGAGTTGACACACCAAAACCTAATCCAACTTTTCCGTACAAACTGAATAGTGTAAGACAGCGTATTAATTCAATTATACGTCAGTCCGGATGTGTATAATTAAGGAGAGAAGTTAAGCTTAAGATAAAATGGAGTTGGAAGATGAGATAAGTGACCATGCATGGGAGCACTAATTGTACTCTTTTAACTCCATAGCCAATGGATTGGATATCCATTGGTGAATTGATAGGTGGATCATGATAAGGATCGCGATTTTGAGAGGTGAAAAAGAGGGAATAAAGTCTGACCTAGGATCCGAGTAGGCCCGGTGTCGAGCTTACCTATAAATTGGGGGAGCGAAGCTCTCCCTCTCTCATTTTTCTTCTCCCTCTCTTCCTCTCCTCTCATTTGCTCTCTCGGAGCAATTTTGGACTTTTGGCAGATCCGGACAAATCGATGAAAGGGTCAAGGTGAGATCTTGATACGTTGTTCTACTCACCTTAATCTATGTTTTATTACGTTTTCACGCATTCCCATGCATCATTCTAGGAGAGATCCAAGCTCAAATTTAAAAGTATTTTAGTTAAATTTTAGTTTAGATTTGAGATCTTGGAACATTGAGCTTGTGATTCTTGTTTTTCTTTCAATAAACGCGTCGTGGGAGGTGTGAAGAATGTTCGTCTCTATTTTCGGGTTGAACGGTATGACGAGGGGCTCAAAAATAGAAGAAAAGCCTCGATACCCTAGGCTTGAAGATGGCCCCCACGCGGGAGTGACCTGCAGGCCAAGTCCCGCATGGGCCTTGGTCAATCTCGGCAGGAGTGGCCCCTAACCCTAGGGCCAAATCATAATTTTGACCCAGTGTCCCATTTTTTATCCGAAACCTCTCGAACTCTTTTCTAAATCTCGATTCACATCCAAACACCCTCTTAGGTCATGCTAGAGCCTCATAGATGCATTCATAGTTTGATTATGAAGGCTAACATGGATCTTTTGGGAGTATACCAACCTCCCAACACTGTGAGTGGCTTAGATTTTTTTGCTTAGCCACTGGGCCTAGAGGTTTTAAAAAGGTTTTCAAAATATAAATGATTTTCAAATGTTTTGGTGTACGGGGAATTCACAGGCGCACTCACTTGCTTGATGATATACCCACCTAGAGAGTGGGGAGTTTTTTTTTAAGAAAGTATGAAGATTATGTGTGTGTGTGTGTGTGTGTGTATGTTTATGTCTATGTTTATGTTTATATGTTTTAAATATATATGTTTATACATATATATATATATGATATCTAATGATGATGAGAGGCGAGATGAACAATTGAGAGGTCCTTGGTGCTTCGATTAGAGGGAGCATATGGACCGAGTGAGAGGCATGCAACCAAGTTGTCGTGGACCACCTATTGAGGGGCATGGTGAGTGGAGACCTTGGCAGAGGCACGTAGGGTAACTCGTTAAGGCTTGATGTAGCTATGTTCCATTATAGCGATTGGCACCACCGACGGAATGGGCTAAAGAAAGAGAAAATGTGAAAATGTTTTAAAAAGAAAAGAGATAGCCCTCAGTGTAGTGAGGCATACGACCTATAGGTCGAGCCTTTCGGATGTTAGAGGCCAGCCTATTTGTTTATGTATTTATTTAAATGTTTTAAAGCAAATTCTCATTGGAGAATTTGAAAAGAGATTTTGAAAAGAAAAATATTTATTTTATTATTATGTTTTGGATTACCCCTGTTTTCCCTAACCCCTGATGGAGATTCATTGAACCTCTATCACTCACTTGTATCCAATGTGGATGGATACAGATCCACGTATAAGGATAGCAGTTAGAACAAAGGCTCACTAGGAGGTGTCGGTGGCTTATGTGTAATAGTTTCCACTGCGTAGGTATTCTTTTAAATTAGTCCATTGGTGTATCCTTTAAAGTTAATTATTTTATTAAATGATTTCTAATTAAATTTTAGTATTGTTTTGCAGCGATGATATCCATTTCTATGCCTTGCGATGCTTTAGGTGCGTGACTAGCCAGCACATACTTCGAGGTAGCACGATGGTTGCCACATGGCCGACCCTCCGGGTCGGGGCGTGACATAAGAACCTTTAACCTAACTTCTAAAAGAAGTTTAAAACTCTCACCCTAATAAATTACCCGTTGGCTTAAGTGTTCTAGAATAAATATAAGTCCTTTTTCAAATAGGAGCAAAAATAGTACACACCACATGCCATGCACATGCCTCATTAAAGGGTTTTCCTACTCGAATTAGAGCTTCTTTCAAGGGCTGAATCGCATCAATCCAAGGCTTGGGCCTAGGTTAAATATCTTCAATAACATGTCCAAAACAGCCCCAAATAAGGCTTAGGCGTGCACTAGTCTATCTTCAACCCAAAATTGCTCCAAAGCCCAAAATAGAAAAGCAATCTCTTATTTTCGTAGGGTTTCTGGATGCTTCTATATTTTGATGTTTTGAAGGCCCAAAAAAAACTCCGATTTTGATGATCTTTAGATTCTGGAAAGCTTAGGAAGTCCTCTACAACTTTTGTGAAGAAGTCAAACTCATCCAAGATGTTTAAGGCATTCAAGTCTGGCCATGTTTCTAGACTATCTGAATAGGAAAATCTCAAAATTTACAGATTTAAACTCTTTTTCTTCCAAAGCTTCCTTTTAGCTTCAAGTGATATGAAATCACTCAAAACAACCTAGTTAGTAATAATAAACACTTAAACAACAAGATCTAAGAGCTAAATCATAGTACAAATAAGTGTTTATCAAATTCCCCCACACTTAAGCTTTGGTAGTCCCTAGCAAACTAAGAAAAACCAAAAACTCAACTACACCAAATTAATTCCACTTTCGTAGGTGTATGATGGCAGTTAGCACGTGACATAAGCCTTTAAACCCCTAGGTGTCCCTAGTGGAGGAGTTATAGTCTCCTAAGGGTTTACCAGAATGATAACCATAAACATTCCTAAAGCAACCTTTCAATCAAATTCTAAGAATTCGAAAATTATAGCAAGAACTTAATTAAAAATACAAGAGAACATAATATGTCAAAATAAAAACACTTATGCACTCAAAATAATCAAGTAAGAAGTTACTATCATTAATCAGGTAAACATGCATCAAATTAGATGATCCTCACTAGGAATTCACTCTTTCACTCAAGTGTTTAAAATAGAATAAGGCTAGTGAAAACATACGAATGCATCTAATCTCCACTACTCCTATTTACACATATGCAAGAATCAAAAAGGTCTTTCCAATAGGTTGTAATGGGGCCAAGGGTTAGTGAGCTCAAGAAAGAAAGGATAAGGAAATCAAAACAAAGGTCTTAAGCACTAGCAGAGCAATTAACTTAGAAATACGGGCTGATTTCTCTTTCAATAGCCTTTCACTTAGCACTAAGTTATTATACTCCACCAATGTCTCCTTTTCTTTCATTCTTTGAGAAAAATTGTCAAGCATATCATTTGTGCCAATTGATTCATTCAATTATTTTTCTTTTAAATCCATTTCTTTTCTCTCTTGCTTTTTTTTTTTCAAATTTCTTTCAAGGCACTTTTCTTTCTTTTCAATCAACTTGACATTCTCATTTTCTTTATTCAAGCCACATCACATATATGGATTACCCCATACTTATTCCTCTAATTCATTGTCAAAAACAGCAAAGAAACAAGTTAAATTGCTCCACTAGCCAAAAGACAAGGTTAGAGAAACTTGTTTTTCTTTTAAAGTTCAAGGTTCTTTAGAATAGGGTTATCAAGAAAAAGGTTGTCATATGTTCATTAAGCTCAAAAAGGGTAACTAAGTGGTCATGTACATGGGGTGGCTATTTAGAATCAAACATATCCCTAATTAACCTTTATGATCTCTATACATATGCATAGTAACATGTAATCTCGAAGAGATACAAAGCAAGTTCTAGAAGTAATGAATTTACAAGGATAACCACTCAAGAAAGAAAGAAGATTGCAAGGATGTAACAATCTTATAATGTGGCTCAAAATTTCACAAGTTACATATCATCTAACTCAAAACATACCTATCCCAATCAAATCAACTCACAAGTTACCATGATCATTATGAAGCAAAGAAATTCAATCAATCAATATCATGATTCAAGCACATTCAACTAGTTCCAACCTATAAAATTCTTATTCTTTTCATTCAATTGAGAGGCCAATCTACCTAAATAACTAATAAGATACAACGTAACAAAATCAAGATGTAAAACTCATCAAAATAAAAGGATTAAAGTGCAGCAAACCAAAAGGGCAGAACACATCTGACGACCATAATTGTATGTCCATGGGCTGGTTTTTAGAATTGAAAAATTTAGCATGAAAATTCAAAATATAGAACTAAACTAATCCTAATTCTTAATTCCTCCCTCCACACTTGAACACTACATTGTCCTCAATGTAGGAAAAAGACTAAACTATAAGTAAAAGCTAAAGTATAGAACAGCAAGAAAGAAAAAGAAAACAAATCCTAAACATGGTTTGCCTCCTAAGAAGGGTCTTTCCTTAATGTCTTTGGCTAGACTTATACAAGTCTACAAAAGAAAGGATAATAAAACTCAAATAACACAAAAACAAACTAAAAGAAAATAGGAGAAATTAAAAAGACAAATTTTAAATAATAGGAAAAACAAAATCAGCCTAGAAACCTATGAAAACATCAAATTTGGCAAAAAGAGGTGGGGCCAATAGCAATGCTACTGGTTTTTCTCAGCTTGTCAAGTTCCTTTTGAAAAAGTGGTACCGCATGCCTAACTTTGCTATTCATTGGGTTTCAACTGATTCTTGCACAAAACCAAAAAAAAAAAAAGAAAAATCAAAATCAGATTCACGAAAGAACAATCCCCAGCAGCCGCGCCAAGATTTGGTATGTTGTTAATACCAAATAAAATTCTATGTTAAAACTAAGTAGATAGTGATAAGCACATGTCGTATCCCACGAAGATTGTTTAAGAAAATCTAATTTTAAGATGCAATAAAAGTAAAGAGTTGAAGAATTTAAGTTTGCAAATTATAACTAACTAAGAACAATGCAAATAATAAAAATAAGGAGAAATCAATAGAGAATGATTCAGTTGAAGGAAAACTTACTCTTGGAATTTGAATTGATCATAGGCACAAAAGATAATCAAACATGCAAAGAATTGGCGTAGGTTAAAAGTACCTATAGCTTCCCTTTAACCCCTATCTTTCCTTATGCCTAGCTTAAATCTGTACCTATAGTTTCCCAGTCAAGCCCTTTTTATCAAAATAACCTAGGTACCTATAGATTCCCCAGATTTAATTAAGACAAAAGCAATAAACTCTAGAAAAATCTTAGCCAATAATAATTAATCAAGTTTTTAAATATGTTCTCTTAATTACTCCCTTTAATTCCTTCAAGTAATATTGAAGAACTATGCAATATCATTTGATTTACGACTTTGAATTAAGCTAACTTACAATTACGGATAAGAAGCTCAAATTCTAGTAATAGAAAATCATGCAAAATTAACTAGTTGCCCATCCTAGGTAACTAAGCAAGAAAATCAAGAAATAATCATAGAGAATCAAAAGATAATTGCATAAGAGATAGAAATAAAACTCAAGCCTCATAATCCTTGCATCCAAGAGTCAAGCAACCTTCAACTGAATTGAGAAAATTAGAAGAGCGTGCTAAAAATTCCAGCACACAATAGAAAAATAAAATTCCTAGCAAAAGCTTTTTCTACATAGGGAGGCTAAGGCCTTTAAATAGAGCTAAGAACCTTTAACCTAACTTCTAAAAGAAGTTTAAAACTCTAACCCTAATAAATTACCAGCTGGCTTAAGTGTTCTATAAGAAATAGAAGTCCTTCTTCAAATAGGAGAAAAAATAGCACACACCACATGCCTTATTAAAGGGTTTTCAGTTTATCAAATAGCACCTAACTATCACTATTTAAATTTCATATTTTAAATGCATTTTGAAATTGCTTCGCTTATTTTGTATAAGAATTAGAATTATTGTGCAAATTGGGTTCGAAATACTGTAAGCCTTGCAAGCTCCGAATTGTGGACAAAACGTGCCACTCACAAATCGTAGCCCGTGGCGATTGTCATATTCTCGACCTTCGAGTTGGGTGTGACAAATGCCCCTAGAATCATAATAATTGGTTTTGAAATGAATGAGTTATGCATGTTAGAAGTTAGATGGTGAAAAATGGGTCTTTGAGGTGTTGTTTGGTTGAATTGAGTTAAGTTAATGTTATATATACTTAAATTGAGGTTCTAGGTATGTCTTGGTCATATTTTGAGGAAAATTTGATGTTGGATTGAATTGGAATGGAGCTTGGAAGTGTTTGGAAGAGTTTCAAGCAAAAAGGGGTGAGTTTGGTGATGTCTTGATCCGAGCCGGCCCCTGGTGTGGTGGCACACTTGCCCCCAGCTCCAATCAGAAAGTTGGGCAAACTTTATGTGACCACCTAGCCCTAGAAAGTTTTTGAGTGATATGCCTCTTGAGATGTGTTGTGGCTATTGTTTTGATTATCTACTTGGTTTTGATAATGATTTTGATATGATTATTGATTATGAGTTTTAAAGTGTGGCTTGTTCTTGAAATGGTTTTGTAAGCATGTTTGGTAAAAATGTGACCCGAACAATGGTATATGACATGTTTTGCTTGAGATACTTTTGTTATTGACCATATTATTTGTAAATGGTTTTATAAACTATGGCATATACTAAGATTTTGTATTGGTGAGATTAGTGTGCTTATGCACCTAGGGATTTAGACTTTCAAACTCAACCATGGTTTCCAATCTATGGTCTATTTAGGAGAATGTCATAGATTATGGTATGTAGTATTATGTTGATTATTGTCATGTAGAGTTGATGGGAGAGGGTGACTCTTATGACTTAAATATTTGTTGTTGGACTCTCTTTGCCTTAACACATTGAGTTGTCCAAGGCCAACGCCAAGGGAGGGGTAAACTTTGGTTTTGATATGATTGTGATATGCCAAAGTTCCCTTCTCAAGCTCAGCCAAGGTCTAGAGATTGGGGACGTGTTTTCGGCCAACCCATCTTTGGAAATGTCAGTTCTATTTTGTTAATGTTGATGTTTATGAAATGATATGCTTTATAAACATGCCTTACGTGATGAAATGAATTGATTTCTTGGAGACTTGCCTAGTTTGGTAAATTGATTTGAACTTGCCACTCTTAAACCCACACACCGAGCTTAATGTCTCTGTTACTCGCTGAGTATTTATATGCTCGTGCTAGTTAATCATTTTTCAAGTATTAGAGTTCTCCAACTTGGCTAGTTGGGTTCCCTTGAGTCCGTAGCAGTCATTTCCTCTTGCCAGAACCCTTTTGAACGAGTAGGTTCCTCTAGTGCACATTTCTTGCTTTAGATGGATCCATGGATACTAAAAGAACTAAATGTTTTGTATAGGATATTCTAAACATGTTTATGACAGTATTTCGATTCATAGTTTTATTTAAATGTTTATCTCAAACTAGTTTGACTGACGATTAACTTTGTTCAACTTTTACACTTAATTATAATATTTTCCCTTTTTTATGATTAAATCTTTCTTAAGATTTGTATTTTATATATTAAAATTATTTTGTTATCAAATATTCTTTCAAATGATGGAAAAAGAAGGATATCTAAGAACCTTGTGGGGTTTTGGGTCGTGCATTGTTTGGCACATATCCCGAGGCAACATGGTGGTTGTCCCGTGCTCAAGGAGAGTATCGGGGCGTAACAACCCAAGATATGCCTTTAACTTATTTTCCTTTTGTGCCCTGAGTCTTCATTTATCCATACCTACATTTTCCTTCTATCTGTAAATGGCATGATGCAGCGCCTTGGCCCTATCTCAACTTTAGGCTTACTATTAATCAATTTCTTTTATTCATTTCTTTATTTTTAAGGTCTCATATTCACTTACCTCAAATTATTCCCTAGTCAGTTTAGTTAGTTATCTTATTATTACTAACCTATGGTTTATTATGGATTAGGGACTTTTTATAGCTTAAAATTTTCTAGTGGGCTTAAGATCCTAATATCTATTATGGTTTCATTCTAAATTCTACTTCTAAGTAACCCAGGGTTTCAGTTTACTTCTTAAACTCAGCATATTCTTTCCTAAATTTCCTTTACTCTTGTTATCCTAAGATTTGGAATTATCCTCTTGCTATGTTGAGTTTATTATTGTTATTAATTGTCACGCCCCGACCCGCAGGCCCGGCCACGTGACAACCGCCGTACCATATCAAGATGCGTGCCTCGTCAGGCGGGCAACCAAGATGGCACAAGGCATAAAATAAAAGGGTATACGCATGATATATGAAAACATACAAGAAATATTATAGAAAATATAATTTAAAAATATTTATAAAGAAAGTGGCACGTTTTACGGTGCACCATGCAACAGAAAGTAATATATATATATATATATAACATGCACTAATTCCCGAGCCAAGATTCACAGGGCAAAAAGGGGTGGCACCTACAAAATCGTGTCCTCAGTTAGGTACTGTGATCATTGACCACCGGGACGTCCGCTGTCTGAAGCCTGATGACCTGACAACAAAAGTGAATGGTGTGAGTACAATAGGGACCCGGTTATAATGATCGATCACCACAGGCTAGGGATATGAAATAATCCAAAATTAATTATTAAACCATTTACTAAAAATTATATGAAATCCCATGCCAAAACAAATATTAAACTAATAATGATATTACTAAATGGGCTGGCTTCTGAAATTGTCCCAAAAGGTACACCCGTGCACTGGGGTACCCACTGGACCGTCAAGGGTTACTTAATATTTCAAAACACTTTTCTTTACTCACTGGCCCATTCCCTTGACGTTTGCCTTGCTGTGGTGGAACACAGCAATCTGGAGCCTTGGCGAGCTTTCCTTTGCACCTCTCCCAGGGTCTCGTCTCACCGTGCCCCTCGACAGGCGGTCCACGACTGAGAATCTTGCATGCTTCTCCAACTCGGTCCGCGCTCCCGCATATGTTGGAGCTCCGAGGAACCCGCTCAATCTCTCGTCTCTTAGGGGCATCGTACCCCAAACAATTATTAATAATAATATCAATTTATAAAATATTTGAAAGTCCCACCCTTTAAATCTTTTGTAAACTTGGTGTATGAGGGTGGACATTTCATACCCCAAAACATATAAAAACAAGTTAATAAAACACTTATAAAGAAATTAGAAAACGGTTAACCCTTAATGGTCAACCAATATAATCCAAGCCACTCACAAGAGAGGAGAGTTATATACTCCCCGATTACCCCACGAACGCCTTAGCTCAAACTGCTACCGGTCCGAAACTCGTACAATCACATACCTAAATAATCAAATTAACATCTAATTCGATTAATAAAGGCATGCGACCAATAGTTAAACCATATAACAAATCGTAATTAGGGTCTCCGAAGTCAAGGATCTAAATTGGATTGGTCCGGAAGTTAAATGAAGTCAATTGGGGTCTAGGGCTGTAAAATTACCAAAATGCCCCACATGCTACAGTGCCCTAACCTGCTGGTGGCTCACTCCCGGGTGTGAGTGAGCCAAGCTGGGAAAAATCCCACATTTGGCTTGGCTCCCCCGCGGGACTCATTGGGTCCGGCGCGGCAGACGTTCCCAGTGCAAGGCCGTGATCGGCCCTACACCAAATCGAGCTCGGTTTGAGCTCGATTCACCACCGATTCGCACCAAAATTGAAACATAGCAAGTTCAACATCTAAAATAAGGATTCACTATTTCAATAATGGAATTAAATAACCAACTATGCTCGGAATTCGAATCAAAACACTAAGGGTTAACATGTTCTCGGGCAAGCCGAATTCTCAACTTCAATCAAAGATTTCGCTTAGTACAGACCACGAAATCATGCATATAAACTATCAAATTCAAGCTTGATGAGTCTAGAACAACATACCAAATTCCTAGCCAATTCCCACGGTTGAATTGAAAGATATAGCTCAAAGAACAAACTGTCGCCGAAATGACACTTTTAAAGATTTGATGATTTCTTGGAAATTTTGGTGTTTTGATCTTCAAGAAGGCAAGAGAAGTTGGTGTTGATGTTTGATTGAGTGATTGAAGGGAGATTGAAGGTTTGATTTTGAGAAAATTTGAAGAAAGGGCTCGGAGAAATGAAAAACGGAGAAAGGAAGGGAAAAATGGGGGTCTCAGGTAAGCCGAGACCCCTTTATATGTAACGTGACCAGGTCCGGCGCCGGACCCGACCAGGTCTGGCATTGGAGTCAACAATTTAAATGTTGACTCCGATCAACTCAGTCCACACTCCTTGGAATTCGTGACCAAGTGGGCCCCGCAACCCCGGACTTCAATTTTAGGGTTTTTAAGCTTGGAATAGAGTTAAGTGAAGTTCAAAACATTCATGGGAAGTCCAATTTAGTATATTGGCCAGACAACTATACATAAATATACGACTTGACACATGCGGACTAGGTCTGGGTGTGTCAACTCTCCCCCCCTTACAAAAATTTCGTCCCCGAAATTCAAAGAAACTAATCATCAAACAGATGGGGGAAGTCACGTCTCATATCATTCCCGGGTTCCCAAGTTTGCTCTTCAATTTGCGAGCTTTTCCACAAAACTCGCACTAAAGGTATCGATTTATTTCTCAAGGATCGAATCTCTCGATCCAATATGGCTACTGGTCGAACCCTGAAGCTCAAACTCTTCTTCAGCTTCACAGGTGGTTCTTGAAGAACGTGTTATGGATCAGGTACATATTTTCGGAGCATAGATACATGAAAAACATCATGTATCCGAGCCATGTCGAGTGGCAACTCCAAGCGATACACCACTGGCCCAATCCGTTCAGTGATGAGAAATGGACCAATGTACCTCGGATTTAGTTTTCCAGCCTTGCGGAAATGAATAATGCCTTTCCAAGGAGAGACCTTCAAGAACACATGATCTCCCACTTGGAAGTCCAAAGGTGTCCTCCTTCACGGCGCATATTTTCGATTTCGATCCTGGGCTGCTTGAAATCGTTCCCGAATGAACTTCACCTTTTTAGTGGTGAGTTCAATCTCTGCCTTGTCGAAGATCTGATTGTTGCCCACTTCATCCCAATACAACGGGGTTCTACACTTCTTTCCATATAGGGCTTCATATGGAGCCATACCAATACTAGATTGGTAGCTGTTATTGTAGGCAAACTCTGCTGCCGCAAGGTATGTGTCCCATCCACCAGAAAACTCAAGCGCACATGCTCGCAACATGTCTTCTAATATTTGGATGGTACATTCCGATTGGCCGTCAGTCTGTGGATGGAAGGCGGTGATGAAACGAAGTTGAGTTCCCATCCCTTGCTGCAAGCTGCTCCAAAACTGTGAAGTAAATCTCAGATCTCGATCTGAAACTCTGGAAGCTGGGACTCCGTGAAGTCGAACTATTTCGTCCATGTAAAGCTGCGCCAACTGGTTTACACTCCACCTCATGTTTACTGGGAGGAAGTGTGCTGACTTGGTTAGTCGGTTGGCAATCACCCATACGGCATCAACTCCTCATCTAAAGCGCGGAAACCCAGTCATGAAATCAATGGTGATGTGTTCCTACTTCCATTTGGGAATTTGAAGAGGCTAAAATGTCCTAAAAGGCTTTCGACGTTCCGCTTTCACTTACTGGCACGTCAAGCATCTCGCCACGAATTCAATAACTTCTCTTTTCATTCCAGGCCACCAATAATGGTCCTTGATGGTTCTATACATCTTGGTGCTGCCTGGGTGCATGGCAAACGGAGAAGAATGGGCTTGCTGAAGAATGGTGCCTTTAAGGTCAAGGTCGTGCGGCATGCAAATTCAACTTCGGAACAGTAGAACTGCATCACTGCGAACTGAAAACTCCGATGGTTGACCCAACTGCAACTTCTGAAATTCATTCTGCAACCTCGGATCAGTCGTTTGGAGATCGCGAATCCGATCATCTAACACTGGTTTAGCTAGAATCTAGGCAATTAGTGCACCATCATGATAATTGTATGCAAATCTGGCTCCAGTTGACCTCAGCTCAACCAACTCTGGCAAGTGAATATCTCTGACCGTCGCCAAGGACGTAACTGTATTTTGGCTCAAAGCGTCAGCAACTACGTTCGCCTTGCCGGGATGATAGTCGATTACTAGATCGTAATCCTTGATAGGATCTAGCCATCGCCTTTGCCACATATTCAATTCACGCTGGGTCATGAAGTGCTTGAGGCTCTTGTGATCGGTGTAGATACGACAGGTTTCACCAAATAAATGGTGATGCCAAATCTTCAAGGCGAACACTATGGCTACAAGCTCCAAATCATGTACTGGATAATTGACCTCGTTCGACTTCAATTGATGGGAAGCATACGCAATTACCCGCTCGTCTTGCATCAACACATATCCAAGTCCATTGCACGATGCATCGGTGTACACAGTGAACTTCTTACCGCTCACAGGTAAGGCAAGTACCGGTGCGGTCGTCAATTTGTCCTTCAGGTTCTGGAAGCTCTCTTCACACTCCTCTGACCAAACGAACTTAGTATTCTTGCTGGTTAGTTTGGTCAATGGTGCAGCAATCGCGGAGAATCCATCCACAAATCTCCGATAATATCCAGCTAGTCCCAAGAAACTTCGAATCTCCGTGGGAGTTGTGGGACGTTTCCAGTTGGTGATTGCCTCAATCTTGTTGGAATCCACATATATGTCGTCCCTAGACACAACATGTCCAAGGAATCCAACTTGCTGCAACCATAACTGGCATTTGGAGAGCTTAGCATAAAGCTGGTGATCTCGAAGAGTTTGCAGCATAATGCGAAGATGATTAGCGTGCTCTCGCCGGTTTCTTGAATAAACCAATATGTCATCAATGAAGACGATGACAAATCGGTCTAGGTACGGATGGAATATGCGAATCATCAAGTCCATGAATGCTGCTGGAGCGTTGGTAAGTCCGAACGACATCACACAAAACTCGTAATGTCCATATCTGGTACGGAAATGCGGACTTATGGATATCTTCCTCTCGGATCTTCAACTGATGATAGCCCGATCGTAGGTCAATTTTGGAAAACATGCCGGCTCCTCGAAGCTAGTCGAACAAATCGTCGCTGCGAGGCAATGGGTATCTATTCTTCACGGTCACCGCATTCATCTTGCGGTAGTCGATGCAAAGCTGCATGGAACCATCATTCTTTCTCACAAACAAAACTGGGGCTTTCCAAGGTGATGTACTCGGCTGAATGAATCTTTTATCCAACAATTCAGCGAGTTGTTTCTTTAGCTCAACCAGTTCAGTGGGCGCCATTCTATATAGAGCCATAGAAATTGGGTCCGTACCAGGATAAACTTCGATCGGGAAGTCGAAGTCTCTCTCGGGCGGCAAACCAGGTAATTCATCAGGGAAGACATCCGAAAATTCATTAACTACCGGAATATCTTCAATGTTAGGCTCTTCCACTGAATTGTCTACTACATGGGCTAACACAGCTTTACACCTTTTCAGTAGTAGCTTACTTGCTTTGATGGCGGAGATGACATTCGGTGTGCCTCTGCGCTCGTTGTAAAAGTCGATCATGCTGCCGTCAGGTCGTGGTATCCTCACCAAATGGTGCTCGCAGTAGATCTAAGCATGATGTCTCCCAAGCCAATCCATCCCTAAGATGGCATTTAATTCGGACATTTGAAGTGGAATTAAGTCTACTTCGAAAATAAAGTTTTCTAGCTTCACTGCACATCCTTTGTACACCGCATTTCGAACCATTCTCTCACCCAACGATGTATTCACCAATAGCTCGTACCCCAAGGGCGATAACGATTGATCCGCATGCACGGCAAACTTGGTATTAACGTAGGACAAGGCAGCTCCAGTGTCCATAATCACATAAGCCGATTGATCGAAAATAACTACCACGCCTAACGTTCAAAAATTTTCTAAAGCAGTTACTTTTGCTCGACAAGCAGTTACGAGTACGATAATATCTTTATTCGGAAAAAATAATTGTCCATGAATATTTAAATATATACTTACCAGTGACAACATCAGGACGAGTGTCGGCGTCCTCCTGTGACATGGCGTAAACCTGAGTATGTTTCCGCTGCTGCTACTGCTATGGGGGTCGTCTCGGGGGCACTGAACTACTACCAGTACCCGAATGCTGGTGAGAGGTAGAGGGTGTGGCGAAAGAATGTCGCGCGGGTTGAAACGGACGGAAATCTCCATAGCTGCTCGGTCTAACTGGAGGCTGACTAAAACTCTGCCTGGGTGGTATAGAAGTAGTAGAATGACATGCGCGTGCCATGTGGCCCATGCCTTCGCACTAAAAACATCAGGGTCCAGCCGTACACTGGCCAGAATGGATATGCCTACAGTTTGGACATCGAGGTCCAGACTCTACTCTCTTTTTCCCAAACCATCCTCTGACCATGGACCCAAATCCAAACTTCTCTTTTCCTCGACCACTCGATGGAGGCGGTGGCAGAGAAAGCGACATCTGTGGTGTTGGGGACTCGGCTGAACCGCCCCGAGATATTCCACCATTGGAATATGTGCTCTGAGTCTGTCTCGGCTCCAGGTCCATCGGTACGTCGGAAGATCGTTGACCGCTCGAACTCGATCCTCCTGGTCGACGCTGAGCAATCATAACTTCAGCCCACAACGCATTCTATCGACACTGCTCGAAAGTGGCTTTAGGAGTAGGCTTCATGAACTGTACGATCTCCCACCGAAGGCCATTGACAAACTGAAGGCAAAGGGCCTCCTCGGTGATGGACGGAAGATGGTGTGAAAGTCTCCGCTACTCCGTCTCAAAATGCTCGACAGATCTAGTGCCCTGCTAAAGTCGAAGGAACTCACCATATTGTCTCATCTCCATCTCCTCCGATATAAACCTCTCTCGGAACTCAATAACAAACATCTCCCATGTCACTGATCTAGTCGTCCGGCTCTCAAGATTTGTCCACCAACTCAGTGGATGGCTTTGAAGGTATCGAGTAACCACACTCACTCGCTCCTCTGAGGTCATACCCAGACCCTCCGTGTTCTTCGTGACAAAATGCAACCAATCCCACCTGCATCAATGGATTTATGAGAGAGCTTCGGAGTATCTAGTCCCTTCATGATGCGAAAGAACCTCACCAAACGATTCTCTGAAAAATTGACACCAGCGGAAGTACTCGCTGCACTGCTCGGCTGAATGTGCGGCGACGTCGGTGTCGGCATCGGTGGCGATGGATGAACTGGTGGTGTAATGCCAGTAGGCGGATATGTGCCAGTGGCCATCTATGATGAAAAGAATCTACTGGCCCAATTGTCAAACATCTGCTCGAAATCAGAGGGTGTAATCTGCACCGGCGTGGCAGTCGCCGGAGGTAGGGGTGGTGGAATCTCAATATGAGCATCCTGATAATGCGTCTCATCAACAGGTGGGATAGGTGGCACAGGCTCATCCGGAATCGTAATGGTCTCAGGGTCTACACTAGGCTGTACCTCAGGCTGCCTACGTGGCCGGCCTCTTCTCCTAGGTACTGAGGGATCAGGGGTAGGCACAGAAGGATCCGAAATATTCCTCCTTCTAGGTGGCATGGCGTAACTCTTCATAAAATCTAGGTCAGTAGACGAAAATATCTCTATACTAATCATACCCCTTAATTCTAACCCCAAAATCAGAAATCTCAAAATTATGTGAACTCCTCGGCTCGGTATAATATAGATATACCGTATATTTTAAAATTTGCTCTGATACCAATCAAATTGTCACGCCCTGACCCTTGGGCCCGGCCACGTGACAACAGCCGTACCATCTCGAGATGCATGCCTCGTCAGGCGGGCAACCAAGATGGCACAAGGCATAAAATAAAAGGGTATACGAGCAATATATGAAAACATACGAGAAATATTATAGAAAATATAATTTAAAAATATTTATAAAGAAAGTGGCACGTTTTACGATGCACCATGCAGCAGAAAGTTATATATATATACATATATATATAACATGCACTAATATCTCGAGCCAAGATTCATAGGGCAAAAAGGGGTGGCACCTACAAAATCGTGTCCTCAGTGAGGTACTGGGATCACTGACCACCGGGACGTCCGCCGTCCGAAGCCTGATGACCTGACAACAAAAGTGAATGGTGTGAGTACAATATACTTGTACCCAGTGAGGGACCCGGTTATAATGACCGATCACCTCAGGCTGGGGATATGAAATAATCCAAAATTAATTATTAAACCATTTACTAAAAATTATATGAAATCCCATGCCAAAACAAATATTAAACTAATAATGATATTACTAAATGGGCTGGCTTCTGAAATTGTCCCAAAAGGTACACCCGTGCACTGGGGTACCTGCTGGACCGTCAAGGGTTACTTAATATTTCAAAACACTTTTCTTTGCTCATTGGCCCATTCCCTTGATGTTTGCCTTGTTGTGGTGGAACACAGCAATCTGAAATTAAAATCTAATTTGATTAATAAAGGCATGCGACCAATAGTTAAACCATATAACAAATCGTAATTAGGGTCCCCAAAGTCAAGGATCTAAATTAGATTGGTCCGGAAGTTAATTGAAGTCATTTGGGGTCTAGGGCTGTAAAATTACCAAAATGCCCCCATGCTACAATGCCCTAACCTGTTGGTGGCTCACTCCCGGGCGTGAGTGAACCAAGTTGGGAAAAATCCCACATTTGGCTTGGCTGCCGCGCGGGACTCATTGGGTCCGGTGCGGGAGATGTTCCCAGTGCAAGGCCATGACCGACCATGCACCAAATCGAGCTCGGTTTGAGCTCGATTCACCACCGATTCACACCAAAATTGAAACACAGTAAGTTCAACATCGAAACTAAGTATTCACAACTTCAAGAACGGAATTAAACAACCAACTATGCTCGGAATTCAAATCAAAACACTAAGGGTTAACATGTTCTCGGGCAAGCAGAATTCTCAACTTCAATCAACGATTGCGCTTAGCACAGACCACAAAATCATGCATATAAACTATCAAATTAAAGCTTGATGAGTCGAGAACAACATACCAAATTTCCAGCCAATTCCCACAGTTGAATTGAAAGATATAGCTCGAAGAACAAACTGTCACCAAAATGATAGTTTTGAAGATTTGATGATTTCTTGGAAATTTTGGTGTTTTGATCTTCAAGAAGGTAAGAGAAGTTGGTGTTGATGTTTGATTGAGTGATTGAAGGGAGATTGAAGGTTTGATTTTGAGAAAATTTGAAGAAAGGGCTCGAAGAAACGAAGAACAGAGAAAGGAAGGGACACCCGAGTCAACTCAGTCCATACTCCTTGGAATTCGTGCCCAAGTGGGCCCTGTAACCCCAGACTTGAATTTTAGGGTTTTTAAGCTTGGAATAGAGTTAAGTGAAGTTAAAAACATTCATGGGAAGTCCAATTTGGTATATTGGCCAGACAACTATACATAAATATATGACTTGACACGTGCGAATTTGGTCTGGGCGTGTCATTAATGCCTTTGTGCTACATCCTACCACTTCCAATCTTCCTTACTTTACCTTTCATCTACTCTTTCTAATCCCAACTATATCATTAAACCATTCATGCTTTTTCTCTTTCCCTTCTTTGGTTGTTCAACTCACTTTTTTAAAATCCTTGAATGACGATTTTCCATGAATCTGAACGGTCTTGGCTTCACTTTTTCTTGACTAGCTTTATCTCGAAGGCATCCAATGGTGAGGCAAGTAGTAAGGAGTCCCTTGGCTTATTCTCCTTATTTCCTTTTTATACTTCTTCTCTCCTCCGATTCTATTAGTGGATTTTACCCGTCCAACTCGTTTACTTACTCATAGGCATTTCTTTACCAATCTTCTTTTTGTGGAATCTTTCCACAATGCCCAACTTGCATTTACATGACAAACCCAGACCTAATCCAACTTTTCGTGCCAACGGAATAGTGTAGACATCGTATTATTTCGAATAAAACGTCAGTCCAAACGTGTCTGATTATGAAGAGATGTTAAGTTTAGACGGAGTTGGAAGATGAGATAAGTAACCATCCATGGAAGCACTAATTAGACTTCTTTAAGTCCATAGCCAATGGATTAGGAATCCATTGGTGAATCAATTGGTGGATTAGGCCAAGGATCGAGAACGAGAAAGGCTGAAGAGAGGAGAGAAAGTCCAACCCGAAGATCTAGTAGGCCCGGTGTCGGGCTTCCTTATAAATAGGGAAAGGCTGAGCCTCTCCCTCTCATTTCTCTCTTTTGCTTTTTCTCTCATTTTTCTTTTCTCTCTTTTGCTCTTTTGGAGCCACTTCCAACTTTTGGCCGATTCGGATAAACCGACTGACAAATCAAGGTGAGTTTCTAGTAAGTTGTTCTGCTCACCTCAATCTACGTTATATTTAGTTTGCACGCATTTTCATGCATAGGTTTACGAGAAAACTCGATTCAAAGTTAAGTTTAGCTTTTTAGCTAAATTTAGATTTAGATTTTAGATTTAAGAACTTTGAGCCAATGATCCTCGTTTTTCTTTCTGTAAAAATGTCATGGGAGTCGAGGGGTTGCATGTCTCGAATTTTAGGCCAAACCATGGAGCAATGGGCCTGAAAATTTAGGAAATACCTCGGGATTCGAGCTTACAGCTCACCTCCCGCGCTGGACCGGAGTCACTCCCACGCTGGAGTGACCAATATTGTTAAGTCCCATGCAGGACTTGGTCCAATCTCGCGCAAGAGTTAATTTGGCTTAGGGATAAAATCGTAATTTTACACTAAGTGTCCGATTTTTGCCCGAAACCTTCCCAGACACTTTTCTAAGCCCCAAAACACATTCAAACATCATCTTAGGTCATAGTAGAGCCTCATAGGTACATTCATAGATTGATTATGAATGCTAAATGCGTATTTTTATGTAGTTAGGGTTCCAGACAATCGAGTATGGCGATGTTTCAGAGATCAATCTTCGTGGGACAATTAGGAGTGTACGAACCTCCCAACATTGTGAGTGGCCTTGTTTTAGTGTTTAGCCATTTAAGGCTAAGCACTTTTATTATTATAAAATTGTTTTAATTAAATGTTTTAGGATTCGGGCATTCCCTCACACCGCCACACAGGTTGTTGTATGCCACATGGGCAGGGTATTTTGAAATGTATGTATGTATATATGTACGTTTTTATATTTATATATGAAAGGTATGATATGAGTGCCCGACGGGGAATGATCATACATATGAGAGACGGAGTCCAAGAGAGGACTCGATGAGATCGGCACTTCATGTGATGAGGCGAGCGGATTGAGGTGGTGCATGCATGTGAGGTAGCTGAGGACCACCTTTTTGAAGGGGCATAGTGAGTGTGAGACCCTGGAGTAGAGAGTTGTGGAGGAAGACTTGCCAGGGCCGATGTAGCTATGACCACACAGCGAATGGCACCGTCAAGGGAACGGGCTTGTAGAGAGATACCTATATCTTTATATATATTTATATATATATATTTGTATAAGAAAGGATTTTAAAAGAATATAGTTTTCTTATTAAAGGAATGTTTTAAAAAGAAAAGAAAAGAAATAGCCCTCGACAATACGAGATCCTCGACCATGACCAAGGTCGAGCCTCGTTGTGTTTTCAATGCCAGCCCATAGTTAGATGTTATTATTATTATTATTATTATTATTACTATTGTTTTACTAAGAAAGGATTTCAGGCAAATGTTTTGAAAATGGTTTTTGAGAGAAACATATAATGTTTTCTAAATTGTTTTGAAATTACCCGAACTCCCCAAACTTATTTGACTTTGCATTGAACCTCTGTCACTCACCTGTATCCAATGTTGTTGGATGCAGTACCCACGTGAGAGGATGATAGATGGATCGGAGGCTCATAGGAAAGGTTGGTGGAGTTAGTAGATTCTACTGCATAGGTTATCCATTAAATTAATCCACTAGTGTTCTTTTAATATTTCTTATTTTAAATGTTTTCTAACTAAAGTTTAGTTTTTAATGGTTTTACAGTGACGATACTCTTTCTATGCCTTGTGCCATCTCAGATAGCCCGCGTTTCATGACATGCATCTCGAGGTGGTATGGCGGTTGTCACGTGGTAAGACCAACTGGTCAGGGTGTGACAATCAGTCACCCTTTCATCTTTCTCTTTTAGTTGTCTACCCTACCTCCAACATCTCTTGACATTCCTCATCATTAACTCTTACTTACTCCACTTCTTCTTATCATTGCATTTCATTACCACTAAGTCTTTGATGGTAATGACGATTCATGGATTTAAGTGAGAACCAAAGTCGTCACTTGATTTAATTGCACATTTGTGATAAGGAACTAGGGTTAATGGCTTATTGTGCCTAAAAAATAGTTCGTGGCACAAATTTCCAAAACTCATACGTTAAGGATTTTCAGGAATAGGGCAGGTTCTCTCCAATATGCAAGCTTTAAGAGTTCAGAATTGGTTGGTTAGGTAAGGATATCAGATCAGTTTATTGATTCGCAAAGATAAAAGATTCGGAGGTTAATTTTTCTTTTAGATCTCTTTCTTCTATTTCTTCTTGTTCTTGTCTCCCTTGCCTTGACGATCCCCTCGAGTTTTGGGCTGTATTGTCCCATTCATCTCTCTCCATTTCATGAAGTTTATTCTTCCTTATTATGCTCTCCATGCATATGATCGATGACATACTTACCTAAGGATTCCTATGATTGACAAGAAGATGTGGATGCTTAATTAGGGTTTTACGAGATAACGTGACGTATCTCACATCTCAAAGAATTGCATTTAATGCCTAATCTATTTGGTAAGGTGGGGTATTCGTAGTTCGGAAGGTTAATCTTGCACCTTTCCTCCAACTCTATTGCTCAAACAAATTATGAGAAAAATGGTGGTGGTAGAGTTTCACCTAAGAGTTACTTTCGAGTATCCTAAATGTTGGCATCATTTACTAAGAAGTTCTCTAGGGATAGGCTAGGGTGTTTAGGGTACATTCGAGTGAATCTTCGCTAAGTCATCGAACTTAGAAGTTTTCACCCTAAGTTATCCATTGCTTTTGAAGATGGTTTGAAATCTTTTGAAAACATTTTTTTTGTAAACCTTTAAAATAATATACCAGCTCTAATACCAACAAAATTATCATGCCCCGACCTGGAGGTTGACCACATGGCAACCATGGCGCTACCTTGAAGTACTTGTCTATAGCCATGTACCCCAAAGCACCATAAGGCATGAGTTGAGTATCATTGCTACAAAATAATTTAAAACTTAACTTTAATTAGAAATGATATTTATAATATAAAACCATTTAATAAAATGATTTAATAACTCAAAAGAATACCTAAGTAGTGGATGTCGAAGGACTCCTTTGGGCCATAGACTCATCTAACGATCCTGTCACGCAAAAGCTATATCTAGAGCTGGCAAAACTTGATTTGAGAATAGGTACCTGATCCAACTAGATTTAATTAAAAAGTCAATAAATCCCGAACTCGAACCTGAAATTACCCGAACCTTAAAATGACCAGAATATAGAATGACTTGAACTCGAAATGACTCGAACCTGAAGTAACCAGAATCTAAAGTGACCCGAACTCGATTAACCTGAGAAGTTAACCCAAAATTACCCGAACTTAAAAGAAAATTTATTTGAAATTTTTTCAAATAGTAATTCAATTAAAATAAAAGAATAATAACATAAAACACTAGCAGATAGCAATTAATAAATTTTAATACTTTCAAATTGCTTTTAGTTTTTTACCAAATATTAAGTCAAGTATACGTATCTATCATGCATCAATATTTTGTTAGTATTTTTTTACCGTAACTTAATTGTTAATTATGATTAAGATTTAAGAATAATAAAAGAATTTATTTTCATTGTTATAAGTAGAATTAATTAGGTTAAAGTTTTGTGTAACTATTTAAATATTTATACTATAATATTTTGTAGCTAATATAAAGAAATATCATATATCATATAATATTTTAATTAATATTAAATATTTATAATTTAATTAATCTAATATTAATATTATATGATAAGATTTCAATTGAATGGTCCTTAAAGAATGGCTAGGTGGAATTTGAGTAAAAAGAGATTGATATTTACAATAATATCGACCTGTTTATTGCTAAAAAAAATCAAAATTAATATAATTTTTAGATTTTATTATGTCTCATAGAGAGTTAAGAATTAGTAATTATAAATTTTATTTGTACATATTGTAAATTAGAGGATTAAGACTAACTTAAATTATCAATTTAAAATTTTCATATAAATTTGAATATTTAAATTTTTAGCCTATTAGAATAAATTGCTAAAAACTAAAAGTTGAAAATCTAGTAAGTAGTAACATTATCTTTTCAATAAATCCTGAATTTATGTAAAAAAAAGGAAGGAGAAATTAATATCATGTAATAAAATCCAAAATGATACAAAATAGAAATTAAGGTGTCAAATATGAAAAAAAAAACTCAAATAATCCATACTAAATTTGAACTAACTTAAACTGAAAACCCGAGTATCAAACCAGAACTAATATGACTCAAACCTAAAGCGACAGAAACTTGAAAACTCGAGTGTGAAACCCGGAATGACTCGAACCCAATCGACCCCCGATATGACCCAACATTCAGACGACTCAAACCCAACTTGGACCCGAACCTGAAATGAACTAAATTTCTATTGAACCAAAACTGACCCAACCCAAATGATACATACCCAACCCGACTTTCCTATCTGCCACCTCTAGCTACATCCAACAAAGTTCGCTACAGGTGAGTGACAGAGGTTTAATAAATGTGCATTAGGGGTTAGGGAAACGGGAGCAATCCAAAGGGAATTTATAAAACGATCATTTTTGCTTTCAAAATCCTTTTCCAAAAAACTTTCTTATCTAAATATAAGTAACTAAACAAAATAAAATAAAATATAAATGAAATGTTGGCCACAAAACACTGAAGGCTCGACCTTGCGATGATTGTATGCCTCACTACGCCGAGGGCTGTGTTTTTTAACATAAAACATTTATCTCTCTTTTTCTCTCTAGCTCGTTCCCTCGACGGTGCCATTCGCTGCGGGTAGAACATAGCTACATCTGCCTTGGCCATTGTCTTTCCATGTCTCTCTACTCCTGGGTCTCTGTGATCATCGTGCACCTCAAAAGATGGTCTACGGCTACTTGTCAGTGACATGCCCTGCTTGTGCCATGCCCCGACCCGGGAGGTCGGCCACGTGGCAACCATCATGCTACCTTGAAGTGCGTGCTAGCCGCTCACGCACCCTGAAGCACTGCAAGGTATGAATTAAGTATCTTTACTGCAAAATCATTAAAACTAAACTTTAATTAGAAAATAATAATAATATCTCATTTATTAAAGTAATTTACTTAAAAGAAGTACCAATGGATTTATTCAACAAAAAACCTATGCAGCAGAAATAACTACTCCTAAGCCACCGACACCTCCTAGTAAGCCTCTGATCTATCTACTATCCTCGAACGTGGATCTGCATCCAACCACATTGAACATAGGTGAGTGACAGAGGTTCAATAAAATTCCGCTAAGGGTTGGGGAATAGGGATAATCCAAAATAAATTTTGTAAACAATATTTAAAAGAAAATAAACATTTGAAATGGGCTGGCAATCAAACCACTGAAGGCTCGACCCGTCGATCGTATGCCTTAATGCACCGAGGGCTATCTCTTTTCTTTTAAAAACATTTTCATAATTTTCTTTCTTTGGCCCATTCCCTCGGTGGTGGCAATCGCTGTAGGTGGAACACAGCTACATTGAGCCCTGGTGAGTTTCCCTACTCGCCTTTCCTAGAGTCTCCACTCACTGTGCCCCTCGATAGGCGGTCCACAGCTACTTAGTCGCATGCATGTCTCGCTCGGTCCACTCGCTTCCTCTCAACGGTGCACGGAGATCTATTCAATTATTCATCTCACCTCTCATCATCATCAAAAATATATATACATATTTATGTAAAACATATAATATAAACACACACACACACACACAATAACCTTTATATTTTCTTTAAAAACCCTCCCACTCTCTATGTGGATATATCAAAAACAGACGTGTGTGTGGTGGATTTCCCGTATCCCAAAACATTTGAAAAATCAATTATATTTTGAGTACATTGAAGTCTAGTGGCTAAGTAATGAAATCTAAGCCACTCACAGTGTTGGGAGTTTCGTATACTCCTAAATGATCCACGTAGATAAGTCTCTGGAGCATTACCGCACTCGATCGTTCGGAACCCTTATCACACGAAATTCATGTTAGCATTCACAATCAAACTATGAATGCACCTATGAGGTCTAACATGACCTAAAACGATGTTTGGATGTGTTTCGGGGCTTAAAAAATTATTCGACAAGGTTCGGGGTTAAAATCGGACACTTATGTGAAATTATCATTTTACCCTAGGGTAAAATTACCATTTTGCCCCTAGGGCAAAGTTTCACTCCCACGCAGGACTAGAACAAGTCCCGTGTGGGATTTGGTCAAGATGGCCTAAATGGCCATACGAGGTCACTCCCATGTAGGAGTGCCTTGGCTCCCGCATGGGAGGCGTTCCCAAGGCTAGGGAACCGAGCCATTTTCTCCATTTTTGAGCCCCTCGTCCCACAGTTCAGCCCAAAAATCGAGAAAAGCACGTCTCCCACAACACATTTGCCGAAGCTAAAACGAGAATCACAAGCTCAAAATTCCTAAATCTCAAATCTAAACTAAAATTTAACTAAAAAGCTAAACCTAACTTTAAGCTTGGATCTTTCATAGACCGATGCACGGAAATGTGTAAAAATGAAGTAAAATGTAGATTAAGGTGAGTAGGATAACATAGCAAAATCTCACCTTGATTTGACGATCGGTTTGTCTGGATCAGCCAAAAGCCTAAAATTGCTCCGAGATAGCAAAAGAGAAGAGAGGAAGAGAGGGAGAAGAGAGAAAAGAGGGGGAGAGCTTAACTCCCTATATTTATAGGCAAGCCCGACACCAGGTCTACTTGGGCCCCGGGCTAGACTTTGTCCCCTATTTTCAAGCTCTCCTAATCTCGATCCTTGGCCTAATCCACTGACCTCTACACCAATGGATGTCTAATACATTAACGATGGACTTAAGAAAGTCCAATTAGTGCTTCCATGCATGGTTACTTATCTCATCTTCTAACTCTATCTTATCCTAATTTCCACTTCTTTTCTTAGTCAGACACATCTGGACCGATGTATTATAGAGTTAATATGTCGCCTTATACTATTCCGTTTGTACGGAAAAGTTGAACTAGGTCCAGGTGTGTCAGCTCGGTCCACTCACTTTCATCTGAGCATAGAGTTTCTTTCTCATCTATCGCACCCCTCATCGGGTGGTGTCAGTTGATCATCATTCTCGTCTCACATATAAATATAAATATATATATAATATACATACATAAAACATTCATAGTTTCTTAAAATCATCCCACCCACTAAATTTGTGTATCACAGAATAAAAGTGTGTGCGAAGGATTACTTGTATCCCAAAACGTTTATAAAACGTTTTCAAAACGTTTAACCCTAATGGCTGAACAATGAAATCTAAGTCACTCATGGTACTGGAGTGTCATCGCATTTGATTGCCTGGAATCCCTAATACCAGATGGAATGCATTAGAATTCTAATTTGAACTTTTTTAAATGTTTTGAGCCTCAAATATGCTTAAAATTTGTATTTGGAAGTGAGCTAGGGGTTAGGAAAGGTTTCAAGGAAGTTTCAGCTCAAAAAGGGGCTTTTTGGGAAAAATTATGAAAATGCCCCTGGGGAGTCGAGGGGCTGTCATGCGTGACTGACCAGGTCTCATGCCAAACTTGGTGGTATAGCCATTTTGGCCATCCGACTTGACTCCCGTATGGGATTGGGTCACTTCCATATGGGAGATGCTGGAAAAAAATTGAAATTAGTTTTTCTACCATTTTCTGACCCAATTTCTCTTTTGTTTCTCCATGGATCAACCAAAAAATTGAAATGCAGCATTCTAGCAACATGCACAACAAGATTACTGAGGCCAATCTTGAAACCAATGGCTAAAATTGAATAATTTTCTAACCTAACTCTTATCAACATCTAAAAACTAACATCTAACTTTACAAGCTCATAACTTTTGTTCTAGTCATCGATTGATGAAAGGCTATGGGCGTTGGAAATCCTAATGAGTCTACTATAACATACTAAAATCTCACCTCAAAACTCTGGCTGGTTTATGAGATATGCCCAGATCTTTCTGGCAGTTCCTGTGGCTCTTCCGTGCTTTTTTTGCGTTTTACATTCTCCTGTTTTATTTTTGACTTAAAAGGACTAGGGAATTATTTTGGGATGTTTAGATGAGTGTCCAAAGGGTGGTTGAGGTGGAAGAGAATGAGGAGGAAGGAAGAGAAGAAAAGAGAAGAGAAAACAGAGAAAGCGTCGAACCCCTTTTTCTCTTCCAATTCTTCATCTTCTCGAATCTTCTCTCCTCGTCATTCAAGTTCGACACCAATTCACTTCCCTTCACACGCCGGAGTTCTTTTTTGGTCAATCCATGCACTACTTAATGCCTTATCTTCCAACTCCATTTTATCCAATCTTTTCTTTATCACCATCTAACAAAAGCTTAATTTCGGACTTGACACACCTGGCTTCCATGCTTACACGATGTATTTTATTATTCAGATTTGTATGGAAAGGTTCAAATTGGTTCGGTGTGTCACCTACACTTAACTTAGATACATCAAATATTTTAATTGGGTTGTTTTATAGTCGTAAAAAATGCATGGAGTACAATACATTGTGTACCTAGTTAGTGAGTCAGGTTCAACGAAAAGTCATAAAAGTTTGAGTGGAGTAAAATTTAAAACAAGCATAAAACTTCAATATATATGTATGTGTGGGTGTGTGTTAAATATATATATATTAATAATCTTTTAAAACCATTCCCTAAAACACCTTTTATTTATAAAACTAATATTTTGAAATGGGCTGGCAAAAGACATTCTGAGGTGTAGAGCTCGCACATTCGGATCGTCAAGGCTATCTCATCATATCATATACATATATGAGAAAAACCAACTAAGCACATTTATCGTTGTGGGTGTTGAACTCCAAGTGTTTTTGATGAATGCAAAACAACCCAATTAGATGCTTTTAATGAATCTAAGTTAAGCGTGCAAATCCTTGAAAGGTAAAATGTAAAAATGCTAAGTGGTGATGATTCAATCGATTGAGGATCTCTCCCAATCGATTGAATAAGGTTGGACTAAAGCTATAAAGCACAAACCCGAGATATTCAATGGATTGAGCAAAACAGTCAACCGATTAAGCAACAAATGGAAAGAATAAGAAGTTGGAAGTCAGAGATTTTCAACCGATTCATAGCAGAGCTCAACCTATTGAGGAAGAACAAGTGAAGACCAGAAAATCTAAAACTGAAGAAATTGAACCGATCGAGTCTTATGCTCAATCAATTCAACTCCTTGAAGGAAATGGCAACTGAAGAGATTGAACCAATTAAGGAGAAATGTGAATTGATTCAACAGAAGAAACAAGAAGTTCAAAAGACAACATAAGAATGATTGAACCAATTCAGCAATGGCCTCAACTGATTCAATGGCATCAGAACAGTGTAACGGCTAGTTTTTTCAAAGTTGCAAGTTGACCTCTCTCTTCATTAAATGCCCCAACGGACAGAATTAACTCTCTAGCTATTTAAGGGGGTCTTAAATGCTAAAAAAAAAAGAAGTTGAAGAGCATTGAATAGCATCAACTACAGTTTCTTCGTACATTGATTTCTATCTTGTTCCTAACTTTTCATACTTTGTGAGAGAAATTTGAGTGAGCTTAAACTTCTTATACATCTTAGGTCTTTTTTAGAGATTAATTCTTGCACATAATCCTCTATTTTCTTGTATTCTTAGAGGTGAGGGAATCACTCTAAGTGGGTTGCATCAACTAGGAGATCCTAGGTTAATTTGTATTAAAGCTTGGGAAGAACTTTCTTTGTAAAGGCTTTGTGGAAGCTAGAATTCCACTATCCTAGTGAAGAGGAGATTGAAAATCCTGGATTGGGAAGATCAAGGTTGTGGATGTAGGTGAGGAACATCGAGCCACTCTAAATAGAAGTGTTACTTCTTCTTTACTTGCTCTACTTTGCAAAGAACTCATCTAACTATAAAAAACAACCCTAAACACCAACCACCTCGCTACCAAAAGTTCCAACTGAAGTTGTACCATTCAATAAAAAGTCATAAGTGCTATTCACCCCCCTCTACCACTAATCTAAGGGACCAAAAATTGGTGTCATAACCTAATTAGAAGGCTTAACATCTTTGGAAAAGATAAAAAATGGCATCTTCTAGCAATTCTACGGAAGAAGGTCAGTCCATCAATAAACCAACCTCTTTGATGGCACTAACTACCAATATTGGAGCACTAGGATGTCCGTATTTATTATAGCCTGTGATTATGAAACGTGGGATGTTATAGAAGAAGGTCCATTTGTGCCGATGAAGGAGGTAGATGGCATGATAGTGTTAAAGCCAAGAAGAGAATGGAATGAAGCTCAAATTAGGAAGGTGCAAATTAACTACAAGGTGATAAACACTCTACATTGTGGACTCAATGCTACTGAGTTCAATAGAATGTCCACATGTTCAAGTGCCAAAGAAATATGGGAGAAGTTGAAGGTTACTCATGAAGGTACTTCTGAAGTAAATGAGTCCAAAATCACGATTCTCACCCACAACTATGAGGTGTTCAACATGCAACTGGAAGAAAGCATTACAGCAATGTTTGATAGATTCAATGGCATTACAAATCAATTAAAGCATCTTGGAAAGAATATTCCAGAGCATGAGCTTGTGAAGAGGTTACTAAGGAGCTTTCCAAAAGCTTGAAAGCCCAAGGTGACTGCCATTAAAGAAGTAAAAGATCTCAACACCATCTCCTTGGACAACCTTTGTGGCTCTCTTCTTACTTATGAGTAAGAAATGAAGGAAGGTGAAGAAAAAGAGAAAAAGGATGCAAAAGAGAAGAAAAGAAACTTGGCCTTGAGAGTGAGTGCTCTTGAAGAAGAGCTTTATTATGCAAGTAGTGAAGAAGAAGATGCTTGCTAGGAGGTCCAAAAGACTAATGGGACATAGAGGCAAGAGGCAAGGAAGAAGATTCTTTAAGAAGGATCAAGGAACTTCTTGGGGAAAAGAAAAGATTAAGGCCAACAAGGGAGACAAGTTGGTGTGCTTTGAATGAAAGAAGCTCGATCACTTCAAATGGGATTGTCCTCTACTCAAAGAAGGTCAATCTAAGAAATACAAGAAATAAAAGAAAGCAATGGTGCCTACCACACGGTTCGACAGTGATTGCTCCACTTCGGATAGTGATGAAAATGATGAGAAAGCCAACTTTTGTTTGATGGCAAAAGAAATGTGTGATAGTTGGTTATGGCATAAAAGATTAGGGCATGTTGGTCCCTTAGATTAGTGCTAGAGGGGGTGAATAGCACTTATGACTTCTTTTGATATGGTGAAACTTTAATTGGAACTTTTGGTAGAGAGGTGGATGGTGTTTGAGGTTGTTTTGCATGGTTGGATGAGTTCTTTGCAAAGTAAAGCAAGTAAAGACAAAAATAACATTTCTATTCAGAATGGTTCGGCGTTCCTTGCCTACATCAACTACCTTGATCTTCCCAATAAGGATTTTCAATTTCCTCTTCACTAGGACACTGGAATTCTAGCTTCCATAAAGCCTTTACAAAGAAAGCTCTTCCCAAGCTTTAATACAAATCAACCTAGGATCTCCTAGTTGATGCAACCCACTTAGAGTGATTCCCTCACCTCTAAGAATACAAGAAAACAAATAATTGTGTACAATAGTTGTTCTCTAAAAAGACCTAAGATGTACAAGAAATTTAGGCTTACTCAAATTTTTCTCACAAAGTGTGAAAAGTTAGGAACAAGAGAGAAATCAATGTACAAGGAAAGTGTAGTCAATGCTATTCAATGCTCTTCCATTTCTTTTTTCTTTTTAGCATTTAAGACCCTCTTAAATACCTTTAGAGTTAATTCTGTCTGTTGGAGCATTTAATGAAGAGAGAGACCAACTTGCAGCTTTGAAAAAACTAGCTGTTACACTGTTCTGACACTGTTGAATCGGTTGAGTCTTTTGTTTAATCGGTTCAATTTTTCTGATACGGTCTTTTGAACTTCTTGTTTCTTGTTTCCTCAATCGGTTCAGTTTTTTCAGCTGCTGTTTACTTAAGGGTGTTGAATCGATTGAGCATAAGACTCAATCGGTCCAATTTCTTCAGCTTCAGACTTTCTAGTCTTCACTTGTTCTTTCGCAATCGGTTGAGCTCTGCTATGAATTGGTTGAATATCTCTGACTTCCAACTTCTTCTTCTTTCCATTAGTTGCTCAATTGGTTGAGTACCTTGCTCAATCGGTTGAATATCTCGGGTTTGTTCTTTGTAGCCTCAATTCAACCTTGTTCAATCGATTGAATCCTTGACACTTAGAACTTTTATTTTTTCCTTCTAAGGATCTACACACTTAACTTAGATTCATTAAAAGCATCTAATTGGGTTGTTTTGCATTCATCAAAAACACTTGGTGTTCGACAATCTCCCTTTTTTGATGATGACAAAACATCCCTTTAAACAAATTTTAAAGAGATTAATCTAAGTTAAAACATAAAGGTGCAACTGCTAAGACTTGAGCACAAGCTCCTCCTGAATATATGTTCTCTTCACCCTACACTTTGTTCATACATATACCTATACATGCATTTCAAAGGATAGATACTTTTATCTAGATGTAAACATCACAGAAATAAAACTTGAACAAGTCATCAAGTATATATATCTTAAAGTAATTTGTAATTCAAAGTACAAAAAAATATAAAAGATCTAAGATTGATTCATCAATTAAGTAAATTAAAATAAAAACATTGTTTTGAAACATAATTAAGCTCCCCCTAGGTTTGTGGTTTGTACAATCTATTTCTCCCCCGTATTGACATCGTCAAAAAGCATCAAGGATTAGATTTTAGTCTCCTTTGTCTTTTCTTTTGATATTAAAGGGTATGAAAGAAGGCTTTGAGTTGAGGTTCAGGTGAGGAGGGAGTAGATGGGATAGGCTCGACTGGGATGGGCTCGAATGGTGCCATAAAGGTGGAGATGACTGTCTCTACGGTCTGAGTGGCTGCTGCCATCTCTTCTTCTGCCACTTGCTCTTCTTCTTGCTCAGGCTCTTGCTGGGGCACATTTTCTTGATCAGTCTCTTGCTCTTACCCTTGCTGTTCAAAGTCAGCCCCTTGCTCATCCCTATGATCCAAGTCATCAATATCAAAGTATTGATCCCCTGACTATTTACTAATCTCCTCCACTTTTTTGTCCAAAGCATCTAACCTAGTTAAAACTACTTGCTTGAACTCCCGAATTTCTTCTCCCAAAGATGTCTCCATTTTCAACACAGTGTCCAATATCAACCCAATCTGATCATCTTAAGGTGCAGTTTAAGGTTGTTCTTAGACTTCTTCTGGGGCTTGCTATTGTGTTGCCTCTTCTTCTTGTTGTGGTTCATTTTTCGACTCTTTAGCACTGTTTTGGTTGTCTTCATAATTTCCTTGATCCAAATGTTACCATCCAAAACTTAATACATTTCTAAAGACTAGAGGAGTTAAAAGGAAGATGAGTACTCACTTTGAGGTCATTTTGGTACCTCGAGCCCAAATGCCTTTCTTTCTCAGAAATTTGGTGATGATGCTGCCAAAAGCCAACTTCGATCTCTTACTCCAAGCTATTTCTTTCATTCTCTCAATTAAGAACCGAGCAGTGTTGACCTCTCCATCATGCATAGCAGAAAACATCAACCAGACATCTTCTTGAGTTGCAGTGCTAAATCTCCCTGACCTCCCATAGAGGGTGGTGCTAATGAAAACATGCAATAGTCTAAGCTCCAAAGTTTTGATCTTCAAAACTGAGTTCTTGAGACCAAAACTTTCGTCTAAGCCAGTAATTTCCTTCTAAGGTAACCCACAAGTAAACTCAGATGGCCTAGAATATGCTCTTTTCTCAAACTCTGTTTTCAATAAGCTACATAGGTCCTTAGGAGTAATTAGAATCTCCTTACCACAAATAAAGGCATGAATGCCTTCAGTGTTGATTTCCACATTTTCTCCTAACTCGTCTTGATTCTTATGAATACTTGAGTAAAATTCTCTAACCATTAGCTCACTATATTCTCTATCCTGAAAATTACTCAAGCTAAACCATTTGGCATCCACAAATAGTTTCCTAAGGCTATCATGAAAAGCATAGTTTTCAAATTCCTTCCAATCAATCTCCTTACCACAAATAATCTTTTTAGAGGACATAATCTCGTCATATCTCTTTTTATGAATGGAGTTTCTAAAATATCTAATAAGATTACCTCCCTTTTCTATTTGAACTCCGCCACTCAAAAGATTCCCACTAGCAATTCCCTTCCTTTTGCTCAACTTCTTGCCCATGTGGCTGTACCTTTTTGCTTGGACCTTCTCCTTGTTGTGGAATTTGTCTATTGGGTTCCATTTGGGGTTTTTAGGTTTTAGGAATTAGGGATTTTCGATTTTTGGAGTGTAAGGGTGTTGATTTTACATTTAAAGGATGAATTCGGGGTTGGGTATTGTAAATGATAGAGTTTCTTGATGAGTTTTTGTGAGAGAAACTAAAACATTTTGAATTTGAATCGATTCAAAACGTTTTTGAAAGTGTGAGAACCGTCGGGTTATATATAGGCTAGACGTGTTCAATCGATTGAGCAAGTTATGAATTTTACTTCCAGACCTTGTTCAATTGATTCAGTCGAAGAATGAATCGATTGAATCTTTTTGTTTGAGATTTTCTTTTTGAAATCTTTAAAAAGTGAATCGATTGAAAGCTTTGTGAATTGATTGGATTTGAAGTTCAATTTTTAGAAAGTCTTTTACCCAGAAATGTTGAATCGGTTCACTGTAAAAGTGAATCGATTGAATTTGAAAAGCAATTTTGAAAACCTTTTCCATAGAATTATTGAATCGGTTCACCATAGAGGTGAATCGATTTAGTTTAAGGAACTTGAAATTAGCCTTTTTCAAAACTTATGAAAAACCGATTAAGCTAAATGCTCAATCTATTAAATACAATGAAGAATCACTTTTAAGCATGGAACTTGAAATTTTCAACCACGTGAAATATATATATTGACAAGATCAAGTTTTATGTAATCAAGGTACATATATCAACAAATCAATAGCAAATCAAACATGCATTTGCAAACAATTAATCACAATTTGAGTTCATGCATCTTTGTCATACCAAGTTTTCTTCTAATTTTGCAAAATTGATCCTCACTCAAGGGTCTTGTGAAAATATCAGCTAATTGGTGCAAGGTGTCCACAAATTCTACTTTAATATCTCTTTTCAGCACATGATCTCCAATAAAGTGGTGTCTAATCTTAATATGCTTAGTCCTAGAATGTTGAACTGGATTTTTGGAGATATTTATGGCACTTGTATTGTCACATAAAATGGGAACTTGTTCTATTTTCATGCCATAGTCACTAAGTTGTTGCCTAATCCATAAAATCTGAGCACATCAACTACCTAAGAATATATATTTAGCTTCAGCAATAGAGAGTACTACAGAGTTTTATTTTTTGCTAGACTAAGACACAAGCATATTTCCTAGAAATTGACAAGTACCACTGGTGATTTTCCTAACTACTTTACTACCAGCAAAATTAGAATTAGAACAGCCTAAGAGATCAAAAGAACTACCTCTGGGATACATACACCTAAGTTTTGAGTATTCAAAAGGTAACTAAAAATTCTCTTAACAGCAGTCAAATGTGATTCCTTAGGACATGCTTGAAATCTAGCACATAGACATAACTTAACATGATATCAGGTCTACTAGCAGTCAAGTAAAAAAGTGATCCAATCACACCTCTATAGAGCTTTTAATCCACCTCTTTACCTTTCTCATCTTTGTCTAGTTTTGTTAAGGGGCTCATGGGGGTTCAAATTCCTTTCATGTCCATCATCCCAAACCTCTTTAACATATCCATAATGTACTTGGCTCGATTAATGAAGATGCCATCCTTACTTTGCTTTATTTGTAGACCGAGGAAGAAATTCAATTCTCCCATCATACTCATTTCAAATTCTCCTTCCATTTTTTTAGCAAAACATTCACACAATTTTTCATTAGTAGCACCAAATATAATGTCATCAACATATATTTGTACAATGAGAATATCATTTTTATTATTTTTAGTAAAAAGAGTGGTATCTACACTAACTTCTTTAAAATTCTTTTCAATCACAAAATTTGAAAGTCTTTCATACCAAGCTCTAGGAGCTTGTTTTAGCCCATACAAAGCCTTTTCCAGTTTATACACATGATTGGGCTTGTCATGAATTTCAAAACCAATAGGTTGATCTACATAGACCTCTTCTTAAATAAAACCATTTAAAAAGGCACTTTTCACATCCATTTGAAAAAGTTTGAAATTCATGTAACATGCATATGCAAGTAATAACCTAATAGCCTCTAATCTAGCTATAGGAGTAAAGGTTTCATCGAAATCAATGCCTTCCTCTTGATTGTACCCCTTGGCAACAACTCTTGCCTTGTTTCTTACCACATTACCAAACTTATCCATTTTGTTTTTGAAAACCCATTTAGTACCAATAATAGGATGGTTAGTTGGCCTAGGAACCAAGGTCCAAACCTTGGTCCTTTCAAATTGGCCTAGTTCCTCTTGCATGGCAATCATCCAACTTTCCTCTTTCTCCGCTTCTTTAAAGGTTTTAGGCTCCACTTGTGAGATTAAAGCCACATGCTCACTAGTCTCCATGAGTTGTCTTCTTGTTTTCACCTTTTTGGAGGGATCATCAAGTATTTGCTCCTTTGGATGACTCTTGGCATACTTCCATGCTTTAGGTAGATCATCATGAAGTCCTTCTCTTCTTTGTAGATTTTCAAGAGGTGGTTCAACTTCACTTCTCTCCAAGGTAGCAGATTCATTTGGTGGCTTCTCATGAATCTTGATTTTCTCCATTCTTGATTCTAGTTCACCTGCATCATCATCGTCAACATGCACTACCTTTCTCAGTGCATTGTTAGATTCATCAAAAACTACATGAATAGACTCTTCTACAACTGGTGTTCTCCTATTGAAGACTCTATATGCTTTATAGTTCAATCAATAACCAAGAAAAATAGCTTCATCTCTTTTAGCATCAAATTTGCCCATAGGGTGTTTTCCATTATTTAAAACAAAGCATTTGCAATCAAAGCTCCTTAAATATGAAATGTTTGGTTTCCTCCCTTTGTAAAGTTCATATGGAGTTTTTGAAATCTTTGACCTAATGGAAACCCTATTAAGAATGTAACAAGCAGTATTTGTGGCTTCAGCCCAAAAATGTTTTGGCGAGTTGTTTTCACAAATCATTGTTCTTGCCATTTCTTTCAAAGTCCTATTTTTTCTTTCAACAACTCCATCTTGTTGGGGAGTTCTTGGAGCAGAAAAGTTATGTTGAAAACCATTTTCGTTGCAAAACTCTTCAAAATCTTTGTTTTCAAATTCACCACCATGACCACTTCTAATGCTAACAATGCTAAGCTATTTTTCTTTTTGAACTCTTTTACAATGCCTCATGAACACATGCAATGCTTCATCTTTAGAGGATAAGAAGTATACTCAAGTAAACCTAGAATAGTCATCAACAATAACAAAGCCATAGGATTTTCCTCCCAAGCTAGTCACATTTATTGGACCAAATAAATCCATGTGTAATAGTTTTGGTAGTCTAGAAGTGGAAATATCTTGCTTTGACTTAAAAGAGCTTTTAGTTTGTTTTCCCAATTGGCATGCTTCACAAATATGCTCATTTTTTAAATCAAGTTTTGGAAGTCCAATGACCAAGTCTTGTCTCAAGAGTTTGGAAATGGTGTTCATACTTGCATGCCCTAACCTTCTATATGCCATAACCAACTATCACACATTTCTTTTGCCATAAAGCAAGCTTTATTTATGCAAACAGCAAGATCATCAAGATAGATTACATAAATGTTTTCAAAATGTTTTCCAACAAAAATGACCTTGTTAGTATTAATGTCAATTACATAGCATACTCTAAATCCGCTATCACACAATTGACTAATGCTCAATAAATTATGCTTAAGACCCTTAACAAATAAAACATGCTTGATATAGCTAGTAGATGTGTTACCTATGGTTCCAATTCCTTGAATGATACGTTTAGAGTTGTCACCAAAAGAAACACTACCTTTCTTTCTTCTATCAAGCTCTTGAAATAATGCTTTATTTCTAGTCATGTGCTTTGAGCAACCACTATCAAGAATCCATGGTTGCCTCTCCTTTGGTTGAGCCTTCAAACAATTTTCCTTAAGCTCATGCTCAACCTACAAAACAATGTTTCTGACACACCCGGACCTAGCACGACCTTTTCGTACGAACGAAATAGTACAAGATGAAGCGATAATTAAATAATAAGTCGGTCCGGCTGTGTCAAGTTTGAAGAGAAGTTAAGCTTAAGACAAGACGTAGTTGGAAGATAAGATTGGTGACCATGCATGGAATCTCCTAGTGGACTCCTTGAGGTCCATAGCCAATGGATTGGAGGTCCATTGGTGAATTGGTCGGTGGATCGGGCCAATAATCAAAGTTTTGAGAGATTTTAAGAGAAGAGAAAGTTTGGCCCGGGGCCCGAGTTGACCCGGTGCCGGGCTCCCCTATAAATAGGGGGGAAATGAGCTCTCCCCCTCATTTTCTCTCTTTTCTCTCTTTTCTCTCTTCTCTCCTTTCTCTTTTCTCTCAACTGCTCCCGGGGAGCAATTTTGGACTTTTGGCCGATCCAGAAAAACCGACCGCCAGTTCAAGGCAAGATCTTGGTGAGTTTTTCTTAACTCCTTGAACTACATTCCATTAAGTTTTCGCGCTTATCCATGCACTGGTCTAGGAGAGATCCAAACTCAAAGTTAGTTTCAACTTTTTGTTAGCTTTTAAGTTTAGATTTGAGATTTAGGGACTTTGAGCTTGTAATTCTCGTTTCTGCTCCGGTAAACGTGTCGTGGGAGGTGTGAGGAACCTCCATCTCGAATTTCACGCGAAAAGGTGGACCGAGGGGCTTGGGATCCGAGGAAATGCTCGGATCCCGAGAAGCGCCGAGCGGCTCCCGCCACGCGGGAGGGCCTTCCTGGCCCAGAATCTGGGCCGGGCTGGGCCCGAGTGTGGGGCCCACGGGTCCCCAGGGGCATTTTCGTAATCTTTCACCAAGTGTCCAATTTTTACCCCGGAACCTCCCGGACACTTTTCCAAGCGCCGAATCACTTCCAAACATCGTCTTAGGTCATATTAGAGCCTCATAGGTGCATTCATAAATTTAATTATGAATGCTAATGTAAATTTCCGTGTACTAGGGCTCCGGTTGGATCGAGTGCGGCGATGCTCCGGAGGTTGAGCTATATGGAGCGCTTGGGAGTATACGATTCTCCCACTACTGTGAGTGGCTTAGACTTCTCTGTTTAGCCACCGGGAAAGGGGATTTAGAAAATGATTTTTAAAACATAGATATTTTTCAAAAAGATTTTGGGAGATGGGAAATCCACATACACACACTTGTTTGTGATATACCCACACAGTGAGTGGGGTGTTTTAAAAGGAGTATAAAACTTACGTGTGTGTGATTTATATATTAAATATAAATGTTTTATACGTATATATATAATTTTTGAAATATTATTATTATTGTTATTGAGGGTACGATACCCTTGGGAGATGAGTGTTTGAGAGGGTTCCTCGGAGCTCCAATTTGCGGGAGCGTGGACCGAGTTTGAGAGCATGCATGATACTCAGCCGTGGACCGCCTATCGAGGGGCACGGTGAGTCGAGCCTGGTTGGGAAAGGCGCGTAGGGAAACTCGCCAGAGCTCCAGTTCGCTGTGTTCCACCACAGCGAGGCACCACCGAGGGAAAGGGCTAGAGAGTTAGAAAAGAGAAAAAATATATATTATTATGAGAAAAGTGATAGCCCTCGGTGCAGTGACGCATAAGACGACCGGTGGGTCGCACCTCCAGTATGATAGAGATGCCAGCCCATTTTATATATGTATATATATATTTATTTATAGTGATTTTAAAGGAGGGTTCTTAGCAAGAGAACCAGAAAAGAATTTTAAAAGAAAAATATTTGTTTTATTATTATTTTATTTTATTTTATTTTATTTCATTTTGGATTTCCCATATCCGCTCTAACCCAGGTGGAGATTCTTAGAATCTCTGTCACTCACCTGTATCCAATGTGGATGGATGCAGATCCGCGATCGGAGTCAGCGAAAGAAAAGAGGCTCGCTAGGAGGCGTCGGTGGCTTAGGCTTAGAAGTTTCTGCTGTGTAGGTATTCTCTCAATTAGTCCACTAGCACTACTTTTAAAATTATTATTTTATTAAACATTTTCTAAATAAAATTTTAGTTTTATTTGACAGCGATGATGCCCATTTATGCCTTGCGGTGCCTCAGGTGCGTGACTGGCTAGCACGTACTTCGAGGCAACGCTGCGGTTGCCACGTGGCCGGCCCGGGGCAGGTCGGGGCGTGACAGTTTTAGTTTTTGTTTTTAGGTACCCATACTTTAATGGGATCTTGGGGGTTAGACAGCACATGAGAGCCTTTAGGTACCCAAACCAACTTGGTTTTGAGGAAGGACTTCTCATTCATATAACAATTTATGGATATGTCTCATTTCTTTCCATAAGCATAATAGTGAACATTAGAAGCATGCTTTTTCTTCCTAATAGATGCATTCTTCTTGCTAGATTCACATGCAATATGTTCATTTTCTTTTTCCTTCTCATATTTTTCTTTTAAACTAGATACCATGATTATCCAATCATCAATGGTCTTTTGCAAGCTTGAGTTTTTAGCCTCATAATCATGCTTCATAGCATCATGGTCATTCTTAGCATGCTCTAACTCAATTTGCAATAGATTTCTATGTTCAAACACATCATGGAAATCAAGTTTAATCTTTTCAAGTTCATTATTTAATGAGTTTGCTTTTCTTTTCATTGTTTATACTTAGTAGCAAGTTTTTCAAACTCATTTTAAAGACTTTCATAATCATCATGAATATCATCATCATCATCATTAAGCTTATCATCATGATTATCAATGTTATTAATTAAATAGACACTAGGTCGTTTAGAGATTACCTCAATGGTGTCTTCTTTAGCCATCAAGCAAAGGTTAGCTTTCTCATCACTTTCATTACTATCCGAAGTGGAGCAATCACTGTCGAACCATGTGGCAGCTACCATTGTTTTGTTTTGTTTCTTGTATTTCTTGGATTGATATTCCTTGAGTAGAGGGCAATCCGCTTTGAAGTGGCCAGGCTTCTTGCATTCAAAGCACACCAACTTGTCGCCCTTATTGGCCTCAATCTTTTCTTTTCTCCAAGAAATTCCTTGATCTTTCTGAAAGAATCTTCTTCCTTGTCTCTTGCCTCTATGTGCCATTAGTCTTTTGAACCTTCTAGCAAGTATAGGAAGTTCTTCATCTTCTTCTTCACTACTTGCACAGTCAAGCTCTTCTTCAAGAGCACTCATTCTCAATGCCAAGTTTCTTTTCTTTTCTTTGGCATCCTTTTTCACTTCTTCTTCATCTTCCTTCATCTCTTGCTCATAAATGAGAAGAGAACCACAAAGGTTGTCCAAGGAAATGGTGTTGAGATCCTTTGCTTCTCTAATGGCGGTCACCTTTGGCTTCCAAGCTTTTGGCAAGCTCCTTAGTAACCTTTTAACAAGTTCATGCTTCGGAATCTCCTTTCCAAGATGCTTTAATTGATTTGCAATGTCATTGAATCTATCAAATATTGTTGTGATGCTTTCTTCTGATTGCATCTTGAACTCCTCATAGTTATGGGTGAGAAGTGTAATTTTGGAGTCTTTCACTTGAGAGGTGTCCTCATGAGTGACTTTCAACTTCTCCCATATTTCTTTGGCACTTGAACAAGTGGACACTCTATGGAATTCAACAGCATTAAGTCCACAATGTAGTGTGTTGATTACCTTGATTTGCACCTTCTTAATTTCAGCTTCATTCCATTCTTTTCTTGGCTTTAGCACTTTCATACCATCTACCTCCTTCATTGGCACATATGGACCATATTCTATAACATCTCACATTTCATAATCATTAGCTCTAATGAATATGGACATCCTAATGCTCTAATATTGGTAATTAGTGCCATCAAAGAGTGGTGGTCTATTGGTGGATTGACCTTATATTGTAGAATTGCTTGTAGACACCATTTTTGATATTTCCCAAGGATGTTAAGCCTTCTAACTGGGTTAGGCTCTGATACCAATTGTTGGTCCCTTAGATTAGTGCTAAAGGTGGTGAATAGCACTTATGACTTCTTTTGATATGGTGCAACTTCAATTGGAACTTTTGGTAGAGAGGTGGTTAGTGTTTAGGGTTGTTTTGAATGGTTGGATGAGTTTTTTGTAAAGTAAAGCAAGTAAAGAAGAAATAACACTTTTATTTAGAGTGGTTCAGTGTTCCTCACCTACATCCATTACCTTGATATTCCCAATGAAGGATTTTCAATATCATCTTTACTAGGACAGTGGAATTCTAGCTTCCATAAAGCCTTTACAAAAAAAGCTCTTCCCAAGCTTTAATACAAATCAACCTAAGATCTCATAGTTGATGCAACCCACTTAGAGTGATTCCCTTACCTCTAAGAATATAGGAAAACAGATAATTGTGTACAAGAATTGATCTCTAAAAAGACTTAAGATGTACAAGAAATTTAGGCTCACTCAAATTTCTCTCACAAAACCTGAAAAGTTAGGAACAAGAAAGAAATCAATGTACAAGGAAAGTGTAGTAAATGTTATTCAATGCTCTTCAATTTCTTATTTTTCTTCAGCATTTAAGACCCTTTTAAATACCTTGAAAGTTGATTCTGTCTGTTAGAGCATTTAATAAAGAGAGAGACCAGCTTGCAGCTTTGAAAAAACTAGCCGTTACACTATTCTGACACTGTTGAATCGATTCAATCTTTCTGATACTGTCTTTTAAACTTTTTGTTTCTTCAGGTGAATCGATTCATACTCCCCCTCAATCGGTTTAGTTTCTTCAGCTGCCATTTACTTAAGGGTGTTGAATCAATTGAGCTTAAGACTCAATTGGTTCAATTTCCTCAACTTCAGGCTATCTAGTCTTCACTTGTTCTTCCTCAATCGGTTAAGCTCTACTGTGAATCGGTTGAATACCTCTAACTTCCAACTTCTTCTTCTTTCCATTAGTTACTCAATCGATTGACTGCTTGCTCAATCGGTTGAATATCTCGGGTTTGTGATTTGTAGCCTCAATTCAACCTTGTTCAATCAATTGGAACAGAACCTTAATCGATTAAATCCTTGACACTTAGCATTTTTATTTTTGCCTTTGAAGGATCTGCACGCTTAGATTCATTAAAAGCATTTAATTGTGTTGTTTTGTATTCGTAAAAAACACTTGGAGTTCAACAGGGCATGCAAGTATGAACACCATTTCCAAAATTTTGAGAATAGACTTGGTCATTGGACTTCCAAAACTTGATTTCAAAAGTGACCATATTTGTGAAGCATGTCAATTTGGAAAATAGAAGCTCTTTTAAGTCAAAGCAGGAGATTTCCACTTCTAGACCACTGGAACTATTACACATGGATTTGTTTGGACCAATAAATGTGACTAAATTAAGAGGAAAATCCTATGGCTTTGTTATTATTGATGACTATTCTAGGTTTACTTGGATATATTTCTTATCCTCTAAAGATGAAGCATTTCATGTGTTCATGAAGCATTGTAAAAGAGTTCAAAAGGAAAAAGAGCTTAACATTGTTAGCATTAAGAGTGATCATGGTGGTGAATTTGAAAACAAAGATTTTGAAGAGTTTTGCAATGAAAATGGTTTTCAACAAAGCTTTTCTACTCCAAGAACTCCCCAACAAAATGGAGTAGTTGAAAGGAAAAACATGACTTTGAAAGAAATGGCAAGAACCATGATTTGTGAAAACAACTTGCCAAAGTATTTTTGGGTGAAAGCCACAAACACTGCTTGTTACATTCTCAACAGAGTTTCCATTAGGCCAAAGATTTCAAAAACTCCATATGAACTTTACAAAGGGAGGAAACCAAACATTTCATATTTAAGGAGCTTTGGTTGCAAATGCTTTGTTTTAAATGATGGAAAACACCCTGTGGGCAAATTTGATGCTAAAAGTGATGAAGCTATTTTTCTTGGATATTCCTTGAACTCTAAAGCATATAGAGTCTTCAATAGGAGAACACTAGCTATAGAAGAGTCCATTCATGTGGTTTTTGATGAATCAAACAATGCACCAAGAAAGGTAGTGCAAGTTGACGACGATGATGTAGGTGAACTAGACTCGAGAATGGAGAAAATGAAGATGCATGAGGAGCCACCAAATTAATTTGCCAAGGAGAGGAGTGAAGTTGAACCACCTCTTGAAAATCTACAAAGAAGAGAAAAACCTCATGAAGATATACCTAAAGCATGGAAGTATGCCAAGAGTCATCCGATGGAGCAAATACTTGGTGATCCCTTCGAAAAGGTGAAACCAAGAAGACAACTCATGGAGACTTGTGAGCATGTGGCTTTCATCTCACAAGTAGAGCCTACAACCTTTGAAGAAGCAGAAAAAGAGGAAAGTTGGATGATTGCCATACAAGAGGAACTAGGCCAATCTGAAAGGAGCAAGGTTTGGACCTTGGTTCCTAGGCCAACTAACCATCCAATTATTGGTAACAAATGGGTATTCAGAAATAAGATGGATGAGTTAGGCAATGTGGTAAGAAACAAGGCAAGACTTGTTGCAAAGGGGTCCAATCAAGAGGAAGGTATTGATTTCGATGAAACTTTTTCTCCTGTAGCTAGATTAGAGGCTATTAGGTTATTGCTTGCATATGCATGTTACATGAATTTCAAACTTTTTCAAATGGATATAAAAGGTGCTTTTTTAAATGGTTTTATTCAAGAAGATGTCTATGTAGATCAACCTCTTGGTTTTGAAATTCATGATAAGCCCACTCATATGTGTAAACTACAAAATGCTTTGTATGGGCTAAAATTGGCCCCTAGAGTTTAGTATGAAAGACTTTCAAAATTTTTTATTAAATAGCATTTTAAAAGAGGTAGTGTAGATACCACTCTTTTCACTAAAAGTAGTAAAAATGATCTTCCCATTGTACAAATATATGTTGATGACATTATATTTAGTGCTACTAATGAAAAATTGTGTGAGTGTTTTGCTAAAGAAATGTAAGGAGAACTTGAAATGAGCATGATGGGAGAGTTGAACTTTTTCCTCAGTCTACAAATAAAGCAAAGTGAGCATGGCATCTTCATTAACCAAGCCAAGTACACCAAGGATATGTTAAAGAGGTTTAGGACGATGGACATGAAGGGAATTGGAACTCCCATGAGCCCCTCAACAAAACTAGACAAAAATGAGAAAGGCAAAGAGGTGGATCAAAAGCTCTATAGAGGTATGATCGAATCACTTCTTTACTTGACTGCTAGTAGACCTAATATCATGCTAAATGTATGCCTATGTGCTAGATTTCAAGTATGTCCTAAGGAATCATATTTGACTGCTGTTAAGAGAATCTTTTGATACCTTTTGAATACTCAAAACTTAGGTCTATGGTATCCTAGAGGGAGTTCTTTTGTTCTCTTAGGCTATTGTAATTATGATTTAGCTGGTAGTAAAGTTGATAGGAAAAGCACCACTGGTACTTGTCAGTTTCTAGGAAATATGCTTATGTCTTGGTCTAGTAAGAAACAAAACTCTATAGCACTCTCTACTGCTGAAGCTGAATATATATCTTTAGGTAGTTGTTGTGCTCAAATTTTATGGATTAGGCAACAACTTAGTGACTATGGCATAGTGAAGAAGTTAACACTACTCGATTCTTGATTGAGAGAATGAAAGAAATAGCTTGGAGCAAGAGATCGAAGCTAGCTTTTGGAAACATCATCACCAAATTACTAAGGAATAAAGGAATTTGGGGTCAGAGGTACCAGAACGACTTGAAAGTGTGCACTCATCTCCCTTTCAACTCCTCCAATCTTCAAAAAATGCATTATGTCATTGATGGTAACAATTGGATCAAGCAAATTGTGAAGACAACCAAAACAGTGCTAAGAGAGTAGGAAAATGAACCACAACAAGAAGAAGAGGCAAATCAAGAGGAAGCCTAAGAAGAAGTCCAAGAACAAACCCAAGCTGCGCCGCAAGATGATCGGATTGGTTTGATATTGGATGCTATGTTGAGAATGGAAACCTCTTTGGGTGAAGAGATTAGGGAGTTCAAGCAACTAGTCCTAACTAGGTTAGATGCTTTGGACACAAAGGTGGTAGAGATCAGCAAATAGAGAGATGTTCACTTTTGGATATTGGTGACTTGGGACATGGTTATGAGGATGGAGCTACCTCGGGGCAACAGGCACAAGAACAAGAGATTCCAGGCGAGCCAGTGGCAGAAGAGGAGTTGGCAGTAGCTACTTAGACTGTGGAGACCATCATTTCTACCCTTACCACCCCATTCGCACCTACCCTAAAAACCCCCACTCCCACTCTTCAATACCAAAGAAAACAAAAATGATGAGCTTTTTACTTGTTTCACTTTTTGATGATGTCAAAAAAGGGGAGAAATAGATTGTACAAACTTAAGGAGAGCTTAATTATGTTTTAAAACAATGTTTTACTTTGATTTACTTATTTGATGAATCAACTTTGGATATTTTACATTTTTGGAATCTTGAATTGCACACTACTTGGAGTTATATATATTAGATAACTTGTTCAGGTTTTACTTTATGATTTTGTTGTTTACATGTAGATGAAATTGTTTTACCTTTGAATTGCATGCATAGGTATATGAATATACAAAGTGCAGGGTAAAGAGAGTATATATATTCAGGGGGAGCTTTTACTCAAATCTTAGCATTTGCACATTTATGTTTTAACTTAGATTAATCTCTTTAAGTTTGTTTAAAAGGATGTTTTGTCATCATCAAAAAGGGGGAGATTGTTGAACTCCAAGTGTTTTTGATGAATACAAAACTACCCAATTAGATGCTTTTAATGAATCTAAGTTAAGTGTGCAGTTCCTTGAAAGGCAAAATGTAAAAATACTAAGTGCTGCAAGTTGACCTCTCTCTTCATTAAATGCCCCAACGGACAGAATTAACTCTCTAGCTATTTAAGGGGGTCTTAAATATTGAAGAAAAACAAGAAATTAAATAGCATTTAATAGCATTAACTACACTTTCTTTGTACATTGATTTCTCTCTTGATCCTAACCTTTCACACTTTGTGAAAGAAATTTGAGTGAGTTAAACTTCTTCTACATCTTAGGTCTTATTAGAGATCAATTCTTGTACACAATTCTCTATTTTCTTGTATTCTTAGAGGTAAGGGAATCACTCTAAGTGGGTTGCATGAACTAAGAGATCCTAGGTTGATTTGTATTAAAGCTTCGGAAGAGCTTTCTATGTAAAGGCTTTGTGGAAGCTAGAATTCCACTGTCCTAGTGAATAGGAGATTGAAAATACTTGATTGGGAAGATCAAGGTAGTGGATGTAGGTGAGGAACACCAAACCACTTTAAATAGAAGTGTTATGTCTTCTTTAATCGCTTTACTCTGCAAAGAACTCATCCAACTATCCAAAACAACCAAAACACCAACCACCTCACTACCAAAAGTTCCAATTGAAGTTGCACCATTGAAGAAGAAGTCATAAGTGCTATTCAACCCCCCCCCCCCCACCCCCACCTCCTCTAGCACTAATCTAAGGGACCAACAGTGGGTGGACACAGTTACTAAACCTTAGTAAGTTATCCTATGTGCCTCTCACTCCAAGGTTAACCATGCTCACTGCGGCCTTTTGCTAGGTGGCTTATAGCTACCTAGTATGTTAGCACACTTTTTCTCGGTCCACTCACACCCAAAGAGCACTGACAAAAATCCCCGTGGGACCACATATCATAATACACACACACACACACATAAAACAATAACTTTAAATCATCCCACCCTATTATATCCATGTGGCATAAATCATAGTGTGTGTAAAGGACTACCTAAATTCCAAAACACATAAAACAATTATAAAAAATCTAATATGCCAAATGATAAAAACTCTTAGCCCTAAATGGCTAAACATTGAAACTAAGCTACTTACAATACTGGGAAGTTTGTATACTCCTAAGAACTCCACAAAAATTGGTCACTGGAGCGTCATCGTACTTGACCGATCCAAAACCTAATTATATGGAAAAACTCGTTAGAACTCAAATTTGAATCTAAGAATGCATGTACGAGAAGAAAATATGATAGTGAAAAGAAGGCACCAATTTGAGTTAGTAGATTACAGAGAAAAAAATTCCAATACATTGTTGGTGAAGATTTTAAACTTTGCTATTGATGAATTAGCTAAATGCTTAAACATAATGTCCCTGTTAGAATATAACTAGAATTATTGATAAATTTATAGAAGAATAAATAGACATGTAATTATTAAATATTTAATTTCGTTTAGAAAATATATTAAATATTTCCTAGGGGTGAGTCTAAAGGTGGTTTACGATGGTTGTTTGGATGGTTAAGGTGGAGGAGAAGAAAGGAGGAAGAAAAGAGAAGAAAAGAGAGGGAGAAGAGAGAATGAGGGGGAAGGCTCGGCCTCCCCTTATTTATAACATAGGTTCAATGCTAGACCTGCTCAGGTCCCACACCAGACCTCTCTTTTTTTTTCACTTCTTCTTTGATTCTTCTCACTTGGCTTGATTCTTTGGTCTTTCATGCAGTTGGACCCCACAATCATCGATTATGGACTTAAAGGAAGTATGGGTTGTGCTATTTAAATTCCTCTGCATTGGCAATTATCTCATCTTCCAACTCCATCTAGTTATATCTTCAATATCTTCTTTTGTTGTCTACACCAAGGTTTAATTTTATTATTAGACAAATATATTTCGCACCAATTCACTGTCTTCTGCTATTCTGATTGTACAAAAATGTACGAAAAATATCTGAGTGTGTCATTGATGGTGTAAAACCAACACAAATATTAAAAGTAAAGAAATCACACATTATAATTTCTTTGAATGGAAGAAAATAAACTATAAATTTCAATTTGAAGGAATATTAAAAAAAAGAAATTCAACCTTTTTTTTTTTGAAAAGATTCAACCTTTATATATATATGTATATATATATACATATACATATATTTATATACATACATATACATATACATATATTTATATGTATATATACAAATACATATATTTATATATGTATATATATATTTATATATAAATATATATATTTACATATATAAATATATATATATGTATATATTGCATTACACCAATGACGACTTTAGTTGAACCATACACTAATCATGGAAAATGTTGAGTTATTAATACCGTTGAGACATATCTATCTCATCATTATATAATCCTTTATCCTATATTTTTTAAAAGTAATGCTACATGACCCATCTATTTTTGTCCTACTAGATTAAGCCAAAAGATAAATCACTTGGGGCTAATTACGGTAGCCCAAAGTCTAAATGGACTAAGAGCTTAATCCAAATCTTATTAGGTTAAAAGAGTTTTAACATAAATATAAAAGGAGTGTGAGACACGCATAAGGTTTAGACTTTTGCAAAAAAAACACAAAAATTCTTTCTGTTCGTTTGCTAGCACAAAAAGATAGAGAGAAAACTCCATCCCTATTCTTCATGAGACGAAGACTGATTGATACTTGATCTTGTGGATACCGTTGAGGTGAGGTCCTGAGGAGGTTTCACTGTAGCTTGTTTTGATCCAGCTTCAATTTCTGATTTCGTCGCACATGTAAGGTAATATTTCTATCACTGATTAGGATCATCTTCACATGGATCCCGGTGGGAACTGAAATTGTATCATTCCGTAGCATTTGTATGTTCTTAGATTCCCTTCATTGGTATCAAGAGCGACTTGCGAATCCCCAATCAGATTGTTTGTATCACATAGTCTCTGGTTACGTTTTCAGTTAATTAGCATGATATGCCTTTACGGGATTTGTATATTTATTCAAAATAGTATATGATAATGATTTCGATCTATACTATTAATGTGTTTAACGTGTATGACACGTTAGATTTGACAAAATTGAATTAGATTCAAATATTGACTTAAGAGATTGCATTCGGCTATGCCTAAGAGTTAGGTAGACGCAAAATTGAAGTTGTACAAGGTTTCGAATTTTCATCCCGAAACAATTTGTGGCACAGAAAGACACCTATTGTTGGTGGTTTTCTTCTTAGTTAGGGCTAGTAAATTCCATTTACCTTTCAGGGGCTCCAACTCCGAACCCACACAAGGGGTGTTGTGCCATTGACCCCCTGCTTGCTGGTTGATCAACTGGACTACCATATTTTCTCTGTGTAGGGTGTTAATCTATCACCCCATATTAAACACATTAATTATATAATATGATCAATTGTAAAGCTTAAAATTTTGATTGATTATTATACTATTGTGAAATAGCATACTGGTTATGTTCTTTGAGCATGGTGCGTGCATAGTTATAGCCCTATGACCATAGGTTTTACAAGGGTTGTAAATTTTCAAATACGGCCTGCATATCGTGCTTTTCTATTAATATTTAGATTGTACATTCTCTTTTCACCTTACACCCTTCGAATGTAACTCAAGGTTTCTATCAATTTCCTGTATAGAATTAGGATAGTTGTAGGGTAGGAGTGCTTAATCAAAGAAGGCAAGAACATGGTGGCTATACAAGGTGGTGCTTGGAGAAGCTAGAATTACCCCTAGGTTGACCTTTTCAATTCTCTTATCGCTTAAGAGAATTGATGTAGATTGGGCTATAACTATGTCATGTTTATTTTTCTGCATTTATTTTATGTATGAGATACATGAAGAATGGATGCATGCTTATTGGTAATTGATAAGATCAATTTATGACATTTAATAACAAAGATTAAAATGGGTGAGATCAAATTCTCTCAAAGAAAAAATTTTAAGTTAAATGCCTTCCAATGTATAGCCTCCATTAATGCCTAGATCGAATAAATATAGGTTTGCCAAAGCAAAGTACATATTTTCTATCATGGTAAGACGTGATAGGATAATAGTGATATCCAAGTGGCTAATATTGGGTATGACTTAGCTAAACCATCTCAATAGGATTAGGGACCTAGAGGCAAAGAGTTAGGTGGTTCATAGTGAACTAAGACAAGAGTTGTTAACCTAACTATCCAAGAGTTGCATGAGATGCAATTGGCAAGAGTTGTCTACCTAAATAACTGAGTTTTGTATGATCAGTCAAAGGTAACTCAAGATTTTGGGAAATATGGATCTTGGGCCACTAGAAAGTTCTAAGGTAGGATTTTTCGAATTAATAGTGACGGTTATTAATTCGAACAAAATAGTGGGAGTATCATTTAATTTAAATTGCCAAATTAAATGATTGAACAACATGATACTTATTTTGCATATTTCTGTTGCAGATTACCATGTCATTAAACACACCCAACATATGTTCACTACGATCCGTCCCTGAGAAGGACAAGTTGAACGAGTTAAACTTCCTAGACTGGTACAGAAACTTGAGGATAGTCCTCAAACAAGAAAGAAAGGTGTATAACCTTAAGGAACCCCTTCCTGATGGGCACCTACTGCTAATACATCAAGGGCAGATAGAGATGCTTATAAGAAGCATCAAGATGATGCTCTAAATGTGACTTATCTTATGCATACCACTATGACTCCTGATCTTGAGAAGCATCATGAGGAGATGAATGCTATCGATATGATCGAACATCTATAATAGCTTTATCAAGGGTAAGCTAGGCAAGAGAGATTTGATGTCTCTAAAGCCATGTTTCAGTGCAAAATGGCAGAATGAACTCCCGTTGGAACACATGTTCTAAAGATCATAGGCTATGTTGAGAGCCTTGATAGGTTGGGATTTCCACTAGGCCAAGAGTTCGCCACTGATGTAATTTTGCAATCGTTGCCTGAAAAGTTACAATTAATTCATCATAAACTATAACACGAATGAAATTGACAGACCTTTGCCAGAGTTGTTTGGCATGCTAAGAACTGCTAAAGCAAACATGAAAAGGCCAAGCCTAATGCCATTATGATGGTTGAAAAGGGTAAGACAAAGACCATTGGCAAATATAAGCCGAAGAGCAAGGACAATAAAGTCGTTGGCAAGTCCAAGGAAATTGCTCTGGCACTAAAACCTAAAGGCAGGGTGGCTAAGGAAGGGAACTGCTTCCATTGCGGTGAGACAGGCCATTGGAAGAGAAACTGCTAGGTTTATCTGGAAGAGTTAAAGAAGAAGAAAAAGGGAAGTGAGACTTCTACTTCAGTCATTTATGTTATAGAAGTCAATTTATCTACTTCTACATCATGGGTATTAGCTACAACATGTGGTTTTCACATTTGTGTAAATGTGCGGGGAATCAAAAGAAATAGGACATTGGCTAAGCATGATGTGGACCTATGAGTTGGCAATGGAGCAAAAGTTTCTACTTTAGTTATAGGAACACAGACATTATCTTTGCCCACTGGGCTTGAGTTGAGGCTTGTTATTATGTGCTTGTCATTACTAGAAATATTATTTCTATTGCTTGTTTGGACAAGCTTGGTTTTTCATTTGTTATAAAGAACAAGTGTTGTTCTATTTATTTCAATGATATCTATTATGGTTGTGCACAGTTAATTAATGGTCTCTATATTCTAAATTTAGATATGCTTGTCTTTAACATCAATACTAAAAGGATTAAATCTAATGATTCTAATCTGACCTACCATTGGCATTTTCGCTTGGGCCATATAAATTAAATCTAATTATTCTAATCCGACCTACCATTGGCATTGTCGCTTGGGCTATATAAATGAGAAACATATCCCAAGACTCCATAAAGATGGGCTTTTGGACTCATTTGATTTTAAATCATATGAGGTCTGTGAATCTTGTTTATCTAGCAAGATGACTAAAACTCCTTTCACTGGACATAGTGAAAGGGCTAATGATTTATTGGGCCTTATACATACAGATGTATGTGGACCATTAAATATCCTATGAAAGGGCTATGACACATGAAAGGGCTATGACACATGGCATTATTCTTTTGAATGATCAATATCCTATGACACAAGAAGAGAGAGAATGCATGAGCAAGATTCCATATGCATCTGCTATTGGATCTATCATGTATGCTATGTTATGTACTCGTCTAGATGTCTCGTATGCTTTAAGCATGACGAGCTGGTACCAAGCTAATCCAGGCGAGCGCCATTGGATTGCTGTCAAGAATATCCTTAAGTACTTGAGAAGAACTAGGGATACTTTCTTGATATATGGAGGTGAAGAGGAATTCACTATGAGAGCTTACATAGATGCAAGTTTCCAAATCGATAAAGATGATTCTCGATCGCAATCTGGGTATGTGTTTTTCCTAAATGGTGGTGCTATAAGCTGGAAGAGTTCGAAGCAAGACACAGTAGCCGATTCTACAACAGAGGCTGAGCATATAGCTGAGTATATAGCAAAAGAAGCAGTTTGGATTAAGAAGTTCATCGCTGAACTTGGGGTCATACCTAGCATTACAGATCCTATAAAGCTTTATTGTGATAATAATGGGACTATTGCACAAGCTAAGGAATCCATATATCACCAACAATCCAAACATAGACTACGGCACTTCCATCTCATCCAAGATATCATTGATAAGAGAGATGTGATGATATCAAAAGTACCAACTAATGATAACATTGTCGATCCATTGACGAAGCCTCTGACGCAGCAGAGGCATGATCGTCACACTAACCCATCTGGTATTAGATACGTGAGTGATTGGATATAGGATTGTTGGTGTATACATTAAAACCTATTATATGATGATGGTTTTTTTATATACATTTTATCATGCTTGTATTGCATTTTATTAAATGGCAATTTCATTATTTTAGTTATTTGATAGGTACGTAATATAAATAATCATAATAATGTCCTTAGAATAATTATGAATTATTCTTAAATGTCCCTAGTCAAGTATTATTGTGAATTGGGATAACAATAATGCGTGGAGACTAGTATGTGTAGTGATTGATGACAAGAAGTTGTCATGGATATAAGATATCAAGTCAACACATAGGTACATGTTAAAGAACTTATGTACTGGACCGACCCACAATAAGAACGCTGCATGGATTGTTATATAAGTGTCATGAGTTGTTCTCAAAGTGATAATGGTGTAAGTGATCCTTAGACTTAAGATCATCATAGATTCCTACATGATGAGTTATGTGCTTTAATACGGTCAACCGTCACTCATAACTGGGTGGACTATAAAGGCCTTAATTGGGTATGTAATAGATCATGAAGAGGAATGTGTGTGATTAAGATAGAATTTGTCCTTCTTATAGAACAAGAGTGATATTTTAGTCCTCTTGATTGAGTAAGACTAAAATGCATGGCCGTGCTCAAATGAATTGATATGAGATATCAATTGGATTTGTTTTGAATAGTCTACTCGGGAATCAAGAAACATATATATTGAACTATACAAGTATGCCACATTCCATGACCTATGTTCAATCGAGATATCATGGACAAAGGGATTAAACTACACGGTAACATTAATCACGGATCAGGTTGTATCGAATCATGATATTCTTGTGACTTAGATAGAAATGATGTGTTGCTAGACACCGCTTATTGCTTGTGATGTTGAAAATAGTTTTGATGTCACTATTAATGTTACAAGAACCTATAAGGTCGCACACAAAGATCAAAAGCACAATGGCGTTTATAATTTAGACAATGGGTAATTGTCTTAGTGCAAGTGGGAGATTGTTGGGTTATGCCTAAGGATAAATCACTTGGGCCTAATTACGGTAACTGGATTAAGAGTTTAATCCAAATCTAATTAGGTTAAAAGAGTTTTAACCTAAATATAAAAGGAGTGTGAGACACGCATAAGGTTAAACTTTTGCCAAAAAAACACAAAAATTCTTTCTGTTCGTTTGCTAACACAAAAATATAGAGAGAAAACTCCATCCCTATTCTTCGTGGGATGAAAATTGGTTGCTGCTTGATTGTGTACCATAGAGGCGAGTTCCTGAGGATGCTTCCCTATAGCTTGTTTCGATCTTCAGTTTCTGATTTCATCCTGCAAGTAAGTTAATATTTCTACCATTGATTGGGATCATCTTCGCAAGGATCCTGGCAGGAACCGAAGTTTTATTATTCCACTGCGTTTGTATGTTCTCGGTTTCCTTTCATGTCCCGCCTCCCATCCTGCCTGACATGGCTTTCATTTTTCTTATCTCACTTTATTTTCTTTCTAAAACCCTACCAAAAAACTTACCTTTAATAATCACCCTTATTAAAAGTGGGGCTAAATTTTTGGTAATTAGAAAAGCCACATCAGGAGGGATAAAGGCGGGATGAAATAGACGGGTCAAAAAGCATTCTTCATTTTTAATATGAAAATGACCAAAAAGATATCATCATTTTGAGACACCTCTTGCGGGGCTTACGAGATATATAACCTGTATATATATATATTAATGTTAACACCATATAAAAATCTCAAAAGAACCCTTTGACTTTTCATATGTTGTCAACTTAAATGTCTTTTTTGTCATTTCCTAAGAATATATAAAATTTCTAAAATAACCTTTAATTAATAAACCTATATTAATTACAGTAGACTTAAGTTTAATGTCCCTTTTGATCTTTTCATAATAATTTTAATTATTGTTGTGAAATCTCATAAATAACTTTTTAATTATTCTTATATTTTTAATGTGTTAATTTATCTTTTTCAATATCTCTTAATTAAATATATCAAAGTTAACCCCATTAGAAATTCCATTTAAATTCTTCAAAAAAAATTATATACTTAGAAAAAAACCCATTAAGACCATACTATTTAAAAAAAGAAAAAGAAAATACATATGAAGTAAAAATTCAATTAAGATTATACTATCTTTATTCAAATAAACATATTATATAATCCTTTAAAAAAAGAGAAATATGCATGATTTAAAATAAAAGAAGGCATTAAAAGCATATATATTTAAAGTAGATATGTTAATTTATCTTTTTTAATACCTATTAATTAAATATATTAAAGTTAACACCATTAAAACTTCCATTTAAATTCTTAAAAAAATTCAATACTTATAAAAGAACCCATTAAGTCCATACTAATTGTTAAAAAAAAAAAAAGAAGAAGAAGGAAATACACACTAATTAAAAACCCCATTTGTAGACACTTATTTCTAAAATTCTAATTAATTAATTAACTGATTAATTGGTTAATTAGTCAATTAATTAATTGACCATTTCTATATTTTATTTTATTTATCCTTTTTAAGTTTAATTTCCTTTTTTATTTATTTATTATTATTACTCTATCTTATTTTATTTTAATTCCGTTTTGTTTACTTCACAGGTAATTTTGAATATGAAACTTAGAAGTCAAGGCCGAGTTGAATCAGCTCCCATGCGAAGCAAGCTAAAGGCTAGCCGAGTCAACTCGGTTATGATATATATATGTATATATGTACATGTGCGTATTTATACATATATGTATATTTATAAGTATATATGTTTATGAATATATATATTTATATTTATACGTATATATGTATAGATGTGTACATATATATATATGTGTGTATATATATATACCAAAAAAAAAAAAAAAAAAAGCAAACAAGGAAAAGACCCATCTCTTCAAAATATCCATGGCAGCAGTACACGTGCCAATTGGAGCCTTAAGTGGAGCCGCTTTTGTTGCTAATTGAATCGTTTTTGCAAAGGACCTGAGTATTCTCGCCGAGCAAGCTGTCTACTTGCAAGTTCTATCTCTAGTTCAAAACAGGTTCAACCCGAACTACAGGCGCGGCAGCCAGCTTGTTCCTCTCGAACGACTTCAGCCATGCATCTACTTTCGATCATCAGCAGCGCCAACAAACCAGAAACCTCTCAACTTGCCATCGCTCTCCCCGAGGATGCCGCTGCCATAAGCTCCTTTTCCTCGAGCCCTGTTGTTGGCTCAAGGCTGCATCGGTCAGATGAAGAACCTTGCATCCACAACATCAACGACAGCAGCAGCAACCAAGCCACCACCCTCGACCAGCTGCTCGCCTCCAGCCATGCCACCCATCACCAACAGCCACCACTGCAATTCCTTTCGCTCCCTTTTGCTCCTCTCATTGTTTTCGGTGGCAACAACCACCATAGCTGTAAGGACGGTTGCTCTCCTAGCTGCAGCATCGGCAGCACCTCCCACGACTTCAACCGCTTCCTTCCACGGCAGCACTCATCATCAGTAGCAGCGGCAACAAAGCAGCCACGACAATCACGGCAGTAGCCCCTACAGCAACAATGGCTCGAGTCTACAACTGCCACAGCAGCCAGCAACACTCTCGTGAGAACACTCTCTCGCTCACCCTTCCTCCCATGCAAACCACCACGGTAACCATAACAAGAAGAACAGCATGGGTAACAGCCATAGCCGACAGCATCGTCACAGCAGAAACATGAACAACGCCAACTGCAGCAACAACAACAACAGCAACCACAGCCGCAGCGATTCGCCACTCGAACCACCTCTCTCTCTCTCTCTCTCGGCATCTCCATTCACGGGGAGGAAGCAAAACTGAAAGAGAAAAAGAAAGAAGAAACCAGAGCTCACAATGCGCACCTCCACAGCTGCTACACGTCCAAAGTGAAGAAGAGATGGACTTGAGAAGAGATCCTTGGACTGTTGAAGAAGACTTCAAGCTCATCAATTACATTGCTAATCACGGCGAAAGTCGATGGAACTCTCTTGCTCGTTGTGCAGGTCTCAAGCGAACAGGGAAAAGCTGCAGATTGAGATGGTTGAATTATCTCCGCCCCGATGTTCGACGTAGGAACATAACTCTTGAGGAACAACTTCTGATTCTTGAACTTCACTCTCGCTGGGAAAGTCGATGGTCGAAAATAGCGCAACACCTGCCTGGCAGAACCGACGATGAGATTAAGAACTACTGGAGAACCCGTGTGCAGTAGCATGCGAAACAACTTAAATGTGACGTGAACAGTAAGCAGTTCAAGAACACCATGCGGAAAGAATTCAAGCTGCTGCTGCAACCACCGCCACCACCACCAGCACCAACAGAACTAGAAGGGTATCATTAAGTCGCCCGTTGTGTCCGGAGCTCCATCGGGGTCCGGCCACTACTTCGTGGAGCTCTGCCTCGGCTCTCCTCCACAACCTCTGTTTCTCGTCGCTGACACTGGCAGTGACCTCCTCTGGGTCACGTGCTCTACTTGCCGTCACAACTGCACCTACCTCCACCCTCCAGGCTCCACATTCTTAGCCCGCCACTCCTCTACCTTCTCCCCCACCACTGCTTCGAACCAGCGTGTCAACAAGTCCCCGTCGCCCGCACTCGGCCCCGAGCCAGTTTCTTCACCTTCACCGACACCTTCTGTGTCTCCAACCTCTGCTACAGCGTCACCAAAGCAACCATGTCACCGCTCCACAGCCACCATGGCAGCTGCTCAAGCAGCAGTAGCAGCAGCGCAAGCAGCGGTGGACGTTGTTCACCTCCTCGACTCCTTTCACGACCATCCCCCATGCAAACCACCGCCACCGCCATTCCCAACAACAACCGCAAAAGGACAGCAGCCAGCACCACGCCCTGCTGCTCGTACACCCTCGCACAACACGCTCCTCCTACGCCCTCCACAGCTGCACCTCTCTAAGTTGTCCGAGGATAGCCTTATGGAAAGGAACAAAGCCAGCCAACGAAAATCACAGCAGCAATAAAACAACCACGCCCCTATGCAGGCCATCGACCATCGAAACCGTTCGGGTTTGTCTCCCTGTAGATAGTAGCTTGGCTTTGTGCTAGCTTCACCGAACAATGGTGACCTTGAGAAATTCAAACAAAGAATGGAGTCTCTTCCAGATAGCAGTGCAGCCCATAACACCGGCTGTATATCTCGGATGCTGCCAATGCTACCCATAACAGCCAGCTGCACCTCTCCGCAGCCCATCCACCATTATTGCCAACCCATCCTCAATTATAGTCTATCATCTTTCATAATCAATAAAAAATCATCAAGTGGGGATTCCATTCGGCTATAAAAAGGGGAAGAGCACTCGAAGGAAAAGAGAGGGAGGGAGTCAGTGTGTTTTCTCCAGAAAAAAAAATAGAATAGAAGAAGCTACCTTTTTTTTTCTTTAGAAACGAAACAGAGAGAAGAGCACAGAGAGAGCAGCCGCTTCTGAAAAAAAAAAATATAGAAGAGAGGAAAGAGCAGAGAACAGAGGAAGGTTTTTCAGCCTTCCTTCAAAAACAGAAAAAGAGAGCACGTGGGGCTTTTATTTTATTTTTGGGCTTTTTGAAAACAGGGGAAAGAGCTTTTTTTTTTTGGGTTATTTTGTAAACAAAGTTCTGATTTTTAAGGAAGAATCCTTTCTTTTGAAGGTAAATCAGCTATTTTCTAGCTCTGACCAGTATATATTTTTTTTTATCTTATATTCATATTAGTTGTTTTTAAGTTTGATTAATACATTTTATGTATTTATTTAGTTTAAAAATCAAATCTTGGCCATAAAACTTGCACCTTTAAATTTGTGAATTCGACTGTTTAATTAAAGATTAAGCCTAAGCTAAAAGGGGCACAATTTTTTTTACGTTTGTAAATATTTTTACTTAATTAAAACTAAAACCTAGGCTAATAAAAATTAAATATTTTAAATTTATTTAAATAAAAAGTAATCTTAGTTATGAAAACTATGTTTGAGAGAATATAAATTCGGTTTAATATTTGATTTTGACCCTTGACAAATTACTTCTTTGCCCTTAAATATATATTTGATTAACTAAAATTTAATCTTGTTTGTAAAATTACCTTTTTACCCTTATAGTTATGTTAGTTTAATTAGCAGTTATATCTTGTGATAAATTACTGTTTTCCCTTTTCGTGTATATTTCCCTAATTAAAAAGCCTAATCTTGTGTGTAAAATTACCCTTTTACCCTTGCATATGTATTTGTTTAATTACGAATTGAATTTTGTGTAAAGTTACGTAATTAACCTTGTATACGTGTTTGTTTAAATTAAGCTTACTTACTTGTGTTAAATTAGTTGCCATGTAATTTGATCTTAAAAAAAAAAATTTTAAAATTTCCATGTCCTATTTATCTTACCATATTATATTGTGCAATTAATTGTATGTATATACTAACCCATGTTTTCTTGTCCCATTCATGCATGATTAGATTTAGAACATTGATTTTCAAAAATTCATATGCATGGGGTAACCGAAAGATGCCTCGGGAGTCTGAGGTTTCTGAAGGTTTTCTCCGATGAGATGTTTTCTCGGTGTCTAATCGGGAGTCCGATCGGACCTGGGAGAATTTCTCATCCCTTCAAAATTAAAAATATGTTTTTCATGTAGTTTTCACAAAAAGCATGCATCATGTTTACGATTTTCTTTAATTTCTTAAAATTTGCGAATGAACTCCAAAAATTTTCTTTTTACAAAAAGGAATGTTAATTCCAAAATCTTTTATTTCTATTTATTTTATTTTTACTTTTATGTTTTATTTCTATTTCACTTTAAGAAAATCTCTTGTTTAAAAGGCCCAATTAAATTAAAAGGAATATTTATTCCGACATTAATTTCAAAATATGTTTTAAAGGTTTTTGGAGAGATCTTAATTTTCCAACTATAATTTAGGCCTCTCAAATTAATCTAAATTTTATGAGAAAATCACTTTCAAAATCTCTGTTCTTATTTTTTTTTTTTATATTTCTTTTTCAATAAAAGGGAATATTTATTTTCTTTTATCTTTTTTTTAAAATATTTCCCTATCAAACTAAATTTTTGTCAAACTATTCCCTTCATCAAATTAAAGGGAATATTTATTCCGACATTGTTTTAAAATTAAATCTTTCTAAGAGATTTTAATTTGAGAAATCATAATTAAAGTCTCTTAATGTGATTTTCAAAACACGAATTTGAGGATGTTTATCCCAAATTTTTTGCAAAATGTTTTCTAGAAGGTTTCAATTAATATTCTCATAATTGAGACTTTCTAAAATTAAAATTAAACCTTTGTTTTTCAAAAGGATATTTATCCTCATTTTTTACTTTGATTTTTTTTGAAGAATATTTGTTCCTAGTTAGAAATTGAATCTCCATTCTAAGTAGGAAATTTCTTTAAATTCAAAATTGGGCTATGGATTTTCACATTAAAAGGAATGTTCATTCCGACATTAAGTTTTTTTTTTAATTTTTGGATTTAACTTTTCAATGGGATTTTTGTCCCACATTAAAAGGAATATTTATTCCAACATTCGAAATTATGTTTTTCCTAAAATGATTTTAAACACATTTTATTATTATTTCCCAAGTAAAATATTTTTAAGACTTTTGTGGTACCGATTTCCGGGCGTCTTGGGGGTGCTAATCCTTCCCCAAGCGTAACCGACTCACGAACCTAAAATCTTTTTCGTAGACCAGTTTCTTTCCTTAGCTTGACGTAATCTTTCTAGATTTATGTTGGGTTAAACAAGTAGGTGACTAACCACACCTATTAAAAATAAAAGGTTAGTGGCGACTCCATTTGTTTTTAGACTGTTTAGTCCCGAATATTTTTCACGCCATATCATTTATCGTCGGAGCGGTAAAACGTCTCGACAGCTTGGCGACTCCACTGGGGACAATTTTTTTTTAGAGTCAAGCCACTTTTTAAGTCTTATTTTACTTGGGTTTAATAATAAAATGTTTTAAGTTTCATTCCATGCATTGCATCACTCATTTGCATTAAAATTGTTTTCCAATAATTGTTTCAAAATTTTTCCAAAAAAAAAAAAGGGGAAAGAAGAGAAAAAAAAGGAAGATTTTTCAAAAAGAATAGGTTTATTAAAATTGCATCTTGCATTCATATCACATTCAATTTATATGTATGTTTTTATGTTTTGATTTTCTGGTATGCCTTGTGTGTTTAATTACTCGTCTATATTTTGCATAATTTAATTCTTAGCCTATGACTTGATCCTCTAACATGTCCTATGTTTTAATTACTTGTATATATTTTGCATGTCCCAATTTCCTTTGTATGTCTTGATTTGCTAATGTGCTTTTTTGTATTTACCATTTTGCCCTTTTAGTCACTTGTATGTATTTTTCATGTTTTAATTTCTTGCGTATGCCATGTATGCCCATCTTGTTTACCATGTGTGCTTATCTCATCATATTAATTATTTATCCTATATTTTGAATTGGACTGATCGTGTGTTGACATGTGATAGTGAAATTTATTCTGCTTCCTGCTTCTGCTTCTTCGAATGTTCACTACTTCACCGAAAGGCAATTGGTAAAGGTATAAGTCCCTCCCTCACACACGACACAATTCATAACATAAAAGTTCGGGAGTCCGAACTTCACCTTTATTTAGGAGGGGGCGACGGGGTTGCCTCCACCCCATCTTGTCCGATGGGTACCCTTGTCTAGAGCTTTAAACCCAGCATGAAGAAGACCCCAAATTCGAACCTAGATAGAGCCAAACCCGTTCGAGAAAACCCGGTTTCTTAGGACACAAAGGGGGGACGGCTTCTTACCTTTATCAATCCCTTTCGTTTTATCTGCTTATTTCATGATAGCATGCTGTTTGTCTGTTTTCTGATTATTTCGTGATGATATGCTGTTTGTATAAACTGTCTATTTTTATTTCATGATAGCACGTTGTTTGTATAAACTGTTTTCTGATTATTTCGTGATGACATGCTGTTTGTATAAACTGTCTATTTTTATTTCATGATAGCACGTTGTTTAAACTGTTTGTTTTCTTTCTCCTTATCTGTACATATATGCTTATTCCATATTGGTATGCTACTTGTATAATTTTTCCTATTCTCTTCTTCACTTTGTCTGTATACGTGTTTTCTGTTTTCTTTTGCAATGATATATCGTATGTCAATTTTATTCCTTGCTTTATCCATACATGTTTATGCTTTGAATATCCATGATTATTTCTTCTATTTGCCATCATCACATGACATGCATTTTATTGTAGAATCATTCGCAACAGGGGAACTGTAAAGGGAAATTAGTCATGGCGACAAGCAAGGTCAATTTGTAGGTTACCAGATATTTGGGCCCCCAGCCTTGTTTAGATGAAATGACTAATTATCTTTTATGGTTAAACTGTTGCGAGCCAAACATCTCTGCATCATTCATCTTAACATTATTATTTTATTCTGATACATTTCCTTTTTGCCATTTCTTTTTCTTCTTTATCTCTGCATCTCATTCTCGCATTCCATCCCCATCTATAATAGGTTTACTATAGAGAAAATTGGTTATGGCGAAAGAAAGTGAGGAAGTACCCATGGAGATAGATTCGATGGGAGAGTCTAAAAATTTTGATTCCGCCAGTCCGACTTTGAAACGAGCTCTGTACTGGCTAAGGCAGAAAGCTACGGAGGCATCAACAAAGGGTCCTCCACCCCAGTTACCTGCAAGACTCAATTGTAGTTTCATCCAAAATAATCTGACAAGACTGAAGCAGTTATGGGAAGGCATCAGTGATAAGGGTCGATTCAAACAGTTGTATGGAGATATAGCATTGCTGTTAGGTGTGGAAGTGGAGGAGGAGCTTCTAAAAGCGGCTTTGTACTTTTGGGATCCCTCATACCGGTGCTTTACTTTCGGTAAACATGATGAATCCTCTATGGGAAAGTATGATATGGTGCCGACGGTGGAGGAGTATCAAGATCTGTTGATGGTAGGGGGCAAGCCGGATAAAGTATTTTGGCCAACCGAGAATCATCCTAGGAAGCTAGTGAAGTTGTTGGGGATGAAGACTGAAGAGATAAGAGGCTACATGGATGGCGAATTCCTTTCACCCAGTTTCATGATGGATATTGTAGAAAAGAATACCACCTCTAGAAAAGGGATTGATGTCCTAGCCCTCTTGATTTATGGCCTAGTACTATTTCCTAGAAAGGAGGGATATGTGCATATGTCAGTAACAACTCTTTTTATGGAGATCAAGCATCAATCTGATCCGGCTTTGACAATTTTGGCTGAAACCATTCGATCTCTCAATGCATGTAGAAAAGTCGGCGGTAAATTTGAGGCTTGTGGACAGTTATTGACAATATGGTTTAAAAGCCATTTCGGATACAAAAAGTTTGTAGGAATGGTCTTCAATAACAAAGGTGAAGAGACGATAGCCATTTATAATGCACATCATTGGCCATCCCAATCAAGAACAGTGGTAGAATGGATCGAGTGGTTCATGAATTTGAAGAACCAAGACATCACATGGAGAGCAATGTGGACAACAACAAAAGATACTCCTTATTTGGATGCAAGCATACCATGGATCCCTCTTGTTGGCGTTTGGGGAACTATCAGTTACTCCCCATTGCTAGTAAGACGGCAATATGGGTCAGAACAATCTATCCCTCTCACTTTCGGGCTCAACTTGTTAGACTTCCAGCATGACACCGAAAAGGGATTTGATAAGGCCAAATTTTGGGCAAACTTGTATAAAGAAGCACAGAAAATGGATCGTGGCAATCATACTGACGATGCAATTCCTGAATACGTTGTTTGGCATAGTAGACGGGCGAAACAGATTTCAGTTCCGCCAGTCCTGGATCCTAATTACCCTTTGGTTGAGACACCGGAGGACAAATTAGAAAGGCTGGAAATTGAGAATCAAAGATTCAGAAAAGGGGCTCAGTTAGTAGAATTGACCCAAAAATATCAGCAGTTGGAGATACAGAATCGGCAACTACGAGACCAGCTTGGAAATAGCCAGATAGAGATGCAAGGATGGGTTCAAGACTGGGTAAGAGAGAGTGCCAACAATGTCAAGCTGAAAGGGGAAGTGAAAGAATGGAGAGAAGAAGCCACAGAAATGAGCCAGTTGGCAGCAAGGACCGGAATCTTCAATCAAGAACATGCCCAAAGCTGGAGAATGGCCCAAAAACAATGCTTTAAAATTCAGGAGGAGAAGAGCGAAGTAGAAAGAGCAAAGATTGAATTGAAAAGAGAATTGGCGGAGCAGAAACGCACAATAGGGTGGTTAGTCCGGAGAAACAATGAGTTAGAGCAACAAGTTCGCGATGCTGCCAACAGATTGACTGTTTCTGAAAACCAAAGTGCTGAGATGAGGGCACAATTGGAGGAATTCAAGAGACAACCATAATGACAGATTTGTTATAAAATATTATCATCTTATGTTTTGATTCGGATGGTATTCTATTATGGGTTATTAAACTCGCTTTCCTATTTTCGTAAAGCTAATTATCTTTATAGTAATCTTGTTATGGATGGGCTTCCACATTACATAATCATTCAAGCATATTCATACATACATTTCATTCATATTCATGGTAGGAGAATCTGATTCATCCTTATGGTTAAATAAAGGTTTCAAGATAGCACCTCCAACACACAGATACAATACTAGATTACAGTCTAGAATCATGATGGAAGAGGAAGCTACTGAGATTGAACAATTAAGGAAGGCAAATGAAGAATTGCAGAAAAAACTGGATCAAATGGCAGAAATGATGGCCAGTATGAGACAGCAAAACATGGCAAATTTAGGCAACAATTCCAATGGGCAATCTTCTCAGAATACGCTCCCACACGGACTCCCCACAGCTTAGCCCACGAATGTCTCTCTCTCACCCCCCGCACTCAATATACCTTTGCAAGAAAATCAAACACAAATTCCTCAAACAGCCACAAACACATTCACCTTCCCACCACCTCCACCCGGTGTGTACCCTTTTACACCCTCAATGTTTACTACAAGCGGAGGAATCCCAACAACTCAACCAATTCCCCCTCCCACCTACACTATGCCGCCTCCTGCCCCTGGGCACACCCCAAACAATCCCGTGTTTGTGCCTGATCAACAATTTGAGAGAGAGATCGGCGGAGCCGAAAGCCAAAGAGTATTGAGCCAGATAGAGGAACGGCTCAAGGCCATGGAGGGCACTCATGCTTATGGCATTACTGATGCTTATGAATTGAGCTTGGTGGATGGATTGGTGATCCCACCAAAATTCAAAGTGCCTGAATTCGAGAAGTACAAAGGAACCACATGCCCTAAAGACCACATTACCATGTATTGCCGAAAAATGGCGGCATACTCCAGAGATGATAAGCTACTGATCCACTGTTTCCAAGACAGCCTTACCGGGTCTGCAACACGATGGTACAACAAGCTAGATAGGCGGGGCATTCACTCCTGGAATGATCTAGCCCGAGCTTTCATTAATCAGTATAAGCACATGACTGATTTGGTACCCGATAGACTGACTTTACAGAATATGGAGAAGAAGTCTTCTGAATCTTTCACCGAGTATGCCCAAAGATGGAGGGATATAGCAGCTCAGATTCAACCTCCTTTAACCGAGAAAGAGACCACAAGGTTATTTGTTAATACCTTGAAGGCTCCATACTATAGCCACATGCTTGCTGGTGCCACCAAAAGCTTTACCGACATGGTCCTAGTTGGAGAGATGGTAGAGAATGCACTTAAGACTGGCAAATTGGAAGGTGGGGAGTCTAGTGCGGCTAGAAAAAATCCAAAGAAGAAAGAAGGCGAAGTAAACACCGCCGGATATGGAGGATACCAACAATACCCCCAACAGCAATATCGACCAAACCAATCCCAATATCGACCATACCAATCACAATACCGACCCTACCAATCCCAATACCAACCCCAATATCGTCCCACCAACTACACACCCCCTCAAAACACTTACCAACATCCTCCTTCCAACTATGCTCAACCTCAAAACACTTATCAATATCCGGTATCCAATACCAGTTATACCGCCTCCAGACCAAACACTCAAAATTGGAACCCGAGACCACCAAGAGAAAGGAAACAATTCACCCCTATTCCCATGACCTACACCGAACTTTATGCCAAACTCTTAAGCAACAAAATGATTGAACCAGTCCAATACTTAACCCCTTTACAGCCTCCCTATCCGAGGTGGTTCGATGAAAACGCCACATGTGCCTATCACTCGGGGGCTAAGGGACATAGCATTGAGAATTGTATTCGTTTGAAGGAAGTGGTGCAAGGCATAATTAATGAGGGTCGTTTGACTTTCGATGCACCGCCAAGTGTAGGCACAAATCCTCTCCCAAATCATGGTGGAAACACTGTGAATATGATTGATAATGGGGCAGTTCATGTTAAGAGGAAGGTTGAAGAGATTATCACACCAATGAAGGTCGTATATCAGGCTTTGCTAAAGGCCCAAATGATTACTCCTTTGAAGTGTGAAGGTTATGAGCTCCAGTGTTGCACTGAATTCCGAAGAAAGTTGCAAACTATGATGGATGCCGGTCTAATTGAATTTTATGTGGAGAGAAACGAAAGTACCGACATCTGTATGGTGAATAATGGAAATGAAGATTCTTCCCATTATAAACCAAGTTTGAAACTATCCGTGATTCAAAAGCCCAGCCTCGCTATTCCCATAACCTCACCAAAACCAAATCTATCAATTCCGATGACCCCTAGACCGATATTGAATATCCCCGTACTGAAACCGAGCTTGAATCTGAATGTGCCAACACCATTCCCCTATCAAAGTGATAAGGAGGTACCTTGGAGGTATGAAAGTTCAGTGCAACAGATGAATGCCAATGTCCAGGAATCTGAATCAGTGAATATTTCTGGAGTAGGAGGCATGACTAGGAGTGGGAGGTGCTATGCCCCAAATCCAACTGCCACTCTACAAAAGGAGAAAGGCAAGAAGAAAAATGATGAAGTTGCTACACCATCTGTTAGAGAGCCGGAGAAAGAAATTGAGAAAGAAGTAACCAAGACGGTGGATGAAAATGACGCTCGTGAATTCTTGAAATTCATCAAACAAAGTGAGTACAGCGTCATAGAACAACTAAACCGTTTGCCAGCCAAGATCTCTCTGTTAGCTCTGCTTTTGAACTCCGAGGCACATCGTAATGCTCTCCTCCGAATTCTGAACCAATCTTTTGTGTCCAAGAACATCACCGTGGCCAATTTAGAACATATTGCCGGAGGTATCACAGTGACTGATTACATCTATTTCACTGATGAAGAGATCCCTTCAGGAGGAAGAGGCAATTACAAGGCACTACACATCACTATTCGGTGCAAAGATCATATGGTTGCCAAAGTATTGATTGACAACGGATCTGCTTTGAATGTGATGCCACTTCACACATTGATGAAATTGCCTATAGACCAATCTCTAATGAAAGCCAGTCAGCTAGTGGTTAGGGCATTTGATGGCACACGAAGGGAAGTTATTGGCGAGATGACCGTTCCGATAATTGTAGGGCCGGTTGAATTTGAGATCCTTTTCCAGATTATGGATATCTCACCAACTTATAGCTGTCTCCTGGGTCGCCCCTGGATCCATATGGCCGGTGCTGTTCCTTCTTCCCTTCACCAGAAAGTCAAGTTCCGAGTTGATAACAAGATAATTTCTGTGTCTGGAGAAGAGGACATCATGGTAATGCAACCTCCAAACACTCCTTACATTGAAGCTGCGGAGGAGGCAGTGGATTGCTCTTTCAGGTCATTTGAAGTAGCTGAAGTAACATGGGTAAGAGAAGGATCCGAGATACCTAGTCCACATTTCTCTGGCTGCTTGAATATGCAACTTAATATGACTGTCGGAAGAGGCTGTCGGGCCGAAAAGGGACTCGGAAAGTTTGGCCAAGGAATCCGTGAGCCTATTGTTCTACCAAAGGTGGAGCCCACTTTTGGACTTGGATATAAGCCTTCTTGGAGAGAAAAGTCCGAAGCAAGGGAGGAGAAGAAGCGCAAGCGTATGACTGCATTGAGAGGAGGGGAACTTGAACCCAAGAAACTGAAGATTCCACCGTTGAGAGATAGTTTTGTTTTTGCTGGAACGATGAACCCAAAAAGATCAATTTTTGAGCTTGAACAGTTATTAAAGGGATTGTCTATCAGCATGCTAGAGCACGGGGAATCAAGCAGTGGAACATTGGTTCAACGGTTGGCACCGGGGACTGATTTGAATAATTGGGAGTCTTTCGAGATGCCAGTGAATTTGCCAGATCTGAACATGTAATCATTAAGCTTTGAGAACTCATTTTATCCTACACTTCTACCCAAAAGTGTGGATGGTTGACTTTCATATGTTATGGGTTTTATTTTCATGTTTGCTCCATCTTCATGATATTAATATTCACACTATTAAACTCCGCACCATATATATATATATTTCATGCCATAATTATACCATTGTGTTTTCCTCTATATGTTTATCCTTGTTGTTCATCTTCTTCTTTTATTCATGGATTGAGTGCATATACATATACCCCTTTATTGTCTTTTGACCCCAGGACTTCAAACGATGAATGTAAAGACAACAAAAATGGTCTTTTTGAGCCCGACTTTGATCGTTTCGTTAATGCGGATGACCTCGACAACGATGATGATGATGATTGCTCTCTTCCCCCTGATCTTATGAGACTGATTGAAAAGGAAGACAAACAGATCTTACCCCACAAAGAGGCCACTGAATTGATCAATTTGAGTGATGATGAGGAAAAGAGAGAAGTTAAAATTGGCACTTCCCTAACACCCGAACAGAAGGAGGAACTAGTGTCATTACTCAAGGAATATGTTGATGTCTTTGCTTGGTCCTACCAAGATATGCCAGGTCTAGATACTGAGATTGTGGTGCATAGAATGCCAATCAAGCCCGGGTTCAAGCCAGTACAGCAAAAATTGAGGAGAATGAGGCCTGCCATGTTATTAAAGATCAAAGAAGAAGTGAAGAAGCAACTAGACGCAGGATTTTTGGAAGTAGCTACTTATCCTGAGTGGGTCGCAAATGTAGTACCAGTCCCGAAGAAAGATGGCAAAGTCCGAATGTGTGTGGATTACCGAGATGTCAACAACGCCAGCCCGAAAGATAATTTCCCATTACCCCACATTGACACTTTAGTCGACAACACGGCTAAACATGCAACATTTTCTTTCATGGATGGGTTTTCGGGGTACAACCAGATTAAAATGGCTTCAGAAGATAAGGATAAGACTGCTTTCACCACCATGTGGGGCACGTTCCAATACAACGTGATGTCCTTTGGTCTCAAGAATGCCGGGGCAACTTATCAGAGAGCTATGGTGACCCTTTTTCATGATATGATGCATAAAGAGATTGAGGTGTATGTGGATGATATGATTGCCAAAGGTCGGAATCCAGAAGAGCATATAACTGGCCTGAGGAAGTTGTTTGAGAGGCTGCGCAAGTATCGGTTGAGGCTGAATCCGGCCAAATGTACTTTCGGAGTTACTTCAGGGAAGCTATTGGGCTTTATTGTTAGTCAAAGGGGGATTGAGGTAGACCCAGATAAAATCAAAGCCATTCAGAATTTGCCACCTCCGAGAACTCAAAAAGAAGTAAGAGGTTTCTTTGGGCGATTAAACTATATCTCCCGCTTCATTTCTCAGTTGACTGCAAAATGTGACCCGATTTTCAAGCTTTTGAAGAAGAATAATACGGGAGAATGGAATGAAGATTGTCAGAAAGCCTTTGATAAGGTCAAGGAGTATTTATCAAGCCCACCAGTGCTAGTACCTCCTGCGCCAGATCGACCTCTAATCTTGTATTTGACAGTGTTGGAACACTCCATGGGCTGTGTTTTGGGGCAACATGATGAAACCGGCAAGAAAGAGCAAGCAATCTACTATGTTAGCAAGAAGTTCACAGAATATGAGGCTAAGTATTCTCAGATAGAAAAGATGTGTTGTGCATTGGCATGGGCGGCTCAGAGGTTAAGACAGTATATGCTATATAATACCACATGGTTGATAGCAAGGCTGGATCCGATCAGATTCCTCTTTGAGAAACCTTCATTGTCAGGACGATTGGCTCGATGGCAAGTACTACTGTCAGAGTATGATATAGTTTATGTCTCCCAGAAAGCTATCAAAGGAAGTGCCATTGCTGAATTTCTAGCTGATAGAGCAGTTGATGACTATGAACCCATGAAGTTTGAGTTTCCTGATGAGGACTTGATGTCAATATTCAATTCCGAGCTAGAGCAAGAAAAGAAATGGAGAATGTATTTTGATGGAGCATCAAATGCATTGGGGCACGGAGTAGGAGCTATCCTAATATCCCCAAATGGAGATCAATACCCGGCGACAGCAAGACTTGACTTCGACTGCACAAACAATATGGCAGAATATGAAGCTTGCATTCTGGGGATCCAGATGGCAATGGAAAGAAAGATTGAGGCTTTGGAAGTGTATGGCGATTCTGCTTTGGTGATATATCAGCTGAGAGGTGAATGGGAAACACGAGACTCAAAGTTGGTCCATTATTATAAGTACATCATGGAATTGATTGAGCAATTTGAAGAAATCAGCTTTCATCATCTCCCTAGAGAAGACAATCAGTTGGCTGATGCATTGGCAACTTTAGCCTCGATGTTCAAAGTCGATAAAGGAGCTGAAATCGAAGCAATCAAGTTGGACATGAAGACTCACCCGGCACATTGCATGAGTGTTGAGGAGGAGGATGATGGCAAACCTTGGTTCTATGACATTGCCCAATACCTCAGATTTCAAAAGTATCCAGATCATGCTCTTGAGAATGACAAGAAAGTGATCCGAAAAATGTCGGCAAACTTCTTCTTAGATGGTGAAGTCCTTTACAAGAGAAGTAGGGATCAAGTAATGTTGAGATGTGTAGAGTCAGAGGAAGCAAAGAAGATTCTAGAAGAAGTTCATGGCGGAATTTGTGGAACTCATGCTAGTGGACATAGAATGGCTAAACAGATTATGAGGTTGGGATATTATTGGTTGACTATGGAGACGGATTGTATTAATCATGCCAGAAAATGCCATAAATGTCAGATTTATGCTGATCAGATTCATATGCCTCCTAATCCGTTGCATGTCATCTCGTCCCCTTGGCCTTTCTCAATGTGGGGCATAGATGTAATCGGGGCAATCTCACCAAAGGCCTCTAATGGGCATCAATTCATCCTAGTGGCCATTGATTACTTCACCAAATGGGTTGAAGCTGCTTCATATGCCAATGTAACACAGTCAGTGGTCACCAAGTTCGTGAAGAAGGAGATCATTTGTCGGTATGGGCTACCAGAAAGAATTATCACTGACAATGCTAAGAATTTAAACAACAAGATGATCGATGCAGTGTGCTCCCAATTCAAGATTAAACACAGCAATTCGACTCCTTACCGGCCAAAAATGAATGGAGCGGTCGAAGCAGCAAACAAGAACATTAAGAAGATTGTCCAGAAAATGACAGTGACTTACAAAGACTGGCATGAGAAACTTTCTTTTGCTTTACATGCTTATCGCACTACTGTAAGAACATCGACTGGGGCAACTCCATATTCTCTGGTCTATGGAATGGAAGCTGTGGTGTCAATTGAGGTAGAAATCCCATCTTTGAGAATATACAGAGAGTTGAAACTCGAAGAGTCAGATTGGGTGCAAGAGAGATTTGACCAATTGAACTTAATCGAAGAGAAGCGGCTCAAAGCACTTTGCCATGGTCAATTGTATCAGAAGAGAATGATGCGAGCATATGATAAGAAGGTGCGTCCGCGCGAGTTTACAGAAGGAGAGTTGGTGCTGAAAAAGATTCTACCTACTCAACATGATCCCCGAGGAAAGTGGACTCCAAATTGGGATGGTCCCTACGTGGTGAAGAAAGCATTCTCGGGAGGTGCCCTAATCTTGCAAGAAATGGATGGGGATGAATTGCCACATCCAGTCAATGCCGATGCTGTGAAGAAATACTACACCTGAAGGATATAAAAAAAAATGAAAAAAAAAAGTGAATGAAAAAAAAAAAAAAAAAAAAAAACGAAAAAAAATGAAAAGAGCGTCTCAAGTTGAAAAAGCGGCTTGAGTCCGGAAAGGAAAAGAAAAGGTGGGGTCTGAGGCGAAAACCCGAAAGGGCGGTTCAGATCCAATTAGGTTGGTTCCTAAGCTAAAAACCTAAAAAGGGCAGTTTAGGAAATTTGAGAAAGCACGGCAAAATGGGCACCTAACTTGTACAAGAGGTTTTGTTCGGTTATGGGGATCGGAATAATCCGAAATCATCAGACTTTGTCAGGCGTCATTCTAGCAATGATGAGTCAATCAAAGGCAGGGTGCAAGATGACCGGCTTTTGTTGTCTATGCATTCATCGCACTGAGGTCATGTACCTTTCTTATTCTTTTGTTATAAACTTGTTTGTTAAATCCTTGTTATAAGTTTGTCTATTTACTATATTGTACATTGCTCTTCTTCAAAATGATCCATGAATTTCTCCTTAAATATGAATTGCATAATTTCTTTATCATGAAAGGGAGAGCAAACAGGTAAGTGAATACCATAACATTTGAAGTCAACTCCCAACACAAAAAGGGAAGAAATGTGAGGGTAAATATGAGCTCAATAGCTTACTTTTGATGCCCAAAATGTGATAACACATGAATGAAGTTGCCTTGAGATGGGATGTTCAGGCAAAAGTGATTTGAAATAAGGGTCTGGGACATGTTTATACCAGAAAAGGTGTGACAAGAAGATGTTCTCCAATTCCAAGCTCAAAAAAGTATGAGTCGGACCAAACCAGAAGGCTATCTTGAAACCTTTGAGGCAAAGAAGAAAAGCATCCTCATTTAAGCATGAGCATATGAAATGCATCATTTCAGCATCATTCCTCATAAACATCCATTATGCATCATGTCATGGTTCAAAGATTAACAGGTGTAAATTCAGTTCAAGATTGTGAGGTTAGTCTTGCATAAGAAGCTTCTCAGGTAATTCTTCAAGACTACTTTTATATGTATGGTTTCATTCGTCAACATTGTTCCTTGTTTAAGATAATTTTCTCATGATTGAAGTAATTATGTTTAGGGTGATCTGTTCTATTTATGAATGGTTTGATTCTGTTTAGAATTATTTAGTTTAGGATAGTTCTTCAAAATCTCTTGTTTAAAAGCCTTTCAAAAATAATTCTGTATAGAATGAACTTTTGAAATACAAAATCACTTTTTTGTGATAGGAAATGATTTCTCAAAAATGTCTCGTTTTTTAAATCATTTCTGTTTAGGATGATTTTCTAAAATTGTTTCTGTTTAGAACAATTTCTTCAAAGATTTAAAATCATTTTGTTTAAGATGATTTTCTAAATTGCTTCTGTTTAGAACAATTTCTTCAAAGATTTAAAATCATTTTATTTAAGATGGTTTTCTAAAATTGTTTCTGTTTAGAACAATTTCTTCAAAAATTTAAAATCATTTTATTTAAGATGATTTTCTAAAATTGCTTCTGTTTAGAACAATTTCTTCAAAGTTTAAGATCATTTTGTTTAAAGATGATTTTCTGAGATTGCTTCTGTTTAGAACAATTTCTTCAAAGATTTAAAATCATTTTGTTTAAGATGATTTTCTAAATTGCTTCTGTTTAGAACAATTTCTTCAAAGATTTAAAATCATTTTATTTAAGATGGTTTTCTAAAATTGTTTCTGTTTAGAACAATTTCTTCAAAAATTTAAAATCATTTTATTTAAGATGATTTTCTAAAATTGCTTCTGTTTAGAACAATTTTTTCAAAGTTTAAGATCATTTTGTTTAAAGATGATTTTCTGAGATTGCTTCTGTTTAGAACAATTTCTTCAAAGATTTAAAATCATTTTGTTTAAGATGATTTTCTAAATTGCTTCTGTTTAGAACAATTTCTTCAAAAATTTAAAATCATTTTTCTTTAAGATGGTTTTCCAAAATTGTTTCTGTTTAGAACAATCTCCTCAAAAAAAAAAAAAATTAAAATCATTTTGTTTAAAATGATTTTCCAAAATTGTTTCTGTTTAGAACAATTTCTTTAAAGATTTAAAATTATTCTGTTTAAGATGATTTTCCAAAATTGCTTCTGTTTAGAACGATTTCTTCAAAGGTTTAAAATCATTTTGTTTAAAATGATCAAAATAATTTTCCAAAATTGTTTCTGTTCAGAACAATTTCTTCAAAAATTAAAATCATTTTGTTTAAGACGACTTTCTAAAAATTGTTTCTGTTTAGAATGATTTCTTCAAAATTTAAAATCATCTTATTTAAGATGATTTTCTCAAAATTGTTTCTATATTTTGAACATTTCTTCAAAAGTTTAAAATCATTTTGTTTAAAATAATTTTCTAAAATTGTTTCTATTTAGGGCAGTTTGTCCTGTTTAAGATGATTTTTCTCAAAATTAGTTCTGTTTAGGACAATTTCTTTGATTCTAAAATTATTTCAGTTAAAAATGATTTTTTTTTTCTTTTTCTTTTTTCAAAACCTCAGCATTGTTTAGTACGCATTTGAGTGGAGAGTGTCTACATCTTTGCTTATTTCCTAATTATCCAGAAACTTACACTTCTAGATCATTAAGAAACAATCAAAGAGGGGCAACTGTAGACACTTATTTCTAAAATTCTAATTAATTAATTAACTGATTAATTGGTTAATTAGTCAATTAATTAATTGACCATTTCTATATTTTATTTTATTTATCCTTTTTAAGTTTAATTTCCTTTTTTTATTTATTTATTATTATTACTCTATCTTATTTTATTTTAATTCCGTTTTGTTTACTTCACAGGTAATTTTGAATATGAAACTTAGAAGTCAAGGCCGAGTTGAATCAGCTCCCATGCGAAGCAAGCTAAAGGCTAGCCGAGTCAACTCGGTTATGATATATATATGTATATATGTACATGTGCGTATTTATACATATATGTATATTTATAAGTATATATGTTTATGAATATATATATTTATATTTATACGTATATATGTATAGATGTGTACATATATATATATATGTGTGTATATATATATACCAAAAAAAAAAAAAAAAAAAGCAAACAAGGAAAAGACCCATCTCTTCAAAATATCCATGGCAGCAGTACACGTGCCAATTGGAGCCTTAAGTGGAGCCGCTTTTGTTGCTAATTGAATCGTTTTTGCAAAGGACCTGAGTATTCTCGCCGAGCAAGCTGTCTACTTGCAAGTTCTATCTCTAGTTCAAAACAGGTTCAACCCGAACTACAGGCGCGGCAGCCAGCTTGTTCCTCTCGAACGACTTCAGCCATGCATCTACTTTCGATCATCAGCAGCGCCAACAAACCAGAAACCTCTCAACTTGCCATCGCTCTCCCCGAGGATGCCGCTGCCATAAGCTCCTTTTCCTCGAGCCCTGTTGTTGGCTCAAGGCTGCATCGGTCAGATGAAGAACCTTGCATCCACAACATCAACGACAGCAGCAGCAACCAAGCCACCACCCTCGACCAGCTGCTCGCCTCCAGCCATGCCACCCATCACCAACAGCCACCACTGCAATTCCTTTCGCTCCCTTTTGCTCCTCTCATTGTTTTCGGTGGCAACAACCACCATAGCTGTAAGGACGGTTGCTCTCCTAGCTGCAGCATCGGCAGCACCTCCCACGACTTCAACCGCTTCCTTCCACGGCAGCACTCATCATCAGTAGCAGCGGCAACAAAGCAGCCACGACAATCACGGCAGTAGCCCCTACAGCAACAATGGCTCGAGTCTACAACTGCCACAGCAGCCAGCAACACTCTCGTGAGAACACTCTCTCGCTCACCCTTCCTCCCATGCAAACCACCACGGTAACCATAACAAGAAGAACAGCATGGGTAACAGCCATAGCCGACAGCATCGTCACAGCAGAAATATGAACAACGCCAACTGCAGCAACAACAACAACAGCAACCACAGCCGCAGCGATTCGCCACTCGAACCACCTCTCTCTCTCTCTCTCTCGGCATCTCCATTCACGGGGAGGAAGCAAAACTGAAAGAGAAAAAGAAAGAAGAAACCAGAGCTCACAATGCGCACCTCCACAGCTGCTACACGTCCAAAGTGAAGAAGAGATGGACTTGAGAAGAGATCCTTGGACTGTTGAAGAAGACTTCAAGCTCATCAATTACATTGCTAATCACGGCGAAAGTCGATGGAACTCTCTTGCTCGTTGTGCAGGTCTCAAGCGAACAGGGAAAAGCTGCAGATTGAGATGGTTGAATTATCTCCGCCCCGATGTTCGACGTAGGAACATAACTCTTGAGGAACAACTTCTGATTCTTGAACTTCACTCTCGCTGGGAAAGTCGATGGTCGAAAATAGCGCAACACCTGCCTGGCAGAACCGACGATGAGATTAAGAACTACTGGAGAACCCGTGTGCAGTAGCATGCGAAACAACTTAAATGTGACGTGAACAGTAAGCAGTTCAAGAACACCATGCGGAAAGAATTCAAGCTGCTGCTGCAACCACCGCCACCACCACCAGCACCAACAGAACTAGAAGGGTATCATTAAGTCGCCCGTTGTGTCCGGAGCTCCATCGGGGTCCGGCCACTACTTCGTGGAGCTCTGCCTCGGCTCTCCTCCACAACCTCTGTTTCTCGTCGCTGACACTGGCAGTGACCTCCTCTGGGTCACGTGCTCTACTTGCCGTCACAACTGCACCTACCTCCACCCTCCAGGCTCCACATTCTTAGCCCGCCACTCCTCTACCTTCTCCCCCACCACTGCTTCGAACCAGCGTGTCAACAAGTCCCCGTCGCCCGCACTCGGCCCCGAGCCAGTTTCTTCACCTTCACCGACACCTTCTGTGTCTTCAACCTCTGCTACAGCGTCACCAAAGCAACCATGTCACCGCTCCACAGCCACCATGGCAGCTGCTCAAGCAGCAGTAGCAGCAGCGCAAGCAGCGGTGGACGTTGTTCACCTCCTCGACTCCTTTCACGACCATCCCCCATGCAAACCACCGCCACCGCCATTCCCAACAACAACCGCAAAAGGACAGCAGCCAGCACCACGCCCTGCTGCTCGTACACCCTCGCACAACACGCTCCTCCTACGCCCTCCACAGCTGCACCTCTCTAAGTTGTCCGAGGATAGCCTTATGGAAAGGAACAAAGCCAGCCAACGAAAATCACAGCAGCAATAAAACAACCACGCCCCTATGCAGGCCATCGACCATCGAAACCGTTCGGGTTTGTCTCCCTGTAGATAGTAGCTTGGCTTTGTGCTAGCTTCACCGAACAATGGTGACCTTGAGAAATTCAAACAAAGAATGGAGTCTCTTCCAGATAGCAGTGCAGCCCATAACACCGGCTGTATATCTCGGATGCTGCCAATGCTACCCATAACAGCCAGCTGCACCTCTCCGCAGCCCATCCACCATTATTGCCAACCCATCCTCAATTATAGTCTATCATCTTTCACAATCAATAAAAAATCATCAAGTGGGGATTCCATTCGGCTATAAAAAGGGGAAGAGCACTCGAAGGAAAAGAGAGGGAGGGAGTCAGTGTGTTTTCTCCAGAAAAAAAAATAGAATAGAAGAAGCTACCTTTTTTTTTCTTTAGAAACGAAACAGAGAGAAGAGCACAGAGAGAGCAGCCGCTTCTGAAAAAAAAAAATATAGAAGAGAGGAAAGAGCAGAGAACAGAGGAAGGTTTTTCAGCCTTCCTTCAAAAACAGAAAAAGAGAGCACGTGGGGCTTTTATTTTATTTTTGGGCTTTTTGAAAACAGGGGAAAGAGCTTTTTTTTTTGGGTTATTTTGTAAACAAAGTTCTGATTTTTAAGGAAGAATCCTTTCTTTTGAAGGTAAATCAGCTATTTTCTAGCTCTGACCAGTATATATTTTTTTTTATCTTATATTCATATTAGTTGTTTTTAAGTTTGATTAATACATTTTATGTATTTATTTAGTTTAAAAATCAAATCTTGGCCATAAAACTTGCACCTTTAAATTTGTGAATTCGACTGTTTAATTAAAGATTAAGCCTAAGCTAAAAGGGGCACAATTTTTTTTACGTTTGTAAATATTTTTACTTAATTAAAACTAAAACCTAGGCTAATAAAAATTAAATATTTTAAATTTATTTAAATAAAAAGTAATCTTAGTTATGAAAACTATGTTTGAGAGAATATAAATTCGGTTTAATATTTGATTTTGACCCTTGACAAATTACTTCTTTGCCCTTAAATATATATTTGATTAACTAAAATTTAATCTTGTTTGTAAAATTACCTTTTTACCCTTATAGTTATGTTAGTTTAATTAGCAGTTATATCTTGTGATAAATTACTGTTTTCCCTTTTCGTGTATATTTCCCTAATTAAAAAGCCTAATCTTGTGTGTAAAATTACCCTTTTACCCTTGCATATGTATTTGTTTAATTACGAATTGAATTTTGTGTAAAGTTACGTAATTAACCTTGTATACGTGTTTGTTTAAATTAAGCTTACTTACTTGTGTTAAATTAGTTGCCATGTAATTTGATCTTAAAAAAAAAAATTTTAAAATTTCCATGTCCTATTTATCTTACCATATTATATTGTGCAATTAATTGTATGTATATACTAACCCATGTTTTCTTGTCCCATTCATGCATGATTAGATTTAGAACATTGATTTTCAAAAATTCATATGCATGGGGTAACCGAAAGATGCCTCGGGAGTCTGAGGTTTCTGAAGGTTTTCTCCGATGAGATGTTTTCTCGGTGTCTAATCGGGAGTCCGATCGGACCTGGGAGAATTTCTCATCCCTTCAAAATTAAAAATATGTTTTTCATGTAGTTTTCACAAAAAGCATGCATCATGTTTACGATTTTCTTTAATTTCTTAAAATTTGCGAATGAACTCCAAAAATTTTCTTTTTACAAAAAGGAATGTTAATTCCAAAATCTTTTATTTCTATTTATTTTATTTTTACTTTTATGTTTTATTTCTATTTCACTTTAAGAAAATCTCTTGTTTAAAAGGCCCAATTAAATTAAAAGGAATATTTATTCCGACATTAATTTCAAAATATGTTTTAAAGGTTTTTGGAGAGATCTTAATTTTCCAACTATAATTTAGGCCTCTCAAATTAATCTAAATTTTATGAGAAAATCACTTTCAAAATCTCTGTTCTTATTTTTTTTTTTTTATATTTCTTTTTCAATAAAAGGGAATATTTATTTTCTTTTATCTTTTTTTTAAAATATTTCCCTATCAAACTAAATTTTTGTCAAACTATTCCCTTCATCAAATTAAAGGGAATATTTATTCCGACATTGTTTTAAAATTAAATCTTTCTAAGAGATTTTAATTTGAGAAATCATAATTAAAGTCTCTTAATGTGATTTTCAAAACACGAATTTGAGGATGTTTATCCCAAATTTTTTGCAAAATGTTTTCTAGAAGGTTTCAATTAATATTCTCATAATTGAGACTTTCTAAAATTAAAATTAAACCTTTGTTTTTCAAAAGGATATTTATCCTCATTTTTTACTTTGATTTTTTTTGAAGAATATTTGTTCCTAGTTAGAAATTGAATCTCCATTCTAAGTAGGAAATTTCTTTAAATTCAAAATTGGGCTATGGATTTTCACATTAAAAGGAATGTTCATTCCGACATTAAGTTTTTTTTTTAATTTTTGGATTTAACTTTTCAATGGGATTTTTGTCCCACATTAAAAGGAATATTTATTCCAACATTCGAAATTATGTTTTTCCTAAAATGATTTTAAACACATTTTATTATTATTTCCCAAGTAAAATATTTTTAAGACTTTTGTGGTACCGATTTCCGGGCGTCTTGGGGGTGCTAATCCTTCCCCAAGCGTAACCGACTCACGAACCTAAAATCTTTTTCGTAGACCAGTTTCTTTCCTTAGCTTGACGTAATCTTTCTAGATTTATGTTGGGTTAAACAAGTAGGTGACTAACCACACCTATTAAAAATAAAAGGTTAGTGGCGACTCCATTTGTTTTTAGACTGTTTAGTCCCGAATATTTTTCACGCCATATCATTTATCGTCGGAGCGGTAAAACGTCTCGACACCATTAAGATTATACTATCCTTATTCAAAAAATAGATTATATAATCCTTAAAAAAAGGAATTATGTATGATTTAAAATTATAAAAAAAGAAATTGGCATTAAGAGACTTTTTTTTAAGAAATGTATCAATAGACCATTTCAATTGTTTTTGCTATTGTATTGGTCATATAATAATATTGTTCTTAATAATAATATTGTTAAAAACATATATATTTTAACAAATTTAAAGAATTTATTACAATTTTATATAAATATATGATATTTATATAATCCATGATATTAGCACAAGTCTAATCTAATTTTTCCATATATGCTTTAACAAATAAAAAATATAATATATTATAATTTTATATAATCAGTAATCCTGCGGCTTTAACGTGGGTCAAAATTGCTAGTTGTGTTGAATGCCGACATGAGTGATAGGGCGCGTACACCTCGCACAATCTATGACTTTAATTACGGTAAAATTATTGGACTGAAAACGTTATTCAAGACCACAATAACTAAACTACTAGTAAAGCTCTAGAGGGATTTTTTTTTGGGGGGGGTCATTTTAATGTACACAGCTTCTTTTATTGACTGATGAGTTGTCAATGTATTAAGTAATGGTATGGCAATGTACACAGCTTCTTAATTAGTCTTAATTTGAAATTACTTGTCCAAAGAAGTCGTTACCAATTTCTAGACTTTCTTTTCTTTGTTTTCTTTCACTTTTTTTCCTTTTTTTTCTCTTTCCTCATTATTTAAGTTTTCAAGCTTGAAGAAACTTCAACATTTGAGGCTCCATAAATTATCTGCAGTGGAGTTTGGTTTAATCGATAGCTCTCTCCCTCTCTTCCACTTTCTCTAACATATCATGGTGTCCAAAAATTCCACGTTAGCTAAACTCTTCTTGACGTTTGTAACTGTAAATACAATTCTTGATTGTGGGGAGAGCTCATATTCTGGCATAAATGATTACCATCATAAAATAAGGCGTGTGGCTTCCATCAAGGCATCCTTTATTTCCCGCAACTCTCACACAAGTTTTTTCTCAGCTCCGGTGATGAGAACAAACTCAAGGGTTTATCATGCAATTGAATATGGTGCTGACCCGACAGGAATATTGGACAGTACCGATGCCCTTGAGCAAGCAATTTCCGATGCTTTTGGATCCCCAGTCGAAGGCCATTTGATACAGGGTGTGGCAGATCTTGGAGGTGCAGAGCTGCATCTTGATGGAGGGACATACAAGATTAGCCGCCCGCTTACCCTACCCAAGATTAGGGCCGGTAACTTCATGGTAACTTGATGTAACTTTAATTACATGCTTCATGGATGCATTTTAGCTTTTAGATTACATTTACATCCACTCGACAAAATGTTTTTATTAATTACTCTTTGAGTCTTGACAGATACATGGCGGATCACTCACTGCATCAGATGATTTTCCAACTGATCGACACATGATAGAGCTTCTTCGATCGTCAAAATCATTTTCATACGAAGATGTTACATTTAAGGACCTTATGATAGACTCCAATTTCAGGGGTGGTGGCATTACTGTAGTTAATTCTCTAAGAACCAGCATAGACAATTGTTACGTCTCTCATTTTACAACCAATGGCATTTTGATACAAGGCGGCCATGAAAATTATGTAAGAAATACATTCATTGGACAACACATCAATGCTGGAGGTGATCGTCGCGAAAAGGACTTCTCAGGCATCGGAATCAACATCAAAGGCAATGACAACGCTATCACGGATGTGGTTATCTTCTCAGCATCAATTGGAATTAAGATTCAAGGGCAGGCCAATATGCTCACTGGGGTACATTGTTATAACAAGGCCACCGGATGGGGTGGCACAGGAATTTATATCCAGTCTCCAGGTTTTACTCAGAACCGGATCGCCAATTCCTACTTTGATTTCACTGGAATTGTAGTAGAGGACCCTGTGCAACTCCATATTACTGGATCGTTCTTCTTAGGCAATGCCTTCATTCTGCTAAAATCTTTAAAGGGTGTTGTAATCGGTATAAATATTGTTGACAATATGTTTTGGGGTGATTACACTGGGGTCCCAATAGTCCAACTGGATCAATCAAGTACTCCGTTCAAGAGAATTGAGCAAGTTGTTGTTGATAGAAATGATGTGAGAGGAATGGTGCTTAAATCAACGTCTGCCAGGGGGTCCGTGTGGAGGAACGGAACAACGTGGACCGTTGATTTTTCTCGGGTCCTATTGTTTCCTAACTTGATCAAGCATGTGCAGTACACACTGCAGGCTGGCGCATCATTTGCTAGCCATATTCTGAGGAATGTATCCGAAAATAGAGTCACCGTGGAGTCAGCGTTGCCCATATCAGCAACATTACATATATCTGTAGATCAAAGCATGGTTCAATATACTTAATTAATGATTTGTTTGTTTGTTGATCTTAATTTCTTTATATATATATATATATATATATATAGCACATGTTTCTTTCTTTTTACATGTTCGTTTGGGGTTGGAATTTCAAAATTTGCTGGCAAGGAAAAGAGCCTTCAAATTCAAAGCTGGGACTCCCAAGTTTTGCAACTTGACTAAATGGGACTCCAATTCCAAAATCGCTTGGAATTTTCAAAAAAGCTGGCCAAAAATGAGTCACTAATTTGGCAGATAAGAAAGAAAAATAGGAAGGCGTCCTTGACACACATCAATGGTCTTAAGCCTTGTTAATTGTCTGATTAATACTAGATGGTTATAAAGACCAATACATTAAAATTGTCATAGCTTTAATTAATGTTGGAGGCTACAAGGTCCGGACGACAGTACAACCCCTTAGATTTTACATTTATAACCTTTTTTTTTTCTCTTGAAAAGCTTGTATTTTTTCATTCGAGTAAACTAGAAAACCTGCTACAATATATAAAGTTCATGCTTTTGCCTTGCCTTTTGAGAGTATAAGGACAGAAGGACATACTGTTTTTATATCAAAACTCTTGTTGTACAAGGTATTTATATAATAAAATTAAGAAAGTTAAAGTTAGATACAAGTAATGCATAGATTCTAGTTCTCTATAAACTGAATATTAATCGAGTCTCGCAGCACTTGCTTAGTCCATGAATATTTATAGCCTTTTTTTTTAACTTTAAATAAATTATTTTTTTATTTACTTAAACTAAAAAAAAAGAATTTAAACAAGAATTAAAATGAGAAGAAGAGAGGTGGTTGTTTGTCTACGAATCTTCAACAAAAATGAATAAATTGAAAATGTTGGAGTGATTTCGGTAGATTGATACTAGTCATCCCCAAAACAAGTGTTCTTTGTATCAAAATGTAATAATCTCGATAATAATATTCCTCATCCCCAAAATATAACTTTTTAATCCCAAAAATCATATGTTACTATTCATCACCCCTAAAATATGCCTTCATTATCCCAATAATCGTTTTTTTAATATAAACCAAACAATAATATTAGTCAACCCCAACATTGTGTTTTTTTTTTTAATCATATTTGTTACCCCCATAATATTTTCAATAATTCTCAATATAATATTCATCATCCCAAAAATATAAACTGAATATAAATTTCATCAAGCAATATATAATTCATAATTATTAAGCAAATTAAAAAATTAAAACAAAGATTCATCATCAAATTAATATTCATCGTCTCATAAATAATGATAATCATCCCCAAAAACTTATATTCTTCTTTCAAAATAGAAATTTTTAAAAAATTGAACCCTAACTACATGTCCAATACTTAAATATGCCATATATATTCCTTAAATTTCATCAAGGAATAGTTCATAATCATTCAAAAAATTAAATCAAATATTCATCCCCAAATTAATATTCATCGTCCCCTAAATACTATTAGTCATCCCTAAAAGCTTATTTTCTTCATCCCCAAATCGAAATTTTTAAAAGAAACTGAACCCCAACTACAAATTGCATAATTAAATATGATGTATATTCCTTAAATTTCACCAAGAAATGGTTAATAATCATTAAAAAATTAAATCAAATATTCATCCCCAAATTAATATTCATCATCCCCTAAATACTGTTAGTCATCCCCAAAAACTTATCTTCTTCATCCCCAAATAGAAATTTTTTTAAAAATTGAACCCTAATGACCGGTCGTCGTCAAGACAGTCAAGAGAATAATATTTTCTGCTAAACCCAAACTAAGTAGATATGGCAAGAGCAAGTCGCATCCATAGGAGGCTAGAAAAAGGATTTATTTTGCTTACAAACTGAACTTTTAACATAAATATAAAAGGGGGTTTTCAAAAGACAAGGAGAAATGAATAACAATGGGAATATAACAAGGCAGTAAAAATAAATAATAAAGCAATTAAGTTAATGAATAGTGTAATAAACTAGATTAATAATAATAAAAAGCATCCATTCTATCATTTGCTAATTAAAAGGGGTAAAAGAACAGTTAGATCCCAGGTTCACTAACCATACAATTAATCAATCAAATGGCATGCTTATGGAAATCAGTACTAAAGATACCTAAAATCCATATTGGTGACCAATCAGTCCAACCAAGTACTATCGATTCCTAGATTGGCCCCTTTTATCTTCTCGGAATCAACAATCTTCGCGATGATGATTTACAGAGTCAATAAAGCATTAAGCATAGAAATCAGTCTAGCATGCAAACAACCCAGATATACTTTGCGTCGATCTAGCCATTGAATATCTGAAATCCCAAGAAAGAGTCTTACATTTTCCTCTTGTTCTAAGATTAAGGTTGGCTACTAAAGATTCACAAACACAAAATCTAACCAATGATCTTAACCATACCTAATCCACGCATGCATTCATAAACTAGGAATAGGAAAATCATATTTCAAGGCATTTGGAGACATCAAAACACTTGATTAAATCAACTAAAATGAAGAACAAGAGCCTCACTAACTTTGCAAACCCTTTTAATCAACAAACAATAGAATCAATTAGGGGTTTACTCACTCATTAATTGAGTGAGAAACTGAAGATTAAACAAATAAACTGAAAGAAAATAAAGAGAAGAAAGTAGATTAATCAAGAGTCAAGAGAGGAAATCTCACTGGAATCTCAATTGTCAAAACCCGATTCTCTGTTTTTTCCAATTTACAACTTCTCTCCTCCCCTCTAGAATTGTCCGTACTCTTCAGGAAAAAGCACTATTTAAATGACCTAATTACATAAGTGCCCTTATAGCCCTAATTCCTATCAACTAATAATAAGGACAATTAAGGCTTTTCCCGCTGAGCTCAAGTGAATTAACCAGTTGTGTTCAGAAAATAGGGTTGGCACCAAGTGAACCTTGCTTAACGCCATGTCAACTTTGTAGCTTTTCTTCTTTGGCTGAGAAACACTTCCCTTGGCGCCAACATGTTGTGCTTGGCACCAAGCCAAACTTGGATTTCTTTCGTCTTTTCTCTTGATGAAGAACTAAGCCGATTATAAGTGAATGAGACTCCTCTGGCACCAATCTTGTTTTGCTTGCTAATGACCTAATTACATAATTTCCCTTGTAGCCCTAATTCCTATCAACTAATAATAAGGACAATTAAGGCTTTTCCCGCTGAGTTCAAGTGAGTTGACCAGTTGTGTCCAGAAAATAGGGTTGGCGCCAAGTGAAGCTTGCTTAACGCCATGTCAACTTTGTAGCTTTTCTTCTTTGGCTAAGAAACACTTCCCTTGGCACCAACATGTTGTGCTTGGCACCAAGCGAAACTTGGATTTCTTTCTTCTTTTCTCTTGATGAAGAACTAAGCCGATTATAAGTGAATAAGACTCCTTTGGTGCCAACCTTGTTTTGCTTGGCGCCATGCTCTCCAAAGCTTAAGCTAAATCTTCATTTGTCAAAGTTGTATCCTACATGAGATGAAAATAACTCCCTTGGTGCCATGCACATTGTCCTTGGCGCCATGCACATTGTCCTTGGTGCCATGTACATTGTCCTTAGCGCCAAGCCAAGTTGTTTGATGACTTCTCTCAGACTTCCATCTTTAATTGCCTCAAATCAATCCTCTAAGTGTATTGTCTCTCCTAAGTGCTCCAATTAACCTTCAATGATAGAAACATACTTAAGTGAGATAATTATGAGAAGGATAACCATAATTTATAACCAATTGAACACAATAATAATGTATAAAATAGTGGTTATCACCCAACTACATGTTCCATAATTAAATATGCTATATATTCCTTAAATTTTGACACACCCAGACCTAATTTAACTTTTCCGTACAAACGGAATAGTGTAAGACGGTGTATTAAGTCAATAATACGTCGGTCTGGATGTGTCTAATTAAGAAGAGAAGTTAAGCTTAAGATAAGACGAAGTTGGAAGATGAGACAATTAACCCTGCATGGAAGCATTAATTGGACTTCTTTAAGTCCATAGCCAATGGATTAGATAACCATTGGTGAATTGGTCGGTGGATTAGGCCAAGGATTGAGATTATGAGAGCTGGAAAAAAGGGAATAAAGTTTGTCCAGGATTAGAGTAGGCCCGGTGTCAGGCTTACCTATAAATAGGGGGAGTTGAGCTTTCCCCCTCTCATTTTTCTCCTCCCTCTCTTCCTCTCCTCTCACTGGCTCTCTCGGAGCAACTTTGGACTTTTGGCCGATCCGGACAATCTAATCGAAGGATCAAGGTGAGATCTTGGTATGTTATTCTACTCACCTTAATCTACATTTTATTAAGTTTTCACACATTTCCATGCATCAGTCTAGGAGAGATCTAAGCTCAAAGTGAGGTTTAGCTTTTTAACTTGATACTAGTTTAGATTCGAGATCTAGGGACTTCGAGCCTGTGAATCTCGTGTTTTTTTTTATAAATGTGTCATGGACAGCGTGAGGATCGTCTGTCTAAGTTTACGCGTCGATTGGAGGTAGGATGACACGAGAATCTAGGCTAGAGCTTGAATCCTGAGCTCTCTGTCTCGTCTCCCAAGAGGGAGTGGACTGTCTTGCGTGGGAGTAGACCCACTCCCGAGCAAGACTTGGGCCAATCCCGTGCAGCCCAGTCCGAGCTGGGGCGGCCTTTTAGGCCTAACTTGGTGCGGGGCTCGGTTTTAGGATACGCGGAATCCACACACACACACATGCTTGGTGATATATCCACGTAGAGAGTGGGGTGTTTTCAAAGAAAACAATAAAGATTTATGTGTGTGTTTATATTTATGTTGTACATTTTAAATATATATATATATGTTTTATAGATATGTATATATGATATTTGATATGGATGGGAGCGAGATGAGCGATTGAAAGTTGTCCTCGGTGCTCCGATTTGAGGGAGCATGGACCGAGTTGAGAGGGATACATAGACGTAGCTGTGGACCGCCTATCGAGGGGCACGGTTTTAAATAGATAGATAAATAAAATGGGCTGGCCTTAAACATATTGGAGGCACAACTGGCTGGTCATATGCTCTTACTTGGAGAATTTGAAAAGAGGTTTGAAAATAAAAATTTATTTATTTATTTTATGTTTGTATATTTGGTTTACCTCTGTTTGCCCTATCCCCTGATGTAGATTCATTGAACCTCTGTCACTCACCTGTATCTAATGTGGATGGATGCGGATCCGCATACGAGGACAACAGATAGATTAGAGGCTCACGAAGAGGCGTCGGTGGCTTAGGTGTAGTAGTTTCCGTTGCATAGGTATTCCTTCAAATTAGTCCACTGGTACATATTTTAAAGTTAATTATTTTATTAAATGATTTCTAATTACATTTTAGTATTGTTTTACTGCGATGATATCCATTTCTATCCCTTGCCGTGCTTCTAGTGCGTGATCGGCTGGCACGTACTTCTAGGCAATACAGTGGTTGCCACATGGTCGACCTAGGCGGGTCGGGGGGGGAAGAATTTGTGTATCGGAGTGTTTAAAAGATTCTGACTATTTTCAAAAGTTATAAAGTATTTTCAAAGTATTTTCAAACATTTTCGAAGCCAGTGGATTACTTAGGTTTAAAACTCCGGAGTTCGAATACGTGGTTACTTGAATGCGTCGAAATGCCTAAACCTATTCTTAGAATACCTTCTTTAGCAGCTAGTGACCATATAGAGTACTCAAGTGTGGTCTCTAGGTGAGATGACACCATGACCATCTTTTTCTCAAGATTCATGAAAGCAAAGAATGCTTTTCGAGAAATCCCTAAAACCCATTTCTTTGGCTTTTAATGTTTTTTCTACTCGACAGTTAAACCAAACAAGGGATTTACTATCCCCTCAAGGGAATTACTCCCTTGAGATGACGAGATAGTGATATCTCGTCCAACCCTCCAAGATAGCCTAATTAGAGGATTACTAGTAAAGAAAACTGGTTCGATGTTCACTACCTAGACATTGAGGCTCGCTAGTAAAGAAGCGAGTTTGACTTCTAAACTCAAATCAGATGTGTTTTCCCCCATTCTTTACATAGTAATGTGTAAGACTTGGGAGGAAGTGAAGCGGCTAAAGTGGGTCAAAGAGCCAAGGTGGCCCTGATGTGCATGAAGGCTAACCCCACTTCTCTTGCTTTCTACACCATTAGTGTGTAGCCTAGAAGAGAGAGTCGGGTTAGGATGAAAGAAATCAAAGAGTTACGAGATCACGGAGGACGAGCTTGAACGAACCTCAGGAAGTGAGACAAAACATCAGAGTAGAAAGGATAAGACTCCATAAAGCAACAAATAGAAGGATGAAAAGTGAAGCCGAGGAAGAGCTAGCCAAGTGTAGAGGTCTGTCATTAACCCACATGGTGCGAATTAATTCCTCTCACACTTTACACCAATCATGTGTAGACCTGGAAAGGTGTACTATTGGGAGCAACAAAACCCTTGTCGACTAGGGTTCGAGGAGTGCTGCGGTGCACTGGCACTCGAACGCCTGGGCCTTGGGGTAGCACATGAGGCGGTTGGGCTTGACCCAACACCATGGTAAACCTGGAGGGATGAGCCCATAGGTTGGCAAGTCTAGAGGGATGAACCCACAGATTGCCAGAAGAGTGCTCCCAAAGCGAGTAAAAGTTGACAGAGAGGCTACAACAAAAGCCTAACTGACTTTCTCATTTATACACCATTGGTATGTAAGTATTGAGAGAAAGTACAACGGAGGTGGAATGAAGGAAAACCACCTGGAGTCAAGAGGATTGGAGCTCGAGGAGGTTCTTGCAAGAAAATTGGAAGAGATCGAATGAGCCAAAGATCACGAGAAGTGAGATAAGGGAGAGTCATTCAAGGATGTGGCAAAGATGGATAAGAAAAAACCCTAAAGGACTCGAGGATGGAAAAAAGGAAGAGTAAGGAAAGAGAAACAACAGAGAAGCCATTCTCGTGAAATAATAAGGAGGAATAAGGCAAGGATGATAAGACGAAAAATAAGGAATGGAAAGAGACTTCATAACCGTATGATGGATGCATGGTGGACCCCACATTATGTAACCAGCCTTGGGTCCCAATGCTAAGGGAAACTAAGGAGCAAAACGAGGAAAGATGAATAGAAAGCACATCCAAATGGTCAACGAGTAGTATGTGTTGCCACTTGTCTAACCATTGGATACCAATGTCAAGAGAACAGAAGTGGAGATGGAGAAAACGGAATAAGGAGAAAAATAAGCCAGAAATCTTCACTCCTAAGGGGTTAAAAATGATGAACCCCTTATCACTTGGTTGATAACGAGAGAAAGAATGAGAAAACCTCCAAAGGATAATAAGAAATGGCCTTGACAAAGTCAATGGGAAGTAAGCAAGCAGAAAGAGCGGAATGCAAGGAAATAAGGGAAATGCCTGCATGTGCGTAAATGAAGAGCACGAAGAGAACTTTCCCTAAAACCGGAAAGTTAACACTAGAAAGAGAGCTAGTGAGAAGAAAGAACTGAAAAAGAAGAGAAAAGCAAACCCTTAAACAACGGATAAAGAGATTTCGTGATATAGTGCGGAAGTTTTCTTAATAAAGAAAGAAAGCATAAAACTCTAGGTAAAAGAAAATCCTAGGTTAATCAGATATGAATGGGGTCTGGAAAGGAGAGAAACTTAGTTTAGTTGATGAACTAAGTATAGGCTAACTATGAGTAGAACCTTAAAAGAAGAAAAGCATAGTATATCACTAGAAAACTTTAACGTTAATTAGCCATAATTTCATAATGTACCACAGGTTAATAAAAACTGAAATAACTAGGTAGAGCTAATAAGAAGCAAGGCTTAGGAAGTTAGTAATAAAGGCAAGACCTAGGTAGATAACCTAGGGATAGGTTAAAGAAAACGAATAAAAAGGGGATTAAAAAGTTCTAGAAAGAGGATTAAGAAATCTAGTGAAGCAAAGCGAATAAAAGACTTAGAAACGGATGTTAGCTAAAGAAAGTCAGGCATAATGAACCCTAAACTCGAGCCGAGCTAAGGCATTACATCATACTACAAATAAGTTGAAAAAAGAAAAGAATACATAAGAATGATTAGAGACTAGAACTACTGAGATAAAATGGGGTAAAGAGTGTGCATTGGATGAAGAAAAGAAAACCCATGGCTACTTAAGTTATGAAGAAGAGATAAGGAGGTTGGATAGAAAAAAATGTGAGAAGAGAAAGAGAAGAAAGTACTCGAAGAAAACAAGTGAATGTGGATGATTGTATCCTAAAAGATGACGGGTAGTAAGCTTTTCACTACTTGTCTACCCTAATGATACAAGTAAAGAATGAATAGAAGAGAAGAAAAGGGAATACCAAAGCACGGTAAAGCACACAAAGGTGAAAAGATGATAAGGATAAGGATAATGATGATGATGGAGATTATAAGGAAATTACCAACACAATTAAGAGGAAAGTGGATCGACTTAGGTAAGAGTCGAAGAAAGAGTGAGGATAAACTAGACTAATGGTTGGCATTGGAGAAGACAAAAAGGATGATAAAGAATAAAGAGTGAGATAGAAGGAATTAAGAGTAAGAAGTTAAGAAATATGGAAGATAAGTTGAAAATTTTGAAGGAGGGGAGCAGACCAACTTTAAAGATAGCCTCCCCGAAGAATGATAAGTGAAGAAAGGATGTGGGAGATGAAATTGAGCCAAAGTAAAATAGAAGTAACTAAGCTCAGACAAGATTGTAAGACAATGGATGGTAGAGAAAAATGTTGTTTGTGACACATAAACATTGGTGAGGAGGACAAAGAAGAGATAACGGGAAATCAAAAGCCAAGGACAACTAAGTTAAAAAAGACCCACATGCGAGAAACAACTGGTACGAGAGTTGAGACAGAAAAAAAAAGAGACAAAGACAACCCCGAGTACTCAATGGAAGGAGTACGGGAATAAAGAAAGGAACTGGTCGAGCTCATAAGCTTCTATGAGCATAGCTAATATAAGATGAAGAAAGGAAATTCCAACACTTAAATGAGGTAACAATGTTGGAAGAAAAGAGAAGGATGAGGACGATGAAGAAAACCAAGAAAGAAAGCAAGGAAGGGAAATAATGAAGCCAAGCAAAAGAAACCTTGGATAAGTCGTGAAAAATCACAAAAACCAAGGTAAGATGGAGTTAGAAGTGAGCTAATGGAATGGGTATGGGGATAATGAAAGCTGCAGAATGATGCCAAGGGATAACGATGGACCAAAGATAAGGGCAAGTCAAGTGAAGGACAATAAACCCTAAGAGAGGGACACCACGAGGAACTGTTGATGAAAGAAAAAGATAGAGAAAAGGATAAGGAAACCCCATAAAGAACTGATGGTGAAAGGAGGAAAGGGAATCATCAGTAAGAAGCTAATGTGAAGGGAAGAGGTCATAAGAAAGGAAAACACATGACACCTCCTAAAGTAAACACTCCAAGGGAGTGAAAAATAAGAGAAAGCCCTTAGAGACCAAAGAAATGGCATAGATGGGTATGAAGTCGAGGGTCAAGTATGAGTGACTTGGGAGCCATGTGAGGTGTCCCCATGAGAGGAAAGATCAGAGATTAAGATCTTGAGGATCTTTGTAATAACCTCTCGAAAGGACCGACCTAGAGTGCGACTGTGGAATACATGAGGCCACCTAGAGTTCTCCATCCTAGAGAGGATGAGAGATGTTATGAGATGGGCCAGGGGCCCTATTTGAGATAGTGCTGGGAGGTCAGAAAGTGAGTCAGAGTGTGAGAGCCGAGAGGGCATGATCTCTGGTTCCTTTGATATGATGTGGTCAAGAGTGGGCCAATGTGTACTGAAGCTTGACTTATACGCCACGAGATTGAAAGAAAGAAGATCAGAAAGAAAGGGAATATAACCAAGAAACGAGGTAGAGAAGCAAGACTAAGGTAGGGGAAAGACAGTTAACTTATCGCACACCTTGCCTTGACGATGAGGGAGTTAACAGAAGGTCTTCCCCGACATTTTAGTTGCAAAAATGAGTACAAGACCATGAAATGATGAGAAACGAAGAAAAGACTCTTGAGAAAAGTGAGAGGTATGGAACCCTAGAAGTAAAAAGAGAACAATCTCATTAAGATAGACTTTAAGAAAGAACCAAGGCAAAGCGAGAGGATGGAGTAAACATAATTGAAGTGGAGAAAGGACCTTCAAGTGGCACAATCGAAGTGAAGCAAGCCTAACCCATGAATGGGTAAGGGTAGGCTATGTTAAGTAAAAGATGAGGTTCAAACTCAAGAACATAAGATCAATGAAGCTGTTCTTAAAAGAGCATGATCGAAAGAGATTAAGACACAAATTGGTAGGCGTTAGCAGTGAATAGTGGTACGAGCACTATTTAAAAACAAGAGAAAAGCTTGAAATAGAAGCCAGATCTCCCCGCAGCTACCTTGGTAAATTTGAAGATGAAATTTTTAGAAGGAGGGGAGAGTTGACACACCCGGACGTAATTCAACTTTTCTGTGCAAACGGAATAGTGTAAAACGGCGTATTAAGTCAATAATACGTTGGTCCGGATGTGTCTAATTAAGAAGAGAAGTTAAGCTTAAGATAAGACGGAGTTTAAAGATGACAATTGACCATGCATGGAAGCATTAATTGGACTTCTTTAAGTCCATAGCCAATGGATTGGATAACCATTGGTGAATTGGTCAGTGGATTAGGCCAAGGATCGAGATTATGAGAGGTGGAAAAGAGGGAATAAATTATGCCTCACGATTCGAGTAGGCCCAGTGTCGGGCTTACCTATAAATAGGGGGAGTTGAGCCATCCCTCTCCCATTTTTCTTCTCCCTCTCTTCCTCTCCTCCATTGGCTCTCTCGAAGCAACTTTGGACTTTTGGCCGATCCTGACAATCCGACCAAAGGATCAAGGTGAGATTTTGGTTTGTTATTCTACTCACCTCAATCTACATTTTATTAAGTTTTCACGCATTTCCATGCATCAATCTAGAGAGATCCAAGCTCAAAGTTAGGTTTAGCTTTTTAGCTTGATACTAGTTTAGATTTGAGATCTAAGGGCATTGAGCTTGTGAATCTCATTTTTCTTTCGATAAGCGTATCGTGGACGGCATGAGGATCGTCTGTCTAATTTGTGCTTAGATTGGAGGTTACATGGCACGAGAATCGAGATGAGACAGGGAGCAACCTTTTAGGCCCAATTCTGTACCAGACCCGACCCAGTCCTAGTGGCGGGCCCAATAGGCCTTAGGGGCATTTCGGTAATTTTTCTTCAAGTGTCCGATTTTGACCCCGAACCTTCCCGGACACTTTTCTAAGTCCCGAATCACATCCAAACACCCTTTTAGATCATGTTAGAGCCTTATAGGTGCATTCATAGTTTGATTATGAATGCTAACACGGTTTTGCGTGTATTAGGGTCCCGGACGATCAAGTGCAGTGATGGTCCAAAGACTTGTCTATGTGGATCTCTTAGGAGTATACGAACCTCCCAACACTGTGAGTGGCTTAGATTTCTTTGCCTAGCCACTAGGGCCAGAGATTTTAAAAAAGATTTAAAAACATAAATGATTTTCAAAAGCTTTGGGATATGAGAAATCCACACACACTCTTGCTTGGTGATATACCCACGTAGAGAGTGGGATGTTTTCAAAGAAATAATAAAGATTTGTGTGTGTGCGTGTGTTTATATTTATGTTGCATGTTTTAAATATATGTGTTTTATACATATATATATATATATATGATATTTGATATGGATGGGAGACAAGATGAGCAATTGAGAGGTGTCCTCGGTGCTTCGATTTGAGAAAGCGTGGACCAAGTTGAGAGGCATGCGTAGATGCACCGTAAACCGCCTATTGAGGGGCACGGTGAGCGGAGACCCTGGGAGAGGCGTGTAGGGAAGCTCGCCAGGGAGCGGGCTAGAGAAAGAGAAATGTTTTAGAGGTAAAAGAGATAGACCTCGGTGCAGTGAGGCATACGACCGGCCAGTCATGCCTCTACTATGTTTGAGGCCAGCCTATTTTATTTATATATCTATTTAAATGATTTGAATCAAATTCTCACTTGGAGAATTTGAAAAGAGGTTTGAAAACAAAAATTTATTTATTTATTTTCTATTTATATATTTGGTTTACCCCTGTTTACGCTATCCCCTAATGGAGATTCATTGAACCTCTGTCACTCACATGTATACAATGTCGATGGATGCAGATTTGCGTAAGAGGACAGCAGATAGATCAGAGGCTCACTAAAAGGTGTCGGTGGCTTAGATATAGTAGTTTCCGTTGCGTAGGTATTCCTTTAAATTAGTCCACTGGTACATCTTTTAAAGTTAATTATTTTATTAAATGATTTTTAATTAAATTTTAGTATTGTTTTGCTGTGATGATATCAATTTCTATGCCTTACGGTGCTTCTGGTGCATGATCGACTGGCACATACTTTGAGGCAACGCAACGGTTGCCACATGGCCGGCCCGATCTAGTCGGGGCGTGAAAAATTTTATCAAGAAATAGTTAATAATCATTAAAAAAATTAAATCAAATATTCACCCCCAAATTAATATTCACCATCCCCTAAATACTATTAGTCTTCCCCAAAAACTTATCTTCTTCGTCTCCAAATTGAAATTTTTTTTAAAAAATTAAACCCCAATTACATGTTCCATAATTAAATATGCTATATATTCCTTAAATTTCATCAAGATATAGTTAATAATCAAAAATTAAATCAAATATTCATCCCCAAATTAATATTCATCATCCCCTAAATACTATTAGGCATCTCCAAAACCTTTTCTTTTTCATCCCAATATAGATTTTTTATTAAACACCAACCACACGTCATATAATTACATATGCCGTATATTTCGTAATTTCATCCAGCAATTCATTCCCAGATTAATATAATCAAAGATTCATCCCAAAATAATATTCATCGTCTCAAATATAATGTTAGTCATCTCCAAAAAACTTATCTTCTTCGTCTCAAAATATAAATTTTTAAGAAATTGAACCCCAACTACATTTCTATATTCCATAAATTTTATCAAGTAATATTTAATAATCATTAAAAAATTTAAAAAATAAACTGAAAGGTTCATCCTTAAAATAATATTCATCGTCCCCATATAATGTTAGTTATTCCCAAAAAACTTATATTCTTCATCCCAATATAATTAAAAAAATAAAACCCCAACTATACATTCCATATTATATGCCATATATTATGTAAATTTCATCAAGTAATAATCAATAATCATTAAAAAAATTAAATGAAGGATTTGTCTACTATATAATGTTAGTTATCAAGTAATAATTCATAATTGAAAGAGCTTGAAAAATGTGAAGGAATTTTGCTTATGACAAGTTCACTCGACTGTAATGATTATAATTAAAAAAGAAATAAAAAGTTAACTAGTAATTTATTTTAAGTTAAATAAATAAATAAAATTTATTTAAATTGGAAAGAGGCCAGAGTAGTCCAACCCTTATGTTCCGTACCAATGGCCGAACCATAAAGGTTAGATGGGTTGGTGCCGGACCACAAAGGTTAGATGGTAGCCTTCACCTTAATTAATAGGTAGTATGTCTTTCTCCAGTAGGAAATAACATTTGCACTTTAGACTTTAAAGAATGTTGTGGGTATTCAATATACCACATTGATAAAAACATGTTCACTAATAATAATAAAAATAACAACAACAACAACAACAATAATAATAATAATAATAATAATAATAATAATAATAATAATAATAATGATAATAATAATAATAATAATAAAAATAGTATGAAGTGCAAAAACTATCACGCCCCGACCCACCCAGGTCAGCCACGTGGCAACCGCCGCGCAGCCCCAAAGTACATGCTGGCCAATCACGCACCTAAAGCACCGCAAGGCATAGAAATAGATATTATTGCTGTAAAACAACTAAAATTTTTAGTTAGAAATCATTTAATAAAATAATTAACTTTAAAAGTAGTACCAATGGACTAATTCAAAAGAATACCTACGCAGCGGAAACTACTAAGCCTATGCCACCGACGCCTCCTAGATACAGGTGAGTGACAGAGGTTCAATGAATCTCCATTGGGGTTAGGGAAACAGGGGAAATCTAAAACATACTAATTAAATAAATATTTTTCTTTTCAAATGCTCTTTTCAAATTCTCCGATGAGAATTTGCTTTAAAATCATTTAAATAAATCAATAAACAAAGGGCTGGCCTCTAACAGACTGAACGCTCGACCCGTCGGTCATATGCCTCACAACACCAAGAGCTATCTCTATTCTTTTTAAAACATTTTTCACAATTTCTCTTTCTCTAGCCCGTTCCCTCGGTGGTGCCAATCGCTGTGGTGGAACACAGCTACATCGAGCCCTGGTCAGCTTCCCTTCGTGCCTCTCCCAGGGTCTCTACTCACTATGCTGCTCGATAGGCGGTCCACGGCTACTTCTCAATGCATGCCTCTCAACTTGGTCCAAGCTCCTCAAATCGGAGCCTCGAGGATACCTCTCAGTCGCTCATCTCGCATCCCATCCATATCATATATCATATATATATATATGTGTAAAGAATATATTTTTAAATAATATAAACACAAATATAAGTACACACACATAATCTTTATTCTTTCCTTTGAAAATGCCCCATTCTCTACGTGGGTACACCACCATGCAAATGTGTGTGTGTGGATTTCCCGTATCCCAAAACCTTTGAAAATCATTTATGTTTTTAAAATCTTTTTAAAACCTTTGTTCCCAATGGCTAAACAAAGAAAAGTAAGCCACTCACAGTGTTGGGAGGTTCGTATGCTCCCAAATGATCCATGTAGACAAGTCCCCGGAGCATAACCGCACTCGATCATTCGGAACCCTAATACATGAAAATTCGTGTTAGCATTCATAATCAAAGTATGAATGCACCTATGAGGCTCTAGCATGATCTAAGATGATGTTTGGATATGTTTCGGGGCTTAGAAAAGTGTCCGGGAGGTTTTGGGATCAAAATCGACACCTAAAGAAAATTACCAAAATGCCCCTGAGGGCCCATGGGCCCACAGCATGAACAGGGCCACTCCCACTTGGGACTTTGGCCTGTAGGTAGCTCCACTCCCGCGTGGGAGAGACTCGGCTCCCGCACGGGATCTGATCGTTTTGCTTCATTTTCTGTATCGTTCGATCGCCAATCGTCCGACGGACCTATCCAAGCGACGCAATGCCCACAACGCGTTTATTGAAATAAAACTCGAAATCATCAGCTCAAAGTTTATAGATCTCAAATCTAAGCTTAAAATTTAACAAAAAGCTAACCTAATTTTGAGTCGAGATCTTTGCTAGACCGATGCATGAAAATGCGTGAAAACTTAATAAAATGTAGATAAAGGTGAGTGGAATAACATATCAAGATCTCACCTTAATCCGTCGTTCGGATTGTCTGGATCTGCCAAGAGTCCAAAATTACCCCGAGAGAGCAAATGAAAGGAGAGGAAGTGAGGGAGAAGAAAAATGAGAGGGGGAGAGCTTATCTCACCCAATTTATAAATAAGCTCGACATCGGTCTACTTGGATCTCGGGCCAGACTTAATTTCCCCTTTTTCCACTTCTCATAATTTCGATCCTTAGCCTAATCCACCGTCTAATTCATCGATGGATACCCAATCCATTGGCTATGGACTTAAAGAAGTCCAATTTTTGCTTCTATGCATGGGCACCTGTCTCATCTTCCAATTATGTCTTATCTTAATTACCACTTATCTTTTTCATCTTAACACATCCAGACCGACGTATTCTCAAGTTAATGCACTGTCTTACACTATTCCGTTTGTACGAAAAAGTTGAATTAGGTCCGGGTGTGTCAGAAACTGATAGTTGTTATTGGAGTTATTGGTTAATAGAAAATTTTAGTTTTTTAACTATTGTCGAATATATCATTTAATAATTATTATCAATCAGACCCACGCTATTGTTGCACGTTGTTTACACAAAATAATATTGTCATAGTTAATATTATATATACTTTTAAAATAAATATATAAATAATAATATAATTTGTAATATATATAAAATTTTAAATATTGTAAAAATTTTAAATGGCCTAAAGATCCTTTTCTTTCTACATATTACAGAAATGGCATTGATATTGTTGAGTCAAATAAAACTCTTCATTTATCTTTTACTAAATTTTTTTATATATTTATTAAATGATGATAATAGTTAACAATTTTATTTTTTATCATAATTAACTTATTACTATATTATATTGAAGAAAATAATTTAATTATCATCCAATTTCATATAATTTAATTTAAAATCTACTTTATAATTTAATTATTATCCACTTTAATATAGTTTATCTTTCTAAATTTTTAATTTCTTCATTTTTATTATTATTTATAATATATTGTATCACACGCAATATACATAATATGGTGACTAGTATTTTATAAAAGAGTAACAATTTGATTAAAACTGCCTATTAAATCATAGTTTTATACCCTCTATGAGGACATGACACATTGATTTTTTATTTTTTCACAAAATTTTACAATACGCTAGAACATACACAATTATTTCAATTAAAAAAAACTCTATTTATGTTCTTTCTTTGACAAACTCAAAGATTCCATACAATTACTAAAACCATACCTTATTAATACCTTAATTTTAGGACTTATCCTATTAATCATTTTTTCAAACATGGGGCTAAACTTTGCTTAAATAAGTTTTTTAGTGAAATAGTTGTGTGTAATAAGTTGTGTGTAATAAAGTCCATTAATTATAAAGTTTTGTAAAAACTTTAAAAAATATGATGTGGCTCGTTGTTATTGGAAAGAGTAAAACTATAAGTTTGTAGGCAGTCCTAATAGAACATTTACTCTTAATAAAAATTAATGTCTTTCAAAGGAAAAGTACCTATTATATTAACTAACATATAGACTTTTTTTCCACTGAAATGATGATAATTTCTTTGCGATATAACCATTTTAGACATTAGTTATCTGCATCATTAAGAGAAATTAATAATTATATATACCATATGTCTCCTTTAATGAGTTTTGCTTTAGTGTTTAGGATAATATAAGCTGAATTAGATGAGTTTGGAAAACAGAAAAAATATGGGGAAAAAGATTAGATGAGTTTAGGGTTGCAAGCTTTGTGTTATTTTTTTAATAATAAAATGAAATCTTTATGTTATTAATATTTTATATTTGAAGATGTCCACTAATGTGGAAACATTAATTGTTTGTGATACAATTTAAATTAAAAATTAAGTTATAGAGATAATTCCATATATCATCTCTAAATTTTCTTTTAAAAAAATGGTAACGAATCAATTAGTAATACCTATTTTCTTATGTTATGAAAAAAATAATTGTAAAAAATAAATATTTATCAAATATTTATAAAAAATGACAAAGAAGTACGTTTGTATTGAGAAATAAGGAAATTACCAAATGGGTATTTTAGGAATTTCATATGTAGTTAGAAAATGACAAAAAAAATTGAAACTTGCACCACAACAAAAATCAAAGGGTTTTCTATAATTAATATACATATATATATATATATATTTGTTTGTGTGTGTGGATTTTCTTTTTTATTCTTTATGGATGGGGTTTTCTCTTTTTGTTTTTCCAAATAATACGTAATTTTTTTAATTTAAAGTCTTAATGGGACTTCTTTTAAAAAGAAATAATTATAGGAATTTAAATTAGTATTGGAAAAGATAAATAAGTATACACACCTTCAATATATAGTATTAGCTAAAGGGATATTTATGAGATTTCACGTATAAGCATTCAAATAATCATAAAAAGACTAAAAAGGACATTAAACTTAAGAATATAGGAATTGGCATAGGATTCTTTATGAAATTTTATAGAACTTTAATATTATATATATATATATGAGTATGTTAGAGATTATTTCGATTACATAGCTAACTAAATTATAAAAAATTATGACCATTCAAAGAGTTACATAACTTAAATTGGTTTTGTCACGCCCCGACCCGGAGGGGTCAGCCACATGGCAACTGCCACTCTACCTAGAAATATGTGTCTGCAACCATGCATCCGAGGCACCGCAAAGCATGAATTGAGCATATTCGCTGCAAAACAAAACTAAAATTTTAATTAGAAATCATTTAATAAAATAATTAACTTTAAAAGATACACCAGTGGACTAATTTAAAAGAATACCTATGCAGCGGAAACTCCTACTTCTAAGCCACCGATGCCTCCTAGTGTGACACACCCGGACCTAGCACGACTTTTCGGTACAAACGGGATAGTGCAAGATGACGCAATCGTTAAACAATATGTCGGTCTGGCTGTGTCAAGTCAGAAGAGAAGATAAGCTTAAGGTAAGTCAAATTTGGAAGATGAGATGGGTGATCATGCATGGAAATATTAAAGTGGACTTCTTTAAGTCCATAGCCAATGGATTGGAAGTCCATTGGTGAATTGGTCGGTGGATCGGGCCAAGGATCAAAGTTTTGAGAAGTTTCAAAGAGAAGAGAAAGTCTGGCTCGGGGCCCAAGTAGACCCGGTTTCGGGCTCCCCTATAAATAGGGGAAGGTCGAGCCTCTCCCCCTAATTTTCTCTCTTTCTCTCTTCTCTCATTTCTCTTTTCTCTCAACTGCTCTTTTGGAGTAATTTTGGACTTTTGGCCGATCCGGACAAACCAACCGTAGGATCAAGGCGAGTTCTTGGTAAGTTATTCTTAACTCCTTGATCTACGTTTTTCTAAGTTTTCACGCATCTCCATGCATTGGTCTCGGAGAGATCCAAGCTCAAAGTTAGGATTAGCTTTTAGTTAGATTTTAAGTTTAGATTTGAGATCTAGGAACTTTGAGCTTGTGACTCGCTTTTCTGCTTCGGTAAACGAGTCGTGGGAGGTGAGAGGAACCTCCATCTCGAATTTCACGTTGAATGGTGGACCGAGGGGATCTGGAATAGAGGAAAAGCCTCGGATCCCGAGGCTTGCGAGCGGTTCCCGAGCGGGAGCCGAGTCTCTCCCGCTCGGGAAAGACCTGCAGCCCAGGTCCCGCGCGAGACTTGGGCTTGTCCCATGCTGAACTGGGCCTTTTGGCCCAAATCCGGCGGTTGGGCCTTGTTAGTCCCAATCCTAGTTGGGCTCGGCCCAACTCATATGGGAGGGGCCTTTTGGGCCTAGAAATAGGCCGGGCCTGACCCAGCCACATGGGGGGCTTGCCTAGCCCAGATCCGGGCAGGGCTGGGCCCGTAGTTGGCGGCCCATGGACCCCTAGGGGCATTTTTTTAATTTTTCACCAAGTGTCCGATTTTTACCCCAAAACCTCCCGGACACTTTTCTAAGCCCCGAGTCACATTCAAACCCAGTCATAGGTCATGTTAGAGCCTCATAGGTGCATTCATAGTTTAATTATGAATGCTAACGTATTTCCGTGTACTAGGACTCCAGGTGAATCGAATGCGGCGATGCTCCGGAGGTTGAGCTACATGGAGCGCTTGGGAGTATACGAATCTCCCAATACTGTGAGTGACCTAGACTTCTTTGTTTAGCCACTGGGGAAAAAGGTTTTAAAAATGATTTTAAAAACATAAATGTTTTCAAAAGGTTTTTGGGATATGGGAAATCCACACACACACAGTTGTTTGCGATATACCCACATAGAGAGTGGGATGTTTTCAAAAAGAAATATAAATACTTATGTGTGTGTTTATATATTTTAAAAATGTATGTTTTATACCTATATATATAATTACGAAATATTATTATTATGATTTTTAAGGGTGCGATACCCTTGCGAGATAAGTGATTGAGAGGGATATTCCTCGGGCTCCAATATACGGGAGCGTGGACGAGTTGGAGAAAGCATGCTAGATTCTCAGCCGTGGACCACCTATTGAAGGGCACGGTGAGACGAGACCTGGTTAGGAGAGGCGCGTAGGGAAGCTCGCTAGGCTCCAGCTCGCTGTGTTCCACCACAGCGAGGCACCACCGAGGGAAAGGGCTAGAAAGATAGAAAAGAGAAAATATTTTTGAATGAGGAAAGAGATAACCCTCGATGCAGTAAGGCATAAGACGACCGACGGGTCCCGCCTTTAGTATGATAGAGATGCCAGCCCACTTTATGTATATATATTTATTTATTTATTTAAAGTATTTTTAAAATAGGGTTCTTAGCAGGAGAACCAGAAAAGAGTTTTCAAAAGAAAAATATTTATTTTATTATTATTTTATTTCAGATTTCCCTTATTTTCCCTAACCCCGATGGAGATTCATTGAACCTCTATCACTCACCTGTATCCAATGTCGATGGATGCAGATCCGTATACGAGGTCAGCTGCTAGATCAGAGGCTCACTAGGAGCTGTCGATGGCTTAGGCTTAGTAGTTTTCCACTGTATAGGTATTCGTTTTAAATTAATCCACTAGTGCACCTTTTAAGTTTTATTATTTTATAAAATGGTTTTTAATTAAAGTTTTAGTTGTTTTGCATCAATGGTATCCATTTCAATGCCTTGCGGTGCTTCTGGTGGGTGACCGGTCGGCACGTATTTCGACACAGCGCGGCGGTTGCCACGTGGCCGAACCGGGCGGGTCGGGGCGTGGCATAATGAGTGTTTGATATATCTGCTATCCTCATACACGGATCTACATCCATCCACATTGGATATAGGTTAGTGACAGAGGTTCAACGAATCTCCATCAGGGGTTAGGGAAACAGGGTAATCCAAAGCATAATAATAAAATAAATATGTTTCTTTTCAAATTCTCCAAATGAGAATTTACTTTAAAACCATTTAAATAAATATATAAATAAAATGGGTTGGCCTCTATCATACTGAAGGCTCGACCAGCCGGTCGTATGCCTTCCTACACCGAGGGCTAACTCTTTTCTTTCCTAAAACATTTTCTTTCTCTAACCCGTTCCCTCGGTGGCGCCAATCGCTGTGGGTGGAACACAGCTACATCGAGCCTTGGCGAGTTGCCCTACATGCCCCTCCTAGGGTCTTACACTCACCATGCCCCTCCAAAGGCGGACCACGGCTACTTAGTCTTTGGCATGCCTCTCACTTGGTCCACGCACTCCCTTATATCGGAGCACTGAGGACCTCTCAATCTCTCATCTCGCTCCTATCCTCATCAAATATCATACATATATGTAGAAAATATATAAACATACACACACATAAGCCTTTATATTTTCTGTAAAATCATCCCACCCTTTAAGTGGGTATATCATAAAAATATGTGTGTGTGTGGTGGATTGCCTTTACCCCAAAACATTTATAAACCTTTGAAAATCAATTTATATTTTAAAAAGTTTTGAAAACATTTGTCCCTAGTGGCTAAGCAATGAAATCTAAGCCACTCGTAGTGTTGGGAGATTAGTATACTCCCAAAAGATCCACATAGCTTAACCTCCGGAGCATCACCGCACTCAATCGTCCGGAACCCTAATACACAGAAATACGTGTTAGCAATCATAATAAAACTATGAATGGACCTATGAGGCTCTAGCATGACCTAAGAGGGTGTTTGGATGTGTTTCGAGCTTAGAAAAGTGTTTGGGAAGGTTCGGAGTCAAAATCAGACACTTGACAAAAAATTACAAAAATGCCCCTAAGGGCCCCTGGGCCCCACTCAGGCTGGGTTGAGTCCTACGCCTGTTTAGGCCAAGTGCCGTGGGGGACTTGGCTGCTAGCTTACTCCTATGTAGGAGTGGGTCAGCTCTCTCGCGGGATATAAGAGACAAATCATAGATATAAGACAATCTCATTACCCTCCTTTGCTCTCTCGTCCCCTATTTGTGAAGATGGACAAGTGCACGCCTAAGCCTTATTTGGGGTTGTTTTGGACATGTTATTGAAGATATTTAATCTAGGCCCAAGCCTTGGATTGATGCGATTCAACCCCTGAAGAGAAGTCCTAATTGGAGTAGGAAAACCTTTTAATGAGGCATGTGCATGGCATGTGGTGTGTGCTATTTTTTCTCCTATTTGAAGAAGGACTCCTATTTCTTGTAGAACACTTAAGCCAGCTGATAACTTATTAGGGTAGAGTTGTAAACTTCATTTAGAAGTTAGGTTAAAGGTTCCTAGGTCTCTATTTAAAGGCCATAGCCTCCCTATGTAAAAAAAAAAGCTTTTGCTAGGAATTTTATTTTTCTCTTTTGTGCTGCAATTTTCAGCATGCTCTTCTAATTTTCTCAATTCAGTTGAAGGTTGCTTGACTCTTGGATGCAAGGATTGTGAGGCTTGAGTTTTATTTCTATCTCTTATGCAAATATCTTTTGATTCTCTATGCTTATTTCATGATTTTCTTGTTTAGTTACCTAGGATGCGCAACTAGTTAATTTTGCATGATTTTCTATTACTAGAATTTGAGCTTCTTATCCGTAATTGTAAGTTAGCTTAATTCAAAGTAGTAAATCAAGTGATATTACATAGTTCTTCAATATTGTTTGAGGGAATTAAAGGGAGTAATTAAGAGAGCAGGCTATATGACTTGATTAATTATTATTGACTAAGATCTTTCTAGAGTTTATTGCTTTTATCTTAATTAAATCTAGGGAAGCTATAGGTACCTAGGTTATTTTGATAAAAATGGCTTGATTGGGAAGCTATAGGTACTAATTTAAGCTAAGCATAAGGAAAGATAGAGGTTAAAGGGAAGCTATAGGTACTTTTAACCTACGCCAATTGTTTGCATGTTTGATTATCTTTTGTGCCTATGATCAATTCAAATTCCAAGAGTAAGTATTCCTTGAACTGAAACATTCCCTATTGATTTCTCCTTATTTTTATTATCTGCATTGTTTTTAGTTAGTTATAATTTCCAAACTTAAATTCTTCAACTCTTTACTTTTATTAGATCTTCAAATTAGATTTTCTAAAACAATCTCCGTGGAATACATCCTGTGCTTATCACTATCTACTTAGTTTTAGCATAGAATTTTTTTTGGTATTAACGACGTACCAAATCTTGCCGCCGTTGCCGGGGATTGTTCTTTAGCGAATCTGATTTTGATTTTTTTTCCTTTTTCGGTTTTGTGTAGGAATCAGGTGAAACTCGATGAACAGCAAAGATAGGCCTACTACACCACTTTTTCGAAAGGAACTCGACGAGCTGAGCAAAACCTGTAGCAAAGCTACTGGCACCACCCTATTTTTGCCAAATTCTGATGTTTTCATTCGTTTTTGGGTCAATTTTGTTTTTCCTGTTATTTAATTTTTGTCTTTCTAATTTCTCTAATTTTCTTTTATTTGTTTTTGTGTTTTTTTATTTCTTTTCCCTTTTTTTTGTAGACTTGTATGTCTCGTGACGAAGAAGGCTTCAACAAGAAATACAAAGATCTTCAAAAGCACCTTGAGAAAGCCTTAGGATCTTCTCACGCACCTAAGAGAACTATTCTTCCTTTGGAGCAAAAGAAAGAGCCATCTTCATCATCTGAATCAACACCAACACCACCATCTTCAACCACTTTGCGAGGACTATTCAACATGGAGGAGAACAACAACGATGCTCAAGGAAACAATGGGCAAAACAATGCTCAAAATAATGCCCGAAGGACAATGAAGGAGCTATCAACTCCTAATCTTACTCTCTCACCTTTGTGCATTAATTTCACTGCTTTAAATACTAATTTTGAGATCAAGTCTGGTTTCCTACACTTACTTCCTACTTTTCATGGATTGACAGGTGAAGATCCTCACAAGCATTTGCAAAAATTCCATCTAGCTTGTTCACCTTTCAACACAAGCAATGTGTCCGAAGACAACATTAACTTGAGAGTGTTTCCATTCACTTTGACGGATAGTGCACAAAATTGGTTGTATTCCCTTCCTCCGAGATCAATTCCACTTGGAGTGAGCTTAAGAAACTTTTCTTGGAAAAGTCCTTCCCTGCCTCAAGAACCAATAATATAAGGAAGGAAATATGTAGTGTTCGTCAACAACAAGGAGAAACTCTCTATGAGTATTGGGAGAGATTCAAAGATTTGTGCTCAAGTTGCCTACATCACGAATTTTCAGAGAATCTACTTATCCAATTCTTTTACATGGGGATGTTACAAATGGAAAGAGCTATCATTGATGCAGCTAGTGGAGGAGCATTAAGGAACAAACCTCTCGAAGTGGCAAGAGAATTGTTTGAGGAAATGGCTACCAACACTCGACAATTCGGAATAAGACAAATATTTATGGAACCTAAAAAAGTCAATGAGGTAAGTAGTAGCAATCCTGAACAAAAATTGGATAGACTAACCTCTTGGTTTGAAAAAATTGCCTTAGGTAGAATGCAGCAAAAGGCATGTGGAATTTGTTCTCATGTTGGACATCCTACGGATGTGTGCCCTACCTTACAAGATGATCCACAAGAAGCCAATACAATTAGAAGATTCCCTGGACTACCAAATCGAAACTATGATCCTTACTCCAACACTTATAATCCTGGTTTGAGGGACCATCCAAACTTGAGATAAGGGAATCAAGGAGGTTCAAGTGCTGAAAATCGTAACAACTTCCAACAAAATCGACCTCCCTATCAAAACAGGCCTCAAAATTTCAATTGTTCAAATTCTAATTTACATAATGATAATGCCCAATCTAATGATTATGGTCTTTTTTCAACAGGAAACAAGGGCTAGCATCAAGAATTTGGAGACTCAAATAGGCCAAATTGCAACAATGTTGAATGAAATGAGAGCTGAAAGTTTCGGAAAGCTTCCTCCACAACCTCTCATAAATCTAAAGGAGAATGCACATGCAATTGGATTGAGGAGTGGAAAGAGGTTGGAATCCCCAAAGAAAATGCAAAAATCACATGGCAGGGGATTGGAGGATGAAGTTTAAGTCACTAGTGACCAAATCGAGCTTGACCAAAAGGAAAAAGATGTTCAGAACAAAGATGCAAAAACACCTCAAAGTTCACTTCCAAAAGATGATTTGACATCCTTAAAGGTAAATCCTAAACTTGTGAATTCTGATTTTAGTTCTAACAAGTGTTTTCCTCCTTTTCCAAGTAGGTTAGCAAAGAACACAAAGAAAGATGAGCTTGAGAAGGACATTTGGGAAACCTTTAAGAAGATTCAAGTCAACATACCTCTCTTAGAAGCAATCAAGCAAGTGCCTAAATATGCAAAATTCTTGAAAGATTTATGCACTAATAAGAGAAGGTTGAGAGGTAATGAAAAGGTACCAATGGGGGAAAATGTGTCTGCCATACTCCAAAGAAAATTACCCCCTAAGTGTAAGGGTTTGGGAGCTTTTACTATTCCATGCACTATAGGAGTAACTCAAATTGAAAAAGCTATGTGTGACCTAGGAGCATCTATTAATGTTATGCCTTATTCTATCTTCATCTCCTTAGGTTTTGATAATTTGAGTGAAACTGGAGTTATTATTCAATTGGCTGATAGATCTAATGTTTATCCTGAAGGTGTTGTTGAGAATGTTTTGGTGCAGGTAAATGAGTTATATTTTCCAGCTGATTTTTATGTGCTAAATATGGAATAAGATGATTGCCCAAATTCGGTGTCTATTCTCTTAGGAAGGCCATTTTTTAGGACTGCAAGAACAAAGATAGATGTCTATGAAGGGCTACTCACTATGGAGTTTGAGAAGAAAATAGTTTGCTTTAATATTTTTGAAGTAATGAAACATCCTAATGATGAACATAGTGTGTTTCTATTGATGTTCTTGATGGTTTATCTCAACGGCTTTTGAATTTGCATAAAGATGATGGACTTGAGTTGGCACTCACTTGTGCAACCAATGAAAAGGAAATAATGGACCAATTGACACTTAGAGAGGACATAGAGGAGTCAATCATGGATTTGAATTCATTACCTTTAGTTTCCTCTAAATTAAGTCTTTCTTATGTTGATTTTCCTTTAAGTATTAATAAGCTTCTTCCTTCAATTGTAGAGGCTCCCAAAATTGTATTGAAACCTTTGCCTAAATATTTGAAGTATGCATTCCTAGGGGATGGTGAGACCTTACTGGTGATCATATCTAGCAAGCTATCCTCTTTCCAAGAAGAAAAGCTAGTTAGAGTGCTTAGAGACCGTAAGAAGGCAATTGGATGGACTATAGCCGATATTAAGGGAATAAGCCCTTCCTTGTGCATGCATAGAGTATTGTTGGAAGAAGGTGCTAAACCTTCAAGGTAAGCTCAAAATGCACCTAAATCCTCTTATGATGGAGGTAGTGAAAAAAGAGATCCTTAAGTTACTTGAAGCTGGCGTAATTCACCCTATCTCTGATAGCCTGTGGGTTAGCCCAGTGCAATTTGTTCCGAAAAAGTCTGGCATCACAGTAGTGGAAAATCAGGATGGTGACTTGGTACCTCAAAGGGTTCAAAATGGATGGCGAGTTTGTATAGATTATAGAAAGCTTAATGCTTCTACTAGAAAGGACCATTTTCCTTTACCCTTTATTGATCAAATGCTTGAAAGACTTGCTGGTCGTGACTTTTATTGTTTTCTTGATGGTTATTCAGGTTACTTCCAAATTGTCATTGCTCCGGAGGACCAAGAGAAGACCACATTCACTTGTCCATTTGGCACGTTTTCTTATAGGAGAATGGCTTTTGGGCTTTGCAATGCTCTAGCCACCTTCCAAAGATATATGATGAACATATTCCAAGATTATGTGGAAAACATCATTGAAGTGTTCATGGATGACTTTACGGTGATGCATGTTTACATAATCTTACATTGATTTTGGATAGGTGTATTGAAACTAATCTTGTTCTTAATTCTGAAAAATGTCATTTTATGGTTAAGCAAGGTATGGTTTTAGGGCATATTGTTTCTTCTAGAGGTTTAGAGTTAGATAAAGCTAACGTAGACATTGTACAAAACTTGCCTTACCCCTCAAATGTGAGGGAAATTCGTTCTTTCCTTAGACATGCAGGTTTTTATCGCAGGCTTATCAAAGACTTTTCCAAAATGGCATCACCTCTATGCCACCTATTGCAAAAGGATGTGGAGTTCAAATTTGGAGATGAATGCAAGGAAGACTTTTCACATTGGGCAAAAAGTTCTTTTTTATTATTCTAAGCTTCGTTTGTTTCCTGGTAAGTTACATTCTCGTTGGCTTGGTCCTTTTGAAGTTACTAATGGTTTTCCTCATGGTGCAGTTGAGATTAAAAGCCTTGAGACTCAAAAGCGATTTAAGGTTAATGGCCATCACCTCAAACCTTACTTTGAAGGATTCCAAGTGCATAATGTGGAGAAAATCAAGTTGGAAGATCCCATCTATGAGGAGTAAAAGAAAGGGGAAGTTTAGCCAAAGACATTAAACAAAGGCACTTATTGGGAGGCAACCCATGTTTAGGATTTGTTTTCTTTTTCTCTTTTGCTTTTCTATACTTTAGTTTTTGTTTATAGTTTAGTCTTCTTCCTAAATTGAGGACAATGTAGTGTTCAAGTGTAGGGGGAGGAATTAGGAGTTAGGATTAGTTTAGTTCTATCTTTTGAATTTTCATGCTAAATCTTTCAATTTTTGTAGGTTCCAAGCTAAAAACCAGCCCACGGACATACAATTATGGCCATCAGATGTGTTTTGCCCTTTTGGTTTGCTGCACTTTAATCTTTTTATTTTGATGAGTTTTTTGTCTTTATTTTGTTGTTTTGTATCTTAGTTAGTTAATTACGTAAATTGGCCTTTCAATTGAATGAAAAGAATAAAAATTTTATAGGTTGGAACTAGTTGAATGTGCTTGAAGCATGATATTGATTGATTGAATTTCTTTACTTCTTAATGATCATGGTACCTTGTGAGTTTAATTGATTGAGCTAAGCATGTTTTGAGTTAGATGATATGTAACTTATGAGATTTTGAGCCATATTATAAGATTGTTACATCGTTGCAATCTTCTTTCTTTCTTTAGTGGTTATCCTTGTGAATTCATTGCTTCTAGAACTTGCTTTGTATCTTTTCGAGATTACATGTTACTATGCATATGTATAGAGATCATAAAGGTTGATTAGGGATACGCTTGAGCCTAAATAGCCACCCAAGTACATGACCACTTAGTTACCCTTTTTGAGCTTAATGAACATATGAGAACCTTTTTCTTTGATAACCCTATTCTGAAGAACCTTGAACTTAAAAAAAAAAAAACAAGGTTATCTAACCTTGTCTTTTGACTAGTGGAGCAATTTAACTTGTTTCTTTGCTATTTTTGATAGGGAATTGAAGGAATAAGTATGAGGTGATCCATATATGTGATTTGGCTTGAATGAAGAAAATGAGAATGTCAAGTTGATTCAAAAGGAAGAAAAGTGCCTTGAAAGAAACTAAAAAAAAAAAGAGAGAGCAAATAAATGCATTGAAAAGAAAAGAAAAAGGAATGCATCAATTGGCACAAATGATATGCTTGACATTTTTCTAAAAGATTGAAAGAAAAGGAGAGATTGGTGGAGTATAATAACTTTGTACTAAGTGAAGGGCTATTGGAAGAGAAATCAACCCACATTTCTAAGTTAATTGCGCTACTAGTGCTTAAGACCTTTGTTTTGATTTCCTTATCCTTTCTTTCTTGAGCTCACTAACCCTTGGCCCCATTACAACCTATTGTAAAGACCTTTTTGATTCTTGCATACATGTAGAAAGGAGTAGTGGAGATTAGATGCATTGCAAGCATATGGTAAGTATGTTTTCACTAGTGATATTGAGTGCACCCTTCATCCATATTAAACACTTGAGTGCAAGAGTGAATTCTTGGTGAAGATCATCTAATTTGATGCATGTTTACTTGATTAGTGATACTAACTTGTTACTTGATTATTTTGAGTGCATAAGTGGTTTGATTTTGATTTATTATGTTCTCTTGTATATTTAATTAAGTTCTTGCTTACAATTTTCTAACTCTTAGAATTTGATTGAAAGGTTGTTTTAGGAATGTTTGTGGGTATCGTTCTGGTAAACCCTCAGGAGACTATAACTCCTCCACTAAGGACACTTAGGGGCTTAAAGGCTTGTGTCACATGCTAAGTGCCACCGTACACCTACGAAAGTGGAATTAATTTGATGTAGTTTAGTTTTTGGTTTTTCTTAGTTTGCTAGGGACTAGCAAAGCTCAAGTGTGGGGGAATTTGATAAACACTTATTTATGCTATGATTTATCTCATATATCTTGTTATTTAAGTGTTTATTATTACTAACTAAGCTGTTTTGAGTGATTTCATGTCATTGGAAGCTAAAAAGAAGCTTTGGAAGAAAAGAATTTTAATCTGGAAATTTTGAGATTTTCTTGTACAGATAGTTTGGAAAGATGGCCAGATTTGAATGCCTTAAAGACCACGAATGAGTTTTAGTTCTTCATAAAAGTTGTAGAGTACTTCCTAACTTTCCATAATACTAAAGATCACCAAAATCGGAGTTCATTTGGGCCTTCAAAACATCAAAATACAGAAGCATCCAGAAACCCTGCGGAAATCCGAGATTGCTTTCTATTTTGGGCTTTGGAGCAATTTTGGGTTGAAGATGGACAAGTGCACGCCTAAGCCTTATTTGGGGCTGTTTTGGAGATGTTATTCAAGATATTTAACCTAGGCCCAAGCCTTGGATTGATGCGATTCAGCCCTTGAAGAGAAGTCCTAATTGGAGTAGGAAAACCTTTTAATGAGGCATGTGCATGGCATGTGGTGTGTGCTATTTTTTCTCCTATTTGAAGAAGGACTTCTATTCCTTGTAGAACACTTAAGCCAGCTGATAAATTATTAGGGTAGAGTTGTAAACTTCATTTAGAAGTTAGGTTAAAGGTTCCTAGGTCTTTATTTAAAGGCCATAGCCTCCCTATGTAAAAAAAAAGCTTTTGCTAGGAATTTTATTTTTCTCTTTTGTGCTGCAATTTTCAGCATGCTCTTCTAATTTTCTCAATTCAGTTGAAGGTTGCTTGACTCTTGGATGCAAGGATTGTGAGGCTTGAGTTTTATTTCTACCTCTTATGCAAATATCTTTTGATTCTCTATGCTTATTTCATGATTTTCTTGTTTACTTACCTAGGATACGCAACTAGTTAATTTTGAATGATTTTCTATTACTAGAATTTGAGCTTCTTATCCGTAATTGTAAGTTAGCTTAATTCAAAGTAGTAAATCAAGTGATATTGCATAGTTCTTCAATATTATTTGAGGGAATTAAAGGGAGTAATTAAGAGAGCAGACTATATGACTTGATTAATTATTATTGGCTGAGATCTTTCTAGACTTTATTGCTTTTATCTTAATTAAATCTAGGGAAGCTATAGGTACCTAGGTTATTTTGATAAAAAGGGCCTAAAGGGAAGCTATAGGTATTGATTTAAGCTAAGCATAAGGAAAGATAGGGGTTAAAGGGAAGCTATAGGTACTTTTAACCTACGCCAATTGTTTGCATGTTTGATTATCTTTTGTGCCTATGATCAATTCAAATTCCAAGAGTAAGTATTCCTTGAACTGAAACATTCCCAATTGATTTCTCCTTATTTTTATTATTTGCATTGTTTTTAGTTAGTTATAATTTGCAAACTTAAATTCTTCAACTCTTTACTTTTATTAGATATTCAAATTAGATTTTCTAAAACAATCTCCATGGAATACAACCTGTGCTTATCACTATCTACTTAGTTTTAGCATAGAATTTTATTTGGTATTAACGAAGCACCACCCTCCATTCCACCTCTCATAATCTCGATTCTTGGCCTAATCCACCGTCCAATTCACCAATGGATATCCAATCCATTAGCTATGGACTTAAAGAAGTCCAATTAGTGCTTCCATGTGTGGTCACTTATCTCATCTTCCAACTCCGTCTTATCCTAATTTTCACTTCTCTGCTTAATCAGGCACATCCGGATCGATGTATTATTAACTTAATATGCTGTCTTACACTATTCCGTTTGTACGAAAAAATTGGATTAGCTCTGGGTGTGTCAAGTTTGACATCGTGACACCCCGATCTGAAGGTCAAGAATGTGACAATCGCCACATGCCACTAATTGTGAACGGCACGCTTTGCCCACAACTCAAAGCTCGCAAGGCTGATAGTATCTCGAACCCATTTAGTAAGACAATTTTAGTTGTTCACATATGACAAGGCATACAATTTAAAATGTACGTATAGCTCAAAATCAGATAATAATAATTGTTTTAGGAAGTTTATACATATGTGGGTTTCCATCTATTTATATCAAGAGTGATAAAAATTGAAAAAAATTTGCTTATAAACCATTCCTGCAAAACAAAAGAGATGAGTAGTTTCTAAAATCATAAAATAGTTATCAAAGTTGAAAGTATAGATAGAAAAAGGCTAGGAAATAATGCAAAACTATGCTGGTGGATTTAATAGTAACAACACATAAGTCATAATGACTTACTGAAGATGGTCTGAAGTCGAGTCACAGTTTCTAGTGACCTACCTTATATAAAAGTCTACTAACGTGAAAATATTTAAAAGAGGAGTGAGTATATGGATTATATACTCAGTAAGTGAAACTAAACCAATATTAAATAATTGTAATGACGATATATATGTTTTTGAAGTTAAGAACTAGAAAAGTCCAACAACTCATAAAAGCATTTAATTATCGTTTTGTACGTACATAAATATTTATTTATTTCAGAAAAAAGGGGAAATTTTGGGTCAAAAACTTAAAAAATCCATAACTACATAATGAGTGAAAATAAAAAATAAAATCATGAAAATTTATTTCATTTCATTTTATTTTATTTATTTTATTTATCGTCTTAGACTTGCCAAAACTATACCCAAACCCCCACCCGACCAAGATGGGGTTTGAGCCTATCGAGGGATTTTAAGATTTACTTTGGTTTATCAAAATACCCATCCTCCACATTGGCGTGGCCCTTCACCACAGGTGGTATGTGGCTATGTCCACTGTACTCCCATAGGGACCAAATAATCACATTAACAATGCACGCAATAGTCCACTGTACCATCCATCCCATGTGAGAGTGAACTGCTTACTCACGTTGCCTCTACGAGGTCGGACCGCGAGAAACGCCACTGCAGTGACTAACAACTTGTCCACCAGAATCATAACATAAAATATAATAATCCACTCATACACCATTCGGCCAATTGGCCCACTATCAGGAGCAAATGCAACTATATCAATTTCAATCAAATTTACCACATACATAAACATGTGATTACAAAAATTATTAAGTAAGTTCATTCATTCAAAACATCAATATTCTTGATTCATAAGTAAATATCAATTGTCAAAAATCAAATTTGAATCCAAAAAAATCAAGTCTTTTGTATTAGAAAGCTAACTTAAATAGTAAAACATTTTAATTTATTTACTTGAATCTAAGTCCAATAGAGTATCACTTACTAGTTTGGGGAGGGTGTGCACTCCCCCTATTCCACTTGCTCCTTATCTTTGGGAGAAACTCACCACCTATTATTCATGTCTAAACAATGTATTAGCCTCTAGCGGTGGAAGCAAGCATTGGCTAAGTATGAAAGGAAACATGTTTTGTCAACTGCTACATTGAGTTCTAAAAGATGATTTTGTGTCCTAAAGCTTAGGTGAATGAAGTTAGGATGCAAGAAAGTTTGTTTCGTTTAATGAAACTTGCTTGTAGTCCTAATACGGCGTAATTGCACGTAATAAAAAATTTGGACAAATTTGCCTTTAGAAGGTGAGGAATTCAGCCAAGCTATTTTCAAGGTGGGAAATCCATCCATTTTGGTTATCAAGGTTCAAGCACATTACAAAGGCACAATAATTACGAGGGAGCTAGATTTGCATGCTTACATTTCTTCCTAAGTTCATCAAATTATCATTCATGAAATAAAATGCCATGGTTCTTTGACAAAATACCATACTTTCTCTAGGAGAGCATTTTACTCCATAAGATCATCTAATAAGTTAATGGCTTTATGTAAGTATTTTTACACCAAACTAAGTATTTCTAATTTCAATTAAGCATCCAAGAACACTAATTATTAACTTGTATATAAACACCAATACAAAATGCACCTTATAAATTTTGACCAATGTCCATAATTTCATCAAATTCACAGTTATTCTTCTCATTAATTTTTCGCTTCCACATTTACATCTAATTACTCCAAAAATACAATGAAACGAATTAGATCTTACAATTTGGCATAATGGCATTTTCCTTTGCACATTTCGACACACCTATGTTCACACTGCCAATTTCTTCTTCAATGCATGTTACGCCCTGACTTGAGTGCTCGGCCACGTGACAACCACCGTACTACCTCGAGATGCATGCCATGAAAGGCGGGCCATCTGAGATGGTACAAGGCATAAGGCCTACTCGAGCAATATTTGAAAATATATAATGAAAGTAATATAGAAAATATCATAAGGTATTTATAATATAAAAGTGGCACATTTTACGATGCAAATATGCAGCAGATAAATGTATAGTAATATACAATACTATTCTGAAGCCAGGATTCACAAGAGATCTGGGTGGAACCTACAAAATCATGGTCTGTTGGTAAGATACCAGTGATCACTGTCCACCAGGACTTTTGTCATCTGAAGCCCGGTGACCTACAAAAATAAGTGAATGTGGTGAGCACAAATATATATGTACCCAGTGAGCAACCCAGTTATAATGACCGATCATCTCAAGCTAGGGATATGAAATAATCCAAAACTTTTTTAATAAAACCTTTTTCTGAAATCATAGATGAAATCCCATAAACCAAATAAAATATCAAATCTCATCAATGGGCTGGTATCTGAAATCGTCCCAAAGGTACACCTATGCATTTGGGTGCCCCACTGGACCATCAAGGGCTTAAACTCATATCTCAAAACCTTTATCTCTCTTTACTCTTTAGCCCGTTACCATGACATTTCCACCGCTGTAGGTAGAGCACAGCTACACTCGAGCCTTGGCGAGCTTCCCTGCCTATCTCTCCCAGGGTCTTACACTCACCATGCCCCTCAAAAGGTAGTCCACGGCTACTTAGTCGATGGCATGCCTCTTTCATGGTCCACATGCTCCCTCTCATCGGAGCACTGAGAACCTCTCAATCGCTCATCTCCCATCGGTCATAATCGTCGATAAAACACATTAATATAATGTCTTATTTTCTTTTTAAAACCCACCCTTAAATCCATTTATAAACTCATGTGTGAGGGTGGACAATCCATATCCCAAAACGTTATAAACATTTTAAATAAATCGTTTACAAAGTAAATTGAAAATGATTGACCCTCAGTGGTCAACCACTATAATCGAAGCCACTCACAAGTAAGGGAGGTTTGTATACTGCCGAATATACCCCTCGAATGCCTTAGCTCGAATGCTACTACTCGATCTCGTCCAATCTTGTACCTAAATAATCAAATTGAAATCTAATTTGTTTAATAAAGGCATTCCACTCACAATTAAACATCACAACATGCCTTAATTAGGGTTTCTAAGGTCTCAGAACTAAATTGGACAAGTCCGGAAGTTAACTATAGTTAATTGGGGTCTAAAGGTGTCAAATGACCAAAATACCCCTGCTACAGTGCAGGTCTGGTGCCCCCTTGGCTCACTCTCGTGCGGGAGTAGCCGAAATTAGGATATTTCTCCCTAAATGTTGAGTCCGATGCTAGACATGTCTCTGCTCTTGGCCGAGACGTTCCCTCTTGGATGCTTAAGCTCGGTTTGAGTCCAACTCAGTACCAATCAACATGAAATTCGAAACACATGCACATCAACACTTAAACTATGAGTCTATAGCTTCAAAAACTAAATTAAAAGGCTGATCATGCAAGAAATTCAGATCAAAGTTCTAAGGGTGCAATTGGTTCTTGAACAAAATGAACTTTGATATTCAATTCAACATACCTCGAAATTCAGGCCTCGAAATTCAGCAAAAATAAGCATTCAAATTAAAGCTTAAAGAGTCTAGAACAACATACCAAGAAATCAACCAAAGCCTATGGTTGGATTGAGAGATATAGTTGAATAACACAATGACTCCAAGGTGTCAACTTTGATGATTTGAAGAATTCTTGGTGAATTTTGTGTTGTTGATCTTCAAAGAAGCTAAAGAAGTTGTTGGTGAAGTTTATTGAAGTGTTTGAAGGTGATTTGAAGTGTTGGAATTGGTGGGAGTTTAAGAGAATTTGGGGGAATCAATGAAAAAAAGAAAACGGTGAAAAAATAGGGGGTTGAGTAACCAAACTCCCATTTAAACTATTGAGTCCAGCGCCGGACCAGACCAATTCCGGCACCAGAGTCAACACTTTTATGTTGACGTTTGGTCAACTTGGGCCAATCGTCTCGATTTTTGAACCCTTCGTGTATTCCATAGACTCCTGACTACAAATTAGAGTTTCTAAGATCGAAATTGAGCTAAAGGAAGTTCAAAATATGCAAAACAAGTTCCAATTCATCACTTGGCTTTACAACTATATAAAATTTCATAAGTTGACATGTGCAGACTAGGTCTGGAGTGTCAACTCTCCCCCTTAATAAAATTTTATCCCCGAAATTACATTATACTAATCCTCAAACAAGTGGGGGAAGTCACGTCTGATTTCAATCTTTGGTTCCCAAGTTTGTTCCTCGATTTGCGAGCTTCTCCACAATACTTTCACTAAAGGAATGGATTTGTCATTAAGGATCGAGTCTATCGATCCAATATAGCTACAGGTCGACTTTTCTTCAATTTCACTGGTGGCGTTTGAAGCACATGCGATGGATCAGGTGCATATTTCTGAAGCATGGATACATGAAATACATCATGTATTTCATGAATGGACCTATATATCTCGGGTTCAGCTTTCCCACCTTACGAATCTGATAATGCCCTTCCAAAGAGAGACATTCAAGAAGACTTGATCTCCCACTTGGAATTCCAAAGGTGTTCTTCTGCGTTGTGCATTCTTTTGATCTCGATCCTGGGCTACTTTAAGTTGCTACCGAATAAATCTCACCTTCTTACTACTGAGTTCAATCTCTATCTTGTTAAAGATTCGATTTTCTCCCACTTCATCCCAACACAATGGGTCCTTCATTCTTTCCCATACAAAGCTTCATATGGAGCCATACAAATACTAGATTGGTAGCTATTGTTGTGTGCAAACTCCGCCAAGGATAGGTAAACCTCCTATCCACCGGTAAACTTGAGCACACATGTTCGCAGCATGTCTTCCAATATCTGAATGGTGCGCTCTAATTGGCCGTCGGTCTGTGGATGGAAAGCTATACTAAAGCGGAGTCTTATTACTTGTTGGAAACTACTTTAGAACTGTGAAATGAACCTCGAGTCACGGTTCGAAACTATGGAAGCTAGAACTCCATGAAGTCTAACCACTTTATTCATGTACAACTGCGCAAATTGGTTCACACTCAATCTCAAGCTCACTGGTAGGAAAATGCACTAATTTGGTAAATCTATCCATGATCACCTATACGGCATCAAGTCCATATTTGATGGGTGGAAAACCAGGCACAAAGTCCATGGTGATGTGCTCCTACTTCCATTCGGGAATCTGTAAAGGCTAAAGTGTCCCGAAAGGTTTCGACATTTTGCTTTCACCTGCTGGCATGTCAGGTATTTGGCTACGAATTCGGCAACTTCCCTCTTCATTCTAGGCCACTAATAATGAGCTTTGATGGTTCGATACATTTTGATGCTGTCTAGGTGCATGGCAAATAGAGAAGAATGAGCTTGCTGAAGAATAGTACCCTTGAGGTCAAGGTCATTCGGCACGCAAACTCAGCCTCTAAATAATAGAACCCCATCGCTTCAAACAGAAAATTCAAATTGTTTGCCTAACTGCAACTTCTGAAGCTCTTGCAGCAATTTTCGATCAAAAGCTTGGAGTGTTGGTCCCTTAGATTGGTGCTAGAGGGGGGGTGAATAGCGCTTATGACTTTTTTCTTGGATGGTGCAACCTCAATTGGAACTTTTGGTAGTGAGGTGGTTGGTGTTTGGGGTTGTTTTGGATAAATGGACAAGTTCTTTACAAAGTAAAGCAAGTAAAGAAGAAATAACACTTCTATTTAGAGTAGTTCAGTGTTCCTTACCTACATCCACAACCTTGATCTTCCCAATCAAGGATTTTCAATCTCCTCTTCACTAGGATAGTGGAATTCTAGCTTCCACAAAGCCTTTACAAAGAAAGCTCTTCCCAAGCTTTAATACAAATCAACCTAGGATCTCTAAGTTGATGCAACCCACTTAGAGTGATTCCCTCACCTCTAAGAATGCAAGAACATAGAAAATTGTGTACAAGAAATGATCTCTAACAAGACCTAAGATGTACAAGAATTTTAGCTCACTGAAATTTCTCTCACAAAGTGTGAAAGTTTAGGAACAAATGAGAGAAATTAATGTACAAAGAAAGTGTAGTTAATGCTATTCTATGCTATTCAATTCCTTGTTTTTCTTTAGCATTTAATATCCCCTTAAATAGCTAGAGAGCCAACTTTGTTCGTTGGGGCATTTAATAAAGATAGAGGTCAACTTGCAGCTTTGAAAAAACTAGCCGTTACACTGTTATGACGCCATTGAATCGGTTGAGGCCATTACTAAATTGGTTCAATCTTTCTGATGTTGTCATTTGAAATTCTTATTTCTTTTATTGAATTGATTCACATTCCTCCTTAATCCGTTCAATTTCTTCAGTTTCCATTTTCTTTAGGGAGTTGAATTGGTTGAGCATAAGACTCAATCGGTTCAATTTCTTTAGCTTCAGACTTTCTAGTCCTCACTTGTTCTTGCTCAATCAGTTCAGCTCTTCTGTGAATCGGTTGAAAATTTCTGACTTCCAACTTCTTCATCTTTTCATTAATTACTCAATCAGTTGACTGTCTGACTCATTTGTTTAAATATCTCAGGTTTGATCTTTATAGCCTCAATCTAGCCTTATTCAATCGATTGGGACAAAACCTTAATTGATTCAATCCTTAACACTTAGAATTTTTTACATTTGACTTTCAAGGATCTGCACACTTAACTTAGATTCATTAAAAGCATCTAATCGGGTTGTTTTGTATTCATCAGAAACACTTGGGGTTCAATAATCTCTCCATTTTTTATGATGACAAAACATCCTTTTAAACAAACTTAAAGAGATTAATCTAAGTTTAAAATGTAAATGTGTAATTGCTAAGATTTTGAGCAAAAGCTGCCCCTGAATATATACTCTCTTCATCCTACACTTTGTGTATTCATATTCCCATACATGCAATTCAAAAGACAGAAAATTTCATCTATACGTAAATAACTCAAAAATAAAACCTGAACAAGTTATCAAATATATATATATATAACTTCAAGTAATTTGCAATTCAAGATTAAAAAAAAAATGTAAAATATCCAAGGTTGATTTATCAAAACAAAACATTGTCTTAAAAAACATAATCAAGCTCCCCTAAGTTTGTACAATCTATTTCTCCCTTTTTTTGACATCATCAAAAAAAACAAAGAAGTAAAAAGCTCATCATTTTGGTTTTCTTTGGTATTGAAGAGTGGGAGTGGGGGCTTTAGAGGTAGGCTCAGATGGAATAGGCTCGGAGGGGGTGGTGAAGGTGGGAATGATGGTCTCCATAGTTTGAGTAGCTGCTGCCAATCTTCCTCTGTCACTGGCTCGCTTAAAATCTCTTATTCTTGCTTTTGTTGTCCCGAGGTAGCTCCGTGCTCATCACCATGTCCCAAGTCACCAATATAAAAAAACTGATCATCTCTCTGTTTGCTGATCTCTACCACCTTAGTGTCCAAAGCATTTAACCTAGTGAGGACTAGTTGCTTGAACTCCAGAATCTCTTCACCCAAAGAGGTCTCCATTCTCAACACAGCATCCAATATCAAACCAATCAGATGATCTTGCAGTGCAGCTTGAGTTTGTTCTTGGACTTCTTCTTGGGCTTGCTCTTGAGTTCTCTTTTTCTTGTTATGGTTCATTTTTGGCTCTTTTAGCACTGTTTTGGCTGTCTTCACAAGTTGCTTGATCCAGTTGTTACCATCCAAGACATAATGCATTTTCTGAAGACTGGAGGAGTTGAAAAGGAGATGAGTACTCACTTTTAGGTTGTTTTGGTACCTTTTACCCCAAATTCCTTTCTTCCTCAGTAATTTGGTGATGATGTTTCCAAAAGCAAGCTTCGATCTCAGGCTCCAAGCTATTTCTTTCATACTCTCAATCAAGAATTGAGTAGTGTTCACCTCTCCACTATGCATAGTAGAAAACATCAACCAAACATCCTCCTGAGTCACAGTGCTAAAACTCCCTGATCTCCCATAGAGAGTGGTGCTAATGAAAACATGTAATAATCTAAGCTCCAAAGTTTTGATCTTTAGGACTGAGTTCTTAAGACCAAAACTTTCATCTAAGCCAGTAATTTTCTTCCAAGGTAATCTACATGTAAACTTAGATGGCCTAGAATATGAACCATTCTCAAATTCTATTTTCAATAAGCTACCTAGGTCCTTAGGAGTAACTAGAATCTCCCTACATAGACAAAGGCATGAATGCCTTCAATGTTGGTTTCTACACTTTCTCCTAACTCATCTTGATTCTTAGGAATACTTGAGTAAAATTTTCTAACCATCAACTCATTATATTCTCTATCCTGAAAATTACTCAAGCCAAACCATTTGGCATCCACAAAAAGTTTCCTAAGGCTATCATGAAAAGTTCAGTTTTCAAATTCCTTCCAATCAATCTCCCTACCACAAATAACCTCTTTAGATGACATAATCTCATAATATCTCTTTTTGTGAATGGAGTTTCTAAAATATCTAATAAGATTACCTCCCTCTTGGATTCGAACTCCGCCACTCAGAGGATTCCCACTAGCAACTCCCTTCTCTTTGCTCAACTTCTTGCCCATGTGCTTCACCTTTTTTCTTTGACCCTCTCCTTGTTGTGGAATTTGTCTCTTGGGTGCCATTTGTGAGTTTTTAGGTTTTGGGAATTACTGACTTTCAATTTTTGAGGTGCATGGGTGTTGATTTTTTGTTTAGAGGATGATTTGGAGGTTGCATTTTGTAAATGATAGAGTTTCTTGATGAGTTTTTGTGAGGGAAACTAAAAATTTTGAAATTGAATCGATTCAAAATGATTTTGAAAGTGTGAGAACCATCGAGTTATATGTAGCCCTGATGAGTTCAATCGATTGAGTGAAATACTCAATCGATTGAGCAAGTTCTGAGTTTTGCATATAGACCTTGTTCAATTGGTCAGTTGAACACTGAATCAATTGAAACTTTCTGTTTGGGATTTTTCTTTTTGAGAGCTTTTGTCGAAGTTGGTCCACCAACTCAATGGTTGCTCTTGGAGATATCTGGTAACAACACTTGCCCGCTCCTCCTAAGTCATCCCCAAACCTTCCGTATTCTTGGTAATGAAGTGCAACCAATCCGAAGCTGCATCAGTAGAACTGTCGAAGAGTTTCATAGTGTCTAGTCCCTTTATGATGTGAAAGAACTTCACTAGGTGGGTCTCCGAAGCAGTGGCATCCTTAGAAGTACTTGTCACATCGCCATGCTGAAAGTGCGGCAGGACCATCAGTGGGGGCGACGGCTGATACGGATGAGAAGACTAATCAGTGGGCTGCTAGAAGGACTGTGGTATGGCAAGAGTGTAGTGTGGTCGTGTCAATGTATACATCAGCGGTGATGGATAAATAGGTGGTACAGTCCTATAGGTTGATAAGCACCGTTTGGGACGTATGTAGAAAAGAATCTACTACTCCAACTATCAAACATTCGCTCGAGGTTGGCAGGCGTATACCGTACCGGCGTGGCAGTGGCCGGAGGTGGGGGAGGTGGAATGTCAGGATGAAAACCCAGCTGCTGGGTCTTATCCCCTGGTACTACTGGTAGTATGGGCAAATCTGGGATTGCCTTAGTCTCCGAATTAGTACTAGGCTGTGCCTCAGGTTACCGACGTGGGCGACCTCTTCTTCTAGGTATCGTAGTGTACACGGTATCTTTACGTTTAGGAGGCATGGTGTAATGCTACATAAAATCTAGGTCAGAAATCACAGAATTCTATACTAACCGTACCCCATACCTCTATCCCAAAAATCATAAATCTCAAAACTATATGAACTCCCCGACTCGATATATTATAGATATAATAAGTATTTTAAAACCTGGCCTTGGTACCAATCAAATTGTCACGCCCTGGCCCGAGGGCTAAGTGACGTGACAACCATCATACCATTTAGAGATACGTGCCATGAAAGGCAGGCCATCGGAGATGGTACGAGGCATAAATAAGGCGTACTCGAGCAATATTTGTAAATATATAATGAAAGTAATATAGAAAATATCATTAGGTATTTATAAAACAAAAGTGGCACATTTTATAGTGTAAATATGCAACGGATAAAGGTATAATAATATACAATACCATTCCAAAGCCAGGATTCACAAGGGATCTAGGTGGAACCTACAAAATCATGGTCTGCTGGTGAGATACCAATGATCATTGTCCACCGAGACGCCTATCATCCGAAGCCTGGTGACCTGCAAAAATAATGAACATGGTGAGTACAAACATATATGTGCCTAGTAAGGGGCTCAGTTATAATGACCAATCACCTCAGGCTGGGGATATGAAATAATCCAAAACTTATTTAATAAAACCACTTTCTGAAATCATAGATGAAATCCCATAAACCAAATCAAATATCAAATCTTATAAATGGGCTGGTATCTGAAATCGTCCCAAAGGTACACTTGTGCACTTGGGTGCCCTGCTGGACCGTCAAGGGCTTCAACTCATATCTTAAAACCTTCATCTTTCTTTACTTTTTAGCCCATTCCCTTGATGTCACCATCTCTGTGGGTGGAGCATAGCTACACTCGACCCCTGGCGAGCATCCCTACGCGCCTCTCCTAGGGTCTCACACTCACCATGCCCCTCAAAAGGCGGTCCACGACTACTTGATCGGTGGCATGCCTCTCTCTCAATCCATATGCTCCCTCTCATCGGAGCACCGAGAACCTCTAAATCGCTAATCTCTCATCGGTTATAATCGTGGATAAAACACAAGAATATAATTTCTTATTTTCTTTTAAAAGCCCACCCTTAAATCCATTTATAAACTCGTGTGTGAGGGTGGACAATTTATATCCCAAAACCTTATAAATATTTTAAATAAACAGTTTATAAAGTAAATTGAAAAAGATTGACCCTCAGTGTCAACCACTATAATCCAAGCCACTCATAAGTAAGGGAGGTTTGTATACTCTCGAATATACTCCTAAAATGCCTTAGCTCAAATGCTACTGCTCGATCTCATGTAATCTCATATCTAGATAATCAAATTGAAATCTAATTTGATTAATAAAGGTATTTGACTAACAATTAAACATCACAACATGCCTTAATTAGGGTTTCTAGGGTCTCGGAACTAAATTGGACAAGTCTGGAAGTTAACTACAGTCAATTGGGGTCTAAGGGTATGAAATGACCAAAATAACCATACTACTCTGCAGATCCGATGCCCCTTTGGCTCACTCCAGTAGGGGAGTGGCCGAAATTGGGAGATTTCTCCTTAAATGCTGAGTTTGGCGCCGGACATGTCTCTGCTCTTGGTCGAGACATGCCCTCTTGGCTTCTCAAGCTCGATTTGAGTTCAATTTGGCACCAATCAACATAAAATTCAGAACACATGCACTTCAAGACTTAAACTAAGAGCCTATAGCTTCAAAAACTAAATCAAATAGCGGATCATGCAAGAAATTCAGATCAAAGGTCTAAGGTGCAATTGCTTCTTTAACAAAATGAACTTGGATAAGGTGCAATTGCTTTTTTAACAAAATGAACTTGGATATTTAATTCAATACATCTCTTAGCTCAGACCACAAAATACAGTAAATAAGTAGTCAAATTAAAGCTTAATGAGTCTAAAACAACGTACCAAGAAATTAGCCAAAGCCTATAGTTGGATTAAGAGATACAGCTCAAAGAACAAAATGACTTCAAGTTGTCAACTTTGAAGATTTGAACAATTCTTGGCGAATTTGGTGTTGTTGATTTTCAAGGAAGCTAAAGAAGTGGTTGGTGATGTTTATTGAAGTGTTTGAAGGTGATTTGAAGTGTTGGAATTGGTGGGAGTTTGAGAGAATTCGGAGGAATGAAAGAAAAGAAGAAAACGATGCAAAAATAGGGGGTCAAGCAATCGACCTCCCATTTAAACTATTGAGTCCGGCATCGGACCTGACCAAGTCCGGCACCAGAGTCAACATTTTTATGTTGACATTTGGTCAACTTGGCCCAATCATCTTGATTTTTGAACCCTTAGTGTGCCCAATCGACTTCGAACTACAAATTAGGCTCGAAATTGAGCTAAAGGAAATTCAAAATGTGCAAAATAAGTTCCAACTCATCACTTGGCTTTACAACTATATAAAATTTCATAACTTGACACGTGCAGACTAGGTCCTGGCATGTCAATGCATCCAAAAATCAAATTCCAATAATCCAATTTTTTATATTAACCTACTCCAATTCATGAATTTCCTTTACACTTATATCTCGCCAATATAAAATCCATAATATGGCATATTCTTTCTTCCTCAATTTCATGTACATACCTTATGTCTCATTCCAAATTGATCTAATATCCATAATAAGCATGTCAAAATCTACAATATAACTCAAAATTAAGCATGCTTACCTTATGATTTTTCAAACTTTAATGTAAACCCTAATCATTTTCCCTAAATTGCTTCCGACCAAGCTCAAATTCTCCAAAATTGATAAGGGCTTTTGATGGGCTTGTTGAGAGTTTCAGTTTGAGCATAAATTTATGGGGGGTTTGATGAACTAAACTAAGAAAATTCAAAATGGAAGATGATATTTTTCTCTAAAGGAAAAAAATGATGAAAAATGGAAATGTTCTTGAATTTTCAAGAACATGGCTGGCCAGGGCAAATTTATATGGCCATTGGCACATGACCCAAAAAAGTCTTATGGCAAAATGAACTTGCTCTCATGGACAATTTTGCCCCTAAAAATTTTAAAATTTCCACTTGTATCCTTAGTCAGTCATAAACCTACTACAATGTCTAAAATTATTTTTCAACCCTTGTAAAGTTATTCTACTTGTCACAGAATTTTCAAACTCTTTATCGTTTGTAAGTTATGTGAGTTCAAACTTCTTCCTCATTTTTCACCAAAATTCTAACTATTCAACTAACTCTAAGATATTCTCCCTATTTCACATTATATAGCATGGTATGATCTGATAAAAATTAAATGCGTGAAGTAGATATCACAACTCTACCCCCCTTAAAATAAATATTGTCCTCAAAATTTCACTCACTGTAGTGTTGGGACAAATATGGGAATTGTTTGTACATCTCTCATTCTGATTCCTATGTTTCTTTCTTCGACATTTGTACAACTTGTTCCTAAAGTCGATTTTGATTGTCAAAAATCTTCACCAATTGTACTTCATAGTTCAAGTCTTCCTTTAATTCATTTAGTAGTGATTCTAATCTACATGAAAGATCGAGTTTGCACTCTCGAAACATGGATACATGAAACACATTATGAATACTTCCTAATTTCGATGACAACTCCAAAGATATACCCTAGGTCCACCTTTCAAGAATCTTAAATGAAGCTTTCTTTTATTATATATTCAAATCGTATTTTTCCACAGAGAAACCTTTAAGAAAGCCACAGTTTAACAATTTTTTTTATGTTATTTTACTTCTTCAAATCATCTTAATCATACTTAGCTAATCATAGCTTGATTATCCTTTAACAACCATAGGTTTATAATCTCACAAAACTCATCAATTACTCCAATCCATTTAATTGTTCATCATTGCTTTCCTTAATGATTTCATACTTCATCTTAATCAACCCATAATTCTTAATTCATAATCCATCTCTCTTGTGACTTCAAATGAATTCCCCAATCTATCTAGGAATTCTTCAAATAGCTCTTTCCATCAATGATGATTTCAGATTTAAATTTGTCTCAATTCCTTTACCATATTTCTTGGTATTACAATTGATACCTTTTTCTATCTTAGGCACACAATCATGCTACTCAAGTAGCAAATCAACCACTAGCATCATGTGAGGTTCAAGATATTGCTCTAATAAAAAAGAGTAGTCTATATAGAAGGAGCATTAATCTTTTAAAACACTCATACTAACTTTAATTGGAGAAATTATATTAAAATGTTTTGCAATGTCTTTGGCATAATAGATCTTTCTTAAACGATTCTATGCCTCGACTTACATTTTGTTTGAGAAAAAAACAACCTAAATCTTTATTGAGAAAATCAAGAATCAGGATTAAAGTTAAAGTAAATTGTCACTAATTGGCACATCTTGACTTCATACAAGTTTTATGAATTTAGATATCTTAAATTACCCATAAAGAAAAATAATTCCTAATATTTTCTATTTAATAAATTTAAATAAGTTTCGAAAAAATAAAAATTATGACACAAAATGTCACACACACGCACACACATGCACACACAGCGCATACACATGCATGCACGCACACAAACTTGCTTAGACAGATACACACAAAGATGTTAAACAAAAATGTATACCCAAAACTAATATACCAATCATTTATTACTTTTCTCAAGCAAAGTCATTTAAAAGTATTATACTACCAGCTAATAATATGCATAAGAAAATATAATGCTAATGTTTTCTTTTTTCTTTTTTTCTTTTGGGTTCATATGGAGGTAAAAAACGACACATACTAACAATAGAGGTTTAAAACTCTGACTTTTATGAGTAATTGTAAGGATAAATGCTCAAATTATAAAAACTTGAAACAAATTGGACTTTTCCTAGATGAAAACTAGCACTTGTCATGCATGTGCATTAATTTTGACCAAAAATATGATGTCATACTATTAATTAAAAATAATAATAATCCAACCATTATAAATTAAACACGATATACACGGTATAACATAAGATCTTCACATGTTTTCTAACCTATGTATGCACCACATACTAACATTAGTTAATAGAGAGCCTGATTTGTCACAAATTACTATGTATGGTTTCTAATTTGTTACCATTATTTTTTTTCTTAGTTTGAGGAAATCTTAAATGTTTGGGGCCTAATCTAAGCATTTGTTTTTAACGAAATGATTCCACATTTATTTTTATGTATATAAAAGTTACTACAAAACCATGATGTAACATAATTATGACAACAACATTCAAACTAAAACCCAAAACCACCATACCCTAAATTGTAGGCCTTAAAAATTTTGTTTAATTTTTAAAATTAAATATTGATGGCTAAATACTATGTCACTCCATGGTTAAGTGGTCACTTGCATAAAACTATGTTGCTGAGATTTGTTGGTCCCTTAATATAGTGCTTGGGGGGGGGGGGGTGAATAGCACTTTAGAACTCTTTTTTCGATGGAGAAACTTGTGGAACTTTGGAGTAGAAGCAAGTGGTGTATGGGATAGTTTGGATGCAAACATGAACACTTTGTAAAGAGAAAAAGCAAAAAAGAAATTGCACACTTGATTTATAGTGGTTTGGTGCTCCTCATCTATATCCACTACCTTGATCTTCCCAATCAAGGATTTTCAACCCTCTTTTTCACTAATAGTGTGGAATTCCAACTTTCACAAAGCCTTTACAAAGTGAACTTTTCCCTAAGCTCAATACCAAACAACAAAGGACCTCATTGTTGATTCTATCCCCTTAGAGTGAGTCCCTCACCTCTAAGAATACAAGAAAACCAAATTTTGATGTACAAAAGATGATCTCTAAAAAGACCTAGGATATACAAGACTTAAAGCACTAAGAATTTCTCTGACAAATAGTCAAAGTGAAAAAACAAAGAGAGAAATCAATAAAACAAGAATATACAAAGGTGTGCAGTAAATGCTCTTTAATTCTTGCCCATTTCTCTTATTGTTCTTCAGCATTTAATGCCCCTTGTATAGTTAGACTCCTTAATTTGGCTATTGCAAGCATAATGAAGAGTGACATTGTTTGGCAGCTTTGAAAAAACTAGCCGCTGTAGTTTTGAATCGGTTGAATTCTTGGTGAATCGATTCAACTGCTATTCTCTATTGGTTCATCTTAAGCTTCAATTAATTAAACTTTTCTAACTTGTCCTGTCGATGTTCTTGATTCAACCTTTGAATCGATTCAGTAACCTTCTGAATCGATTCAAGTTTCTTCAGCTGCTATTCTTCAGGGACTTCTCAATTGGTTTAATTTCTCTGACTTTAGACTTCATAATTTCTTCAGTTCTTTTTCAATCGATTGAGCTTCCTTCCGAATGATTGAAATTCTCTAAATTCTAACCTCTTCCTTTTTGAACTATCAATCAGTTGAGTCATTTGATTAGTCGTTTGAACATCTCTGTTTTCTTCAATTTACTTCTTTTCAACCTGGTTCAATCTATTGGGTGAAAACCTCAATCAGTTGAACCTTCAATACTTTGCATTTTTTTTATATTCAATTTAAGGCCCTGCACACTTAACTTAGATTCATCAAATACACTTGATTAGGTTGTTTTGTACTCATAAAAAACATATGGAGTTCAACAATCTCCCCTTTTTTGATGATGACAAAACATCCCTTTAAATTGAACATTTAAAAAGATTATTAAATTTAAAAATATATGTGCACATGCTAAGATTTGATATAGACTTGATTGGCACAATAAAAGGCTTAATTTATATGCTTATTTCTTATAATTATTGTGTCTATCTTATCTTACTTCCATTCATATAAGCATGGTTTTGTATTTGAAGGATCTAGGTGAGCTTTGAGTGGATAAATGAGCATTTGAAGATGAAAAGAGCCAAATCGAAAGCAAAAGAAAGAAAGGAGATTGAAATGTTAAAGTGAAGATGTTGGCAGATTGGAGACACCTGAACGATGGCTGAATTTCACCACTTAAAGGCTTCATTTGCATTTGTGTCTTCATCAAATTTCTAGAAGACGTCCTAAGCTTTTCTGAATGCCTAAGAACACCCCAATCGGAGTCCCTTTAACCTTCTAAGTGCTTATTCGACGAATACATACCAAACCAGGCGAGAAACCATTGGTATGGCGCCAATCCACTTCAATCTTACCCAAGTTGTAAACAAATGAAGATATCAAAGCTAAGAATGGTGCCACAAGCAATCAGAATGGCGCCAATCACCTTTACAGTCTACAAACTTGGAATCTCGGCTAGCACTTAGAATTGGAAACCAAGAATGGTGCCAATCTAAGTAAGAATGGCGCCAGTCAATCCAAGCCAAGCAAGTCATCCATAACCAAGCCACCAATGTTTGAAGCAATCAGATTGGTGCTTTTCCAATCCCTAATGGTGCTAACCTAAGAAGACAAGGGCAACCCAAGCAACTCGGTGCAACTCAATGTGACTCAGCGAGAAATGTCTCCAATGCCCCTCTCATCCTTTTGTTAGAAACTAGGTCATTAAGGGTAGTGATGTAATTTGGTCGTTTAAAATACCTTGTTTTCTCTAGAGTATGGATAGATTATAAATTTTGAGATTTTGAGTTTTTTAGAGTGCAGTAAGAGGAAGAATTTGCTGTAAGAGGGAGGGGCTCTCCCCTCTCTCTCCGTTTGTATTTATTTATTTTCAATGCAATTTCCTTTTGTCTCCCCTCAATTAATGAGTGTGTAGAATTTAGTTTTCTCCAATCTATGATTTAATTATCTTTATTGTTACATTTGTGATGAGACTCTTGTGCTTAATTATTGAATCGAACTTTGGGTATTCTTTGACTGCTTGTTATTATTGGTTGTGTTTCCTTGATTTACTTAATTGGACCGGTACTTTTAGGTTAATCAAGATAGACACTAGCTATATTTAATGTAATGAATCTTTAGTAGTTATGTTAAATTATTAAAAGCAAGTAGGTAGATTAATTCCTATACATAGCAATTGAAGGGATTATCACAAGCGAAAGTGTGAAGTGTTTCGTTAGATAAATGTGGGCTAATATCTATCTAGATCGATTAATGGTTTACTTGACCTATACATGGTTACTGTGAAGGAATCATTGTTGATTGGGTAAAAGGGTCTAGTTTGGGAAGGGATAGGTACCGAATTAGGCTAATTCAGAAAAACCAGGACTTAAGCGAAGCGATAGTACCTTAGGTCTACGCTCGCTATCCATAGGTTGATTAAATGTCCTTAGTGAGTCTAGGAATCACATTTCTAGTCAATTAGATAGTTAACCATAGGTTGGAGGCTTTAGTTAGATTGTTAGCTTTATTCTTCTTCATTTATTATTTTCTTTATATTTTCTTAAGTATCTATTTGTTCACTTTCCACAAACCCTATGTTCTTTACTTTTGATATTTAGTCTCCATAGAGTAAGTTCATAATTTCCATTCTCTTCATGGGTGTAGACACCATATTCTCATCTTGTTATTTTATTCATTTATTATTATTTTTTTTCTATTCTTATTTTGTTGTTTATATTTTCATTTTTTACTATCATTGGGCTATAGGTACTTAGGGCTTGTTTGAAAAATATTGGACTAGATATCAATTAAAACCAGTGCCCAATTTCATTAAAAGAAAGGATTATAAGTTACATATTATAGTTACAAGGCCCAATAATTACGAAAAAAACAAGTCTCAATTAACGTAAAAAAAAAGAAGGACCAAGTGATAAAGAAAAAAAAAGAGCAGCGGAAGAAGTGCTGAGTAGCTCCCTTTATCGGCAAACATCAAGCATGGTGGACCATCCCAGATTATCATTCCGCTGAACATTGTCAAAAGGGATTATTGTCAACTTGCATTAACCTGCATTAAATAAAAAGGAAAAGGCAATGAATCAGCCAAGTTGGGATTAAAAAATGACACTTATATTGCAGAAATCACTCCCACGCAGTCAGGAAAAAATTTGAATTTTGAAGCAAGTTCAAGCCAACAAGTAATCAAGAGAACAGAAGCTATCAGAAATCACGGAAATCACAGGTAGCTTACATTGAAAATAAAAAGCCAAAAAAAAAACCTAGAAAAAAAAGGAGAGCAAAAAAAAAACCATTTGGACTGGCCATCCCTCTCTACCATAAGACCATTTGTCCATTAGCCACCGTCAAGGTCTCATCCTCCAGTCATCCACTCCATCAACTCCACCATAAGGCCTGGTCCTAAGAACAATAAAAAATCCAACTTTTCTGTGAACTAAAAAACTTTGCTGAACCATTCTTTCGAAACCACATACTAACTTTTCCCATTTTCGGCTAAGCATCATCATAAGGGGGGCCAAGCAAAGAAAAAAATATGTAAAGAGGGGGCCCAACCGAAGAAAAATGTAGAGAAGGAGCGGCCCCAATGTTGAAATAAAAAGCCAAATAATTGCTACCAACCAAAAAAAGGAGACAAAAGGGGGCCAAGCAAAGAAAAATGTAGAGAGGGGGCCAACTGAAGAAAAATGTAGAGAAGGAGCGGCCCCAATGTTGGAATGACGCCAAATAATTGCTGCCACAAAAGTCTTGATGAAGGATAAGTCACGTGAAGTTTAACTTCAAACAAAACAAAGCAAAGAAAAAGTCAAGCTGAAGCGGCCCCAGAACAACGTTGAAAAGGCGCCACTACTTGTCTACTCACGAGCTTTTACACGCCAAATAATTGGGTTTTGGACTCATGTGTTTTATTTTAATTAAAAGTCCTGTAAATACCCTAGTTAGCTAGTATAAATACTTAGTTTTATTTTTAGATGGAGAGGTATTTGAGATGTTTAGAAGGAGAAGATTTTAGAGAGCAAGGGTTCAAAGGGAGAATTTCTTTTTTTTTTTAAAAAAAAGTTGGCCTGGCCATCTTTCAATTCCATTGCAAACCCAAAGAAGGAAACAAAAAAAAAACACCTTACCTTCCTCTTTTAAAAGGCCATCGTTTTCCATTCCTTGGGGGGAATTTCAGCAATACTTCCCACCGAGAGACCCCATTGAGTTCCCCAATCCCTTTGTTGCTCTTCCTCTCAATCTCTCCTCAATAAATAAAATAAAAGCATTATCAATAACTTTCAGCCTTCCAAATAAACCAAAAACACAAAAAAAAAAAGGTTTGTAATTCAATCAACTTATGGGGAGGTGGTCCAGGGAGGAGTGTGGCCGCTTAGTGGTATGAAAACTTGTCGGGCGGGAGAAGCAGAGAAGCAGAGACGTGAAGAAAGAAGACAAAAACAAAAAGTAAGCAAAAGAGAAAATTGCGCTAAAGTTTGATGCTTTTAATCTCAGAGGAGTACTAGTGTTATTTCAGTTGTTCAATTATCCCTGGATAATCCATCTTGAGAGTAGGGATCCGCGTGTTTAACTTAGGGCGATCTGACCCCTTTGCAGCAATTTAATCTTCTTCTTACTGGTGGTACTTTCCTTTTCCCCTTTATTTATTTTATTTAATTGTGATTTATCTTATATTGGTTCCTATTATTTTGTTATTCCTGAATTGTATTTGTGAACTAATCCAACGTTCACCCGGAGTCAGATTTCATAACGTCATGATTAGATTGGTTTCACAAAAATATTATTAAAAAAGAGGACAGTAATGAGACAAACAAAAGGAGATTGGTAATAAGATAGAGCCAAGTGGATCTTTTTAATAATGATTATATTTGCATTATTGTTTGGGTAGTTTTTTTTTTAAATATATATATGGGTACTTTTGCAACCATGATATTATTAATAATAAAAGTGAACGTGATAAAAAAATAGGAATGAAGATTTTGGATTAAAAAACGAGCTTTTTTAGGAGCAAAAAAGAATAAAACAAACAAAATAATATGAAATTAAAAATTCCTTCAAGACATGCATTCTCATTTTTTTTATATATATTATTGCCCTTTTTTTTACTTTTGCCATCCATGCGAGTAATGGTATGTGGGGATAGTGAGGGTCCGATCATGGTGTCCGGTTCGGAAAGGTGAAAGTTCACATCCAACCTGGGTTCCTAGGTTAGAGATTCATTTTGAATCAGACCCAGAATTGGGCAAGATTCACGGTGGTTCTTGATAAAATCCTTACTATCCTTATTTTTTTTTAAATTAGTAAGATAATATTTCACATGCCATGCATTTAGGCATCTAAATAAATTATGGGGTATTAATTTTAAGAAAATAATAAATAATAATCTTTTTTTAAAACTAACAAAAATAATGTAATAATAATCAAGGTCAATGAAATCAGTAAATAATCTTTGGGCAAATATTTGTAAATATGGTTTAAGCTATGTAGGAGAAATGAGGATGCTATCACGGGATCCGATTTGGGACAGTGAAAATTCACACATAGTACGGATTTCTAGACAAGTGGCTATTTTTGAATTGGACCCAGAATTGGGCGCGATTCATAGCAGGTCTTGATAAAAGTTGTTCTCATTTTAAAATTAGTAAGTATCCAATAAAGATAACAACTTTAAAAAAATAATAAAAAATGAAACAAAATTTGTTTTTAAAAATGGATTAATGAAAATAAATTTTTGAAAGGAGAAATTATTCAATGATTCTATTCTACATATCAGTACAAATGTTTTAGTATAAAAATGAAATGATGAAATAAAAAAATAAAAAAATGAAAGAATTTTTTTAAATAATAAAAAAGGAAAAGAAAAATATTTTGAAATTTGCTTTCGTTTTAAATTTGCTCTAATAATAGAAATAATAAAAATATAAAATTACCGAAATAAAAAAATCAATCAAAAGAAAAGGAAAATTATAAAATACATGTTTTTTAATTAAGGCCTAAGTATTATTAAATTAATCGGTACCGTCATCTTGACGGGCGTTGTGGGGGTGCTCATCCTTCCCCACACGTAACCGTACTCCCGACTCCAGTTCTCCGTTCCGCAGACCGGGACCTACCCAGCTTAAGTACGCCATCTAACGGCCAATGCTAAGTTAGGTAGATTCTTAATAGGTGACTAACCGCACCTAAACAAAAATGGTTAGTGGCAACTCCGTAAAATTCTCTTAAGTCCGAAATCCGTCGTCGTCTCGGATAACGTTGCGATTGTTTGGCGACTCCGCTGGGGATGTCAGAAAGTCAAGCCGCGAATTAATTTAATAATTATTTAGGCCTTAACTTTATTTATTTTATTTTTTAAAATTTCATTTTAACATTTTGATTGCATGATTTTGCATCTCATTTTGGTAAATGCAAGATAATAAATTGGATCCTAATTTGCATGTTAGGAATTTGATGCTTTATTTGCTAATGAATGTACATGTTTTCTTGTTGTTACTAATCTCTTTGCCTTTTGTTGTGAATAGAAGTTTATTACTTGTTGATTAATGTGGCATTTTTGTATATTGGTAAATTGGAAAGGTTTGAATGTTCCTTTGCACACACTCACATTTGCGTTACATGCACAAGTCCAGAATTGGATATCACCTATTTAGGAGGGGGCAAAGTAGCTTACTCGCATGGGGCAACTCCTCATAGTGAGTTTCTAAGCAAAAAACCCCCACTCAGACCGAATCCTTTCCAATGAGCTATAATGGGTTAGGATTGGAAGCCTTACTAGCTTATGATAGATGGCGAAATAAGGACAATCTGGGCACCTTTAGATGGCGTGACCATAATCATCATGTAGGTCAACTGTGAGTAGCCAAATTTAGGTAGGGCCAAACCCTTGATAAGTGTAACCTTGAAATAGGGCACTTGAAGGAACAACTCCTATCCTTTGTACTACTTGAGCTTTTGTGATAAGGATGGTAGAATGGCCAAGCATTTTCGGCCATATTAGGATGACTATCTACCCCCAGAGCATAACTACTTGAATTTTTCTAAATTAAATAAAATTGGGCAATTTCTTCACCAAGAAAGTTACTATTGTTTGTATCTTGTATAAGTGGATATTAACTTTCTTTTTTAGCATTATGCATTTTCTGTTTTCATTAAAAAATGGTGTAAAAAAAAGGGCTTTTAAATAAAAAATGTTCATTTTCTTTGCGGGGTATTAGGTGATTTTGATTCGCTCTTATTGGCCATCCTATCTTGTCATGTGTTAATTCTCTAAAATGTCATTCTTTCATCACTACATCACTGTGCATTTCTTTTATGCATACATTTACATTTGTTAGAATATCATGTATTTTCTGTGCATCCACTTATACAAGACATATAAGCTAGAGTGTCATTCCATATTCATACACCACTATACATTCACATGCATCAATTTATGTATCAAATCAGGAGAGCATATTGTATATATATTTTGCATGTACATGGCTTTTTTTTCAATGAATTGGTCACTCGAAAATATACAAAGAATATAATTGGGTATGAAGTTTTCAACAATACCATTTGAGCAAGTGAGAGATCTCTGGGGAATTTGAATAAACTGTCTGTATTGCAACCCAAAATGATAGAAGCTTGGATAAATACCCTTGAGGCTATTTAGGAGGAGCTTAGGCATGAAGTACCCAGATAAGTTCCCAAAATGATGCAAATGATTGAAATTAGGGCAACAATGACCCTTTCCCAGAAGTTTCTTTCCAACAAAACTATACAAGTTCCCATCAGTTTGAATATGTAAGCTCACAACAGTCAAAACATGCCAATGAAGTCGCTTCCAGCTCGAAAATCTTTTTGGACGATGCAATCTCGAAACAATGCAATAGGCTTTGACCAAAGGACGAGTGAAATTGTTACAAAGTGGTATGATGCCAAATGTAAGTGGGAAAACCACATAGAATACCACATACATATCCAAGGCACTCAAGGGAGGATTGAATGACATTAAAGGAAGCATGAGCTCTGATTAAATCTGGCCAATTGAGCTTTAAAAAAGAACTGAACAAAGATTTTGTCAAGACATGTTGCCTAGTTATGTGTGGGCACGAACGAGCTCAGACCAGCAATTGGAGACAAATCCTGATGTTAATGCCTAAGAACATTAGGAAGGTATTTGTGGGCTTATTTGTTCAGTTAAAAAAAAGAAAAAAAGAAAAAAAGAAAAAAAGAAAAAAAGAAAAAAAGAAAAAAAGAAAAAAAGAAAAAAAGAAAAAAGAAAAACAAAAAAACAAAAAAACATAAAAACAGAAAAACAGAAAAAAAAAAAGAAAAAAAGAAAAAAAAAGCAATGAAAAAGAAAGAAAAAAAAGGTTTTTGTTTTGTCATGCATTCAAGTTGCATACGTCAAAGGTATATCATTTTCTCATTTCTTTCAATATCTTTGCATCTCAATTGCACTTTGTCATGCTTAATAAAATGTCATTAGGGACTTTTGGATATTTCACATCACATTATGCATATTGAAATTTCATGTAGTTGCATCTTATAGCATTTATATCATAATGTGCATGTTATCAATTCACTTGTTCATGCATTCTGTTCAACCATGCATACATAACATTCCATACATACATGTAAGAGTTTTGTTAATGAAGAAGAAGCTAACATTTGTTGTTAATAGGATCTGCCACTTATAATATCTTAGGTATATTCCTCAAAAAAAAAAAAAAAACAAAGCTTTGTAAATAATGTGCTAATTAGGGGCAATTTCTAACATTTTCCTATTTTATGTATAGTGTTTCCTTCTTTTCATCTTGTACATGGTGTTATTTAACGGTAACAATTTGTGGATATATGAAATTTTGTTGATAAATTCCGGATTGTGAAGATCAAGTCATGATGCCTCAATTTGAGTTATCTTTATAAATTTTTCTTTTTTTTGGATTACTCACCTTGTGATAAAAAAATGTTATTGACTTTCCATATAATCGAATTCAAAAATTTCTTTTTGAAAATAAAAAAATGATCTTATGTAAAGTTGGTGGTTACTATTAGAAATGGTTCTTAACAAATTCTTTAGACCACCATTCTTGTCATTCCTTACCATTTGAATAAATTTATAAAATTGAAACCCAACAAAAAGCGGGACATAAACCTTGAAAAAAAAACCGTTCGACAGAGTTGATATCCTTCATCTGGGCTGTAAAGAAACAATGATTGTTGGCATACTTTGAAAATCAGTTAAGAGAATGCTCGCTTAGGAACTAAAATTGACATTTTGATATGCTTCAAAACTGTGCTAAAAATTTGCACCCATTTTTCCTTGTTTTAAAATCAATTGATGTTCTTCCAATCCAATTTGAACCCATTGCTTTCTTGTCTCGAAATCAGCCATGATCTTTGAATTCAACATGAACACATGCTCTCCAATTTTCTTAATTGATAGAAATGAGCAGCTTTTTTCCCGACCCAAAACAAACTCATGTTCTTTGAACCAGCGCTCCCTCATCTCTCTTGATTGAAAGCAACAATCTTTTTGCTAACATGTTCTCCCGCTCTTGAAGTATAGTGATCAGAAAGACCAAATTCTCTTATAAGGTCCATATACTTCTTTCATAAATGCCTTCGTCACCCTTGCTATTAAAGTAGTGTTTGATTCAAATTCTGAAAATAAGTTGCTCAGACTTATCCCCCCTCCCCCCAATTGCCATTTCAAAGGGTGGACATGTCATCTTTCATGAGATTCTCATTCAAAAAAAAATTGATTGAAAAAAAAAATGAATGAAAAGAAAAATGAAAAAAAGAAGAGAATAAAAAGAAGAAAATTGACTATGCACATGAAACATTCATTAGGGTTCTGAACAAAGTTTTGAAAAAGCGCTTTTTTTTTAAACAAAAAACTATATTGTTTTCAAAGTAACGTTTCTCTAAGGTATTGGTTTTCAATGAGGGTAGCCATACTTGAAAAAACAAATGACCATCTCTCAGATTCCCTTCACCTTGAGAAAATTATCCATTACCGTCCTCTTTGAACCTAATGAATTTTATTTCTAATGCATCCAATCTAGGATCACCCCCCTACACTGGGGGCAAATACGAAGAAAGAATTCGTTTAAGTAGAAATGAAAGAACTTTTGCGTCCAGGCTAAACAAATGACTCCTAAAGTGGTGAAGAAATGCTTGATAAGGTAAATTTGAAAAAGAGCCTTGAACCCATTTTGTCAAGAGAAAAAAAAGGAAAGAAAAAAACAAAAGAGAAATGAAAAAAAAAGGGAAAAAAAGAAGAAAGAAATGACCAATTACAATGAAAAGACTAATGGGTTAAAGGCAAATGGAAGGTCAACCATGGAAAATGGGATTTTCATCTGGCCAAAGAATGATCCTTGATTCAATTACCCTTAAACACTTTTTTAAGCCTGTTTATCCTTTCTTTTAGAACCCTTAACCATGGCCTACATTACGTGCTTTAAAAAGTTCATTTTGATCAAGTATGGATACCTTAATTGATGAGTGTTTCCTTAGAAGAATGGGTATTTTACACTAAACCATTTTTTGCAAAAGATTGTTTGGATTAATTTTGAGTTCTCATGTGCATGATCGATAGTCAATGAAAGAAGAATAAAAAAAAGATGAATGATGAATGAAAGAAAAAGAAATAAAATGATATGGCTCTAGGTTGAAAACCCGAAAGGGCAATCTAGAGAAAAATGAGAAGTCATGAAACCACCCGTGACTCGACAAAGGTAATGAAGAGAGCTTCAAAATGAACAATTGACGCCTACTCAGGGCTTTTAGAATTGACAAACCCATCAAAATGGTGCATTTCGTTTGATCTCCATGTTGAAACGATGGGGCATTTTCTCTTTGATACCAAACTTCCAAAATCTTGAGTCTTTCATGGCCAGTTTTGATCCATATCAGACTGTCATATCAAGAAACTAAGTGAGCATTAACTTGATTTTCAAAAGAATTTCAACTGAGAACTTAAATGAAGAGATGTTGATATCCCATCTTTCATGAGACAATGATGATCATTTCGGAACTTGCCAAGAGAAGCCAAATTGTCAAAAACTATGTTGAAACCCATTTTTCTTGAAAAGACATTCTAAATAGTAGCTACCAACTTTCAAAAGATTCAAATTTCATGAAATTTTTCAAAATGAATAAAAGATACTTGCACACTTTGTACATTAGGCGATTTGAAGTCTTTTCAAAACAAAGAACTCTCAAATATGGGGGCAACTTTTGAGATTTAGCATCATATTTATTGATCTAGACTTGAAGTTGAAACTGAACTTGGAACATATATGAACTTTGGTCCTTTCCTTGATCTTTGCTGTTGCCAAGAGATGAATTAAAATATAGAAATTTCAAGATCACCATCAAGGACAAATTTCATACAATTGAATGTTGCACCGAAATCAAGAAAGTCCAATGAGAATCATTCTCCTTTTAATTTCAACTTTGAATCAAGCATACATACATCCATGCATCCATGCACGTGACATCTTACATGCATTAGAAGTTCATGATGTTTTCCTTAGAAAAAAATCAATGAAAAATGATGATTATGGCATGAGGAGAATGAATAGAAATGACAAGCCTTTGAAAAGGAAATTCAATCATTTGATATCACAATTGAAGTTCAAGCCCAATGCAACTGGTAATGAGTAAGCCCAGTCAAGTTGGCACTAAATAAAGACCAAGTTATGGCTCTTGATTCATTCTGAGACCTATCGTAGGTTCTTGAGATTTATTTAGTTCACTGAGGGACCGAATCATGGCTCTCGTTTCATTTAAAGACCAAATCATGGCTTTTGATTCATTCTGAGACTTAATGTAGGTTCTCGAAGTTATATCATTATAGTTAGTGACCGAATCACGGCACTTATTTTGTTTAGGAGACCAAATCATGGCTCTTGATTCATTCTGAGACCTAATGTAGGTTCTCGAAGTTATATCATTACAATTAGTGACCGAATCACGGCACTTATTTTGTTTAAGAGACCAAATCATGGCTCTTGATTCATTCTAAGACCTAATGTAGGTTCTCGAAGTTATATTATTTCATTGAGAGACCAAATCACGGCTCTCGTTTTATCTAGAGACCAAATCATGGCTCTTGATTCATTTTGAGACCTAATGAAGGTTCTCAAGACTCATTTGGTTCAGCGGGAGACGGAATTATGGCTCTCGTTTTATTTAGAGACCAAATCATGGCTCTTGATCCATTCTGAAACCTACTGTAGGTTCTTGAGATTCATTTAGTTCATTGAGAGACCGAATCACGGCTCTCGTTTTAATAAGAGACCAAATCATGGCTCTTGTTTCACTCTGAGACCTAATTTAGGTTCTCAAAGTTATAGTTGAGAGACCGAATTACGGCTCTCGTTTCATATAGAAACCAAGTCATGGCTCTTGTTTCATTCTGAGACCTAATTTAGGTTCTCAAAGTTATAGTTGAGTGACAGAATCACGGTTCTTGTTTCATTTGAAGACCAAATCATGGCTTTTAATCCCTTTTGCACCAAGTTTAGGTTCTCGAAGTTCGTTTCATTCAGTAAGACACCGAATCGCGACTCTTGTTTTATTTAGTGACCAAGTCATGGCGCTTAGTTTCATTAGAGACCTAGTTTAGGCTCTTTTAAATCATCAATTCTTTACATCGTAGTCCTAGTTCAGGCCTTTGCAATTCATTACTTTTTATGCTGCACTGGAGTACGGGTTTAGGCTTTTACAATTTGATTATCTTTTTACACTGCATCGAAGTCCTAATACAAGTCTTTGCAGTTCATTTTCCTCATTGCATTATTGTCCTAGTTTGGAAATTTTGCAATTCATTCCTCTTCATCACGTTGTTATTCTAGGTCAGGATTTTGTGGTTCATTTTTATTTTATTATTTTTGCACTAGCTTCATTAGAAATTTTCAAAAAAAAAAGAACAAAAACAACAAAAACAAAAAAAGAAAACAAAAAGACGGTGTCTACATCTTTGTTAATTTCCTAATTCTCTAGAAGTATAAACTTCAAGATTCTCACGAAATAATCAAAGAGGGGCAGCTCTAGACACCATATTCTCATCTTGTTATTTTATTCATTTATTATTATTTTTTTTCTATTCTTATTTTGTTGTTTATATTTTCATTTTTTATTATCATTGGGCTATAGGTACTTAGGACTTGTTTGAAAAATATTGGACTAGATATCAAATAAAACCAGTGCCCAATTTCATTAAAAAAAGGATTATAAGTTACATATTGTAGTTACAAGGGCCAATAGTTACAAAAAAAAAAACGAGACTCAATTAACGTAAAAAAAAAGGACCAAGTGATAAAGAAAAAAAAAAGAGCAGTGAAAGAAGTGCTGAGTAGCTCCCTTTATCGGCAAACATCAAGCATGGTGGACCATCCCAGATTATCATTCCGCTGAACATTGTCAAAAGGGATTATTGTCAACTTGCATTAACCTGCATTAAATAAAAAGGAAAAGGCAATGAATCAGCCAAGTTGGGATTAAAAAATGACACTTATATTGCAGAAATCACTCCCACGCAGTCAGGAAAAAATTTGAATTTTGAAGCAAGTTCAAGCCAACAAGTAATCAAGAGAACAGAAACTATCAGAAATCACGAAAATCACAGGTAGCTTACATTGAAAATAAAAAGCCAAAAAAAAAAAACCTAAAAAGAAAGGAGAGGAAAAAAAACCATTTGCACTGCCCATCCCTCTCTACCATAAGACCATTTGTCCATTAGCCACCGTCAGGGTCTCATCCTCCAGTCATCCACTCCATCAACTCCACCATAAGGCCTGGTCCCAGGAACAATAAAAAATCCAACTTTTCTGTGAACTAAAAAACTTTGCTGAACCATTCTTTCGAAACCACATACTAACTTTTCCCATTCTCGGCAAAGCATCATCATAAGGGGGGCCAAGCAAAGAAAAAAAAATGTAAAGAGGGGGGCCAATCGAAGAAAAATGTAGAGGAGTGGCCCCAATGTTGAAACAAAAAGCCAAATAATTGCTGCCAACCAAGAAAGGAGACAAAAGGGGGCCAAGCAAAGAAAAATGTAAAGAGAGGGCCAACCGAAGAAAAATGTAGAGAAGGAGCGGCCCCAATGTTAAAATGACGCCATATAATTGCTGCCACAAAAGTCTTGATGAAGGATAAGTCACGTGAAGTTTAACTTCAAACAAAACAAACCAAAGAAAAAGTCAAGCTGAAGCGGCCCCAGAACAATGTTCAAAAGGCGCCACTACTTGTCTGCTCACGAGCTTTTACACGCCAAATAATTGGGTTTTGGACTCATGTGTTTTATTTTAATTAAAAGTCCTATAAATACCCTAGTTAGCTAGTATAAATACTTAGTTTTATTTTTAGATGGAGAGGTATTTGAGATGTTTAGAAGGAGAAGATTTTAGAGAGCAAGGGTTCAAAAGGAGAATTTCTTTTAAAAAAAAAAAAAGTTGGCCTGGCAATCTTTCAATTCCATTGCAAACCCAAAGAAGGAAACCAAAAAAAAAAACACCTTACCTTCCTCTTTTAAAAGGCCATCATTTTCCATTCCTTGGGGGGAATTTCAGCAATACTTCCCACCGAGAGACCCCATTGAGTTTCCCAAACCCTTTGTTGCTCTTCCTCTCAATCTCTCCTCAATAAATAAAATAAAAGCATTATCAATAACTTTCAGCCTTCCAAATAAACCAAAAACACAAAAAAAAAGGTTTGGAATTCAATCAACTTATGGGGAGGGGGTCCAAGGAGGAGTGTGGCCGCTTAGTGGTATGAAAACTTGTCAGGCGGGAGAAGCAGAGAAGCAGAGACGTGAAGAAAGAAGACAAAAACAAAAAGTAGGCAAAAGAGAAAATTGCGCTAAAGTTTGATGCTTTTACATCTCAGAGGAGTACTAGTGTTATTTCAGTTGTTTAATTATCCCTGGATAATCCAACTTGAAAGTAGGGATCCGTGTGTTTTGCTTAGGGCGATCTGACCCCTTTGCAGCAATTTAATCTTCTTCTTACTGGTAGTACTTTCCTTTTCCCCTTTATTTATTTTATTTAATTGTGATTTATCTTATATTGGTTCCTATTATTTTGTTATTCCTGAATTGTATTTGTGAATTAATCCAACGTTCACCCGGAGTCAGATTTCATAACGTCATGATTAGATTGGTTTCGCAAAAATATTACTAAAAAAGAGGACAGTAATGAGACAAACAAAAGGAGATTGGTATGTGGGGATAGTGAGGGTCCGATCATGGCGTCCGGTTCGGAAAGGTGAAAATTCACATCCAACCTGGGTTCCTAGGTAAGAGATTCATTTTGAATCAGACCCAGAATTGGGCGAGATTCACGGTGGTTCTTGATAAAATCCTTACTATCCTTATTTTTTTTAAAATTAGTAAGATAATATTTCACATGCCATGCATTTAGGCATCTAAATAAATTATGGGGTATTAATTTTAAGAAAATAATAAATAATAATCTTTTTTTAAAACTAACAAAAATAATGTAATAATAATCAAGGTCAATGAAATCAGTAAATAATCTTTGGGTAAATATTTGTAAATATGGTTTAAGCTATGTAGGAGAAATGAGGATGCTATCACGGGATCTGATTTGGGATAGTGAAAATTCACACCTAGTACGGATTTTTAGACAAGTGGCTATTTTTGAATTGGACCCAGAATTGGGCGCGATTCATAGCAGGTCTTGATAAAAGTTGTTCTCATTTTAAAATTAGTAAGTATCCAATAAAGATAACAACTTAAAAAAATATTAAAAAAATGAAACAAAATTTCTTTTTAAAAATGGAGTAATGAAAATAAATTTTTGAAAGGAGAAATTATTCAATGATTCTATTCTACATATCAGTACAAATGTTTTATTATAAAAATGAAATGATGAAATAAAAAAATAAAAAAATGAAAGAATTTTTTTAAATAATAAAAAAGGAAAAGAAAAATATTTTGAAATTTGCTTTCATTTTAAATTTGCTCTAATAATAGAAAGAATAAAAATATAAAATTACCGAAATAAAAAATCAATCAAAAGAAAAGGAAAATTATAAAATACATGTTTTTTAATTAAGGCCTAAGTATTATTAAATTAATCGGTACCGTCATCTTGACGGGCATTGTGGGGGTGCTCATCCTTCCCTGCACGTAACCATACTCCCGACTCCAGTTCTCCGTTTCCCAGACCGGGACCTACCCAGCTTAAGTACGCCATCTAACGGCCAATGCTAAGTTAGGTAGATTCTTAATAGGTGACTAACCGCACCTAAACAAAAATGGTTAGTGGCGACTCCATAAAATTCTCTTAAGTCCCAAATCTGTCGTCGTCTTGGATAACGTTACGACAGTGTGATTGACCCTTACTTGCCCTGTGATGTCCGGTCATCACAAACACCAAAATGAATAAATTTTGTAACCTTACTTAAACTAATAGTATAGAGAGCAAGTAAGGGTCGAACCCAAAGGAAGCAAGATCAATCTTGTTTTTTAAAAGAGCAACAATAAAACAGGGGGCCTTTAAAGGTAAAAATAATTGAAACTTGAAATTAAATAACAATAAAGTAAATAAAGACAATAATATAAACAAGCATCCATCACACCACTATTAATGAAAGGGAATGAAGGTGTTAGATCCTTGACCCATAAAATATAAGATTGATTAATTGAATGGCATACTATAGATAAACGTACTAAAGATTCCCTAAGCCTATGTGGAGACTAAACAGTATATTCTAGTATTAAAGATTCGTGGAAAATACCCTTTTACCTTGCCTGAACCAACGACTCTTCACGATATTAATTTACATGTTTAACAAAGCATGAATAACAATTAATCAGTCAAGTATGCAATTGACCCATAATAGCTTCGTGCATACCCAGTCATTAATTAATCAATATCCCAAGAAAGATGTAAAATCAATTCTTTTGTTACTGAAGATTAGATCAGGTTACTAAAGATTCACTCTCTCTAATACTAAGAGTAGATTATCTAGGATCAAATACATGCGTTGACTCATATATCAAAACCCAAACAATCAAAAAAACAGTATAAACAGAGATATTGGAATACCCAATTAACAATCCAAACTAAGAATAGAGAGTCTCACTAACAATATTGCCCCTTTGCTCAATAGCTGGCAAGATGGATTATGGGTTTAATCACTCATTGATTTGAGTGTAAACCAAAGAGAAAATAAAGTAAAATAATTAATCAAAGTAAAGAAACAATTAGATTGATGGAAAAATGAGAGATGCACTCTCGACAAAATGGGAGAAATTCTCCAAAGAAAATCGCAAGAAGGAAATCTGTGTAAAATCCGATTCTGTCCGCACTCTAACCTAAACAATACATTTTATAATGCCAAATTAGACAATTGCCCTCACTAACCTAATTCCTAGCAACTAATTAACAAGGTTTTTCTCGCTAAGCTAGAAATGAGTCAGCTGCCAAGTTGGATGACTAGGCTTGGCGCTAGGCGGTTTTGCTTTGGCGCCAAGGCAACTTCTTCTGGCTTTCTTTGGCTTGCTCTTGACTTTCTCCTTTAAGTGCAGAGGACTTCTCTTGGCGCCATCCCCTTGTGCTTGGCGCCACACCAACTCTTCATGTCTTCAATATCTTCACGTGATGGAAACTGGCTAACAATAATCTCCCTTGGCGCCAGCCTATTTATGCTTGGTGCCAAGACAACTTAAAATCCTTTCTTGTCTTCACGTGATGAAAAACTAAGCCACATTTTACATGAATTACACTCCCTTGGCACCAACTTATTTTGCCTTGGTGCCGGGCAAACTTCCCTTGGTGCCAGGGCAACTTTATGTCTTCTCAGACTCATTCTTCCTTAATTGCCACTAATCATGCCTCTAAGTGCATTATCCCTCTTCAGCTCTCCAATTTACCTACAATGACAAAAACATGTTTAAGTGAGATAATTAGGAAATAGATCACTATAATTTATCATAATTTAAGCACAATTAAAATGTATAATTAGAGAGTTATCACATTTCCCCCACACTTAGATAGTTGCTAGTCCCTAGCGACTAAGTAGTAAAACATATAATTTGGCAATTATTCAACCTAATTAACCAAAGTAGTTCCACTTTCGTAGGCAAACAATAGCTTTAAGCCTAAACTAAAAGCCCATATTAAACCCCTAGATAACCTAGTAGGAGGAGGTATGGTCTCCTTTATTTAACCAAAGCAACAAACAAACACTACAATTAACAATTTAATATATATATGCAAAGTAAGAAGCTATTGAATTTCAATGTAAGGATAGCATAATATCAATCAAAAAGGAAGGATAAACAACCAGAATAATTCCAAAATATATATAAAGCTTTCTCACACCAAGTATAATTAAATAAGGTTCACTCTTCCTAACCAAGTATAAACAGGGTACACTCAATATATTCCAATAAAAGCATATGAGCTTGCACTTCTATCTCATCTCTATTACTCCATATATATGCAAGCATAAACAATGATTAAGTGATCGCCCGTCGTCAAGACGATCAAAAGAATAAATTTCTGTACTGTCCTAAACTAAGTAGCAAGAGCAAGCACAGGTCGAATCCACAGAGAAGCAATATTGAGTCTATTTTGTTTATATAAAATAAAAGAACAGAAATGTAAATGGGGGTTTTTAAAAGGTAAATAAAATAAAGACAGAAACATAACAGAGAAGAACAATTAATAAAGGAAATATCCATCTAATCATCACCATCAGTTAAGGGAAAAGTAAAATAGCTAGGTCATCGGTCTACAAAATATAAGACTGGACAATTGAATGGTGTACTATAGACAGAGGTACTAAAGATTCCCTAAGCCTATGTGGTGACTAAACAGTGTGGACTAGTACTAAAGATTCCTAGAAAACACCCTTTTATCTCGCCTGAACCAACGACTCTTCGCGATATTGATTTACAGGTTTAATAAAGCATAAAGCATAAACAATCAGTCAGTACACAATTAACCCATAATAGCTTCGTGCATACCCAGTCATTAATTACCCAATATCCCAAGAAAGTGTCCTATGCCTTTCTTTTGTTACAAAATATTAAGAACGGTTACTAAAGATTCATCTTCCATAATAATAACCATAGATTGTCTAAGATCAAATATACGTATGCATTCATATATTTTAGCCTAAACAATCATAAATCAATAATAACAGAGATATTGAAACACCCGATTGAAACAATCTAAGATAAGAACAAAGACCTCTCTAGCAAAATCCCTTAACTTAATGGGAGATTAGATGGATTATGGATTTAACCACTTATGAATTAAGTGGCAAACCAAGAACATTAAAGAAATAAACGATGATTAAATAAGAGTAAATTGATTAAAGAAACAGAGATTAAATCTCTACAGAAACTCTCTGTTCTTGGTTCTATAGAGAAGAATCGCATCTTTCAGAATTCTATTCTATGTAAATCTCTCCGGACTTAGAGAAAAGGACATATTTAAATGACCAGATTACATGATTGCCCTCATGACCTAATTACAAAGCAAAGAGTATGAAGGGCAAAGTGAAATTTCGTGGAACGGCGCCACTATGAAGTGGAACGGCGCCGTTACTTATGCTTCATGGAGACTTGGTCTGGTTGCTGACCCGAGCGGCGCCATTATGGTCCCTAACGGTGCCATTAGTGTCTTTTAGTTCTAAACACTTGCTAACCTTCCAACTTGCAATTCTCCATATGTAATGGCGCCATTAGGAAGTGGAATGGCGCCATTCCATTGTTTGTCACTTGCTAATGGCGCCATTACAATGTTTGTCCCGCCTGGTATGGTATGCCTCTGTTTAATGAGCATTCGGAGGGCCAAATGGACTCCGATTGGGGCGTTCTTGGACATTCTGGAAAGCTTAAGATGTCATCTACAACTTTGGTGAGAACACAACTACAAATGAAGCCTTTAAGGTGGTGAAATTCAGCCATCTTTCAGGTCTCGCCAATCTGCCTACACCTTCACTTTGACTTTTTAATTTCCTTTCTTTCCTTTGCTTCCAATTTGACTCTTTTTATCTTCAAATGCTTATTTCTCCACTCAAAGCTCTTTTACAACCTATAAATACAAAACCATGCTTATATGAGTGGAATTAAAGTAAGATAGACACAATAATTATAAGAAATAAGCACATAAAGTAAGCCTTATATTGTGTCTATCACATTTCCGCCACACTTAGCCTTTGCTAGTCCCTAGCAAATGTGAGCAAAAATGCAATCCGGAACTTATTCAAGCTAAATCTAACTAAGCTAACTACATAAATTAATTCCACTGTCGTAGGCACACGGTAGTTCTTAGCCTAAACTACAAGCCCATATTAAACCCCTAGTTAAACTAGTAGGAGGAGTTATGGTCTCCTTTATTCAGCCTAATCAACAATCAAATACAATAATCACATCTTAATGAGCACATGTAGACTAAGAGAATGTCAATTCTTAAAGCAAAGAGAATCATGGCATTAATCAACAGGGAAGATAACCAACAAGATAGGATAAAGAAAGCACATATATCATTCTTTACTTAAGCATAATTAAACAAGGTGTATGATTCGCACAATTCTCTCATCCTAACGAAGTGTATCAAAGGGTCACTCAATTCTATTCCAATGCAATACATTAACCATAAGCTTGCAAATCTACCACATCTCCACTACTCCATATATGTACAAAACCAACAAGAATTAAGGTTTATAAGGGTTGGAATGGGACTGGGATTGAGCTTAAGAAAGAAAGGGAATGAGATTAAGCAAACACCTAGAATAAAGAAGCATTAAAGAGTTAAAATAGGGCAAATATAACTTTGATAACCCATATAGTCACATTGTTTCTTTAATCCTTCCAAAGCTAGGCAATAGAATACATTTTGATCCCTTTCTTCACAAATAACAGCACCTTTTAGCTTGTTACACCTTTTTCTTTTGATTGATCTTCAATGTAATAAGGTGTAAATTTCTCTTTTTCACTGGTGCATTTCCCATTTCAACTTAATTAGGATCAAGTTTAACCAATAATGCCTAAGCTTTTCTTAGTTACCAAACCAGGAACACATTTAACTTTTCAATGCTTCCTTATCCTAAGCAGGGACAAAAACCATTTGTTTTTTTTTTTGGCTTAAAGGTTCTTTGGAAGTGGTTGCCAAGAAAAGGTTTAACTCATCATGCATTTAAGGCTCAAAGTGGTTAAATAAGGATATTATGAGTTAAGGATGGCTTATTTGGCTCAAACTCACCTAATTAAAACCTTAATTTTGTTCAATTATGCACATATTACATGTAATCTTGAATAGGTATCATGCAAGTTCTAGTAATGTATAAACATGGAATATCACAATTAATCACACAAGAAAGAACAGAGGATTGAGTGCAATCCTAGTTAGGCTCAAATATCTCACTTGGTTCAAATTTTCACCTTATTTAATTAAACTCAAGCAAAGAAATCAACATATACAATCTTTATCTTTAATCTAATCAAGAGATTTATTTCCTTATTAATCAATAACATGATTTCTTTTATTAAGAACTATCAAACAACTTAATAGACATATGCAAATAAGATGTAATCAAGGCATTTAAATGTTGAAATCTAATCTAAACTAAAGCTAACTAATCTAAAAAAATAGGATTTATAGGATCTAAATTAATGATGGTGCATCTATTCCCTCCCCCACACTTAAGTTACACATTGTCCTCAATGTGTGTGCAAGTGTACAGATAAAAGAATCCAAACAATCAAAATTAGAAAGAAAACTTTCGAGAGTTTAGAGGATTACCTTAACGGAGCTGGTACACTGAGGTTATACAATAAGAGCACAAGAAGAGATTATAGATAAGCACACCTTAATATAAGCATTAGTTACTTGCATCATTAAGGAAGATCTAGAGACAGAGACGTGAAACAGATAGCAATGTCATTTGCTGGAGATGAGACTCATGGCGCCATAAGGAGTTGCTACTGGCGCCATACTGGAATGGCATGAAGGAGCAAATAAATAAGCTTATGGCACCAATCATGGTAGTGTATGGCGCCAAATCAACAAGCAACTTGCACTTTCTGGGCAACTTGCACTTTCTGGGCTTTCCTCCAAGCTTTCATGCATGTCTTCCATGTCTTCTCTGGCCGATTCAGTATTATTGAATGGCTAAGAGGGCTATTTATAATGGATTTCTGAGGTTAAAAATCTGGAAAGAAATAGGATTGGAGCAAAAATATACAAGGTAAAAACAATAGGAGTGGCGCCATTATGAGTGAGAGTGGCGCCATTAGCTTGGTTTTTCCATGGAAGGCATTTTAAGGCATACAAGGGTTGGTCACAATGGAATGGCGCCATTAGGACATGGAGTGGCGCCGTTAGCTCAACAAAAGAATTGAAGACCAATATTGTGACAAAGAATCAAGAGTGGCGCCATTACAAGTTGGAATGGCGCCATTCTTGGCTACAAAGATGGTGAAGTACCCCTGTTTGCACTAAAAAAGCACTGAGCTGTGATTTGAGAAAATACCAACTATTATTGCAGTCACACTCCTTGTATATCAGTCTACCAATATATGCAAAAAGATTTCTAGATAGCATTGTAGAACACTTCCAAAAATTAGCCCAAAGTAGCATGGTTGCACATGTTTAGAAATGAATAGTGCCATGCATGACTTAAACGTATTATGCATTTTATGTTCATGTAAGTCATTAACAGAGGAATTTAAGAGAAAATTAAGCATGAAAGCATAATTAACTACAAAGCCATGGAATTCATGCATGTCATCAACAAAAATAAGATAAGGAATGAATAGTGCATGACATGAACATGGAAGTAATCAGAGAAAGAAAACTTCCCAGGATGAGTTCCACAACCATTGTAGTCTCCTCTGCTTAATGTTTGCTCTGTAAAACAAATAAGCAAATAACATTATTAAAAAAAATAAGGAAATAAAATGAAATTAAAAAAATAAAAAAATTGAAATAAATAAATAAATAAACGGAGAAAGAACCTTTTAAAAAAAATAAATTTAGGCTAATTTTGAAAATGAAAATTAAAAACATAAAATAAATAAAAAATAAAAATGAAATAGAGAAAGTAAAATGAAAATGAAGCTATTAAAATTAAAATTAAAATTGGGTTGCCTCCCAAATAGCTGCCCTTCTTTAAAGTCTTTGGCTAGACCTCTCCTTATTAATGGCTCTTTCAAGGAGGATCTTTCCACTGCAGAACAAAAAGTAAGTAAGAAGAAAACACAAAAACGTCAGAAATTGGTAATGAAAGAAAAACACAAAAATCCAAAACAAAAGACAACGGACAAGGAAAGTAAAAATAAAGAACAGGAAAGAAAATAATTGAAAGAAGTAATGAAAAGAAATCACCAAGTTTTTTATAAAGAATTCTAGGAATTGCAAGTGTAGCCAATATCAGTGTTGTTGCCAGATGCAATAGTTTCTTTAGCCAAACACATTGAACATTGCTCCACCCTTGGTGATTAGGTAGCTCCTCGGCATATTCAAATATGGGTGACACAGCATAAAATTGGTCCTCTTGCACCAATACCTCAAACTTTGCAAAGAGAGTCCCAACTCCCATGAAATCTGGATCATAATATGCCAAAGCTTCAGCACGAGGGCTAATGTCCACAATGTTGGTAACCACCAGTGATACATCCTTGTACTTAGTTGAATCTGGATTTGGAGTCTCACAAGGATGATTGTCCTCCCCCACACTTGTTGTTGGAGGACCAATTTGTCTAGGCTCAGGTGGTGCATTCTCAACTTTTGGTGCTATATAATCATCATCTTCATCCGAGTCCCAATAGATATAATTTTCCTTATCCACATTGTTCATTGCATTAGCTTTCCATGATTAATCTTCAAATGTGCTACAATGAGCCAAGGATGAGTGAAAAGGAGAGATGTTTCCTTGATTAGAGCTTTTGGACAAAAGATGTTGATGCTGGAAATTTGCATACGTAGCCTGATGTTGAGAATATGGGTTAGTGACTTGTGGAGGCATATTGGCACCAATATGAAAGTGATTGGCGCCATTAGCATGATGAATGGCGCCATTAGTGTTGTGAATGGTGCCATTAGTATTGTAAATGTAGCACTCTTCGGCCTTGAATGTTGAACACGGTTGCACACTAGAAAGAGTAGCTCCACATTGCTCATTCAAAAGCCTTAGATGATCCATAGATGATGTTGCCTCTAAAAGAGATGAGCTAACGCCATCTACACTTGAAACTTCATGGAGATTTGTGCTCTGAAATGGGGCTGTCACTAAACAAAGTTGGTTTGTACCATGTAATTGTGTCACCAAGTTTGGCTCTAGGCTTGATATATTGGCACCATAAGTGAGGCCGTGGGGCAGAGTGTGGTCATTTTGAAGGGTGTGGGATGAATATTCGTAGCTCTGAATGTGTTGTGAAGATAAGTCTGGACAATGTCTGTAATCTTCTTTCCTCTTCTTGCTCATGGATAACCCAAATGAATCTTTCTTATTAGGCATTAAGACATTACCATAAGCTTGTTGATGATCCAATTTGTTGTTCATGACAGAGCTAGTCATCTTAGCTTGTACAGACTCAAAGGAAGATTGAAGTTGCTGGAGTTGAGCTGTGTTGTAAGCATGACAATCCATGTGATATTGGATAATCTTGGTCAAGAAAACACCAAGTTGATACAGGCTGGTAGAGTTTCTAGCAACTTGTTCCGCATGTTGGTTCAGAAACTCATTCAACCGTGAAGTCAAAATCTTAAGAGCAAGCACTTGATCAGTCAAGGTGTGCATTGATTGTTGAAGCGTCATAAGTTGAGTTGTCTGAGCATTATCATATGATGGAGAAGAAGAAATTTGAGTTGAATCTGTAGCCATAGCCAGAGCTTGTGTATCAGATTGGAGTACAGGAATAGCCATAAGAAATAGACAACAAAAAGTACCTAAAAAAAGAAAGAAAAAGAACACCAATTAAGCAAGAAATAGAGACAAATTAAAGAAGCAACAGACTAGAATAAAGGATAACATGTAAGGAAATGAAACAAACACACGAACTGCAAAAACAAAGCAAGCAAAAGAACAGAAATAAACAAAATACACGGGTTCGATCCCCGGCAACGGCGCCAAAACTTTGATCGCCTGTCGTCAAGACGATCAAAAGAATAAATTTCTGTACTGTCCTAAACTAAGTAGCAAGAGCAAGCATAGGTCGAATCCACAGAGAAGCAATATTGACTCTATTTTGTTTATATAAAATAAAAGAAGAGAAATGTAAATGGGGGGTTTTTAAAAGGTAAATAAAATAAAGGCTGAAACATAACATAGAAGAACAATTAATAAAGGAAATATCCATCTAATCATCACCATCAGTTAAGGGAGAAGTAAAATAGCTAGGTCATCGGTCTACAAAATATAAGACTGGACAATTGAATGGTGTACTATAGACAGAGGTACTAAAGATTCCCTAAGCCTATGTGGTGACTAAACAGTGTGGACTAGTACTAAAGATTCCTAGAAAACACCTTTTTATCTCGCCTGAACCAACGACTCTTCGCGATATTGATTTACAGGTTTAATAAAGCATAAAGCATAAACAATCAGTCAGTACACAATTAACCCGTAATAGCTTCGTGCATACCCGGTCATTAATTACCCAGTATCCCAAGAAAGTGTCCTATTCCTTTCTTTTGTTACAAAATATTAAGGACGATTACTAAAGATTCATCTTCCATAATAATAACCATAGATTGTCTAAGATCAAATATACGCATGCATTCATATATTTTAGCCTAAACAATCATAAATCAATAATAACAGAGATATTGAAACACCCGATTGAAACAATCTAAGATAAGAACAAAGACCTCTCTAGCAAAATCCCTTAACTTAATGGGAGATTAGATGGATTATGGATTTAACCACTTATGAATTAAGTGGCAAACCAAGAACAATAAAGAAATAAATGATGATTAAAGAAGAGTAAATTGATTAAAGAAACAGAGATTAAATCTCTACAGAAACTCTCTGTTCTTGGTTCTACAGAGAAGAATCGCAACTTTCAGAATTCTATTCTATGTAAATCTCTCCGGACTTAGAGAAAAGGACATATTTAAATAACCAGATTACATGATTGCCCTCATGATCTAATTACAAAGCAAAGAGTATGAAGGGCAAAGGTGAAATTTCCTTGAACGGTGCCACTATGAAGTGGAACGGCACCGTTACTTATGCTTCATGGAGACTTGGTCTGGTTGCTGACCCGAGCGGCGCCATTATGGTCCCTAACGGCGCCATTAGTGTCTTTTAGTTCTAAACACTTGCTAACCTTCCAACTTGCAATTCTCCATATGTAATGGCGCCATTAGGAAGTGGAATGGCGCCATTAGCCTCCTTTGATGATGTGATGTATGCGGCTTTGGACAAATTGAAGTGGAATGGCGCCATTGCAATGTTTGTCACTTGCTAATGGCGCCATTACAATGTTTGTCCCGCCTGGTTTGGTATGCCTCTGTTTAATGAGCATTTGGAAGGCCAAATGGACTCCGATTGGGGCGTTCTTGGACATTCTGGAAAGGTTAGGATGTTCTCTACAACTTTGGTGAAAACACAACTGCAAATGAAGCCTTTAAGGTGGTGAAATTCAGCCATCTTTTAGGTCTCGCTAATCTGCCTGCACCTTCACTTTGACTTTTTAATTTCCTTTCTTTCCTTTGCTTCCAATTTGACTCATTTTATCTTCAAATGCTCATTTCTCCACTCAAAGCTCTTTTACAACCTATAAATACAAAACCATGCTTATATGAGTGGAATTAAAGTAAGATAGACACAATAATTATAAGAAATAAGCACATAAAGTAAGCCTTATATTGTGTCTATCATTAAGGCTATATTATGGTTGTAATGGGGTTAAAGTGAGTGGTTTAAGAAAGAATGGAAATGGGAAAATAACAAACACCTAGAATAATGAAGCATTAAAGAGTTAAAAATAAGCGCAAGTTTAGCTTTAATAGCCCTTCCACAAACATTATCTCTTTTATTCATCAAGAGCAAGGTTTCTTTTTTATTCCTTCCTTTCACTTAATTGCACCCTCAATAACTTTTCATCACCCTTTATATATTTGACTTTAAGCAAATGGGTGTCAATTTCTTCAAACTGGTGTATTCTTCCCAATTCAACTTTCATTTAGGACCAAGTTTAACCAAACAATTCCTTAGCTATTTATCACTAGACCAAGAACAATTTTAATTCTTCAATGCTTCATTATCCTAAGGCAGGGATATGAACCATTGTTTTTCTTTTAAGCTTAGGGTTTTTCGGAAAGTGGCTATAGAGAAATAAGACTTAACTCATCATACATCAAGGCTCAAATTAGTTAACTAATGAAAATTATGAGTTAAGGTTAGCTTATTTGGCTCATACTTATCCTAATTAAACCTTAATCTTATTCATACAAACACATATTACATGTAATCTTGACAAGATATGATGCAAGTTCTAGCAATATACAGTCATGAGGAATGAGAAAAAAAATATCACTCATGAAAGAACATAAGATTGAGTGCAATCTTTTTAGGCTTAAATTTCTCACTTGGTTTATTATTTACCCAATTTGATAATACTTGAATCAAGTAACCAATATATACATTCAAAAGTTCAATCAAGTGGTTTATATCACAAATTGGCTAACATCGTGCTTCTTAGGATCAACAATAACTTAGTAATAATATATACACCAAATTGCAATCAAAGCATTTGATTATCATCTAACCTAAAGGCTAACAAAAATTGAATCTTAAGTTAATAATGGTTTATCTATTTACCCCCACACTTAAATTACACATTGTCCTCAATATGTGTGCATGTGTACAAAGAAAATCATCCAAACAATCAAAACGAGAGGAGTATTTTGAGGGTTTGGTGAGTTACCTTGTTGGAGCTGGCACATTCAAGCTATAAAAGAAAGCACAAAGAGAGTTATAGATAAACACGTACATCGAGATTGGAAGAATTATAAAAGTTCATCATTAAAGAAAGATCCTGGAACAAACCTACAGGAAAGGAAACAAAATTAGTAAATATATATGAACATAGGAAAAATAAGTAAAGTTCGTCATAGATGAGATGTAATGAAATGCATGAGATGATATGAAATGAATGGAATGAATGTGGTATGAAGGCGTGATGCATGGATCTAAGAAGATGTAAGAGCTTGGTCCTGGATGCATGTGGAATGAGTTTGGTGCCATGAGTGTATGGATTGGCGCCAACGATATGTCTTTTTGTTCTCGTTTCACCTTCTTTGGCTAGATGGAAGTACCTTGGCGCCATCACAACATAACTTGGTGCCATGTATGGCTTCTTGACTTCATTTTATGCCTCAAATATAGGGTTGGCGCCAACTATAGTTTACCTAGCACCAACCATATGGTTTCTTGCTGGGTTGCCATACTTCTCCGTAAAATGAACCTTTGGAGGGACAAACAGACTCGGATTTTAGTGATCTTAGGTGTTCCAGAAAGCTCAGGATGTCCTCTACAACCTTGTTGAAGATCACAAATGCAAATAGAGCATTCAAGGTGGTGAAAAGTAGCCATCTTTGGAAGGTATCTACCTGCACTTCCATGTTAAGCTCTAAACATCCTTTTTTCCTTTTACTTCCAGTTTGATGCTCTTTCAACTTCAAATGCTCATTTCATGACTCTAAACTCTCTTGGAACCATCAAAATTTTCATGAATGAAGAATAATATGGCATGGAATGGAGGAGCATGAGGAGAATGAACATATTCTGCTCCCACTCAATTTTTCCAAAACACAGAAGATGACTTCCATTGAGATAAAGACCAAAAATAACCTTTGCACTTGATCATCAAAACTCTGAATCATCCCTAACTTCTTAAATCAAATGTCACCATGAAAGAATGAAAATAATGGATAAATGACAAATATGGAATCACATGAGAACTATGGCATATATCATTTCCTATGAGCATATATACACAAGAAAAAGAAAACTAACCTAAGCAATCTATAACTAAATCAATCAAGGAATAAACATAGATATAAGGCAATTATGAAGCTCATACCACAAGTGCTACAATAAATGCATATCATCTATCAAAATGGAGGCATGAACCTATAAAGCATTGATATGAGAATGGGGATAAGTTTAAGACAACTTCCTTGTTCTTTAGTCCATAAGCACAAGCAGAAATCCTCAGGTTGATTTCACCTACAAAACAAGAATAAAAATAATTAACAGAGAAGAATACAAAACAAAGCAAAGCAATAACTTAAGCTAAGTTAGATCAAAATTGGGTTGGCACCCAATAAGCTGCTCTTCTTTTAAGTCTTTAGCTAGACCTTATTCTAATATTGGTCATGCTTATTAAGGTGGATTTTGCCACTGTAATGCAAAAATTAAATAAGAAACAAACAAACAATATAAAAAAATAAAAGGAAAATGAAAGAGAAAGGAAAGAGACCACCAAAATAAGAACTTAAAACTACATGAAAGGCCAGTGTAGCCAAAGCCATTTGGGATGCCGTAAATGGTATGTGCTTGACTACTTTTGGGAATACCAATTGAGCATTGGACCACACAAGTGTAGGAGTGTGCTCCTTGGAAAAGTTGTAGGCTGTTTTGACATCAAAAGAAAAGTCATGGAGCATCCACTCTTCATACTTAGACAAGAGCAAATGAACACCTAAGAAATCAGGATCATCATAGATTAAAGCCTTTACAGTTGGACAATCATTCACCATTTGATCACGAGGATGAAATGCATCTCCACACTTTGGTAAAGATGGAACTTGGATGGTGCATGAGTGATCACTTTCCCCAACACTTGTCTCAGATGATGATGCATTAAGTTCATATGGTTCTTGTGATATGGGTTCAGCAAGTGTTGCTATTGGAGAATCATTCTCATCCGAATTCCAATATCCATACTCAATGCTATCCTCCTTAGCCAATATGTTAGTACTCCATGATTGGTCTTCAATAGGTGCACTTAGAGTGGAGAATGATTGGTAAGAAGGTAGTGTTAAAGCTTCAAAGTGCATGAGTTGGGATGGTTGATGAACAACTTGAGGAATCATCATAGGAGAAGTATCAAAGTCCATCAAAGTGTTACCAAGGTTGAGGTTGGTGCCAAGTGTATTAGGGTCGGCACCAAGTGGCTTAATGGTCATGCCTTAGTTGTCTTCTACCAATGATATTGGCACCAAGCAAGTGGTTAAAAGTGGCCAAAGCATGCTTCAGTTGTCACGCACTAACCCATCCGGGTGGGCCACATGGCAACCGCCGTGCTGCCTCGAAGTACGTGCTAGCCGCTCACGCACCAGAAGCACCGCAAGGCAAAGAAGTGGATATTATCGCTGCAAAACAACTAAAACTTTAATTAAAAATCATTTAATGAAATAATTAACTTTAAAAGTAATGCCAGTGGACTAATTTAGAAAATACCTACACAGCGGAAACTACTAAGCCTAAGCCACCGACGTCTCCTAGTGAGCCTCTATTCTATCTGCTGTCCTCATAAGAAGATCTGTATCCATCCACATTGGATACAGGTGTGTCACAGAGGTTCTAAGAATCTCCATCGGGGTTAGGGCAATTAAGGGAAATCTAAAAACATAATAATAAAACCAAAATAAAATAAATATTTTTCTTTTAAAATCTCTTTCTCGTTCTCTAACCATGAACTCTCTTTAAAACACTTTAAATAAATATATATACATAAAATGGGCTGGTATCTCTATCATACTGAAGGCGCGACTCGTCGATCATCTTATGCCTCACTGCACCGAGGGCTATCACTTTTCTTTTCAAAACATTTTCTCTTTTCTCTCTCTTTAGCCCGTTCCCTCAGTGCTGCCTCGTTGTGGTGGAACACAGCGAACCAGAGCCCTAGTGAGCTTCCCTACACGCCTCTTCCAGGGTCTCGTCTCACCGTGCCCCTCGATAGGCGGTCCACGACTGAGAATTTTGCATGCTTTCTCTCCAACTCGGTCCAAGCTCCTGCATATATTGGAGCACCGAGGAGCCTCTGCTAGCTGTTGGCTGTTGGACCGCAGCCCACCACAACCACTAGCCCACTCAATCACTCATCTTCCAGGGTATCGTACCCTCATAAATCATAATAATAAAAAAATATAAATATATATAAAATATAAATATATTTCAAACATACAAACATAAATATAAACACACACACATAGGTCTTTATCTTTTTCTATGAAAACGTCCCACTCTCTAGGTGGGTATATCAACAAGCAACTATGTGTATGTGGATTTTCCGTATCCCAAAACCTTTGAAAACATTTATGTTTTTAAAACCCCTTTAAAACCTTTGTTCCCAGTGGCTAAACACGGAAGTCTAGGCCACTCACAATATTGGGAGATTCGTATACTCCCAAGCGCTCCGTGTAGCTTAACCTCTGGAGCATCACCGCACTCGATGCAATCGGACCCCTAATACACGGAAATATACGTTAGCATTCATAATTAAATTTATGAATGCACCTACGAGGCTCTAATATGACCCAAGACTGGATTTGAATATGACTCGGGGCCTAGGAAAATGTCCGGGAGGTTTCGAGGCTAAAATCGGACTCTAGACGAAAAAATACCAAAATGCCCCTACGGGCCAATTGGCCCCACAACCGGACTGGGCTAGGCCTCACGCGGGCTGGGCCAAGTTGTACACAAAATTGGGCCCAAAAAGCCCTCATGGGAGATATTTATATATTATAATGATATAATATATAAGTATCTAAGATATATTAATATAATATATAAATATCTAAACAGGGACTCGATCGGCCTGTTCCTCGGTCAGTCCCTCCCTCAGTTTTCACACTCGTTTCTCCTCCTTTCGACGTACAAACTTAGACAGGCGATCCTCATGGCATCCATGACGGATCCGCTGAGGTAGAAACGAGAAACACCAGTCCAATTTCTGTAAAACTGAGATTTAGCCTAAATTGACTAAATCTCCAATTTACTCTCACCCGGTGTACAAACATGCGTGAAAATGGAATATGACATAGATTAAGGTGAGTACTATAACATACTAAAAACTCACCTTATTTCACTGACCGAATATCTGTAGATTTGAGTTTTAAAATTAAAGTGGCCGAAAACTTTAAACTCAGATCTACGCTAAACCGATCCATGGAAATACGTGCAAACTTAATATAACGTAGATCGAGGTGAGTAGAATAACGTATTAGAAACACACCTTGTTTTGCTGGTCGATTTGTCCGGATCTACCAATTGTCCAAAATGCCTCCATTTGGCTCCAGAGAGAAAAAGAGAAAAAGAAAGAAAAGAGAAAAAGAAAGAAAAAAGAAAAAGAGAAATGAAGAAAAACGCTTTGGCTTTCCTCTATTTATAGAGGAGCCCGACACCGGGTCTACTCGAGCCCTGGGTCAAACTTTTTCCCATTTTTTCAACTTTCTTTCATTTTCACCCGTTGGCTAAATCCTTTGATTTCTTGTGCCAACGGAGCCCATAATAAATTTCTAGGGACTTAATTGGAGGTCTTTTTGGCATTTACTAATTTCCATACACAGTTAATTACTTTAACTTCCAACTCCGTCTTATCCTAATTTGAAATTCTCTTCTTAATTAGACACATCCGGACCGACGTATTGTTCATTTAATACTCCATCTTACACTATTCCATTTGTACGAAAAAGTCGTATTAGGTCCGGGTGTGTCAACTCTCCTTCCTTCTAAAAATTTCGTCCTCGAAATTAAATGAGGTAGCTTGGGGAGGTTTGGCTTCCATTCGATGCCCTCCTTTTGTTTTCGAATAGTGTTCGCATCGCTATTCGCTGCTAAAGTCCACCACGCTTCCGCTGCGCACTCTAATCATTCTCTTCCTTAAGAGTGGCTTCATCGCCATTCTACTATTGAGTTTGAACCTCACCTTTTCCTTAACAAAGCCTACCCTTATCCAATTATAGGTTAGGCTTTCTGGACTTCAGTTGTGACACTTAGAGGTTCTTCCTCCACTTCAGCTGTGCTTACTCGATTCTTTCGCTTTAACCTTGTCTCATCCTCCAAGTCTCTCTTAACAAGACTATTCTCTTGTTACCTCTAAAGTTCTACACATTTTACTCTCCTTAGAAGTTCTTTCTCCTTTTCATTGCTAGTGCCTCTCACTTCGAGGCCATCCTCCTATACGTTTCTCGTTGTTTCGTGGTCTTGTACTTGTCTTTGTATCGGGAAAGACCTTAGCTTAACTCCCTCGCCTCCGCAGCAAGGATACAGTAAGTTAATTGTCTTTCCCCCTACATTGGTTTTGGTTATTCGTTTCGTTCCTTACTTCCATTCTCTCTCTTCATGGCGTATGAGTCAAGCTCTTGTACACACTGGCCCCCATACTCGGCCATATCATAATAGAGGAATCAGAGATCATCCCTATCGACTCTCACAATCTAACCCACTCTTTGACCGCCCATCACAATCACACATAGGGCCCTCGACCCATCACATCACATACAGGGCCCACGGCCTATCACATCTCTCATCCTCTCTAGGATGGAGAACTGTGGGAGGTCTCATGCTCTCCCCAATCACACACTGGGCCAGTCCTCTCGAGTGGTCATCACAGAGATCCTCAAGATCTCGATCTCTCACCCTTCTTCTCATGGGGATGCGTCACATGGCTCCCAAGTCACTCATACTTGAGCCTTGACCTTATACCTATCCATGCCATTTCCCTATCTTCTTAGGCTTTTCTCCTGTCTTTTATGCCTCTTAGGCCTCTAAAAAGGGCTCTCTTTCTCCACTGACATTCCCGTCAACACGGGACGTAGCCGATCGCATCATGTCGTGATCGCTGTGTGCTCTTTGTCTTCGTGTTTCCCTTCACTATGACTTCCTTTTCCTCCTTTCATCAACAGTGTTATCTGGGGTTTCTTATCCCCATCTCTATCTTTTTCTGCCTTTCCATCTGTCCAAGTCCATTGTGTGGTCCACATTTCTCTTGCCTTCTTGTTAATACAAGACTAGGCAAATAATGCACGTCAACTCATGCCGCAACCTTTATACCTTTTTCATCTTCTCATTCTTCTCTCTTGAGGTATTTTGTTCTCCACTTACTTGACCTTCTCTTTGGTCCATTGCCATCTTTTGGCCTCATTTTACAAATCTTGTCATGTTTATGCCCTTTTCCTTAGGGTTATCTCCATATTCTTTCTCCTCTCCATACTCTTTTACCTTGATTTACGTGATCTTTCACGTCTTATCCAAGGTTTCCTTTACCTTTGCTTCCTTCTTTCTTGTCTTTGCTTTCTTCTCTAAATTTCCTTTGTCATCTTCATTCTTTTTCCTCTTTTCTTCTAACACCCTTGTCTCTCTTGAGGTTAGAATTTATTTTCTGCTTCTCATACTGACTGTGCTCATAGAAGTTCATAAGCTTAATCAATTCCTTTCCTTATCCCCGTAATCCTTCCATTGAGTACTCGGGGTTCTTTCTTGTTACCCTTTTCTATCTCAATTCCCTCATCCCTTACTTTTCACATGTAGGTTTTCATTTATCTTATCTGTCTTCGGCCCTTAATACCTTAATATCTCTTATTTGTCTTTCGATATCATGGTTTATTTATCGCGGACAACACCTTTCTCTATTCTCCATTGCCACACAATCTTGTCTGCGCCAAGGTAACTCTATTTTAGCTTGGTTTAACTCGATCTCCGATATCCTTTCTTCACTTATCATTATTCGGGAAGGTTATCCTCAAAGTTAGCTTACTCCCCTCCTTCTAAAAATTCAACTTATCCTTTATCTACCTTGACTCTTTACTCTTAATTCTTTCTATCTCACTTTCCTTCTTCGTTTTCATCTTTTTGTCTCTTTCAGTTCCAACCATTATTCTAGTTTATCCTTATTCTTTATTCGGCTGTTATCTAGGTCGATCCATTTTCCTCCTTCTTTTTGTTTGATTATCCTTAAAGTTTCTATCATCATCATTATTCTTGTCCTCATTATCCTTTCACCTTGTTTACTCCATGTTTTGGTATCCTCACTTCTTTATTTCTCTTTTCTTCTCTTCCATTCATTCTTTATCGATATCATCTATTAGGATATAATCACCTTCATTCACTCGTTTCCTATGAGTGCTTCTTCTCTTATGTTTTCTCCAATTTTTCTTTCTATCCAATCTCGTACTCCATTCTTCATAACCTTAATCATCCGAGCTTTCCTTTCCTTTATTTTCACCAATTCACAATTTTAACCCTTTTGTTCTCTTCTTCCAAACTTAAGTAGTTAGGGGTTTTCTCTTCCTTTAACCAATTCATATCCTTGACCCCTTTCTGCTCTTCAATTCTAGCCTCCAATAATCCTTGTTTATTCATTTGTTTCCTTTGACTTATTCGTAGTATGATGTAGTGCCTTGGCTTGAATCACATTTGGGGTTCATTATGCTCGAGTTTCCTTAGCTAACATCTGTTTCTAAGTCTTTTATTCGCTTTCTTTCACTATATCTTCCTTAATCCTCTTTCTAGGGTTCTTTTAATCTCCTTTTATGCTGTTCTTTAATCTATCTCTAAGTTACCTACCTAGGTTTTGTCTCGAAACCTAATTTTCTAGTTTTATTCTTTTACTAATCCTGGTCAGTCATTTGGAGTCATTAACCTATGGTACATTATGACATTATCTCTAATTAAGCTTAAATTTTTCTAGTGATAGGTTATACTTTTCTTCTTTTAAGGCTCTATTCCTAGTTAGCCTATACTTAGTTCATTATCTGAACCAAGTCTTCTCTTTATTCTTAGGCCTTACTCTTCTTTTATTAGCCTAGGATCTTCTTTTACCAAGGGTTTTATGCTTTCTTTTTTTATTAAGAAAGCCTCCGCACTACATCATGACATTTATTTATCTTTTGTTTAAGGGTGAGCTTTTCTTTTCCTTACCCTTCTTCTTTCTCACCAGTTCCTTCTGGTGTTGTCCTTTCAGTTTGAGGAACATTCTCTTCATACTCTTCATACTCTTCATTTACACATATGCAGGCATTCTCATCATTCTCGTGCATTCTACTCCCTCCACTTGCTTACATCCCATTGACTTTGTTAAAGTCATTTCATATTATCCTTTGGAGGTCTCCTCCTTCTTCCTCTTATTATCAATCAAGTGATGAAGGGTTAATCACCTTTAATCCCCTTAGGAGTGGAGGTTTTCAGCCTATCTTTCTCCTTATTCCTTTTCCTCCATCTTCATTTCCTTTATCTTCTCTTTATCCATTATCCTTTCTTGACATTGGTATCCAATGGTCAAACAAGTAGTAACTGACGTACTACTCGTTAACCATCTGGATGTGATCTCTTCTCATTCACTCCTCATTCTTCACCTTGTCATCTTTGCCTTATTCCTCCTCATTATTTCGTAAGAATGGCTTCTCTCTTATGCCTCTTTCCCTTACTCTTTCTTTTTGCCATCCTCGAGTCTTTTAGGAAACCTTATTAATCTTTACTGCATCCTCAAGTGGTTCTCCATATCTTACCCCTCATGATTTTGGGCTTACTCAAGCTCTTTCAATTTCCTTGGATGTTTCTTCTCAATTTGCTTCAAGTGGGTTTCGTTCATCGACCATATCCCCTTTCTTTCACCACTTACACACCACTGTGTAAGTACAAAAAAAGTCAGCTAATCTTTGCTGCAACTCCTCTCTCACCTCTTGCCCACTTCTAGGAGCATCGTCCAGGCAATCTATGAGCTTATCCCACCAGACTTGCCAACCTGTGGGCTCATCCCACCAGGCTCACCACAGTGTTGGGTCGGGCCCAACCACCTCACATACCACCCCAAGGCCTAGGTGTTCGACTACCAGTGCATTGCAGCACTCATCGAACCCTAGCCGCCAAGGGTTTTCTTGCTCCTTGTGGGCTCCTTGGTGATCTTTTCACTTGGCTAGTTCCTCATTGGCCTCACTTTTCATCCTTCCATTAGTTGCCTTGTGAGGTCCTCCTCAATCCTTCATCCCTTTACTCGAATGCTTCATCTCATGTCCTGAGGTTTTTGGTCAACCACGTCCTCCGTGATCGACTCCTTCGATTTCTTTCATTCTAACCCAACTCTCTCTCCTAGGCTACACACCAACGATGTAGAGAATGAGAGAAGTGAGGTTAGCGTTCACGCACATTATGCCCACCCTGGGCCCTTGCCTCGTTCTAGTCGCATCATTTCCTCCCAAGTCTTACACGTAACTAGTGTAAAGAATGGGGAAACGCATCTAATTTAAGTTTCAAACTCGCTGCCTTACTAGCAAGTCTCGATGCTCACAACTTCAAAGATTGAACATCGAAGGTTGTAGGCATCGAACCAGTTGTCACTTATTGGTAAGCCTCTAACTAGGCTTCTTGCAGGATTGGACGAGACATCATCTATCTCGTCACCTCAAGGGAAATACCATACCTTGTATAGTCTAGCTATCGAGTAGGAAGGAACATTAAAAGTTGAAGAATTAGTTTTGGGGTATTTCTTGGAAACCATGCCTTGCTCTCACGAATCTCGAGGAGAAGGTGGTTGTGGTGTCACCTCACTTGAAGATCACACTCGAGAACTCTGTTTGGTGGCTTGCTACTAAAAAAGGTATTCTAAGACTAGGTTTGGTCATTTATGACGCTTTCAAGTAACTACATACTCGAACTATAGAGTTCTAAACCTATTTAATCCACTAGCTTCAAAAACGTTTGAAAATACTTTGAAAATATTTTATAGCTTTTGAAAACAGTCATAATCATTTAAACGCTCTGATACCATTAAAGTGATCACGCCCCGACCGGTCCGGGTGGGCCATGTGGCAACCGCTGTGCTACCTAGAAGTACGTGCCAATCGTTCACGCACCCAAAGCACCGCAAGGCAAAGAATTGGATATCATCGTTGCAAAACAACTAAAACTTTAATTAAAAATCATTTAATGAAATAATTAACTTTAAAAGTAATGCCAGTGGACTAATTTAGAGAATACCTACACAGCGGAAACTACTAAGCCTAAGCCACCAACGTCTCCTAGTGAGCCTCCATTCTAAGAATCTCCATCGGGGTTAGCACAATTAAGGAAAATCCAAAAACATAATAATAAAACGAAAATAAAATAAATATTTTGCTTTTAAAATATCTTTCTCGTTCTCTAACCAAGAACTCTCTTTAAAACACTTTAAATAAATATATATACATAAAATGGGCTGGTATCTCTATCATATTGAAGGCGTGACCCGTCAGTCATCTTATGCCTCACTGCACCTAGGGCTATCTCTTTTCTTTTCAAAACATTTTCTCTTTTCTCTCTCTTTAGCCTGTTCCCTCGGTGGTGCCTCACTGTGGTGAACACAGTGAATCGGAGCCCTGGTGAGCTTCCCTACACGCCTCTCCCAGGGTCTCGTCTCATTGTGCCCCTCGATAGGTGGTCCATGGCTGAGAATTTTGCATGCTTTCTCTCCAAATCGGTCCAAGCTCCCGTATATATTGGAGCATCGAGGAGCCTCTGCTAGCTGTTGGCTATTGGACCGCAGCCCACCACCACCACTAGCCCACTCAATCATTCATCTTCTAGGGTATCGTACCCTCATAAATCATAATAATAAAAAAATATTTTATATATATAAAAATATAAATATATTTCAAACATATAAACATAAATATAAACAGACACATATAGGTCTTTATCTTTTTCTTTGAAAACGTCCCACTCTCTAGGTAGGTATATCAACAAGAAATTGTGTGTGTGGAGTTTCCGTATCCCAAAACCTTTGAAAACATTTATGTTTGTAAAACGCTTTTAAAACCTTTGTTCCCAGTGGCTAAACAAAGAAGTCTAGGCCACTCACAGTATTGCGAGATTCGTATATTCCCAAGCGCTCCATGTAGCTTAACCTCCTGAGCATCGCCGCACTCGATCCAACCGGAGCCCTAATACACGGAAATATACGTTAGCATTCATAATTAAATTTATGAATGCACTACGAGGCTCTAATATGACCCAAGACTGGGTTTGAATGTGATTCGGGGCCTAGGAAAGTGTCCGGGAGGTTTCGGGGCTAAAATCAGACTCTAGACGAAAAATTACCAAAATGCCTCTGGGCCCGTGGGCCACACACCCGGACTGGGTTGGACCTCAGTCAGGCTGGGCCAAGTTGTACTCGAAATTGGGCCCAAAAAGCTCTCCTGCGATATATTTATATATTATAATGATATAATATATAAATATCTAAGAAATATTAATATAATATATGAATATTTAAAATATATTAATATAATATAGAAATATCTAAACAGGGACTCGATCGGCCTGTTCCTATACCAGTCCCTCGCCCGATTTTCGTACTCGTTTCTCCTCCTTTCGACGTACAAACTTAGACAGGCGATCCTCATGGCATGCATGACGGATCCGCCAAGGCAAAAACGAGAAACACCGATCCCATTTCCGTAAAACCGAGATTTAGCCTAAATTGACTAAATCTCCAATTTACTCTCACCTGGTGCACAGACAATGTTTGAAAACGGAGTATGATATAGATTAAGGTGAGTACTATAACATACTAAAAGCTCACCTTATTTCACCGGCCCAATATCCGTAGATTTGAGTTTTAAAATTAAAGTGGCCAAAAACTTTAAACTCAGATCTATGCTAAACCGATGCATGGAAATGCTTGCAAACTTAATTTAACGTAGATCGAGGTGAATAGAATAACGTATTAGAAACTCACCTTGTTTTATCGATCGGTTTTTCCGGATCTGCCAATTGTCCAAAATGCCTCCGTTTGGCTCCAGAGAGAAAAAGAGAAAAAGAAAGAAACAAGAAAAAGAGAAATGAATAAAAAGCTTCGTCTTTCCTCTATTTATAGAGGAGCCCGACACCGGGTCTGCTCGGGCCCTGGGTCAAACTCTTTCCCCTTTTTTCAACTTTCTTTCATTTTCACCCGTTGGCTAAATCCTTTGATTTCTTGTGCCAACGGGGCCTATAATAAATTTCTAGGGACTTAATTGGAGGTCTTTTTGGCATTTACTAATTTCCATGCACGGTTAATTGCTTTAACTTCCAACTCTGTCTTATCCTAATTTGAACTTCTCTTCTTAGTTAGACACATCCGGACCGACATATTGTTCACCTAATACGCCGTCTTACACTATTCCATTTGTACGAAAAAGTTGTATTAGGTCTGGGTGTGTCATCAGTGTTGAACTATGCAAAAAGAGACTTGATGTTGATAAAGATGCATTCCAATCCATTGATTTCATTTGAGTACAGTGATTCTCCAAGTCACGAGCTCTTGATGTTAAAGACATAAAATCCTCTTTACTTCTTCATTGAATTTGTGACTTTGAAGAGCAAGGGCATGGATATTGTCAACCAAAGATGAAACTAAACTTTGTGGTTCAAATGGACATAAATATCTCATGTTTTGATGTTGTTCTTGAATTATTGGCTGCTCTTGTATTGCTCTTGTAGTGTGAAATTGTTGATGTTGAAGAGTAAAGGATGGCAATGACTCATGTTGAGAGAACACATGATCTACAGGTTTGGATGGAATGTAAGGCAACAATTGTGTTTGGAGCTTGGCATTGTTGGCCTTCAACTTGCGATTCAAATCATCTAACTCCAATGCAATAGATGATAATGACATGGGGTTTTCTTGTATGTTGTTAAAAGGTGTAGTGGGTGAGTAATTCATATTGATGACAAGGTCCTACAAAGTGATGGAAAATAAAAGAAAAGATCAAAGAAAATGAAGATGCTAGATAGAAAACAAGAAAAATGCTATGAAACTATACTAGTGCTAAGCTAAAGAAACGGAAAGATAAACGGAAACAATAGCTAAACAAATATACTACCAAGATAGCAAAATGAAATTTGCAAACAAAAAGGCACTACAAGTAACAAAACAGAAACAAAATAACAATAAACTAGCTAAATGAACAAAATGACACAAATGGAAATAACAAAAATATAAGAAAAACAAAATTAGCTACGTTGCTTCCCCGGCAACGGAACCAATTCTTTTGATGCTCAGTCGTCACAAACACCAAAATGAATAAAATTTGTAACCTTACTTAAACTAACAGTATAAATAACAGGTATGGGTCGAACCCAAAGGAAGCAAGAGCAATCTTGGTTTTCAAAAGGACAACAATAAAACAGGAGGGATTTGAAGGCAAAGATAATTGAAACTTAAAATCAAATAAACAATAAAGTAAATAAAGACAATAATATAAATAGGCATCCATCTCACCGCTATTAATCAAAGGGAATGAAGGTGTTAGATCATTGACCTGCAAAATATAAGATCAATCAATTGAATGGCATACTATAGACAGAGGTACTAAAGACTCCCTAAGCCTATGTGGAGACTAAACAATATAATCTAGTACTAAAGATTCCTACAAAATACCCTTTTACCTCGCCTAAACCAACGACACTTTGCGATATTGATTTACAGATTTAACAAAGCATGAATCACAATTAATCAGCCAAGTATGCAATTGACCCGTAATAGCTTCGTGCATACCCAATTATCAATTGATCAATATCCCAAGAAAGATGTAAAATCAATTCTTTTGTTACCAAAGATTAGATCAAGTTACTAAAGATTCACTCTCTCTAATACTAACAGCAGATTATCTATGCTCAAATACATGCGTCGACTTATATCTCAAAACCCAAACAACCCAGAAAACAATATAAACAGAGATATTGAAATACCCAATTAACAATCTAAGCTAAGAACAGAGAGTCTCACTAACAATTTTGCCCTTTTGATCAATAGATGGCAAGATGGATTATGCGTTTAATCACTCACTGATTTGAGTGTAAACCAAAAAGAAAATAAAGTAAACTAATTAATCAAAGTAAAGAAGCAATTAGATTGATTGAAAAATGAGAGATACACTCTCGATAAAATGGGAAAAACTCTCTAGAGAAAATTGCAAGAAGGAAATCTGTGTAAAATCCGAGTCTGTCCGAACTCTAACCTAAACAATACATTTTATAATGCCAAATTACACAATTACCCTCACTAACCTAATTCCTAGCAACTAATTAACAAGGACATTTAAAGTTTTTCTCGCTGAGCTAAAAGTGAGTTGGTTGCTGAGTTGGATTACTAGGCTTGGCGCCAGACAGTTTTGCCTTGGCGCCAACGCAACTTCTTGTGGCTTTCTTTGGCTTGCTCTCGGCTTTCTCCTTTAAGTGCAGAGGACTTCTCTTGGCGCCATCCCCTTGTGCTTGGTGCCAAGCCAACTCTCCATGTCTTCAATATCTTCACGTGATGGAAATTGGCTAACAATGAAACTCCCCTGGCGCCAGCCTATTTATGCTTGGCACCAAGCCAACTTAAAATCCTTTCTTGTCTTGACGTGATGAAAAACTAAGCCATATTTTACATGAATTAGACTCCCTTGGCACTAGATTATTTTTCCTTGGTTCCAGGGCAAAGTTCCCTTAGTGCCAGGCAAAGTTCCCTTGGTGCTAGGGCAACTTTATCTCTGCTCGGACTCATTCTTCCTTAATTGCCACTAATCATCCCTCTAAGTGTATTATCCCTCTTAAGCTCTCCAATTGACCTACAATGACAAAAATATGCTTAAGTGAGATAATTAGGAAATAGATAACTATAATTTATCATAATTTAAGCACAATTAACATGTATAATTAGAGAGTTATCACCCTGCTACGAGTAAGTGACTTATTATTCTATTGATGGCATGATGACTGCTCATCAAGACTCCCCTTAAATTTATGCTCTCTTCAATCTACACATCATATATTCAATCACAAATACATATAGTTCGAAAGATAATCAAATATACCTACATGTAGAAAATGAAATCAAGATATAAAACTTGAACTAACATCAGATATATATATATATAACGTCAAGTAGGTTCATTCAAGGTTATGAATTTTCCATAAAATATCCACAACTATTTCTCAAACTAAGTAAACCAAAGTAATAGCATTATTTTTGAAATAAAACTCCTCCTAAATTTGTTCTCCCTCTTTGCCCATGAGAAAAACAAAATATTTTCAATTTTGTAATCTCTTCTCATAATCTCTCCCCCATTTTGACATCAATAAAAAAAAGAAAGAAAACAAATAAAGTACAAAAACATAGGAAAAGATCTCCATCAAGGTTTGGGGGTTAAAGGTTTCTTTCTTTGGTATTGGAGAATATGTGTGAAATCTTTGGGTGGTTATAGTTCAAGTGATGATGGAGTGGGTGGTTAGGTTGAGATTGAGATGGTGGGTGGTAAGTGTGGAAATCAGAGTGTCCACTGCTCTAGTAGCTACTGCCATGTAATGCCTAGTCTCTAATTTACCTAGTTTTGAGCCATAGATTAGTGTAATGAGAGTTTTTATACTTGGTTTGTATATAGATGCATTATTAGTTTAAATAAGAAGAATTTTTACCTAGTGAAAATTTTTCCATTTTGAAGAATTAGACTTCTAAACATCTAGGATAAATTTTGACCTAGAAAGTAAGGGGTCAACTTTTCAAAATTATTTTAAAAAATTTACGTACATTCCTCCGAGAGATAGTTAGCTCTCAAATTCAATGTATTTTCTCTTTTTAATATGTCTTCGAATATTTGAAACTATCATGGTATTTTTCTGAACATTTTAAGTCGACGAAAGAATTGCCGAACAAAAATGTTTCAATTTCGAATGGCATTTTCATAAATAATTGTAAAATTACAAATTGAATTTTTCTTCATTAATAATGATTTTTCCTACAGTATTGGAGGGTTCCATACTGTTATGCACTGTTAAAACTTGAAAACTGCCTAATTGCTATGTGAAAATCTAATATACAAGTACCATTTTACCCTTGAGAAACATTGAAATACTTTAACACCGTAGGTTATACACCTTTAAATTGTTTAGTTAGCTAGTTACTTTCCACTAGGTGACTTTCCTTTTATGAACTAACTTTGACACACCCGGACCTAAAGCGACTTTTCTGTACAAACAGAATAGTGTAAGACGGCGTATTAAGTTGACAATATGTCAGTTCAGATGTGTCTAATTAAGAAGAGAAGTTAAACTTAAGATAAGACATAGTTGGAAGTTAAGACAGGTGACCATGCATGGAAACACTAAAGTGGACTTCTTTAAGTCCATAGCCAATGGATTAGATGTCCATTGGTGAATTGGCTGGTGGATTAAGCCAAGGATTGAAATTGTGAGAGGTTTCAAAGAGGGGAAAATGTTTGGCCCAGGGTCCAAGTAGACTCGGTGTCGGGCTTGCCTATAAATAAGGGGAGATGAGCTCTCCCCCTCTCATTTTCTCTCCTCCCTCTCCTCTCTCCTCTAATTTGCTCTCTCGGAGCACTTTTGGACCTTTGGCCGATCTAGACAAACCAGCTGAAAGATCAAGGTGAGATCTTGGTATGCTATTCTACTCACCTTAATCTACGTTTTTCTAAGTTTTCACGTATTTCCATGCATTGGTTTAGGAGCTTGTGATTCTCATTAAATATAGTTTAGCTCAAAGATAGTTTAGCTTTTTAAATAAATTTCTAGCTTAGATTTGAGATCTAGGAACTTTGAGCTTGTGATTCTCGTTTCTGCTTCAGTAAACGCGTCGTGGGAGGTACGAGGAATGTCCGTCTCGATTTTTGGGACAAACCGTGGTCCGAGGGGCTTGAAAATCGAGGAAATGCCTCTGTTCTTAAGGCTCCCAATTGGCTAACGCGTGGGAGCCGAGTCCCCCCCACACGGAAGGCAAGGCACTCCATTGCGGGAGTGGCCTTGCTGGCCTAGTCCACGTGGGACTTGGCCGGTCCCCCGGAGAATGGGCAGTAGCCCACTTACCAATGCAGGACTTGGGCCAAGCATGGCTCAGTTCGTGTGGGAGGGCCTGCCTGGCCCAGGCTGGGGCAGCCCGAGCCCAGCTTTCATGGCGGCCCATGGGCCTCCAGGGGCATTTTAATAGTTTTTCTTCAAGTGTCCGATTTTTACCCTGTAACCTTTTGGACACTTTTCTAAGCCCCAAATCACTTCTAAACATTGTCTTAAGTTATGTTAGAGCCTCATAAGTGCATTCATAGTTTAATTATGAATGCTAACATATTTCCGTGTAGTACGGCTTTGGGTGAATCGAGTGCGACGATGCTTCGGAGGTTGAGCTACATGGAGCACTTAAGAGTATACGAATCTCCCAATACTGTGAGTGGGCTAGACTTCTTTGTTTAGTCGCTGGGCATAAAGGTTTTCAAAATGGTTTTTTAAACATAAATGTTTTCAAAGGTTTTGGGATACGGGAAATCCACACACACACATTCGCATGTTGATATACCCACTTAGAGAGTGTGATGTTTTTAAAGAAAATATAAAAACTTATGTGTGTGTGTCTATATGTTTTAAATGTATATGTTTTATACATATATATATATGAAATATTATTATTAGGATTATTGAGGGTACGATACCCTCGGGAGATGAGTGATTGAGAGGGTTCCTCGGTACTCCAATATATGTGGGAACGTGGACTGAGTTTGAGGGCATGCATGAGGGTTAGCTATGGACTGCCTATCGAGGGGCACGGTGAGACGAGACCCTGAGAGAGGCATGCAGGGAAGCTCGCTAGGGCTCCAGTTCGCTGTGTTCCACGACAACGATGGGCACCACCGAGGGAACAGGCTAGAGAAAGAAAAAAAGAGAAATGTTTAGAAAGAAAAGAGATAGCCCTCGGTGCAGTAAGGCATAAGACGACCGACGGGTCTTGGCTTCAGTATGATAGATGCCAGCCCATTTGAGATATGTATATATATTTATTTATTTAAAGTGTTTTTAAAGAGTTTTCAGCTAGAGAACTAGAAAGAGATTTTGAAAAGAAAAATATTTGTTTTATTATTATTTTATTTTAGATTTCTCCTATCTGCCCTAACCCCGATGGAGATTCTTAGAACCTCTACCACTCACTTGTATCCAATGTCGATAGATGCATATCCGTGTACGAGGATAGCAGATAGATCGGAGGCTCACTAGGAGGCGTCGGTAGCTTAGGCTTAGTAGTTTCTGCTGTGTAGGTATTCTTTAAATTAGTCAACTGGCATTACTTTTAAAGTTAATTATTTTATTAAATGATTTTAATTAAAGTTTTAGTTGTTTGTAGTGATGGTATCCATTTCTATGCCTTGCAGTGCTTCATGTGCGTGACTGGCCAGCATGTACTTCGAGGCAACACGGCGGTTGCCACGTGACCGACCTAGACGGGTCGGTGTGTGACAAACGTGGTTTTAAATTAATTCCTTAAAACTCCTAAATTGATAATTTCTTTTATGGGACATATTGGAAATTAATAAAATTGATGGAAGGCATTTTTTTCATTTAGAGAAAGTCTTGATAACTCTAGAAAAGTCTAGATTTTTCAAGACAAGATTTTTTCTTCTTCCCCCTTTTTTTTTTTCGTACATGAAGGGCAAACCCCACCTTACCATTTTCTTCTCCATTTTTCTTCCACCAACACCAAATTTCTTCTTATCCTTTCAAATTCCAAATTCATTTTTTTCTCCAAAATCTTCCATCAAGTTTTTCTAATCAAGAAAATCTCCACCAAACTTACAAACTAAACACTTTATCAAAGAATTTCAAGGGTTGGTTTTCAAGTTTCTTCAAGGAAATTCAATTTAATTTCTTTAAGGATTTCAAGGGGTTTTTCTTCTCTTTTCTCTCTACTCCCATCTCGATATGTAAATTTTCTTCAAAAGCTTTTGTTTTGTGAATTTTATTTATGCAAATTCATGCATGTTAATATAGTTTGTAGTTCTAAAACCCTTGGATATTTTAATTAGTAAGACTAGGATACAAGTTAGTAAATTGTAATCTTAGTTGCTTATTTGAAATTATAAATAATTAATTTAATGAAAAATTTCCTTAAATAAGGCCAACATTTAGTTAGGTGAATTTATGTAGTAAAGTACCATCCAAGAGAAAGTATGGTATTTTGGTAAAGAATACTAACATGTTACTTTATAAATAATAATTTGATAAGATTAGAAAGAAATGTGAATCAAGAAAATGATAGAAAGAAATTATGTTTAATAGTTATAAAATAAACCTAGTTTATGTTATAATGTAGTCATCTTGGACAATTAGGGTATAAAGATTTAATCGAATGCCATTTAAAGCTTATACAAGTTACAGATGTAGTGAGAAATTTATATGGATAGTTAGTTTAATCATGGGAACCTCGTGGAGGAAAATGGCCATTTCAATGCTATGGAAATTCAAACCCTAATGGAAGCATATAAATTTAGTTCCCTTATAGTTATTGTACATTAATAACATGCTTGAACCTTGAAAACCAAAATGGTTGGATTTCTCACCTAAAAAGGGGTTTGGCCGAATTTCTCATTTTCTAAGGGGCAAAATCATCAAAATTTTTTGTTAGGTGCAATTACACCAAATTAAGACAACAAGCAAGTTTCGTTAGGCGAAAGGAACTTATACTCTAACTTCATTCACTTAGGCTTTAGAATTCAAATTCACTTTTTTGAACTTAAGTTAGTAGTTTGCAAGACATGCATTCTTGCACATCCATCCAATGCTCACTTCCATCATTACATATTAATACATTGTTTGAATATAAATACTCAGGTGCTGAGTTTTCTTCCAAAAACAAGGAGTGTGTGGAATAGTGGGATTGTACACCTTCCCCAAACCAGTGAATGGAACTTTATTAAACCTAGAGTCAAGTTTAAATGAATTAAAATGCTTTGGTACTGAAAATGGTTTCCTATTGCCAAAAAGGATGATTTTCTTAAGCTTAAACTTGATTTATGACACATGATCATTTCTTATAAACCTTGAATTTTAATAATTTTGAAATGGATGGATTTACTTCATGAGTTTTAGTAATCAAATATTTATATATGTGGTAATTTGATTAAACTTGGTATAGTTGGATTTGATTTTGATAATGGGCCAGTTGGCCGAATGATGCATAACCAAATTATGAAATTTTTATGCTATAATTTTATGTTGGGCCATTTGGCCAAGCAATATGGATGAATTGTGGTATCCTTTATATATGGTTGTTATCATGATATCGTGGTTGAATGGTTAGTCACTGCAATGGAGCTCCTCATTGTCCGACTTTTGGAGGCAGCGTGAGTAAGTAGTTGACTCCCACATGGGAGGATAGTACTGGGGACTTATTGTGGGCACTATTGTTGTGATTGTTTAATCCCTGTGGGAATATTGTGGACATAGCCAAGTAGCACCCATAGCAGAGGCCCACACCAATGTTAAGGATGGGCATTTTGTTAAATCAAAGTAAATCTTAAAACTCCTCAACAGGCTCGAACCCCATCATGGCTGAGTGTGAGTTTGGGTAATTTTTTTTCGAGCCCAAAAGATAAAATAAATCTTACTATAATTGGGTAGTTAAAATCTCTCAAAAAAACTTTTAAAACATGTTTAGAAATTATTGTTGGAATAAACATTCTTTTTAATTTAATTGGACCTCTTAAAATAGTGATTTTCTTAAAATAAAATAAAAAAAATTTTGGAATAAACATTCCTTTTGCAAAAGGAGGTAATAATAACATTTTTGGATTCGTTTGTCAATTTTAAGAAATAAAAGAAATCATAAACATGATGTATGCTTTTTATGAAAATCAAATGAGAAAAATATATTTTATATTTGAAAGGGATGAGAAATTCCCTCAGGCCCGATCGGACTCCCGTTTAGACACCAAAAAAACTTCTCATCGGAGAAAACTTTCGAAAGCCTCGGACTCCCGAAGCACCCTCTAGTCACCCCATGCATATAAATTTTTGAAAATCAATGTTCTAAACTTAATTATGCATGAATGGAACAAAGAAATAAGGGTTAGTACATATATACATAATTAATCATACAATATAATATAATAAACAAAAAGAGCATGGAAATTTAAATTAACTTTACAACCTTAGATTACATGGCAACTAATTTAACACATATAAACCAGCTTAACTTAGACAAGCGTACATGCAAGGTCGAAGATATAATTTCGATATACAAAATTCAATTCATAATTAAGCAAATATATAAGCAAGAGCAAAAGGGCAATTTCACATACAAGATTCAATTTTTAATTAATCAAACATACATACAAGAGCAAAAAAGTAATTTAATGCAATATATAACTACTAATTAAGCAAAAATACATGCAAGTGTAAAAGAGTAATTTTATATGCAAGAATTAATTTTTAATTAAGTAAAACACATATTTAAGGGCAAAAAAAGCAATCGTTATGGTCAAAATCAAATATTAAACTAAATATGTATTTATACAGGCTTAAAAATAGAATTTTTATAACAAAAATTTGGTTTTTATCTAAATGAATGACAACAAGATTAAAGATGTAATTTTTATTAATCAAAGTTTTATTATTTTTTTAATCAAGAACAGAAAAAAAAAAACAACAAATAACAATAACAATAATAAAGATAACAACTTGGATGTAAATTCAGACATATAGATTAGAAAAAACAGAAACTTGATCAAATATTCATATAGAGATTAGTAAAGATAAAAACTTGAACAGAAAATGGTATAGAAAAATCAATAAAAATGCAAACTTGGACATGTATTCACACATAGATCGATAAAGGTGGTGACTTGGATATAAATTCATGCTTATAGAATAATAAAAACATAAACTTGGCCAAATATTCACATGAAAAATAAAAACAGGATCTTGAACAGAAGAAATATATTAGAGATCAATCAAAATGTAAACTTGGACAAGAAATTGTAGGCATACATTAAGGAAGATAGAAACTTGGACTATATTTATATACATGTTAATAAAAATAGTAGCTTGAGCAAGTGTTTGTATAAGGATGATCAGAATCAAGAACTTAAATGGATATTTAATCACTCAAGCACATAAAAGTAAAAACGATGGTTTGTGCAGAGATATACATGAAGATTGATGAATAAAGACATGAACAGAAATTTTACCCAAGGCTTAACTCAAGTTACAGGTTAACGAAAATGACTGAGACAAAAGAAAAGCAACTCCAAATGAAGCAATATCCATTTGTTTATGGGAGAGAAGAATGGTTCTAGTTTGAAGATCAAACTACCTTTTCTTTGATTCTCTAGACGGTTTACTCTCAAAACGAAACAGAAAAAAGGAAAGTCACCCTTTTTTTCAAAGTGAAACTGATCTGATGTCTTAAAAACAAAAGAGAAAGCCCCTCTGTTCCTTTTTCAAATACAGACCAATTCCTTTCTTTTTGTAAAAAAAACACAGAACAGTTTTTCAAAAACACCAAAAAGCTTCTTTAAGCAAAGCAAGGAAGAAAAAAGAAAAGAGCTTTCTTCTTCTTTCTGACTGCTCTTGCTCCAGAAAAATTTTTGTTTTTTTTTTAAAACTCTGTTTCGGCGATTCTGTTTTATTGAAAAAAAAATGAAGATCTCCTTCCTGAGTTGCTGGCTGAATTGCCTTTTTAATACTCTCCCTTATTTTTCCCCATCTGACGGCTCTCCTCTCTCTATTTTACTCTCATCTAAAGGCCTATAATTTCTGCTTTGTGTTCACTTTTTGCCCTCTGCTCCTCGCTTCTGATTGGCTGCTGATTTAGTCCTCCTTTGTTTTTATTGGCCGATTTCATATTTGTTGTCTTTGTAAGGGTAGCGTTGAAGGAGAGTAGCTGGCTTCTTAAGAAAACCATGCTGGCACATCACGGGTATAGAATGCTGCAACGGCCGCTCCTACAGCTTTGCGTCTTTGGTCGAGTCGTGTCTTCAGCCATCCCAACTCCAGCTCTTAGAATTGGATTCCTCTTGTCTTCTCTGTATTGACAAGGCTGGTTCAACATCAGGTGCTAGGATGGCTCGAGGAATTTTCATCGTTTTCACAGTTCCTCCAGGCCAAACGGTTACCATCAGTTCTCTCAACATGAAGGCTCTAAAGATCAAGGAGTCCACTTTCCATTCCAACCGCAAGAATCCCATGATTTCTCTATCGATCAAAACCAGCCCAAGAAAGGGTAGTCACACTGCTGTTGAACTGCAGTAAAGCAAAAACAAGCTTAACTATAGATGCTTTGAACGTAAACTTGTTACTCGGAAGCTAGTAGGTGCAGTTCATAGCTGCCTTATGACCAGCAAGTGTTGACAATATCTGAGCTGACTTGAGAGAGAAAAAAAAAATAACAGCAGCGATGTGGGCTTGGTATAGTTGGCTACCACGAGGTCCATGAAAGGGTCATTTGGCTTTGGATGGTGGGATTAGCTGGCACTGGGGTTGGGGTTAAAATATTTAGCTTCTCGGGTGTTTAAAGTTTGTTCTGTTGGAGAAGAAGGTGCTGCTGAAAAAGTAGGCAGCAAATGTGAGCAGTAGAAAGGATAATAAGAAATGGTACAGAGACAAATTGTTTCTTTGTAGCTTTGTGTAGTTGTTGAGTGGTGGAGAGAGGACGAATGCGATGGTGGTTGGAGCTGCATGGAGCAGTGGCTTGCATGGGAGAGGGTCGCCTGGCTGTTTTGTTGCTGCTGTGGCAGCTGTGGAGCGGTGGCGTGGCCCTTGGTGGGAGCGACCTGGAACAGTGGCTCGCATGGGATAAGGGTCATGTGACTGCTTTGTTGCTGCTGTGGCAGCTGTAAACTCGAGCTATTGTAACTGCAGTGGCTGCTGCCGTGGCTGTCGCTGCCGTTGCTCAGGTGGAGCATAATGGTGATGGTGGCTGGAACTGCATGGGAGGAAGATCGTGTGCCTGTTTTGTTGCTGCAACTGTTGTTGGCTGCTTTGTTGTTGCCGTGGTGGCTGCGGAACAGTGAAGAGAAGACAGGATTTGTAGCTATAGGGGAAGGAATTAGAGAGGGTCTGAAGAGAGAATCAGTCGAGCTGCAGAGCCCAGGTTGAGAAAATAAAACTATGCGACTTGTTTCTGCGGCAGAGCTTCTTGGAGCGGGTTCCAACTCGCAGCGTTCTGGAGCAAAACGTCAGCGCCAGCAGCAGCGAGTGTCCTGGCAGCCACGGCGTCTTTAAGGCGGACAACGAGGTGGAGAGGAGTTCCATGGAATGGAACGTCCCGCCGGTTGAGAACAGCAGAGATTTGGTCGGGCACATGCTGTTGACCGAGAGAGTCGCAGCCGGAGTGGATCTGTGCAAGATCAGCAAGCTTTGGTAGAATGGAAACAAGTCGATTCCAAGTGGTATGATCGCCCAAAACGACGGCGTAGTGAACAGGGCTGCATGGAATGGTGGCTCGTGACATATATGTATATACATATATACATGTATATATGAGTATATATATATAAATATGGATACATATGAATATATGTATATATACATATACATGTATACATAAATATATATATATGTATGCATATAAATGTACATATTCTCCTAAATACGTATATATATACTTATATATATATATATATATATGGTAATCGAGTTGACTCTATTGGTCTTTAACTTTCAATTCTGTCCAAAAATTACCTGCAAGGTAATAAAAGAAAAATTAAATTAAATTAAATTAAAGTAGAATGAAATAGAATAAAACAAAGCAATAATAATAATGATAACAATAATAAACAAATATGAACTAAAGTAAAGGGGACAATATGAATAATAAACGAAACAAAAATTGAAAATGACCAATTAATTAATTAATCAATCAAAATTAATTAACCATAGTTAAAAAAATGAGTGTCTACACCAATTTCACAAACTAGAATTCAACCTGATCTAAGCCTGAATAGGACCCAAGCCTGAGCCAACCTGACTCGAACCCGAACCTAACCCAAGTCCATGCCCGAAAATACCTGAACCTAAAAGTGCCCGAACCCGAAAATACCCAAATCCCAAAAAAGCTCGAACCCGAAACTACCTGAATCCGAAGTGATCGAACCCAAGCCCAACCAAACCTATCCATCTACCATCTCTACTTAGAACAAGAATTTTAGATCTGGTTCCAACTTGACACGAAATGTAAACCCTAACATAATTTAGACTTTTAATTAGCTCCCAAGTAGTATTAATAAAAATAATTTAGGTGGAATTTAGATTCTTTAAATGTAGTTTGGACTTAGTTAAAGAGAATGTAGATATAGTAAATTGAAATAGCAAGAATGTTAGAGGGTAGAAATTGTTTTAATTTGAGAGGTGCAAGGGCAAACTTGACCGTTCACCCTTAAGTATATAAGCCAAAATTTGGCTGAAAAGAGAGCCATTCGGCCCTCTCATTCCTTCCTTCCTCTTCCATGGCTGAAATTTGAAGTTCTCTTTCTCTCATTAACCAGAAAATTCTCTCCTCCATTTCTCCCTCAAATCTTAACCAAAATTTGCATGCAAATACTCTATATTGGGTATTTTTCCAATGGTGGTAACCATTCCTAGTGAAAGTTGCTAACTGAGTTCAAGGAGCAAGCACACTTTTGGGTTCTTTGGAAACTTTGGGGAAAACGAGTTTGATTCTTCTCAAACTATTTAGGTATGTTGTTATGCCCTAAATGAGCTTTCAATTTGTGCCTTTGCATGTTAGAATGAAGCTAGGATGGCTGAGTAAGCTTAGCTAATGTTGTAAGAAAATTCTACACTTTGGCATTTTCTATGCTCACTATTTTTCAGACTTTTGGTTGGGCAAACGATCTCTGTTTGCCATGACATTAAATCTAGAGAATCCTTGATAGGTTACTTACAACTTTAATTTACAATATTTCTCCCGAAAGTCCCTAGATTTTGATCTATGAAATATTGAACTTTCTATCGCAGCTTTGAACATGAAGATGGCGACAGTAAGTTTGATCTAACTTTTGATTATGTTAAGGTTAGAATTAGAATTTGGTGTAGAAGAACTTTTTAAATTATACCATTAGAGCTTTCCAAGGACATATCACATGCATTAATTTGAGCTATAGATCAAAAGATATTGATTTTTGAAAATCTGGGCAGAAAATGACCAAATGATAAACTCGCTGGAATTTGGAAATTTCCAGATTCTGGCAGCCGTCCGGGTGCTGGTCTGGCAAGCTGACTAGTGACCCTTTGACCAGTTGACCCGTTGACCGTTGACTTTGACCGATTGACCCGAAAAGTTGTCTTTTCCAATTTTACCCAAAATCGATCTAGGTTTAGTCTTGAACCTTTCCTAGGGTCTGTAGAAGGCTATTTTGGCAAATTAAGTTGGCATTTGCGTATTTATTAAATTTTAAAATGATTTCTAATGTGAATTTAATTGAATTAGGAACACTAGCGCAAGATCGCGGCAAAGCTCCTGCTGTGTAGTCGGATTAGTGCGGGAGTATACTACTCTCCCAATCCGTGAGTGGTTTGGCCTCAATGTTTTGTGACATTGATGGCAACTTGTTTTATTGCTTTAAATAAATTATTTTTGTTTTGGGATATATTATACCACCTCACAAGCATACACTGATTTTAGGGTGGGACTATATGATATATGCTTAAGTATCTGACACAACCGGACCCAATTTGCACGTGTCAAGTTATGAAATTGTATATAGTTGGGAGGCCAAGAAATCAAATTAGATTTTCTTTAGACATTTTCAACTTCTTTTAGCTTAATTTCGGACTAAAAAACCCTAATTTTGTATTCCGGAGTTGATGGGGCCCACTTGGGCATGAAAATCGAGGTAGTGGGGCCATGTTGATCAAAGTCAACATGGCCGGGTTAAGACCTGGTCGGGTCCTGTGCCAAACCCAATAAATCGATACCGAGACCCCCATATTTGCACCATTTCGCTTTTTTTCTTCTTCCTTCGAATTCTGTCAACTCTCCATCAAAATCATCACTTCAAATCCCCTTCAAACTCTTTTATAATCATCACCATCTGCTTCGTTGGCCTCCAAGAAGATCAAAAACACCAAATTCTCCAAGTTTTCTTTAAATCTTCAAAACTGCCAACTTGGTGATAGTTTGTTCTTTGAGCTATATCTTTCAATTCAACTGTAAGAATTGGCTGAGCTTTTGGTATGTTGTTCTAGACTCATCAAGCTTTAATTTGATAGTTTATACGCTTGATTTCATTGAGTGAGCTATGAGAAATGATGAATTGAAGATTGAATTTCTGTTTTGCTCAAGAACACGTAGACCCTTAGAGTTTTGATTCGAAATTCGAGCATGGTTAGCTGTTTAATTTAGCATGCTTGAAGCTGTGATCCCTTAGTTTAGATGTTAAACTGCTTGTGTTTCGATTCTTGTGCGAATTTATGGTGAAATGAGCTTAAACCGAGCTAGAAAAGAAGAATGGCTGAAGCTCAGCCTTGAATTTGGGAAAAATTCCCGACGGGAGTGAGCACACCAGCGCTGGAATGGCACTGGAGCAGAGTGGTAAAATGGTAATCTTGCAACTAGACCCCTAATTGACTTTAATTGCCTTCCGGACTTGTCCAATTTAGTTCCTAGACCCTAGAAACCCTATTTATGTTTTGTTGTGATATTTACTTGTTAGCCGAATGCCTTTATTAATCAAATTAGATTTTAATTTGATTATTTAGGTACGTGATTGCACAAGATCGGACCAGTAGCAATTGAGCTAGGGCATTCGAGGGGTATAATTGGGAGTATACAAACCTCCCTTACTTGTGAGTGACTTGGATTATAGTGGTTGACCATTGAGGGTCAACTGATTTTCTAATTGCTTTATTAATTGTTGTATTAAATGTTTATAACGTTTTGAGATATGGATTGTACACCCTTACACACGAGTTTAAAAATGGATTTAAGGGTGGGACTTTCAAAAGAAAATATAAATGTTATTGTTATGATTTTATTGATAATATGATCCCCTGAGAGGTTAAGTGATTGTGCGGATTCCTCGATGCTCCGATTTGAGGGAGTTTGTGGACCGAGTTGAGAGAGGTATGCTAGTGAAGTAGCAGTGGATCGCCTTTTAAGGGCACAGTGAGTGGAGACACTGGGAGAGGCGCATAGGGAACCTTGCCGGGGCTCAAGGTAGCTGTGTTCCACCACAGCGATGGCAAATATCAAAGTAACGGGCCAAAGAGAAAAAGGAAAAGGATTGAGATTGAGATAGCCCTTGACGGTCTAGTGGGGCACCCAAGTGCACAGGTATACCTTTGGGACGATTTCAGATGCCAGCCCATTTATGATATTTGTTATTTGTGTTGGTGTGATTTCATATGATTTTACTAAATGGTTTATTAAATGAGTTTTTGATTATTTCATATCACCAGCTTGAGGCGATATGTCATTATAACCTGATCCCTCACTGGGTACATATATATTTGTACTCACACCATTCACTTATTGTTGTTAGGTCATCAGGCTACGGACGACAGGCAACCTGGTGGACAGTGATCCTGGTATATCACCAGTCGACGACAATTTTGTAGGTGCCACCTAGATCCCTTATGAATCCTGGCTTCAGAATAGTAGTGCACATTTTTATATTAGTATTTTCTTCCGCTGCATACTTTACATTGTAAAATGTGCCACTTATATTATATAAATGTTTTAATGATATTTTCTATATTATTTCTTATATATTTTCATATATTGCTTGAATACCCCTTTATTTATGCCTTGTATCATCTTGGATAACCAGCCTTTCGAGGCACACATCTCGAGGTGATACAGCGGTTGTCACGTGGCCGATCCTGCGGGTCAGGGCGTGACAATTTGATTGGTATCAGAGCAAATTTTAAAATATACATTACATTTATATTATATCGAGTTGGGAAGTTCACATAATTTTGTGATTTCTGATTTTTGAGTTAGAGGTATGGGGTATAGTTAGTATAGAGATGTTTATGGATACTGACATAGATTTTATATAGCATACATCATGCCACCTAGAAGAAAGAATGCCACAGATGCTACTGTACCTACTCCAGTACCTCGGAGGAGAGGTCGGCCACGTAGGCAGCCTGAGGCACAGCCTAGTACCAATCTGGAGACCACAGCGATCCCAGACGCAACTATTCCCCCTGTTGCACCTATCGATGAGACCCAGCATCAGGGCTTTCATACTGAGACTCCACCTCCCTACCACCAGTGTCTGCCACGCCGGTGCAGTATATGCTCACCGATCTCTAGCGGATTTTTGATAGTTAGGCCAACAGATTATTTTCGTCACATATGGCCACTGGAGCTTATCCACCTACCGGCACTATGCCACCCATTCATCCATCACCGCCGATGTCGACACTGACACCACCGTGCTTTCATTCGGGTGGTGTAGCAAGCACTTCTGAGGTGCCCCAACTTTAGATACCCACCTGATGAGGTTCCTTCGCATCATGAAGGGACTAGACACCCCAAAGCTCTCCAACACATCTGCTGCCGCAGCTTGGGATTGGTTGCATTTTGTCACCAAGAATACGGAGGGTTTGGGCATGACTCCTGAGGAGCGAGTGAGCGTAGTCACGAGATATCTTCAAGGGCAGCCTTTCAGTTGGTCAACCAACTATGAGAGTAGGACTACCAGACTAATGACTTGGGATATGTTCATTGCTGAGTTCCAACGGAGGTTCTTGTTAGATGAGATGGTGATGCGGAGATACATCGAGTTTCTCCGACTCCAGCAAGGTGTTATGACTGTCGAGTAGCATGAGATAGAGTTGTGGAAAATTTCACATCATTTTCCGTCCATCACTGAGGAGGCCCTTTGTCTTCAGTTCGTCAACGGCCTTCGGTGGGAGATTATACAGTTTATGATGCCTACACCCAGAGCCACTTTTGAGTAGTATCGACAGAGTGCCTTATGGGCTGAGGCTATGATTGTTCAGCGTCGACTAGGAGGATCGAGTATGAGTGGTCAGTTATCTTTTGATGTATCAATAGACCTGGTGCCGAGGCAGTTTCAGGGCATAGCTTCCTACAGCGGGGTATCTAGAGGTAGTTCAGCTAAGTCCCTAGCACCACAGATATCCTTTCCTCCACCACCACCTCACTCTGGTGGTTGAGGAAAGGGGAAGTTTGGATTTGGAACCATGACCAGGCGATGGTTTGGGAAGAAGAGAGGAGAGCCTGGACCGCGATGTCCGACATGCAGACGCTATCATTTTGGGGCGTGCAGGGCGGGGCCCGATGCTATCAGTGTGGAGGTTTAGGGCACATGGCGTGCCAGTGCCCACATCCTGCCTCTGCACCTCCCAGATGGAGTTTTGGTTAGCCTCTGGTAGGACAGAGTAGTTATGGAGGATTCTGTGCCTTCCAGTAGGCACGACACTCCTACGCTGCCCTCTCATCTTCACAGTAGCATTCTGGTGCTGGCAGCAGTTCTACACCCTCGGGGCAACCCCCGCAGCAGCAGCAACACACCTAGGTCTAGGGGAAGTCACAAGAGGTCGTCGATGCCCGTCCTGACGTAGTCACTAGTAAGTATATATTTAAATATTCATGAATAGTGATTTTTTGTAAGTAAAGATATCGTCACATCTGCAGCTGATTGTGGAGTAAAAGTAACTGCTTTAGAAATTTTTTTGACATTAGGCATGGTAGTTATATTCCATCAACCAGTGTATGTGATTATGGACACTGGAGTTGCGTTGTCCTATGTAAATACCAAGCTCGCAGTGCATGCGGATATACCATTATGGCCCTTAGGGTATGAGTTATTGGTGAATACATCCTTGGTTGAGAGAATGGTCTGGAATACAGTGTACAGAAGATGTGTAGTAAAGCTGGAAATGTCTAACTTCGATGCCATCTTGGGGATGGACTGGCTTGGGAGAGATCGTGCTCAAATCTACTGCGAGCATCATTTGGTAAGGATTCCTTGACCTGATGGTAGCATGATTGACTTCTACAACGAGCGCAGAGGCACACCAAATGTCATCTCTACCATTAAAGTAAGTAAAGATGTAAAGCAGTGTTAGCTCATGCAGTGGACACTTCAGTGGACGAGCCTAATATTGAAGATATTCCGGTAGTGAATGAGTTTCCGGATATCTTCCCCGATGAATTGCCTGGTTTGCCACCTGAAAGAGACTTCGATTTCCCTATAGAAGTCTATCCTGGTACGGATCCAATCTCCATGGCTCTTTACCAAATAGCACCCGTTAAACTCATTGAATTAAAGAAATAACTCATCGAATTATTGGAGAAAGGATTCATTCGGCCCAGTACTTCACCTTGGGGAGCCCAGTGTTATTTCTAAAGAAGAAGGATGGTTCAATGCGACTATGCACCGACTATCGCAAACTGAACGCAGTGATTGTAAAGAGTAGGTATCCATTGCCTTGCATTGATGATCTATTCGACCAACTTCGGGATGCCGGACTGTTCTCCAAGATTGATCTGTGATCAGGTTACCATCAATTGAAGATAGAGAGAAAGATATCTACAAGTTTGCATTTCATACTAGACACGGACACTATGAGTTCTATGTAATGTCATTTGGACTTACAAATGCTCCAGCAGCATTCATGGACTTGATGAATAGTGTCTTCCATCCGTATCTAGATCGATTTGCCATCATCTTCATTGATGACATATTGATTTATTCTAGAAATCAGCGTGAGTATGCCAATCATCTTCGCATTATGCTACAAACTCTTCAAAAGCACTAGCTTTACGCCAAGCTCTCCAAATGCCAGTTTTGGTTGCAGCAAGTTAGATTCCTTGGGCACGTTGTGTCTAGATAAGGTATATTTGTGGATTCCAGCAAGACTGAAGCGATCATCAATTGGAAACGTCCCGTAAATCCCATTGAAATTTGAAGTTTCTTCGGACTACCTAGATATTACCGGAGATTCGTGGATGGATTCTCCGTGATTGCTGCACCAATAACGAAGTTGACTCTCAAGGATACCATGTTTCTCTGGACAGACAATTATGAAGAGAGTTTCCAGAAGCTGAATGATAAGCTGACGACAGAGCATGTACTTGCCCTACCAGTAAGTGGCAAGGAGTTCACTGTGTATACCGACGCATCATACGATGGACTTGGATTCGTGTTGATGCAAGATGAAAGGGTAATTACTTACACTTCTCGTCAGTTGAAACTGAACGAGATTAAGTATCCAATACATGACTTGGAGCTTGCAGCCATAGTCTTTGCCTTGAAGATTTGGCACCACCATTTATGTGGTGAAATTGGTCACATTTACACGGATCACAATAGTCTGAAGCATTTCATGAGTCAGCGTGAATTGAATATGCGGTAAAGGCGATGGCTAGATCTCATCAAAGACTACGATATTTTCATCAACTACCATCCCAGCAGAGCAAATGTTCTTGCAGATGCCTTGAGCCGGAATGCAGTTACTTTGTTTGTGGCGATTAGAGATGTTCACCTACCAGAATTAGTGGAGCTAAAGTCAACCGGAACCAGATTGGCCTACGACTCCCATGATGGTGCACTGATTGCCCAGATTCTAGCTAAACCAGTGCTAGATGATCGTATTCCCGATCTCTAGACTTCTGATTTGAGATTGCAACAAAAGCTTCAGAAGTTGAAGTTGGGTGAGCAAATTGAGTTTCAGTTCGAAGCGATGGAGTTCTACTATTTAGAAGCCGACTTTGTGTACCACACGAACTTTACCTTAAAGGCACCATTCTTCAACAAGCTTATTCTTCTCTATTTGCCATGCACCCGACAACACCAAGATGTATCGAACCATCAAAGATCATTATTGGTGGCCTGGAAAAAAGAGAGAAGTTGCTGAATTCGTAGCTAGATGCTTAACTTGTCAGCAAGTGAAAGCGGAACGTTGAAAACCTTTCAGGTCACTTCAGCCTCTACAGATTCTCGAATGAAAGTGGGAACACATCACCATGGACTTTGTAACTGGTTTTCCGTGCATCAAACATGGAATTTATGCCATATGGGTGATCGTGGTCTGATTCACCAAGTTACCACACTTTCTACTAGTAAGCCTGAGATGGAGCGTGAACTAGTTTGCATAGCTTTACATGAATGAAGTGGTCTCCATGGAGTTCCAGCTTCCATAGTTTCGAATTGAGATCCGTGGTTCATTTCAAAGTTCTGGAGCAGCTTTCAGCAAGTAATGGGTATTCAACTTAGCTTTAGTACAACTTGTCATCCACAGATCGATGGTCAGTCGGAACGCACCATTCAGATATTGGAGGACATGCTATGAGCATGTGCGTTTGAATTTTACCTGTGGATAGGACACCTACCTATCCTTAGCAGAGTTTGACTACAACAACAGCTACCAATCTAGTATTGGTATGGCTCCGTACAAGGCCTTGTATGGAAAGAAGTGTAGAACCTCGTTGTACTGGGATGAAGTGGGAGAAAACCGGATCTTCGGCAAGGTTGGGATTGAATTCACCACTAAGAAGGTGAAATTCATTCGTGAACGACTTAAAGTAGCCCAAGATCGAGATCAGAAGTACACGCAACGAAGGAGGACGCCTTTTGAGTTCTAAGTAGGAGATCAAGTTTTCTTGAAGGCCTCTCCTTGAAGGGGAGTTATTATATTCCATAAGCCTAGAAAGCTAAACCCGAGGTACATTGGTCCATTCCTTATCACTGAACAAATTGGACCAGTGGTATATCATTTGGAATTGCCACCAGACATGGCAATAATACACGATGTATTCCATGTGTCTATGCTTCGAAAGTATGTACCTAATCCATCGCATGTTCTTCAGACGCCATCGGTGAAGCTGGCGAAGAATTTAAACTTCAAGGTTCGGCCTGTAGCCATATTGGATCGAGACGTTCGATTTCCTTTGGTGTGAGTTTTAGGGAAAAGTTCGTAAATTGAGGAGCAGACATGGGAGCCCGAGAGTGATCTGAGACATGACTTCCCCCAGCTATTTGAATATTAGTTTAATTGAATTTCAGAGACAAAATTTTTGTAAGGGGTTAGAGTTAACACGCCCGGACCCAGTGCACCAGTGTCAAGTTATGAAATTCTATATAGTTGTGAGGCCAAGAAATCAAATTAGACTTTCTTTAGACATTTTGAACTTCTTTTAGCTCAATTTCAAACTCAAAAACCCAAATTTTGTAGTTCGGAGTCGGTAGGGCCCGTTTGGGCATGAAACTAATCCTAGGTCACGCCCGAGCCCGTTTGATGGTACGTGTGGGGAAGGATCAGCACCCCCACAACGCCCATAAAATGATGGTACCATTTTAATATAATCTAATCCTAGGTCTTATTGATGCAAGGTTGTGTTTTATTTTAAGCATAACAAAAAATTTCTTTATACAATTCATTATTCATTTTTTATTTTATTACCTTTTCTATTTAAAAAAAATAAAATATTAGGTTTATACATGATGCATGTTGTTGCAACGTTGCCGAAAACGACGGGTTTGGGACTTTACGAAATGTATGGAGTCGCCACTAACCATTTTTGTTTAGGTGCGGTTAGTCACCTATTAAGAGTCTATCTAACATAACATTGGCCGTTAAATGGCGTATTAAAATAGATAGGTCCCGGTCTACGGAACAAACAGAACTGGGTTCGGGAGTACAGTTACGTGTGGGGAAGGGTTAGCACCCCCACAACGCCCGACAAGTGACGGTACCGATTAGTTCAGTATTAATTAGGCCTCAACAAAGATTAATAATTAACCTTTTTAATTTTCATCTTTGATTTTCGTGTTTCCAAAATTTTTTAATTCAATTCAAAATTACCATAGAATAATTACTAAGGAAATTGCCATCGCCACCACGATGAAATTTAAGGAAGGTTTTTTTTTAGATTTCGAGTAACTTTTGAAAGAATTGCCGTCACAACTCCTCGGGGAAGTGTCCATTCATAATCACTAATTAAAAAAAATATTAACTTATAATTTAGAGATTTAGCCATTAAATCTATTTTATTATATAGACTAATTAACAAATGAGTTTTATTTATTAATAATTATATCTATCTTTTATTAAAAAAAAGTTTACAAATCCTCATCGCCGCCATGATGGAATCTATAAATTGTTTTGGAAGGTTTCCCGAGAAGCTCGCCACCACGATTCCCCGAGAACATACCTTTTTCATAACCATTAATTGGAGAAAACTTTAAACTCTTGAATTACTTAGAAACCTTAGCCTTTAAACACATTTTAATCATTAACCAAAAGATTTTTTCTTTATTATTTGATATACGAAAATTAAGTATAAACCCTCATCGCCACCATGATGGAATTATAGGCTGTTTTAGAGGACTTCCTCGAGAGACTCGCCGCCACGATTACCCGAGAAAGTATCATTTTTCTTATTATTATTATTTTTTAAATATGGATTCCTTTGAAAGGTTGAATTTTCATTGATTAACTAATAATTTTTTTATATTATCTTATTAACCATTTTTATCATTTATTGGCTTGAAAATTACTTACAAATCCTCATCGCCGCCACCAGAAAATTTATAGGTAATTTTCAGAGAATTTTTCAAGAAACTCGCCACCACGATTCCTTTAAAAATACTCCTTGGTTAATTGATTATATTTAATTAATTTTGAATAGCAATATAAATATATAGTTCTATTTATCTCTTGATTCTTCTTAGCAATTCACAAAAGGCATAAAGTTCATATCTTTATAATGGATACACACGAAAAATGAAGATCCCATCGTCATGCACAAATTGATCATGTCCTACCATCGAAATATGCTTGGATAATATAAAACAACTAACCACAAAATTCACATACACAACAGGAAGCCATCCACATACCATATTTGACCAAAACAATTTCTTAACTTGACGAGTCAAAAACTCAGATACTAAATTTTCTAAGTTTTGTCATAAAGGAGCATGCTATCCTAGTCTAAAGCAATCTACTTTTCTGTTTTCAATCCATTTCCATAAAAAAGCAACTACTTTTATGCACAAAATATTATTATTTTGTCAAGGACCTATTTTTACTAACAGTTCTTCCTTCAAAGAATTTTGACAAGATGATGGAAATACATGAATAGTAGAACATGCAAAACAAGCAGAGAAACCAACGTTGAAAATATGAAATTTTACCCAAAAGTCTGTGGAAGAGCCGTTGGACAAAGGACTGAATCTTCTCTTTTTGGAAACTAAACCCGAAAAACTATTACCCTTTTCTTTCTCCTCTTTTTTTTTTGCAGCAGAACGTCAGATCCCTCAAAAACACCCCACTCCTTTTTTTGTGCTCTCCCCTTTCACAATCCTCCTCTTTTTTTTTTTTGTTGTAGCAGAATGTCAGATTCCTCAAAAACACCCCCACCCTTTTTTTTGTGCTCTCCCCTTTCACAATCCTCCTCTTTTTTTTTGTTGTAGCAGAACGTCAGATTCCTCAAAAACACCCCCACCCTTTTTTTGTGCTCTCCCCTTTCACAATCCTCCTCTTTTTTTTGTTGTAGCAGAACGTCAGATTCCTCAAAAACACCCCCACCCCCCTTTTTTTGTGCTGCAATTGGTTGTTTATATTACTGACTCCACTTTTGCTGTCTTTGGAGGATCACCCAGCTGTCAAGGAGAAAAGTTGACAAGGAGAGAAGTTGGCTGAGGGAGTCACATGGAGATGTTTGCTAATTAGAAATGACAAATGGGTCTTGTTATGCCTTGATTGCATAATGGTCCCATATTTGAAAAATTCATCAAAGAGGCCCTACAGGAAACATGATTAGCTGATTTATGCAAGAGAATCATGTGGGGGATTTGCTATTTGAAATGACAAATGGGTCTTGCTATGCATTGATTGCATAATGGTCCCATATTTGAAAAATTCATCAAACGAGGCCTCACAGAAAACATGATTAGCTGATTTATGCAAGAGAATCGCGTGGGGGGTTTGCTATTTGTGTGACCACTTTATGCCATAATATGGATTTACTCTATAGTCATCGTGCCAAGTAAACCAGCATCCCATTTCATGGTTTACTTCACTTTTTTATTTCATATTAATACCATTTCCAACATAAAACCATGATCTTATTTGAAGGAAAACTTCTTTTCTCCAAAATAGTATTTATTGACATATTCTTACCTTCCTTTATAGCGATGAATATTAAACGTCTTTCCATCAATTTCGTAGTTCACTTCTCTTTCTAATTTCACCAAACTACCATTTATGAAATGAAATGCCATGGTCATTAGGCCAAATACCTATTGGTCCCTTGAATTAGTGCTAGATGGGGGGTGAATAGCACTAAAAACTTTTTCTTTGATGGAGAGGCTAGTTGTGGAACTTTGGAGTAGAGGTGGGTAGTGTTTGGAATTGTTTTGAATGTGAGGATGAGTACTTTACAAAGCTTAATCAACGTAAAGAGAACGAACACTTTTATTTATAGTGGTTCGATTTTCCTCACCTACATCCATTACCTTGATCTTCCCAATTAAGGATTTTCAATCTTCCTCTTCACTAGAGAGTGGAATTCTAGCTTCCACTAAGCCTTTACAAAGAAAGCTCATCCGAAGCTTTAACACGAATCAACCTAGGACCTCGTAATTGATGTAATCCCCTTAGAGTGATTCCCTCACCTCTAAGAATACAAGAAATAAGAAATTTTATACAAAGACCGATCTCTAATAAGACCTAAGATGTACAAAAAGTTAAGTTCTCACGCCTCGACCTGAAGGCTCATCCACGTGACAACCGCCGTACCACCTCGACATGCCTGCCTCGAAAGGCAGGCTATCCAAGATGGTACAAGGCATAAATAAGGGGCACTTGAGCAATAATTAAAAATATATAATGAAATAATATAGAAAATATCGTAAGATACTTATATAATAAAAGTGGCATCTTTTACGGTGCAAATATGCAACGGAAAGATAATAATATAATAATGTATAAACAATACTATCCGAAGCCAAGATTTACAGGGGATCTTGGTTGAACCTACAAAATCGTGTCAGCTGATGATATAGGATCATTGTCCACCGAGACGCCTGTCGTCCGTAGCCTAATGACCTAACAAAATAAGTGAATGGTGTGAGTACAAATACATATGTACCCAACGAGGGACCTGGTTATAATGACCGATCACCTCAGGCTGGGGATATGAAATAATCTAAAATTCATTTAATAAACTATTTGATGAAATCATATGAAATCCCACACCAAAAAAAATATCAAATGTCATAAATGGGCTGGAATCTAAAATCGTCCCAAAGGTACACTTGTGCACTTGGGTGCCCTGCTAGACCATCAAAGGCTTCAACTCATATCTCAAAATCCTTTTCTTTTACTCTTTGGCCCATTCCCTTGATGTTGCCATCGCTGTGGTGGAACACAACTACACTCGAGCCTTGGCGAGCTTCCCTGCGCGCCTTTCCCAGGGTCTCGCATTCACCGTGCCCTTCAAAAGGCAGTCCACGGCTACTTGGTCGGTGGCATGCCTCTCACTCGATCCACATGCTCCTTCTAATCGGAGCATCGAGGACCTATCAATCGCTCAACTCCCATAGGTCATAATCATCAATAGAACATAATAATATAATCTCGTATATTCTTTTTGAAAACCCACCCTTAAATCCATTTATAAACTCGTGTTTGAAGTGGACAATCCATATCCCAAAACGCTATAAACATTTAGTAAAGCAGTTCATAAAGCAATTAGAAAACGATTGAACCTTAATAGTCAACCACCATAATCCAAGCCACTCACAAGTAAGGGAGGTTTGTATACGCTCGAATAAATCCCTCGAATGCCTTAGCTCGCACGCTAGTGCCTGATCTCGTGCAATCACGTACCTAAATAATCAAATTGAAATCTCATTTGATTAATAAAGGCATTCTGGTAACAATTAAACAACACAACATGATCTAATTAGAGTTTCTAGGGTCTAGAAACTAAATTGGATAAGTCCGGAAGTCAACTATGGTCAATTAGGGTCTAGAGGTGTGAAATGACCATTTTGCCATTGCTACAGTGCAGGTCCGGAGTTGGTTTGTCTCACTCCCGCGGGGAGTGAGCCAAATTGGGGAAATTCCTCGAAATTTGGTGAGTCTGATGCTGGACACAGCAGGTTCGACACTGGATAGGCCTCTGCTCCAAGGCCAAGACTTGGGTTCTCCACTTCCCAAGCTCAGTTCTAGCTCAAATCAGTGCCAATTTGCATGAAATTTGAAACACACAATCTTAAGCACCTAAACTAAGAACTATAGCTTCAAAAACTAAATTAAACAACTGATCATGCAAGTATTTCAGATCAAAACTCTAAGGTGCAATTTGTTCTTGAACAAAAATGGAATTTGATCTTCAATTCAACATTTCTCTCAGCTCACTCAATGCAATTAACAAATAAGCTGTCAAATTGAAGCTTAAAGAGTCTAGAACGACATACCAAGAAATCAACCGAAGCCTAATGACTGGATTGAAAGATATAGCCCAAAGAACTCAATGACTCCAAATGGCAAACTTTTGAGATTTGAAGAAAACTTGATGAATTTGATGTTTTTAATCTTCTTGGAAGCTAAAGAAGTTGTTGGTGATGATTAATGGAGTGTTTGAAGGTGGATTGAAAAGAAGAAAATGATGGGAGTTTGAGAGAATTCGGATGAATGGAAGAGAAGAAGAGAAATAGTGAAAATGGGGGGTCTTGGGCAACCAACCCCCGATTTTATTCAACAGGTCTAGCGCCAGATTCAACCCTGTCCAGCATCGAATTCAACTAATTTATGTTGAATTTTAGTCAACTCGGTCTCATTTGCCTCGGTTTCTGAACCTTAGTGTACCCAATCGACTTCGAACTACAAATTAAGGTTTCTAAGCTCAAAATTAAGCTAAACGAAGTTCAAAATGTCTAAAGCAAGTCCAAATTCATTTCTTGGCTTTTCAACTATATACAAATTCATAACTTGACACGTTCGGACTAGGTCTGGGCATGTCAACTCTCCCCCCTTACAGAAATCCTTCCCCGAAAGTACATTAAACTAATTCTCAAATAGGTGGGGAAAGTCACGTCTCATATCGCTCTTGGGCTCCCAAGTTTACTCCTCGATTTATGAGCTTTTCCATAATACTCGTACTAAAGGAATAGATTTGTTCCTTAAGGATCAAGTCTGTCGATCCAGTATGGCTACAGGTCGAACCTTAAAGTTCAGACTTTTCTTCAGCTTCATTGGTGGAGTCTAGAGAACATGTGATGGATCAGGTACATACTTTTGAAGCATGGATACATGGAAAACATCATGTATTCTAGCCATGTCAAGTGGCAATTCTAGATATGCCACTGGTCCAATCCGTTCAATGATAAGGAATGGGTCTATGTACCTTGGGTTTAGCTTTCCCGCCTTGCGAAATCTGATAATGCCTCTCTAAGGAGAGACCTTCAAGAAGACTTGATCTCCCACTTGGAATTCCAAAGGAATCATCCTCCGTTGTGCATACTTCTGATCTCGATCCTGGGCTATCTTAAGTTACTCTCGAATGAATTTTACCTTCTTAGTGGTGAATTAAATCGCTGCCTTGTCAAAGATTCGGTTTTCTCCCACTTCATCTCAATACAATAGGGTTCTACACCTATTTTTGTACAGGGCTTCGGACGGAGCCATACCAATACTAGATTGGTAGCTGTTGTTGTATGCAAACTCTACCAAAGATAGTTAGGTATCCCATCCCCCAGTAAATTCAAGCGCACACGCTCGCAGCACGTCTTCCAATATCTGAATGGTGCACTCTGACTGGCCATCGATTTATAGATGGAAAGCGGTACTAAAGTGGAGTTGAGTGCCCATTGCTTACCAAAAGCTGCTCTAGAACTATGAGGTAAATCTCAGATCACGATCTAAAACTATGGAAGTTAGTACTCCATGGAGTCTAACCACTTCATTCATGTAAACCTGCACAAACTTGTTCACGCTCCATCTCATGTTCATTGGCAATAAGTGTGTCGACTTGGTGAGTCGGTCCACATTCACCCATACGGCATCAAGTCCACGTTTGATACGTGGAAAACCAGTAACAAAGTCCATGGTGATGTGTTCTCACTTTCATTCTAGAATCTGTAGAGGCTGAAGTGTCCCAAGGGGTTTCTTAAAGTAATTTCTCTCTTCATTCAAGGCCACCAATAATGATCTTTGATGGTTCGATACATCCTGGTGTTGCTTGGGTGCATAGCGAATGGTGAAGAATGAGTTTACTGAAGAATGGTGCCCTTTAAATCCAGGTCGTTCGGCACACAAATTCGGCTTTTGAATAGTAGAACTCCATCTTTTTGAATCAAAAATTCAGATTGTTCACCCAACTGCAACTTCTAAAGCTCTTGCTACAATCTCGGATCGGAAGTTTGGAGATCATGAATCCAATCATCTAGCACCGGCCTGGCCAGAATCTAGGCAATCAGTGCAACATCATGGGAGTCATAGGCTAATCTGATTCCAGTTGACCTAAGCTCCAATAACTCTGGTAGGTGGACATCTCTAATTGTCACCAAAGGAGTAACTATATTCTGGCTCAAAGCATCTGCAACTACTTTCACTTTGCCGGGATGGTAGTCGATGATAAGATCGTAATCCTTGATGAGATCTAACCATCGCTTTTGCCTCATGTTCAGATCGTGTTGATTCATGAAGTGCTTTAGGCTTTTGTGATTAGTGTAGATGCGACAAGTTTCACCATATAAATGGCGACGCAAAATCTTCAAAGTAAAGACTATGGCTATAAGCTCTAAGTCATGCACTGGATACTTCTCCTCATTCGGTTTCATTGAGGAGAAGCGTAAGCAATTACCCTTTTATCTTGCATCAACACACATCCAAGTCCTTGGTATGATGCATCAATATACACGGAGAACTCTTTGCTACTCACTAGTAGGGCAAGTACAGGTGCTGATGTCAACTTGTCCTTCAGTTTCTGAAAACTCTCTTCGTAGGCATCAAACCAGAGAAACTTGATGCCCTTTTGAGTCAGTTTAGTTAAGGGCATAGTAATCGCGGAGAATCTATCCACAAATCTCCGGTAATATCCAGCTAACCCCAAGAAACTCTGATTCTAAGTGGGATTTATGGGGGGTGTTTCCAATTGGTGATCACCTCGATCTTGCTGGAATCCACAAATATACCTTTCCTAGTCAAAACATGACTATGGAATCCAACTTGTTGCGACCAACACTGGCACTTAGAAAGCTTGGCATACAACTAATGCTTTCTAAGAGTTTGTAGCACTATGCGAAGATGGTTGGCATGCTTTCGCCGGTTTCTTGAATAAACTAATATGTCATCAATGAAGATGATGACAAATCGGTCTAGATACGGATGGAACACCTGGTTCATTAAGTCCATGAATGCCACTGGAACGTTGGTAAGTCTAAACGACATCACACAGAACTCGTAGTGTTTGTATATGGTACATAAGGTAGATTTGTAAATATCTTCCTCTCGTATCTTCAGCTGATGATAGCCCCATCACAAGTCAATCTTGGAGAATACTCTGGCACCTCGAAACTAGTCGAATAAATCATCAATGTGAGGTAATGGATATCTATTCTTCACTATCACTGTAATAAGCTTATGTTAATCGATGCAGAGTCTTCTTCACAAACAATATTGGGGCTTCCCAAAGTGAAGTACTCGGCTAAATGAACCCTTTCTCTAGCAATTCGGTAAGTTGTTTCTTCAACTTAACAAGTTCAGTAGGTACCATTAGGTATGGAGCCATAGAGATAGGATCCATATCGGGATAGACTTCGATAGGGAATTCGAAATCTCTCTTAAGCAGTAAACCAGGTAATTCATTAGGGAAAACATCCGGGAACTCATTCATTACCGGAATATCTTCAATGTTAGGGTCTTGCACTGAAGTGTCTACTACATAAGCTAATGCGGCTTTACATCCTCTTCGTAGCAACTTACTTACTTGAATGGTAGAGATGATATTCGGTGTGCCTCTATGCTTGCTGTAGAAGTCAATCATGCTGCCATCAGGTCGAGGACTAAATGATGGTCACAGTAGATCTGTGTATGATGTCTCCATAGCCAATCCAATCCCAATACGGCATCGAAGTTGGACATTTGCAGAGGAATTAAATGTACTTCGAAAACAAGGTTTCCCAACTTCACTACACACCTTCGATACACCGTATTCCGAACCATTCTTTCACTAAGGGCGTATTCACCCATAACTCGTATCCCAAGGGTGATAATGGTCTATCTGCATGTATGGCGAGCTTGGTATTCACATAAGACAAAGCAGCTCCAGTGTCCATAATCACATATGCTGGTTGATCGAAAATAACTACCATGCCTAATGTCCAAAAATTTTCTAAAGTGGTTTTTTTCACTCCACAATCAACTGTGGACATGGTGATATCTTTACGTGTAAAAATAACTATTCATGAATATTTAAATATATACTAACTGATGACTATGTCTGGACGGGCGTCAACATCCTCTTGCGACATGGCATAAACCTGGGTATGTTGCTGCTGCTATTGAGGTCTTCTCTAAGTACTCAACTATTACCAGCACTAGAATGATGCTGAGAGGAAGAGGAAGTGGTATAGAAGTGGTACCGGTTAAAAAGGACGGAATCCCCCATAATTGCTCGGTCAGCCTTCGGCTTGACCAAAGGTCCATCTAGGTGGTGCAGAGGCAGTAAGTGGACAAGCACGCGCTCTATGGCCACACCTCCGTACTGATATCATCTGATCCCACTCCCACACTATCCAAAATGGTGCCGTTTATAGTGTGGGCATTGTGGTGCAGACTGTCCTCTCTTCTTCTCGAACCATCATTTGATCATAAAACCAAATCTGAACTTTCCTTTTCCTCGACCACCAGAGTAAGATGGTGGTAGAGGGAGGGACATATGCGATGCTGGAGACTCGGTAGAACTACCTCTGGATACCCCACTATAAGAGCCTGTGCCTTTCGACTTTTTCGATGCAAGGTCCGAAGATACATCGAAGGATCACTGTCTGCTCGCGCTAGAACTTCCTGGCAGATGCTGAGCAATCATGGCCTCGGCCAATAAAGCATTTTGTTGATGCCACTCAAAAGTGGCTCCAGGACTGGGCGTCATGAGCTGTATGATCTCCCATCGAAAGCCGTTGACAAACTTAAGACAGAGGGCCTCCTCAGTGATAGACAGAAGATGATGTGATAGTCTCCGTAACTCCATCTCATACCCCTCAACTGACATATCACCGTACTGCAATCAAAGAAACTCGCTGTATCTCCGCATCATCATCTCCTCTGATAAGAATCTCCATTGGAACTCTGTGACAAATGTATCCCAGGTGACTGATCCAGTAGCTTGGCTCTCGAGGTTGGTCCACCAACTTAATGGCTGCCCTTGAAGATATCGGCTAACCACACTCACTCGCTCCTCCGAGGTCATGCCCAAACCCTACGTATTCTTGGTCACAAAGGGCAGCCAATCCAAAGCTATGTCAGTAGGAGTGTCGAAGAGTTTCGAAGTGTCTAGTCCCTTCATGATGAGAAAGAACCTCACTAGGCGGGTCTCTGAAGCAGTGGCAGCAAGGTTGAAAGTGCGGTGGGACCATAAATGGAGGCGGTGGCTGATACGAATGGGCAGAGTGATCAGCAGGCTGCTGGGAAGACTGTGGTAGGTCAGAAGTGTAATGTGGTCATATCGGTATCAACATTAGCGGTGACGAATGAACAGGTGGTGTAGTGCCAATAGGCGGATAAGCACCACTGGGCATATATATGGAAAAGAATGTACTAGCCCAACTATTAAACATCCGTTCAAGGTTGACAGATGTGTACTGCATCGGCGTGGTAATTGCCAGAGATGGGGGAGGTGGAACCTTAGGATGGAAATCCTGCTGCTGGGTCTCATCTATAGGCGCTACTGCCGAAATAGGTATATCCAGGATCGCTGTAGTCTTCGGATCGATGCTATGCTGTGCCTTAGGTTGCCGACGTGGGCCACCTCTCCTCTTTGGCACCATAGTAGGTATCGAAGTGTTGGTGGTATCCATTCTTCTAGGTGGCATAGTGTAATGCTACATAAAATCTAGGTCAGTAATCTTAAATATCTCTAGTCTAACCGTACCACATACTTCTATCCCAAAAATTTGAAATCTCAATACTATGTGAACTCCCCAACTCGGTATAATATAGATATAACATATATTTTAAAATTTGCTCTGATACCAATCAAATCGCCATGCCTTGACCCTAGGACTCAGCCACTTGACAACCGCCGTACCACCTTGAGATGCGTGCCTTAAAAGGCGGGCTATCTAAGATGGTCTAAGGTATAAATAAGGAGTACTCGAGTAATAATTGAAAATATATTATGAAATAATATAGAAAATATTGTAAGATATTTATATAATAAAAGTGGCACATTTTACGATGTAAATATGTAGCGAAAAAGATAATATTATAATAATGTATAAACAATACTATCCAAAGTCAGGATTCACAAGGGATCTAGATGGAACCTACAAAATCGTGTCAACGGGTGATATACCAGGATCACTATCCACCGAGAAGCTTGTTGTCGGTGGCCTGATGTCCTGACAAAATAAGTGAATGGTGTGAGTACAAATATATATGTACCTAGTGACATAACCGGTTATAATGACCAATCAGCACAGGCTGGAGATATAAAATAACCCAAATTTCATTTAATAAACCATTTGATGAAATCATATGAAATCCCACACCAAAACAAATATCAAATGTCATAAATGGGTTGGCATCTGAAATCGTCCTAAAGGTACACCCGTGCACTTGGTTGCCCCGTTGTACCGTCAAGGGTTTCAACTCATATCTCAAAATCCTTTTCTTTTATTCTTTGGCCCATTCCCTTGACGTTGCCATTGCTATGGTGGAACATAGCTACACTCGAGCCCTGGCGAACTTCCCTACGTGCCTCTCCCAGGGTCTTGTACTCACTGTGCCTCTCAAAAGGCAATCCACGGCTACTTGGTCGGTGGCAAGCCTCTCACTCGGTCCACACACTCCCTTTCATAGGAGCACCGAGGACCTCTCAATCGCTCAACTACCATAGGTCATAATCATCAATAAAACATAATAATATAATCTTGTATATTCTTTTTGAAAACCCACCCTTAAACCCATTTATAAACTCGTGTGTGAGGGTGGTCAATCCATATCCCAAAATGTTATAAACATTAATAAAGCAGTTCATAAAGTAATTAGAAAATGGTTGACCTTCAGTGGTCAACCACTATAATCCAAGCCACTTATATGTAAGGGAGGTTTGTATACTCCCGAATAAATCCCTTGAATGCCTTAACTCGCACACTAGTCCCCGATTTCGTGCAATCACGTACCTAAATAATCAAATTGAAATCTGATTTGATTAATAAAGGCATTCGACTGACAATTAAACCACACAACATGACCTAATTAGGGTTTTAAGGTCTAGAAACTAAATTGGACAAGTTTGGAAATCAACTATGGTCAATTGGGGTCTAGGGTGTGAAATGACCATTTTTCCCTCCCTACAGTGCAGGTCCAGTATTGGTTTGGCTCACTCCCGCATAGGAGTGAGCCAAATTGGGGAAATTCCCCGAAATTTAGTGAGTTCAGCACTAAACACAGTAGGTCCGGTGCCAAATAGGCCTCTGCTCCAAGGCCGAGACTCGGGTTCTCCACTTCCCAAGCTCGATTCTAGCTCAATCAGCACTAATTCGCATGAAGTTTGAAACACACAATCTAAAGCACTTGAAATAAGAACATATAGCTTCAAAAACTGAATTAAACAACTAATCATGCAAGAATTTCATATCAAATATCTAAGGTGCAATTGGTTCTTGAACAAAAATGGAATTTGATATTCAATTCAACATTTCTCTCAATTCACTCAACTAAATTAAGCAAGTAAGCAGTCAAATTGAAGTTTAAAAAGTCTATAACAACATATCAAGAAATTAGCCAAAGCCCATGGTTGGATTGAAAGATATAGCCCAAAGAACACAATGACTCCAAATTGCCAACTTTGGAGGTTTGAAGGAAACTTGATGAATTTGATGTTTTTGCTCTTCTTGGAAGTTAAAGACATTGTTGGTGATGATTAATGGAGTTTTGAAGGTACAAACAAGTAAAAATGTTTAATATAGTCTCTATCCCCCTTTTTGACATCATAAAAGAGAGAAAGAAGTAAAATTCTCATCAGAATGATCAAGGTTTGGGTTTTCTTTGGTATTAGAGAGTGGGAGTGGGGCTTTAGGGGTAGGCTCAAATGGTGTGGTGAGGGTGGAAATGATGATCTCCATAGTCTGAGCAGCTGTTGCCAGCTCTTTATTTGCCACTTGCTCGCTAGGATTCTCTTGTTCTTACCCTAGTTGTTTTAAGGTAGCTCATTGCTCATCTCTATGATTCAAGTCACCAATATCAAAGAATGGATCATCTCTTTGTTTACTAATCTCTAACATCTTTTTATCCAAAGCATCTAACCTAGTTAGAACTAATTGCTTGAACTCCCAAATCTCTTCTCGCATAGTAGTCTCCATTATCAACATAGCGCCCAAAATCAAACCAATCCAATCATCTTGTGGTGCAACTTGAGTTTGTTCTTAGACTTCTTCTTGGGCTTGTTCTTGTCGTGCTTCTTCTTCTTATCTCGATTCATTTTTTGGCTCTCTGAGTACTATTTTGGTTGTCTTCACAATTTGTTTCATCCAATTGTTGCCATCTAACACATAGTGCATCTTCTGAAGACTGGAGAAGTTGAAAAGAATGTTAATGCTCACCTTTAGGTCATTTTGGTATTACTGACCCCATATTCCTTTCTTTTTCTGCAGTTTGGTGTTGATGTTCCCAAAAGCTAGCTTGGCTCTTTTGCTCCATGCTATTTCTTTCATTTTTTAAATAAAGAAATGAGTCATGTTAACTTCTCCACCATGTATGGCCGAAAACATCAACCAAACATCCTCGTGAGTTACAGTATTGAAGTTGCCAAACCTCTCATAGAGAGTGGTGCTATTAAAGACATGTGGCAATCTAAACTCTAAAGATTTGATCTTCAAGACTGAGTTTTTAAGACCAAAACTCTCATCTAGACCGGTAATTTCCTTTCAAGGCAATCCATAAGTAAACTCAGATGGTCTAGAATAGGTACCATTCTCAAATTTAGTTTTCAATAAGCTACCGAGGTTCTTAGGAGTTATCAAAATCTTCCTACCATAGACAAAAGCATGAATGCCCTCATTGTTGATCTCTATATCTTCCCCTAATTCATCTTAGTTTTTAGGAATATTTGAGTGAAATTCCCTAACCATCAATTCACTATATTCTCTATCTGGGAAATCACTCAGTCCAAACCGTTCGGCATCCATAAATAGTTTCTGAAGACTATCATGGAAGGTCTAGTTCTCAAACTCCTTCCAATTAATTTCTCTACCACAAATAACCTTTTTAGAAGACATAATCTCATCATATCTTTTCTTATGAATGGCATTTCTAAAGTATCTAATCACATTACCTCTTTCTTGAATTCTAACTCCACCACTTGGAAGATTCCCGCTTGCAATTCCCTTTCCTTTGCTCAATTTCTTTCCCATGTGCTTCACTTTCTTGCTTGGACCCTTTCCTTGTTGTTGAATTTGTCTCTTGGGTGCCATTTGTGAGGTTTTAGGTTTTGGGAATTAGGAGTTTGTTGATTTTAGGTGCAAGGGTTGCTGATTTTGTGTTTAGAGGATGAATTGGAGGTAAGGTTCTGGGAAAGATAAAGTTTCTTGATGAGTTTTTATGACAGAAATTGAATAATTTTGAAAATATCAATTCAAATTGATTTTGAACTTGTAAGAACCGTCGAGTTATATATAGGCCCGACAAGTTCAATTGGTTGAGTGAACCACTCAATCAATTGAATAGGCTCTACTTTTTACTTCCAGATCTTGTTCAATCGTTTCAGTTAAGGACTGAATCGATTGAATCTTTATGTACAGAAATTTTTATTTAAAAACCTTTTGAAAGTGAATCGATTGAATCTTTGAAGAATCGATTGAATTTGATCATAACTTGATTTTTCAAATCATCAAGACTTCTAGAATCGATTCAGTTAATTACTCAACCGATTCAAAATGTTTAAAACTCAAAAGTCAATTTTCTAGAAAAATTGAATTGGTTCACTTCAAGAGTGAATCGATTGAACTTAGATAAACTTCAAAACTGACTTTTCTGAAAACTTATGAAAAATCGATTGAGCTAAATGCTCAATCGATTCAATACATTGAAGAATCAATTTCAAAATGTAGAATTTTGAATTTTTAATGAAGTACATATATTTAGACAGAGTCAAGTTTTAAGCAATCAAAGTTAATAAAAACAAGCAAAGAGCAAATCAAACGTGCATTTTCATACAATCAATCACAATCTATGGTCATGCATATTTGTCATAGCAAGTTCTCACCTAATTTTATAAAATTAATCCTCATTCAAAGGTTTGCTGAATATATCAGCTAATTGGTGCAAGGTGTCCATAAATTCTACCTTAATATCTCCTTTAAGCACGTGATCTCTACTGAAGTACTGTCTAATCTCAATGTGCTTAGTCCTAGAGTGTTGAACTGGATTCTTAGAGATATTTATGGCACTTGGATTGGCACAGAGAATCGGAACTTGTTCTATTGTCATGCCATAATCACTAAGTTGTTGCCTAATCCATAAAATTGGTGCATAGCAACTACCTAAGGATATATATTCAGCTTCAGTAGTAGAGAATGCTACAGAGTTTTGCTTCTTGCTAGACTAATACACAAGCATATTTCCTAGAAACTGACAGGTACCACTGGTGCTTTTCCTATCTACTTTACTACTAGCAAAATCAGAATCAGAATAGCCTAAGAGATAAAAAAAAACTACCTCTAGGATACCATAAACCTAAGTTTTGAGTATTCAAAATGTATCTAAAGATTCTCTTAACAGCAGTCAAGTGTGATTCCTCAGGACATGCTTGAAATCTAGCACATGAGCATACACTTAGCATAATATCAGGTCTACTAGTGGTCAAGTAAAAAAGTGATCCGATCATACCTTTATAGAGCTTTTGATCAACCTTTTTACCTTTCTCATCTTTAGCAAGCTTTGTTGAAGGGCTCGTGGGGGTTCCAATTCCCTTCATGTCCATCATTCCAAACCTCTTTAGCATATCCTTAGTGTACTTGGCTTGATTGATGAAGATGATATCCTCGCTTTGGTTTATTTGTAGACCAAGGAAGAAGTTCAACTCCCCCAGCATGCTCATTGCAAATTCTCCATGCATTTCTTTAACAAAATACTCACACAATTTCTCCTTAGTAGCACCAAATATAATGTCATCAACATATATTTGTACAATGAGAAGATCACTTTTATTCCTTTTAGTAAAGAGAGTGGTATCTACACTACCTCTTTTAAAATCCTTTTCAATTAAAAAATTTGAAAGCCTTTTATACCAAGCTTTAGGAGCTTGTTTTAAACTATATAAAGCTTTTTGCAACTTGCAAACATAATTGGGCTTGTCATTAGTTTCAAAACCAAGAGGTTGTTCAACATAAATCTCTTCTTGAATAGATCCATTTAAAAATGCACTTTTCACATCCATTTGAAAGAGTTTGAAATTCATGTAACATGCTTACGCAAGCAATAACCTAATAGCCCCTGATCTAGCTACCGGAACAAAAGTTTCATCGAAATCGATACCTTCCTCTTGATTATATCCTTTGGCAACAAGTCTTGCTTTGTTTCTTACCACATTTCCTAACTCATCCATTTTTCTTACCACATTTCCTAACTCATCCATTTTGTTTCTGAATACCCAATTTGTGCTTATAATTGGATGGTTAGTTGGCCGAGGAACCAAGGTCCAAACTTTGCTCCTTTGAAATTGACCTAGCTTATCTTGCATGGAAATCATCCAACTTTTTTCTTTCTCCACTACTTCAAAGGTCTTAGGCTCCACTTGTGAGATGAATGCCACACGTTCACCAGTCTCCTTAAGTTGTCTTCTAGTTTTCAACTTTTCAGAGGGATCACCGAGTATTTGTTCCTTTGGATGACTCTTGGTATACTTCCATGCTCTAGGTAGATCTTCATGAAGTTCTTCTCTTCTTCAGAGATCTTTAAGAGGTGGTTCAACTTCACTTCTTTCCAAGGTAGTAGATTCATTGGGTGGCTCTTCATGGATTTTCATTTTCTCCATTTTTGAGTCTAATTCACCTACATCGTCATCATCCACAGGCATTACATTTCTCAGTGCATTGTTAAACTCATCAAAAACCACATGAATAGACTATTCTGTAACTAATGTTCTCCTATTGAAGACCTTATATGCTTTAGAGTTTAAGGAACAACCAAGAAAAATAGCTTCATCACTTTTAGCATCAAATTTGCCCATAGGGTGTTTTCCATTGTTTAAGACAAAACATTTGCAACCAAAGCTCCTTAAATATGCGATGTTTGGTTTCTTCACTTTGTAAAGCTCATATGGAGTTTTTGAAATCTTTGGCCTAATGGAAACCCTATTAAGAATATAGCAAGCTGTGTTTATGGCTTCCGCCCAAAAATACTTTGGCAAGTTGTTTTCACAAAGCATTGTTCTTGCCATTTCTTTTAAAGTCCTATTTCTCCTTTCAACTACTTCATTTTGTTGAGGAGTTCTTAGAGAAAAAAAATTATGTTGAAAACCATATTCATTACAAAACTCTTCAGAATCTTTGTTTTCAAACTCACCACGATGATCACTTCTAATGCTAACAATGCTAAGATCTTTTTCTTTTTGAACTCTTTTACAATGCTTCATCTTTAAAGGACAAGAAATATACCTAAGTAAACTTAGAATAGTTATCAACAATAACAAAGCCATAGGATTTTCCTCCTAAACTTGTCACATTTAATGGACCAAAAAAATTCTTATGCAATAGTTCTAATGGTCTAGAAGTGGAAATCTTAGATTTTGATTTAAAAGAGCTTCTGGTTTGCTTTCCAAATTGATATACGTAACAGATATGGTCACTTTTGAAATCAAGTTTTGGAAGTCCAATGACCAGATCTTTTCTTAAAAGTTTTGAAATATTGTTCATACTTGCATGCCCTAACCTTTTATCCATAACCAACTATCACGCATTTTTTTCCATAAAACAAGTTTCATTTATGCAATCATCAAGATCATCAAGATAGATTACATAAATGTTTTCAAAACATTTTCCAACAAAAATGACCTTGTTAGTATTAATGTCAATTACATAGCATACTTGAGAGTCAAAGCATAGTCTATATCCTCCATCGCATAATTGACTCATGCTCAACAAGTTTTGCTTAAGACCCTTGACAAACAAAACATGCTTTATATAGCTAGTAGATGTGTCACCTATGGTTTTAATCCCTTGGATAATACCTTTGGAGTTGTCACCAAAAGAAGCACTTCCTTTCTTTTTCCATCAAGCTCTTGAAATAAAGCTTTATTTCCAGTCATGTGCTTTGAGCAACCACTATCGAGAATCCATGGTTACCTTTCCTTTAGTTGAGCCTTCAAATATTTTTCCTTATGCTCATGCTCAACCTACAAAACATCTTTTCAATTTTTTTTCTTAGGTACCCATACTTTGATGGGTCATTGGGGATTAGTTAGCACATGAGAGCCTTCGGGCACCCAAACCAACTTGGTTTTGGGGAAGGACTTCCCATCCATGTAACAATTATAAGAAACATAAGCATAACAATGAACAATAGATGCATGCCTTTTCTTCCTAGTTGATACATTATTGCTAGTTTCACATGCAGTATGTTCATTTTCCTTTTCATTTTCATTCTTATCTCTCAAACTAGTTACCATGATTATCAATTCATCAATAGTCTTTGGCAAACTTGAGTTTTTAGCCTCATAGTCATGCATCAAAGCATCACAATCAGTTTTAGCATGCTCTAACTCAACTTGCAAGAGATTGCTACATTCAAATACATCATGGAAATTTAGTTTGATCTTATCAAGTTCATTACTCAATGAGTTTGCATTCTTTTTTAAGACTTTATATTTCAATGCAAGCTTTTTAAACTCATTGCATAGGCTTTCATACTTATCATTCATATCATCATTATCAAACTCATCATCATCATAATCATCATCAAGAATATCTATATAGTCATTAGGAAATTTAGAGATTACCTCCATAGAATCTTTTTTGGCCATCAAGCAAAGGTTGGCTTTTTCATCGCTTTCATTGTTGTCACTATTCGATGTGGAACAGTCACTATTAGACCATGTAGTAGCCACGATTGCTTTCTTTTGCTTCTTGTATTTCTTGGATTGACCTTCTTTGAATAGAGGGCAATCCACTTTGAAGTGGCCGGGCTTCTTGCATTCAAAGCACACTAACTTGTCGCCCTTGTTAGCCTCATTCTTTTCTTTTCCCTAAGAAGTTCCTTGATCCTTCTTAAAGAATCTTCTACCTTGCCTCTTTCCTCTTTGACCCATTAGCCTTTTGAATCTCCTAGCAATCATAGCAAACTCTTCATCACCATCTTCACTACTAGCACAATCAAGCTTTTTTTTAAGAGCACTTACTCTCAATGCCAAGTTTCTTTTCTTCTCTTTGGCATCCTTTTTCCTTTCTTCTTCATCTTCCTTGATTTCTTGCTCATAAGTGAGAAGAGAACCACAAAGGTTATCCAATTAGATGGTGTTGAGATCCTTAGCTTCTCTAATGGCAATCACTTTGGGCTTCCAAGCTTTAGGCAAGCTTATGCTCCAGAATCTCTTTTCCAAGATACTTCAATTGGTTTGCAATGCCATTGAATCTATCAAACATTGTTGTGATGTTCTCCTCCGGTTGCATCTTGAACACATCATACTTATGGGTGAAAAGTGTGATTTTGGACTCTTCACTTGAGAAGTACCCTCATGACTAACTTTCAACTTCTCCCATATTTCTTTGGCACTTGAGCAAGTGGACACTTTATTGAATTCGGTTGCATTTACTCCACAATGTAGAGTTTTGATTGCCTTGTAGTTTATTTGTACCTTCTTAATCTCAGATTCACTCCATTCACTTCTTATCTTTAGCACTCTAACACCATCTACCTCCTTCATTGGCACATATGGACCTTCTTCAATAACATCCCATATTTCATAATCACTAGCTCTTATAAACTATGGATATTCCAGTGCTCCAATATTGGTAGTTGGTGCCATCATATAGTGGTGGCCTATTGGTGGACTGACCTTCTACTGTAGAATTGCTAAAGAATGCCATTTCGATCTTCTCGAAGGATGTTATGCCTTCTAAATGTGTTAGGCTCTGATACCAATTGTTGGTCCCTTGAATTAGTACTAGAGGGGGTGAAGAACACTTAAAACTTTTTCCTTGATGGAGAGGCTAGTTATGGAACTTTAGAGTAAAGGTAGCTACTGTTTGGGATTGTTTTGAATGTAAGGATGAGTACTTTGCAAAGTTTAATCAAAGTAAAAAGAATGAACACTTCTATTTATAGTGGTTCGGTGTTCCTAATCTACATCCACTACGTTGATCTTCCTAATCAAGGATTTTCAATCTTCCTCTTCGCTAGTGAGTGGAATTCTAGCTTCCACTAAGCCTTTACAAAGAAAGCTCTTCCTAAGCTTTAACACAAATCAACCTAGGACCTCCTAGTTGATGTAATCCCCTTAAGCTCAATGAAATTTCTCTCACAAAGTGTGAAAGTGTAAGAACAAAAGAGAGAAATCAATATACAATGTGAGTGTAGTTAATGCTCTTCAATATCTTCAATTCTATCTATTTCTTCAGTATTTACCCCTTAAATAGCTAGATATTTAATTTTGTCCATTGGGGCATTTAATGAAAAGAGAGGTCAACTTGCAGCTTTGAAAAATCTATCCTTTATTTTGCACTGATGCCATTGAATCAATTGAGGCCAAGGCTGAATCGGTTCAATCTTTCTGATTCTGCTTATTGAAGTTCTTGTTTCTTTTGTTGAATCATTTCACATTCCTCCTCAATTGGTTCAATTTCTTTAGCTGCCTTTTTCTTTAGGGAGTTGAATCAATTGAAAATCTCTGACTTTCAACTTCTTCTTCTTTTAACATCCATTCATTCGATTGATTGTCTTGCTCAATCAGTTGAATGTCTAGGGTTAGTGCTTTGTTGCTTCATTTCAACCCTGTTCAATCGATTAGGTCAAAGCCTCAATCGGTTGAACTCTCGATACTTAGCATTTTTTCACTTTTGACTTTAAGGATTTGCACATTTAAGTTAGATTCATCAAAAGCATTCAATTGGGTTGTTTTGTACTCATCAAAAACACATGGAGTTCAACAATACCATGCTTCTTCTAAGAGAGAGTATTTTGTTACACTTAACAAGGCAAGTGCCTTATCTAAGGATTTTTACACCAAACTAAGAATTTCTAATTTCAAATAATCATTCAAGAACATTAATTATTAACTTGTATCCTAGCCTCCTTAACCAAGAACATAATAGGAATGTGGAGCCATAAACTAAGTTAACATGCAAAAATTTTCATGAGAAAAAAAAACTTTCAAGGATGAGTTTACATACCAAAATGGAAATGGGGAGATAAAATACTTCTTGAAACCTTTGTAGAAGATGAAACTTAAGCCAAATTGAAATAGTTTGGAAACTACACTTAATGAATTTATTGATAGAAACTATACTTAATGAATTCCTTGATAAAGTAATCTTTTTTGGAAGTTTGATGATAGTTTGATTGGTAAAATTTTGACGAAAGATTATGGAGAAGGGATGTGGAGTTGTAGATTGGAGAAAACAGCAGAAATCTAGAAGTTAGTGGACGAAAAATGGGAGGCGAAATATGGGGAAAGTGTTTGGCGAAGAGAAGAAAAAGGGGGAAAAGAAAAAAAAATTATTGTTTGAAATCTTGACTTTTCTAGAGAATTCAAAATTTTGGATGACAAAAATATCCATATGGAAATTATTAATTACCATTATGTCCCATGAAAGAAATTTTTAAACTAGAAATTTCATGAAAAAATTGGAATTCAATTCGTCTCACTAAGCTCCATAAGAGGAAGGTTTACTAGGAAAAAATAACTAGTCAATTAGACAACCTAGAGAAGTGAATTCTATGATGTTGGAACGCACTCCAAAATTCCTCAAGGGTAAAATGGTAATTTTCACATTAAATTTTATGCAACAATGGCGTGGTTTTCAAATTTCAATAGTGTGAAATGATATAAAGCCATCTAACACTAAAATAAAATTATTATAAGTGAAAATAAAATTTAATGTAATACCCCAATCCCACATCGTTAGTATATGGGATTTCAATGTGATATATAGTGAGACCCACCTTCTACGTGTAAGGCGCCTTTGGAGTGGGACAAAACCGTGAGGTTTCGGGCCAAAGCGGACAATACCTCGCAGGTTAGGTAGGGTCTCCACAATTGCTATCAAAGCCCAGGCCCCAACCGTTATTACTTCTAAGTTTTATCCACCCTTAATGCCCTCACTAGAGTTACAAGCCCGCGTTACCAAGCTTGGCCTAGTCGATGCTTCTTCCTTAGTAAGTGCAAGTTTGAGTACGTGTCGGAGACTGTAATGCTCCAGGGGTAGGTGTAGTGGCCTTTGTGCTTGAACTCGGTTGGCAAACAATGCCAAACCTTTGTTGTGGTGGTTGCTCACGTCTCTGTCCCATCGGGAGATTCACAGGAGCTATCGTGTCCATGACTCCTTGCCCTGTTTCGGGACAATTTCTTCGGATGTGGTCGATTTGTCTACACCTAGAGCATCTAACTGGTTCTCTACAGGGGCCTGGATGGTGTTTTTGACAATTCATACACCGATAGATTGGAGCTTTCCTTCTCCTAGTTTCTGGGCCTATAGTAAATCCAATCGGCCTTTTACAATCACACCCCCTTAAAGGCTTGACGTCCCCGGCAAGCCCAACACACACAGATTGGGATTCTAGAGGTGGCTTCCACCGCGCTCACGCGATGTAATACTTAGCTCCCAGCCCGCCTGGTGCCTACTCTGATGCCAATTGTGTGTGTTGGGCTTGCCGGGGACGTCAAGCCTTTAAGGGGGGTGTGATTGTAATACCCCAATCCCACATCGTCAGGATATGGGATTTCAATGTGATATACATCGTGAGACCCACCTTCTACCTGTGAGGTGCCTTTTGAGTGGGACAAATCCGTGAGGCTTCGGGCCAAAGCGAACAATACCTCGCAGGTTGGGCAGGGTCTCCACATTTAACTCCTAATTTGCAATTATTTGCATAAATGCCATTAAAAATTGTGACATTTTTGTTCAGCAATATTTTCATTAACTTACAATGTTCAAAAAAATGTCATAATAACTTCGAAAAGACTTAGACGCACTAAAGAAGAACAATACATAGTTTGGAGACACACACACACACTCGGTTTGACGTAAGAAATTTTTTAAAAATAGTACAAAAAGATTGACTTTTCCTCCTTGGTAAAAAACTTGTCTTATGTGTAAAAAAGTCTAGTTTCTCAAAATGAGAAAAATTATACTAGGTAGAAATTGTTCTTATTTTTACTAAGAACACAATTGGATGCACATTCAAACATGAAAATTTTCATTATACTAATCTATGGCTCCAATTCAAGCTAACTAAAGGCTGGGCATTACACAATAAATAAATAAATAAGAGAAACCATAAACTAATATAAAAATCTTGTCAATTACAATAAACTAATATCCAGTTATCCACTACAATGATCCAATTGACTCTTTTAATGCAATCAATTTACTCTTCAGATTTAAAAACTTATTTGGCCACCAATACTTCCCCTTGTAATTGAATTCTTCGACTTCAAATCTCAAATCGAACTGCATTGCATGCAGAGCTTCTCTCATAGCAGCTTATAAATTGAATCACACATAACACTCTCAATATGCTATTGAATTATCCCCAAGCGGTCTATAATGCATATCTTGATTAAGAAACCACCAACATCATTGACTGCATGCCACATTATGTTAGGTCATAGGAAACCATACCTTTGGCAAATGAAATGTAACGATTTTTTTTTTAAAAAACTAGCACATCTGATGATGACAACCATTTCATTTCTCTGAATAAATACACTATTCTTATCTTAAACAATTTCGAAATTTCTTTTTCATAAGAAAATACTACTTATATACAATCTCACATGCCTGATGGTTGGAGAATTGTGACCATTTTGAATGCGAGACTAACATTTCAGAAAAAATGAATGCCAACGGTCATCACCTAAGATAATTATTACAGGGTTGAAAGTATATATGTTATGGCTAAAAGAATGTATGCCATCAGTCATGAACATAATGACTCACTTAAAATAATCGCTTATTTTCAAATTGATAGAAGTCACACAAAGTTTGTGAACATTTTCAAATTTTATGGCTTAATGAATGTATTTGTTGGATGGTTAGGTTTCACAAATTATGTACTTAGACAAAGTTATGAATAAAACAGTTGAAAGACTAATCGAGGTTTGATGACATCCAAAACAGATTCAAACTCGATTATAAACTCTCAAAAATCGATTTCAAACATGTTCAAACTAGATTACAAACAAGATCAAATAGGAAAAACACTAAGTTATTACAAGTCTAGAACTAATTTTAAAAGCAAAACTACAAGCCGCTATTACATACTTGATTGACATCCCTGTAAAATCGATTTAAACACCTATTCGATTGGAACATCAACAATGAACTCCACAAGTTTTAAACTTCCACTAAGAAATACAATTGAAAAAAGAAGGGTTAAACTTAACTGATAAACCAAAAAAAAACCTTTTCACATATTAAAATTAGGATTGAAATATTCATAAATGATTTAACTACTTACATTTTGTGAGAAAAAAAAAAACACAAATCCATAGTATAGCATCGATTCTGTATAATTTAAGAGGAAAGTATAACATAGCCTAATACCATAGGTACAATGCTATCCTATACGAATAGTTAGTTACAAAACAATAAATCAATGCGATGCCCTAAACACTTCCTCTTTTGTAAACTTGATGTAAAATAATCACACGATTTCAGTGACTTCTGTAAAACATACACGTAAAACCATATTTTAGAATTAATTCGATACAATTAAAATCAATTCGATACAATTAAAATCAATTTTTTATCAATCCCTTTGTACAATCTATATAAAAATATTAGAATTGATTTCAATATTTTCCACCTAGTCAAATTTTAAAGGGATAATTATAAATAAGGGCAGTCTATTGAAAATTATTATTCTTTGATACCATACCAAATTATATTTATTAAGAAGAACATAGAGACTTTTAAGATTACTAAAAAGGATATTAAAATATTATTTCTACCCTTGACACCCAACCAGCCATATCTCTCCTCTCTCTTTGACTACAACCAGCCCAATACCAAGCAATCAAGAACAAACACCACTAGCCACCATAATGCCAAGAAATCGATGTTGAAAACCCCCTATTAAATCAAATGAGATTATTATGTGATCATTTCAACCAATTATCCTTTTTTTTATTTTAAAAATGAAACAAGCTTCCTCATTATCACTTTATTTATTATTGTTGAGAAACCTGGTTTTATCCCTTTTGATTTCTTCTATTGTTTATCTATTCGCAATTTGTAGAAATTTCTTAAAGACAAGCAATGAAAGTAGAGTCTTTTTGCAAATGGAAGCAGTATCCGTAAAACTATCAGAGTAGTGAATGATCAAAGAAACATAAGAAATTAAGCATACCAAAGTGGCAGGAAAATTGCATCAAAATAGAAAGTTTTGATGGTGGAAACCCATAGCCATAATGAAGATCATGCAAATAAGAAGTATTTTAGGGAGACATAAGCCATAAATTTTAGAACCCTAAATTTTATTTACATTTTTATTTTTTCATTTTCAGATTTTTTTGCTTTTCATGAATGTTTTCCCTTTTGCTAACTATTATTAAATCTGATTTTTTGAGTTTTAGTTTGATGATAGTTGTGTTAATTAAGGGTAAAAATGATATTTCAATTTCCTTATTAATAAGTTTAAAAGTTTCTAGTTCCTTCCTTTCCATAAATTTTAGAACCCTAAATTTTATTCACAATAATAATTTTCAATGCAACGCCTTTATTTGTAAATTTTTTCAATTTTAAAATCTAATTACATGAAATTTAGGAGTGAAATTTAGGAGATTGACTTTCCTAAAATTAAGGATTGAATTAAAGAGTGGTTTAATCACATCCAAATTAAGTTAAAAATAACCTGTAACATTTACCTATAACCTTTTAAACAAATTCTTTTAATTCAAACTCTAACAAAAAAGCACTTACATCTAACAGCTGTTAAACAACCGTCATATCCAAAGACTCACATTAAAGGGGCCAAATAAAGGCTGACCATAAGGGGGCTTACCTAAAGTCTCACCGAATAATGATTACAATTGATTAATTAATCATTCATAAGAGCATATATTAATTGATATATGTATTTCATAATTTATTGATAGAAAACAATGAAATAATAAGTTCATTTATAGTAAAAAAAGTCATATATAGAGTACCCAATTTCATAAACCTACAAATAAAGGTGCAAGCAATTTAATTACATGAATCATTTGTATTTGAGTGTCCTTTATTTCTATAGTTTAAGTTATTTAGATTAGTTGTCATGCCCCGACACCGTAATCGAGCATGTAACAACTGCCGCGAATTCTTGAAGTGCATTCTACTGCACTTGAATACACTCCAAAGTTCTGCAAGGCTAAAATGGTAATTCTACATTTTATTTTCATGCAGCAACCAGACAGTTTTCAAGATTCAATAATTAATAAGAACATAAAATCATTTAGTGCAGAGATATAACGGCAATTCATGGGGTAAAAAATTGAGTGGCAAACTTGCACATATTTACAGAAATGCCATCAAGTTTTACGACATATTTTTCTACAATATTTTCCCAGCTCTATAGTATTCAGAAATTAACACAACAGATTCAAATATTCTAGGACGCAATAAAGGAGATAACTGGATAGTTTAAAAGTCATATACACCCTCGGTGGGACCTACGTGAATTTTTTGAAAAATATTACACAAAAATTGACTTTTTACCTCCTTGGTCAAACTTTTCCTAGGTATGGGACCTTTATGCCACCGTAATCTTCCTACCAACGCGGAGAACGTGTACTGCCTGAAACTGGTTTTATTAAAAACACGGATGAATACTACATACTCAGTGAGTGGATACCAGTAAAAATATTAATAGAAATATTGAAGTTCACCATAAATAAGAATAGGTGTGGAGACCCGGCCCAACCTATGAGGTATTGTCCGCTTTGTTTTAATTAAATAGTTGGATTCCCCTTTTCCGTACCAGTTTTGAGTCGTAATGCTTTGTTTTAAAAGGCGGTCCACTGGACGCTGGATAGGCTGTGGCCGAGGCCAGGTCCAGGTGTGCCAAAGGGCCAGGGGTGGACTGGGCCTCAAGAAGTGTGGTGGCAAACGTTCGGAGGGGAAAGGTTCCATGTGAACGGCACTTGCACATGGGTTAGTCGATCCTAATAGACGGGGGAAGCCTGTTCGACAGCACAACCAGCGCGGAGGGTAACCCACAAAGCATTTGTGAGTTCATTTTGTGGCACTGCCTAGTAGGATGGAACTCAATCACCTAGTATCGACCTCGAGCCAAGGTGACAGCTTGGGTAGAGAAATTGACGAACAGTATCTTTGACCCATGGGCCTATTTTCTGAAAATCTCTTTTCCTATTGGTTCCTTTATATCATTTTGAATATTTGAATTATTAAAGTATTTGAATTTACTCTTATTTATGGTGCACTTCAATATTTCTATAAATATTTTTACTGGTTATCCACTCACTGAGTACGTAGTACTCATCCGTATTTTTAATAAAACCACAATACCTCATAGGTTGGGCCGGGTCTCCACAATAAGTTTAAATACTTTGATAATTCAAATATTCAAAATGATATAAAGGAACCAATAGGAAAAGAGATTTCCATAAAATAGGCCTATGGGTCAAAGATACTATTCGTCAATTTTTCTACCCAAGCTGTCGCCTTGGCTCGAGGTCGACACTGGGTAACTGAGTTCCATCCTGCCCGGCAGTGCCACAGAATGGACTCACAAATGCCTTGTGGGTTACCCTCCGCGCCTCCCATCCAAGGCTAATCCACACTCACCCGCACCCCTTAAAAGGCGGTCCGCGAGCTACTTAGTTACTGCAGTAACGGTAAATTCCCCTCCTGGGGCTGTCGCGAGTAACAAGCTTATGACCCAAATGGCTTTTACACAATATCATTTCATCACACAAGATACTAGCATCAACATTTCCCAAAACACAAGTTCCTTTCTCAATCCATAAGTTAAGAAATAAATTTCGTCTTAACACAGTAGGATTTCATAAAATCTCATAAACCATTCATCAATACTTTAATTTGAGAAATCCAAGTAAACCGAATCATTAAATCCAAAAATGTTAAATCAAGGATAAAGGCAAATTTGAGTTAGTCATCCACTCACTGTTCTTGGCGACTGATTTGTTGTTGATACAACATTGAATATTGGATATATTCCAATGTTCAAGTATGGATCACTAACATTACATAATTTCTAACCTATATGCATGAATGCATGAAATGCAAGACCAATTATTAATTTTCTTTGATTTCTTCTTTCTCCTTAATTAATCCATATATTTCTCCTTCATCAATTTCCATACAATTTCATAAATCTCCCATACAATTTTACTTCAAATTCTCGGTAAATATCCCTAATTCCATCAAATTGGTATTTGTTTATATTTAAAATTTCTATCTTCATATTTACACTTAAGCTATTGCAAAAATATAATTAAACTAATTAAATCTTGCAAATTGGGAATAATAATATTTTTCTTTAATATTTTCGACACCCATATTTTTATATTATAAATTCCTTCTTTAATTCATTCAAAATTCAAATTCTATCAATTTAATTCTTCCACACTAGTTTAATTCAACTTATGAATTCTTTTAACACATATATTTCATGAATCAAAATTCCATGATATAATCATTCTTTTCTTCCTAAAATTTCACACATAAAATACACATTTTACACTAAATTAATCTCATATTCTTGATGAGCATGCCAAAATCTACAACATAACTTAAAATTAGGCATGCTTACCTTATGATTTTTGCAACTTCAACATGAACCCTAATTTTTCTTCTTCAAATTACTTTCAACCAAGCTCAAATTCCTCAAAATTGATAGAGGGCTATTAATGGGCTTGTTGAGAGCTTCAATTTGACTATAAACTTGAAAGGGTTTTGATGGATTGAATTAGGAGAATTCAAGGTGAGAGAAAGCTTGGTGAAAATGGAAGAAAAAAGGAGAACTTTGGAGAATGATGGAGAAAATGGTGAAAGTCTCTTGAATTTTCAAGAGATAAGGCCGGCCATGGCCTTTAAATATGGCTATTGGCACATGACCAAAATAATCTCATGGCAAAAATGACTATTTTGCCCCCATGGACAATTTTGTCCTCGAAAAATTTAAAAATTTCACTTATGTCCCTAGTCAGTCCTGAACCCCATACACTATCCCAAATTATTTTTCAAGCCCTGTCGAGCTATTTTACGCATAACAAAATTTTTAAACTCCTTACCGTTTGTAAACTATACTAGTTCGAACTTTTACCACATTTGTTTTTCACCAAAATTCCTAGCTACCCTTCCTACACTATGACATTTTCCATACTCTAGATTATGAAATGCATGATGCTATCTACTAACTTAAAATTCATGGAGCGAGAAATTGTAAAATTTGCGAAACAGGTGCTACATTAGTTATTATATTCATTGGTAATTATATTAATTATTATAATATTGAGTACTAATTTGCACATATTTTAATATGACAATCTCAAATAGTAAAAAAAAAGATTTAACTTATAAAACGAAGAATAATAAATTCGATTGTGACCTGATTAAAACCAAAACTTAAACTGACACAAACCCGAACTTAACTTGGCACACACCCACACTCAACCCGACCTAAGCCTGAACATGACCAGAGCTTGAGCCCAACCTGACTCAAAACCAAGCCTAACCCGAGTCTGAGCTCGAAAATACCAAAACCCGGAAGTGCCGAACCCAAAAATACCTAAACCCAAAAGAGCTTGAACCCAAAGTAACCCAAACCCGGAGTGACTGTCATGCCCCGACCCACAAGCTTGAGCATGAGACAGCTGCACTACCTAGAAGTAAATGCTGGCCAACCACACCTCGGAGACTGCACCAGGTTTTAATCAATATTCATCACCAAAAACCAATGTCAAATTCCCATCATTTAAACAACTCAAAATATCTAATGTAGATATACATACATATACTGAAAATACCTCAATATCAATATAAAAGTAAAATCCCATACGTGCAAAAAATACTTGAAATACAGAAATATTCTTAAGTGTGTGGTGAAGATAGAAAACAAAATGCAATAAAATAAAATACACATGTGAATCGGTAACTCTATGAGGGATATTTAGCTAGATTAGCAGAATAAATAGCTCGCATGTCACGCCCCGACCCGCAGGCTCGGCTACGTGACAATCGCCGTACCACCTCGAGATGCGTGCCTCGTCAGGCGGGCAACCAAGATGGCACAAGGCTTAAAAATAAAGGATATTCGAGCAATATATGAAAACATATGAAAATATCATAGATAATATAGTTCAAAATATTTCAAAAGAAAGTGACACATCTTACGGTGCTCCATGCAACGGAAAGTATTATATATAAATACATAAATGTATATGTAAGATGCACTAATGATGATGCGCCTCATCAGCAGGCGGAATAGGTGGAATAGGCTCGTCCGGAATCGCAGTGGTCTCCGGGTCTACACTAGGCTGAATCTCAGGTTACCTACGTGGTCAACCTCTTCTCCTAGGTACAGAGGGATCAGGGGTAGGAACAGAAGGATTCAGAATATTCCTCCTTCTAGGTGGCATAGTGTATCTCTACATAAAATCTAGGTCAGAAGACGAAAAATATATCTATACCAAACATACTCTCTAATTCTAACCCCAAATCAGAAATCTCAAAATTATGCGAACTCCTTGGCTCGGTATAATATAGATATACTATATATTTTAAAATTTGCTCTGATACCAATGAAATTGTCATGCCCCGACCCGCAGGCTCAGCCACGTGACAACCGCCGTACCACCTCAAGATAGGTGCCTCGTCAGGCGGGCAACCAAGATGGCACAAGGCTTAAAAATAAAGGATATTCGAGCAATATATGAAAATATATGAAAATATCATAGATAATATAGTTCAAAAATATTTCAAAAAAAGTGACACATCTTACGGTGCTCCATGCAGAGAAAAGTATTATATATAAATACATAAATGTATATGTAAGATGCACTAATATTCCGAGCCAAGATACACCGAGTAAAATGAGGTTGCACCTACAAAGTCGTGTCCACAGTGTCGTACTGGGATCACTGGCCACCAAGACGTCCGCCGTCTGAAACTTGATGATCTGACAACAAAAGTGAATGGGTGAGTACATAAACTTGTACCCAATGAGAGACTCAGATATAAAGACCGATCACCTCAGGCTGGGGATATGAAATAATCAAAAAATCAATTTAATTAACCATTTACTGAAATATAGTAAGTCCCAAACCAAATCAAATATTAAATCAATAATAATATTTCCAAATGGGCTGGCATCTGAAATTGTCCCAATAAGGTATACCCGTGCGCTGCGGTATCCGCTGGACCGCCAAGGGTTACTTTGTACTTTTAAAACATTTTTCTTTACTCACTGGCCCATTCCATTGACGTTTGCCTTGCTGTGGTGGAACACAGCGTCTGGAGCCCTGGCGAGTTTCCTACGTCTCTCCCAACCAGGCTCGACTCACCGTGCCCCTCGATAGGCGGTCCACGGCTGAGTACCACGCATGCTCTCAAACTCGGTCCACGCTCCCGCAAATCAGAGCCCCGAGGAAATCACTCAATCTCTCATCTCTCAGGGGTATCGTTCCCCAATCAATAATCAATAATTTCAATTTATAAAAATATTTGATATTCCCACCCTTTAAATCATTTGTAAACTTGGTATGTGAGGGTGGACAATTCATACCCCAAAACATATATAAACAATTTAATAAAGCATTTATAAATAAATTTGAAAACGGTTAACCCTTAATGGTCAACCAATATAATCCAAGCCACTCACAAAAAAGGAGAGTTGTATACTCCCCGATTACTCCACAAATGCCTTAGCTCAAACTGCTACCGGTCCGAAACTCGTACAATCACGTACCTAAATAATCAAATTAAAATCTAATTTGATTAATAAAAGCTTTCAACCAACAATTAAATCATTAAACAAAACCTATTTAAAGGTCACGGAGTAAAATTGGGCAAGTCCGGAGGTCAATTGAAATAAATTAAAGTCAATTAGGTCAAATGGGTCAAAAGGGATTTAGGGCTGCAAAATGACCATTTTGCCCCTGGACCCGAATTGGGGTAAAAATTGCCCAACAGTGATGTCCATGTTCCGGCCCCCGGTTCATACCAGAACCGGCGCCGGTTCTGTCCTGCACTTAAGGCCGAGCTTCGGCCTCCAATCTTCTTCAGCTCGATTCAAGTCCAATTCATGACCAATCCGCACCAAAATTGAAACACAACAAGTTAAACACATGATCTAAGGATTTACAGCTTCAAGAACGGAATCAATCCATTAAACATGCTCGAATTTTGAATCAAATCACTAAGGATTAACATATCTCTGGCAAAACAGAAACCACAATTTCAATCAACGATTTCTCTTAACATAGACCATGAAATCAAGCATGTAAACTATCAAATTAAAGCTTGATGAGTCTAGAACAACATACCAAATTCCCAGCCACTTCCCACGGTTGAATTGAAAGATATATCCTGAAGAACAATCTGTCGCCAAAATTACAGATTTGTAGATTTGGTGATTTTCTTGGGAATTTTGGTGTTTTGATCTTCAAGGATACAAGAGAAGTTGGTGTTGATGTTTAATTGAGTGTTTGAAAGGAGATTGATGATTTGGTTCGAAAGAATTTGGAAGAGAGAGCTCGGAGAATGAAGAACATGAAGAGAAGAGAAAATTAAGATCTCGGGTGGCCGAGACCCTATATAATTCAGTCAGTTTCGGTGCTGGTTCTGACCAGTTCCGGCGCCGGAATCAACAGAGTCAAGGTTGACTCCGGTCAACTCGGTCAAACTTCCTTGGGATCCGTGCCCAAGTGGGCCCCGCAACTCGGAACTTCAATTTTAGGGTTTTTAATCTTGAAATTGAGCTAAATGAAGTTTAAAACATCCATGGGAAATCAAATTTGGTATTTGACTAGACAATAATACATAAATATACAACTTGACACGTGCGGACTAGGTCCGGGCGTGTCATTGCATGTGCTAATAGAAAGTAGCTCCTTTTGAAATCTAATTGCTTGAAAATATAAAAACCAATGGGTGAGTAGACAGACTCAATGAAATGGTTTGGAAAGAATGCAAAAGATAAAGATCGTGGGAGATACAATTAAGTCAAAATCATATTTATAAACTCAATTAAATCATCCCACAAATTCCTCGATCAAGTAGTCACGGATAGACCCTCATCGTGCCTTGATCAGGTTCACAATCAAATCATTTAAACATTTTCATACTTCAGGTGTATACATATATAAATATAATTTAGCACGCCCACATGAAATGTGTATGCTTGTACAGTGGATAACAATACCCCAGAACAGTTTAAAACATTTATTTTCAAACAATTAAAAATATTTTTCATCATTATCACTAAACATTGAGGCCAAACCACTCGCAGATTGGAGAGTAGTATGCTCCTATGCTATTCTAAAAACACATTAGAAGCCTTATCGTGATTCCTCACCGGTGTTCCTAATTATTTTGAAAATTTGATTAGAAATCATTTTAAATTCGAAATATGCAAATGCAGACTCAATTAGCCTGAACAAGCTTTTATCTAGGCTAGGAAAGATTCTAGGTTAAACCGGGATCGATTTAGGGATAAGTTGGAAAAAGTCAACCCTCAGATCAACTATCGGTCAACGTCAGTCGACAACCAAAATTGGCTAGTCAAAGAATAGGTCCAGCGTGGGTACTAGCTTTGTCTGGCATAAGATGACATTAAGTCACCCTAAAGTATCCTCTGGTCCAAGTCCAGTGTCGCTCCTCCCATGTCCAATGCTGGAGTGGCATGACTATAGTCCTTTTTGAACTCTCTATTTCAAGTTCCGCATCGGACCTCTACACTAACAGTGTCAGTCCTGTCTGATTTCATTTCTCCCTAATTCAAACCCAGGTGAACTTTAGCGTCGCTTCTAACTTAGTCTAGCGCTGGACCACCCTCTGCCACTATGTACGGTGGCCCTTTGGCCATTGTCCTATACCAAACTTAAAGTTTTCCACTTTTAATCCTCCCAACAGCCTTCTAAGGCCTTAATACTTGATATATCCCATTCTCAACACCACACAATAGATAATTCAACATAAATTCTAACTCAAATCATGAAATTAACCAAAATCTAACAAAAACCATAAACTCAGCAAAAAATGTATCATTTCTACATGCAATTTGGTCAAATGGAAGCTTTGTAAGAGCTTAACAACATACCTCAGCTGTTTACCTCAAAGGTAGGTAGATTTCCCAAAATCTCCAAATGACTCGAATTTCTTTGCTTGTCCACGGGACTAATTTCTTGAACTTTCAATGAAAATGGACACAACCAGTGGATAGAGGTTGAAAAAAATACTCAGGATAAAGTATTTGTATACATAAATCGGTTTAGAAATGGCTGAGATATTGAAGAAAGAAGTTGGAGCTTTAATGGAAGCTTGTAGAGAGGGAAAACAGAAGAATGAAGGAAGAAGATGAAGCCGACTTTGTTTCAGCATAAATGGGGTTATTTATACCCTTTGTGACGTCCCCATTTTACCCTCAAACATTTCCATTCGTTTCAATTAAAATGCTATTATGGACTCCAACCCCAATCTAATATAGTATTAACTTCTAATAAACAATTTTCTGTAATGGACGATGAAAATAAAACTCTCCTAAATATGGTTTGGAGCAGTTAAACTGGTATTAAATGTAACTGTGGTAAGAATGTGATTGGGTTCTTTCTGTAAGAGAATAGAAATCAATTAGTAAAACTTGGAGTATTCCAAGGTGTCGAACCCACGAAAACTGGAGAAAGTTAACAACCTATGACACACCCAGACCTAATCGGACTTTTCAACACTAACGGAATAGTATAAGACGGCGTATTAAGTGGACAATATGTCGGTCCGGATGTGCCTAATTAAGAACAGAAGTTAAAATTAGGATAAGACGGCATTGAAAGATAAAGAAATTAACTGTGCATTGAAATTAGTAAATGCTAAAAAGACCTCCAATTAAATCCCTAACAATTAATTATGGGCCCTGTTGGCACAAGAAATCAAAGGATTTAGCCAACGAGTGAAAATGGAAGAAAGTTGAAAAAGGGAAAAAAGTTTGACCCGGGGCCCGAGCAGACCTGATGTCGAGCTCCCTTATAAATAGAGGAAGCCGAAGCTTTTTTTTCATTTCTCTTTTTCTTTTTTCTTTCTTTTTCTCTTTTTCTCTGTGGAGCCAAACGGAGGCATTTTGAAGAATTGGCAAATCCGGACAAGTCGGCCTGTGAAACAAGGTGAGTTTCTAATACGTTATTCTACTCACCTCGATCTACGTTATATTAAGTTTGTACACATTTCCATGCATTGTTTAGCGTAGATCTGAGTTTGAAATTTTTAGCCAATTTAAATTTAAAACTCAGATTTACGGATATTGGACCGGTGAAATAAGGTGAGTTTTTAGTATGTTATAGTACTCACCTTAATCTACGTGATACTTCGTTTTCATGCATTTTCATGCACCGGGTGAGAGTAGATTGGAGATTTAGTCAATTTAAGCTAAATCTCGGTTTTACGGAAATTGGACCGGTCTTTCTCGTTTCTGCCTTGGCGAATCCGTCATGGTCTAAGTTTGTATGTCAAAAGGAGGAGAAACGAATGCGAAAACTGGGGGAGGAACCGGCCGAAGAAAAGGCCGACCGAGTCCCTGTTTAGATATTTTTATATTATATTAATATATTTTAGATATTTATATATTATATCATTATAATATCTTAGATATTTATATATTATATTAATATATTTTAGATATTTATATATTATATCATTATAATATATGTGAATATCTCGCAGGAGGGCTTTTTGGGCCCAATTTCGCCTAGAACTTAGCCCAACCCCCGTGGGGCCCAGTCCAGTCCAGGTGTGGGGCCCATGGGCCTCCAGGTGCATTTTGGTAATTTTTCATCAAGAGTCCGATTTTAGCCCCGAAACCTCCCTGACACTTTTCTAAGCCCCGAATCACTATCAAGCCCAGTCTTAGGTCATGTTAGAGCCTCATAGGTGCATTCATAAATTTAATTATGAATGCTAACATATATTTCCGTGTATTAGGGCTCCGGTTGAATCGAGTGCGGGCGATGCTGCGGAGGTTAAAGTTACATGGACCACTAGGGACTATGCGAAGTTCCCAACACTATGAGTGGCCTAGACTTCTTTGTTTAGCCACTAGGCACAAAGGTTTTAAAAATGGTTTTAAAAATATAAATGTTTTCAAAAGCTTTGGTATACATGAGATCCATACACACACATTGCGTGTCGATATATCTACTTAGAGAGTGGGATGTTTTTAAAGAACAACAATAAAACAGGAGGGATTTGAAGGCAACGATAATTGAAACTTAAAATCAAATAAACAATAAAGTAAACAAAGACAATAATATAAATAGGCATCCATCTCACCGTTATTAATCAAAGGGAATGAAGGTGTTAGATCATTGACCCGCAAAATATAAGATCAATCAATTGAATGGCATACTATAGACAGAGGTACTAAAGACTCCCTAAGCCTATGTGGAGACTAAATAGTATAATCTAGTACTAAAGATTCCTACAAAATACCCTTTTACCTCGCCTAAACCAACGACACTTTGCGATATTGATTTACAGGTTTAACAAAGCATGAATCACAATTAATCAGCCAAGTATGCAATTGACCCGTAATAGCTTCGTGCATACCCAATTATCAATTAATCAGTATCCCAAGAAAGATGTAAAATCAATTCTTTTGTTACCAAAGATTAGATCAAGTTACTAAAGATTCACTCTCTCTAATACTAACAGTAGATTATCTATGCTCAAATACATGCGTCGACTTATATCTCAAAACCCAAACAATCTAGAAAACAATATAAACAGAGATATTGAAATACCCAATTAACAATGTAAGCTAAGAACAGAGAGTCTCACTAACAATTTTGCCCTTTTGATCAATAGATGGTAAGATGGATTATGCGTTTAATCACTCACTAATTTGAGTGTAAACCAAAAAGAAAATAAAGTAAACTAATTAATCAAAGTAAAGAATCAATTAGATTGATTGAAAAATGAGAGATACACTCTCGATAAAATGGGAAAAACTGTCTAGAGAAAATTGCAAGAAGGAAATCTGTGTAAAATCCGATTCTGTCCGAACTCTAACCTAAACAATACATTTTATAATGCCAAATTACACAATTACCCTCACTAACCTGATTCCTAGCAACTAATTAACAAGGACATTTAAAGTTTTTCTCGCTGAGCTAGAAGTGAGTTGGTTGCTGAGTTGGATTACTAGGCTTGGCGCCAGACAGTTTTGCCTTGGCGCCAAGGCAACTTCTTGTGGCTTTCTTTGGCTTGCTCTCGGCTTTCTCCTTTAAGTGCAAAGGACTTCTCTTGGCGCCATCCCCTTGTGCTTGGTGCCAAGCCAACTCTCCATGTCTTCAATATCTTCACGTGATGGAAATTGGCTAACAATGAAACTCCCCTGGCGCCAGCCTATTTATGCTTGGCACCAAGCCAACTTAAAATCCTTTCTTTTCTTGACGTGATGAAAAACTAAGCCATATTTTACATGAATTAGACTCCCTTGGCACTAGATTATTTTTCCTTGGTTCCAGGGCAAAGTTCCCTTAGTGCCAGGCAAAGTTCCCTTGGTGCTAGGGCAACTTTATGTCTGCTCGGACTCATTCATCCTTAATTGCCACTAATCATCCCTCTAAGTGTATTATCCCTCTTAAGCTCTCCAATTGACCTACAATGACAAAAATATGCTTAAGTGAGATAATTAGGAAATAGATAACTATAATTTATCATAATTTAAGCACAATTAACATGTATAATTAGAGAGTTATCACCCTGCTACGAGTAAGTGAGTTATTATTCTGTTGATGGCATGATGACTGCTCATCAAGACTCCCCTTAAATTTATGCTCTCTTCAATCTACACATCATATATTCAATCACAAATACATATAGTTCGAAAGATAATCAAATATACCTACATGTAGAAAATGAAATCAAGATATAAAACTTGAACTAACATCAGATATATATATATATAACGTCAAGTAGGTTCAATCAAGGTTATGAATTTTCCATAAAATATCCACAACTATTTCTCAAACTAAGTAAACCAACGTAATAGCATTATTTTTGAAATAAAACTCCTCCTAAATTTGTTCTTCCTCTTTGCCCATGAGAAAAACAAAATATTTTCAATTTTGTAATCTCTTCTCATAATCTCTCCCCCATTTTGACATCAATAAAAAAAAGAAAAAAAAGAAATAAAGTACAAAAACATAGGAAAAGATCTCCATCAAGGTTTGGGGGTTAAAGGTTTCTTTCTTTGGTATTGGAGAATATGTGTGAAATCTTTGGGTGGTTATAGTTCAAGTGATGATGGAGTGGGTGGTTAGGTTGAGATTGAGATGGTGGGTGGTAAGTGTGGAAATCAGAGTGTCCACTGCTCTAGTAGCTACTGCCATGTAATGCCTAGTCTATAATTTACCTAGTTTTGAGCCATAGATTAGTGTAATGAGAGTTTTTTATACTTGGTTTGTATATAGATGCATTATTAGTTTAAATAAGAAGAATTTTTACCTAGTGAAAATTTTTCCATTTTGAAGAATTAGACTTCTAAACATCTAGGATAAATTTTGACCTAGAAAGTAAGGGGTCAACTTTTCAAAATTATTTTAAAAAATTTACGTACATTCCTCCGAGAGATAGTTAGCTCTCAAATTCAATGTATTTTCTCTTTTTAATATGTCTTCGAATATTTGAAACTATCATGGTATTTTTCTGAACATTTTAAGTCGACGAAAGAATTGCCGAACAAAAATGTTTCAATTTCGAATGGCATTTTCATAAATAATTGTAAAATTACAAATTGAATTTTTCTTCATTAATAATGATTTTTCCTACAGTATTGGAGGGTTCCATACTGTTATGCACTGTTAAAACTTGAAAACTGCCTAATTGCTATGTGAAAATCTAATATACAAGTACCATTTTACCCTTGAGAAACATTGAAATACTTTAACACCGTAGGTTATACACCTTTAAATTGTTTAGTTAGCTAGTTACTTTCCACTAGGTGAATTTCCTTTTATGAACTAACTTTGACACACCCGGACCTAAAGCGACTTTTCTGTACAAACAGAATAGTGTAAGACGGCGTATTAAGTTGACAATATGTCAGTTCAGATGTGTCTAATTAAGAAGAGAAGTTAAACTTAAGATAAGACATAGTTGGAAGTAAAGACAGGTGACCATGCATGGAAACACGAAAGTGGACTTCTTTAAGTCCATAGCCAATGGATTAGATGTCCATTGGTGAATTGGCCGGTGGATTAGGCCAAGGATTGAAATTGTGAGAGGTTTCAAAGAGGGGAAAATGTTTGGCCCAGGGTCCAAGTAGACTCGGTGTCGGGCTTGCCTATAAATAAGGGGAGATGAGCTCTCCCCCTCTCATTTTCTCTCCTCCCTCTCCTCTCTCCTCTAATTTGCTCTCTCGGAGCACTTTTGGACCTTTGGCCGATCTAGACAAACCAACTGAAAGATCAAGGTGAGATCTTGGTATGCTATTCTACTCGCCTTAATCTACATTTTTCTAAGTTTTCACGTATTTCCATGCATTGGTTTAGGAGCTTGTGATTCTCATTAAATATAGTTTAGCTCAAAGATAGTTTAGCTTTTTAAATAAATTTCTAGCTTAGATTTGAGATCTAGGAACTTTGAGCTTGTGATTCTCGTTTCTGCTTCAGTAAACGTGTCGTGGGAGGTACGAGGAATGTCCGTCTCGATTTTTGGGACAAACCGTGGTCCGAGGGGCTTGAAAATCGAGGAAATGCCTCTGTTCTTAAGGCTTCCAAATGGCTAACGCGTGGGAGTCGAGTCCCTCCCACACGGAAGGCAAGGCACTCCATTGCGGGAGTGGCCTTGCTGGCCTAGTCCGCGTGGGACTTGGCCGGTCCCCCGGAGAATGGGCAGTAGCCCACTTACCAATGCAGGACTTGGGCCAAGCATGGCTCAGTTCGTGTGGGAGGGCCTGCCTGGGCCAGGCTGGGGCAGCCCGAGCCCAGCTTTCATGGCGGCCCATGGGCCTCCAGGGGCATTTTAATAATTTTTCTTCAAGTGTCCGATTTTTACTCTGTAACCTTTTGGACACTTTTCTAAGCCCCAAATCACTTCTAAACATTGTCTTAAGTTATGTTAGAGCCTCATAAGTGCATTCATAGTTTAATTATGAATGCTAACATATTTCCGTGCAGTACGGCTTTGGGTGAATCGAGTGCGACGATGCTTCGGAGGTTGAGCTACATGGAGCACTTAAGAGTATACGAATCTCCCAATACTGTGAGTGGGCTAGACTTCTTTGTTTAGCCGCTGGGCATAAAGGTTTTCAAAATGGTTTTTAAAACATAAATGTTTTCAAAAGTTTTGGGATACGGGAAATCCACACACACACATTTGCATGTTGATATACCCACTTAGAGAGTGTGATGTTTTTAAAGAAAATATAGAAACTTATGTGTGTGTGTCTATATGTTTTAAATGTATATGTTTTATACATATATATATGAAATATTATTATTATTAGGATTATTGAGGGTACGATACCCTCGGGAGATGAGTGATTGAGAGGGTTCCTCGGTGCTCCAATATATGTGGGAGCGTGGACTGAGTTTGAGGGCATGCATGAGGGTTAGCTATGGACTGCCTATCGAGGGGCATGGTGAGACGAGACCCTGAGAGAGGCATGCAGGGAAGCTCGCTAGGGCTCCAGTTCGCTGTGTTCCACGACAACGATGGGCACCACCGAGGGAACAGGCTAGAGAAAGAAAAAAAGAGAAATGTTTAGAAAGAAAAGAGATAGCCCTCGGTGCAGTAAGGCATAAGACGACCGACGGGTCTTGCCTTCAGTATGATAGATGCCAACCCATTTGAGATATGTATATATATTTTATTTATTTAAAGTGTTTTTAAAGAGTTTTCAGCTAGAGAACTAGAAAGAGATTTTGAAAAGAAAAATATTTGTTTTATTATTATTTTATTTTGGATTTCCCCTATCTGCCCTAACCCCGATGGAGATTCTTAGAACCTCTACCACTCACTTGTATCCAATGTCGATAGATGCAGATCCGTGTACGAGGATAGCAGATAGATCGGAGGCTCACTAGGAGGCGTCGGTAGCTTAGGCTTAGTAGTTTCTGCTGTGTAGGTATTCTTTAAATTAGTCCACTGGCATTACTTTTAAAGTTAATTATTTTATTAAATGATTTTAATTAAAGTTTTAGTTGTTTGTAGTGATGGTATCCATTTCTATGCCTTGCAGTGCTTCTTGTGCGTGACTGGCCAGCATGTACTTCGAGGCAACACGGCGGTTGCCACGTGGCCGACCTAGACGGGTCGGTGTGTGACAAACGTGGTTTTAAATTAATTCCATAAAACTCCTAAATTGATAATTTCTTTTAAGGGACATATTGGAAATTAATAAAATTGATGGAAGGCATTTTTTTCATTTAGAGAAAGTCTTGATAACTCTAGAAAAGTCTAGATTTTTCAAGACAAGATTTTTTGTTCTTCCCCCTTTTTTTTTTCGTACATGAAGGCCAAACCCCACCTTACCATTTTCTTCTCCATTTTTCTTCCACCAACACCAAATTTCTTCTTATTCTTTCAAATTCCAAATTCATTTTTTTCTCCAAAATCTTCCATCAAGTTTTTCTAATAAAGAAAATCTCCACCAAACTTACAAACTAAACACTTTATCAAAGAATTTCAAGGGTTAGTTTTCAAGTTTCTTCAAGGAAATTCAATTTAATTTCTTTAAGGATTTCAAGGGGTTTTTCTTCTCTTTTCTCTCTACTCCCATCTCGGTATGTAAATTTTCTTTAAAAGCTTTTGTTTTGTGAATTTTATTTATGCAAATTCATGCATGTTAATATAGTTTGTAGTTCTAAAACCCTTGGATATTTTAATTAGTAAGACTAGGATACAAGTTAGTAAATTGTAATCTTAGTTGCTTATTTGAAATTAGAAATAATTAATTTAATGAAAAATTTCCTTAAATAAGGCCAACATTTAGTTAGGTGAATTTATGTAGTAAAGTACCATCCAAGAGAAAGTATGGTATTTTGGTAAAGAATACTAACATGTTACTTTATAAATAATAATTTGATAATATTAGAAAGAAATGTGAATCAAGAAAATGATAGAAAGAAATAAAGTTTAATAGTTATAAAATAAACCTAGTTTATGTTATAATGTAGTCATCTTGGACAATTAGGGTATAAAGATTTAATCGAATGCCATTTAAAGCTTATACAAGCTACAGATGTAGTGAGAAATTTATATGGATAGTTAGTTTAATCATGGGAACCTCATGGAGGAAAATGGCCATTTCAATGCTATGGAAATTCAAACCCTAATGGAAGCATATAAATTTAGTTCCCTTATAGTTATTGTACATTAATAACATGCTTGAACCTTGAAAACCAAAATGGTTGGATTTCTCACCTAAAAAGGGGTTTGGCCGAATTTCTCATTTTCTAAGGGGCAAAATCATCAAAATTTTTTGTTAGGTGCAATTACACCAAATTAAGACAACAAGCAAGTTTCGTTAGGCGAAAGGAACTTATACTCTAACTTCATTCACTTAGGCTTTAGAATTCAAATTCACTTTTTTGAACTTAAGTTAGTAGTTTGCAAGACATGCATTCTTGCACATCCATCCAATGCTCACTTCCATCATTACATATTAATATATTGTTTGAATATAAATACTCAGGTGCTGAGTTTTCTTCCAAAAAAAGGAGTGTGTGGAATAGTGGGATTGTACACCTTCCCCAAACCAGTGAATGGAACTTTATTAAACCTAGAGTCAAGTTTAAATGAATTAAAATGCTTTGGTACTGAAAATGGTTTCCTATTGCCAAAAAGGATGATTTTCTTAAGCTTAAACTTGATTTATGACACATGATCATTTCTTATAAACCTTGAATTTTGATAATTTTGAAATGGATGGATTTACTTCATGAGTTTTAGTAATCAAATATTTATATATGTGGTAATTTGATTAAACTTGGTATAGTTGGATTTGATTTTGATAATGGGCCAGTTGGCCGAATGATGCATAACCAAATTATGAAATTTTTATGCTATAATTTTATGTTGGGCCATTTGGCCAAGCAATATGGATGAATTGTGGTATCCTTTATATATGGTTGTTATCATGATATCGTGGTTGAATGGTTAGTCACTGCAATGGAGCTCCTCATTGTCCGACTTTTGGAGGCAGCGTGAGTAAATAGTTGACTCCCACATGGGAGGATAGTACTGGGGACTTATTGTGGGCACTATTGTTGTGATTGTTTAATCCCTGTGGGAATATTGTGGACATAGCCAAGTAGCACCCATAGCAGAGGCCCACACCAATGTCGAGGATGGGCATTTTGTTAAATCAAAGTAAATCTTAAAACTCCTCAACAGGCTCGAACCCCATCATGGCTGAGTGTGAGTTTGGGTAATTTTTTTTCGAGCCCAAAAGATAAAATAAATCTTACTATAATTGGGTAGTTAAAATCTCTCAAAAAAACTTTTAAAACATGTTTAGAAATTATTGTTGGAATAAACATTCTTTTTAATTTAATTGGACCTCTTAAAATAGTGATTTTCTTAAAATAAAATAAAAAAAAATTTTGGAATAAACATTCCTTTTGCAAAAGGAGGTAATAATAACATTTTTGGATTCGTTTGTCAATTTTAAGAAATAAAAGAAATCATAAACATGATGTATGCTTTTTATGAAAATCAAATGAGAAAAATATATTTTATATTTGGAAGGGATGAGAAATTCCCTCGAGCCCGATCGGACTCCCGATTAGACACCAAAAAAACTTCTCATCGGAGAAAACTTTCGAAAACCTCGGACTTCCGAAGCACCCTCTAGTCACCCCATGCATATGAATTTTTGAAAATCAATGTTCTAAACTTAATTATGCATGAATGGAACAAAGAAACAAGGGTTAGTACATATATACATAATTAATCATACAATATAATATAATAAACAAAAAGAGCATGGAAATTTAAATTAACTTTACAACCTTAGATTACATGGCAACTAATTTAACACATATAAACCAGCTTAACTTAGACAAGCGTACATGCAAGGTCGAAGATATAATTTCTATATACAAAATTCAATTCATAATTAAGCAAATATATCAGCAAGAGCAAAAGGGTAATTTCACATACAAGATTCAATTTTTAATTAATCAAACATACATACAAGAGCAAAAAAGTAATTTAATGCAATATATAACTACTAATTAAGCAAAAATACATGCAAGTGTAAAAGAGTAATTTTATATGCAAGAATTAATTTATAATTAAGTAAAACACATATTTAAGGCCAAAAAAAGCAATCTTTATGGTCAAAATCAAATATTAAACTAAATATGTATTTATACAGGCTTAAAAATAGAATTTTTATAACAAAAATTTGGTTTTTATCTAAATGAATGACAACAAGCTTAAAGATGTAATTTTTATTAATCAAAGTTTATTATTGTTTTAATCAAGAACAGAAAAAAAAATAATAACAACAAATAACAATAACAATAATAAAGATAACAACTTGGACGTAAATTCAGACATATAGATTAGAAAAAACAGAAACTTGGTCAAATATTCATATAGAGATTAGTAAAGATAAAAACTTGAACAGAAAATGGTATAGAAAAATCAATAAAAATGCAAACTTGGACATGTATTCACACATAGATCGATAAAGGTGGTGACTTGGATATAAATTCATGCTTATAGAATAATAAAAACATAAACTTGGCCAAATATTCACATGAAAAATAAAAACAGGATCTTGAACAGAAGAAATATATTAGAGATTAATCAAAATGAAAACTTGGACAAGAAATTGTAGGCATACATTAAGGAAGATAGAAACTTGGACTATATTTATATACATGTTAATAAAAATAGTAGCTTGAGCAAGTGTTTGTATAAGGATGATCAAAATCAAGAACTTAAATGGATATTTAATCACTCAAGCACATAAAAGTAAAAACGATGGTTTGTGCAGAGATATACATGAAGATTGATGAATAAAGACATGAACAGAAATTTTACCCAAGGCTTAACTCAAGTTGCAGGTTAACGAAAATGACTGAGACAAAAGAAAAGCAACTCAAAATGAAGCAATATCCATTTGTTTATAGGAGAGAAGAATGGTTCTAGTTTGAAGATCAAACTACCTTTTCTTTGATTCTCTAGACGGTTTACTCTCAAAACGAAACAGAAAAAAGGAAAGTCGCCCCTTTTTTTCAAAGTGAAACTGATTTGATGTCTTAAAAACCAAAGAGAAAGCCCCTCTGTTCCTTTTTCAAATACAGACCAATTCCTTTCTTTTTGTAAAAAAAACACAGAACAGTTTTTCAAAAACACCAAAAAGCTTCTTTAAGCAAAGCAAGGAAGAAAAAAGAAAAGAGCTTTCTTCTTCTTTCAGACTGCTCTTGCTCCAGAAAATGTTTTGTTTTTTTTTAAAACTCTGTTTCGGCGATTCTGTTTTACTGAAAAAAAAAATGAAGATCTCCCTCCTGAGTTGCTGGCTGAATTGCCTTTTTAATACTCTCCCTTATTTTTCCCCATCTGACGGCTCTCCTCTCTCTATTTTACTCTCATCTAAAGGCCTATAATTTCTGCTTTGTGTTCACTTTTTGCCCTCTGCTCCTCGCTTCTGATTGGCTGCTGATTTAGTCCTCCTTTGTTTTTATTGGCCGATTTCATATTTGTTGTCTTTGTAAGGGTAGCGTTGAAGGAGAGTAGCTGGCTTCTTAAGAAAACCATGCTGGCACATCACGGGTATAGAATGTTGCAGCGGCCGCTCCTACAGCTTTGCGTCTTTGGTCGAGTCGTGTCTTCAGCCATCCCAACTCCAGCTCTTAGAATTGGATTCCTCTTGTCTTCTCTGCATTGACAAGGCTGGTTCAGCATCAGGTGCTAGGATGGCTCGAGGAATTTTCATCGTTTTCACAGTTCCTCCAGGCCAAACGGTTACCATCAGTTCTCTCAACATGAAGGCTCTAAAGATCAAGGAGTCCACTTTCCATTCCAACCGCAAGAATCCCATGATTTCTCTATCGATCAAAACCAGCCCAAGAAAGGGTAGTCACGCTGCTGTTGAACTGCAGCAAAGCAAAAACAAGCTTAACTGTAGATGCTTTGAACGTAAACTTGTTACTCGGAAGCTAGTAGGTGCAGTTCATAGCTGCCTTATGACCAGCAAGTGTTGACAACATCTGAGCTGACTTGACAGAGAAAAAAAAATAACAGCAGCGATGTGGGCTTGGTATAGTTGGCTACCACGAGGTCCATGAAAGGGTCATTTGGCTTTGGATGGTGGGATTAGCTGGCACTGGGGTTGGGGTTAAAATATTTAGCTTCTCGGGTGTTTAAAGTTTGTTCTGTTGGAGAAGAAGGTGCTGCTGAAAAAGTAGGCAGCAAATGTGAGCAGTAGAAAGGATAATAAGAAATGGTACAGAGACAAATTGTTTCTTTGTAGCTTTGTGTAGTTGTTGAGTGGTGGAGAGAGGACGAATGCGATGGTGGTTGGAGCTGCATGGAGCAGTGGCTTGCATGGGAGAGGGTCGCGTGGCTGTTTTGTTGCTGCTATGGCAGTTGTGGAGTGGTGGCGTGGCCCTTGGTGGTAGCGACCTGGAATAGTGGCTCGCATGGGAGAAGGGTCGTGTGACTGCTTTGTTGCTGCTGTGGCAGCTGTAGACTCGAGCTATTGTTACTGCAGTGGCTGCTGCCGTGGCTGTCGCTGGCGTTGCTCAGGTGGAGCATAATGGTGATGGTGGCTGGAACTGCATGGGAGGAAGATCGTGTGACTGTTTTGTTGCTGCAACTGTTGTTGGCTGCTTTGTTGTTGCCGTGGTGGTTGCAGAACAGTGAAGAGAAGACAGGATTTGTAGCTATAGGGGAAGGAATTAGAGAGGGTCTGAAGAGAGAATCAGTCGAGCTGCAGAGCCCAGGTCGAGAAAATAAAACTATGCGACTTGTTTCTGCGGCAGAGCTTCTTGGAGCGGGTTCCAACTCGCAGCGTTTTGGAGCAAAACGTCAGCGCCAGCAGCAGCGAGTGTCCTGGCAGCCACGGCGTCTTTAAGGCAGACAACGAGGTGGAGAGGAGTTCAACGGAATGGAACGTCCCGCCGGTTGAGAACAACAGAGATTTGGTCGGGCACACGCTGTTGACCGAGAGAGTCGCAGCCGGAGTGGATCTATGTAGGATCAGCAAGCTTTGGCAGAATGGAAACAAGTCGATTCCAAGTGGTATGATCGCCCAAAACGACGGCGTAGTGAATAGGGCTGCATGGAATGGTGGCTCGTGACATATATGTATATACATATATACATGTATATATGAGTATATATATAAATATGGATACATATGAATATATGTATATATACATATACATGTATACATAAATATATATATGTATGCATATAAATGTACATATTCTCCTAAATACATATATATATATACTTATATATATATATATGGTAATCGAGTTGACTCTATTGGTCTTTAACTTTCAATTCTGTCCAAAAATTACCTGCAAGGTAATAAAAGAAAAATTAAATTAAATTAAATTAAAGTAGAATGAAATAGAATAAAACAAAGCAATAATAATAATGATAACAATAATAAACAAATATGAACTAAAGTAAAGGGGACAATATGAATAATAAACGAAACAAAAATTGAAAATGACCAATTAATTAATTAATCAATCAAAATTAATTAACCATAGTTAAAAAAATGAGTGTCTACACCAATTTCACAAACTAGAATTCAACCTGATCTAAGCCTGAATAGGACCCAAGCCTGAGCTAACCTAACTCGAACCCGAACCCAACCCAAGTCCATGCCCGAAAATACCTGAACCTAAAAGTGCCCGATCCCGAAAATACCCAAATCCCAAAAAAGCTCGAACCCGAAACTACCTGAATCCGAAGTGATCGAACCCAAGCCCAACCAAACCTATCCATCTGCCATCTCTACTTAGAACAAGAATTTTAGATCTGGTTCCAACTTGACACGAAATGTAAACCCTAACATAATTTAGACTTTTAATTAGCTCCCAAGTAGTATTAATAAAAATAATTTAGGTGGAATTTAGATTCTTTAAATGTAGTTTGGACTTAGTTAAAGAGAATGTAGATATAGTAAATTGAAATAGCAAGAATGTTAGAGGGTGGAAATTGTTTTAATTTGAGAGGTGCAAGGGCAAACTTGACCGTTCACCCTTAAGTATATAAGCCAAAATTTGGCTGAAAAGAGAGCCAGTCGGCCCTCTCATTCCTTCCTTCCTCTTCCATGGCTGAAATTTGAAGTTATCTTTCTCTCATTAACCAGAAAATTCTCTCCTCCATTTCTCCCTCAAATATTAACCAAAAGCAAATACTCTATCTTGGGTATTTTTCCTATGGTGGTAACCATTCCTAGTGAAAGTTGCTAACTGAGTTCAAGGAGCAAGCACACTTTTGGGTTCTTTGGAAACTTTGGGGAAAACGAGTTTGATTCTTCTCAAACTATTTAGGTATGTTGTTATGCCCTAAATGAGCTTTCAATTTGTGCCTTTGCATGTTAGAATGAAGCTAGGATGGCTGAGTAAGCTTAGCTAATGTTGTAAGAAAATTCTACACTTTGGCATTTTCTATGCTCACTATTTTTCAGACTTTTGGTTGGGCAAACGATCTCTGTTTGCCATGACATTAAATCTAGAGAATCCTTGATAGGTTACTTACAACTTTAATTTACAATATTTCTCCCGAAAGTCCCTAGATTTTGATCTATGAAATATTGAACTTTCTATCGCAGCTTTGAACATGAAGATGGCGACAATAAGTTTGATCTAACTTTTGATTATGTTAAGGTTAGAATTAGAATTTGGTGTAGAAGAACTTTTTAAATTATACCATTAGAGCTTTCCAAGGACATATCACATGCATTAATTTGAGCTATAGATCAAAAGATATTGATTTTTGAAAATCTGGGCAGAAAATGACCAAATGATAAACTCGCTGGAATTTGGAAATTTCCAGATTCCGACAACCGTCCGGGTACTAGTCTGGCAAGCTGACTAGTGACCCTTAGACCAGTTGATCTAGGTTTAGTCTTGAACCTTTCCTAGGGCCGGTAGAAGGCTATTTTGGCAAATTAAGTTGGCATTTGCATATTTATTAAATTTTAAAATGATTTCTAATGTGAATTTAATTGAATTAGGAACACTAGCGCAAGATCGCGGCAAAGCTCCTACTGTGTAGTCGGATTAGTGCGGGAGTATACTACTCTCCCAATCCGTGAGTGGTTTGGCCTCAATGTTTTGTGACATTGATGGCAACTTGTTTTATTGCTTTAAATAAATTATTTTTGTTTTGGGATATATTATACCACCTCACAAGCATACACTGATTTTAGGGTGGGACTATATGATATATGCTTAAGTATGTGACACAACCGGACCCAATTTGCACGTGTCAAGTTATGAAATTGTATATAGTTGGGAGGCCAAGAAATCAAATTAGATTTTCTTTAGACATTTTCAACTTCTTTTAACTTAATTTCGGACTAAAAAACCCTAATTTTGTATTCCGGAGTTGATGGGGCCCACTTGGGCATGAAAATCGAGGTAGTGGGGCCATGTTGATCAAAGTCAACATGGCCGGGTTAAGACCTGGTCGGGTCCTGTGCCAAACCCAATAAATCGATACTGAGACCCCTATATTTGCACCATTTCGCTTTTTTTCTTTTTCCTTCGAATTCTGTCAACTCTCCATCAAAATCATCACTTCAAATCCCCTTCAAACTCTTTTATAATCATCACCATCTGCTTCGTTGGCCTCCAAGAAGATCAAAAACACCAAATTCTCCAAGTTTTCTTTAAATCTTCAAAACTGCCAACTTGGTTATAGTTTGTTCTTTGAGCTATATCTTTCAATTCAACTTTAAGAATTGGCTGAGCTTTTGGTATGTTGTTCTAGACTCATCAAGCTTTAATTTGATAGTTTATACGCTTGATTTCATTGAGTGAGCTATGAGAAATGATGAATTGAAGATTGAATTTCTGTTTTGCTCAAGAACACGTAGACCCTTAGAGTTTTGATTCGAAATTCGAGCATGGTTAGCTGTTTAATTTAGCATGCTTGAAGCTGTGATCCCTTAGTTTAGATGTTAAACTGCTTGTGTTTCGATTCTTGTGCGAATTTATGGTGAAATGAGCTTAAACCGAGCTGGAAAAGAAGAATGGCTGAAGCTCAGCCTTGAATTTGGGAAAAATTCCCGACGGGAGTGAGCACACCAGCGCTGGAATGGCACTGGAGCAGAGTGGTAAAATGGTAATCTTGCAACTAGACCCCTAATTGACTTTAATTGCCTTCCGGACTTGTCCAATTTAGTTCCTAGACCCTAGAAACCCTATTTATGTTTTGTTGTGATATTTACTTGTTAGTCGAATGCCTTTATTAATCAAATTAGATTTTAATTTGATTATTTAGGTACGTGATTGCACAAGATCGGACCAGTAGCAATTGAGCTAGGGCATTCGAGGGGTATAATTGGGAGTATACAAACCTCCCTTACTTGTGAGTGACTTGGATTATAGTGGTTGACCATTGAGGGTCAACTGATTTTCTAATTGCTTTATTAATTGTTGTATTAAATGTTTATAACGTTTTGAGATATGGATTGTACACCCTTACACACAATTTTAGAAATGGATTTAAGGGTGGGACTTTCAAAAGAAAATATAAATGTTATTGTTATGATTTTAATGATAATTTGATCCCCTGAGAGGTTGAGTGATTGTGCGGATTCCTCGATGCTCCGATTTGAGGGAGTTTGTGGACCGAGTTGAGAGAGGTATGCCAGTGAAGTAGCCGTGGATCGCCTTTTAAGGGCACAGTGAGTGGAGACACTGGGAGAGGCGCATAGGGAACCTTGCTGGGGCTCAAGGTAGCTGTGTTCCACCACAGCGATGGCAAATGTCAAAGTAACGGGCCAAAGAGAAAAAGGAAAAGGATTGAGATTGAGATAGCCCTTGACGGTCTAGTGGGGCACCCAAGTGCACAGGTATATGATAGGTGTATTTCATACCTATATTATGAGCTATTTACAAGTTTAATTGAATGATCTTTGCTAATATTATAGGTCATTCTATATCTATTATTCTCACTTTTATCTTATTGTTTGTAGGAAAGTTTTATGGTGAAACTTTAAGAAAACAAAGGAGATTTGGGATGAAAAGATCAAAAAGGATGAATAGATTGAAGTTTGGTTCAAGAGAAGTGCATAGAATGAAGAAACATTGAAGCAGACCTGAAGGTGGCTTGGGTATCATATATGAAACGGCCCTACTTCTTGCCTGAAACAGATGTGGGTTTCATATATGAAACGGGGCCGTTTCTGAGCCGAAAAGTACGATGGTGTACGACATGAAACGGCGCCAGAATTGTATAGAAGCGGCGCCGGTTCTATGTTTTTGAGTCCTACTCGATGTAATCTCCTAATTTTATGTAATCTCTCCAATATAAATACCATAGTTTAGGGTTTTTAGACGTACTAGAGATAATTTTCGGAAGAGGGAAGCACTCAAGGGAGCAACTTTGTCAACTTGGGAGATTTTCTTCTTTACTTTGTTCTTTAATGCCATTGTTTATTTTCTTTGATATGAGTAGCTAAATTCCTTGTTGGGGATTTGGGTAGATCTTCTAGGGATTTTAATTCAATATTTGTATGGATTGATTTTCTGGGTTAAATCTGTTTTCTTTGTTCTTAATGCGTTTTATGTTTGGCCAACATAAAATTGATCTTTGGAATTGTATGAAAGACTGAGAGGTGAAATATAATTCGTGCTCTAGGGAAATAGACACAATCTAATTGGATACGAGAGTAATTCAGTTTATTGTGATAACCATAATTGAATTAGGGTCATGGAGAAACTGATTCAATTATAATCCTAGGATCTTAATGTTTTTAGCTAATTAGTTTACGCACTGAGGGGTGGTAATCACTTAGTTAGGAAAGCTTAGGATGATCTGAGAGGGCTCCTAAGTAGATTAGTGATTGTTATTTTAACCCTGATAATTAAATTCATACATAATTGGATTAAATACCTAGAAGAGAAGCCTAAACCCTCACATCCATTCTATTGATTTCGCTTAATTTTTTAATCTTTGTTTCTTAGTTAAATTCTACAATCATCTTCTCTTTAATTGTTTGCAATTAGATTTCATTAAATTCAGTTGTTTTCTTTACAAACTTTGCTAGAATTAGGTTGTTAGTTTTCTCAAGTCCTCGTGGGATCGACCTTGGAATACTCCAAGCTTTACTACTTGATTTCGTACTCTTGCAAAAAATCCCGATCAGTATACCTTTGGGATGATTTCAGATGCTAGCCCATTTATAATATTTGTTATTTGTTTTGGTGTGATTTCATATGATTTTACTAAATGGTTTATTAAATGAGTTTTTGATTATTTCATATCACCAGCTTGAGGCGATATGTCATTATAACCTGGTCCCTCACTGGGTACATATATATTTGTACTCACACCATTCACTTATTGTTGTTAGGTCATCAGGCTACGGACGACAGGCAACCTGATGGACAGTGATCCTGGTATATCACCAGTCGACCACAATTTTGTAGGTGCCACCTAGATCCCTTATGAATCCTGGCTTCAGAATAGTAGTGCACATTATTATATTAGTATTTTCTTCCGCTGCATACTTTACATTGTAAAATGTGCCACTTATATTATATAAATGTTTTAATGATATTTTCTATATTATTTCTTATATATTTTCATATATTGCTTGAATACCCCTTTATTTATGCCTTGTATCATCTTGGATAACCCGCCTTTCGAGGCACACATCTCGAGGTGATACAGCGGTTGTCACGTGGCCGATCCTGCGGGTTAGGGCGTGACAATTTGATTGGTATCAGAGCAAATTTTAAAATATACATTACATTTATATTATACCGAGCTGGGAAGTTCACATAATTTTGTGATTTCTGATTTTTGAGTTAGAGGTATGGGGTATAGTTAGTATAGAGATGTTTATGGATACTGACATAGATTTTATATAGCATACATCATGCCACCTAGAAGAAAGAATGCCACAGATGCTACTGTACCTACTCCAGTACCTCGGAGGAGAGGTCGGCCACGTAGGCAGCCTGAGGCACAGCCTAGTACCAATCTGGAAACCACAGCGATCCCAGACGCACCTATTCCCCCTGTTGCACCCATCGATGAGACCCAGCATCAGGGCTTTCATACTGAGGTTCCACCTCCCTACCACCAGCGTCTGCCACGCCGGTGCAGTATATGCCCGCCGATCTTGAGCGGATATTTGATAGTTAGGCCAGCAGATTCTTTTCGTCACATATGGCCACTGGAGCTTATCCACCTACCGGCACTATGCCACCCATTCATCCATCACCCCCGATGTCGACACTGACACCACCGTGCTTTCATTCGGGTGGTGCAGCAAGCACTTCTGAGGTGCCCCAGCTTTAGATACCCGCCTGATGAGGTTCCTTCGCATCATGAAGGGACTAGACACCCCAAAGCTCTCCAACACATCTGCTGCCGCAGCTTGGGATTGGTTGCATTTTGTCACCAAGAATACGGAGGGTTTGGGCATGACTCCTGAGGAGCGAGTGAGCGTAGTCACGAGATATCTTCAAGGGCAGCCTTTCAGTTGGTCAACCAACTATGAAAGTAGGACTACCAGACTAATGACTTGGGATATGTTCATTGCTGAGTTCCAACGGAGGTTCTTGTTAGATGAGATGGTGATGCGGAGATACATCGAGTTTCTCCGACTCCAGCAAGGTGTTATGACTGTCGAGTAGCATGAGACAGAGTTGTGGAAAATTTCACATCATCTTCCGTCCATCACCGAGGAGGCCCTTTGTCTTCAGTTCGTCAACGGCCTTCGGTGGGAGATTATACAGTTTATGATGCCTACACCTAGAGCCACTTTTGAGTAGTATCGACAGAGTGCCTTATGGGCTGAGGCTATGATTGTTCAGCGTCGGCTAGGAGGATCGAGTATGAGTGGTCAGTTATCTTTTGATGTATCAATAGACCTGGTGCCGAGGCAGTTTCAGGGCATAGCTTCCTACAGCGGGGTATCTAGAGGTAGTTCAGCTAAGTCCCTAGCACCACAGATATCCTTTCCTCCACCACCACCTCACTCTGGTGGTTGAGGAAAGGGGAAGTTTGGATTTGGCACCATGACCAGGCGATGGTTTGGGAAGAAGAGAGGAGAGCCTGGACCGCGATGTCTGACATGCAGACGCTAGCATTTTGGGGCGTGCAGGGCGGGGCCCGATGCTATCAGTATGGAGGTTTAGGGCACATGGCGTGCCAGTGCCCACATCCTGCCTCTGCACCTCCCAGATGGAGTTTTGGTTAGCCTCTGGTAGGACAGAGTAGTTGTGGAGGATTCTGTGCCTTCCAGTAGGCACGACACTCCTACGCTGCCCTCTCATCTTCACAGTAGCATTCTGGTGCTGGCAGCAGTTCTACACCCTCGGGGCAACCCCCGCAACAGCAGCAACACACCTAGGTCTAGGGGAAGTCACAAGAGGTCGTCGATGCCCGTCCTGACGTAGTCACTAGTAAGTATATATTTAAATATTCATGAATAGTGATTTTTTGTAAGTAAAGATATCGTCACATCTGCAGCTGATTGTGGAGTAAAAGTAACTGCTTTAGAAAATTTTTTGACATTACGCATGGTAGTTATATTCCATCAACCAGTGTATGTGATTATGGACACTAGAGTTGCGTTGTCCTATGTAAATACCAAGCTCGCAGTGCATGCGGATATACCATTATGGCCCTTAGGGTATGAGTTATTGGTGAATACATCCTTGGTTGAGAGAATGGTCTGGAATACAGTGTACAGAAGATGTGTAGTAAAGCTAGAAATGTCTAACTTCGATGCCATCTTGGGGATGGACTGGCTTGGGAGACATCATGCTCAAATCTACTGCGAGCATCATTTGGTAAGGATTCCTTGACCTGATGGTAGCATGATTGACTTCTACAACGAGCGCAGAGGCACACCAAATGTCATCTCTACCATTAAAGTAAGTAAAGATGTAAAGCAGTGTTAGCTCATGAAGTGGACACTTCAGTGGACGAGCCTAATATTGAAGATATTCCGGTAGTGAATGAGTTTCCGGATATCTTCCCCGATGAATTGCCTGGTTTGCCACCTGAAAGAGACTTCGACTTCCCTATAGAAGTCTATCCTGGTACGAATCCAATCTCCATGGCTCTTTACCAAATAGCACCCGCTAAACTCATTGAATTAAAGAAATAACTCATCGAATTATTGGAGAAAGGATTCATTCGGCCCAGTACTTCACCTTGGGGAGCCCAGTGTTATTTGTAAAGAAGAAGGATGGTTCAATGCGACTATGCACCGACTATCGCAAACTGAACGCAGTGATTGTAAAGAGTAGGTATCCATTGCCTTGCATTGATGATCTATTCGACCAACTTCGGGATGCCGGACTGTTCTCCAAGATTGATCTGTGATCAGGTTACCATCAATTGAAGATAGAGAGAAAGATATCTACAAGTTTACCTTTCATACTAGATACGGACACTATGAGTTCTATGTAATGTCATTTGGACTTACAAATGCTCCAGCAGCATTCATGGACTTGATGAATAGTGTCTTCCATCCGTATCTAGATCGATTTGCCATCATCTTCATTGATGACATATTGATTTATTCTAGAAATCAGCGTGAGTAGGCCAATCATCTTCGCATTATGCTACAAACTCTTCAAAAGCACTAGCTTCACGCCAAGCTCTCCAAATGCCAGTTTTGGTTGCAGCAAGTCAGATTCCTTGGGCACGTTGTGTCTAGATAAGGTATATTTGTGGATTCCAGCAAGACTGAAGCGATCATCAATTGGAAACGTCCCGTAAATCCCATTGAAATTTGAAGTTTCTTCGGACTAGCTAGATATTACCGGAGATTCGTGGATGGATTCTCCGTGATTGCTGCACCAATAACGAAGTTGACTCACAAGGATACCATGTTTCTCTGGACAGACGATTATGAAGAGAGTTTCCAGAAGCTGAATGATAAGCTGACGACAGAGCATGTACTTGCCCTACCAGTAAGTGGCAAGGAGTTCACTGTGTATACCGACGCATCATACGATGGACTTGGATTCGTGTTGATGCAAGATGAAAGGGTAATTACTTACACTTCTCGTCAGTTGAAACTGAACGAGATTAAGTATCCAATACATGACTTGGAGCTTGCAGCCATAGTCTTTGCCTTGAAGATTTGGCACCACCATTTATGTGGTGAAATTGGTCGCATTTACACCGATCACAATAGTCTGAAGCATTTCATGAGTCAGCGTGAATTGAATATGCAGTAAAGGCGATGGCTAGATCTCATCAAAGACAACGATATTTTCATCAACTACCATCCCAGCAGAGCAAATGTTCTTGCAGATGCCTTGAGCCGGAATGCAGTTACTTTGTTTGTGGCGATTAGAGATGTTCACCTACCAGAATTAGTGGAGCTAAAGTCAACCGGAACCAGATTGGCCTATGACTCCCATGATGGTGCACTGATTGCCCAGATTCTAGCTAAACCAGTGCTAGATTATCGTATTCCCGATCTCTAGACTTCTGATTTGAGATTGCAACAAAAGCTTCAGAAGTTGAAGTTGGGTGAGCAAATTGAGTTTCAGTTCGAAGCGATGGAGTTCTACTATTTAGAAGCCGACTTTGTGTACCACACAAACTTTACCTTAAAGGCACCATTCTTCAACAAGCTTATTCTTCTCTATTTGCCATGCACCCGACAACACCAAGATGTATCGAACCATCAAAGATCATTATTGGTGGCCTGGAAAAAAGAGAGAAGTTGCTGAATTCGTAGCTAGATGCTTGACTTGTCAGCAAGTGAAAGCGGAACGTCGAAAACCTTTCAGGTCACTTCAGCCTCTACAGATTCTCGAATGGAAGTGGGAACACATCACCATGGACTTTGTAACTGGTTTTCCATGCATCAAACATGGAATTTATGCCATATGGGTGATCGTGGTCCGATTCACCAAGTTACCACACTTTCTACTAGTGAGCCTAAGATGGAGCGTGAACTAGTTTGCATAGCTTTACATGAATGAAGTGGTCTCCATGGAGTTCCAGCTTCCATAGTTTCGAATTGAGATCCGTGGTTCATTTCAAAGTTCTGGAGCAGCTTTCAGCAAGTAATGGGTATTCAACTTAGCTTTAGTACAACTTGTCATCCACAGATCGATGGTCAGTCGGAACGCACCATTCAGATATTGGAGGACATGCTATGAGCATGTGCGTTTGAATTTTACCTGTGGATAGGACACCTACCTATCCTTAGCAGAGTTTGACTACAACAACAGCTACCAATCTAGTATTGGTATGGCTCCGTACAAGGCCTTGTATGGAAAGAAGTGTAGAACCTCGTTGTACTGGGATGAAGTGGGAGAAAACCGGATCTTCGGCAAGGTTGGGATTGAATTCACCACTAAGAAGGTGAAATTCATTCGTGAACAACTTAAAGTAGCCCAAGATCGAGATCAGAAGTACACGCAACGAAGGAGGACGCCTTTTGAGTTCTAAGTAGGAGATCAAGTTTTCTTGAAGGCCTCTCCTTGAAGGGGCATTATTATATTCCATAAGCCTAGAAAGCTAAACCCGAGGTACATTGGTCCATTCCTTATCACTGAACAAATTGGACCAGTGGTATATCATTTGGAATTGCCACCAGACATGGCAATAATACACGATGTATTCCATGTGTCTATGCTTCGAAAGTATGTACCTAATCCATCACATGTTCTTCAGACGCCATCGGTGAAGCTGGCGAAGAATTTAAACTTCAAGGTTCGGCCTGTAGCCATATTGGATCGAGACGTTCGATTTCCTTTGGTGTGAGTTTTAGGGAAAAGTTCGTAAATTGAGGAGCAGACATGGGAGCCCGAGAGTGATTTGAGACATGACTTCCCCCAGCTATTTGAATATTAGTTTAATTGAATTTCAGAGACAAAATTTTTGTAAGGGGTTAGAGTTAACACGCCCGGACCCAGTGCACCAGTGTCAAGTTATGAAATTCTATATAGTTGTGAGGCCAAGAAATCAAATTAGACTTTCTTTAGACATTTTGAACTTCTTTTAGCTCAATTTCAAACTCAAAAACCCAAATTTTGTAGTTCGGAGTCGGTAGGGCCCGTTTGGGCATGAAACTAATCCTAGGTCACGCCCGAGCCCGTTTGATGGTACGTGTGGGGAAGGATCAGCACCCCCACAACGCCCATAAAATGATGGTACCATTTTAATATAATCTAATCCTAGGTCTTATTGATGCAAGGTTGTGTTTTATTTTAAGCATAACAAAAAATTTCTTTATACAATTCATTATTCATTTTTTATTTTATTACCTTTTCTATTTAAAAAAAATAAAATATTAGGTTTATACATGATGCATGTTGTCGCAACGTTGTCGAAAACGACGGGTTTGGGACTTTACGAAATGTATGGAGTCGCCACTAACCATTTTTGTTTAGGTGCGGTTAGTCACCTATTAAGAGTCTATCTAACATAACATTGGCCGTTAAATGGCGTATTAAGATAGATAGGTCCTGGTCTACGGAACAAACAGAACTGGGTTCGGGAGTACAGTTACGTGTGGGGAAGGGTTAGCACCCCCACAATGCCCGACAAGTGACGGTACCGATTAGTTCAGTATTAATTAGGCCTCAACAAAGATTAATAATTAACCTTTTTAATTTTCATCTTTGATTTTCGTGTTTCCAAAATTTTTTAATTCAATTCAAAATTACCATAGAATAATTACTAAGGAAATTACCATCGCCACCACGATGAAATTTAAGGAAGGTTTTTTTTTAGATTTGGAGTAACTTCTGAAAGAATTGCCGTCACAACTCCTCGGGGAAGTGTCCATTCATAATCACTAATTAAAAAAAATATTAACTTATAATTTAGAGATTTAGCCATTAAATCTTTTTTATTATATAGACTAATTAACAAATGAGTTTTATTTATTAATAATTATATCTATCTTTTATTAAAAAAAAGTTTACAAATCCTCATCGCCGCCACGATGGAATCTATAAATTGTTTTGGAAGGTTTCCCGAGAAGCTCGCCACCACGATTCCCCGAGAACATACCTTTTTCATAACCATTAATTGGAGAAAACTTTAAACTCTTGAATTACTTAGAAACCTTAGCCTTTAAACACATTTTAATCATTAACCAAAAGATTTTTTCTTTATTATTTGATATACGAAAATTAAGTATAAACCCTCATCGCCACCATGATGGAATTATAGGCTGTTTTAGAGGACTTCCTCGAGAGACTCGCCGCTACGATTACCCAAGAAAGTATCCTTTTTCTTATTATTATTATTTTTTAAATATGGATTCCTTTGAAAGGTTGAATTTTCATTGATTAACTAATAATTTTTTTATATTATCTTATTAACCATTTTTATCATTTATTGGCTTGAAAATTACTTACAAATCCTCATCGCCGCCACGAGAAAATTTATAGGTAATTTTCAGAGAATTTTTCAAGAAACTCGCCACTACGATTCCTTTAAAAATACTCCTTGGTTAATTGATTATATTTAATTAATTTTGAATAGCAATATAAATATATAGTTCTATTTATCTCTTGATTCTTCTTAGCAATTCAAAAAAGGCATAAAGTTCATATCTTTATAATGGATACACACGAAAAATGAAGATCCCATCGTCATGCACAAATTGATCATGTCCTACCATCGAAATATGCTTGGATAATATAAAACAACTAACCACAAAATTCACATACACAACAGGAAGCCATCCACAGACCATATTTGACCAAAACAATTTCTTAACTTGACGAGTCAAAAACTCGGATACTAAATTTTCTAAGTTTTGTCATAAAGGAGCATGCTATCCTAGTCTAAAGCAACCTACTTTTCTGTTTTCAATCCATTTCCATAAAAAAGCAACTACTTTTATGCACAAAATATTATTATTTTGTCAAGGACCTATTTTTACTAACAGTTCTTCCTTCAAAGAATTTTGACAAGATGATGGAAATACATGAACAGTAGAACATGCAAAACAAGCAGAGAAACCAACGTTGAAAATATGAAATTTTACCCAAAAGTCTGTGGAAGAGCCGTTGGACAAAGGACTGAATCTTCTCTTTTTGGAAACTAAACCCGAAAAACTATTACCCTTTTCTTTCTCCTCTTTTTTTTTTTTGCAGCAGAACGTCAGATCCCTCAAAAACACCCCACTCCTTTTTTTGTGCTCTCCCCTTTCACAATCCTCCTCTTTTTTTTTGTTGTAGCAGAATGTTAGATTCCTCAAAAACACCCCCACCCTTTTTTTGTGCTCTCCCCTTTCACAATCCTCCTCTTTTTTTTTGTTGTAGCAGAACGTCAGATTCCTCAAAAACACCCCCACCCCCCTTTTTTTGTGCTGCAATTGGTTGTTTATATTACTGACTCCACTTTTGCTGTCTTTTGAGGATCACCCAGCTGTCAAGGAGAAAAGTTGACAAGGAGAGAAGTTGGCTGAGGGAGTCACATGGAGATGTTTGCTGATTAGAAATGACAAATGGGTCTTGTTATGCCTTGATTGCATAATGGTCCCATATTTGAAAAATTCATCAAAGAGGCCCTACAGGAAACATGATTAGCTGATTTATGCAAGAGAATCATGTGGGGGATTTGCTATTTGAAATGACAAATGGGTCTTGTTATGCATTGATTGCATAATGGTCCCATATTTGAAAAATTCATCAAACGAGGGCTCACAGAAAACATGATTAGCTGATTTATGCAAGAGAATCCCGTGGGGGGTTTGCTATTTGTGTGACCACTTTATGCCATAATATGGATTTACTCTATAGTCATCGCGCCAAGTAAACCAGCATCCCATTTCATGGTTTACTTCAATTTTTTATTTCATATTAATACCATTTCCAACATAAAACCATGATCTTATTTGAAGGAAAACTTCTTTTCTCCAAAATAGTATTTATTGACATATTCTTACCTTCCTTTATAGCGATGAATATTAAACGTCTTTCCATCAATTTCGTAGTTCACTTCTCTTTCTAATTTCACCAAACTACCATTTATGAAATGAAATGCCATGGTCATTAGGCCAAATACCTATTGGTCCCTTGAATTAGTGCTAGATGGGGGGTGAATAGCACTAAAAACTTTTTCTTTGATGGAGAGGCTAGTCGTGGAACTTTGGAGTAGAGGTGGGTAGTGTTTGGGATTGTTTTGAATGTGAGGATGAGTACTTTACAAAGCTTAATCAACGTAAAGAGAACGAACACTTTTATTTATAGTGGTTCGATTTTCCTCACCTACATCCATTACCTTGATCTTCCCAATTAAGGATTTTCAATCTTCCTCTTCACTAGAGAGTGGAATTCTAGCTTCCACTAAGCCTTTACAAAGAAAGCTCATCCGAAGCTTTAACACGAATCAACCTAGGACCTCGTAATTGATGTAATCCCCTTAGAGTGATTCCCTCACCTCTAAGAATACAAGAAATAAGAAATTTTGTACAAAGACCGATCTCTAATAAGACCTAAGATGTACAAAAAGTTAAGTTCTCACGCCTCGACCTGAAGGCTCATCCACGTGACAACCGCCGTACCACCTCGACATGCCTGCCTCGAAAGGCAGGCTATCCAAGATGGTACAAGGCATAAATAAGGGGCATTTGAGCAATAATTAAAAATATATAATGAAATAATATAGAAAATATCGTAAGATACTTATATAATAAAAGTGGCATGTTTTACGGTGCAAATATGCAACGGAAAGATAATAATATAATAATGTATAAACAATACTATCCGAAGCCAGGATTTACAGGGGATCTTGGTTGAACCTACAAAATCGTGTCAGCTGATGATATAGGATCACTGTCCACCGAGACGCCTGTCGTCCGTAGCCTAATGACCTAACAAAATAAGTGAATGGTGTGAGTACAAATACATATGTACCCAACGAGGGACCTGGTTATAATGACCGATCACCTCAGGCTGGGGATATGAAATAATCTAAAATTCATTTAATAAACTATTTGATGAAATCATATGAAATCCCACACCAAAATAAATATCAAATGTCATAAATGGGCTGGAATCTAAAATCGTCCCAAAGGTACACTTGTGCACTTGGGTGCCCTGCTAGACCATCAAAGGCTTCAACTCATATCTCAAAATCCTTTTCTTTTACTCTTTGGCCCATTCCCTTGATGTTGCCATCGCTGTGGTGGAACACAACTACACTCGAGCCTTGGCGAGCTTCCCTGCGCGCCTTTCCCAGGGTCTCGCACTCACCGTGCCCTTCAAAAGGCAGTCCACGGCTACTTGGTCGGTGGCATGCCTCTCACTCGATCCACATGCTCCTTCTAATCGGAGCATCGAGGACCTATCAATCGCTCAACTCCCATAGGTCATAATCATCAATAGAACATAATAATATAATCTCGTATATTCTTTTTGAAAACCCACCCTTAAATCCATTTATAAACTCATGTTTGAAGTGGACAATCCATATCCCAAAACGCTATAAACATTTAGTAAAGCAGTTCATAAAGCAATTAGAAAACGATTGAACCTTAATAGTCAACCACCATAATCCAAGCCACTCACAAGTAAGGGAGGTTTGTATACGCTCGAATAAATCCCTCGAATGCCTTAGCTCGCACGCTAGTGCCTGATCTCGTGCAATCACGTACCTAAATAATCAAATTGAAATCTCATTTGATTAATAAAGGCATTCGGGTAACAATTAAACAACACAACATGATCTAATTAGAGTTTCTAGGGTCTAGAAACTAAATTGGACAAGTCCGGAAGTCAACTATGGTCAATTAGGGTCTAGAGGTGTGAAATGACCATTTTGCCGTTGCTACAGTGCAGGTTCGGAGTTGGTTTGTCTCAATCCCGCGGGGAGTGAGCCAAATTGGGGAAATTCCTCGAAATTTGGTGAGTCTGATGCTGGACACAGCAGGTCCGACGCTGGATAGGCCTCTGCTCCAAGGCCAAGACTTGGGTTCTCCACTTCCCAAGCTCAGTTCTAGCTCAAATCAGTGCCAATTTGCATGAAATTTGAAACACACAATCTTAAGCACCTAAACTAAGAACTATAGCTTCAAAAACTAAATTAAACAACTGATCATGCAAGTATTTCATATCAAAACTCTAAGGTGCCATTTGTTCTTGAACAAAAATGGAATTTGATCTTCAATTCAACATTTCTCTCAGCTCACTCAATGCAATTAACAAATAAGCTGTCAAATTGAAGCTTAAAGAGTCTAGAACGACATACCAAGAAATCAGCCGAAGCCTAATGACTGGATTGAAAGATATAGCCCAAAGAACTCAATGACTCCAAATGGCAAACTTTTGAGATTTGAAGAAAACTTAATGAATTTCATGTTTTTGGAAGCTAAAGAAGTTGTTGGTGATGATTAATGGAGTGTTTGAAGGTGGATTGAAAAGAAGAAAATGATGGGAGTTTGAGAGAATTCGGATGAATGGAAGAGAAGAAAAGAAATAGTGAAAATGGGGGGTCTTGGGCAACCGACCCCCGATTTTATTCAACAGGTCTAGCGCCAGATTCAACCCTGTCCAGCATCGAATTCAACTAATTTATGTTGAATTTTAGTCAACTCGGCCTCATTTGCCTCGGTTTCTGAACCCTAGTGTACCCAATCGACTTCGAACTACAAATTAAGGTTTCTAAGCTCAAAATTAAGCTAAACAAAGTTCAAAATGTCTAAAGCAAGTCCAAATTCATTTCTTGGCTTTTCAACTATATACAAATTCATAACTTGACACGTTCGGACTAGGTCTGGGCATGTCAACTCTCCCCCCTTACAGAAATCCTTCCCCGAAAGTACATTAAACTAATTCTCAAATAGGTGGGGAAAGTCACGTCTCATATCGCTCTTGGGCTCCCAAGTTTACTCCTCGATTTATGAGCTTTTCCATAATACTCGTACTAAAGGAATAGATTTGTTCCTTAAGGATCAAGTCTGTCGATCCAGTATGGCTACAGGTCGAACCTTAAAGTTCAGACTTTTCTTCAGCTTCATTGGTGGAGTCTAGAGAACATGTGATGGATCAGGTACATACTTTTGAAGCATGGATACATGGAAAACATCATGTATTCTAGCCATGTCAAGTGGCAATTCTAGATATGCCACTGGTCCAATCCGTTCAATGATAAGGAATGGGTCTATGTACCTTGGGTTTAGCTTTCCCGCCTTGCGAAATCTGATAATGCCTCTCTAAGGAGAGACCTTCAAGAAGACTTGATCTCCCACTTGGAATTCCAAAGGAATCATCCTCCATTGTGCATACTTCTGATCTCGATCCTGGGCTATCTTAAGTTACTCTCGAATGAATTTTACCTTCTTAGTGGTGAATTCAATCGCTGCCTTGTCAAAGATTCGGTTTTCTCCCACTTCATCTCAATACAATAGGGTTCTACACCTATTTTTGTATAGGGCTTCGGACGAAGCCATACCAATACTAGATTGGTAGCTGTTGTTGTATGCAAACTCTGCCAAAGATAGTTAGGTATCCCATCCCCCAGTAAATTCAAGCGCACACGCTCGCAGTACGTCTTCCTATATCTGAATGGTGCACTATGACTGGCCATCGATTTATAGATGGAAAGCGGTACTAAAGTGGAGTTGAGTGCCCATTGCTTACCAAAAGCTGCTCTAGAACTATGAGGTAAATCTCAGATCACGATCTAAAACTATGGAAGTTAGTACTCCATGGAGTCTAACCACTTCATTCATGTAAACCTGCACGAACTTGTTCACGCTCCATCTCATGTTCACTGGCAATAAGTGTGTCGACTTGGTGAGTCGGTCCACATTCACCCATACGGCATCAAGTCCACGTTTGATACGTGGAAAACCAGTAACAAAGTCCATGGTGATGTGTTCTCACTTTCATTCTAGAATCTGTAGAGGCTGAAGTGTCCCAAAGGGTTTTTTAAAGTAATTTCTCTCTTCATTCAAGGCCACCAATAATGATCTTTGATGGTTCGATACATCCTGGTGCTGCTTGGGTGCATAGTGAATGGTGAATAATGAGTTTACTGAAGAATGGTGCCCTTTAACTCCAGGTCGTTCGGCACACAAATTCGGCTTTTGAATAGTAGAACTCCATCTTTTTGAATCAAAAATTCAGATTGTTCACCCAACTGCAACTTCTAAAGCTCTTGCTACAATCTCGGATCGGAAGTTTGGAGATCATGAATCCAATCATCTAGCACCGGCCTGGCTAGAATCTAGGCAATCAGTGCAACATCATGGGAGTCATAGGCTAATCTGATTCCAGTTGACCTAAGCTCCAATAACTCTGGTAGGTGGACATCTCTAATTGTCACCAAAGGAGTAACTATATTCTGGCTCAAAGCATCTGCAACTACTTTCACTTTGCCGGGATGGTAGTCGATGATAAGATCGTAATCCTTGATGAGATCTAACCATCGCTTTTGCCTCATGTTCAGATCGTGTTGATTCATGAAGTGCTTTAGGCTTTTGTGATTAGTGTAGATGCGACAAGTTTCACCATATAAATGGCGACGCAAAATCTTCAAAGTAAAGACTATGGCTATAAGCTCTAAGTCATGCACTGGATACTTCTCCTCATTCGGTTTCATTGAGGAGAAGCGTAAGCTATTACCCTTTTATCTTGCATCAACACACATCCAAGTCCTTGGTATGATGCATCAATATACACGGAGAACTCTTTGCTACTCACTGGTAGGGCAAGTACAGGTGCTGATGTCAACTTGTCCTTCAGTTTCTGAAAACTATCTTCGTAGGCATCAAACCAGAGAAACTTGATGCCCTTTTGAGTCAGTTTAGTTAAGGGCACAGTAATTGCGGAGAATCTATCCACAAATCTCCGGTAATATCCAGCTAACCCCAAGAAACTCCGATTCTAAGTGGGATTTATGGGGGGTGTTTCGAATTGGTGATCACCTCGATCTTGCTGGAATCCACAAATATACCTTTCCTAGTCAAAACATGACTATGGAATCCAACTTGTTGTGACCAAAACTGGCACTTAGAGAGCTTGGCATACAACTAATGCTTTCTAAGAGTTTGTAGCACTATGCGAAGATGGTTGGCATGCTTTCGCCGGTTTCTTGAATAAACTAATATGTCATCAATGAAGATGATGACAAATCAGTCTAGATACGGATGGAACACCTGGTTCATTAAGTCCATGAATGCCACTGGAACGTTGGTAAGTCTAAACGACATCACACAAAACTCGTAGTGTTTGTATATGGTACGTAAGGTAGATTTGTAAATATCTTCCTCTCGTATCTTCAGCTGATGATAGCCCCATCACAAGTCAATCTTGGAGAATACTCTGGCACCTCGAAACTAGTCGAATAAATCATCAATGTGAGGTAATGGATATCTATTCTTCACTATCACTGTAATAAGCTTATGTTAATCGATGCAGAGTCTTCTTCACAAACAATATTGGGGCTTCCCAAAGTGAAGTACTCGGCTGAATGAACCCTTTCTCTAGCAATTCGGTGAGTTGTTTCTTCAACTTAACAAGTTCAGTAGGTACCATTAGGTATGGAGCCATAGAGATAGGATCGATATCGGGATAGACTTCGATAGGGAATTCGAAATCTCTCTTAAGCAGTAAACCAGGTAATTCATTAGGGAAAACATCCGGGAACTCATTCATTACCGGAATATCTTCAATGTTAGGGTCTTCCACTGAAGTGTCTACTACATAAGCTAACGCGGCTTTACATCCTCTTCGTAGCAACTTACTTACTTGAATGGTAGAGATGATATTCGGTGTGCCTCTATGCTTGCTGTAGAAGTCAATCATGCTGCCATCAGGTCGAGGACTAAATGATGCTCATAGTAGATCTGTGTATGATGTCTCCATAGCCAATCCAATCCCAATACGGCATCGAAGTTGGACATTTGTAGAGGAATTAAATGTACTTCGAAAACAAGGTTTCCCAACTTCACTGCACACCTTCGATACATCATATTCCGAACCATTCTTTCACTAAGGGCGTATTCACCCATAACTCGTATCCCAAGGGTGATAATGGTCTATCTGCATGTATGGCGAGCTTGGTATTCACATAAGACAAAGCAGCTCCAGTGTCCATAATCACATATGCTGGTTGATCGAAAATAACTACCATGCCTAATGTCCAAAAATTTTCTAATGTGGTTTTTTTCACTCCACAATCAACTGTGGACATGGTGATATCTTTACATGCAAAAATAACTATTCACGAATATTTAAATATATACTAACTGATGACTATGTTTGGACGGGCGTCAACATCCTCTTGCGACATGGCATAAACCTGGGTATGTTGCTGCTGCTATTGAGGTCTTCTCTAAGTACTGAACTACTACCAGCACTAGAATGATGCTGAGAGGAAGAGGAAGTGGTATAGAAGTGGTACCAGTTGAAAAGGACAGAATCCCCCATAATTGCAAGGTCAGCGTTCGGCTTGACCAAAGGTCCATCTAGGTGGTGCAGAGGCAGTAAGTGGACAAGCACGCGCTCTATGGCCACACCTCCGTACTGATATCATCTGATCCCACTCCCACACTATCCAAAATGGTGCCGTTTATAGTGTGGGCATTGTGGTGCAGACTGTCCTCTCTTCTTCTCGAACCATCCTTTGATCATAAAACCAAATCTGAACTTTCCTTTTCCTCGACCACCAGAGTAAGATGGTGGTAGAGGGAGGGACATATGCGGTGTTGGAGACTCGGTAGAACTACCTCTGGATACCCCACTATAAGAGCCTGTGCCTTTCGACTTTTTCGATGCAAGGTCCGAAGATACATCGAAGGATCACTATCTGCTCGCGCTAGAACTTCCTGGCAGATGCTGAGCAATCATGGCCTCGGCCAATAAAGCATTTTGCTGATGCCACTCAAAAGTGGCTCCAAGACTGGGCGTCATGAGCTGTATGATCTCCCACCGAAAGCCGTTGACAAACTTAAGACAGAGGGCCTCCTCAGTGATAGACAGAAGATGATGTGATAGTCTCCGTAACTCCATCTCATACCCCTCAACTGACATATCACCGTACTGCAGTCGAAGAAACTCGCTGTATCTTCGCATCATCATCTCCTCTGACAAGAATCTCCATTGGAACTCTGTGACAAATGTCTCCCAGGTGATTGATCCAGTAGCTTGGCTCTCGAGGTTGGTCCACCAACTTAATGGCTGCCCTTGAAGATATCGGCTAACCACACTCACTCGCTCCTCCGAGGTCATGCCCAAACCCTACCTATTCTTGGTCACAAAGGGCAGCCAATCCAAAGCTATGTCAGTAGGAGTGTCGAAGAGTTTCGAAGTGTCTAGTCCCTTCATGATGAGAAAGAACCTCACTAGACGGGTCTCTGAAGCAGTGGCAGCAAGGTTGAAAGTGCGGTGGGACCATAAATGGAGGCGGTGGCTGATACGAATGGGCAGAGTGATCAGCAGGCTGCTGGGAAGACTGTGGTAGGTCAATAGTGTAATGCGGTCATGTCGGTATCAACATTAGCAGTGACGAATGAACAGGTGGTGTAATGCCAATAGGCGGATAAGCACCACTGGGCATATATATGGAAAAGAATGTACTAGCCCAACTATTAAACATCCGCTCAAGGTTGACAGGTGTGTACTGCATCGGCGTGGTAGTTGCCAGAGATGGGGGAGGTGGAACCTTAGGATGGAAATCCTGCTACTGGGTCTCATCTATAGGCGCTACTGCTGAAATAGGTATATCCAGGATCGCTGTAGTCTTCGGATCGATGCTATGCTGTGCCTTAGGTTGCCGACGTGGGCCACCTCTCCTCTTTGGCACCATAGTAGGTATCGAAGTGTTGGTGGTATCCTTTCTTCTAGGTGGCATAGTGTAATGCTACATAAAATCTAGGTCAGTAATCTTAAATATCTCTAGTCTAACCGTACCACATATTTCTATCCCAAAAATCTGAAATCTCAATACTATGTAAACTCCCCAACTCGGTATAATATAGATATAACATATATTTTAAAATTTGCTCTGATACCAATCAAATCGCCATGCCTTGACCCGAGGACTCAGCGACGTGACAACCGCCGTACCACCTTGAGATGCGTGCCTTAAAAGGCGGGCTATCTAAGATGGTCTAAGGCATAAATAAGGAGTACTCGAGTAATAATTGAAAATATATTATGAAATAATATAGAAAATATTGTAAGATATTTATATAATAAAAGTGGCACATTTTACGATGTAAATATGTAGCGAAAAAGATAATATTATAATAATGTATAAACAATACTATCCAAAGTCAGGATTCACAAGGGATCTAGATGGAACCTACAAAATCGTGTCAACGGGTGATATACCAGGATCACTATCCACCGAGAAGCTTGTTGTCGGTGGTCTGATGACCTGACAAAATAAGTGAATGGTGTGAGTACAAATATATATGTACCTAGTGACATAACCGGTTATAATGACCAATCAGCACAGGCTGGAGATATAAAATAACCCAAATTTCATTTAATAAACCATTTGATGAAATCATATGAAATCCCACACCAAAACAAATATCAAATGTCATAAATGGGTTGGCATCTGAAATCGTCCTAAAGGTACACCCGTGCACTTGGTTGCCCCGTTGTACCGTCAAGGGTTTCAACTCATATCTCAAAATCCTTTTCTTTTATTCTTTGGCCCGTTCCCTTGACGTTGCCATTGCTATGGTGGAACATAGCTACACTCGAGCCCTGGCGAACTTCCCTGCGTGCCTCTCCCAGGGTCTCGTACTCACCGTGCCTCTCAAAAGGCAATCCACGGCTACTTGGTCAGTGGCAAGCCTCTCACTCGGTCCACACACTCCCTTTCATAGGAGCACCGAGGACCTCTCAATCGCTCAACTATCATAGGTCATAATCATCAATAAAACATAATAATATAATCTCGTATATTCTTTCTGAAAACCCACCCTTAAACCCATTTATAAACTCGTGTGTGAGGGTGGTCAATCCATATCCCAAAATGTTATAAACATTTTATAACACAATGAAAGATATAGCCCAAAGAACACAATGACTCCAAATTGCCAACTTTGGAGGTTTGAAGGAAACTTGATGAATTTGATGTTTTTGCTCTTCTTGGAAGTTAAAGACATTGTTGGTGATTATTAATGGAGTTTTGAAGGTACAAACAAGTAAAAATGTTTAATATAATCTCTATCCCCCTTTTTGACATCATAAAAGAGAGAAAGAAGTAAAATTCTCATCAGAATGATCAAGGTTTGGGTTTTCTTTGGTATTAGAGAGTGGGAGTGGGGCTTTAGGGGTAGGCTCGAATGGTGTGGTGAGGGTGGAAATGATGATCTCCATAGTCTGAGCAGCTGTTGCCAGCTCTTTATTTGCCACTTGCTCGCTAGGATTCTCTTGTTCTTACCCTAGTTGTTTTAAGGTAGCTCATTGCTCATCTCTATGATTCAAGTCACCAATATCAAAGAATGGATCATCTCTTTGTTTACTAATCTCTAACATCTTTTTATCCAAAGCATCTAACCTAGTTAGAACTAATTGCTTGAACTCCTAAATCTCTTCTCGCATAGTAGTCTCCATTATCAACATAGCGCCCAAAATCAAACCAATCCAATCATCTTGTGGTGCAACTTGAGTTTGTTCTTAGACTTCTTCTTGGGCTTGTTCTTGTCGTGCTTCTTCTTCTTATCTCGGTTCATTTTTTGGCTCTCTGAGTACTATTTTGGTTGTCTTCACAATTTGTTTCATCCAATTGTTGCCATCTAACACATAGTGCATCTTCTGAAGACTGGAGAAGTTGAAAAGAATGTTAATGCTCACCTTTAGGTCATTTTGGTATTGCTGACCCCATATTCCTTTCTTCTTCTGCAGTTTGGTGTTGATGTTCCCAAAAGCTAGCTTGGCTCTTTTGCTCCATGCTATTTCTTTCATTTTTTAAATAAAGAAATGAGCCATGTTAACTTCTCCACCATGTATGGCCGAAAACATCAACCAAACATCCTCGTGAGTTACAGTATTGAAGTTGCCAAACCTCTCATAGAGAGTGGTGCTATTAAAGATATGTGGCAATCTGAACTCTAAAGATTTGATCTTCAAGACTGAGTTTTTAAGACCAAAACTCTCATCTAGACCGGTAATTTCCCGTCAAGGCAATCCATAAGTAAACTCAGATGGTCTAGAATAGGTACAATTCTCAAATTTAGTTTTCAATAAGCTACCGAGGTTCTTAGGAGTTATCAAAATCTCCCTACCATAGACAAAAGCATGAATGCCCTCATTGTTGATCTCTATATCTTCCCCTAATTCATCTTAGTTTTTAGGAATATTTGAGTGAAATTCCCTAACCATCAATTCACTATATTCTCTATCTGGGAAATCACTCAGTCCAAACCGTTCGGCATCCATAAATAGTTTCTGAAGACTATCATGGAAGGTCTAGTTCTCAAACTCCTTCCAATTAATTTCTCTACCACAAATAACCTTTTTAGAAGACATAATCTCATCATATCTTTTCTTATGAATGGCATTTCTAAAGTATCTAATCACATTACCTCTTTCTTGAATTCTAACTCCACCACTTGGAAGATTCCCGCTTGCAATTCCCTTTCCTTTGCTCAATTTCTTTCCCATGTGCTTCACTTTCTTGCTTGGACCCTTTCCTTGTTGTTGAATTTGTCTCTTGGGTGCCATTTGTGAGGTTTTAGGTTTTGGGAATTAGGAGTTTGTTGATTTTAGGTGCAAGGGTTGCTGATTTTGTGTTTAGAGGATGAATTGGAGGTAAGGTTCTGGGAAAGATAAAGTTTCTTGATGAGTTTTTATGACGGAAATTGAAAAATTTTGAAAATATCAATTCAAATTGATTTTGAACTTGTAAGAACCGTCGAGTTATATATAGGCCCGACAAGTTCAATTGGTTGAGTGAACCACTCAATCAATTGAATAGGCTCTACTTTTTACTTCCAGATCTTGTTCAATCGTTTCAGTTAAGGACTAAATCGATTGAATCTTTATGTACAGAAATTTTTATTTAAAAACCTTTTGAAAGTGAATCGATTGAATCTTTGAAGAATCGATTGAATTTGATCATAACTTGATTTTTCAAATCATCAAGACTTCTAGAATCGATTCAGTTAATTACTTAACCGATTCAAAATGTTTAAAACTCAAAAGTCAATTTTCTAGAAAAATTGAATTGGTTCACTTCAAGAATGAATCGATTGAACTTAGATAAACTTCAAAACTGACTTTTCTGAAAACTTATGAAAAATCGATTGAGCTAAATGCTCAATCGATTCAATACATTGAAGAATCAATTTCAAAATGTAGAATTTTGAATTTTTAATGAAGTACATATATTTAGACAGAGTCAAGTTTTAAGCAATCAAAGTTAATAAAAACAAGCAAAGAGCAAATCAAACGTGCATTTTCATACAATCAATCACAATCTATGGTCATGCATGTTTGTCATAGCAAGTTCTCACCTAATTTTATAAAATTAATCCTCATTCAAAGGTTTGCTGAATATATCAGCTAATTGGTGCAAGGTGTCCATAAATTCTACCTTAATATCTCCTTTAAGCACGTGATCTCTACTGAAGTACTGTCTAATCTCAATGTGCTTAGTCCTAGAGTGCTGAACTGGATTCTTAGAGATATTTATGGCACTTGGATTGGCACAGAGAATAGGAACTTGTTCTATTGTCATGCCATAATCACTAAGTTGTTGCCTAATCCATAAATTTGGTGCATAGCGACTACCTAAGGATATATATTCAGCTTCAGTAGTAGAGAATGCTACAGAGTTTTGCTTCTTGCTAGACTAATACACAAGCATATTTCCTAGAAACTGACAGGTACCACTGGTGCTTTTCCTATCTACTTTACTACTAGCAAAATCAGAATCAGAATAGCCTAAGAGATAAAAAAAACTACCTCTAGGATACCATAAACCTAAGTTTTGAGTATTCAAAATGTATCTAAAGATTCTCTTAACAGCAGTCAAGTGTGATTCCTCAGGACATGCTTGAAATCTAGCACATGAGCATACACTTAGCATAATATCAGGTCTACTAGTGGTCAAGTAAAAAAGTGATCCGATCATACCTTTATAGAGCTTTTGATCAACCTTTTTACCTTTCTCATCTTTAGCAAGCTTTGTTGAAGGGCTCGTGGGGGTTCCAATTCCCTTCATGTCCATCATTCCAAACCTCTTTAGCATATCCTTAGTGTACTTGGCTTGATTGATGAAGATGCTATCCTCGCTTTGGTTTATTTGTAGACCAAGGAAGAAGTTCAACTCCCCCAGCATGCTCATTGCAAATTCTCCATGCATTTCTTTAACAAAATAGTCACACAATTTCTCATTAGTAGCACCAAATATAATGTCATCAACATATATTTGTACAATGAGAAGATCACTTTTATTACTTTTAGTAAAGAGAGTGGTATCTACACTACCTCTTTTAAAATCCTTTTCAATTAAAAAATTTGAAAGCCTTTTATACCAAGCTTTAGGAGCTTGTTTTAAACTATATAAAGCTTTTTGCAACTTGCAAACATAATTGGCCTTGTCATTAGTTTCAAAACCAAGAGGTTGTTCAACATAAATCTCTTCTTGAATAGATCCATTTAAAAATGCACTTTTCACATCCATTTGAAAGAGTTTGAAATTCATGTAACATGCTTACGCAAGCAATAACCTAATAGCCCCTGATCTAGCTACCGGAACAAAAGTTTCATCGAAATCGATACCTTCCTCTTGATTATATCCTTTGGTAACAAGTCTTGCTTTGTTTCTTACCACATTTCCTAACTCATCCATTTTTCTTACCACATTTCCTAACTCATCCATTTTGTTTCTGAATACCCAATTTGTGCTTATAATTGGATGGTTAGTTGGCCGAGGAACCAAGGTCCAAACTTTGCTCCTTTGAAATTGGCCTAGCTTCTCTTGCATGGAAATCATCCAACTTTCTTCTTTCTCCACTTCTTCAAAGGTCTTAGGCTCCACTTGTGAGATGAACGCCACACGTTCACCAGTCTCCTTAAGTTGTCTTCTAGTTTTCACCTTTTCAGAGGGATCACCGAGTATTTGTTCCTTTGGATGACTCTTGGTATACTTCCATGCTCTAGGTAGATCTTCATGAAGTTCTTCTCTTCTTCAGAGATCTTTAAGAGGTGGTTCAACTTCACTTTTTTCCAAGGTAGTAGATTCATTGGGTGGCTCTTCATGGATTTTCATTTTCTCCATTTTTGAGTCTAATTCACCTACATCGTCATCATCCACAGGCATTACATTTCTCAGTGCATTGCTAAACTCATCAAAAACCATATGAATAGACTATTCTGTAACTAATGTTCTCCTATTGAAGACCTTATATGCTTTAGAGTTTAAGGAACAACCAAGAAAAATAGCTTCATCACTTTTAGCATCAAATTTTCCCATAGGGTGTTTTCCATTGTTTAAGACAAAACATTTGCAACCAAAGCTACTTAAATATGCGATGTTTGGTTTCTTCACTTTGTAAAGCTCATATGGAGTTTTTGAAATCTTTGGCCTAATGGAAACCCTATTAAGAATATAGCAAGCTGTGTTTATGGCTTCCGCCCAAAAATACTTTGGCAAGTTGTTTTCACAAAGCATTGTTCTTGCCATTTCTTTTAAAGTCCTATTTCTCCTTTCAACTACTTCATTTTGTTGAGGAGTTCTTAGAGCAAAAAAATTATGTTGAAAACCATATTCATTACAAAACTCTTCAGAATCTTTGTTTTCAAACTCACCACCATGATCACTTCTAATGCTAACAATGCTAAGCTCTTTTTCTTTTTGAACTCTTTTACAATGCTTCATCTTTAAAGGACAAGAAATATACCTAAGTAAACTTAGAATAGTTATCAACAATAACAAAGCCATAGGATTTTCCTCCTAAACTTGTCACATTTAATGGACCAAAAAAATTCTTATGCAATAGTTCTAATGGTCTAGAAGTGGAAATCTTAGATTTTGATTTAAAAGAGCTTCTGGTTTGCTTTCCAAATTGACATACGTAACAGATATGGTCACTTTTGAAATCAAGTTTTGGAAGTCCAATGACCAGATCTTTTCTTAAAAGTTTTGAAATATTGTTCATACTTGCATGCCCTAACCTTCTATCCATAACCAACTATCACGCATTTTTTTCCATAAAACAAGTTTCATTTATGCAATCATCAAGATCATCAAGATAGATTACATAAATGTTTTCAAAACATTTTCCAACAAAAATGACCTTGTTAGTATTAATGTCAATTACATAGCATACTTGAGAGTCAAAGCATAGTCTATATCCTCCATCGCATAATTGACTCATGCTCAACAAGTTTTGCTTAAGACCCTTGACAAACAAAACATGCTTTATATAGCTAGTAGATGTGTCACCTATGGTTCCAATCCCTTGGATAATACCTTTGGAGTTGTCACCAAAAGAAGCACTTCCTTTCTTTTTCCATCAAGCTCTTGAAATAAAGCTTTATTTCCAGTCATGTGCTTTGAGCAACCACTATCGAGAATCCATAGTTACCTTTCCTTTAGTTGAGCCTTCAAATATTTTTCCTTATGCTCATGCTCAACCTACAAAACATCTTTTCAATTTTTTTTCTTAGGTACCCATACTTTGATGGGTCATTGGGGATTAGTTAGCACATGAGAGCCTTCGGGCACCCAAACCAACTTGGTTTTGGGGAAGGACTTCCCATCCATGTAACAATTATAAGAAACATAAGCATAACAATGAACAATAGATGCATGCCTTTTCTTCCTAGTTGATACATTATTGCTAGTTTCACATGCAGTATGTTCATTTTCCTTTTTATTTTCATTCTTATCTCTCAAACTAGTTACCATGATTATCAATTCATCAATAGTCTTTGGCAAACTTGAGTTTTTAGCCTCATAGTCATGCATCAAAGCATCACAATCAGTTTTAGCATGCTCTAACTCAACTTGCAAGAGATTGCTACATTCAAATACATCATGGAAATTTAGTTTGATCTTATCAAGTTCATTACTCAATGAGTTTGCATTCTTTTTTAAGACTTTATATTTCAATGCAAGCTTTTTAAACTCATTGCATAGGCTTTCATACTTATCATTCATATCATCATTATCAAACTCATCATCATCATAATCATCATCAAGAATATCTATATAGTCATTAGGAAATTTAGAGATTACCTCCATAGAATCTTTTTTGGCCATCAAGCAAAGGTTGGCTTTTTCATCGCTTTCATTGTTGTCACTATTCGATGTGGAACAGTCACTATTAGACCATGTAGTAGCCACAATTGCTTTCTTTTGCTTCTTGTATTTCTTGGATTGACCTTCTTTGATTAGAGGGCAATCCACTTTGAAGTGGCCGGGCTTCTTGCATTCAAAGCACACTAACTTGTCGCCCTTGTTAGCCTCATTCTTTTCTTTTCCCTAAGAAGTTCCTTGATCCTTCTTAAAGAATCTTCTACCTTGCCTATTTCCTCTTTGACCCATTAGCCTTTTGAATCTCCTAGCAATCATAGCAAACTCTTCATCACCATCTTCACTACTAGCACAATCAAGCTTTTTTTTAAGAGCACTTACTCTCAATGCCAAGTTTCTTTTCTTCTCTTTGGCATCCTTTTTCCTTTCTTCTTCATCTTCCTTGATTTCTTGCTCATAAGTGAGAAGAGAACCACAAAGGTTATCCAATTAGATGGTGTTAAGATCCTTAGCTTCTCTAATGGTAATCACTTTGGGCTTCCAAGCTTTAGGCAAGCTTATGCTCCAGAATCTCTTTTCCAAGATACTTCAATTGGTTTGCAATGCCATTGAATCTATCAAACATTGTTGTGATGTTCTCCTCCGGTTGCATCTTGAACACATCATACTTATGGGTGAAAAGTGTGATTTTGGACTCTTCACTTGAGAAGTACCCTCATGACTAACTTTCAACTTCTCCCATATTTCTTTGGCACTTGAGCAAGTGGACACTTTATTGAATTCGGTTGCATTTACTCCACAATGTAGAGTGTTGATTGCCTTGTAGTTTATTTGTACCTTCTTAATCTCAGATTCACTCCATTCACTTCTTATCTTTAGCACTCTAACACCATCTACCTCCTTCATTGGCACATATGGACCTTCTTCAATAACATCCCATATTTCATAATCACTAGCTCTTATAAACTATGGATATTCCAGTGCTCCAATATTGGTAGTTGGTGCCATCATATAGTGGTGGCCTATTGGTGGACTGACCTTCTACTGTAGAATTGCTAAAGAATGCCATTTCAATCTTCTCGAATGATGTTATGCCTTCTAAATGTGTTAGGCTCTGATACCAATTGTTGGTCCCTTGAATTAGTACTAGAGAGGGTGAAGAACACTTAAAACTTTTTCCTTGATGGAGAGGCTAGTTATGGAACTTTAGAGTAAAGGTAGCTACTGTTTGGGATTGTTTTGAATGTAAGGATGAGTACTTTGCAAAGTTTAATCAAAGTAAAAAGAATGAACACTTCTATTTATAGTGGTTCGGTGTTCCTAATCTACATCCACTACGTTGATCGTCCTAATCAAGGATTTTCAATCTTCCTCTTCGTTAGTGAGTGGAATTCTAGCTTCCACTAAGCCTTTACAAAGAAAGCTCTTCCTAAGCTTTAACACAAATCAACCTAGGACCTCCTAGTTGATGTAATCCCCTTAAACTCAATGAAATTTCTCTCACAAAGTGTGAAAGTGTAAGAACAAAAGAGAGAAATCAATATACAATGTGAGTGTAGTTAATGCTCTTCAAAATCTTCAATTCTATCTATTTCTTCAGTATTTACCCCTTAAATAGCTAGATATTTAATTTTGTCCATTGGGGCATTTAATGAAGAGAGAGGTCAACTTGCAGCTTTGAAAAATCTATCCTTTATTTTGCACTGATGCCATTGAATCAATTGAGGCCAAGGCTGAATCGGTTCAATCTTTCTGATTCTACTTATTGAAGTTCTTGTTTCTTTTGTTGAATCATTTCACATTCCTCCTCAATTGGTTCAATTTCTTTAGCTGCCTTTTTCTTTAGGGAGTTGAATCAATTGAAAATCTCTGACTTTCAACTTCTTCTTCTTTTAACATCCATTCATTCGATTGATTGTCTTGCTCAATCAGTTGAATGTCTAGGGTTAGTGCTTTGTTGCTTCATTTCAACCCTGTTCAATCGATTAGGTCAAAGCCTCAATCGGTTGAACTCTCGATACTTAGCATTTTTTCACTTTTGACTTTAAGGATTTGCACATTTAAGTTAGATTCATCAAAAACATTCAATTGGGTTGTTTTGTACTCATCAAAAACACATGGAGTTCAACAATACCATGCTTCTTCTAAGAGAGAGTATTTTGTTACACTTAACAAGGCGAGTGCCTTATCTAAGGACTTTTACACCAAACTAAGAATTTCTAATTTCAAATAATCATTCAAGAACATTAATTATTAACTTGTATCCTAGCCTCCTTAACCAAGAACATAATAGGAATGTGGAGCCATAAACTAAGTTAACATGCAAAAATTTTCATGAGAAAAAAAAAACTTTCTAGGATGAGTTTACATACCAAAATGGAAATGGGGAGATAAAATACTTCTTGAAACCTTTGTAGAAGATGAAACTTAAGCCAAATTGAAATAGTTTGGAAACTACACTTAATGAATTTCTTGATAGAAACTATACTTAATGAATTCCTTGATAAAGTAATCTTTTTTGGAAGTTTGATGATAGTTTGATTGGTAAAATTTTGACGAAAGATTATGGAGAAGGGATGTGGAGTTGTAGATTGGAGAAAACAGCAGAAATCTAGAAGTTAGTGGACGAAAAATGGGAGGTGAAATATGGGGAAAGTGTTTGGCGAAGAGAAGAAAAAGGGGGAAAAGAAAAAAAAATTATTGTTTGAAATCTTGACTTTTCTAGAGAATTCAAAATTTTGGATGACAAAAATATCCATATGGAAATTATTAATTACCATTATGTCCCATGAAAGAAATTTTTAAACTAGAAATTTCATGAAAAAATTGGAATTCAATTCGTCTCACTAAGCTCCATAAGAGGAAGGTTTACTAGGAAAAAATAACTAGTCAATTAGACAACCTAAAGAAGTGAATTCTATGATGTTGGAATGCACTCCAAAATTCCTCAAGGGTAAAATGGTAATTTTCACATTAAATTTTATGCAACAATGACGTGGTTTTCAAATTTCAATAGTGTGAAATGATATAAAGCCATCTAACACTAAAATAAAATTATTATAAGTGAAAATAAAATTTAATGTAATACCCCAATCCCACATCGTTAGTATATGGGATTTCAATGTGATATATAGTGAGACCCACCTTCTACGTGTAAGGCGCCTTTGGAGTGGGACAAAACAGTGAGGTTTCGGGCCAAAACGGACAATACCTCGCAGGTTAGGTAGGGTCTCCACAATTGGTATCAGAGCCCAGGCCCCAACCGTTATTACTTCTAAGTTTTATCCACCCTTAATGCCCTCACTAGAGTTACAAGCCCGCGTTACCAAGCTCGGCCTAGTCGATGCTTCTTCCTTAGTAAGTGCAAGTTTGAGTACGTGTCGGAGACTGTAATGCTCCAGGGGTAGGTGTAGTGGCCTTTGTGCCTGAACTCGGTTGGCAAACAATGTCAAACCTTTGTTGTGGTGGTTGCTCACGTCTCTGTCCCATCGGGAGATTCACAGGAGCTGTTGTGTCCATGACTCCTTGCCCTGTTTCGGGACAATTTCTTCGGATGTGGTTGATTTGTCTACACCTAGAGCATCTAACTGGTTCTCTACAGGGGCCTGGATGGTGTTTTTGACAATTCATACACCGATAGATTGGAGCTTTCCTTCTCCTAGTTTCTGGGCCTATAGTAAATCCAATCGGCCTTTTACAATCACACCCCCTTAAAGGCTTGACGTCCCCGGCAAGCCCAACACACACAGATTGGGATTCTAGAGGTGGCTTCCACCGCACTCACGCGATGTAATACTTAGCTCCCAGCCCGCCTGGTGCCTACTCTGATGCCAATTGTGTGTGTTGGGCTTGCCGAGGGCGTCAAGCCTTTAAGGGGGGTGTGATTGTAATACCCCAATCCCACATCGTCAGGATATGGGATTTCAATGTGATATATATCGTGAGACCCATCTTCTACCTGTGACGCGCCTTTTGAGTGGGACAAATCCGTGAGGCTTCGGGCCAAAGCGGACAATACCTCGCAGGTTGGGCAGGGTCTCCACATTTAACTCCTAATTTGCAATTATTTTGCATAAATGCCATTAAAAATTGTGACATTTTTGTTCAGCAATATTTTCATTAACTTACAATGTTCAAAAAAATGTCATAATAACTTCGAAAAGACTTAGACGCACTAAAGAAGAACAATACATAGTTTGGAGACACACACACACACTCGGTTTGACGTAAGAAATTTTTTAAAAATAGTACAAAAAGATTGACTTTTCCTCCTTGGTAAAAAACTTGTCTTATGTGTAAAAAAGTCTAGTTTCTCAAAATGAGAAAAATTATACTAGGTAGAAATTGTTCGTATTTTTACTAAGAACACAATTGGATGCACATTCAAACATGAAAATTTTCATTATACTAATCTATGGCTCCAATTCAAGCTAACTAAAGGCTGGGCATTACACAATAAATAAATAAATAAGAGAAACCATAAACTAATATAAAAATCTTGTCAATTACAATAAACTAATATCCAGTTATCCACTACAATGATCCAATTGACTCTTTTAATGCAATCAATTTACTCTTCAGATTTAAAAACTTATTTGGCCACCAATACTTCCCCTTGTAATTGAATTCTTCGACTTCAAATCTCAAATCGAACTGCATTGCATGCAGAGCTTCTCTCATAGCAGCTTATAAATTGAATCACACATAACACTCTCAATATGCTATTGAATTATCCCCAAGCGGTCTATAATGCATATCTTGATTAAGAAACCACCAACATCATTGACTGCATGCCACATTATGTTAGGTCATAGGAAACCATACCTTTGGCAAATGAAATGTAACGATTTTTTAAAAAAAACTAGCACATCTGATGATGACAACCATTTCATTTCTCTGAATAAATACACTATTCTTATCTTAAACAATTTCGAAATTTCTTTTTCATAAGAAAATACTACTTATATACAATCTCACATGCCTGATGGTTGGAGAATTGTGACCATTTTGAATGCGAGACTAACATTTCAGAAAAAATGAATGCCAACGGTCATCACCTAAGATAATTATTACAGGGTTGAAAGTATATATGTTATGGCTAAAAGAATGTATGCCATCAGTCACGAACATAATGACTCACTTAAAATAATCGCTTATTTTCAAATTGATAGAAGTCACACAAAGTTTGTGAACAATTTTCAAATTTTATGGCTTAATGAATGTATTTGTTGGATGGTTAGGTTTCACAAATTATGTACTTAGACAAAGTTATGAATAAAACAGTTGAAAGACTAATCGAGGTCTGATGACATCGAAAACATATTCAAACTCGATTATAAACTCTCAAAAATCGATTTCAAACATGTTCAAACTAGATTTCAAACAAGATCAAATAGGAAAAACACTAAGTTATTACAAGTCTAGAACTAATTTTAAAAGCAAAACTACAAGCCGCTATTACATACTTGATTGACATCCCTGTAAAATCGATTTAAACACCTATTCGATTGGAACATCAACAATGAACTCCACAAGTTTTAAACTTCCACTAAGAAATACAATTGAAAAAAGAAGGGTTAAACTTAACTGATAAACCAAAAAAAAAACCTTTTCACATATTAAAATTAGGATTGAAATATTCATAAATGATTTAACTACTTACATTTTGTGAGAAAAAAAAAACACAAATCCATAGTATAGCATCGATTCTGTATAATTTAAGAGGAAAGTATAACATAGCCTAATACCATAGGTACAATGCTATCCTATACGAATAGTTAGTTACAAAACAATAAATCAATGCGATGCCCTAAACACTTCCTCTTTTGTAAACTTGATGTAAAATAATCACACGATTTCAGTGACTTCTGTAAAACATACACGTAAAACCATATTTTAGAATTAATTCGATACAATTAAAATCAATTCGATACAATTAAAATCAATTTTTTATCAATCCCTTTGTACAATCTATATAAAAATATTAGAATTGATTTCAATATTTTCCACCTAGTCAAATTTTAAAGGGATAATTATAAATAAGGGCAGTCTATTGAAAATTATTATTCTTTGATACCATACCAAATTATATTTATTAAGAAGAACATAGAGACTTTTAAGATTACTAAAAAGGATATTAAAATATTATTTCTACCCTTGACACCCAACCAGCCATATCTCTCCTCTCTCTTTGACTACAACCAGCCGAATACCAAGCAATCAAGAACAAACACCACTAGCCACCATAATGCCAAGAAATCGGTGTTGAAAACCCCCTATTAAATCAAATGAGATTATTATGTGATCATTTCAACCAATTATCCTTTTTTTTATTTTAAAAATGAAACAAGCTTCCTCATTATCACTTTATTTATTATTGTTGAGAAACCTGGTTTTATCCCTTTTGATTTCTTCTATTGTTTATCTATTGGCAAGTTGTAGAAATTTCTTAAAGACAAGCAATGAAAGTAGAGTCTTTTTGCAAATGGAAGCAGTATCTGTAAAACTATCAGAGTAGTGAATGATCAAAGAAACATAAGAAATTAAGCATACCAAAGTGGCAGGAAAATTGCATCAAAATAGAAAGTTTTGATGGTGGAAACCCATAGCCATAATGAAGATCATGCAAATAAGAAGTATTTTAGGGAGACATAAGCCATAAATTTTAGAACCCTAAATTTTATTTACATTTTTATTTTTTCATTTTCAGATTTTTTTGCTTTTCGTGAATGTTTTCCCTTTTGCTAACTATTATTAAATCTGATTTATTGAGTTTTAGTTTGATGATAGTTGTGTTAATTAAGGGTAAAAATGATATTTCAATTTCCTTATTAATAAGTTTAAAAGTTTCTAGTTCCTTCCTTTCCATAAATTTTAGAACCCTAAATTTTATTCACAATAATAATTTTCAATGCAACACCTTTATTTGTAAATTTTTTCAATTTTAAAATCTAATTACATGAAATTTAGGAGTGAAATTTAGGAGATTGACTTTCCTAAAATTAAGGATTGAATTAAAGAGTGGTTTAATCACATCCAAATTAAGTTAAAAATAACCTGTAACATTTGGTGAAGGCTACAGTCAGCCCCCCTACAGTCAGCCCCCCAATCCGCCCCCCAGATGTGAGCCATCAGATACAATGGCTGTTTACCAGCCGTTGGATTTAGTTGTTGTTATATTTAGGGTTTTGGGCGAAACTTGCAACCGATCAAACAGGTTGTTGGGTATTCCAAAGGGAAACTTTAGGTTGTTTCGTTTTTTGACTTATCAGTTTCCTTAATTTCAGCAATCACTTACACATAACTCTCGCTCGAAATTTTGATGAAACAGAATCGTTTTTATTGTTTTTGATGTCAGTAGCAGGCAATTGTAAAAATTATAAAAACGAATGAGAGTTTCTGTAATCATTCATTCACTGATTTTTTAATTCACAATCTTTCTCCTTCCATCTCTTTTTCTCTATCAATTTTGTCCCAATCCTGCTCATCATCATCAGTCTGGACGAGCAATTGTCATTGTGGAGAGCCAATATATCCGTTTGATCGATTCGATAATTTAGATAGAAGGTGGGATTTAAAGCATGGATGTTTTAGATGACGACTTGGACATGTTAGACGATGATGAGATAATAGGCGAATTTGATGACAACGGTATCAATGGGGAGAGTAAGTTCGAGCAATGCAATGATGAGAAGGAGATGAATTTTGTTCCCCACGAGTACTTCGAAGAGAAGGATTTTAGGAGTTTGGATATAGACGAAATTAAAAAGATAGAATTTAAGACATTAGCTGAAGCAGGGAGATTTTACTTGACATATGCAAAAGGTATGGGTTTCAGTATAAGAAAAAACAGTTCGCACAGCAGCAAGGTCAGGCCAATAATTAATGGAAAATCGTGGGTATGTAGCAAAGAAGGTGTTAGAAGAGAACAGTGGTTTAAGTATGAGGATCGGAAGCGACCCCCTAAGGATTTGAGCAGAGAACGTTGCAAGGCGGCAATGCTAGTTCGTTTGAATCTTAATACGATGTTATGGAGAATCTCCACATTTCGTGTTGAGCACAATCACGAACTTGCTCCCCCAGCTCACAAGCTTTTTCTTCACTCTCACAGGCATGCATACTTATCTGTTTTATTCTTTCAAACAGAATTTCAGTATTGTTACTGTAATTTTTCTCATTATTGTCTAATCAATTATGCATATTTAGAGTCGGAGTTGTAAAGCGTTTTCTCTTTTTGTATGGAGGCAAGTTTGGTTTTGTTACCCAGTGTTGACTCTGGACAAATAGTATCTATTTTGAGGATTTATTATCGAGTTTATTTACGATCAAGAATGGATGCTAATATACGATCCGTATTCCATCGATCAAGTAACTTCTGTTTCATAGGGTCGACTCTGGCCATATAGCATCGATTCTAAATTATCGGGTTGTGTTGCTGTTATGTAGAATCGGTTTGTGTCACATGGAAATGGAAATCGAGTCTATACTGTATGTAGGTGTGTGCATCGTTTTCACTAATTTTAGTCAAATCGACTATGGATGTTTTAAATCGAGTTTTTTAAGAATTAAGGGTTTTTTTGTTTACCTGGTTGTTTGTATTGTTATATTTGACACTGAATTTGTATTTGATCCATAGGCACGTTGATGATGGATCACTGAAAGAAGCTATGGCAATGAAGGCAAGCGGTATACGAGGTTGTGAGGCGATGAAACATTTGGCAAACAAGGTTGGTGGTGCGCACAAGCTCGGGTTCATAAGGAAGGACCTGTACAATAGTATGAGAATGGTGTCAAGGTCCAGAATCGTGGAAGGTGATGCAAATGCCGTGTTGCTATACTTGGAAAGACAGAAGATTTCAGATCCAAGCTTAGTGTATCGGGTTTCCAGTGATGAAGAAAATCGATTGGAGAAGCTATTTTGGACTGATGCTAAGGCAAAAATGGATTTTCGAGTTTTCGGCGATGTTATAGTATTCGACACCACGTACAAGAAGAATGCATACAACATGCCCTTGCTTAGTATCGTAGGAGTGAACAATCACAGCCAAACCCTTGTTTTTGGTTTCGCTATGCTTTCAAATGAGAGAGTAGAATCATTTATATGGGTCCTGGAGGAGTTTGTGTCCGCCATGGGGAATAAGAGGCCACTGTCTGTAGTCACAGATGGTGATAAAGCAATGCAAAATGCCATTGAAGTCGTCCTCCCAGATGCTAGACATCGACTGTGTGTTTGGCATCTGGCTCGTAATGCCAGGTCAAACGTCCCTAATTCTAATTTTGTGAAAGCTTTCAGTCGGTGCATGTTACGTTGGTGTACCAGGGATGAGTTTGATGAGGCTTGGAGGGAAATGGTTAATAAATATGGACTGCATGATAACGAATGGGTAATTGAAAAGTGGAACACCAGGCACAGGTGGGCACAAGCGTACTTGACTGGCCATTTTTTTGCAACAGTTAAGAGCACATCGAGGTGCGAGGGGCTAAACTCGTATCTTAAAAGGTATACAAAGCACAGTGGAACGTTGCTGGAATTCGTGGAACAGCTTAGTTTGGCCGTTAACAATATTCGCAGCCTTGAAGTAGAAGCGGATTTCAGGGCTTGTTACACAAGACCTGTGTTGACGATTGCTGGTCTGGAGTTGATTGAAGGACACGCAGCTAGGGTGTTCACACGGAATGCTTTTAAGCGAGTACGTAAGGAGCTCAACCATCAATATTTATATAGTGTTGCCCCCGATGGATACAAGTGTTCCGAGGATGGTACCACCGTGACATACACCGTTCAAAGGTACATGAACGGTGATAAGGTAACTACTGTCATATATAACCAGGACGAACAGAGGTTTTCATGTTCATGTAAGAAGTTCGAGTCGGAAGGTATACCGTGCAGGCATGTGTTTCATGTTATGATCGTGCGTCACAATACCAACATCCCCGATTCTTTGATTAATCGAAGATGGACTATTGGAGTCAGAGAAGAATTCATGTCATGCTTGGAGCCTCAGTTTAGTGCGAACGAAGCTGAATTTTTTAGGCACGCATCACTTCGTACTAGGTGGAACAGTGTTTTGGGGTTGGCTTCCAAAAGCAAGGAAGGGTATGATTTGGCAAACAAATGGATGTCGAATCTTGCAACAAGAATACATGCCGTGGCAAGGGGGGATAGGGCAACAGACAATAATGTTGTCCTGGAAGATCGTGTTGCTGACCCACAAAGGGTAAAATCGAAAGGCAGGTCTAAAAACAATTCTAGAGCAGAAGAGAACGTTAAAGGCAATAAAAAGGGTCGTTGCTGTCGAGGTTGTGGGGGGAATGGTCATGACATGCGAAACTGTCCTGGTAAAAATACAATTGGGAAGAAGAGGAAAAGATCGCATCGAGATGGTGATAACGTGTCCGACCATACCGATGACGAATTGAAGGAAACCGGTTTTAATTTGGCTAAGTTTGTGGTAGGCGACCTCCAATTAGTTACCCACATTGATGAATTGTTTGATAAATGTGATCGCATCCAAGTATAACGTGTACTCATTTTGGCATACTTTGTCTTTTTATAGGTCGAGCACAACAGAGATGATGCAGTGGACAATGGTATTAACAAAACTTATGGTGAAGCAGCTCCCGTAAGCGAAACTGAGTACGATTCATCTGATGGAGAATTGTTTGGAGATGTTGGCGACTATTCCGACTTCGAGGTAGAATTCATTACATCTGTATTTGTCCTTTGTAATTACGTAACGTAATATTTTGGTTCTTTTTTGTTCTCCCCACAGATGTCGTTTCAAAAAAGCAGATCATCCGACAATGGTCAACACCCATTGGGAGAAACAGATGGGGTACCCTCAACGCATGCTTATTATTCAGAAGATGATTTGTTTGACGTAGATCCGTCACCTGAGGTACGCGATCTGCAATGATGATCATTATATTCGCATTCATGGTGTTTTAACTTTGCGATTGTTTGTTTATTTTGGACAGAATGATGCCAATGATGCGCACGGACGTGATGGTGGGGTTCAGCCTGCATTGAACAAGCATGACTCGAACAATTCGCCTGATCTAGTTGGTGGACCTTGCTTTGACTTGAACAAAGATCCTGATATTGGAGATGAGAAATGAATTTTGGTTTAATTAACTTGCACTATTGATCTTGATTCCCTGGAAGTTTGTATAGCAGCGATTCAGCTTTAATGGAGACGATGCTGTATTACTTGGGCTTCATCTTAAAGAATGAAGTTAGTGCTTATAGTATAGATTATTCTTTCGAATCGATGTCTTTATAAACTGATAGAATCGGATTTTTTAAATCATAATCGATTCTATCCCTTTTTTATTGATTTTTTTAATTCATAATCGATTCTATCCCATTTGTGATTATTCTTTCACAATCTTTTTTAACAAACATGCATAACTAATTAAACTTTTGTACTATATGTGTGATAGAATGAAGTTAGTGCTTATAGCATAGATTCTTCTTTAACATCGATGTCTTTAAACTGTTAGAATCGATTTTTACAATCATAATCGATGCTATTCCCTTTTTGATCCATTTTTTAAATCACAATCGCTTCTAACAAACATGCATAACCAATTAAACATATGCACTATATACTTAAAAACTAGCAGTAACAAAACACCTGAGTATGTGTTTCTGTTAGTATCTCATAAAATACAGACCCAATATCTTACATACGCGAATGTAGTCACAAAATGATGATGTCCGTTCCATACTTCATCATATACATTGGGATTCAACTGTTGAATATCGCCGGCAACGGAGGGGTGAATCTGTCTTTCGTTAATTGGACCAATACACGATGCCTATATCTCTTAGATGACTCCTGATGGGTAAATTCCAACATAAAAACCTACTATTAGGGGTATGGTTAGCATGGTCATTCAGTTGAAGGGAAAAGGATATAGTGAGAATTCAAACCAGATTAAAGTCCGGTATGTCATTTGTTGCCGCCAATGATACCGTATACATGAGGCAGTACAGTCCACATGCATCCCTGAAAAACAATGAACTTGTGCAGTAGGCATCGATATCTCCTTTATATCCCCAAATAGTGGTGCATCAAATTTATTGCACAAACTTATAGAAAAATAGTTTAGTTCATCTTACGAATTTTGGCCCTGGTTCGGAATATCCCTCATACGTTTTAATTGCCATCGATCGGAGTCAGCACACCCTAGTTGGTTTTTGTAGATAGTTCCAAGACTGTCCTTCTATCATTTAGCAAGAGGTTAATATTGAGTCTGATTATGGACTACTTATTTGTAAGGTTATGTGTAAACAGTTGAGGGGATGGGACTTAACATATTTAAATGCGACGTACCATTGACTTCACATTTTTCTTGTTTTTTGTTACGTCATTAGGATCGTACCATTTGTAGCATCTTTCTACGCAGTCTGCTACGACTAACATGTAGTGATTTTCGATGCTTGCAATGTAAAAAACCTGCATAATTTACCAACATTGTTAATGATTTATACACTTGATTTGTATCACTGCATAAATGGAAATGATCATCATTTTACCCAGTTGATGTCCCGGTACCAATGTGGTAGCAATTGTTCTATTTCATTCCCTTTTGTTGTATTTCTTACATTCAACTGCATAAATATACACTTAGTGTTTGGTATAGGATGTTATGTTGATCGCATAGTAAATAAACTAAAAATTTTGATACCTGAAAGTTTGGTGTGAGAAAATAATTGTTGTATGTATCTATGCATCGTGTGAGGACCGACTTGTTTAAGGCATCCATAAACAAGTCAACCACCTACCAAATGATATGTTAAGGTTATAAGATGTTGCAAACTTGTATTTTATGAAGCAAATGAGGGTTATCACTTACACCATTTGTAAGCCAAACGTCGGTTTCAATTAGAGGTCTGACATCTATATTTCGAAGAACCTTGTTGTCGGGAAATTTCAGAGCTACCCGCCATAACCTGAAACACAATGCATCTAACTTGATTACTATCGACAGTTAAGTTATTCGGACCACAATATTTGGAGGGTATGTTATAATCGAGGTATATGTACCCTGCCTCATCCTTTTCTTGAACGATTCTGCACCAATCTAGTGACTTCCAGGGCTTTAACTCGTCATTTTCATGCTCAGTCAAACTTCCCATTATGTGTTCAAGTAGCCACTGCATGTAAATATATATATATCAAAATTAAATGCATAGGGTTGGTGCCGATGCTCATTATCGATCCATACCAACCATACACGATTTTATACATCAACCATCGGTTATATGCAACAACGATTGATTCTGCAAGAGATAAAAAATTACCATATATGCAGATATCTTACAATTCAATAATAAAATAAAATGTTTACCTCCTCTAGATGGTGCTCTTTCTCTTCACTCGTCAACCGTGGCTTTTTGCGTGCATTGCATACATTACGAGGAGCTACATACGGCGACTTCTCATATTTGGAGGTCTGACGTGTTTGCTTTTCTTGTACCCTTCTGGTGTACATCGTAGATCCATCTTTTACATTCCGGTCAATTTCATCGGCGTCATCATGCTGGTCCTCTTCCCATTCACGATTATATTGTTCATCATCCATTGCAGGGAATCCAAAATATACATCATCACATGCAGTTCCTTCATTGGATGGTGATCTTTTCTCTTCATTCTGATTTTGTATAATCTCTTTCAACAAATCCTCAATTCCCTTTAGCTGTGACTTTATTTCGCGGGTCTCTACTTTGAATTCTGATCTGATCCCTTCTAGATGTTCTCTAATCTTCTTTATTTCTGCAGAGTATGAAGCCTCAGTCCTTGCTTCTGCACCTGATTCATCATGTTCGGCCATTCCTGTTTGTTTGTGTAAATGCATTGCCTCTATAACGATATCTTCCTTCAGTTCTGCTTCCGATGGCAGTATTCCTTTGATTCCCTACAGTATGTTTTCATCCAGAAGCACCAATATGTTTAAACACATTAAGATTGATTTGATGTCTTCGTCAAACCATCATATTTAATCTGTGTAGTACATAAATTGTACGCAGTCAATTTCACCTCATGAGGATTATCAAATGTACTTATGATGGTTTTAGGTAACAGCCGCCTGTGTTCCCATCTGAGGATCCTTGGGAAATCGATAACTGAAGGGGCCTCCATTGGGTCATATAATTTTATGTTCTCCACAGCCCAGACCTAGATGATCATGGTTGACATACAATTGTTCAAGGCAAGTAATGGTGTAATCATAATGCAAATTGTTTTATATATAATCTGATAATCAATGTTAGTTACTTGTAAAACCGCTGTACATCCTTTGAACCATGAATCGGTCAAGTCATTCTTGGTCTTTAATTTTTCATTGAATTCTGTTAGCGTGTTGACCAAATCGTCATACACGAGCTTCCCCCATGCGTATTTCCCTATCAAGCTCAAGTCGTCAAGCGTAGCTAGCACAGAGTTCCAGGGCAAATTATTACATGAAATGGGGAACAAGAAAATGCTAAAGCAGGTCATAATGTATATTCTTGCTTGGTCCTCAGGTCTCCCTACGATGTCGGCCGCTTCTAACAAGTCCATCAATATCAGTCTGTGCGGTGTACTGCTTATCTGTTGTGATTGCAATAGTTTAGCAATCTTCAAATCACCTTTAGGGGCAATAAATTGGTCGATTGCATCCCCACCGACCCTCAATCCTAAGATCATTGCGACATCCCTTGGACTGAATGGGCGCCACTTGCCTGCAATCTTAAATGCATTTTTTTGCGGAGACCACCGAGTTATAAGCTGTTTTAATATGTGGCCATCAACTTTAGTGTCCCTCAAATACAACATGTACTTGAAAGGGGACTTCGATATAACATCTCTGGCATCCTTGGTTAATTTACCGGTTGCCTGCACGACCCATCCAGCGCTGCAACCATGCCGCAATATACAATGCTCCTGTGAAAGACAACGAAAACATTACTTTAAACATGCTTTTTGCTTACACATGTCATTATACGTCTACTATACATTCATTTTGGCATATCATCGAACATGTAGTATGACCGATGGAATCATCTACCACTAACATTCCATTATTATACATATAATTTGTAATAAATCTCACCTTTTCTTTCTCGACGTGATGCTTATCACGTTGGCCCATTGGGGTTTGGTGTCCACATTTGCTCTTATCCCAATTATGTCCGTCAACCCTTATCCCCAATTCCTCTTTTAAAGATAAACGCCTGCAACATTTAATGGGATATGTATCTAATACTGGACTAAGAACATGCATAAAAAATATTAGTGAATCGCAGATTATCATCTTGGAGAGAATAATTACCTGTTCATTGTGCGTTTAACCCTTATCGGTGAGTACGAGCATGAACTTTTCGATTTGGCCCCAAATCCCTAAAATGTTGAATGATTATAATACAACGTTGAGAAATCTAATCAAGACAAGACAAGATCACCATGGAATCATGGATCGCTATTAAACATATGGGATAGGAATTTGAAGTATGAATTTGAACTTATGTCTAATTAACCGTTTCCCCTTTCCCGCTTAAATAATCATCCAAAAAGACATAAAAGCAAATATCGATTAGACTCTTCGATTTGAAAACAGTTTAAAATCGAGTTAAAATAGATTTCAGATAGTTTAAACTCGATTTGTGAAATCGATTTTGGGTCTGTATATTCCGAGTTGGGCCCGTAGACGCCAGTTTGGGCCTCTACAGTCCAATTGTATTTTTAAAATCGATTTGGTCCTCTTATTGTTAGAATCGGGTTACAAACGTTCAATCCTCACTTTTTTTGACTAAATCTCCCAAAAGCAGCAATCGTAATAAACCCCGTTTAGAATCGAGTTCTCCCTCCATTTCAGAAGTTTTCCAAACCTATGATCGGCAGTTGCTCTGTTCGCTTTCGAAAATTTTCTCTTAACCCACACCAACGAAAACTACACTTTCAAAATAATTATTTGAAGTGCCCTATATCCATCTTGTTCACAAAAAATGGCATCAAAAAAAGCTTTGAAATCCGAACACGCATCCAACCGAAAACGGGGTCCTATGGCAGAAATCAACACTGGCGGCAATAAGAGATCCCGAACAACTCCAAGCACCGTTGGGTCGGATAAGTTACGAAAGACTACAAGAGGTCGTCATACCCCTCAGACCCAGCAGACACAGATCCCTCCTCGTCGGAATGATGACCAACAGAGCGACGATGAGTTGAGTGGCACAGCACAGCGGACGAACCCTACGATGGAACAACTTCGGGGTGAAGGTAACCCTTCAACCAATTATGGTTTCAAAACTAAGTCTCACCATAAGAATTTCACACATTAAGAATTTCACACATTGCCCCATAGATGTGTGCTTGCCTTTTAAATGGGAACAATTTGAGAAGAATGATAATATGATTAATTCTGTTAGGATAACGTTTGAGATGGAGTGGTTGGATGTTAGTTTGTTTAAACATAAGGGTGTAAGTGAATCTTGCGTTAGAGAATTTTACAGTGGTATTTATTCAAGGGAAGCAGATATGGATGATCGAAATTTGTGGAACGTTGACGATCTTTGCATTAATATTAACGGTTGTGATAGAAGAATCACCCTAGAGGAATGGGGCTCATTTTTCAAGATAAACTACACGGCTGCAGAAGGTCCGTACCCTAATGATTACAATGCTGTGTGTTGGCAGGAACTCACCGGTAAAAAATATGGGCAGACAAACAAATCTGCGTCCTCGATTCCAAGCCTGCACGATCGATTGTGCGTCCTGTTCATTGCTCAGACCATTGTTTGCAGGCTGCAATCGAAAAGTTCGGTAATGAAAAAGGACATTTGGGTTTATGAGCATATTGTTAATAACAAGCCATTCAATCTTGCTAGTTTTATGTTTCATCGGATGAGGAACATGACGGCAAATCAGAGAGCAAGGTTGCCATATGGTAATTTGATTACTCACTTCTGCCGACAGAATGGAAGTAGAGGTTTCTGGTGCGACAGATTTGAACAAGATCTGAAACAAAGCTTTACATTATCCATTGGAAAGCAAAATATCAACTCAATGGGCTTAGAGTTTGATAAACTCACTGGTTCATGGAGGGCCAAGAAAAAGGATTCTCGTAGGCAAACGCAGACCGATGATCGAGATCAGGACAGTGAAGATGTTAATCCAAACGAAGGCCTTCATGAGGATTTTCGACAAACAAGTGCACCCATTCCACCGGCTTCTCAACCTTCAAGTGCAACAAGAAGGCGTCAAAAATCTGATAGGCCAACAGTGCAACCATCAGTTAATACTGGATCAGTCTCATTGAACGCCGACCAATTGAAGAGTATAGTTGAAGAGGGTTGCAAAGGTTTGATTGAAAGCATGGAGATGAGATTGATGGGACAGTTGAAGTCGTTGGAAGGCCATGTGAAAGCCAGTGAAAACAGGCTTAGGTTTATGTCCAACGCTGTACAAGCCATTCATAAAAAACTACATCTTGGGGACATGCCATCAGTTGACATCCCACCATACTCTGGCCCATCTGGTCATGAGCATGGTCATGATGATGAAACTGACCCAGGATCAGAGGTTGAAGGTGAAGATTCTCCAGACCTGGATGAAGAATGTGTGAAAATGACCAACAATATGATCAATACAGTTGTTTATGGAAAATCAACCCAAAATGATCAAACTGCGGGTCGTTTGAATGCAGAAGAGATGGATGAGCACGCCGAAACATCTAATGCGAGGGATTCTAACCTTCATACCGAGGCACCAAATGTTGCAGGGGACAGAGAGGGATCCCCAACACAAAAGAAATTGCATCCTACCGGGGAGAAAGGATATGCAGTTGAGCACGATGCTGTTGCGGCATTGCTGGAAGTGGGTTGCATATTACACAAACAAACCCCATATGAAACCCCTCTGGCCACTCCCCTTTTAAAAGGGGAAAAGCTCTTAATTCTGGACATCAATGGGGTTCTGGCGCACATTCGAACTCAGCATAGTAAATTGACTCTTATCTATACTTTATTCAGTTTTTCTCTTTCACCATGTGTGAGTGAGTAATTCTAATATGTTTATTGGTTTCCCATGTTCAGGTGTCAAAAAAAGACCTCACCTAGAGGAATTCCTCGACTTTTGTTTCAAGAAATTCACAGTTGCAATATGGTCATCAAAGAGAGAGTGCGTTTAATAGGAAAATTGAAGTAATTCGAGATTATCAACTTTCACGTTAATGGCTGTTATGTATGAACTTATGTTGTGGATTATGTAATACAGGTATAACGTGAATAACGCAATTGATAAGATCATACCAGAAAATATGAGGACAACATTTCTTTTCATATGGGTAAGATATCAATTATTCGTTTAATGTGTCAAGTCATTCTTGCTGTTGTCATCTATGTGTTGTTTATATGCAGAGTCAGGACAAATGCACGAAAAGAGGCAGAACTTAATTTCTTAAGGACTTGTCTGTGGTGTGGGAACACTACAAACAATTTGACCGATCAAACACTGTGCTGGTTGATGACTCCAGGGAAAAAATGAGTCTTAATCCAGTAAGTGTTACAATTTATATTTAGACGGTCCATTTCATAATATATAATGTAGCTTTATGCATAATCATTTGATTGCTCTGGATATTACAAGAACACAACTATATTTGCCCACCAACCTATGATGGTGTAGACGAGCATGATCACGCATTAGGTAAAATCAACACACTTTTTATAAGCTGAAAACTACCAAACATGGGTAAGTTTAATCTCCTCAAATCTGACAATTTTCTTTGTTTGCTTGTTGAAACAAGGCAACGGGGAGCAATACGGAGATACTTGGCAGATATGGCTAGGTCAACCGACATTGAAGAATATATAAAGGGACATCCATTCCCTTGACATGCTTGGTCAGTTGTTTGCATAGTGGGACAGTTTTTCTCTTTTTTATGTGTATTATACAACTGATTCCTCATCCCTAGATATGTGTATGCTTACGCTTGTAAATGATAGTTTCATCACTATCTCGAGTAATCGATTCCTCACATGTTAAACTCGATTTAGAATCTTAGTATCGAACTAATCTTAGTAACGGTTATCAACGGAAACTCGATTCTCATATGGTAAAATCGATTCAGAACTCGATTCCCGCAAGGTGAACTCGACTTAATAAACCATAATCGATTTAAATCACAATGATCATGATTTCTAAATATAAAATCGATTTTCACATGGAAAACAACATTCATTCTCCAATAATCGACTTATACAACTCTGAACCTAATTCTAAATGTAAACTCGCTTATGGTTTATGGTAAACTCGATTCGGTAATCCATAATCAATTTATGCTTGGACAATACACTGATCTTAATCAGTAAACTCGATACATCATAGGGGAAACTCAATTCATTATCCTGTGCTCAAACTACACAATTATTATCATGATACTAAACATTTACCTAAACATGGATCCATGGATAGTCTCTAACATAAATGCAATTTTGACACCCTAAATTCGAATTAATATCCCATCATTACATTCGACAATTCTTGAATATGATTATACAACCAATCAAAATGAAAATTATGGAATCGCATTCCAAATTTTACAATGTTCACATTGCTTTATATACACCAGTACTTAATCAACTTCATCATCGAAATTCAGCTCCCTATGGAAATTCGTGCCATATTCAGAATGTGTTGGATGTGGCTGCTGTTCAGTGTTAACAGCACCAACCACTACCGCATCTTGTTTTTTATCCTGAATATGCAGTTTGGTGTCATTGTCTTTTTTGCTCCTCCTCTCTAACCTAGCCTGTTCTTCGATATCTTCTTCCTCGTAATCACCCTCACTTGCTTCTTTTTCTTCTTCACCCTCATTATCCATATCATCATCTTCCCCATCATTATCGACCCCATTTGTTTCTTCTTTAACACCATCACCTTCCCCATCATCATCTTCCCCTGTTTCATCAATGTCTTTTACTGAGTTTGGCATTTTTTTGGTTAACTCATCTTCTGTGACATCAATTTTCTGCGCATCATTAATTACACATTCTATTATTGCTTCTGCATCTATTTCATCATCTGATTCTGATTGTGTTACTGACCTTTTATGTGATTCTGCAAATGATCCCAAACCGGATGTTACGCCTGGTTCGATTTCTTTATTTGATTCTCCATTATTCTCCCATTTGGCAGTCTTGATCTCACTTCCTTGAAGAACTGAATCCTCTGTTCCCTGTTCGCTTCCCCCTTCTCCATCAAGCTCCATATCTTCTTTATTTTGTTCCATTGCATCTTCACCATCAACAACTACCACATCTTTATCGTTACCATTAACATTTTGCAAGTCCTTTTCAGCACCACCCGATTCTACACCTAAATTATCATGAATAGGTTGTACACTCGGATCAAGAATTGGTAAAAACCCCAACTGCATCCGCAAATTATTTACGGCCTCAAGTATGATTGACTTCCGCTTATAGTCGTCAATGACATACTCTTCAATCTTCCCCAGTCTATCATTGAGCTTTGATTGGGTCTCAATGATGAAATCGAGTTTATCATCCACAGATAGCCTCTTTTTTTTCAAGGGGTTAGCGGGAACATCTCCATTGCTTGCAGGGGCTTCATTTGAGCCTTTACGTCGATGCACCGAGTCCTCATTGGCATTCCCAACTTGATTTCCATCCTGATTCGAATTTGCTCCACCCATTGCTGATGTTGGATTTCCATCTTTAGGAGGTTTTGGTACCCATTCTCCCGTCGCTTTATCAAATTCGACATCCATAAGACGTAAATTTTTCTTCCCAAAAGGATGTCCTTTATTCTTCTGCAAGTCTGCCTCGAATGATTCATTCCAAAATCCCTTAATGCTATTCTGCCGGCAGAAGTGAGTGATAAGATTCCCATAAAGTATTTTTGAATTCTCACCTCTGTTCCAACCCCTGATCCTGTCAAACATGTACTGCACTGTGTTTATTGTGTTCCCTTTCTTCATTTGTTCCAAAATCCATATGTCTGATGGCATTACGGAGCTCATTGGTTGACTCCTGCAAACAATGGACCTAGCAATGAAGAGTGCACATATCCTGTCATGTAGATCATTCAAATTGGAAGCATACTTGCTTCTGAAACAACTTTTATATTCCTCACCTGTTAGTTCCATCCATTATTCATCACAGCTGTACTTCTCTGGCTCTCCTTTCAATTCAAACTGAAAATTCAACCCAAAGCATTCACCCCAATCCTTGGGAGTTATGCACATGTCCTGACCGTTCATCCGAACACATAAACCGTTCGAATCCCAAACTAATCTATCCTCCATTTGTTCTTTGTCGGTGTATATGTTTTGGTAAAATTCCACCAAACATGCCCTACTGACATGGGACAAATCTAACTCACTCAACTTTAGCCACTCCATTCTACTAAAACTTCGCCTAACTCTATCCATGACTCTATCATTGGAATTGAAAACCTTCCAGTTCACCCCTTTAGTCAAAATGATTTCAGTGTTACCAAGATTTATGTAGGCTTTCTCATGACTAAGATTTTTGAAGGTACCTGGGGGTTTCCTCCAAATGGATTGGGTACCTTGTTTGACTGACGAACGTCCCACCACTTGGCTCGTTGACAACCCCTTTTGCCCTTCGTTCTTCTGTGCCCCTAGATGTTGCCATGCGTTTTTTCTCGATACTCTGATCCTTTTAGGATTCACATCATGAGTGAAATCTTCTATTTGCTTTCTCTTTCCCCCGGAGTGAAAAGCTTTTGTTTTTGATTTTCCACCCTTGCATTCGAGTTTTGATCGTGCCTCTTTAGGTTTAGGACCCATGATGAGTTGTAGCAGGGTTGTAGTGTTTTGAGTGTTCGGAATTGTGAATTAACTAACCGAATGTTTAGGGTTTGGCCGTAGTAGGGTGTATGTGGAGGGAATTTTCACCGACTCATTAAACTCTAATGTTAAAATTTTTAAATTTTCCATATGTGCCGCGTGTCGTTAAAAAAAAGGCACGGTATTTCCACTCTAGTTAAGTTTAAATAACTCGAGTTTTAGCAAATTACACACTGGATTATCATCACTTTCCATTCACCAAATCGATTTGACCCTGTCAAAGTCGATTAACGAAATCAAATGTCACAATTCAAATATCAATATTGTTCCAATTGGTACAAATATATACCAAATACATGAACAATGCAAATATCTTAAATTAGGACCATGTACTTCAATATAGCTCTAATTTAGTCTCGTTTCCAATTGAAAATGGGACAATCAAACCTTACATGTCATATATTATTTTTTTAAATTACTACGATTGTTGGGTTCCACATTTTTTTTTCTCACTTTTTCATCCGTGTCTATTTAATTTTTGTTTTTTCAATTTCTTCTAAATGCTTTATTACAACTCCATCAAAAACATATGATAGAAAACAATGAAATGATAGACTGAAAAAGTTAACTGTATGTGCCATGTCTCCTGAAACAAATTCCCTACGTTTTTTTCATATTTAGTAAATATTAAAAACAAAATATCGCTTAAAAGGAGACTAGTTGTAGACCAAAATTGAACAAGTCGGTAGTCGGAGGTTGGGGTTAGGATGGAACTAGGAATTTAACTTTTCTTATATGTGCAAAATCGATTCTATATCAACAGAGCTGGTTTTCCTTACAATACATAACCATATTCACTTAAATCGATGCTATATACCCAAAGTTGATTTACCACTGCAACTGGAGACAGGCTGTAATCCGTGTTTTTTGCCGCCATTTGCATTTCTACATTTTCCTATGTCAATCATCATTACGTTGCGCCTCATATATCTCTTCAGGTTAATTTTCAACACCATTTAATGGACTGTCATAAACATCCCATCACATCACTATACAAACAACTTCTTTATTCTGATGTTTATCCACTCTTATACTTAAACATTTCCCTTGTACTCCTTCTTTCATCTTATTTTTATATTGCATCTGCCCTCATCTAGTCTAGTGACTAGTATAACACTGATAGCTGTTCAAACATACGGTCATTTATTATAATACTGACGCGTGGGTTGGGACCAATCCACAAAAATCGATTATCGAAACAAACACAAAAGGAAAACTCGAGTTATTGCAAAAGACTTGGATGCCACGTGACCGCCAATCAAAATCATATGATTTTGATTTTTATTTTGAGTATCAAACGTTGTTGTGTTTTGCAAATTTTGTGAACTCAAATGGAACAATTTTGAGGTTAGGGATCAACGTGGATTTTAAAGATAAAAGGTCTGTAACTTCATATGAGATTTAATATTTAACACTTTCTTTTTTGAAATCGGCCCTTTGTCAACAGAACCGGTTCTAATTCAAATATTTAAACAAAAAGGGTCATGAATCCGTACGATACAAAATTAAATTGATTATACATACGTAAACTCGATTTAAACCATACAGTTCATGTTATCACTTGTAAAGATAGAGGAAATGACCATGACTATAAACCTAAACATGGATAAGATCATTGGTCCACACATAAATTCTATTTAACTACATTGACTACATTGAACAAAATGTACATTCTATATGTGGCCAAAGAAAACAATAAAAATAAAAATTTAGAATCGACCCTTTGTCAACAGAACCGGTTCTAATTCAAATAATCGTACACAAACCATCATAATAGGACATTGCAGTTTAAGTGTGCTATTTTGACCCAAAAAAAAAAGGTTTAAGTGTGCTGCAACCAAACTTTATTCACAATGTGCATTTTAATCGTTCCGACGGTGACGGAAGTTATATAAAATAAACGAAATATCATGACTCTTTGCATCCTGTCTTTTCGTATTCGGAAACATATCTGCACATTCCTATATCATTACTTTTACAACACTTGGGCTGTAAGTAGCCCTTTTACTTGTTTCATCCAACTTTCTTCTTCCCAACCCTTCCTGATTAACTCTTCACATTTCCCCTTATATTCAAGCATATCGGTCACCACAATGTCCAACGCCGACACTGCTGGACCATCCAAAAGGATTAAAATTTCATACCCAGGAAATTCTGATGCTTCGTCTGACTCTTCTTTCGACTCTTCATCGGCGTCCGACCATGCAGAACCCGTAGTACCCCTTGTAAATTTTCATTTTCCCCTTTTTAACCTTTTTTCTTACTGCACTCTGTTTTTTAATATGTTTCTCCTTTCTGCATAAATATTTTCTTTATGTCATCATAATTTAATGTTAAATTTCCCATGTTTACATTTTTTTTGTTACTACACTGTTTTTTAATATGTTTCTCCTTTATGCATAAATATTTTCTTTATGTCATCATATTTTAATGTTAAATTTCCCATGTTTAGATTTATCTAGTTACTACACTCTGTTTTTGTAATCTGTTTCTTCTTTCTGTTATCATATATTTTCTTTGTGTTATCATATTATCCTGTTAAATTTTTTTAGTGACTGCACTGTTTTTAAATATGTTTTTTCTTTCTGTTATAATATTTTAACACCAAAATTGATTAAATATGAAGAGCGCATTTGAAGCTTGCCATAAGCAAATTGAAGTTCTTTTTGGGGGTACATGCTCCGCCCTATCGGAGATCCTAGCATGGGAAGCACCCGATGCCGATGCGGCAGTGAACGTCATTTCTGAATGCCTAGAAGATCCCACTGACCTTTCTCCAGAAAAAATCAAGCGTGTCCTCGAGGCTACGTATCAGCTTTACGAACGCCTTGAACCATGTCACGAGCTTTTCAGGGTCATTTGGGGTTTGCATTTTGATCTTATCCCAACATGTCGCGAGTTGAACACTCTAGATGCCAACATAGCAAGGGTTAAGTCAGAATTGCGAACTCTAAAACTGTTGGAGATGGACCTCAGGATGCAATACCGGGATTCAGAATCTTTCCAACGAGCATTTGTCCAAGGCCCCTTGAACTTTGAAATGCTTGTCCCTTGGATGCGTGAAGAACGCCTGATATTAACACATCAAGAATTTCTCGCATCCATTGAGAGGAAGAAGGCGCTTGATGCTCAACTGACTGCACTGCGTGATCAGAAGACCACTGTACATGCTAGACTCAAAAGGTACAAAGACATCCTGGTGAAGGCAATCAAAGGAGGGAAAAAAGACTAATTTTATTGTCTTTTTTTTAAATAGCTGGTGATGCAAAACAATATTTTTGTTTTAATTTTGAAACATATAATTTCTGCCATTTGCTATTGTTTATTTGTTGCTATTTGCTATTGTGTGTCTGCTTGCTGATTTATCTTTCGCAAAATCTCATTTTTATTTAACTATAATCGCTTCTACCAAACCCGTAAGCCATTTTCAATTAAACAGACTCGATTTTAACAAGTCAAAACTCGAGTGTCACCGCTTGTGCAAGCATTAACCCGAGTTTCATCCCATCAAAATAGACTTTCAATTTTAAAATTTCAAAACTATATGACAAGTCCATACACTCTGTAAAAATGTTTAACTAGGGCCATGTACTTCAATCTCAATACTACTGTGGTCGAGTCACGAAAACCATTGTTGTGTATTACAATTTCCAATATTTCTTAACTAGTCGAGTGCAATGGCACGGCAACAAGAAAACCCGTAAGACATTTTCAATTACCCATACTCGAGTTTACCACGTGGAAATCGAGTGCCACCGCTCGTGCAAGCATTAGCCCAAGTTTCATCCCATCAAAATCGACTTTCAATTTTAAAATTTCAAAACTATATGACAAGTCCATACACTCTGTAAAAATGTTTAACTAGGGCCATGTACATCAATCTCAATACTACTGTGGTCGAGCCACGAAAACCATTGTTGTGTATTACAATTTCCAATATTTCTTAACTAGTCGAGTGCAATGGCACGGCAACAAGAAAACCCGTAAGACATTTTCAATTACCCATACTCGAGTTTACCACGTGGAAATCGAGTGCCACCGCTCGTGCAAGCATTAGCCCAAGTTTCATCCCATCAAAATCGACTTTCAATTTTAAAATTTCAAAACTATATGACAAGTCCATACACTCTGTAAAAATGTTTAACTAGGGCCATGTACATCAATCTCAATACTACTGTGGTCGAGCCACGAAAACCATTGTTGTGTATTACAATTTCCAATATTTCATAACTAGTCGAGTGCAATGGCACGGCAACAAGAAAACCCATAAGCAATTTTCAATTACCCAGACTCGAGTTTACGACGTCGAAATCGAGTTCCACCGCTTGTGCAAGCATTAGCCCGAGTTTCATCCCATCAAAATCGAGTTTCAATTTTAAAATTTCAAAACTATATGACAAGTCCATACACTCTGTAAAAATGTTTAACTAGGGCCATGTACTTCAATCTCAATACTACTGTGGTCGAGTCACGAAAACCATTGTTGTGTATTACAACTTCCAATATTTCATAACTAGTCGAGTGCAATGGCACGGCAACAAGAAAACCCGTAAGCCATTTTCAATTACCCATAATCGAGTTTACCACGTCGAAATCGAGTGCCACCGCTTGTGCAAGTATTAGCCCGAGTTTCATCCCATCAAAATCGACTTTCAATTTTAAAATTTCAAAACTATATGACAAGTCCATACACTCTGTAAAAATGTGTAACTAGGGCCATGTACTTCAATCTCAATACTACTGTGGTCGAGCCACGAAAACCATTGTTGTGTATTACAATTTCCAATATTTCATAACTAGCCAAGTGCAATGGGACGGCAACAAGAAAACCCGTAAGCCATTTTCAATTAACCAGACTCGAGTTTACCACGTCGAAATCGAGTTCCACCACTTGTGCAAGCATTAGCCCGAGTTTCATCCCATCAAAATCGAGTTTCAATTTTAAAATTTCAAAACTATATGACAAGTCCATACACTCTGTAAAAATGTGTAACTAGGGCCATGTACTTCAATCTCAATACTACTAAGGTCGAGTCACGAAAACCATTGTTGTGTATTACAATTTCCAATATTTCATAAGTAGTCGAGTGCAATGGCACGGCAACAAGAAAACCCGTAAGCCATTTTCAATTAACCAGACTCGATTTTACCACGTCGAAATCGAGTTCCACCGCTTGTGCAAGCATTACCCGAGTTTCATCCCATCAAAATCGACTTTCAATTTTAAAATTTCAAAACTATAAGACAAGTCCATACGCTCTGTAAAAATGTTTAACTAGGGCCATGTACTTCAATCTGAATACTACTGTGGTCGAGTCACGAAAACCATTGTTGTGTATTACAATTTCCAATATTTCATAACTAGTCGAGTGCAATGGCACGGCAACAAGAAAACCCGTAAGCCATTTTCAATTACCCGTACTCGAGTTTACCACGTCGAAATCGAGTGCCACCGCTTGTGCAAGCATTAGCCCGAGTTTCATCCCATCAAAATCGACTTTCAATTTTAAAATTTCAAAACTATATGACAAGTCCATACACTCTGTAAAAATGTGTAACTAGGGCCATGTACTTCAATCTCAATACTACTGTGGTCGAGCCACGAAAACCATTGTTGTGTATTACAATTTCCAATATTTCATAACTAGTCAAGTGCAATGGGACGGCAACAAGAAAACCCGTAAGCCATTTTCAATTAACCAGACTCGAGTTTACCACGTCGAAATCGAGTTCCACCACTTGTGCAAGCATTAGCCCGAGTTTCATCCCATCAAAATCGAGTTTCAATTTTAAAATTTCAAAACTATATGACAAGTCCATACACTCTGTAAAAATGTTTAACTAGGGCCATGTACTTCAATCTCAATACTACTAAGGTCGAGTCACGAAAACTATTGTTGTGTATTACAATTTCCAATATTTCATAAGTAGTCGAGTGCAATGGCACGGCAACAAGAAAACCCGTAACCATTTTCAATTAACCAGACTCGAGTTTATCACGTCGAAATCGAGTTCCACCGCTTGTGCAAGCATTAGCCCGAGTTTCATCCCATCAAAATCGACTTTCAATTTTAAAATTTCAAAACTATATGACAAGTCCATACATTCTGTACAAATGTTTGACTAGGGCCATGTACTTTAATCTCAATACTACTGTGGTCGAGTCACGAGAACCATTGTTGTGTATTACAATTTCCAATAATTCTTAACTAGTCGAGTACAATGGCACGGCAACAAGAAAACCCGCAAGCCATTTTCAATTAACCAGACTCGAGTTTACCACGTCGAAATCGAGTTCCACCACTTGTGCAAGCATTAGCCCGAGTTTCATCCCATCAAAATCGAGTTTCAATTTTAAAATTTCAAAACTATATGACAAGTCCATACACTCTGTAAAAATGTTTAACTAGGGCCATGTACTTCAATCTCAATACTACTGTGGTCGAGTCACGAAAACCATTGTTGTGTATTACAATTTCCAATATTTCATAAGTAGTCGAGTGCAATGGCACGGCAACAAGAAAACCCGTAAGCCATTTTCAATTAACCAGACTCGAGTTTACCACGTCGAAATCGAGTTCCACCGCTTGTGCAAGCATTAGCCCGAGTTTCATCCCATCAAAATCGACTTTCAATTTTAAAATTTCAAAACTATATGACAAGTCCATACACTCTGTAAAAATGTTTGACTAGGGCCCTGTACTTCAATCTCAATACTACTGTGGTCGAGTCACGAGAACCATTGTTGTGTATTACAATTTCCAATATTTCTTAACTAGTCGAGTACAATGGCACGGCAACAAGAAAACCCGTAAGCCATTTTCAATTACCCATACTCGAGTTTACCACGTGGAAATCGAGTGCCACCGCTTGTGCAAGCATTAGCCCGAGTTTCATCCCATCAAAATCGACTTTCAATTTTAAAATTTCAAAACTATATGACAAGTCCATACACTCTGTAAAAATGTTTAACTAGGGCCGTGTACTTCAATCTCAATACTACTGTGGTCGAGTCACGAAAACCATTGTTGTCTATTACAATTTCCAATATTTCATAAGTAGTCGAGTGCAATGGGACCGCAACAAGAAAACCCGTAAGCCATTTTCAATTAACCAGACTCGAGTTTACCACGTCGAAATTGAGTTCCACCGCTTGTGCAAGCATTAGCCCGAGTTTCATCCCATCAAAATCGACTTTCAATTTTAAAATTTCAAAGCTATATGACAAGTCCATACACTCTGTAAAAATGTTTGACTAGGGCCATGTACTTCAATCTCAATACTACTGTGGTCGAGTCACGAGAACCATTGTTGTGTATTACAATTTCCAATATTTCTTAACTAGTCGAGTACAATGGCACGGCAACAAGAAAACCCGTAAGCCATTTTCAATTACCCATACTCGAGTTTTCCACGTGGAAATCGAGTGCCACCGCTTGTGCAAGCATTAGCCCGAGTTTCATCCCATCAAAATCGACTTTCAATTTTAAAATTTCAAAACTATATGACAAGTCCATACACTCTGTAAAAATGTTTAACTAGGGCCATGTACTTCAATCTCAATACTACTGTGGTCGAGTCACGAAAACCATTGTTGTGTATTACAATTTCCAATATTTCGTAAGTAGTCGAGTGCAATGGCACGGCAACAAGAAAACCCGTAAGCCATTTTCAATTAACCAGACTCGAGTTTACCACGTCGAAATCGAGTTCCACCGCTTGTGCAAGCATTAGCCCGAGTTTCATCACATCAAAATCGACTTTCAATTTTAAAATTTCAAAACTATATGACAAGTCCATACACTCTGTAAAAATGTTTGACTAGGGCCATGTACTTCAATCTCAATACTACTGTGGTCGAGTCACGAGAATCATTCTTGTGTATTACAATTTCCAATATTTCTTAACTAGTCGAGTACAATGGCACGGCAACAAGAAAACCCGTAAGCCATTTTCAATTACCCATACTCGAGTTTACCACGTGGAAATCGAGTGCCACCGCTTGTGCAAGCATTAGCCCGAGTTTCATCCCATCAAAATCGACTTTCAATTTTAAAATTTCAAAACTATATGACAAGTCCATACACTCTGTAAAAATGTTTAACTAGGGCCATGTACTTCAATCTCAATACTACTGTGGTCGAGTCACGAAAACCATTGTTGTGTATTACAATTTCCAATATTTCATAACTAGTCGAGTGCAATGGCACGGCAACAAGAAAACCCGTAAGCCATTTTCAATTACCCAGACTTGATTTTAGCACGTCGAAATCGAGTTCCACCGCTGGTGCAAGCATTAGCCCGAGTTTAATCCCATCAAAATCGACTTTCAATTTTAAAATTTCAAAACTATATGACAAGTCCATACACTCTGTAAAAATGTTTAACTAGGGCCATGTACTTCAATCTCAATACTACTGTGGTCGAGTCACGAAAACCATTGTTGTCTATTACAATTTCCAATATTTCATAAGTAGTCGAGTGCAATGGCACGGCAACAAGAAAACCCGTAAGCCATTTTCAATTAACCAGACTCGAGTTTACCACGTCGAAATCGAGTTCCACCGCTTGTGCAAGCATTAGCCCGAGTTTCATCCCATCAAAATCGACTTTCAATTTTAAAATTTCAAAACTATATGACAAGTCCATACACTCTGTAAAAATGTTTGACTAGGGCCCTGTACTTCAATCTCAATACTACTGTGGTCGAGTCACGAGAACCATTGTTGTGTATTACAATTTCCAATATTTCTTAACTAGTCGAGTACAATGGCACGGCAACAAGAAAACCCGTAAGCCATTTTCAATTACCCATACTCGAGTTTACCACGTGGAAATCGAGTGCCACCGCTTGTGCAAGCATTAGCCCGAGTTTCATCCCATCAAAATCGACTTTCAATTTTAAAATTTCAAAACTATATGACAAGTCCATACACTCTGTAAAAATGTTTAACTAGGGCCGTGTACTTCAATCTCAATACTACTGTGGTCGAGTCACGAAAACCATTGTTGTCTATTACAATTTCCAATATTTCATAAGTAGTCGAGTGCAATGGGACCGCAACAAGAAAACCCGTAAGCCATTTTCAATTAACCAGACTCGAGTTTACCACGTCGAAATTGAGTTCCACCGCTTGTGCAAGCATTAGCCCGAGTTTCATCCCATCAAAATCGACTTTCAATTTTAAAATTTCAAAGCTATATGACAAGTCCATACACTCTGTAAAAATGTTTAACTAGGGCCATGTACTTCAATCTCAATACTACTGTGGTCGAGTCACGAAAACCATTGTTGTGTATTACAATTTCCAATATTTCATTACTAGTCGAGTGCAATGGCACGGCAACAAGAAAACCCGTAAGCCATTTTCAATTACCCAGACTCGATTTTAGCACGTCGAAATCGAGTTCCACCGCTGGTGCAAGCATTAGCCCGAGTTTAATCCCATCAAAATCGACTTTCAATTTTAAAATTTCAAAACTATATGACAAGTCCATACACTCTGTAAAAATGTTTAACTAGGGCCATGTACTTCAATCTCAATACTACTGTGGTCGAGTCACGAAAACCATTGTTGTGTATTACAATTTCCAATATTTCATAAGTAGTCGAGTGCAATGGCACGGCAACAAGAAAACCCGTAAGCCATTTTCAATTAACCAGACTCGAGTTTAGCACGTCGAAATCGAGTTCCACCGCTTGTGCAAGCATTAGCCCGAGTTTCATCCCATCAAAATCGACTTTCAATTTTAAAATTTCAAAACTATATGACAAGTCCATACACTCTGTAAAAATGTTTAACTAGGGCCATGTACTTCAATCTCAATACTACTGTGGTCGAGTCACGAAAACCATTGTTGTCTATTACAATTTCCAATATTTCATTACTAGTCGAGTGCAATGGCACGGCAACAAGAAAACCCGTAAGCCATTTTCAATTACCCATACTCGAGTTTACCACGTGGAAATCGAGTGCCACCGCTTGTGCAAGCATTAGCCCGAGTTTCATCCCATCAAAATCGACTTTCAATTTTAAAATTTCAAAACTATATAACAAGTCCATACACTCTGTAAAAATGTTTAACTAGGGCCATGTACTTCAATCTCAATACTACTGTGGTCGAGTCACGAAAACCATTGTTGTGTATTACAATTTACAATATTTCATAACTAGTCGAGTGCAATGGCACGGCAACAAGAAAACCCGTAAGCCATTTTCAATTACCCAGACTTGATTTTAGCACGTCGAAATCGAGTTCCACCGCTGGTGCAAGCATTAGCCTGAGTTTAATCCCATCAAAATCGACTTTCAATTTTAAAATTTCAAAACTATATGACAAGTCCATACACTCTGTAAAAATGTTTAACTAGGGCCATGTACTTCAATCTCAATACTACTGTGGTCGAGTCACGAAAACCATTGTTGTCTATTACAATTTCCAATATTTCATAAGTAGTCGAGTGCAATGGCACGGCAACAAGAAAACCCGTAAGCCATTTTCAATTAACCAGACTCGAGTTTAGCACGTCGAAATCGAGTTCCACCGCTGGTGCAAGCATTAGCCCGAGTTTAATCCCATCAAAATCGACTTTCAATTTTAAAATTTCAAAACTATATGACAAGTCCATACACTCTGTAAAAATGTTTAACTAGGGCCATGTACTTCAATCTCAATACTACTGTGGTCGAGTCACGAAAACCATTGTTGTCTATTACAATTTCCAATATTTCATAAGTAGTCGAGTGCAATGGCACGGCAACAAGAAAACCCGTAAGCCATTTTCAATTAACCAGACTCGAGTTTACCACGTCGAAATCGAGTTCCACCGCTTGTGCAAGCATTAGCCCGAGTTTCATCCCATCAAAATCGACTTTCAATTTTAAAATTTCAAAACTATATGACAAGTCCATACACTCTGTAAAAATGTTTGACTAGGGCCCTGTACTTCAATCTCAATACTACTGTGGTCGAGTCACGAGAACCATTGTTGTGTATTACAATTTCCAATATTTCTTAACTAGTCGAGTACAATGGCACGGCAACAAGAAAACCCGTAAGCCATTTTCAATTACCCATACTCGAGTTTACCACGTGGAAATCGAGTGCCACCGCTTGTGCAAGCATTAGCCCGAGTTTCATCCCATCAAAATCGACTTTCAATTTTAAAATTTCAAAACTATATGACAAGTCCATACACTCTGTAAAAATGTTTAACTAGGGCCGTGTACTTCAATCTCAATACTACTGTGGTCGAGTCACGAAAACCATTGTTGTCTATTACAATTTCCAATATTTCATAAGTAGTCGAGTGCAATGGGACCGCAACAAGAAAACCCGTAAGCCATTTTCAATTAACCAGACTCGAGTTTACCACGTCGAAATTGAGTTCCACCGCTTGTGCAAGCATTAGCCCGAGTTTCACCCCATCAAAATCGACTTTCAATTTTAAAATTTCAAAGCTATATGACAAGTCCATACACTCTGTAAAAATGTTTGACTAGGGCCATGTACTTCAATCTCAATACTACTGTGGTCGAGTCACGAGAACCATTGTTGTGTATTACAATTTCCAATATTTCTTAACTAGTCGAGTACAATGGCACGGCAACAAGAAAACCCGTAAGCCATTTTCAATTACCCATACTCGAGTTTACCACGTGGAAATCGAGTGCCACCGCTTGTGCAAGCATTAGCCCGAGTTTCATCCCATCAAAATCGACTTTCAATTTTAAAATTTCAAAACTATATGACAAGTCCATACACTCTGTAAAAATGTTTAACTAGGGCCATGTACTTCAATCTGAATACTACTGTGGTCGAGTCACGAGAACCATTGTTGTGTATTACAATTTCCAATATTTCATAACTAGTCGAGTGCAATGGCACGGCAACAAGAAAACCCGTAAGCCATTTTCAATTACCCATACTCGAGTTTACCACGTCGAAATCGAGTGCCACCGCTTGTGCAAGCATTAGCCCGAGTTTCATCCATCAAAATCGACTTTCAATTTTAAAATTTCAAAACTATATGACAAGTCCATACACTCTGTAAAAATGTTTAACTAGGGCCATGTACTTCAATCTGAATACTACTGTGGTCGAGTCACGAGAACCATTGTTGTGTATTACAATTTCCAATATTTCATAACTAGTCGAGTGCAATGGCACGGCAACAAGAAAACCCGTAAGCCATTTTCAATTACCCATACTCGAGTTTACCACGTCGAAATCGAGTGCCACCGCTTGTGCAAACATTAGCCCGAGTTTCATCCCATCAAAATCGACTTTCAATTTTAAAATTTCAAAACTATATGACAAGTCCATACACTCTGTAAAAATGTTTAACTAGGGCCATGTACTTCAATCTCAATGCTACTGTGGTCGAGTCACGAAAACGATTGTTCTGTATTACAATTTCCAATATTTCATAAGTAGTCGAGTGCAATGGCACGGCAACAAGAAAACCCGTAAGCCATTTTCAATTAACCATACTCGAGTTTTCCACGTGGAAATCGAGTGCCACCGCTTGTGCAAGCATTAGCCCGAGTTTCATCCCATCAAAATCGACTTTCAATTTTAAAATTTCAAAACTATATGACAAGTCCATACACTCTGTAAAAATGTTTAACTAGGGCCATGTACTTCAATCTCAATACTACTGTGGTCGAGTCACGAAAACCATTGTTGTGTATTACAATTTCCAATATTTCCTAAGTAGTCGAGTGCAATGGCACGGCAACAAGAAAACCCGTAAGCCATTTTCAATTAACCAGACTCGAGTTTACCACGTCGAAATCGAGTTCCACCGCTTGTGCAAGCATTAGCCCGAGTTTCATCACATCAAAATCGACTTTCAATTTTAAAATTTCAAAACTATATGACAAGTCCATACACTCTGTAAAAATGTTTGACTAGGGCCATGTACTTCAATCTCAATACTACTGTGGTCGAGTCACGAGAATCATTCTTGTGTATTACAATTTCCAATATTTCTTAACTAGTCGAGTACAATGGCACGGCAACAAGAAAACCCGTAAGCCATTTTCAATTACCCATACTCGAGTTTACCACGTGGAAATCGAGTGCCACCGCTTGTGCAAGCATTAGCCCGAGTTTCATCCCATCAAAATCGACTTTCAATTTTAAAATTTCAAAACTATATGACAAGTCCATACACTCTGTAAAAATGTTTAACTAGGGCCATGTACTTCAATCTCAATACTACTGTGGTCGAGTCACGAAAACCATTGTTGTGTATTACAATTTACAATATTTCATAACTAGTCGAGTGCAATGGCACGGCAACAAGAAAACCCGTAAGCCATTTTCAATTACCCAGACTTGATTTTAGCACGTCGAAATCGAGTTCCACCGCTGGTGCAAGCATTAGCCTGAGTTTAATCCCATCAAAATCGACTTTCAATTTTAAAATTTCAAAACTATATGACAAGTCCATACACTCTGTAAAAATGTTTAACTAGGGCCATGTACTTCAATCTCAATACTACTGTGGTCGAGTCACGAAAACCATTGTTGTCTATTACAATTTCCAATATTTCATAAGTAGTCGAGTGCAATGGCACGGCAACAAGAAAACCCGTAAGCCATTTTCAATTAACCAGACTCGAGTTTACCATGTCGAAATCGAGTTCCACCGCTTGTGCAAGCATTAGCCCGAGTTTCATCCCATCAAAATCGACTTTCAATTTTAAAATTTCAAAACTATATGACAAGTCCATACACTCTGTAAAAATGTTTGACTAGGGCCATGTACTTCAATCTCAATACTACTGTGGTCGAGTCACGAAAACCATTGTTGTGTATTACAATTTCCAATATTTCGTAAGTAGTCGAGTGCAATGGCACGGCAACAAGAAAACCCGTAAGCCATTTTCAATTAACCAGACTCGAGTTTACCACGTCGAAATCGAGTTCCACCGCTTGTGCAAGCATTAGCCCGAGTTTCATCACATCAAAATCGACTTTCAATTTTAAAATTTCAAAACTATATGACAAGTCCATACACTCTGTAAAAATGTTTGACTAGGGCCATGTACTTCAATCTCAATACTACTGTGGTCGAGTCACGAGAACCATTCTTGTGTATTACAATTTCCAATATTTCTTAACTAGTCGAGTACAATGGCACGGCAACAAGAAAACCCGTAAGCCATTTTCAATTACCCATACTCGAGTTTACCACGTGGAAATCGAGTGCCACCGCTTGTGCAAGCATTCGCCCGAGTTTCATCCCATCAAAATCGACTTTCAATTTTAAAATTTCAAAACTATATGACAAGTCCATACACTCTGTAAAAATGTTTAACTAGGGCCATGTACTTCAATCTCAATACTACTGTGGTCGAGTCACGAAAACCATTGTTGTGTATTACAATTTCCAATATTTCATTACTAGTCGAGTGCAATGGCACGGCAACAAGAAAACCTGTAAGCCATTTTCAATTACCCAGACTCGATTTTAGCACGTCGAAATCGAGTTCCACCGCTGGTGCAAGCATTAGCCCGAGTTTAATCCCATCAAAATCGACTTTCAATTTTAAAATTTCAAAACTATATGACAAGTCCATACACTCTGTAAAAATGTTTAACTAGGGCCATGTACTTCAATCTCAATACTACTGTGGTCGAGTCACGAAAACCATTGTTGTGTATTACAATTTCCAATATTTCATAAGTAGTCGAGTGCAATGGCACGGCAACAAGAAAACCCGTAAGCCATTTTCAATTAACCAGACTCGAGTTTACCACGTCGAAATCGAGTTCCACCGCTTGTGCAAGCATTAGCCCGAGTTTCATCCCATCAAAATCGACTTTCAATTTTAAAATTTCAAAACTATATGACAAGTCCATACACTCTGTAAAAATGTTTGACTAGGGCCATGTACTTCAATCTCAATACTACTGTGGTCGAGTCACGAGAACCATTGTTGTGTATTACAATTTCCAATATTTCATAACTAGTCGAGTACAATGGCACGGCAACAAGAAAACCCGTAAGCCATTTTCAATTCCCCATACCCGAGTTTACCACGTGGAAATCGAGTGCCACCGCTTGTGCAAACATTAGCCCGAGTTTCATCCCATCAAAATCGACTTTCAATTTTAAAATTTCAAAACTATATGACAAGTCCATACACTCTGTAAAAATGTTTAACTAGGGCCATGTACTTCAATCTCAATGCTACTGTGGTCGAGTCACGAAAACGATTGTTCTGTATTACAATTTCCAATATTTCATAAGTAGTCGAGTGCAATGGCACGGCAACAAGAAAACCCGTAAGCCATTTTCAATTAACCAGACTCGAGTTTACCACGTCGAAATCGAGTTCCACCGCTTGTGCAAGCATTAGCCCGAGTTTCATCCCATCAAAATCGACTTTCAATTTTAAAATTTCAAAACTATATGACAAGTCCATACACTCTGTAAAAATGTTTGACTAGGGCCATGTACTTCAATCTCAATACTACTGTGGTCGAGTCACGAGAACCATTGTTGTGTATTACAATTTCCAATATTTCTTAACTAGTCGAGTACAATGGCACGGCAACAAGAAAACCCGTAAGCCATTTTCAATTACCCATACTCGAGTTTACCACGTGGAAATCGAGTGCCACCGCTTGTGCAAGCATTAGCCCGAGTTTCATCCCATCAAAATCGACTTTCAATTTTAAAATTTCAAAACTATATGACAAGTCCATACACTCTGTAAAAATATTTAACTAGGGCCATGTACTTCAATCTGAATACTACTGTGGTCGAGTCACGAAAACCATTGTTGTGTATTACAATTTCCAATATTTCATAACTAGTCGAGTGCAATGGCACGGCAACAAGAAAACCCGTAAGCCATTTTCAATTACCCATACTCGAGTTTACCACGTCGAAATCGAGTGCCACCGCTTGTGCAAGCATTAGCCCGAGTTTCATCCCATCAAAATCGACTTTCAATTTTAAAATTTCAAAACTATATGACAAGTCCATACACTCTGTAAAAATGTGTAACTAGGGCCATGTACTTCAATCTCAATACTACTGTGGTCGAGCCACGAAAACCATTGTTGTGTATTACAATTTCCAATATTTCATAACTAGTCAAGTGCAATGGGACGGCAACAAGAAAACCCGTAAGCCATTTTCAATTACCCATACTCGAGTTTACCACGTGGAAATCGAGTTCCACTGCTTGTGCAAGCATTAGCCCGAGTTTCATCCCATCAAAATCCACTTTCAATTTTAAAATTTCAAAACTATATGACAAGTCCATACACTCTGTAAAAATGTTTTAACTAGGGCCATGTACTTCAATCTCAATACTACTGTGGTCGAGTCACGAAAACCATTGTTGTGTATTACAATTTCCAATATTTCATAACTAGTCAAGTGCAATGGGACGGCAACAAGAAAACCCGTAAGCCATTTTCAATTACCCATACTCGAGTTTACCACGTCGAAATCGAGTTCCACCGCTTGTGCAAGCATTAGCCCGAGTTTCATCCCATCAAAATCCACTTTCAATTTTAAAATTTCAAAACTATATGACAAGTCCATACACTCTGTAAAAATGTTTGACTAGGGCCATGTACTTCAATCTCAATACTACTGTGGTCGAGTCACGAGAACCATTGTTGTGTATTACAATTTCCAATATTTCTTAACTAGTCGAGTACAATGGCACGGCAACAAGAAAACCCGTAAGCCATTTTCAATTACCCATACTCGAGTTTACCACGTGGAAATCGAGTGCCACCGCTTGTGCAAGCATTAGCCCGAGTTTCATCCCATCAAAATCGACTTTCAATTTTAAAATTTCAAAACTATATGACAAGTCCATACACTCTGTAAAAATGTTTAACTAGGGCCATGTACTTCAATCTGAATACTACTGTGGTCGAGTCACGAGAACCATTGTTGTGTATTACAATTTCCAATATTTCATAACTAGTCGAGTGCAATGGCACGGCAACAAGAAAACCCGTAAGCCATTTTCAATTACCCATACTCGAGTTTACCACGTCGAAATCGAGTGCCACCGCTTGTGCAAACATTAGCCCGAGTTTCATCCCATCAAAATCGACTTTCAATTTTAAAATTTCAAAACTATATGACAAGTCCATACACTCTGTAAAAATGTTTAACTAGGGCCATGTACTTCAATCTCAATGCTACTGTGGTCGAGTCACGAAAACGATTGTTCTGTATTACAATTTCCAATATTTCATAAGTAGTCGAGTGCAATGGCACGGCAACAAGAAAACCCGTAAGCCATTTTCAATTAACCATACTCGAGTTTTCCACGTGGAAATCGAGTGCCACCGCTTGTGCAAGCATTAGCCCGAGTTTCATCCCATCAAAATCGACTTTCAATTTTAAAATTTCAAAACTATATGACAAGTCCATACACTCTGTAAAAATGTTTAACTAGGGCCATGTACTTCAATCTCAATACTACTGTGGTCGAGTCACGAAAACCATTGTTGTGTATTACAATTTCCAATATTTCGTAAGTAGTCGAGTGCAATGGCACGGCAACAAGAAAACCCGTAAGCCATTTTCAATTAACCAGACTCGAGTTTACCACGTCGAAATCGAGTTCCACCGCTTGTGCAAGCATTAGCCCGAGTTTCATCACATCAAAATCGACTTTCAATTTTAAAATTTCAAAACTATATGACAAGTCCATACACTCTGTAAAAATGTTTGACTAGGGCCATGTACTTCAATCTCAATACTACTGTGGTCGAGTCACGAGAATCATTCTTGTGTATTACAATTTCCAATATTTCTTAACTAGTCGAGTACAATGGCACGGCAACAAGAAAACCCGTAAGCCATTTTCAATTACCCATACTCGAGTTTACCACGTGGAAATCGAGTGCCACCGCTTGTGCAAGCATTAGCCCGAGTTTCATCCCATCAAAATCGACTTTCAATTTTAAAATTTCAAAACTATATGACAAGTCCATACACTCTGTAAAAATGTTTAACTAGGGCCATGTACTTCAATCTCAATACTACTGTGGTCGAGTCACGAAAACCATTGTTGTGTATTACAATTTCCAATATTTCATAACTAGTCGAGTGCAATGGCACGGCAACAAGAAAACCCGTAAGCCATTTTCAATTACCCAGACTTGATTTTAGCACGTCGAAATCGAGTTCCACCGCTGGTGCAAGCATTAGCCTGAGTTTAATCCCATCAAAATCGACTTTCAATTTTAAAATTTCAAAACTATATGACAAGTCCATACACTCTGTAAAAATGTTTAACTAGGGCCATGTACTTCAATCTCAATACTACTGTGGTCGAGTCACGAAAACCATTGTTGTCTATTACAATTTCCAATATTTCATAAGTAGTCGAGTGCAATGGCACGGCAACAAGAAAACCCGTAAGCCATTTTCAATTAACCAAACTCGAGTTTACCATGTCGAAATCGAGTTCCACCGCTTGTGCAAGCATTAGCCCGAGTTTCATCCCATCAAAATCGACTTTCAATTTTAAAATTTCAAAACTATATGACAAGTCCATACACTCTGTAAAAATGTTTGACTAGGGCCATGTACTTCAATCTCAATACTACTGTGGTCGAGTCACGAAAACCATTGTTGTGTATTACAATTTCCAATATTTCGTAAGTAGTCGAGTGCAATGGCACGGCAACAAGAAAACCCGTAAGCCATTTTCAATTAACCAGACTCGAGTTTACCACGTCGAAATCGAGTTCCACCGCTTGTGCAAGCATTAGCCCGAGTTTCATCACATCAAAATCGACTTTCAATTTTAAAATTTCAAAACTATATGACAAGTCCATACACTCTGTAAAAATGTTTGACTAGGGCCATGTACTTCAATCTCAATACTACTGTGGTCGAGTCACGAGAACCATTCTTGTGTATTACAATTTCCAATATTTCTTAACTAGTCGAGTACAATGGCACGGCAACAAGAAAACCCGTAAGCCATTTTCAATTACCCATACTCGAGTTTACCACGTGGAAATCGAGTGCCACCGCTTGTGCAAGCATTCGCCCGAGTTTCATCCCATCAAAATCGACTTTCAATTTTAAAATTTCAAAACTATATGACAAGTCCATACACTCTGTAAAAATGTTTAACTAGGGCCATGTACTTCAATCTCAATACTACTGTGGTCGAGTCACGAAAACCATTGTTGTGTATTACAATTTCCAATATTTCATTACTAGTCGAGTGCAATGGCACGGCAACAAGAAAACCCGTAAGCCATTTTCAATTACCCAGACTCGATTTTAGCACGTCGAAATCGAGTTCCACCGCTGGTGCAAGCATTAGCCCGAGTTTAATCCCATCAAAATCGACTTTCAATTTTAAAATTTCAAAACTATATGACAAGTCCATACACTCTGTAAAAATGTTTAACTAGGGCCATGTACTTCAATCTCAATACTACTGTGGTCGAGTCACGAAAACCATTGTTGTGTATTACAATTTCCAATATTTCATAAGTAGTCGAGTGCAATGGCACGGCAACAAGAAAACCCGTAAGCCATTTTCAATTAACCAGACTCGAGTTTACCACGTCGAAATCGAGTTCCACCGCTTGTGCAAGCATTAGCCCGAGTTTCATCCCATCAAAATCGACTTTCAATTTTAAAATTTCAAAACTATATGACAAGTCCATACACTCTGTAAAAATGTTTGACTAGGGCCATGTACTTCAATCTCAATACTACTGTGGTCGAGTCACGAGAACCATTGTTGTGTATTACAATTTCCAATATTTCATAACTAGTCGAGTACAATGGCACGGCAACAAGAAAACCCGTAAGCCATTTTCAATTCCCCATACCCGAGTTTACCACGTGGAAATCGAGTGCCACCGCTTGTGCAAACATTAGCCCGAGTTTCATCCCATCAAAATCGACTTTCAATTTTAAAATTTCAAAACTATATGACAAGTCCATACACTCTGTAAAAATGTTTAACTAGGGCCATGTACTTCAATCTCAATGCTACTGTGGTCGAGTCACGAAAACGATTGTTCTGTATTACAATTTCCAATATTTCATAAGTAGTCGAGTGCAATGGCACGGCAACAAGAAAACCCGTAAGCCATTTTCAATTAACCAGACTCGAGTTTACCACGTCGAAATCGAGTTCCACCGCTTGTGCAAGCATTAGCCCGAGTTTCATCCCATCAAAATCGACTTTCAATTTTAAAATTTCAAAACTATATGACAAGTCCATACACTCTGTAAAAATGTTTGACTAGGGCCATGTACTTCAATCTCAATACTACTGTGGTCGAGTCACGAGAACCATTGTTGTGTATTACAATTTCCAATATTTCTTAACTAGTCGAGTACAATGGCACGGCAACAAGAAAACCCGTAAGCCATTTTCAATTACCCATACTCGAGTTTACCACGTGGAAATCGAGTGCCACCGCTTGTGCAAGCATTAGCCCGAGTTTCATCCCATCAAAATCGACTTTCAATTTTAAAATTTCAAAACTATATGACAAGTCCATACACTCTGTAAAAATATTTAACTAGGGCCATGTACTTCAATCTGAATACTACTGTGGTCGAGTCACGAAAACCATTGTTGTGTATTACAATTTCCAATATTTCATAACTAGTCGAGTGCAATGGCACGGCAACAAGAAAACCCGTAAGCCATTTTCAATTACCCATACTCGAGTTTACCACGTCGAAATCGAGTGCCACCGCTTGTGCAAGCATTAGCCCGAGTTTCATCCCATCAAAATCGACTTTCAATTTTAAAATTTCAAAACTATATGACAAGTCCATACACTCTGTAAAAATGTGTAACTAGGGCCATGTACTTCAATCTCAATACTACTGTGGTCGAGCCACGAAAACCATTGTTGTGTATTACAATTTCCAATATTTCATAACTAGTCAAGTGCAATGGGACGGCAACAAGAAAAACCCGTAAGCCATTTTCAATTACCCATACTCGAGTTTACCACGTGGAAATCGAGTTCCACCGCTTGTGCAAGCATTAGCCCGAGTTTCATCCCATCAAAATCCACTTTCAATTTTAAAATTTCAAAACTATATGACAAGTCCATACACTCTGTAAAAATGTTTTAACTAGGGCCATGTACTTCAATCTCAATACTACTGTGGTCGAGTCACGAAAACCATTGTTGTGTATTACAATTTCCAATATTTCATAACTAGTCAAGTGCAATGGGACGGCAACAAGAAAACCCGTAAGCCATTTTCAATTACCCATACTCGAGTTTACCACGTCGAAATCGAGTTCCACCGCTTGTGCAAGCATTAGCCCGAGTTTCATCCCATCAAAATCCACTTTCAATTTTAAAATTTCAAAACTATATGACAAGTCCATACACTCTGTAAAAATGTTTGACTAGGGCCATGTACTTCAATCTCAATACTACTGTGGTCGAGTCACGAGAACCATTGTTGTGTATTACAATTTCCAATATTTCTTAACTAGTCGAGTACAATGGCACGGCAACAAGAAAACCCGTAAGCCATTTTCAATTACCCATACTCGAGTTTACCACGTGGAAATCGAGTGCCACCGCTTGTGCAAGCATTAGCCCGAGTTTCATCCCATCAAAATCGACTTTCAATTTTAAAATTTCAAAACTATATGACAAGTCCATACACTCTGTAAAAATGTTTAACTAGGGCCATGTACTTCAATCTCAATACTACTGTGGTCGAGTCACGAAAACCATTGTTGTGTATTAAAACTTCCAATATTTCATAACTAGTCGAGTGCAATGGCACGGCAACAAGAAAACCCGTAAGCCATTTTCAATTACCCAGACTCGAGTTTACCACGTCGAAATCGAGTTCCACCGCTTGTGCAAGCATTAGCCCGAGTTTCATCCCATCAAAATCGACTTTCAATTTTAAAATTTCAAAACTATATGACAAGTCCATACACTCTGTAAAAATGTTTAACTAGGGCCATGTACTTCAATCTCAATACTACTGTGGTCGAGCCACGAAAACCATTGTTGTGTATTACAATTTCCAATATTTCATAACTAGTCGAGTGCAATGGCACGGCAACAAGAAAACCCGTAAGCCATTTTCAATTACCCAGACTCGATTTTAGCACGTCGAAATAGCGTTCCACCGCTGGTGAAAGCATTAGCCCGAGTTTCATCCCATCAAAATCGAGTTTCAATTTTAAAATTTCAAAACTATATGACAAGTCCATACACTCTGTAAAAATGTTTAACTAGGGCCATGTACTTCAATGTCAATACTACTGTGGTCGAGTCACGAAAACCATTGTTGTGTACTACAACTTCCAATATTTCATAACTAGTCGAGTGCAATGGCACGGCAACAAGAAAACCCGTAAGCCATTTTCAATTACCCAGACTCGATTTTAGCACGTCGAAATAGAGTTCCACCACTGGTGAAAGCATTAGCCCGAGTTTCATCCCATCAAAATCGACTTTCAATTTTAAAATTTTAAAACTATATGACAAGTCCATACACTCTGTAAAAATGTTTAAATAGGGCCATGTACTTTAATCTCAATACTACTGTGGTCGAGTCACGAAAACCATTGTTGTGTATTACAATTTCCAATATTTCATAACTAGACGAGTGCAATGGCACGGCAACAAGAAAACCCATAAGCCATTTTCAATTAGCCAGACTCGATTTTACCACGTCGAAATCGAGTTCCACCGCTTGTGCAAGCATTAGCTCGAGTTTCATCCCATCAAAATCCACTTTCAATTTTAAAATTTCAAAACTATATGACAAGTCCATACACTCTGTAAAAATGTTTAACTAGGGCCATGTACTTCAATCTCAATACTACTGTGGTCGAGTCACGAAAACCATTGTTGTGTATTACAATTTCCAATATTTCATAAGTAGTCGAGTGCAATGGCACGGCAACAAGAAAACCCGTAAGCCATTTTCAATTAACCAGACTTGAGTTTACCACGTCGAAGTCGAGTTCCACCGCTTGTGCAAGCATTAGCCCGAGTTTCATCCCATCAAAATCGACTTTCAATTTTAAAATTTCAAAACTATATGACAAGTCCATACACTCTGTAAAAATGTTTGACTAGGGCCATGTACTTCAATCTCAATACTACTGTGGTCGAGTCACGAGAACCATTGTTGTGTATTACAATTTCCAATATTTCTTAACTAGTCGAGTACAATGGCACGGCAACAAGAAAACCCGTAAGCCATTTTCAATTACCCATACTCGAGTTTACCACGTGGAAATCGAGTGCCACCGCTTGTGCAAGCATTAGCCCGAGTTTCATCCCATCAAAATCGACTTTCAATTTTAAAATTTCAAAACTATATGACAAGTCCATACACTCTGTAAAAATATTTAACTAGGGCCATGTACTTCAATCTGAATACTACTGTGGTCGAGTCACGAAAACCATTGTTGTGTATTACAATTTCCAATATTTCATAACTAGTCGAGTGCAATGGCACGGCAACAAGAAAACCCGTAAGCCATTTTCAATTACCCATACTCGAGTTTACCACGTCGAAATCGAGTGCCACCGCTTGTGCAAGCATTAGCCCGAGTTTCATCCCATCAAAATCGACTTTCAATTTTAAAATTTCAAAACTATATGACAAGTCCATACACTCTGTAAAAATGTGTAACTAGGGCCATGTACTTCAATCTCAATACTACTGTGGTCGAGCCACGAAAACCATTGTTGTGTATTACAATTTCCAATATTTCATAACTAGTCAAGTGCAATGGGACGGCAACAAGAAAACCCGTAAGCCATTTTCAATTACCCATACTCGAGTTTACCACGTGGAAATCGAGTTCCACCGCTTGTGCAAGCATTAGCCCGAGTTTCATCCCATCAAAATCCACTTTCAATTTTAAAATTTCAAAACTATATGACAAGTCCATACACTCTGTAAAAATGTTTTAACTAGGGCCATGTACTTCAATCTCAATACTACTGTGGTCGAGTCACGAAAACCATTGTTGTGTATTACAATTTCCAATATTTCATAACTAGTCAAGTGCAATGGGACGGCAACAAGAAAACCCGTAAGCCATTTTCAATTACCCATACTCGAGTTTACCACGTCGAAATCGAGTTCCACCGCTTGTGCAAGCATTAGCCCGAGTTTCATCCCATCAAAATCCACTTTCAATTTTAAAATTTCAAAACTATATGACAAGTCCATACACTCTGTAAAAATGTTTGACTAGGGCCATGTACTTCAATCTCAATACTACTGTGGTCGAGTCACGAGAACCATTGTTGTGTATTACAATTTCCAATATTTCTTAACTAGTCGAGTACAATGGCACGGCAACAAGAAAACCCGTAAGCCATTTTCAATTACCCATACTCGAGTTTACCACGTGGAAATCGAGTGCCACCGCTTGTGCAAGCATTAGCCCGAGTTTCATCCCATCAAAATCGACTTTCAATTTTAAAATTTCAAAACTATATGACAAGTCCATACACTCTGTAAAAATGTTTAACTAGGGCCATGTACTTCAATCTCAATACTACTGTGGTCGAGTCACGAAAACCATTGTTGTGTATTAAAACTTCCAATATTTCATAACTAGTCGAGTGCAATGGCACGGCAACAAGAAAACCCGTAAGCCATTTTCAATTACCCAGACTCGAGTTTACCACGTCGAAATCGAGTTCCACCGCTTGTGCAAGCATTGGCCCGAGTTTCATCCCATCAAAATCGACTTTCAATTTTAAAATTTCAAAACTATATGACAAGTCCATACACTCTGTAAAAATGTTTAACTAGGGCCATGTACTTCAATCTCAATACTACTGTGGTCGAGCCACGAAAACCATTGTTGTGTATTACAATTTCCAATATTTCATAACTAGTCGAGTGCAATGGCACGGCAACAAGAAAACCCGTAAGCCATTTTCAATTACCCAGACTCGATTTTAGCACGTCGAAATAGCGTTCCACCGCTGGTGAAAGCATTAGCCCGAGTTTCATCCCATCAAAATCGAGTTTCAATTTTAAAATTTCAAAACTATATGACAAGTCCATACACTCTGTAAAAATGTTTAACTAGGGCCATGTACTTCAATGTCAATACTACTGTGGTCGAGTCACGAAAACCATTGTTGTGTACTACAACTTCCAATATTTCATAACTAGTCGAGTGCAATGGCACGGCAACAAGAAAACCCGTAAGCCATTTTCAATTACCCAGACTCGATTTTAGCACGTCGAAATAGAGTTCCACCACTGGTGAAAGCATTAGCCCGAGTTTCATCCCATCAAAATCGACTTTCAATTTTAAAATTTTAAAACTATATGACAAGTCCATACACTCTGTAAAAATGTTTAAATAGGGCCATGTACTTTAATCTCAATACTACTGTGGTCGAGTCACGAAAACCATTGTTGTGTATTACAATTTCCAATATTTCATAACTAGACGAGTGCAATGGCACGGCAACAAGAAAACCCATAAGCCATTTTCAATTAGCCAGACTCGATTTTACCACGTCGAAATCGAGTTCCACCGCTTGTGCAAGCATTAGCCCGAGTTTCATCCCATCAAAATCCACTTTCAATTTTAAAATTTCAAAACTATATGACAAGTCCATACACTCTGTAAAAATGTTTAACTAGGGCCATGTACTTCAATCTCAATACTACTGTGGTCGAGTCACGAAAACCATTGTTGTGTATTACAATTTCCAATATTTCATAAGTAGTCGAGTGCAATGGCACGGCAACAAGAAAACCCGTAAGCCATTTTCAATTAACCAGACTTGAGTTTACCACGTCGAAATCGAGTTCCACCGCTTGTGCAAGCATTAGCCCGAGTTTCATCCCATCAAAATCGACTTTCAATTTTAAAATTTCAAAACTATATGACAAGTCCATACACTCTGTAAAAATGTTTGACTAGGGCCATGTACTTCAATCTCAATACTACTGTGGTCGAGTCACGAGAACCATTGTTGTGTATTACAATTTCCAATATTTCTTAACTAGTCGAGTACAATGGCACGGCAACAAGAAAACCCGTAAGCCATTTTCAATTACCCATACTCGAGTTTACCACGTGGAAATCGAGTGCCACCGCTTGTGCAAGCATTAGCCCGAGTTTCATCCCATCAAAATCGACTTTCAATTTTAAAATTTCAAAACTATATGACAAGTCCATACACTCTGTAAAAATGTTTAACTAGGGCCATGTACTTCAATCTCAATACTACTGTGGTCGAGTCACGAAAACCATTGTTGTGTATTAAAACTTCCAATATTTCATAACTAGTCGAGTGCAATGGCACGGCAACAAGAAAACCCGTAAGCCATTTTCAATTACCCATACTCGAGTTTACCACGTCGAAATTGAGTGCCACCGCTTGTGCAAGCATTAGCCCGAGTTTCATCCCATCAAAATCGACTTTCAATTTTAAAATTTCAAAACTATATGACAAGTCCATACACTCTGTAAAAATGTGTAACTAGGGCCATGTACTTCAATCTCAATCCTACTGTGGTCGAGCCACGAAAACCATTGTTGTGTATTACAATTTCCAATATTTCATAACTAGTCGAGTGCAATGGCACGGCAACAAGAAAACCCGTAAGCCATTTTCAATTAACCAGACTCGAGTTTACCACGTCGAAATCGAGTTCCACCACTTGTGCAAGCATTAGCCCGAGTTTCATCCCATCAAAATCGAGTTTCAATTTTAAAATTTCAAAACTATATGACAAGTCCATACACTCTGTAAAAATGTTTAAATAGGGCCATGTACTTTAATCTCAATACTACTGTGGTCGAGTAACGAAAACCATTGTTGTGTATTACAATTTCCAATATTTCATAACTACACGAGTGCAATGGCACGGCAACAAGAAAACCCGTAAGCCATTTTCAATTAACCAGACTCGATTTTACCACGTCGAAATCGAGTTCCACCGCTTGTGCCAGCATTAGCCCGAGTTTCATCCCACTAAAATCGACTTTCAATTTTAAAATTTCAAAACTATATGACAAGTCCATACACTCTGTAAAAATGTTTAACTAGGGCCATGTACTTCAATCTCAATACTACTGTGGTCGAGTCACGAAAACCATTGTTGTGTATTACAATTTCCAATATTTCATAACTAGTCGAGTGCAATGGCACGGCAACAAGAAAACCCATAAGCCATTTTCAATTACCCATACTCGAGTTTACCACGTCGAAATCGAGTTCCACCGCTTGTGCAAGCATTAGCCCGAGTTTCATCCCATCAAAATCGACTTTCAATTTTAAAATTTCAAAACTATATGACAAGTCCATACACTCTGTAAAAATGTTTAACTAGGGCCATGTACTTCAATCTCAATACTACTGTGGTCGAGTCACGAAAACCATTGTTGTGTATTACAATTTCCAATATTTCATAACTAGTCGAGTACAATGGCACGGCAACAAGAAAACCCGTAAGCCATTTTCAATTACCCATACTCGAGTTTACCACGTGGAAATCGAGTGCCACCGCTTGTGCAAGCATTAGCCCGAGTTTCATCCCATCAAAATCGACTTTCAATTTTAAAATTTCAAAACTATATGACAAGTCCATACACTCTGTAAAAATGTTTAACTAGGGCCATGTACTTCAATCTCAATACTACTGTGGTCGAGTCACGAAAACCATTGTTGTGTATTACAATTTCCAATATTTCATAACTAGTCGAGTACAATGGCACGGCAACAAGAAAACCCGTAAGCCATTTTCAATTACCCATACTCGAGTTTACCACGTGGAAATCGAGTGCCACCGCTTGTGCAAGCATTAGCCCGAGTTTCATCCCATCAAAATCGACTTTCAATTTTAAAATTTCAAAACTATATGACAAGTCCATACACTCTGTAAAAATGTGTAACTAGGGCCATGTACTTCAATCTCAATACTACTGTGGTCGAGCCACGAAAACCATTGTTGTGTATTACAATTTCCAATATTTCATAACTAGTCAAGTGCAATGGGACGGCAACAAGAAAACCCGTAAGCCATTTTCAATTACCCAGACTCGATTTTAGCACGTCGAAATAGCGTTCCACGGCTGGTGAAAGCATTAGCCCGAGTTTCATCCCATCAAAATCGACTTTCAATTTTAAAATTTCAAAACTATATGACAAGTCCATACACTCTGTAAAAATGTTTAACTAGGGCCATGTACTTCAATCTCAATACTACTGTGGTCGAGTCACGAAAACCATTGTTGTGTATTACAATTTCCAATATTTCATAAGTAGTCGAGTGCAATGGCACGGCAACAAGAAAACCCGTAAGCCATTTTCAATTAACCAGACTCGAGTTTACCACGTCGAAATCGAGTTCCACCGCTTGTGCAAGCATTAGCCCGAGTTTCATCCCATCAAAATCGACTTTCAATTTTAAAATTTCAAAACTATATGACAAGTCCATACACTCTGTAAAAATGTTTGACTAGGGCCATGTACTTCAATCTCAATACTACTATGGTCGAAATTGAAAACCATTGTTGTGTATTACAATTTCCAATATTTCATAACTAGTCGAGTACAATGGCACGGCAACAAGAAAACCCGTAAGCCATTTTCAATTACCCATACTCGAGTTTACCACGTGGAAATCGAGTGCCACCGCTTGTGCAAGCATTAGCCCGAGTTTCATCCCATCAAAATCGACTTTCAATTTTAAAATTTCAAAACTATATGACAAGTCCATGCACTCTGTAAAAATGTTTAACTAGGGCCATGTACTTCAATCTCAATACTACTGTGGTCGAGTCACGAAAACCATTGTTGTGTATTACAATTTCCAATATTTCATAACTAGTCGAGTGCAATGGCACGGCAACAAGAAAACCCGTAAGCCATTTTCAATTACCCAGACTCGATTTTAGCACGTCGAAATAGCGTTCCACCGCTGGTGAAAGCATTAGCCCGAGTTTCATCCCATCAAAATCGACTTTCAATTTTAAAATTTCAAAACTATATGACAAGTCCATACACTCTGTAAAAATGTTTAACTAGGGCCATGTACTTCAATCTCAATACTACTGTGGTCGAGTCACGAAAACCATTGTTGTGTATTACAATTTCCAATATTTCATAACTAGACGAGTGCAATGGCACGGCAACAAGAAAACCCGTAAGCCATTTTCAATTAACCAGACTCGATTTTACCACGTCGAAATCGAGTTCCACCGCTTGTGCAAGCATTAGCCCGAGTTTCATCGATCAAAATCGACTTTCAATTTTAAAATTTCAAAACTATATGACAAGTCCATACACTCTGTAAAAATGTTTAACTAGGGCCATGTACTTTAATCTCAATACTACTGTGGTCGAGTAACGAAAACCATTGTTGTGTATTACAATTTCCAATATTTCATAACTAGACGAGTGCAATGGCACGGCAACAAGAAAACCCGTAAGCCATTTTCAATTAACCAGACTCGATTTTACCACGTCGAAATCGAGTTCCACCGCTTGTGCAAGCATTAGCCCGAGTTTCATCCATCAAAATCGACTTTCAATTTTAAAATTTCAAAACTATATGACAAGTCCATACACTCTGTAAAAATGTTTAACTAGGGCCATGTACTTCAATCTGAATACTACTGTGGTCGAGTCACGAGAACCATTGTTGTGTATTACAATTTCCAATATTTCATAACTAGTCGAGTGCAATGGCACGGCAACAAGAAAACCCGTAAGCCATTTTCAATTACCCATACTCGAGTTTACCACGTCGAAATCGAGTGCCACCGCTTGTGCAAGCATTAGCCCGAGTTTCATCCATCAAAATCGGCTTTCAATTTTAAAATTTCAAAACTATATGACAAGTCCATACACTCTGTAAAAATGTTTAACTAGGGCCATGTACTTCAATCTGAATACTACTGTGGTCGAGTCACGAGAACCATTGTTGTGTATTACAATTTCCAATATTTCATAACTAGTCGAGTGCAATGGCACGGCAACAAGAAAACCCGTAAGCCATTTTCAATTACCCATACTCGAGTTTACCACGTCGAAATCGAGTGCCACCGCTTGTGCAAACATTAGCCCGAGTTTCATCCCATCAAAATCGACTTTCAATTTTAAAATTTCAAAACTATATGACAAGTCCATACACTCTGTAAAAATGTTTAACTAGGGCCATGTACTTCAATCTCAATGCTACTGTGGTCGAGTCACGAAAACGATTGTTCTGTATTACAATTTCCAATATTTCATAAGTAGTCGAGTGCAATGGCACAGCAACAAGAAAACCCGTAAGCCATTTTCAATTAACCAGACTCGAGTTTACCACGTCGAAATCGAGTTCCACCGCTTGTGCAAGCATTAGCCCGAGTTTCATCCCATCAAAATCGACTTTCAATTTTAAAATTTCAAAACTATATGACAAGTCCATACACTCTGTACAAATGTTTGACTAGGGCCATGTACTTCAATCTCAATACTACTGTGGTCGAGTCACGAGAACCATTGTTGTGTATTACAATTTCCAATATTTCTTAACTAGTCGAGTACAATGGCACGGCAACAAGAAAACCCGTAAGCCATTTTCAATTACCCATACTCGAGTTTACCACGTGGAAATCGAGTGCCACCGCTTGTGCAAGCATTAGCCCGAGTTTCATCCCATCAAAATCGACTTTCAATTTTAAAATTTCAAAACTATATGACAAGTCCATACACTCTGTAAAAATGTTTAACTAGGGCCATGTACTTCAATCTGAATACTACTGTGGTCGAGTCACGAAAACCATTGTTGTGTATTACAATTTCCAATATTTCATAACTAGTCGAGTGCAATGGCACGGCAACAAGAAAACCCGTAAGCCATTTTCAATTACCCATACTCGAGTTTACCACGTCGAAATCGAGTGCCACCGCTTGTGCAAGCATTAGCCCGAGTTTCATCCCATCAAAATCGACTTTCAATTTTAAAATTTCAAAACTATATGACAAGTCCATACACTCTGTAAAAATGTGTAACTAGGGCCATGTACTTCAATCTCAATACTACTGTGGTCGAGCCACGAAAACCATTGTTGTGTATTACAATTTCCAATATTTCATAACTAGTCAAGTGCAATGGGACGGCAACAAGAAAACCCGTAAGCCATTTTCAATTACCCATACTCGAGTTTACCACGTCGAAATCGAGTTCCACCGCTTGTGCAAGCATTAGCCCGAGTTTCATCCCATCAAAATCCACTTTCAATTTTAAAATTTCAAAACTATATGACAAGTCCATACACTCTGTAAAAATGTTTTAACTAGGGCCATGTACTTCAATCTCAATACTACTGTGGTCGAGTCACGAAAACCATTGTTGTGTATTACAATTTCCAATATTTCATAACTAGTCAAGTGCAATGGGACGGCAACAAGAAAACCCGTAAGCCATTTTCAATTACCCATACTCGAGTTTACCACGTCGAAATCGAGTTCCACCGCTTGTGCAAGCATTAGCCCGAGTTTCATCCCATCAAAATCCACTTTCAATTTTAAAATTTCAAAACTATATGACAAGTCCATACACTCTGTAAAAATGTTTGACTAGGGCCATGTACTTCAATCTCAATACTACTGTGGTCGAGTCACGAGAACCATTGTTGTGTATTACAATTTCCAATATTTCTTAACTAGTCGAGTACAATGGCACGGCAACAAGAAAACCCGTAAGCCATTTTCAATTACCCATACTCGAGTTTACCACGTGGAAATCGAGTGCCACCGCTTGTGCAAGCATTAGCCCGAGTTTCATCCCATCAAAATCGACTTTCAATTTTAAAATTTCAAAACTATATGACAAGTCCATACACTCTGTAAAAATATTTAACTAGGGCCATGTACTTCAATCTGAATACTACTGTGGTCGAGTCACGAAAACCATTGTTGTGTATTACAATTTCCAATATTTCATAACTAGTCGAGTGCAATGGCACGGCAACAAGAAAACCCGTAAGCCATTTTCAATTAACCATACTCGAGTTTACCACGTCGAAATCGAGTTCCACCGCTTGTGCAAGCATTAGCCCGAGTTTCATCGATCAAAATCGACTTTCAATTTTAAAATTTCAAAACTATATGACAAGTCCATACACTCTGTAAAAATGTTTAACTAGGGCCATGTACTTTAATCTGAATACTACTGTGGTCGAGTAACGAAAACCATTGTTGTGTATTACAATTTCCAATATTTCATGACTAGACGAGTGCAATGGCACGGCAACAAGAAAACCCGTAAGCCATTTTCAATTAACCAGACTCGATTTTACCACGTCGAAATCGAGTTCCACCGCTTGTGCAAGCATTAGCCCGAGTTTCATCCATCAAAATCGACTTTCAATTTTAAAATTTCAAAACTATATGACAAGTCCATACACTCTGTAAAAATGTTTAACTAGGGCCATGTACTTCAATCTGAATACTACTGTGGTCGAGTCACGAAAAGCATTGTTGTGTATTACAATTTCCAATATTTCATAACTAGTCGAGTGCAATGGCACGGCAACAAGAAAACCCGTAAGCCATTTTCAATTACCCATACTCGAGTTTACCACGTCGAAATCGAGTGCCACCGCTTGTGCAAGCATTAGCCCGAGTTTCATCCCATCAAAATCGACTTTCAATTTTAAAATTTCAAAACTATATGACAAGTCCATACACTCTGTAAAAATGTGTACCTAGGGCCATGTACTTCAATCTCAATACTACTGTGGTCGAGCCACGAAAACCATTGTTGTGTATTACAATTTCCAATATTTCATAACTAGTCGAGTGCAATGGCACGGCAACAAGAAAACCCGTAAGCCATTTTCAATTAACCAGACTCGAGTTTACCACGTCGAAATCGAGTTCGACCACTTGTGCAAGCATTAGCCCGAGTTTCATCCCATCAAAATCGACTTTCAATTTTAAAATTTCAAAACTATATGACAAGTCCATACACTCTGTAAAAATGTTTAACTAGGGCCATGTACTTCAATCTCAATGCTACTGTGGTCGAGTCACGAAAACCATTGTTGTGTATTACAATTTGCAATATTTCATAAGTAGTCGAGTGCAATGGCACGGCAACAAGAAAACCCGTAACCATTTTCAATTAACCAGACTCGAGTTTACCACGTCGAAATCGAGTTCCACCGCTTGTGCAAGGATTAGCCCGAGTTTCATCCCATCAAAATCGACTTTCAATTTTAAAATTTCAAAACTATATGACAAGTCCATACACTCTGTAAAAATGTTTAACTAGGGCCATGTACTTCAATCTCAATACTACTGTGGTCGAGTCACGAAAACCATTGTTGTGTATTACAATTTCCAATATTTCATAACTAGACGAGTGCAATGGCACGGCAACAAGAAAACCCGTAAGCCATTTTCAATTAACCAGACTCGATTTTACCACGTCGAAATCGAGTTCCACCGCTTGTGCAAGCATTAGCCCGAGTTTCATCGATCAAAATCGACTTTCAATTTTAAAATTTCAAAACTATATGACAAGTCCATACACTCTGTAAAAATGTTTAACTAGGGCCATGTACTTTAATCTGAATACTACTGTGGTCGAGTAACGAAAACCATTGTTGTGTATTACAATTTCCAATATTTCATGACTAGACGAGTGCAATGGCACGGCAACAAGAAAACCCGTAAGCCATTTTCAATTAACCAGACTCGATTTTACCACGTCGAAATCGAGTTCCACCGCTTGTGCAAGCATTAGCCCGAGTTTCATCCATCAAAATCGAGTTTCAATTTTAAAATTTCAAAACTATATGACAAGTCCATACACTCTGTAAAAATGTGTACCTAGGGCCATGTACTTCAATCTCAATACTACTGTGGTCGAGCCACGAAAACCATTGTTGTGTATTACAATTTCCAATATTTCATAACTAGTCGAGTGCAATGGCACGGCAACAAGAAAACCCGTAAGCCATTTTCAATTAACCAGACTCGAGTTTACCACGTCGAAATCGAGTTCGACCACTTGTGCAAGCATTAGCCCGAGTTTCATCCCATCAAAATCGACTTTCAATTTTAAAATTTCAAAACTATATGACAAGTCCATACACTCTGTAAAAATGTTTAACTAGGGCCATGTACTTCAATCTCAATGCTACTGTGGTCGAGTCACGAAAACCATTGTTGTGTATTACAATTTGCAATATTTCATAAGTAGTCGAGTGCAATGGCACGGCAACAAGAAAACCCGTAACCATTTTCAATTAACCAGACTCGAGTTTACCACGTCGAAATCGAGTTCCACCGCTTGTGCAAGGATTAGCCCGAGTTTCATCCCATCAAAATCGACTTTCAATTTTAAAATTTCAAAACTATATGACAAGTCCATACACTCTGTAAAAATGTTTAACTAGGGCCATGTACTTCAATCTCAATACTACTGTGGTCGAGTCACGAAAACCATTGTTGTGTATTACAATTTCCAATATTTCATAACTAGACGAGTGCAATGGCACGGCAACAAGAAAACCCGTAAGCCATTTTCAATTAACCAGACTCGATTTTACCACGTCGAAATCGAGTTCCACCGCTTGTGCAAGCATTAGCCCGAGTTTCATCGATCAAAATCGACTTTCAATTTTAAAATTTCAAAACTATATGACAAGTCCATACACTCTGTAAAAATGTTTAACTAGGGCCATGTACTTTAATCTGAATACTACTGTGGTCGAGTAACGAAAACCATTGTTGTGTATTACAATTTCCAATATTTAATGACTAGACGAGTGCAATGGCACGGCAACAAGAAAACCCGTAAGCCATTTTCAATTAACCAGACTCGATTTTACCACGTCGAAATCGAGTTCCACCGCTTGTGCAAGCATTAGCCCGAGTTTCATCCATCAAAATCGAGTTTCAATTTTAAAATTTCAAAACTATATGACAAGTCCATACACTCTGTAAAAATGTTTAACTAGGGCCATGTACTTCAATCTGAATACTACTGTTGTCGAGTCACGAGAACCATTGTTGTGTATTACAATTTCCAATATTTCATAACTAGTCGAGTGCAATGGCACGGCAACAAGAAAACCCGTAAGCCATTTTCAATTACCCAGACTCGATTTTAGCACGTCGAAATAGCGTTCCACCGCTGGTGAAAGCATTAGCCCGAGTTTCATCCCATCAAAATCGACTTTCAATTTTAAAATTTCAAAACTATATGACAAGTCCATACACTCTGTAAAAATGTTTAACTAGGGCCATGTACTTCAATGTCAATACTACTGTGGTCGAGTCACGAAAACCATTGTTGTGTACTACAACTTCCAATATTTCATAACTAGTCGAGTGCAATGGCACGGCAACAAGAAAACCCGTAAGCCATTTTCAATTACCCAGACTCGATTTTAGCACGTCGAAATAGAGTTCCACCACTGGTGAAAGCATTAGCCCGAGTTTCATCCCATCAAAATCGACTTTCAATTTTAAAATTTTAAAACTATATGACAAGTCCATACACTCTGTAAAAATGTTTAAATAGGGCCATGTACTTTAATCTCAATACTACTGTGGTCGAGTAACGAAAACCATTGTTGTGTATTACAATTTCCAATATTTCATAACTAGACGAGTGCAATGGCACGGCAACAAGAAAACCCGTAAGCCATTTTCAATTAACCAGACTCGATTTTACCACGTCGAAATCGAGTTCCACCGCTTGTGCAAGCATTAGCCCGAGTTTCATCCATCAAAATCGACTTTCAATTTTAAAATTTCAAAACTATATGACAAGTCCATACACTCTGTAAAAATGTTTAACTAGGGCCATGTACTTCAATCTGAATACTACTGTGGTCGAGTCACGAAAACCATTGTTGTGTATTACAATTTCCAATATTTCATAACTAGTCGAGTGCAATGGCACGGCAACAAGAAAACCCGTAAGCCATTTTCAATTACCCATACTCGAGTTTACCACGTCGAAATCGAGTGCCACCGCTTGTGCAAGCATTAGCCCGAGTTTCATCCCATCAAAATCGACTTTCAATTTTAAAATTTCAAAACTATATGACAAGTCCATACACTCTGTAAAAATGTGTACCTAGGGCCATGTACTTCAATCTCAATACTACTGTGGTCGAGCCACGAAAACCATTGTTGTGTATTACAATTTCCAATATTTCATAACTAGTCGAGTGCAATGGCACGGCAACAAGAAAACCCGTAACCATTTTCAATTAACCAGACTCGAGTTTACCACGTCGAAATCGAGTTCCACCGCTTGTGCAAGGATTAGCCCGAGTTTCATCCCATCAAAATCGACTTTCAATTTTAAAATTTCAAAACTATATGACAAGTCCATACACTCTGTAAAAATGTTTAACTAGGGCCATGTACTTCAATCTCAATACTACTGTGGTCGAGTCACGAAAACCATTGTTGTGTATTACAATTTCCAATATTTCATAACTAGACGAGTGCAATGGCACGGCAACAAGAAAACCCGTAAGCCATTTTCAATTAACCAGACTCGATTTTACCACGTCGAAATCGAGTTCCACCGCTTGTGCAAGCATTAGCCCGAGTTTCATCGATCAAAATCGACTTTCAATTTTAAAATTTCAAAACTATATGACAAGTCCATACACTCTGTAAAAATGTTTAACTAGGGCCATGTACTTTAATCTGAATACTACTGTGGTCGAGTAACGAAAACCATTGTTGTGTATTACAATTTCCAATATTTCATAACTAGACGAGTGCAATGGCACGGCAACAAGAAAACCCGTAAGCCATTTTCAATTAACCAGACTCGATTTTACCACGTCGAAATCGAGTTCCACCGCTTGTGCAAGCATTAGCCCGAGTTTCATCCATCAAAATCGACTTTCAATTTTAAAATTTCAAAACTATATGACAAGTCCATACACTCTGTAAAAATGTTTAACTAGGGCCATGTACTTCAATCTGAATACTACTGTGGTCGAGTCACGAAAACCATTGTTGTGTATTACAATTTCCAATATTTCATAACTAGTCGAGTGCAATGGCACGGCAACAAGAAAACCCGTAAGCCATTTTCAATTACCCATACTCGAGTTTACCACGTCGAAATCGAGTGCCACCGCTTGTGCAAGCATTAGCCCGAGTTTCATCCCATCAAAATCGACTTTCAATTTTAAAATTTCAAAACTATATGACAAGTCCATACACTCTGTAAAAATGTGTACCTAGGGCCATGTACTTCAATCTCAATACTACTGTGGTCGAGCCACGAAAACCATTGTTGTGTATTACAATTTCCAATATTTCATAACTAGTCGAGTGCAATGGCACGGCAACAAGAAAACCCGTAAGCCATTTTCAATTAACCAGACTCGAGTTTACCACGTCGAAATCGAGTTCGACCACTTGTGCAAGCATTAGCCCGAGTTTCATCCCATCAAAATCGAGTTTCAATTTTAAAATTTCAAAACTATATGACAAGTCCATACACTCTGTAAAAATGTTTAACTAGGGCCATGTACTTCAATCTCAATGCTACTGTGGTCGAGTCACGAAAACCATTGTTGTGTATTACAATTTGCAATATTTCATAAGTAGTCGAGTGCAATGGCACGGCAACAAGAAAACCCGTAACCATTTTCAATTAACCAGACTCGAGTTTACCACGTCGAAATCGAGTTCCACCGCTTGTGCAAGGATTAGCCCGAGTTTCATCCCATCAAAATCGACTTTCAATTTTAAAATTTCAAAACTATATGACAAGTCCATACACTCTGTAAAAATGTTTAACTAGGGCCATGTACTTCAATCTCAATACTACTGTGGTCGAGTCACGAAAACCATTGTTGTGTATTACAATTTCCAATATTTCATAACTAGACGAGTGCAATGGCACGGCAACAAGAAAACCCGTAAGCCATTTTCAATTAACCAGACTCGATTTTACCACGTCGAAATCGAGTTCCACCGCTTGTGCAAGCATTAGCCCGAGTTTCATCGATCAAAATCGACTTTCAATTTTAAAATTTCAAAACTATATGACAAGTCCATACACTCTGTAAAAATGTTTAACTAGGGCCATGTACTTTAATCTGAATACTACTGTGGTCGAGTAACGAAAACCATTGTTGTGTATTACAATTTCCAATATTTCATAACTAGACGAGTGCAATGGCACGGCAACAAGAAAACCCGTAAGCCATTTTCAATTAACCAGACTCGATTTTACCACGTCGAAATCGAGTTCCACCGCTTGTGCAAGCATTAGCCCGAGTTTCATCCATCAAAATCGACTTTCAATTTTAAAATTTCAAAACTATATGACAAGTCCATACACTCTGTAAAAATGTTTAACTAGGGCCATGTACTTCAATCTGAATACTACTGTGGTCGAGTCACGAAAACCATTGTTGTGTATTACAATTTCCAATATTTCATAACTAGTCGAGTGCAATGGCACGGCAACAAGAAAACCCGTAAGCCATTTTCAATTACCCATACTCGAGTTTACCACGTCGAAATCGAGTGCCACCGCTTGTGCAAGCATTAGCCCGAATTTCATCCCATCAAAATCGACTTTCAATTTTAAAATTTCAAAACTATATGACAAGTCCATACACTCTGTAAAAATGTGTACCTAGGGCCATGTACTTCAATCTCAATACTACTGTGGTCGAGCCGCGAAAACCATTGTTGTGTATTACAATTTCCAATATTTCATAACTAGTCGAGTGCAATGGCACGGCAACAAGAAAACCCGTAAGCCTTTTTCAATTAACCAGACTCGAGTTTACCACGTCGAAATCGAGTTCGACCACTTGTGCAAGCATTAGCCCGAGTTTCATCCCATCAAAATCGAGTTTCAATTTTAAAATTTCAAAACTATATGACAAGTCCATACACTCTGTAAAAATGTTTAACTAGGGCCATGTACTTCAATCTCAATGCTACTGTGGTCGAGTCACGAAAACCATTGTTGTGTATTACAATTTGCAATATTTCATAAGTAGTCGAGTGCAATGGCACGGCAACAAGAAAACCCGTAACCATTTTCAATTAACCAGACTCGAGTTTACCACGTCGAAATCGAGTTCCACCGCTTGTGCAAGGATTAGCCCGAGTTTCATCCCATCAAAATCGACTTTCAATTTTAAAATTTCAAAACTATATGACAAGTCCATACACTCTGTAAAAATGTTTAACTAGGGCCATGTACTTCAATCTCAATACTACTGTGGTCGAGTCACGAAAACCATTGTTGTGTATTACAATTTCCAATATTTCATAACTAGACGAGTGCAATGGCACGGCAACAAGAAAACCCGTAAGCCATTTTCAATTAACCAGACTCGATTTTACCACGTCGAAATCGAGTTCCACCGCTTGTGCAAGCATTAGCCCGAGTTTCATCGATCAAAATCGACTTTCAATTTTAAAATTTCAAAACTATATGACAAGTCCATACACTCTGTAAAAATGTTTAACTAGGGCCATGTACTTTAATCTCAATACTACTGTGGTCGAGTAACGAAAACCATTGTTGTGTATTACAATTTCCAATATTTCATAACTAGACGAGTGCAATGGCACGGCAACAAGAAAACCCGTAAGCCATTTTCAATTAACCAGACTCGATTTTACCACGTCGAAATCGAGTTCCACCGCTTGTGCAAGCATTAGCCCGAGTTTCATCCATCAAAATCGACTTTCAATTTTAAAATTTCAAAACTATATGACAAGTCCATACACTCTGTAAAAATGTTTAACTAGGGCCATGTACTTCAATCTGAATACTACTGTGGTCGAGTCACGAGAAACATTGTTGTGTATTACAATTTCCAATATTTCATAACTAGTCGAGTGCAATGGCACGGCAACAAGAAAACCCGTAAGCCATTTTCAATTACCCATACTCGAGTTTACCACGTCGAAATCGAGTGCCACCGCTTGTGCAAGCATTAGCCCGAGTTTCATCCCATCAAAATCGACTTTCAATTTTAAAATTTCAAAACGATATGACAAGTCCATACACTCTGTAAAAATGTGTAACTAGGGCCATGTACTTCAATCTCAATACTACTGTGGTCGAGCCACGAAAACCATTGTTGTGTATTACAATTTCCAATATTTCATAACTAGTCGAGTGCAATGGCACGGCAACAAGAAAACCCGTAAGCCATTTTCAATTAACCAGACTCGAGTTTACCACGTCGAAATCGAGTTCGACCACTTGTGCAAGCATTAGCCCGAGTTTCATCCCATCAAAATCGAGTTTCAATTTTAAAATTTCAAAACTATATGACAAGTCCATACACTCTGTAAAAATGTTTAACTAGGGCCATGTACTTCAATCTCAATGCTACTGTGGTCGAGTCACGAAAGCCATTGTTGTGTATTACAATTTCCAATATTTCATAAGTAGTCGAGTGCAATGGCACGGCAACAAGAAAACCCGTAACCATTTTCAATTAACCAGACTCGAGTTTACCACGTCGAAATCGAGTTCCACCGCTTGTGCAAGCATTAGCCCGAGTTTCATCCCATCAAAATCGACTTTCAATTTTAAAATTTCAAAACTATATGACAAGTCCATACACTCTGTACAAATGTTTGACTAGGGCCATGTACTTTAATCTCAATACTACTGTGGTCGAGTCACGAGAACCATTGTTGTGTATTACAATTTCCAATATTTATTAACTAGTCGAGTACAATGGCACGGCAACAAGAAAACCCGTAAGCCATTTTCAATTAACCAGACTCGATTTTACCACGTCGAAATCGAGTTCCACCGCTTGTGCCAGCATTAGCCCGAGTTTCATCCCACTAAAATCGACTTTCAATTTTAAAATTTCAAAACTATATGACAAGTCCATACACTCTGTAAAAATGTTTAACTAGGGCCATGTACTTCAATCTGAATACTACTGTGGTCGAGTCACGAAAACCATTGTTGTGTATTACAATTTCCAATATTTCATAACTAGTCGAGTGCAATGGCACGGCAACAAGAAAACCCGTAAGCCATTTTCAATTACCCATACTCGAGTTTACCACGTCGAAATCAAGTTCCACCGCTTGTGCAAGCATTAGCCCGAGTTTCATCCCATCAAAATCGACTTTCAATTTTAAAATTTCAAAACTATATGACAAGTCCATACACTCTGTAAAAATGTTTAACTAGGGCCATGTACTTCAATCTCAATACTACTGTGGTCGAGTCACGAAAACCATTGTTGTGTATTACAATTTCCAATATTTCATAACTAGTCGAGTGCAATGGCACGGCAACAAGAAAACCCGTAAGCCATTTTCAATTACCCAGACTCGATTTTAGCACGTCGAAATAGCGTTCCACCGCTGGTGAAAGCATTAGCCCGAGTTTCATCCCATCAAAATCGACTTTCAATTTTAAAATTTCAAAACTATATGACAAGTCCATACACTCTGTAAAAATGTTTAACTAGGGCCATGTACTTCAATGTCAATACTACTGTGGTCGAGTCACGAAAACCATTTTTGTGTACTACAACTTCCAATATTTCATAACTAGTCGAGTGCAATGGCACGGCAACAAGAAAACCCGTAAGCCATTTTCAATTACCCAGACTCGATTTTAGCACGTCGAAATAGAGTTCCACCACTGGTGAAAGCATTAGCCCGAGTTTCATCCCATCAAAATCGACTTTCAATTTTAAAATTTTAAAACTATATGACAAGTCCATACACTCTGTAAAAATGTTTAAATAGGGCCATGTACTTTAATCTCAATACTACTGTGGTCGAGTAACGAAAACCATTGTTGTGTATTACAATTTCCAATATTTCATAACTAGACGAGTGCAATGGCACGGCAACAAGAAAACCCGTAAGCCATTTTCAATTACCCATACTCGAGTTTACCACGTCGAAATCGAGTGCCACCGCTTGTGCAAGCATTAGCCCGAGTTTCATCCCATCAAAATCGACTTTCAATTTTAAAATTTCAAAACTATATGACAAGTCCATACACTCTGTAAAAATGTTTAACTAGGGCCATGTACTTCAATCTCAATGCTACTGTGGTCGAGTCACGAAAACCATTGTTGTGTATTACAATTTCCAATATTTCATAACTAGTCGAGTGCAATGGCACGGCAACAAGAAAACCCGTAAGCCATTTTCAATTAACCAAACTCGAGTTTACCACGTCGAAATCGAGTTCGACCACTTGTGCAAGCATTAGCCCGAGTTTCATCCCATCAAAATCGAGTTTCAATTTTAAAATTTCAAAACTATATGACAAGTCCATACACTCTGTAAAAATGTTTAACTAGGGCCATGTACTTCAATCTCAATGCTACTGTGGTCGAGTCACGAAAACCATTGTTGTGTATTACAATTTGCAATATTTCATAAGTAGTCGAGTGCAATGGCACGGCAACAAGAAAACCCGTAACCATTTTCAATTAACCAGACTCGAGTTTACCACGTCGAAATCGAGTTCCACCGCTTGTGCAAGGATTAGCCCGAGTTTCATCCCATGAAAATCGACTTTCAATTTTAAAATTTCAAAACTATATGACAAGTCCATACACTCTGTACAAATGTTTGACTAGGGCCATGTACTTTAATCTCAATACTACTGTGGTCGAGTCACGAAAACCATTGTTGTGTATTACAATTTCCAATATTTCATAACTAGTCGAGTGCAATGGCACGGCAACAAGAAAACCCGTAAGCCATTTTCAATTAACCAGACTCGAGTTTACCACGTCGAAATCGAGTTCGACCACTTGTGCAAGCATTAGCCCGAGTTTCATCCCATCAAAATCGAGTTTCAATTTTAAAATTTCAAAACTATATGACAAGTCCATACACTCTGTAAAAATGTTTAACTAGGGCCATGTACTTCAATCTCAATGCTACTGTGGTCGAGTCACGAAAACCATTGTTGTGTATTACAATTTCCAATATTTCATAAGTATTCGAGTGCAATGGCACGGCAACAAGAAAACCCGTAACCATTTTCAATTAACCAGACTCGAGTTTACCACGTCGAAATCGAGTTCCACCGCTTGTGCAAGCATTAGCCCGAGTTTCATCCCATCAAAATCGACTTTCAATTTTAAAATTTCAAAACTATATGACAAGTCCATACACTCTGTAAAAATGTTTAACTAGGGCCATGTACTTCAATCTCAATACTACTGTGGTCGAGTCACGAAAACCATTGTTGTGTATTACAATTTCCAATATTTCATAACTAGTCGAGTGCAATGGCACGGCAACAAGAAAACCCGTAAGCCATTTTCAATTACCCAGACTCGATTTTAGCACGTCGAAATAGCGTTCCACCGCTGGTGAAAGCATTAGCCCGAGTTTCATCCCATCAAAATCGACTTTCAATTTTAAAATTTCAAAACTATATGACAAGTCCATACACTCTGTAAAAATGTTTAACTAGGGCCATGTACTTCAATGTCAATACTACTGTGGTCGAGTCACGAAAACCATTTTTGTGTACTACAACTTCCAATATTTCATAACTAGTCGAGTGCAATGGCACGGCAACAAGAAAACCCGTAAGCCATTTTCAATTACCCAGACTCGATTTTAGCACGTCGAAATAGAGTTCCACCACTGGTGAAAGCATTAGCCCGAGTTTCATCCCATCAAAATCGACTTTCAATTTTAAAATTTTAAAACTATATGACAAGTCCATACACTCTGTAAAAATGTTTAAATAGGGCCATGTACTTTAATCTCAATACTACTGTGGTCGAGTAACGAAAACCATTGTTGTGTATTACAATTTCCAATATTTCATAACTAGACGAGTGCAATGGCACGGCAACAAGAAAACCCGTAAGCCATTTTCAATTACCCATACTCGAGTTTACCACGTCGAAATCGAGTGCCACCGCTTGTGCAAGCATTAGCCCGAGTTTCATCCCATCAAAATCGACTTTCAATTTTAAAATTTCAAAACTATATGACAAGTCCATACACTCTGTAAAAATGTTTAACTAGGGCCATGTACTTCAATCTCAATGCTACTGTGGTCGAGTCACGAAAACCATTGTTGTGTATTACAATTTCCAATATTTCATAACTAGTCGAGTGCAATGGCACGGCAACAAGAAAACCCGTAAGCCATTTTCAATTAACCAGACTCGAGTTTACCACGTCGAAATCGAGTTCGACCACTTGTGCAAGCATTAGCCCGAGTTTCATCCCATCAAAATCGAGTTTCAATTTTAAAATTTCAAAACTATATGACAAGTCCATACACTCTGTAAAAATGTTTAACTAGGGCCATGTACTTCAATCTCAATGCTACTGTGGTCGAGTCACGAAAACCATTGTTGTGTATTACAATTTGCAATATTTCATAAGTAGTCGAGTGCAATGGCACGGCAACAAGAAAACCCGTAACCATTTTCAATTAACCAGACTCGAGTTTACCACGTCGAAATCGAGTTCCACCGCTTGTGCAAGGATTAGCCCGAGTTTCATCCCATGAAAATCGACTTTCAATTTTAAAATTTCAAAACTATATGACAAGTCCATACACTCTGTACAAATGTTTGACTAGGGCCATGTACTTTAATCTCAATACTACTGTGGTCGAGTCACGAAAACCATTGTTGTGTATTACAATTTCCAATATTTCATAACTAGTCGAGTGCAATGGCACGGCAACAAGAAAACCCGTAAGCCATTTTCAATTAACCAGACTCGAGTTTACCACGTCGAAATCGAGTTCGACCACTTGTGCAAGCATTAGCCCGAGTTTCATCCCATCAAAATCGAGTTTCAATTTTAAAATTTCAAAACTATATGACAAGTCCATACACTCTGTAAAAATGTTTAACTAGGGCCATGTACTTCAATCTCAATGCTACTGTGGTCGAGTCACGAAAACCATTGTTGTGTATTACAATTTCCAATATTTCATAAGTAGTCGAGTGCAATGGCACGGCAACAAGAAAACCCGTAACCATTTTCAATTAACCAGACTCGAGTTTACCACGTCGAAATCGAGTTCCACCGCTTGTGCAAGCATTAGCCCGAGTTTCATCCCATCAAAATCGACTTTCAATTTTAAAATTTCAAAACTATATGACAAGTCCATACACTCTGTACAAATGTTTGACTAGGGCCATGTACTTTAATCTCAATACTACTGTGGTCGAGTCACGAGAACCATTGTTGTGTATTACAATTTCCAATATTTCTTAACTAGTCGAGTACAATGGCACGGCAACAAGAAAACCCGTAAGCCATTTTCAATTAACCAGACTCGATTTTACCACGTCGAAATCGAGTTCCACCGCTTGTGCCAGCATTAGCCCGAGTTTCATCCCACTAAAATCCACTTTCAATTTTAAAATTTCAAAACTATATGACAAGTCCATACACTCTGTAAAAATGTTTAACTAGGGCCATGTACTTCAATCTGAATACTACTGTGGTCGAGTCACGAAAACCATTGTTGTGTATTACAATTTCCAATATTTCATAACTAGTCGAGTGCAATGGCACGGCAACAAGAAAACCCGTAAGCCATTTTCAATTACCCATACTCGAGTTTACCACGTCGAAATCGAGTTCCACCGCTTGTGCAAGCATTAGCCCGAGTTTCATCCCATCAAAATCGACTTTCAATTTTAAAATTTCAAAACTATATGACAAGTCCATACACTCTGTAAAAATGTTTAACTAGGGCCATGTACTTCAATCTGAATACTACTGTGGTCGAGTCACGAAAACCATTGTTGTGTATTACAATTTCCAATATTTCATAACTAGTCGAGTGCAATGGCACGGCAACAAGAAAACCCGTAAGCCATTTTCAATTACCCATACTCGAGTTTACCACGTCGAAATCGAGTTCCACCGCTTGTGCAAGCATTAGCCCGAGTTTCATCCCATCAAAATCGACTTTCAATTTTAAAATTTCAAAACTATATGACAAGTCCATACACTCTGTAAAAATGTTTAACTAGGGCCATGTACTTCAATCTCAATACTACTGTGGTCGAGTCACGAAAACCATTGTTGTGTATTACAATTTCCAATATTTCATAACTAGTCGAGTGCAATGGCACGGCAACAAGAAAACCCGTAAGCCATTTTCAATTACCCAGACTCGATTTTAGCACGTCGAAATAGCGTTCCACCGCTGGTGAAAGCATTAGCCCGAGTTTCATCCCATCAAAATCGACTTTCAATTTTAAAATTTCAAAACTATATGACAAGTCCATACACTCTGTAAAAATGTTTAACTAGGGCCATGTACTTCAATGTCAATACTACTGTGGTCGAGTCACGAAAACCATTTTTGTGTACTACAACTTCCAATATTTCATAACTAGTCGAGTGCAATGGCACGGCAACAAGAAAACCCGTAAGCCATTTTCAATTACCCAGACTCGATTTTAGCACGTCGAAATAGAGTTCCACCACTGGTGAAAGCATTAGCCCGAGTTTCATCCCATCAAAATCGACTTTCAATTTTAAAATTTTAAAACTATATGACAAGTCCATACACTCTGTAAAAATGTTTAAATAGGGCCATGTACTTTAATCTCAATACTACTGTGGTCGAGTAACGAAAACCATTGTTGTGTATTACAATTTCCAATATTTCATAACTAGACGAGTGCAATGGCACGGCAACAAGAAAACCCGTAAGCCATTTTCAATTACCCATACTCGAGTTTACCACGTCGAAATCGAGTGCCACCGCTTGTGCAAGCATTAGCCCGAGTTTCATCCCATCAAAATCGACTTTCAATTTTAAAATTTCAAAACTATATGACAAGTCCATACACTCTGTAAAAATGTTTAACTAGGGCCATGTACTTCAATCTCAATGCTACTGTGGTCGAGTCACGAAAACCATTGTTGTGTATTACAATTTCCAATATTTCATAACTAGTCGAGTGCAATGGCACGGCAACAAGAAAACCCGTAACCATTTTCAATTAACCAGACTCGAGTTTACCATGTCGAAATCGAGTTCCACCGCTTGTGCAAGGATTAGCCCGAGTTTCATCCCATGAAAATCGACTTTCAATTTTAAAATTTCAAAACTATATGACAAGTCCATACACTCTGTACAAATGTTTGACTAGGGCCATGTACTTTAATCTCAATACTACTGTGGTCGAGTCACGAGAACCATTGTTGTGTATTACAATTTCCAATATTTCTTAACTAGTCGAGTACACTGGCACGGCAACAAGAAAACCCGTAAGCCATTTTCAATTAACCAGACTCGATTTTACCACGTCGAAATCGAGTTCCACCGCTTGTGCCAGCATTAGCCCGAGTTTCATCCCACTAAAATCCACTTTCAATTTTAAAATTTCAAAACTATATGACAAGTCCATACACTCTGTAAAAATGTTTAACTAGGGCCATGTACTTCAATCTGAATACTACTGTGGTCGAGTCACGAAAACCATTGTTGTGTATTACAATTTCCAATATTTCATAACTAGTCGAGTGCAATGGCACGGCAACAAGAAAACCCGTAAGCCATTTTCAATTACCCATACTCGAGTTTACCACGTCGAAATCGAGTTCCACCGCTTGTGCAAGCATTAGCCCGAGTTTCATCCCATCAAAATCGACTTTCAATTTTAAAATTTCAAAACTATATGACAAGTCCATACACTCTATAAAAATGTTTAACTAGGGCCATGTACTTCAATCTGAATACTACTGTGGTCGAGTCACGAAAACCATTGTTGTGTATTACAATTTCCAATATTTCATAACTAGTCGAGTGCAATGGCACGGCAACAAGAAAACCCGTAAGCCATTTTCAATTACCCATACTCGAGTTTACCACGTCGAAATCGAGTTCCACCGCTTGTGCAAGCATTAGCCCGAGTTTCATCCCATCAAAATCGACTTTCAATTTTAAAATTTCAAAACTATATGACAAGTCCATACACTCTGTAAAAATGTTTAAATAGGGCCATGTACTTCAATCTCAATACTACTGTGGTCGAGTCACGAAAACCATTGTTGTGTATTACAATTTCCAATATTTCATAACTAGTCGAGTGCAATGGCACGGCAACAAGAAAACCCGTAAGCCATTTTCAATTACCCAGACTCGATTTTAGCACGTCGAAATAGCGTTCCACCGCTGGTGAAAGCATTAGCCCGAGTTTCATCCCATCAAAATCGACTTTCAATTTTAAAATTTCAAAACTATATGACAAGTCCATACACTCTGTAAAAATGTTTAACTAGGGCCATGTACTTCAATGTCAATACTACTGTGGTCGAGTCACGAAAACCATTTTTGTGTACTACAACTTCCAATATTTCATAACTAGTCGAGTGCAATGGCACGGCAACAAGAAAACCCGTAAGCCATTTTCAATTACCCAGACTAGATTTTAGCACGTCGAAATAGAGTTCCACCACTGGTGAAAGCATTAGCCCGAGTTTCATCCCATCAAAATCGACTTTCAATTTTAAAATTTTAAAACTATATGACAAGTCCATACACTCTGTAAAAATGTTTAAATAGGGCCATGTACTTTAATCTCAATACTACTGTGGTCGAGTAACGAAAACCATTGTTGTGTATTACAATTTCCAATATTTCATAACTAGACGAGTGCAATGGCACGGCAACAAGAAAACCCGTAAGCCATTTTCAATTACCCATACTCGAGTTTACCACGTCGAAATCGAGTGCCACCGCTTGTGCAAGCATTAGCCCGAGTTTCATCCCATCAAAATCGACTTTCAATTTTAAAATTTCAAAACTATATGACAAGTCCATACACTCTGTAAAAATGTTTAACTAGGGCCATGTACTTCAATCTCAATGCTACTGTGGTCGAGTCACGAAAACCATTGTTGTGTATTACAATTTCCAATATTTCATAACTAGTCGAGTGCAATGGCACGGCAACAAGAAAACCCGTAAGCCATTTTCAATTAACCAGACTCGAGTTTACCACGTCGAAATCGAGTTCGACCACTTGTGCAAGCATTAGCCCGAGTTTCATCCCATCAAAATCGAGTTTCAATTTTAAAATTTCAAAACTATATGACAAGTCCATACACTCTGTAAAAATGTTTAACTAGGGCCATGTACTTCAATCTCAATGCTACTGTGGTCGAGTCACGAAAACCATTGTTGTGTATTACAATTTGCAATATTTCATAAGTAGTCGAGTGCAATGGCACGGCAACAAGAAAACCCGTAACCATTTTCAATTAACCAGACTCGAGTTTACCACGTCGAAATCGAGTTCCACCGCTTGTGCAAGGATTAGCCCGAGTTTCATCCCATGAAAATCGACTTTCAATTTTAAAATTTCAAAACTATATGACAAGTCCATACACTCTGTACAAATGTTTGACTAGGGCCATGTACTTTAATCTCAATACTACTGTGGTCGAGTCACGAGAACCATTGTTGGTATTACAATTTCCAATATTTCTTAACTAGTTGAGTACAATGGCACGGCAACAAGAAAACCCGTAAGCCATTTTCAATTAACCAGACTCGATTTTACCACGTCGAAATCGAGTTCCACCGCTTGTGCCAGCATTAGCCCGAGTTTCATCCCACTAAAATCGACTTTCAATTTTAAAATTTCAAAACTATATGACAAGTCCATACACTCTGTAAAAATGTTTAACTAGGGCCATGTACTTCAATCTGAATACTACTGTGGTCGAGTCACGAAAACCATTGTTGTGTATTACAATTTCCAATATTTCATAACTAGTCGAGTGCAATGGCACGGCAACAAGAAAACCCGTAAGCCATTTTCAATTACCCATACTCGAGTTTACCACGTGGAAATCGAGTGCCACCGCTTGTGCAAGCATTAGCCCGAGTTTCATCCCATCAAAATCGACTTTCAATTTTAAAATTTCAAAACTATATGACAAGTCCATGCACTCTGTAAAAATGTTTAACTAGGGCCATGTACTTCAATCTCAATACTACTGTGGTCGAGTCACGAAAACCATTGTTGTGTATTACAATTTCCAATATTTCATAACTAGTCGAGTGCAATGGCACGGCAACAAGAAAACCCGTAAGCCATTTTCAATTACCCAGACTCGATTTTAGCACGTCGAAATAGCGTTCCACCGCTGGTGAAAGCATTAGCCCGAGTTTCATCCCATCAAAATCGACTTTCAATTTTAAAATTTCAAAACTATATGACAAGTCCATACACTCTGTAAAAATGTTTAACTAGGGCCATGTACTTCAATCTCAATACTACTGTGGTCGAGTCACGAAAACCATTGTTGTGTATTACAATTTCCAATATTTCATAACTAGACGAGTGCAATGGCACGGCAACAAGAAAACCCGAAAGCCATTTTCAATTAACCAGACTCGATTTTACCACGTCGAAATCGAGTTCCACCGCTTGTGCAAGCATTAGCCCGAGTTTCATCGATCAAAATCGATTTTCAATTTTAAAATTTCAAAACTATATGACAAGTCCATACACTCTGTAAAAATGTTTAACTAGGGCCATGTACTTTAATCTCAATACTACTGTGGTCGAGTAACGAAAACCATTGTTGTGTATTACAATTTCCAATATTTCATAACTAGACGAGTGCAATGGCACGGCAACAAGAAAACCCGTAAGCCATTTTCAATTAACCAGACTCGATTTTACCACGTCGAAATCGAGTTCCACCGCTTGTGTAAGCATTAGCCCGAGTTTCATCCATCAAAATCGACTTTCAGTTTTAAAATTTCAAAACTATATGACAAGTCCATACACTCTGTAAAAATGTTTAACTAGGGCCATGTACTTCAATCTGAATACTACTGTGGTCGAGTCACGAGAACCATTGTTGTGTATTACAATTTCCAATATTTCATAACTAGTCGAGTGCAATGGCACGGCAACAAGAAAACCCGTAAGCCATTTTCAATTACCCATACTCGAGTTTACCACGTCGAAATCGAGTGCCACCGCTTGTGCAAGCATTAGCCCGAGTTTCATCCCATCAAAATCGACTTTCAATTTTAAAATTTCAAAACTATATGACAAGTCCATCCACTCTGTAAAAATGTGTAACTAGGGCCATGTACTTCAATCTCAATACTACTGTGGTCGAGCCACGAAAACCATTGTTGTGTATTCCAATTTCCAATATTTCATAACTAGTCGAGTGCAATGGCACGGCAACAAGAAAACCCGTAAGCCATTTTCAATTAACCAGACTCGAGTTTACCACGTCGAAATCGAGTTCGACCACTTGTGCAAGCATTAGCCCGAGTTTCATCCCATCAAAATCGAGTTTCAATTTTAAAATTTCAAAAGTATATGACAAGTCCATACACTCTGTAAAAATGTTTAACTAGGGCCATGTACTTCAATCTCAATGCTACTGTGGTCGAGTCACGAAAACCATTGTTGTGTATTACAATTTGCAATATTTCATAAGTAGTCGAGTGCAATGGCACGGCAACAAGAAAACCCGTAACCATTTTCAATTAACCAGACTCGAGTTTACCACGTCGAAATCGAGTTCCACCGCTTGTGCAAGCATTAGCCCGAGTTTCATTCCATCAAAATCGACTTTCAATTTTAAAATTTCAAAACTATATGACAAGTCCATACACTCTGTACAAATGTTTGACTAGGGCCATGTACTTTAATCTCAATACTACAGTGGTCGAGTCACGAGAACCATTGTTGTGTATTACAATTTCCAATATTTCTTAACTAGTCGAGTACAATGGCACGGCAACAAGAAAACCCGTAAGCCATTTTCAATTAACCAGACTCGATTTTACCACGTCGAAATCGAGTTCCACCGCTTGTGCCAGCATTAGCCCGAGTTTCATCCCACTAAAATCGACTTTCAATTTTAAAATTTCAAAACTATATGACAAGTCCATACACTCTGTAAAAATGTTTAACTAGGGCCATGTACTTCAATCTGAATACTACTGTGGTCGAGTCACGAAAACCATTGTTGTGTATTACAATTTCCAATATTTCATAACTAGTCGAGTGCAATGGCACGGCAACAAGAAAACCCGTAAGCCATTTTCAATTACCCATACTCGAGTTTACCACGTCGAAATCGAGTTCCACCGCTTGTGCAAGCATTAGCCCGAGTTTCATCCCATCAAAATCGACTTTCAATTTTAAAATTTCAAAACTATATGACAAGTCCATACACTCTGTAAAAATGTTTAACTAGGGCCATGTACTTCAATCTCAATTCTACTGTTGTCGAGTCACGAAAACCATTGTTGTGTATTACAATTTCCAATATTTCATAACTAGTCGAGTGCAATGGCACGGCAACAAGAAAACCCGTAAGCCATTTTCAATTACCCATACTCGAGTTTACCACGTCGAAATCGAGTTCCACCGCTTGTGCCAGCATTAGCCCGAGTTTCATCCCACTAAAATCGACTTTCAATTTTAAAATTTCAAAACTATATGACAAGTCCATACACTCTGTAAAAATGTTTAACTAGGGCCATGTACTTCAATGTCAATACTACTGTGGTCGAGTCACGAAAACCATTTTTGTGTACTACAACTTCCAATATTTCATAACTAGTCGAGTGCAATGGCACGGCAACAAGAAAACCCGTAAGCCATTTTCAATTACCCAGACTCGATTTTAGCACGTCGAAATAGAGTTCCACCACTGGTGAAAGCATTAGCCCGAGTTTCATCCCATCAAAATCGACTTTCAATTTTAAAATTTTAAAACTATATGACAAGTCCATACACTCTGTAAAAATGTTTAAATAGGGCCATGTACTTTAATCTCAATACTACTGTGGTCGAGTAACGAAAACCATTGTTGTGTATTACAATTTCCAATATTTCATAACTAGACGAGTGCAATGGCACGGCAACAAGAAAACCCGTAGGCCATTTTCAATTAACCAGACTCGATTTTACCACGTCGAAATCGAGTTCCACCGCTTGTGCAAGCATTAGCCCGAGTTTCATCCATCAAAATCGACTTTCAATTTTAAAATTTCAAAACTATATGACAAGTCCATACACTCTGTAAAAATGTTTAACTAGGGCCATGTACTTCAATCTGAATACTACTGTGGTCGAGTCACGAAAACCATTGTTGTGTATTACAATTTCCAATATTTCATAACTAGTCGAGTGCAATGGCACGGCAACAAGAAAACCCGTAAGCCATTTTCAATTACCCATACTCGAGTTTACCACGTCGAAATCGAGTGCCACCGCTTGTGCAAGCATTAGCCCGAGTTTCATCCCATCAAAATCGACTTTCAATTTTAAAATTTCAAAACTACATGACAAGTCCATACACTCTGTAAAAATGTGTACCTAGGGCCATGTACTTCAATCTCAATACTACTGTGGTCGAGCCACGAAAACCATTGTTGTGTATTACAATTTCCAATATTTCATAACTAGTCGAGTGCAATGGCACGGCAACAAGAAAACCCGTAAGCCATTTTCAATTACCCATACTCGAGTTTACCACGTCGAAATCGAGTTCCACCGCTTGTGCAAGCATTAGCCCGAGTTTCATCCCATCAAAATCGACTTTCAATTTTAAAATTTCAAAACTATATGACAAGTCCATACACTCTGTAAAAATGTTTAACTAGGGCCATGTACTTCAATCTCAATAATACTGTGGTCGAGTCACGAAAACCATTGTTGTGTATTACAATTTCCAATATTTCATAAGTAATCGAGTGCAATGGCACGGCAACAAGAAAACCGGTAAGCCATTTTCAATTAACCAGACTCGAGTTTACCACGTCGAAATCGAGTTCTTCAAAACTATATGACAAGTCCATACACTCTGTAAAAATGTTTGACTAGGGACATGTACTTCAATATCAATACTACTGTGGTCGAGTCACGAGAATCATTGTTGTGTATTACAATTTCCAATATTTCTTAACTAGTCGAGTACAATGGCACGACAACAAGAAAACCCGTAAGCCATTTTCAATTACCCATACTCGAGTTTGCCACGTGGAAATCGAGTGCCACCGCTTGTGCAAGCATTAGCCCGAGTTTCATCCCATCAAAATCGACTTTCAATTTTAAAATTTTAAAACTAAATGACAAGTCCATACACTCTGTAAAAATGTTTAACTAGGGCCATGTACTTCAATCTCAATACTACTGTGGTCGAGTCACGAAAACCATTGTTGTGTATTACAATTTCCAATATTTCATAACTAGTCGAGTGCAATGGCACGGCAACAAGAAAACCCGTAAGCCATTTTCAATTACCCAGACTCGATTTTAGCACGTCGAAATAGCGTTCCACCGCTGGTGAAAGCATTAGCCCGAGTTTCATCCCATCAAAATCGACTTTCAATTTTAAAATTTCAAAACTATATGACAAGTCCATACACTCTGTAAAAATGGTTAACTAGGGCCATGTACTTCAATCTCAATACTACTGTGGTTGAGTCACGAAAACCATTGTTGTGTATTACAACTTCCAATATTTCATAACTAGTCGAGTGCAATGGCACGGCAACAAGAAAACCCATAAGCCATTTTCAATTACCCAGACTCGATTTTAGCACGTCGAAATAGAGTTCCACCACTGGTGAAAGCATTAGCCCGAGTTTCATCCCATCAAAATCGACTTTCAATTTTAAAATTTTAAAACTATATGACAAGTCCATACACTCTGTAAAAATGTTTAAATAGGGCCATGTACTTTAATCTCAATACTACTGTGGTCGAGTAACGAAAACCATTGTTGTGTATTACAATTTCCAATATTTCATAACTAGACGAGTGCAATGGCACGGCAACAAGAAAACCCGTAAGCCATTTTCAATTAACCAGACTCGATTTTACCACGTCGAAATCGAGTTCCACCGCTTGTGCAAGCATTAGCCCGAGTTTCATCCATCAAAATTGACTTTCAATTTTAAAATTTCAAAACTATATGACAAGTCCATACACTCTGTAAAAATGTTTAACTAAGGCCATGTACCTCAATCTGAATACTACTGTGGTCGAGTCACGAAAACCATTGTTGTGTATTACAATTTCCAATATTTCATAACTAGTCGAGTGCAATGGCACGGCAACAAGAAAACCCGTAAGCCATTTTCAATTACCCATACTCGAGTTTACCACCTCGAAATCGAGTGCCACCGCTTGTGCAAGCATTAGCCCGAGTTTCATCCCATCAAAATCGACTTTCAATTTTAAAATTTCAAAACAATATGACAAGTCCATACACTCTGTAAAAATGTGTAACTAGGGCCATGTACTTCAATCTCAATACTACTGTGGTCGAGCCACGAAAACCATTGTTGTGTATTACAATTTCCAATATTTCATAACTAGTCGAGTGCAATGGCACGGCAACAAGAAAACCCGTAAGCCATTTTCAATTAACCAGACTCGAGTTTACCACGTCGAAATCGAGTTGCACCACTTGTGCAAGCATTAGCCCGAGTTTCATCCCATCAAAATCGAGTTTCAATTTTAAAATTTCAAAACTATATGACAAGTCCATACACTCTGTAAAAATGTTTAACTAGGGCCATGTACTTCAATCTCAATGCTACTGTGGTCGAGTCACGAAAACCATTGTTGTCTATTACAATTTCCAATATTTCATAAGTAGTCGAGTGCAATGGCACGGCAACTAGAAAACCCGTAACCATTTTCAATTAACCAGACTCGAGTTTACCACGTCGAAATCGAGTTCCACCGCTTGTGCAAGCATTAGCCCGCATTTCATCCCATCAAAATCGACTTTCAATTTTAAAATTTCAAAACTATATGACAAGTCCATACACTCTGTACAAATGTTTGACTAGGGCCATGTACTTTAATCTCAATACTACTGTGGTCGAGTCACGAGAACCATTGTTGTGTATTACAATTTCCAATATTTCTTAACTAGTCGAGTACAATGGCACGGCAACAAGAAAACCCGTAAGCCATTTTCAATTAACCAGACTCGAGTTTACCACGTCGAAATCGATTTCCACCACTTGTGCAAGCATTAGCCCGAGTTTCATCCCATCAAAATCGACTTTCAATTTTAAAATTTCAAAACTATATGACAAGTCCATACACTCTGTAAAAATGTTTAAATAGGGCAATGTACTTTAATCTCAATACTACTGTGGTCGAGTAACGAAAACCATTGTTGTGTATTACAATTTCCAATATTTCATAACTAGACGAGTGCAATGGCACGGCAACAAGAAAACCCGTAATCCATTTTCAATTAACCAGACTCGATTTTACCACGTCGAAATCGAGTTCCACCGCTTGTGCAAGCATTAGCCCGAGTTTCATCCCATCAAAATCGACATTCAATTTTAAAATTTCAAAACTATATGACAAGTCCATACACTCTGTACAAATGTTTGACTAGGGCCATGTACTTTAATCTCAATACTACTATGGTCGAGTCACCAGAACCATTGTTGTGTATTACAATTTCCAATATTTCTTAACTAGTCGAGTACAATGGCACGGCAACAAGAAAACCCGTAAGCCATTTTCAATTAACCAGACTCGAGTTTACCACGTCGAAATCGAGTTCCACCGCTTGTGCAAGCATTAGCCCGAGTTTCATCCATCAAAATCGACTTTCAATTTTAAAATTTCAAAACTATATGACAAGTCCATACACTCTGTAAAAATGTTTAACTAGGGCCATGTACTTCAATCTCAATACTACTGTGGTCGAGTCACGAAAACCATTGTTGTGTATTACAATTTCCAATATTTCATAACTAGTCGAGTGCAATGGCACGGCAACAAGAAAACCCGTAAGCCATTTTCAATTACCCAGACTCGATTTTAGCACGTCGAAATAGCGTTCCACCGCTGGTGAAAGCATTAGCCCGAGTTTCATCCCATCAAAATCGACTTTCAATTTTAAAATTTCAAAACTATATGACAAGTCCATACACTCTGTAAAAATGGTTAACTAGGGCCATGTACTTCAATCTCAATACTACTGTGGTTGAGTCACGAAAACCATTGTTGTGTATTACAACTTCCAATATTTCATAACTAGTCGAGTGCAATGGCACGGCAACAAGAAAACCCGTAAGCCATTTTCAATTACCCAGACTCGATTTTAGCACGTCGAAATAGAGTTCCACCACTGGTGAAAGCATTAGCCCGAGTTTCATCCCATCAAAATCGACTTTCAATTTTAAAATTTTAAAACTATATGACAAGTCCATACACTCTGTAAAAATGTTTAAATAGGGCCATGTACTTTAATCTCAATACTACTGTGGTCGAGTAACGAAAACCATTGTTGTGTATTACAATTTCCAATATTTCATAACTAGACGAGTGCAATGGCACGGCAACAAGAAAACCCGTAAGCCATTTTCAATTAACCAGACTCGATTTTACCACGTCGAAATCGAGTTCCACCGCTTGTGCAAGCATTAGCCCGAGTTTCATCCATCAAAATTGACTTTCAATTTTAAAATTTCAAAACTATATGACAAGTCCATACACTCTGTAAAAATGTTTAACTAAGGCCATGTACCTCAATCTGAATACTACTGTGGTCGAGTCACGAAAACCATTGTTGTGTATTACAATTTCCAATATTTCGTAACTAGTCGAGTGCAATGGCACGGCAACAAGAAAACCCGTAAGCCATTTTCAATTACCCATACTCGAGTTTACCACCTCGAAATCGAGTGCCACCGCTTGTGCAAGCATTAGCCCGAGTTTCATCCCATCAAAATCGACTTTCAATTTTAAAATTTCAAAACAATATGACAAGTCCATACACTCTGTAAAAATGTGTAACTAGGGCCATGTACTTCAATCTCAATACTACTGTGGTCGAGCCACGAAAACCATTGTTGTGTATTACAATTTCCAATATTTCATAACTAGTCGAGTGCAATGGCACGGCAACAAGAAAACCCGTAAGCCATTTTCAATTAACCAGACTCGAGTTTACCACGTCGAAATCGAGTTGCACCACTTGTGCAAGCATTAGCCCGAGTTTCATCCCATCAAAATCGAGTTTCAATTTTAAAATTTCAAAACTATATGACAAGTCCATACACTCTGTAAAAATGTTTAACTAGGGCCATGTACTTCAATCTCAATGCTACTGTGGTCGAGTCACGAAAACCATTGTTGTCTATTACAATTTCCAATATTTCATAAGTAGTCGAGTGCAATGGCACGGCAACTAGAAAACGCGTAACCATTTTCAAATAACCAGACTCGAGTTTACCACGTCGAAATCGAGTTCCACCGCTTGTGCAAGCATTAGCCCGCATTTCATCCCATCAAAATCGACTTTCAATTTTAAAATTTCAAAACTATATGACAAGTCCATACACTCTGTACAAATGTTTGACTAGGGCCATGTACTTTAATCTCAATACTACTGTGGTCGAGTCACGAGAACCATTGTTGTGTATTACAATTTCCAATATTTCTTAACTAGTCGAGTACAATGGCACGGCAACAAGAAAACCCGTAAGCCATTTTCAATTAACCAGACTCGAGTTTACCACGTCGAAATCGAGTTCCACCACTTGTGCAAGCATTAGCCCGAGTTTCATCCCATCAAAATCGACTTTCAATTTTAAAATTTCAAAACTATATGACAAGTCCATACACTCTGTACAAATGTTTGACTAGGGCCATGTACTTTAATCTCAATACTACTGTGGTCGAGTCACGAGAACCATTGTTGTGTATTACAATTTCCAATATTTCTTAACTAGTCGAGTACAATGGCACGGCAACAAGAAAACCCGTAAGCCATTTTCAATTAACCAGACTCGAGTTTACCACGTCGAAATCGAGTTCCACCACTTGTGCAAGCATTAGCCCGAGTTTCATCCCATCAAAATCGACTTTCAATTTTAAAATTTCAAAACTATATGACAAGTCCATACACTCTGTAAAAATGTTTAAATAGGGCAATGTACTTTAATCTCAATACTACTGTGGTCGAGTAACGAAAACCATTGTTGTGTATTACAATTTCCAATATTTCATAACTAGACGAGTGCAATGGCACGGCAACAAGAAAACCCGTAATCCATTTTCAATTAACCAGACTCGATTTTACCACGTCGAAATCGAGTTCCACCGCTTGTGCAAGCATTAGCCCGAGTTCCATCCCATCAAAATCGACATTCAATTTTAAAATTTCAAAACTATATGACAAGTCCATACACTCTGTACAAATGTTTGACTAGGGCCATGTACTTTAATCTCAATACTACTATGGTCGAGTCACCAGAACCATTGTTGTGTATTACAATTTCCAATATTTCTTAACTAGTCGAGTACAATGGCACGGCAACAAGAAAACCCGTAAGCCATTTTCAATTAACCAGACTCGAGTTTACCACGTCGAAATCGAGTTCCACCGCTTGTGCAAGCATTAGCCCGAGTTTCATCCATCAAAATCGACTTTCAATTTTAAAATTTCAAAACTATATGACAAGTCCATACACTCTGTAAAAATGTTTAACTAGGGCCATGTACTTCAATCTCAATACTACTGTGGTCGAGTCACGAAAACCATTGTTGTGTATTACAATTTCCAATATTTCATAACTAGTCGAGTGCAATGGCACGGCAACAAGAAAACCCGTAAGCCATTTTCAATTACCCAGACTCGATTTTAGCACGTCGAAATAGCGTTCCACCGCTGGTGAAAGCATTAGCCCGAGTTTCATCCCATCAAAATCGACTTTCAATTTTAAAATTTCAAAACTATATGACAAGTCCATACACTCTGTAAAAATGGTTAACTAGGGCCATGTACTTCAATCTCAATACTACTGTGGTTGAGTCACGAAAACCATTGTTGTGTATTACAACTTCCAATATTTCATAACTAGTCGAGTGCAATGGCACGGCAACAAGAAAACCCGTAAGCCATTTTCAATTACCCAGACTCGATTTTAGCACGTCGAAATAGAGTTCCACCACTGGTGAAAGCATTAGCCCGAGTTTCATCCCATCAAAATCGACTTTCAATTTTAAAATTTTAAAACTATATGACAAGTCCATACACTCTGTAAAAATGTTTAAATAGGGCCATGTACTTTAATCTCAATACTACTGTGGTCGAGTAACGAAAACCATTGTTGTGTATTACAATTTCCAATATTTCATAACTAGACGAGTGCAATGGCACGGCAACAAGAAAACCCGTAAGCCATTTTCAATTAACCAGACTCGATTTTACCACGTCGAAATCGAGTTCCACCGCTTGTGCAAGCATTAGCCCGAGTTTCATCCATCAAAATTGACTTTCAATTTTAAAATTTCAAAACTATATGACAAGTCCATACACTCTGTAAAAATGTTTAACTAAGGCCATGTACCTCAATCTGAATACTACTGTGGTCGAGTCACGAAAACCATTGTTGTGTATTACAATTTCCAATATTTCGTAACTAGTCGAGTGCAATGGCACGGCAACAAGAAAACCCGTAAGCCATTTTCAATTACCCATACTCGAGTTTACCACCTCGAAATCGAGTGCCACCGCTTGTGCAAGCATTAGCCCGAGTTTCATCCCATCAAAATCGACTTTCAATTTTAAAATTTCAAAACAATATGACAAGTCCATACACTCTGTAAAAATGTGTAACTAGGGCCATGTACTTCAATCTCAATACTACTGTGGTCGAGCCACGAAAACCATTGTTGTGTATTACAATTTCCAATATTTCATAACTAGTCGAGTGCAATGGCACGGCAACAAGAAAACCCGTAAGCCATTTTCAATTAACCAGACTCGAGTTTACCACGTCGAAATCGAGTTGCACCACTTGTGCAAGCATTAGCCCGAGTTTCATCCCATCAAAATCGAGTTTCAATTTTAAAATTTCAAAACTATATGACAAGTCCATACACTCTGTAAAAATGTTTAACTAGGGCCATGTACTTCAATCTCAATGCTACTGTGGTCGAGTCACGAAAACCATTGTTGTCTATTACAATTTCCAATATTTCATAAGTAGTCGAGTGCAATGGCACGGCAACTAGAAAACCCGTAACCATTTTCAATTAACCAGACTCGAGTTTACCACGTCGAAATCGAGTTCCACCGCTTGTGCAAGCATTAGCCCGCATTTCATCCCATCAAAATCGACTTTCAATTTTAAAATTTCAAAACTATATGACAAGTCCATACACTCTGTACAAATGTTTGACTAGGGCCATGTACTTTAATCTCAATACTACTGTGGTCGAGTCACGAGAACCATTGTTGTGTATTACAATTTCCAATATTTCTTAACTAGTCGAGTACAATGGCACGGCAACAAGAAAACCCGTAAGCCATTTTCAATTAACCAGACTCGAGTTTACCACGTCGAAATCGATTTCCACCACTTGTGCAAGCATTAGCCCGAGTTTCATCCCATCAAAATCGACTTTCAATTTTAAAATTTCAAAACTATATGACAAGTCCATACACTCTGTAAAAATGTTTAAATAGGGCAATGTACTTTAATCTCAATACTACTGTGGTCGAGTAACGAAAACCATTGTTGTGTATTACAATTTCCAATATTTCATAACTAGACGAGTGCAATGGCACGGCAACAAGAAAACCCGTAATCCATTTTCAATTAACCAGACTCGATTTTACCACGTCGAAATCGAGTTCCACCGCTTGTGCAAGCATTAGCCCGAGTTTCATCCCATCAAAATCGACATTCAATTTTAAAATTTCAAAACTATATGACAAGTCCATACACTCTGTACAAATGTTTGACTAGGGCCATGTACTTTAATCTCAATACTACTATGGTCGAGTCACCAGAACCATTGTTGTGTATTACAATTTCCAATATTTCTTAACTAGTCGAGTACAATGGCACGGCAACAAGAAAACCCGTAAGCCATTTTCAATTAACCAGACTCGAGTTTACCACGTCGAAATCGAGTTCCACCGCTTGTGCAAGCATTAGCCCGAGTTTCATCCATCAAAATCGACTTTCAATTTTAAAATTTCAAAACTATATGACAAGTCCATACACTCTGTAAAAATGTTTAACTAGGGCCATGTACTTCAATCTCAATACTACTGTGGTCGAGTCACGAAAACCATTGTTGTGTATTACAATTTCCAATATTTCATAACTAGTCGAGTGCAATGGCACGGCAACAAGAAAACCCGTAAGCCATTTTCAATTACCCAGACTCGATTTTAGCACGTCGAAATAGCGTTCCACCGCTGGTGAAAGCATTAGCCCGAGTTTCATCCCATCAAAATCGACTTTCAATTTTAAAATTTCAAAACTATATGACAAGTCCATACACTCTGTAAAAATGGTTAACTAGGGCCATGTACTTCAATCTCAATACTACTGTGGTTGAGTCACGAAAACCATTGTTGTGTATTACAACTTCCAATATTTCATAACTAGTCGAGTGCAATGGCACGGCAACAAGAAAACCCGTAAGCCATTTTCAATTACCCAGACTCGATTTTAGCACGTCGAAATAGAGTTCCACCACTGGTGAAAGCATTAGCCCGAGTTTCATCCCATCAAAATCGACTTTCAATTTTAAAATTTTAAAACTATATGACAAGTCCATACACTCTGTAAAAATGTTTAAATAGGGCCATGTACTTTAATCTCAATACTACTGTGGTCGAGTAACGAAAACCATTGTTGTGTATTACAATTTCCAATATTTCATAACTAGACGAGTGCAATGGCACGGCAACAAGAAAACCCGTAAGCCATTTTCAATTAACCAGACTCGATTTTACCACGTCGAAATCGAGTTCCACCGCTTGTGCAAGCATTAGCCCGAGTTTCATCCATCAAAATTGACTTTCAATTTTAAAATTTCAAAACTATATGACAAGTCCATACACTCTGTAAAAATGTTTAACTAAGGCCATGTACCTCAATCTGAATACTACTGTGGTCGAGTCACGAAAACCATTGTTGTGTATTACAATTTCCAATATTTCGTAACTAGTCGAGTGCAATGGCACGGCAACAAGAAAACCCGTAAGCCATTTTCAATTACCCATACTCGAGTTTACCACCTCGAAATCGAGTGCCACCGCTTGTGCAAGCATTAGCCCGAGTTTCATCCCATCAAAATCGACTTTCAATTTTAAAATTTCAAAACAATATGACAAGTCCATACACTCTGTAAAAATGTGTAACTAGGGCCATGTACTTCAATCTCAATACTACTGTGGTCGAGCCACGAAAACCATTGTTGTGTATTACAATTTCCAATATTTCATAACTAGTCGAGTGCAATGGCACGGCAACAAGAAAACCCGTAAGCCATTTTCAATTAACCAGACTCGAGTTTACCACGTCGAAATCGAGTTGCACCACTTGTGCAAGCATTAGCCCGAGTTTCATCCCATCAAAATCGAGTTTCAATTTTAAAATTTCAAAACTATATGACAAGTCCATACACTCTGTAAAAATGTTTAACTAGGGCCATGTACTTCAATCTCAATGCTACTGTGGTCGAGTCACGAAAACCATTGTTGTCTATTACAATTTCCAATATTTCATAAGTAGTCGAGTGCAATGGCACGGCAACTAGAAAACCCGTAACCATTTTCAATTAACCAGACTCGAGTTTACCACGTCGAAATCGAGTTCCACCGCTTGTGCAAGCATTAGCCCGCATTTCATCCCATCAAAATCGACTTTCAATTTTAAAATTTCAAAACTATATGACAAGTCCATACACTCTGTACAAATGTTTGACTAGGGCCATGTACTTTAATCTCAATACTACTGTGGTCGAGTCACGAGAACCATTGTTGTGTATTACAATATCCAATATTTCTTAACTAGTCGAGTACAATGGCACGGCAACAAGAAAACCCGTAAGCCATTTTCAATTAACCAGACTCGAGTTTACCACGTCGAAATCGAGTTCCACCACTTGTGCAAGCATTAGCCCGAGTTTCATCCCATCAAAATCGACTTTCAATTTTAAAATTTCAAAACTATATGACAAGTCCATACACTCTGTAAAAATGTTTAAATAGGGCAATGTACTTTAATCTCAATACTACTGTGGTCGAGTAACGAAAACCATTGTTGTGTATTACAATTTCCAATATTTCATAACTAGACGAGTGCAATGGCACGGCAACAAGAAAACCCGTAATCCATTTTCAATTAACCAGACTCGATTTTACCACGTCGAAATCGAGTTCCACCGCTTGTGCAAGCATTAGCCCGAGTTTCATCCCATCAAAATCGACATTCAATTTTAAAATTTCAAAACTATATGACAAGTCCATACACTCTGTACAAATGTTTGACTAGGGCCATGTACTTTAATCTCAATACTACTATGGTCGAGTCACCAGAACCATTGTTGTGTATTACAATTTCCAATATTTCTTAACTAGTCGAGTACAATGGCACGGCAACAAGAAAACCCGTAAGCCATTTTCAATTAACCAGACTCGAGTTTACCACGTCGAAATCGAGTTCCACCGCTTGTGCAAGCATTAGCCCGAGTTTCATCCATCAAAATCGACTTTCAATTTTAAAATTTCAAAACTATATGACAAGTCCATACACTCTGTACAAATGTTTGACTAGGGCCATGTACTTTAATCTCAATACTACTCTGGTCGAGTCACCAGAACCATTGTTGTGTATTACAATTTCCAATATTTCATAACTAGTCGAGTGCAATGGCACGGCAACAAGAAAACCCGTAAGCCATTTTCAATTACCCAGACTCGATTTTAGCACGTCGAAATAGCGTTCCACCGCTGGTGAAAGCATTAGCCCGAGTTTCATCCCATCAAAATCGACTTTCAATTTTAAAATTTCAAAACTATATGACAAGTCCATACACTCTGTAAAAATGGTTAACTAGGGCCATGTACTTCAATCTCAATACTACTGTGGTTGAGTCACGAAAACCATTGTTGTGTATTACAACTTCCAATATTTCATAACTAGTCGAGTGCAATGGCACGGCAACAAGAAAACCCGTAAGCCATTTTCAATTACCCAGACTCGATTTTAGCACGTCGAAATAGAGTTCCACCACTGGTGAAAGCATTAGCCCGAGTTTCATCCCATCAAAATCGACTTTCAATTTTAAAATTTTAAAACTATATGACAAGTCCATACACTCTGTAAAAATGTTTAAATAGGGCCATGTACTTTAATCTCAATACTACTGTGGTCGAGTAACGAAAACCATTGTTGTGTATTACAATTTCCAATATTTCATAACTAGACGAGTGCAATGGCACGGCAACAAGAAAACCCGTAAGCCATTTTCAATTAACCAGACTCGATTTTACCACGTCGAAATCGAGTTCCACCGCTTGTGCAAGCATTAGCCCGAGTTTCATCCATCAAAATTGACTTTCAATTTTAAAATTTCAAAACTATATGACAAGTCCATACACTCTGTAAAAATGTTTAACTAAGGCCATGTACCTCAATCTGAATACTACTGTGGTCGAGTCACGAAAACCATTGTTGTGTATTACAATTTCCAATATTTCATAACTAGTCGAGTGCAATGGCACGGCAACAAGAAAACCCGTAAGCCATTTTGAATTACCCATACTCGAGTTTACCACCTCGAAATCGAGTGCCACCGCTTGTGCAAGCATTAGCCCGAGTTTCATCCCATCAAAATCGACTTTCAATTTTAAAATTTCAAAACTATATGACAAGTCCATACACTCTGTAAAAATGTTTAAATAGGGCAATGTACTTTAATCTCAATACTACTGTGGTCGAGTAACGAAAACCATTGTTGTGTATTACAATTTCCAATATTTCATAACTAGACGAGTGCAATGGCACGGCAACAAGAAAACCCGTAATCCATTTTCAATTAACCAGACTCGATTTTACCACGTCGAAATCGAGTTCCACCGCTTGTGCAAGCATTAGCCCGAGTTTCATCCCATCAAAATCGACATTCAATTTTAAAATTTCAAAACTATATGACAAGTCCATACACTCTGTACAAATGTTTGACTAGGGCCATGTACTTTAATCTCAATACTACTATGGTCGAGTCACCAGAACCATTGTTGTGTATTACAATTTCCAATATTTCTTAACTAGTCGAGTACAATGGCACGGCAACAAGAAAACCCGTAAGCCATTTTCAATTAACCAGACTCGAGTTTACCACGTCGAAATCGAGTTCCACCGCTTGTGCAAGCATTAGCCCGAGTTTCATCCATCAAAATCGACTTTCAATTTTAAAATTTCAAAACTATATGACAAGTCCATACACTCTGTAAAAATGTTTAACTAGGGCCATGTACTTCAATCTCAATACTACTGTGGTCGAGTCACGAAAACCATTGTTGTGTATTACAATTTCCAATATTTCATAACTAGTCGAGTGCAATGGCACGGCAACAAGAAAACCCGTAAGCCATTTTCAATTACCCAGACTCGATTTTAGCACGTCGAAATAGCGTTCCACCGCTGGTGAAAGCATTAGCCCGAGTTTCATCCCATCAAAATCGACTTTCAATTTTAAAATTTCAAAACTATATGACAAGTCCATACACTCTGTAAAAATGGTTAACTAGGGCCATGTACTTCAATCTCAATACTACTGTGGTTGAGTCACGAAAACCATTGTTGTGTATTACAACTTCCAATATTTCATAACTAGTCGAGTGCAATGGCACGGCAACAAGAAAACCCGTAAGCCATTTTCAATTACCCAGACTCGATTTTAGCACGTCGAAATAGAGTTCCACCACTGGTGAAAGCATTAGCCCGAGTTTCATCCCATCAAAATCGACTTTCAATTTTAAAATTTTAAAACTATATGACAAGTCCATACACTCTGTAAAAATGTTTAAATAGGGCCATGTACTTTAATCTCAATACTACTGTGGTCGAGTAACGAAAACCATTGTTGTGTATTACAATTTCCAATATTTCATAACTAGACGAGTGCAATGGCACGGCAACAAGAAAACCCGTAAGCCATTTTCAATTAACCAGACTCGATTTTACCACGTCGAAATCGAGTTCCACCGCTTGTGCAAGCATTAGCCCGAGTTTCATCCATCAAAATTGACTTTCAATTTTAAAATTTCAAAACTATATGACAAGTCCATACACTCTGTAAAAATGTTTAACTAAGGCCATGTACCTCAATCTGAATACTACTGTGGTCGAGTCACGAAAACCATTGTTGTGTATTACAATTTCCAATATTTCATAACTAGTCGAGTGCAATGGCACGGCAACAAGAAAACCCGTAAGCCATTTTGAATTACCCATACTCGAGTTTACCACCTCGAAATCGAGTGCCACCGCTTGTGCAAGCATTAGCCCGAGTTTCATCCCATCAAAATCGACTTTCAATTTTAAAATTTCAAAACTATATGACAAGTCCATACACTCTGTAAAAATGTTTAAATAGGGCAATGTACTTTAATCTCAATACTACTGTGGTCGAGTAACGAAAACCATTGTTGTGTATTACAATTTCCAATATTTCATAACTAGACGAGTGCAATGGCACGGCAACAAGAAAACCCGTAATCCATTTTCAATTAACCAGACTCGATTTTACCACGTCGAAATCGAGTTCCACCGCTTGTGCAAGCATTAGCCCGAGTTTCATCCCATCAAAATCGACATTCAATTTTAAAATTTCAAAACTATATGACAAGTCCATACACTCTGTACAAATGTTTGACTAGGGCCATGTACTTTAATCTCAATACTACTATGGTCGAGTCACCAGAACCATTGTTGTGTATTACAATTTCCAATATTTCTTAACTAGTCGAGTACAATGGCACGGCAACAAGAAAACCCGTAAGCCATTTTCAATTAACCAGACTCGAGTTTACCACGTCGAAATCGAGTTCCACCGCTTGTGCAAGCATTAGCCCGAGTTTCATCCATCAAAATCGACTTTCAATTTTAAAATTTCAAAACTATATGACAAGTCCATACACTCTGTAAAAATGTTTAACTAGGGCCATGTACTTCAATCTCAATACTACTGTGGTCGAGTCACGAAAACCATTGTTGTGTATTACAATTTCCAATATTTCATAACTAGTCGAGTGCAATGGCACGGCAACAAGAAAACCCGTAAGCCATTTTCAATTACCCAGACTCGATTTTAGCACGTCGAAATAGCGTTCCACCGCTGGTGAAAGCATTAGCCCGAGTTTCATCCCATCAAAATCGACTTTCAATTTTAAAATTTCAAAACTATATGACAAGTCCATACACTCTGTAAAAATGGTTAACTAGGGCCATGTACTTCAATCTCAATACTACTGTGGTTGAGTCACGAAAACCATTGTTGTGTATTACAACTTCCAATATTTCATAACTAGTCGAGTGCAATGGCACGGCAACAAGAAAACCCGTAAGCCATTTTCAATTACCCAGACTCGATTTTAGCACGTCGAAATAGAGTTCCACCACTGGTGAAAGCATTAGCCCGAGTTTCATCCCATCAAAATCGACTTTCAATTTTAAAATTTTAAAACTATATGACAAGTCCATACACTCTGTAAAAATGTTTAAATAGGGCCATGTACTTTAATCTCAATACTACTGTGGTCGAGTAACGAAAACCATTGTTGTGTATTACAATTTCCAATATTTCATAACTAGACGAGTGCAATGGCACGGCAACAAGAAAACCCGTAAGCCATTTTCAATTAACCAGACTCGATTTTACCACGTCGAAATCGAGTTCCACCGCTTGTGCAAGCATTAGCCCGAGTTTCATCCATCAAAATTGACTTTCAATTTTAAAATTTCAAAACTATATGACAAGTCCATACACTCTGTAAAAATGTTTAACTAAGGCCATGTACCTCAATCTGAATACTACTGTGGTCGAGTCACGAAAACCATTGTTGTGTATTACAATTTCCAATATTTCATAACTAGTCGAGTGCAATGGCACGGCAACAAGAAAACCCGTAAGCCATTTTGAATTACCCATACTCGAGTTTACCACCTCGAAATCGAGTGCCACCGCTTGTGCAAGCATTAGCCCGAGTTTCATCCCATCAAAATCGACTTTCAATTTTAAAATTTCAAAACAATATGACAAGTCCATACACTCTGTAAAAATGTGTAACTAGGGCCACGTACTTCAATCTCAATACTACTGTGGTCGAGCCACGAAAACCATTGTTGTGTATTACAATTTCCAATATTTCATAACTAGTCGAGTGCAATGGCACGGCAACAAGAAAACCCGTAAGCCATTTTCAATTAACCAGACTCGAGTTTACCACGTCGAAATCGAGTTCCACCGCTTGTGCAAGCATTAGCCCGCATTTCATCCCATCAAAATCGACTTTCAATTTTAAAATTTCAAAACTATATGACAAGTCCATACACTCTGTACAAATGTTTGACTAGGGCCATGTACTTTAATCTCAATACTACTGTGGTCGAGTCACGAGAACCATTGTTGTGTATTACAATTTCCAATATTTCTTAACTAGTCGAGTACAATGGCACGGCAACAAGAAAACCCGTAAGCCATTTTCAATTAACCAGACTCGAGTTTACCACGTCGAAATCGAGTTCCACCACTTGTGCAAGCATTAGCCCGAGTTTCATCCCATCAAAATCGACTTTCAATTTTAAAATTTCAAAACTATATGACAAGTCCATACACTCTGTAAAAATGTTTAAATAGGGCAATGTACTTTAATCTCAATACTACTGTGGTCGAGTAACGAAAACCATTGTTGTGTATTACAATTTCCAATATTTCATAACTAGACGAGTGCAATGGCACGGCAACAAGAAAACCCGTAATCCATTTTCAATTAACCAGACTCGATTTTACCACGTCGAAATCGAGTTCCACCGCTTGTGCAAGCATTAGCCCGAGTTTCATCCCATCAAAATCGACTTTCAATTTTAAAATTTCAAAACTATATGACAAGTCCATACACTCTGTACAAATGTTTGACTAGGGCCATGTACTTTAATCTCAATACTACTATGGTCGAGTCACCAGAACCATTGTTGTGTATTACAATTTCCAATATTTCTTAACTAGTCGAGTACAATGGCACGGCAACAAGAAAACCCGTAAGCCATTTTCAATTAACCAGACTCGAGTTTACCACGTCGAAATCGAGTTCCACCGCTTGTGCAAGCATTAGCCCGAGTTTCATCCATCAAAATCGACTTTCAATTTTAAAATTTCAAAACTATATGACAAGTCCATACACTCTGTAAAAATGTTTAACTAGGGCCATGTACTTCAATCTGAATACTACTGTGGTCGAGTCACGAAAACCATTGTTGTGTATTACAATTTCCAATATTTCATAACTAGTCGAGTGCAATGGCACGGCAACAAGAAAACCCGTAAGCCATTTTCAATTACCCATACTCGAGTTTACCACGTGGAAATCGAGTGCCACCGCTTGTGCAAGCATTAGCCCGAGTTTCATCCCATCAAAATCGACTTTCAATTTTAAAATTTCAAAACTATATGACAAGTCCATACACTCTGTAAAAATGTGTAACTAGGGCCATGTACTTCAATCTCAATACTACTGTGGTCGAGCCACGAAAACCATTGTTGTGTATTACAATTTCCAATATTTCATAACTAGTCGAGTGCAATGGCACGGCAACAAGAAAACCCGTAAGCCATTTTCAATTAACCAGACTCGAGTTTACCACGTCGAAATCGAGTTCCACCACTTGTGCAAGCATTAGCCCGAGTTTCATCCCATCAAAATCGAGTTTCAATTTTAAAATTTCAAAACTATATGACAAGTCCATACACTCTGTAAAAATGTTTAACTAGGGCCATGTACTTCAATCTCAATGCTACTGTGGTCGAGTCACGAAAACCATTGTTGTGTATTACAATTTCCAATATTTCTTAACTAGTCGAGTACAATGGCACGACAACAAGAAAACCCGTAACCATTTTCAATTAACCAGACTCGAATTTACCACGTCGAAATCGAGTTCCACCGCTTGTGCAAGCATTAGCCCGAGTTTCATCCCATCAAAATCGACTTTCAATTTTAAAATTTCAAAACTATATGACAAGTCCATACACTCTGTACAAATGTTTGACTAGGGCCATGTACTTTAATCTCAATACTACTATGGTCGAGTCACCAGAACCATTGTTGTGTATTACAATTTCCAATATTTCTTAACTAGTCGAGTACAATGGCACGGCAACAAGAAAACCCGTAAGCCATTTTCAATTAACCAGACTCGAGTTTACCACGTCGAAATCGAGTTCCACCGCTTGTGCAAGCATTAGCCCGAGTTTCATCCATCAAAATCGACTTTCAATTTTAAAATTTCAAAACTATATGACAAGTCCATACACTCTGTAAAAATGTTTAACTAGGGCCATGTACTTCAATCTGAATACTACTGTGGTCGAGTCACGAAAACCATTGTTGTGTATTACAATTTCCAATATTTCATAACTAGTCGAGTGCAATGGCACGGCAACAAGAAAACCCGTAAGCCATTTTCAATTACCCATACTCGAGTTTACCACGTGGAAATCGAGTGCCACCGCTTGTGCAAGCATTAGCCCGAGTTTCATCCCATCAAAATCGACTTTCAATTTTAAAATTTCAAAACTATATGACAAGTCCATACACTCTGTAAAAATGTGTAACTAGGGCCATGTACTTCAATCTCAATACTACTGTGGTCGAGCCACGAAAACCATTGTTGTGTATTACAATTTCCAATATTTCATAACTAGTCGAGTGCAATGGCACGGCAACAAGAAAACCCGTAAGCCATTTTCAATTAACCAGACTCGAGTTTACCACGTCGAAATCGAGTTCCACCACTTGTGCAAGCATTAGCCCGAGTTTCATCCCATCAAAATCGAGTTTCAATTTTAAAATTTCAAAACTATATGACAAGTCCATACACTCTGTAAAAATGTTTAACTAGGGCCATGTACTTCAATCTCAATGCTACTGTGGTCGAGTCACGAAAACCATTGTTGTGTATTACAATTTCCAATATTTCATAAGTAGTCGAGTGCAATGGCACGGCAACAAGAAAACCCGTAACCATTTTCAATTAACCAGACTCGAATTTACCACGTCGAAATCGAGTTCCACCGCTTGTGCAAGCATTAGCCCGAGTTTCATCCCATCAAAATCGACTTTCAATTTTAAAATTTCAAAACTATATGACAAGTCCATACACTCTGTACAAATGTTTGACTAGGGCCATGTACTTTAATCTCAATACTACTGTGGTCGAGTCACGAGAACCATTGTTGTGTATTACAATTTCCAATATTTCTTAACTAGTCGAGTACAATGGCACGACAACAAGAAAACCCGTAAGCCATTTTCAATTAACCAGACTCGAGTTTACCACGTCGAAATCGAGTTCCACCACTTGTGCAAGCATTAGCCCGAGTTTCATCCCATCAAAATCGAGTTTCAATTTTAAAATTTCAAAACTATATGACAAGTCCATACACTCTGTCAAAATGTTTAACTAGGGCCATGTACTTCAATCTCAATACTACTGTGGTCGAGTCACGAAAACCATTGTTGTGTATTACAATTTCCAATATTTCATAAGTAGTCGAGTGCAATGGCACAGCAACAAGAAAACCCGTAAGCCATTTTCAATTAACCAGAATCGAGTTTACCACGTCGAAATCGAGTTCCACCACTTGTGCCAACATTAGCCCGAGTTTCATCCCATCAAAATCGGCTTTCAATTTTAAAATTTCAAAACTATATGACAAGTCCATACACTCTGTAAAAATGTTTAACTAGGGCCATGTACTTCAATCTCAATACTACTGTGGTCGAGTCACGAAAACCATTGTTGTGTATTACAATTTCCAATATTTCATAAGTAGTCGAGTGCAATGGCACGGCAACAAGAAAACCCGTAAGCCATTTTCAATTAACCAGACTCGAGTTTACCACGTCGAAATCGAGTTCCACCGCTTGTGCAAGCATTAGCCCGAGTTTCATCCCATCAAAATTGACTTTCAATTTTAAAATTTCAAAACTATATGACAAGTCCATACACTCTGTAAAAATGTTTGACTAGGGCCATGTACTTCAATCTGAATACTACTGTGGTCGAGTCACGAAAGCCATTGTTGTGTATTACAATTTCCAATAATTCATAACTAGTCGAGTGCAATGGCACGGCAACAAGAAAACCCGTAAGCCATTTTCAATTACCCATACTCGAGTTTACCACGTGGAAATCGAGTGCCACCGCTTGTGCAAGCATTAGCCCGAGTTTCATCCCATCAAAATCGACTTTCAATTTTAAAATTTCAAAACTATATGACAAGTCCATACACTCTGTAAAAATGTTTAACTAGGGCCATGTACTTCAATCTCAATACTACTGTGGTCGAGTCACGAAAACCATTGTTGTGTATTACAACTTCCAATATTTCATAACTAGTCGAGTGCAATGGCACGGCAACAAGAAAACCCGTAAGCCATTTTCAATTAACCATACTCGAGTTTACCACGTCGAAATCGAGTGCCACCGCTTGTGCAAGCATTAGCCCGAGTTTCATCCCATCAAAATCGACTTTCAGTTTTAAAATTTCAAAACTATATGACAAGTCCATACACTCTGTAAAAATGTGTAACTAGGGCCATGTACTTCAATCTCAATACTACTGTGGTCGAGTCACGAAAACCATTGTTGTGTATTACAATTTCCAATATTTCATAAGTAGTCGAGTGCAATGGCACGGCAACAAGAAAACCCGTAACCATTTTCAATTAACCAGACTCGAATTTACCACGTCGAAATCGAGTTCCACCGCTTGTGCAAGCATTAGCCCGAGTTTCATCCCATCAAAATCGACTTTCAATTTTAAAATTTCAAAACTATATGACAAGTCCATACACTCTGTACAAATGTTTGACTAGGGCCATGTACTTTAATCTCAATACTACTGTGGTCGAGTCACGAGAACCATTGTTGTGTATTACAATTTCCAATATTTCTTAACTAGTCGAGTACAATGGCACGGCAACAAGAAAACCCGTAAGCCATTTTCAATTAACCAAACTCGAGTTTACCACGTCGAAATCGAGTTCCACCACTTGTGCAAGCATTAGCCCGAGTTTCATCCCATCAAAATCGAGTTTCAATTTTAAAATTTCAAAACTATATGACAAGTCCATACACTCTGTCAAAATGTTTAACTAGGGCCATGTACTTCAATCTCAATACTACTGTGGTCGAGTCACGAAAACCATTGTTGTGTATTACAATTTCCAATATTTCATAAGTAGTCGAGTGCAATGGCACAGCAACAAGAAAACCCGTAAGCCATTTTCAATTAACCAGAATCGAGTTTACCACGTCGAAATCGAGTTCCACCACTTGTGCCAACATTAGCCCGAGTTTCATCCCATCAAAATCGGCTTTCAATTTTAAAATTTCAAAACTATATGACAAGTCCATACACTCTGTAAAAATGTTTAACTAGGGCCATGTACTTCAATCTCAATACTACTGTGGTCGAGTCACGAAAACCATTGTTGTGTATTACAATTTCCAATATTTCATAAGTAGTCGAGTGCAATGGCACGGCAACAAGAAAACCCGTAAGCCATTTTCAATTAACCAGACTCGAGTTTACCACGTCGAAATCGAGTTCCACCGCTTGTGCAAGCATTAGCCCGAGTTTCATCCCATCAAAATCGAGTTTCAATTTTAAAATTTCAAAACTATATGACAAGTCCATACACTCTGTAAAAATGTTTGACTAGGGCCATGTACTTCAATCTGAATACTACTGTGGTCGAGTCACGAAAGCCATTGTTGTGTATTACAATTTCCAATAATTCATAACTAGTCGAGTGCAATGGCACGGCAACAAGAAAACCCGTAAGCCATTTTCAATTACCCATACTCGAGTTTACCACGTGGAAATCGAGTGCCACCGCTTGTGCAAGCATTAGCCCGAGTTTCATCCCATCAAAATCGACTTTCAGTTTTAAAATTTCAAAACTATATGACAAGTCCATACACTCTGTAAAAATGTGTAACTAGGGCCATGTACTTCAATCTCAATACTACTGTGGTCGAGTCACGAAAACCATTGTTGTGTATTACAATTTCCAATATTTCATAAGTAGTCGAGTGCAATGGCACGGCAACAAGAAAACCCGTAAGCCATTTTCAATTAACCAGACTCGAGTTTATCACGTCGAAATCGAGTTCCACCGCTTGTGCAAGCATTAGCCCGAGTTTCATCCCATCAAAATCGACTTTCAATTTTAAAATTTCAAAACTATATGACAAGTCCATACACTCTGTAAAAATGTTTGACTAGGGCCATGTACTTCAATCTCAATACTACTGTGGTCGAGTCACGAAAACCATTGTTGTGTATTACAACTTCCAATAATTCATAACTAGTCGAGTGCAATGGCACGGCAACAAGAAAACCCGTAAGCCATTTTCAATTACCCATACTCGAGTTTACCACGTCGAAATCGAGTTCCACCACTTGTGCAAGCATTAGCCCGAGTTTCATCCCATCAAAATCGACTTTCAATTTTAAAATTTCAAAACTATATGACAAGTCCATACACTCTGTAAAAATGTTTAAATAGGGCCATGTACTTTAATCTCAATACTACTGTGGTCGAGTAACGAAAACCATTGTTGTGTATTACAATTTCCAATATTTCATAACTAGACGAGTGCAATGGCACGGCAACAAGAAAACCCGTAAGCCATTTTCAATTAACCAGACTCGAGTTTACCACGTCGAAATCGAGTTCCACCACTTGTGCAAGCATTAGCCCGAGTTTCATCCCATCAAAATCGACTTTCAATTTTAAAATTTCAAAACTATATGACAAGTCCATACACTCTGTAAAAATGTTTGACTAGGGCCATGTACTTCAATCTCAATACTACTGTGGTCGAGTCACGAAAACCATTGTTGTGTATTACAACTTCCAATAATTCATAACTAGTCGAGTGCAATGGCACGGCAACAAGAAAACCCGTAAGCCATTTTCAATTACCCATACTCGAGTTTACCACGTCGAAATCGAGTGCCACCGCTTGTGCAAGCATTAGCCCGAGTTTCATCCCATCAAAATCGACTTTCAGTTTTAAAATTTCAAAACTATATGGCAAGTCCATACACTCTGTAAAAATGTGTAACTAGGGCCATGTACTTCAATCTCAATACTACTGTGGTCGAGCCACGAAAACCATTGTTGTGTATTACAATTTCCAATATTTCATAACTAGTCGAGTGCAATGGCACGGCAACAAGAAAACCCGTAAGCCATTTTCAATTAACCAGACTCGAGTTTACAACGTCGATATCGAGTTCCACCACTTGTGCAAGCATTAGCCCGAGTTTCATCCCATCAAAATCGAGTTTCAATTTTAAAATTTCAAAACTATATGACAAGTCCATACACTCTGTAAAAATGTTTAACTAGGGCCATGTACTTCAATCTCAATGCTACTGTGGTCGAGTCACGAAAACCATTGTTGTGTATTACAATTTCCAATATTTCATAAGTAGTCGAGTGCAATGGCACGGCAACAAGAAAACCCGTAACCATTTTCAATTAACCAGACTCGAATTTACCACGTCGAAATCGAGTTCCACCGCTTGTGCAAGCATTAGCCCGAGTTTCATCCCATCAAAATCGACTTTCAATTTTAAAATTTCAAAACTATATGACAAGTCCATACACTCTGTACAAATGTTTGACTAGGGCCATGTACTTTAATCTCAATACTACTGTGGTCGAGTCACGAGAACCATTGTTGTGTATTACAATTTCCAATATTTCTTAACTAGTCGAGTACAATGGCACGGCAACAAGAAAACCCGTAAGCCATTTTCAATTAACCAAACTCGAGTTTACCACGTCGAAATCGAGTTCCACCACTTGTGCAAGCATTAGCCCGAGTTTCATCCCATCAAAATCGAGTTTCAATTTTAAAATTTCAAAACTATATGACAAGTCCATACACTCTGTCAAAATGTTTAACTAGGGCCATGTACTTCAATCTCAATACTACTGTGGTCGAGTCACGAGAACCATTGTTGTGTATTACAATTTCCAATATTTCATAAGTAGTCGAGTGCAATGGCACAGCAACAAGAAAACCCGTAAGCCATTTTCAATTAACCAGAATCGAGTTTACCACGTCGAAATCGAGTTCCACCACTTGTGCCAACATTAGCCCGAGTTTCATCCCATCAAAATCGGCTTTCAATTTTAAAATTTCAAAACTATATGACAAGTCCATACACTCTGTAAAAATGTTTAACTAGGGACATGTACTTCAATCTCAATACTACTGTGGTCGAGTCACGAAAACCATTGTTGTGTATTACAACTTCCAATATTTCATAACTAGTCGAGTGCAATGGCACGGCAACAAGAAAACCCGTAAGCCATTTTCAATTACCCATACTCGAGTTTACCACGTCGAAATCGAGTGCCACCGCTTGTGCAAGCATTAGCCCGAGTTTCATCCCATCAAAATCGACTTTCAGTTTTAAAATTTCAAAACTATATGACAAGTCCATACACTCTGTAAAAATGTGTAACTAGGGCCATGTACTTCAATCTCAATACTACTGTGGTCGAGTCACGAAAACCATTGTTGTGTATTACAATTTCCAATATTTCATAAGTAGTCGAGTGCAATGGCACGGCAACAAGAAAACCCGTAAGCCATTTTCAATTAACCAGACTCGAGTTTACCACGTCGAAATCGAGTTCCACCGCTTGTGCAAGCATTAGCCCGAGTTTCATCCCATCAAAATCGACTTTCAATTTTAAAATTTCAAAACTATATGACAAGTCCATACACTCTGTAAAAATGTTTGACTAGGGCCATGTACTTCAATCTCAATACTACTGTGGTCGAGTCACGAAAACCATTGTTGTGTATTACAACTTCCAATAATTCATAACTAGTCGAGTGCAATGGCACGGCAACAAGAAAACCCGTAAGCCATTTTCAATTACCCATACTCGAGTTTACCACGTCGAAATCGAGTGCCACCGCTTGTGCAAGCATTAGCCCGAGTTTCATCCCATCAAAATCGACTTTCAGTTTTAAAATTTCAAAACTATATGACAAGTCCATACACTCTGTAAAAATGTGTAACTAGGGCCATGTACTTCAATCTCAATACTACTGTGGTCGAGCCACGAAAACCATTGTTGTGTATTACAATTTCCAATATTTCATAACTAGTCGAGTGCAATGGCACGGCAACAAGAAAACCCGTAAGCCATTTTCAATTAACCAGACTCGAGTTTACCACGTCGATATCGAGTTCCACCACTTGTGCAAGCATTAGCCCGAGTTTCATCCCATCAAAATCGGCTTTCAATTTTAAAATTTCAAAACTATATGACAAGTCCATACACTCTGTAAAAATGTTTAAATAGGGCCATGTACTTTAATCTCAATACTACTGTGGTCGAGTAACGAAAACCATTGTTGTGTATTACAATTTCCAATATTTCATAACTAGACGAGTGCAATGGCACGGCAACAAGAAAACCCGTAAGCCATTTTCAATTAACCAGACTCGAGTTTACCACGTCGAAATCGAGTTCCACCACTTGTGCAAGCATTAGCCCGAGTTTCATCCCATCAAAATCGAGTTTCAATTTTAAAATTTCAAAACTATATGACAAGTCCATACACTCTGTAAAAATGTTTAACTAGGGCCATGTACTTCAATCTCAATACTACTGTGGTCGAGCCACGAAAACCATTGTTGTGTATTACAATTTCCAATATTTCATAACTAGTCGAGTGCAATGGCACGGCAACAAGAAAACCCGTAAGCCATTTTCAATTAACCAGACTCGAGTTTACCACGTCGAAATCGAGTTCCACCACTTGTGCAAGCATTAGCCCGAGTTTCATCCCATCAAAATCGAGTTTCAATTTTAAAATTTCAAAACTATATGACAAGTCCATACACTCTGTAAAAATGTTTAACTAGGGCCATGTACTTCAATCTGAATACTACTGTGGTCGAGTCACGAAAGCCATTGTTGTGTATTACAATTTCCAATAATTCATAACTAGTCGAGTGCAATGGCACGGCAACAAGAAAACCCGTAAGCCATTTTCAATTACCCATACTCGAGTTTACCACGTGGAAATCGAGTGCCACCGCTTGTGCAAGCATTAGCCCGAGTTTCATCCCATCAAAATCGACTTTCAATTTTAAAATTTCAAAACTATATGACAAGTCCATACACTCTGTAAAAATGTTTAACTAGGGCCATGTACTTCAATCTCAATACTACTGTGGTCGAGTCACGAAAACCATTGTTGTGTATTACAACTTCCAATATTTCATAACTAGTCGAGTGCAATGGCACGGCAACAAGAAAACCCGTAAGCCATTTTCAATTACCCATACTCGAGTTTACCACGTCGAAATCGAGTGCCACCGCTTGTGCAAGCATTAGCCCGAGTTTCATCCCATCAAAATCGACTTTCAGTTTTAAAATTTCAAAACTATATGACAAGTCCATACACTCTGTAAAAATGTGTAACTAGGGCCATGTACTTCAATCTCAATACTACTGTGGTCGAGCCACGAAAACCATTGTTGTGTATTACAATTTCCAATATTTCATAACTAGTCGAGTGCAATGGCACGGCAACAAGAAAACCCGTAAGCCATTTTCAATTAACCAGACTCGAGTTTACCACGTCGATATCGAGTTCCACCACTTGTGCAAGCATTAGCCCGAGTTTCATCCCATCAAAATCGACTTTCAATTTTAAAATTTCAAAACTATATGACAAGTCCATACACTCTGTAAAAATGTTTAAATAGGGCCATGTACTTTAATCTCAATACTACTGTGGTCGAGTAACGAAAACCATTGTTGTGTATTACAATTTCCAATATTTCATAACTAGACGAGTGCAATGGCACGGCAACAAGAAAACCCGTAAGCCATTTTCAATTAACCAGACTCGATTTTACCACGTCGAAATCGAGTTCCACCGCTTGTGCAAGCATTAGCCCGAGTTTCATCCCATCAAAATCGACTTTCAATTTTAAAATTTCAAAACTATATGACAAGTCCATACACTCTGTAAAAATGTTTAACTAGGGCCATGTACTTCAATCTGAATACTACTGTGGTCGAGTCACGAAAGCCATTGTTGTGTATTACAATTTCCAATAATTCATAACTAGTCGAGTGCAATGGCACGGCAACAAGAAAACCCGTAAGCCATTTTCAATTACCCATACTCGAGTTTACCACGTCGAAATCGAGTGCCACCACTTGTGCAAGCATTAGCCCGAGTTTCATCCCATCAAAATCGACTTTCAATTTTAAAATTTCAAAACTATATGACAAGTCCATACACTCTGTAAAAATATGTAACTAGGGCCATGTACTTCAATCTCAATACTACTGTGGTCGAGCCACGAAAACCATTGTTGTGTATTACAATTTCCAATATTTCATAACTAGTCGAGTGCAATGGCACGGCAACAAGAAAACCCGTAAGCCATTTTCAATTACCCATACTCGAGTTTACCACGTCGAAATCGAGTGCCACCGCTTGTGCAAGCATTAGCCCGAGTTTCATCCCATCAAAATCGACTTTCAGTTTTAAAATTTCAAAACTATATGACAAGTCCATACACTCTGTAAAAATGTGTAACTAGGGCCATGTACTTCAATCTCAATACTACTGTGGTCGAGCCACGAAAACCATTGTTGTGTATTACAATTTCCAATATTTCATAACTAGTCGAGTGCAATGGCACGGCAACAAGAAAACCCGTAAGCCATTTTCAATTAACCAGACTCGAGTTTACCACGTCGAAATCGAGTTGAACCACTTGTGCAAGCATTAGCCCGAGTTTCATCCCATCAAAATCGAGTTTCAATTTTAAAATTTCAAAACTATATGACAAGTCCATACACTCTGTAAAAATGTGTAACTAGGGCCATGTACTTCAATCTCAATACTACTGTGGTCGAGCCACGAAAACCATTGTTGTGTATTACAATTTCCAATATTTCATAACTAGTCGAGTGCAATGGCACGGCAACAAGAAAACCCGTAAGCCATTTTCAATTAACCAGACTCGAGTTTACCACGTCGATATCGAGTTCCACCACTTGTGCAAGCATTAGCCCGAGTTTCATCCCATCAAAATCGACTTTCAATTTTAAAATTTCAAAACTATATGACAAGTCCATACACTCTGTAAAAATGTTTAAATAGGGCCATGTACTTTAATCTCAATACTACTGTGGTCGAGTAACGAAAACCATTGTTGTGTATTACAATTTCCAATATTTCATAACTAGACGAGTGCAATGGCACGGCAACAAGAAAACCCGTAAGCCATTTTCAATTAACCAGACTCGATTTTACCACGTCGAAATCGAGTTCCACCGCTTGTGCAAGCATTAGCCCGAGTTTCATCCCATCAAAATCGACTTTCAATTTTAAAATTTCAAAACTATATGACAAGTCCATACACTCTGTAAAAATGTTTAACTAGGGCCATGTACTTCAATCTGAATACTACTGTGGTCGAGTCACGAAAGCCATTGTTGTGTATTACAATTTCCAATAATTCATAACTAGTCGAGTGCAATGGCACGGCAACAAGAAAACCCGTAAGCCATTTTCAATTACCCATACTCGAGTTTACCACGTCGAAATCGAGTGCCACCACTTGTGCAAGCATTAGCCCGAGTTTCATCCCATCAAAATCGACTTTCAATTTTAAAATTTCAAAACTATATGACAAGTCCATACACTCTGTAAAAATATGTAACTAGGGCCATGTACTTCAATCTCAATACTACTGTGGTCGAGCCACGAAATCCATTGTTGTGTATTACAATTTCCAATATTTCATAACTAGTCGAGTGCAATGGCACGGCAACAAGAAAACCCGTAAGCCATTTTCAATTACCCATACTCGAGTTTACCACGTCGAAATCGAGTGCCACCGCTTGTGCAAGCATTAGCCCGAGTTTCATCCCATCAAAATCGACTTTCAGTTTTAAAATTTCAAAACTATATGACAAGTCCATACACTCTGTAAAAATGTGTAACTAGGGCCATGTACTTCAATCTCAATACTACTGTGGTCGAGCCACGAAAACCATTGTTGTGTATTACAATTTCCAATATTTCATAACTAGTCGAGTGCAATGGCACGGCAACAAGAAAACCCGTAAGCCATTTTCAATTAACCAGACTCGAGTTTACCACGTCGAAATCGAGTTGAACCACTTGTGCAAGCATTAGCCCGAGTTTCATCCCATCAAAATCGAGTTTCAATTTTAAAATTTCAAAACTATATGACAAGTCCATACACTCTGTAAAAATGTTTAACTAGGGCCATGTACTTCAATCTCAATGCTACTGTGGTTGAGTCACGAAAACCATTGTTGTCTATTACAATTTCCAATATTTCATAAGTAGTCGAGTGCAATGGCACGGCAACTAGAAAACCCGTAACCATTTTCAATTAACCAGACTCGAGTTTACCACGTCGAAATCGAGTTCCACCGCTTGTGCAAGCATTAGCCCGCATTTCATCCCATCAAAATCGACTTTCAATTTTAAAATTTCAAAACTATATGACAAGTCCATACACTCTGTACAAATGTTTGACTAGGGCCATGTACTTTAATCTCAATACTACTGTGGTCGAGTCACGAGAACCATTGTTGTGTATTACAATTTCCAATATTTCTTAACTAGTCGAGTACAATGGCACGGCAACAAGAAAACCCGTAAGCCATTTTCAATTAACCAGACTCGAGTTTACCACGTCGAAATCGAGTTCCACCACTTGTGCAAGCATTAGCCCGAGTTTCATCCCATCAAAATCGACTTTCAATTTTAAAATTTCAAAACTATATGACAAGTCCATACACTCTGTAAAAATGTGTAACTAGGGCCATGTACTTCAATCTCAATACTACTGTGGTCGAGCCACGAAAACCATTGTTGTGTATTACAATTTCCAATATTTCATAACTAGTCGAGTGCAATGGCACGGCAACAAGAAAACCCGTAAGCCATTTTCAATTAACCAGACTCGAGTTTACGACGTCGAAATCGAGTTCCACCGCTTGTGCAAGCATTAGCCCGAGTTTCATCCCATCAAAATCGACTTTCAATTTTAAAATTTCAAAACTATATGACAAGTCCATACACTCTGTAAAAATGTTTGACTAGGGCCATGTACTTCAATCTGAATACTACTGTGGTCGAGTCACGAAAGCCATTGTTGTGTATTACAATTTCCAATAATTCATAACTAGTCGAGTGCAATGGCACGGCAACAAGAAAACCCGTAAGCCATTTTCAATTACCCATACTCGAGTTTACCACGTGGAAATCGAGTGCCAGCGCTTGTGCAAGCATTAGCCCGAGTTTCATCCCATCAAAATCGACTTTCAATTTTAAAATTTCAAAACTATATGAAAAGTCCATACACTCTGTAAAAATGTTTAACTAGGGCCATGTACTTCAATCTCAATACTACTCTGGTCGAGTCACGAAAACCATTGTTGTGTATTACAACTTCCAATATTTCATAACTAGTCGAGTGCAATGGCACGGCAACAAGAAAACCCGTAAGCCATTTTCAATTAACCAGACTCGAGTTTACCACGTCGATATCGAGTTCCACCACTTGTGCAAGCATTAGCCCGAGTTTCATCCCATCAAAATCGACTTTCAATTTTAAAATTTCAAAACTATATGACAAGTCCATACACTCTGTAAAAATGTTTAAATAGGGCCATGTACTTTAATCTCAATACTACTGTGGTCGAGTAACGAAAACCATTGTTGTGTATTACAATTTCCAATATTTCATAACTAGACGAGTGCAATGGCACGGCAACAAGAAAACCCGTAAGCCATTTTCAATTAACCAGACTCGATTTTACCACGTCGAAATCGAGTTCCACCGCTTGTGCAAGCATTAGCCCGAGTTTCATCCCATCAAAATCGACTTTCAATTTTAAAATTTCAAAACTATATGACAAGTCCATACACTCTGTAAAAATGTTTAACTAGGGCCATGTACTTCAATCTGAATACTACTGTGGTCGAGTCACGAAAGCCATTGTTGTGTATTACAATTTCCAATAATTCATAACTAGTCGAGTGCAATGGCACGGCAACAAGAAAACCCGTAAGCCATTTTCAATTACCCATACTCGAGTTTACCACGTCGAAATCGAGTGCCACCACTTGTGCAAGCATTAGCCCGAGTTTCATCCCATCAAAATCGACTTTCAATTTTAAAATTTCAAAACTATATGACAAGTCCATACACTCTGTAAAAATGTGTAACTAGGGCCATGTACTTCAATCTCAATACTACTGTGGTCGAGCCACGAAAACCATTGTTGTGTATTACAATTTCCAATATTTCATAACTAGTCGAGTGCAATGGCACGGCAACAAGAAAACCCGTAAGCCATTTTCAATTACCCATACTCGAGTTTACCACGTCGAAATCGAGTGCCACCGCTTGTGCAAGCATTAGCCCGAGTTTCATCCCATCAAAATCGACTTTCAGTTTTAAAATTTCAAAACTATATGACAAGTCCATACACTCTGTAAAAATGTGTAACTAGGGCCATGTACTTCAATCTCAATACTACTGTGGTCGAGCCACGAAAACCATTGTTGTGTATTACAATTTCCAATATTTCATAACTAGTCGAGTGCAATGGCACGGCAACAAGAAAACCCGTAAGCCATTTTCAATTAACCAGACTCGAGTTTACCACGTCGAAATCGAGTTGAACCACTTGTGCAAGCATTAGCCCGAGTTTCATCCCATCAAAATCGAGTTTCAATTTTAAAATTTCAAAACTATATGACAAGTCCATACACTCTGTAAAAATGTTTAACTAGGGCCATGTACTTCAATCTCAATGCTACTGTGGTTGAGTCACGAAAACCATTGTTGTCTATTACAATTTCCAATATTTCATAAGTAGTCGAGTGCAATGGCACGGCAACTAGAAAACCCGTAACCATTTTCAATTAACCAGACTCGAGTTTACCACGTCGAAATCGAGTTCCACCGCTTGTGCAAGCATTAGCCCGCATTTCATCCCATCAAAATCGACTTTCAATTTTAAAATTTCAAAACTATATGACAAGTCCATACACTCTGTACAAATGTTTGACTAGGGCCATGTACTTTAATCTCAATACTACTGTGGTCGAGTCACGAGAACCATTGTTGTGTATTACAATTTCCAATATTTCTTAACTAGTCGAGTACAATGGCACGGCAACAAGAAAACCCGTAAGCCATTTTCAATTAACCAGACTCGAGTTTACCATGTCGAAATCGAGTTCCACCACTTGTGCAAGCATTAGCCCGAGTTTCATCCCATCAAAATCGACTTTCAATTTTAAAATTTCAAAACTATATGACAAGTCCATACACTCTGTAAAAATGTTTAAATAGGGCAATGTACTTTAATCTCAATACTACTGTGGTCGAGTAACGAAAACCATTGTTGTGTATTACAATTTCCAATATTTCATAACTAGACGAGTGCAATGGCACGGCAACAAGAAAACCCGTAATCCATTTTCAATTAACCAGACTCGATTTTACCACGTCGAAATCGAGTTCCACCGCTTGTGCAAGCATTAGCCCGAGTTTCATCCCATCAAAATCGACTTTCAATTTTAAAATTTCAAAACTATATGACAAGTCCATACACTCTGTACAAATGTTTGACTAGGGCCATGTACTTTAATCTCAATACTACTATGGTCGAGTCACCAGAACCATTGTTGTGTATTACAATTTCCAATATTTCTTAACTAGTCGAGTACAATGGCACGGCAACAAGAAAACCCGTAAGCCATTTTCAATTAACCAGACTCGAGTTTACCACGTCGAAATCGAGTTCCACCGCTTGTGCAAGCATTAGCCCGAGTTTCATCCATCAAAATCGACTTCCAATTTTAAAATTTCAAAACTATATGACAAGTCCATACACTCTGTAAAAATGTTTAACTAGGGCCATGTACTTCAATCTGAATACTACTGTGGTCGAGTAACGAAAACCATTGTTGTGTATTACAATTTCCAATATTTCATAACTAGACGAGTGCAATGGCACGGCAACAAGAAAACCCGTAAGCCATTTTCAATTAACCAGACTCGATTTTACCACGTCGAAATCGAGTTCCACCGCTTGTGCAAGCATTAGCCCGAGTTTCATCCCATCAAAATCGACTTTCAGTTTTAAAATTTCAAAACTATATGACAAGTCCATACACTCTGTAAAAATGTGTAACTAGGGCCATGTACTTCAATCTCAATACTACTGTGGTCGAGCCACGAAAACCATTGTTGTGTATTACAATTTCCAATATTTCATAACTAGTCGAGTGCAATGGCACGGCAACAAGAAAACCCGTAAGCCATTTTCAATTAACCAGACTCGAGTTTACCACGTCGAAATCGAGTTGAACCACTTGTGCAAGCATTAGCCCGAGTTTCATCCCATCAAAATCGAGTTTCAATTTTAAAATTTCAAAACTATATGACAAGTCCATACACTCTGTAAAAATGTTTAACTAGGGCCATGTACTTCAATCTCAATGCTACTGTGGTTGAGTCACGAAAACCATTGTTGTCTATTACAATTTCCAATATTTCATAAGTAGTCGAGTGCAATGGCACGGCAACTAGAAAACCCGTAACCATTTTCAATTAACCAGACTCGAGTTTACCACGTCGAAATCGAGTTCCACCGCTTGTGCAAGCATTAGCCCGCATTTCATCCCATCAAAATCGACTTTCAATTTTAAAATTTCAAAACTATATGACAAGTCCATACACTCTGTACAAATGTTTGACTAGGGCCATGTACTTTAATCTCAATACTACTGTGGTCGAGTCACGAGAACCATTGTTGTGTATTACAATTTCCAATATTTCTTAACTAGTCGAGTACAATGGCACGGCAACAAGAAAACCCGTAAGCCATTTTCAATTAACCAGACTCGAGTTTACCATGTCGAAATCGAGTTCCACCACTTGTGCAAGCATTAGCCCGAGTTTCATCCCATCAAAATCGACTTTCAATTTTAAAATTTCAAAACTATATGACAAGTCCATACACTCTGTAAAAATGTTTAAATAGGGCAATGTACTTTAATCTCAATACTACTGTGGTCGAGTAACGAAAACCATTGTTGTGTATTACAATTTCCAATATTTCATAACTAGACGAGTGCAATGGCACGGCAACAAGAAAACCCGTAATCCATTTTCAATTAACCAGACTCGATTTTACCACGTCGAAATCGAGTTCCACCGCTTGTGCAAGCATTAGCCCGAGTTTCATCCCATCAAAATCGACTTTCAATTTTAAAATTTCAAAACTATATGACAAGTCCATACACTCTGTACAAATGTTTGACTAGGGCCATGTACTTTAATCTCAATACTACTATGGTCGAGTCACCAGAACCATTGTTGTGTATTACAATTTCCAATATTTCTTAACTAGTCGAGTACAATGGCACGGCAACAAGAAAACCCGTAAGCCATTTTCAATTAACCAGACTCGAGTTTACCACGTCGAAATCGAGTTCCACCGCTTGTGCAAGCATTAGCCCGAGTTTCATCCATCAAAATCGACTTCCAATTTTAAAATTTCAAAACTATATGACAAGTCCATACACTCTGTAAAAATGTTTAACTAGGGCCATGTACTTCAATCTGAATACTACTGTGGTCGAGTAACGAAAACCATTGTTGTGTATTACAATTTCCAATATTTCATAACTAGACGAGTGCAATGGCACGGCAACAAGAAAACCCGTAAGCCATTTTCAATTAACCAGACTCGATTTTACCACGTCGAAATCGAGTTCCACCGCTTGTGCAAGCATTAGCCCGAGTTTCATCCCATCAAAATCGACTTTCAGTTTTAAAATTTCAAAACTATATGACAAGTCCATACACTCTGTAAAAATGTGTAACTAGGGCCATGTACTTCAATCTCAATACTACTGTGGTCGAGCCACGAAAACCATTGTTGTGTATTACAATTTCCAATATTTCATAACTAGTCGAGTGCAATGGCACGGCAACAAGAAAACCCGTAAGCCATTTTCAATTAACCAGACTCGAGTTTACCACGTCGAAATCGAGTTGAACCACTTGTGCAAGCATTAGCCCGAGTTTCATCCCATCAAAATCGAGTTTCAATTTTAAAATTTCAAAACTATATGACAAGTCCATACACTCTGTAAAAATGTTTAACTAGGGCCATGTACTTCAATCTCAATGCTACTGTGGTTGAGTCACGAAAACCATTGTTGTCTATTACAATTTCCAATATTTCATAAGTAGTCGAGTGCAATGGCACGGCAACTAGAAAACCCGTAACCATTTTCAATTAACCAGACTCGAGTTTACCACGTCGAAATCGAGTTCCACCGCTTGTGCAAGCATTAGCCCGCATTTCATCCCATCAAAATCGACTTTCAATTTTAAAATTTCAAAACTATATGACAAGTCCATACACTCTGTACAAATGTTTGACTAGGGCCACGTACTTTAATCTCAATACTACTGTGGTCGAGTCACGAGAACCATTGTTGTGTATTACAATTTCCAATATTTCTTAACTAGTCGAGTACAATGGCACGGCAACAAGAAAACCCGTAAGCCATTTTCAATTAACCAGACTCGAGTTTACCACGTCGAAATCGAGTTCCACCACTTGTGCAAGCATTAGCCCGAGTTTCATCCCATCAAAATCGACTTTCAATTTTAAAATTTCAAAACTATATGACAAGTCCATACACTCTGTAAAAATGTTTAAATAGGGCAATTTACTTTAATCTCAATACTACTGTGGTCGAGTAACGAAAACCATTGTTGTGTATTACAATTTCCAATATTTCATAACTAGACGAGTGCAATGGCACGGCAACAAGAAAACCCGTAATCCATTTTCAATTAACCAGACTCGATTTTACCACGTCGAAATCGAGTTCCACCGCTTGTGCAAGCATTAGCCCGAGTTTCATCCCATCAAAATCGACTTTCAATTTTAAAATTTCAAAACTATATGACAAGTCCATACACTCTGTACAAATGTTTGACTAGGGCCATGTACTTTAATCTCAATACTACTATGGTCGAGTCACCAGAACCATTGTTGTGTATTACAATTTCCAATATTTCTTAACTAGTCGAGTACAATGGCACGGCAACAAGAAAACCCGTAAGCCATTTTCAATTAACCAGACTCGAGTTTACCACGTCGAAATCGAGTTCCACCGCTTGTGCAAGCATTAGCCCGAGTTTCATCCATCAAAATCGACTTCCAATTTTAAAATTTCAAAACTATATGACAAGTCCATACACTCTGTAAAAATGTTTAACTAGGGCCATGTACTTCAATCTGAATACTACTGTGGTCGAGTCACGAAAACCATTGTTGTGTATTACAATTTCCAATATTTCATAACTAGTCGAGTGCAATGGCACGGCAACAAGAAAACCCGTAAGCCATTTTCAATTACCCATACTCGAGTTTACCACGTCGAAATCGAGAGCCACCGCTTGTTCAAGCATTAGCCCGAGTTTCATCCCATCAAAATCGACTTTCAATTTTAAAATTTCAAAACTATATGACAAGTCCATACACTCTGTAAAAATGTGTAACTAGGGCCATGTACTTCAATCTCAATACTACTGTGGTCGAGCCACGAAAACCATTGTTGTGTATTACAATTTCCAATATTTCATAACTAGTCGAGTGCAATGGCACGGCAACAAGAAAACCCGTAAGCCATTTTCAATTAACCAGACTCGAGTTTACCACTTCGAAATCGAGTTCCACCACTTGTGCAAGCATTAGCCCGAGTTTCATCCCATCAAAATCGAGTTTCAATTTTAAAATTTCAAAACTATATGACAAGTCCATACACTCTGTAAAAATGTTTAACTAGGGCCATGTACTTCAATCTCAATGCTACTGTGGTCGAGTCACGAAAACCATTGTTGTGTATTACAATTTCCAATATTTCTTAACTAGTCGAGTACAATGGCACGGCAACAAGAAAACCCGTAAGCCATTTTCAATTAACCAAACTCGAGTTTACCACGTCGAAATCGAGTTCCACCACTTGTGCAAGCATTAGCCCGAGTTTCATCCCATCAAAATCGAGTTTCAATTTTAAAATTTCAAAACTATATGACAAGTCCATACACTCTGTAAAAATGTTTAACTAGGGCCATGTACTTCAATCTCAATACTACTGTGGTCGAGTCACGAAAACCATTGTTGTGTATTACAATTTCCAATATTTCATAAGTAGTCGAGTGCAATGGCACGGCAACAAGAAAACCCGTAAGCCATTTTCAATTAACCAGACTCGAGTTTACCACGTCGAAATCGAGTTCCACCTCTTGTGCAAGCATTAGCCCGAGTTTCATCCCATCAAAATCGACTTTCAATTTTAAAATTTCAAAACTATATGACAAGTCCATACACTCTGTAAAAATGTTTGACTAGGGCCATGTACTTCAATCTGAATACTACTGTGGTCGAGTCACGAAAGCCATTGTTGTGTATTACAATTTCCAATAATTCATAACTAGTCGAGTGCAATGGCACGGCAACAAGAAAACCCGTAAGCCATTTTCAATTACCCATACTCGAGTTTACCACGTGGAAATCGAGTGCCACCGCTTGTGCAAGCATTAGCCCGAGTTTCATCCCATCAAAATCGACTTTCAATTTTAAAATTTCAAAACTATATGACAAGTCCATACACTCTGTAAAAATGTTTAACTAGGGCCATGTACTTCAATCTCAATACTACTGTGGTCGAGTCACGAAAACCATTGTTGTGTATTACAACTTCCAATATTTCATAACTAGTCGAGTGCAATGGCACGGCAACAAGAAAACCCGTAAGCCATTTTCAATTACCCATACTCGAGTTTACCACGTCGAAATCGAGTGCCACCGCTTGTGCAAGCATTAGCCCGAGTTTCATCCCATCAAAATCGACTTTCAATTTTAAAATTTCAAAACTATATGACAAGTCCATACACTCTGTAAAAATGTTTAACTAGGGCCATGTACTTCAATCTCAATACTACTGTGGTCGAGTCACGAAAACCATTGTTGTGTATTACAACTTCCAATATTTCATAACTAGTCGAGTGCAATGGCACGGCAACAAGAAAACCCGTAAGCCATTTTCAATTACCCATACTCGAGTTTACCACGTCGAAATCGAGTGCCACCGCTTGTGCAAGCATTAGCCCGAGTTTCATCCCATCAAAATCGACTTTCAGTTTTAAAATTTCAAAACTATATGACAAGTCCATACACTCTGTAAAAATGTGTAACTAGGGCCATGTACTTCAATCTCAATACTACTGTGGTCGAGTCACGAAAACCATTGTTGTGTATTACAATTTCCAATATTTCATAAGTAGTCGAGTGCAATGGCACGGCAACAAGAAAACCCGTAAGCCATTTTCAATTAACCAGACTCGAGTTTACGACGTCGAAATCGAGTTCCACCGCTTGTGCAAGCATTAGCCCGAGTTTCATCCCATCAAAATCGACTTTCAATTTTAAAATTTCAAAACTATATGACAAGTCCATACACTCTGTAAAAATGTTTGACTAGGGCCATGTACTTCAATCTGAATACTACTGTGGTCGAGTCACGAAAGCCATTGTTGTGTATTACAATTTCCAATAATTCATAACTAGTCGAGTGCAATGGCACGGCAACAAGAAAACCCGTAAGCCATTTTCAATTACCCATACTCGAGTTTACCACGTGGAAATCGAGTGCCAGCGCTTGTGCAAGCATTAGCCCGAGTTTCATCCCATCAAAATCGACTTTCAATTTTAAAATTTCAAAACTATATGAAAAGTCCATACACTCTGTAAAAATGTTTAACTAGGGCCATGTACTTCAATCTCAATACTACTCTGGTCGAGTCACGAAAACCATTGTTGTGTATTACAACTTCCAATATTTCATAACTAGTCGAGTGCAATGGCACGGCAACAAGAAAACCCGTAAGCCATTTTCAATTACCCATACTCGAGTTTACCACGTCGAAATCGAGTGCCACCGCTTGTGCAAGCATTAGCCCGAGTTTCATCCCATCAAAATCGACTTTCAGTTTTAAAATTTCAAAACTATATGACAAGTCCATACACTCTGTAAAAATGTGTAACTAGGGCCATGTACTTCAATCTCAATACTACTGTGGTCGAGCCACGAAAACCATTGTTGTGTATTACAATTTCCAATATTTCATAACTAGTCGAGTGCAATGGCACGGCAACAAGAAAACCCGTAAGCCATTTTCAATTAACCAGACTTGAGTTTACCACGTCGATATCGAGTTCCACCACTTGTGCAAGCATTAGCCCGAGTTTCATCCCATCAAAATCGACTTTCAATTTTAAAATTTCAAAACTATATGACAAGTCCATACACTCTGTAAAAATGTTTAAATAGGGCCATGTACTTTAATCTCAATACTACTGTGGTCGAGTAACGAAAACCATTGTTGTGTATTACAATTTCCAATATTTCATAACTAGACGAGTGCAATGGCACGGCAACAAGAAAACCCGTAAGCCATTTTCAATTAACCAGACTCGATTTTACCACGTCGAAATCGAGTTCCACCGCTTGTGCAAGCATTAGCCCGAGTTTCATCCCATCAAAATCGACTTTCAATTTTAAAATTTCAAAACTATATGACAAGTCCATACACTCTGTACAAATGTTTGACTAGGGCCATGTACTTTAATCTCAATACTACTATGGTCGAGTCACCAGAACCATTGTTGTGTATTACAATTTCCAATATTTCTTAACTAGTCGAGTACAATGGCACGGCAACAAGAAAACCCGTAAGCCATTTTCAATTAACCAGACTCGAGTTTACCACGTCGAAATCAAGTTCCACCGCTTGTGCAAGCATTAGCCCGAGTTTCATCCATCAAAATCGACTTTCAACGTGGTAAACTCGAGTATGGGTAATTGAAAATGGCTTACGGGTTTTCTTGTTGCCGTGCCATTGCACTCGACTAGTTATGAAATATTGGAAATTGTAATACACAACAATGGTTTTCGTGGCTCGACCACAGTAGTATTGAGATTGAAGTACATGGCCCTAGTTACACATTTTTACAGAGTGTATGGACTTGTCATATAGTTTTGAAATTTTAAAATTGAAAGTCGATTTTGATGGGATGAAACTCGGGCTAATGCTTGCACAAGTGGTGGCACTCGATTTCGACGTGGTAAACTCGAGTATGGGTAATTGAAAATGGCTTACGGGTTTTCTTGTTGCCGTGCCATTGCACTCGACTAGTTAATTGAAAATGGCTTGTGCAAGCATTAGCCCGAGTTTCATCCCATCAAAATCGACTTTCAATTTTAAAATTTCAAAACTATATGACAAGTCCATACACTCTGTAAAAATGTTTAAATAGGGCCATGTACTTTAATCTCAATACTACTGTGGTCGAGTAACGAAAACCATTGTTGTGTATTACAATTTCCAATATTTCATAACTAGACGAGTGCAATGGCACGGCAACAAGAAAACCCGTAAGCCATTTTCAATTAACCAGACTCGATTTTACCACGTCGAAATCGAGTTCCACCGCTTGTGCAAGCATTAGCCCGAGTTTCATCCCATCAAAATCGACTTTCAATTTTAAAATTTCAAAACTATATGACAAGTCCATACACTCTGTAAAAATGTTTAACTAGGGCCATGTACTTCAATCTGAATACTACTGTGGTCGAGTCACGAAAGCCATTGTTGTGTATTACAATTTCCAATAATTCATAACTAGTCGAGTGCAATGGCACGGCAACAAGAAAACCCGTAAGCCATTTTCAATTACCCATACTCGAGTTTACCACGTCGAAATCGAGTGCCACCACTTGTGCAAGCATTAGCCCGAGTTTCATCCCATCAAAATCGACTTTCAATTTTAAAATTTCAAAACTATATGACAAGTCCATACACTCTGTAAAAATGTGTAACTAGGGCCATGTACTTCAATCTCAATACTACTGTGGTCGAGCCACGAAAACCATTGTTGTGTATTACAATTTCCAATATTTCATAACTAGTCGAGTGCAATGGCACGGCAACAAGAAAACCCGTAAGCCATTTTCAATTACCCATACTCGAGTTTACCACGTCGAAATCGAGTGCCACCGCTTGTGCAAGCATTAGCCCGAGTTTCATCCCATCAAAATCAACTTTCAGTTTTAAAATTTCAAAACTATATGACAAGTCCATACACTCTGTAAAAATGTGTAACTAGGGCCATGTACTTCAATCTCAATACTACTGTGGTCGAGCCACGAAAACCATTGTTGTGTATTACAATTTCCAATATTTCATAACTAGTCGAGTGCAATGGCACGGCAACAAGAAAACCCGTAAGCCATTTTCAATTAACCAGACTCGAGTTTACCACGTCGAAATCGAGTTGAACCACTTGTGCAAGCATTAGCCCGAGTTTCATCCCATCAAAATCGAGTTTCAATTTTAAAATTTCAAAACTATATGACAAGTCCATACACTCTGTAAAAATGTTTAACTAGGGCCATGTACTTCAATCTCAATGCTACTGTGGTTGAGTCACGAAAACCATTGTTGTCTATTACAATTTCCAATATTTCATAAGTAGTCGAGTGCAATGGCACGGCAACTAGAAAACCCGTAACCATTTTCAATTAACCAGACTCGAGTTTACCACGTCGAAATCGACTTCCACCGCTTGTGCAAGCATTAGCCCGCATTTCATCCCATCAAAATCGACTTTCAATTTTAAAATTTCAAAACTATATGACAAGTCCATACACTCTGTACAAATGTTTGACTAGGGCCATGTACTTTAATCTCAATACTACTGTGGTCGAGTCACGAGAACCATTGTTGTGTATTACAATTTCCAATATTTCTTAACTAGTCGAGTACAATGGCACGGCAACAAGAAAACCCGTAAGCCATTTTCAATTAACCAGACTCGAGTTTACCACGTCGAAATCGAGTTCCACCACTTGTGCAAGCATTAGCCCGAGTTTCATCCCATCAAAATCGACTTTCAATTTTAAAATTTCAAAACTATATGACAAGTCCATACACTCTGTAAAAATGTTTAAATAGGGCAATGTACTTTAATCTCAATACTACTGTGGTCGAGTAACGAAAACCATTGTTGTGTATTACAATTTCCAATATTTCATAACTAGACGAGTGCAATGGCACGGCAACAAGAAAACCCGTAATCCATTTTCAATTAACCAGACTCGATTTTACCACGTCGAAATCGAGTTCCACCGCTTGTGCAAGCATTAGCCCGAGTTTCATCCCATCAAAATCGACTTTCAATTTTAAAATTTCAAAACTATATGACAAGTCCATACACTCTGTACAAATGTTTGACTAGGGCCATGTACTTTAATCTCAATACTACTATGGTCGAGTCACCAGAACCATTGTTGTGTATTACAATTTCCAATATTTCTTAACTAGTCGAGTACAATGGCACGGCAACAAGAAAACCCGTAAGCCATTTTCAATTAACCAGACTCGAGTTTACCACGTCGAAATCGAGTTCCACCGCTTGTGCAAGCATTAGCCCGAGTTTCATCCATCAAAATCGACTTTCAATTTTAAAATTTCAAAACTATATGACAAGTCCATACACTCTGTAAAAATGTTTAACTAGGGCCATGTACTTCAATCTGAATACTACTGTGGTCGAGTCACGAAAACCATTGTTGTGTATTACAATTTCCAATATTTCATAACTAGTCGAGTGCAATGGCACGGCAACAAGAAAACCCGTAAGCCATTTTCAATTACCCATACTCGAGTTTACCACGTCGAAATCGAGTGCCACCGCTTGTGCAAGCATTAGCCCGAGTTTCATCCCATCAAAATCGACTTTCAATTTTAAAATTTCAAAACTATATGACAAGTCCATACACTCTGTAAAAATGTGTTACTAGGGCCATGTACTTCAATCTCAATACTACTGTGGTCGAGCCACGAAAACCATTGTTGTGTATTAAAATTTCCAATATTTCATAACTAGTCGAGTGCAATGGCACGGCAACAAGAAAACCCGTAAGCCATTTTTAATTAACCAGACTCGAGTTTACCACTTCGAAATCGAGTTCCACCACTTGTGCAAGCATTAGCCCGAGTTTCATCCCATCAAAATCGAGTTTCAATTTTAAAATTTCAAAACTATATGACAAGTCCATACACTCTGTAAAAATGTTTAACTAGGGCCATGTACTTCAATCTCAATGCTACTGTGGTCGAGTCACGAAAACCATTGTTGTGTATTACAATTTCCAATATTTCTTAACTAGTCGAGTACAATGGCACGGCAACAAGAAAACCCGTAAGCCATTTTCAATTAACCAAACTCGAGTTTACCACGTCGAAATCGAGTTCCACCACTTGTGCAAGCATTAGCCCGAGTTTCATCCCATCAAAATCGAGTTTCAATTTTAAAATTTCAAAACTATATGACAAGTCCATACACTCTGTAAAAATGTGTAACTAGGGCCATGTACTTCAATCTCAATACTACTGTGGTCGAGCCACGAAAACCATTGTTGTGCATTACAATTTCCAATATTTCATAACTAGTCGAGTGCAATGGCACGGCAACAAGAAAACCCGTAAGCCATTTTCAATTACCCATACTCGAGTTTACCACGTCGAAATCGAGTGCCACCGCTTGTGCAAGCATTAGCCCGAGTTTCATCCCATCAAAATCGACTTTCAGTTTTAAAATTTCAAAACTATATGACAAGTCCATACACTCTGTAAAAATGTGTAACTAGGGCCATGTACTTCAATCTCAATACTACTGTGGTCGAGCCACGAAAACCATTGTTGTGTATTACAATTTCCAATATTTCATAACTAGTCGAGTGCAATGGCACGGCAACAAGAAAACCCGTAAGCCATTTTCAATTAACCAGACTCGAGTTTACCACGTCGAAATCGAGTTGAACCACTTGTGCAAGCATTAGCCCGAGTTTCATCCCATCAAAATCGAGTTTCAATTTTAAAATTTCAAAACTATATGACAAGTCCATACACTCTGTAAAAATGTTTAACTAGGGCCATGTACTTCAATCTCAATGCTACTGTGGTTGAGTCACGAAAACCATTGTTGTCTATTACAATTTCCAATATTTCATAAGTAGTCGAGTGCAATGGCACGGCAACAAGAAAACCCGTAATCCATTTTCAATTAACCAGACTCGATTTTACCACGTCGAAATCGAGTTCCACCGCTTGTGCAAGCATTAGCCCGAGTTTCATCCCATCAAAATCGACTTTCAATTTTAAAATTTCAAAACTATATGACAAGTCCATACACTCTGTACAAATGTTTGACTAGGGCCATGTACTTTAATCTCAATACTACTATGGTCGAGTCACCAGAACCATTGTTGTGTATTACAATTTCCAATATTTCTTAACTAGTCGAGTACAATGGCACGGCAACAAGAAAACCCGTAAGCCATTTTCAATTAACCAGACTCGAGTTTACCACGTCGAAATCGAGTTCCACCGCTTGTGCAAGCATTAGCCCGAGTTTCATCCATCAAAATCGACTTTCAATTTTAAAATTTCAAAACTATATGACAAGTCCATACACTCTGTAAAAATGTTTAACTAGGGCCATGTACTTCAATCTGAATACTACTGTGGTCGAGTCACGAAAACCATTGTTGTGTATTACAATTTCCAATATTTCATAACTAGTCGAGTGCAATGGCACGGCAACAAGAAAACCCGTAAGCCATTTTCAATTACCCATACTCGAGTTTACCACGTCGAAATCGAGTGCCACCGCTTGTGCAAGCATTAGCCCGAGTTTCATCCCATCAAAATCGACTTTCAATTTTAAAATTTCAAAACTATATGACAAGTCCATACACTCTGTAAAAATGTGTTACTAGGGCCATGTACTTCAATCTCAATACTACTGTGGTCGAGCCACGAAAACCATTGTTGTGTATTAAAATTTCCAATATTTCATAACTAGTCGAGTGCAATGGCACGGCAACAAGAAAACCCGTAAGCCATTTTTAATTAACCAGACTCGAGTTTACCACTTCGAAATCGAGTTCCACCACTTGTGCAAGCATTAGCCCGAGTTTCATCCCATCAAAATCGAGTTTCAATTTTAAAATTTCAAAACTATATGACAAGTCCATACACTCTGTAAAAATGTTTAACTAGGGCCATGTACTTCAATCTCAATGCTACTGTGGTCGAGTCACGAAAACCATTGTTGTGTATTACAATTTCCAATATTTCTTAACTAGTCGAGTACAATGGCACGGCAACAAGAAAACCCGTAAGCCATTTTCAATTAACCAAACTCGAGTTTACCACGTCGAAATCGAGTTCCACCACTTGTGCAAGCATTAGCCCGAGTTTCATCCCATCAAAATCGAGTTTCAATTTTAAAATTTCAAAACTATATGACAAGTCCATACACTCTGTAAAAATGTGTAACTAGGGCCATGTACTTCAATCTCAATACTACTGTGGTCGAGCCACGAAAACCATTGTTGTGCATTACAATTTCCAATATTTCATAACTAGTCGAGTGCAATGGCACGGCAACAAGAAAACCCGTAAGCCATTTTCAATTACCCATACTCGAGTTTACCACGTCGAAATCGAGTGCCACCGCTTGTGCAAGCATTAGCCCGAGTTTCATCCCATCAAAATCGACTTTCAGTTTTAAAATTTCAAAACTATATGACAAGTCCATACACTCTGTAAAAATGTGTAACTAGGGCCATGTACTTCAATCTCAATACTACTGTGGTCGAGCCACGAAAACCATTGTTGTGTATTACAATTTCCAATATTTCATAACTAGTCGAGTGCAATGGCACGGCAACAAGAAAACCCGTAAGCCATTTTCAATTAACCAGACTCGAGTTTACCACGTCGAAATCGAGTTGAACCACTTGTGCAAGCATTAGCCCGAGTTTCATCCCATCAAAATCGAGTTTCAATTTTAAAATTTCAAAACTATATGACAAGTCCATACACTCTGTAAAAATGTTTAACTAGGGCCATGTACTTCAATCTCAATGCTACTGTGGTTGAGTCACGAAAACCATTGTTGTCTATTACAATTTCCAATATTTCATAAGTAGTCGAGTGCAATGGCACGGCAACTAGAAAACCCGTAACCATTTTCAATTAACCAGACTCGAGTTTACCACGTCGAAATCGAGTTCCACCGCTTGTGCAAGCATTAGCCCGCATTTCATCCCATCAAAATCGACTTTCAATTTTAAAATTTCAAAACTATATGACAAGTCCATACACTCTGTACAAATGTTTGACTAGGGCCATGTACTTTAATCTCAATACTACTGTGGTCGAGTCACGAGAACCATTGTTGTGTATTACAATTTCCAATATTTCTTAACTAGTCGAGTACAATGGCACGGCAATAAGAAAACCCGTAAGCCATTTTCAATTAACCAGACTCGAGTTTACCACGTCGAAATCGAGTTCCACCACTTGTGCAAGCATTAGCCCGAGTTTCATCCCATCAAAATCGACTTTCAATTTTAAAATTTCAAAACTATATGACAAGTCCATACACTCTGTAAAAATGTTTAAATAGGGCAATGTACTTTAATCTCAATACTACTGTGGTCGAGTAACGAAAACCATTGTTGTGTATTACAATTTCCAATATTTCATAACTAGACGAGTGCAATGGCACGGCAACAAGAAAACCCGTAATCCATTTTCAATTAACCAGACTCGAGTTTACCATGTCGAAATCGAGTTCCACCACTTGTGCAAGCATTAGCCCGAGTTTCATCCCATCAAAATCGACTTTCAATTTTAAAATTTCAAAACTATATGACAAGTCCATACACTCTGTACAAATGTTTGACTAGGGCCATGTACTTTAATCTCAATACTACTATGGTCGAGTCACCAGAACCATTGTTGTGTATTACAATTTCCAATATTTCTTAACTAGTCGAGTACAATGGCACGGCAACAAGAAAACCCGTAAGCCATTTTCAATTAACCAGACTCGAGTTTACCACGTCGAAATCGAGTTCCACCACTTGTGCAAGCATTAGCCCGAGTTTCATCCATCAAAATCGACTTTCAATTTTAAAGTTTCAAAACTATATGACAAGTCCATACACTCTGTAAAAATGTTTAACTAGGGCCATGTACTTCAATCTGAATACTACTGTGGTCGAGTCACGAAAACCATTGTTGTGTATTACAATTTCCAATATTTCATAACTAGTCGAGTGCAATGGCACGGCAACAAGAAAACCCGTAAGCCATTTTCAATTACCCATACTCGAGTTTACCACGTCGAAATCGAATGCCACCGCTTGTGCAAGCATTAGCCCGAGTTTCATCCCATCAAAATCGACTTTCAATTTTAAAATTTCAAAACTATATGACAAGTCCATACACTCTGTAAAAATGTGTTACTAGGGCCATGTACTTCAATCTCAATACTACTGTGGTCGAGCCACGAAAACCATTGTTGTGTATTAAAATTTCCAATATTTCATAACTAGTCGAGTGCAATGGCACGGCAACAAGAAAACCCGTAAGCCATTTTCAATTAACCAGACTCGAGTTTACCACTTCGAAATCGAGTTCCACCACTTGTGCAAGCATTAGCCCGAGTTTCATCCCATCAAAATCGAGTTTCAATTTTAAAATTTCAAAACTATATGACAAGTCCATACACTCTGTAAAAATGTTTAACTAGGGCCATGTACTTCAATCTCAATGCTACTGTGGTCGAGTCACGAAAACCATTGTTGTGTATTACAATTTCCAATATTTCTTAACTAGTCGAGTACAATGGCACGGCAACAAGAAAACCCGTAAGCCATTTTCAATTAACCAGACTCGAGTTTACCACGTCGAAATCGAGTTCCACCACTTGTGCAAGCATTAGCCCGAGTTTCATCCCATCAAAATCGAGTTTCAATTTTAAAATTTCAAAACTATATGACAAGTCCATACACTCTGTCAAAATGTTTAACTAGGGCCATGTACTTCAATCTCAATACTACTGTGGTCGAGTCACGAAAACCATTGTTGTGTATTACAATTTCCAATATTTCATAAGTAGTCGAGTGCAATGGCACAGCAACAAGAAAACCCGTAAGCCATTTTCAATTAACCAGAATCGAGTTTACCACGTCGAAATCGAGTTCCACCACTTGTGCCAACATTAGCCCGAGTTTCATCCCATCAAAATCGGCTTTCAATTTTAAAATTTCAAAACTATATGACAAGTCCATACACTCTGTAAAAATGTTTAACTAGGGCCATGTACTTCAATCTCAATACTACTGTGGTCGAGTCACGAAAACCATTGTTGTGTATTACAATTTCCAATATTTCATAAGTAGTCGAGTGCAATGGCACGGCAACAAGAAAACCCGTAAGCCATTTTCAATTAACCAGACTCGAGTTTACCACGTCGAAATCGAGTTCCACCGCTTGTGCAAGCATTAGCCCGAGTTTCATCCCATCAAAATCGACTTTCAATTTTAAAATTTCAAAACTATATGACAAGTCCATACACTCTGTAAAAATGTTTAACTAGGGCCATGTACTTCAATCTCAATACTACTGTGGTCGAGTCACGAAAACCATTGTTGTGTATTACAACTTCCAATATTTCATAACTAGTCGAGTGCAATGGCACGGCAACAAGAAAACCCGTAAGCCATTTTCAATTACCCATACTCGAGTTTACCACGTCGAAATCGAGTGCCACCGCTTGTGCAAGCATTAGCCCGAGTTTCATCCCATCAAAATCGACTTTCAGTTTTAAAATTTCAAAACTATATGACAAGTCCATACACTCTGTAAAAAAGTGTAACTAGGGCCATGTACTTCAATCTCAATACTACTGTGGTCGAGCCACGAAAACCATTGTTGTGTATTACAATTTCCAATATTTCATAACTAGTCGAGTGCAATCGCACGGCAACAAGAAAACCCGTAAGCCATTTTCAATTAACCAGACTCGAGTTTACCACGTCGATATCGAGTTCCACCACTTGTGCAAGCATTAGCCCGAGTTTCATCCCATCAAAATCGACTTTCAATTTTAAAATTTCAAAACTATATGACAAGTCCATACACTCTGTAAAAATGTTTAAATAGGGCCATGTACTTTAATCTCAATACTACTGTGGTCGAGTAACGAAAACCATTGTTGTGTATTACAATTTCCAATATTTCATAACTAGACGAGTGCAATGGCACGGCAACAAGAAAACCCGTAAGCCATTTTCAATTAACCAGACTCGAGTTTACCACGTCGAAATCGAGTTCCACCGCTTGTGCAAGCATTAGCCCGAGTTTCATCCCATCAAAATCGACTTTCAATTTTAAAATTTCAAAACTATATGACAAGTCCATACACTCTGTAAAAATGTTTAACTAGGGCCATGTACTTCAATCTGAATACTACTGTGGTCGAGTCACGAAAGCCATTGTTGTGTATTACAATTTCCAATAATTCATAACTAGTCGAGTGCAATGGCACGGCAACAAGAAAACCCGTAAGCCATTTTCAATTACCCATACTCGAGTTTACCACGTCGAAATCGAGTGCCACCACTTGTGCAAGCATTAGCCCGAGTTTCATCCCATCAAAATCGACTTTCAATTTTAAAATTTCAAAACTATATGACAAGTCCATACACTCTGTAAAAATGTGTAACTAGGGCCATGTACTTCAATCTCAATACTACTGTGGTCGAGCCACGAAAACCATTGTTGTGTATTACAATTTCCAATATTTCATAACTAGTCGAGTGCAATGGCACGGCAACAAGAAAACCCGTAAGCCATTTTCAATTACCCATACTCGAGTTTACCACGTCGAAATCGAGTGCCACCGCTTGTGCAAGCATTAGCCCGAGTTTCATCCCATCAAAATCGACTTTCAGTTTTAAAATTTCAAAACTATATGACAAGTCCATACACTCTGTAAAAATGTGTAACTAGGGCCATGTACTTCAATCTCAATACTACTGTGGTCGAGCCACGAAAACCATTGTTGTGTATTACAATTTCCAATATTTCATAACTAGTCGAGTGCAATGGCACGGCAACAAGAAAACCCGTAAGCCATTTTCAATTAACCAGACTCGAGTTTACCACGTCGATATCGAGTTCCACCACTTGTGCAAGCATTAGCCCGAGTTTCATCCCATCAAAATCGACTTTCAATTTTAAAATTTCAAAACTATATGACAAGTCCATACACTCTGTAAAAATGTTTAAATAGGGCCATGTACTTTAATCTCAATACTACTGTGGTCGAGTAACGAAAACCATTGTTGTGTATTACAATTTCCAATATTTCATAACTAGTCGAGTGCAATGGCACGGCAACAAGAAAACCCGTAAGCCATTTTCAATTACCCATACTCGAGTTTACCACGTCGAAATCGAGTGCCACCACTTGTGCAAGCATTAGCCCGAGTTTCATCCCATCAAAATCGACTTTCAATTTTAAAATTTCAAAACTATATGACAAGTCCATACACTCTGTAAAAATGTTTGACTAGGGCCATGTACTTCAATCTGAATACTACTGTGGTCGAGTCACGAAAGCCATTGTTGTGTATTACAATTTCCAATAATTCATAACTAGTCAAGTGCAATGGCACGGCAACAAGAAAACCCGTAAGCCATTTTCAATTACCCATACTCGAGTTTACCACGTGGAAATCGAGTGCCACCGCTTGTGCAAGCATTAGCCCGAGTTTCATCCCATCAAAATCGACTTTCAATTTTAAAATTTCAAAAGTATATGACAAGTCCATACACTCTGTAAAAATGTTTAACTAGGGCCATGTACTTCAATCTCAATACTACTGTGGTCGAGTCACGAAAACCATTGTTGTGTATTACAATTTCCAATAATTCATAACTAGTCGAGTCCAATGGCACGGCATCAAGAAAAACCGTAAGCCATTTTCAATTACCCATACTCGAGTTTACCACGTCGAAATCGAGTGCCACCGCTTGTGCAAGCATTAGCCCGAGTTTCATCCCATCAAAATCGACTTTCAGTTTTAAAATTTCAAAACTATATGACAAGTCCATACACTCTGTAAAAATGTGTAACTAGGGCCATGTACTTCAATCTCAATACTACTGTGGTCGAGCCACGAAAACCATTGTTGTGTATTACAATTTCCAATATTTCATAACTAGTCGAGTGCAATGGCACGGCAACAAGAAAAACCGTAAGCCATTTTCAATTACCCATACTCGAGTTTACCACGTCGAAATCGAGTGCCACCGCTTGTGCAAGCATTAGCCCGAGTTTCATCCCATCAAAATCGACTTTCAGTTTTAAAATTTCAAAACTATATGACAAGTCCATACACTCTGTAAAAATGTTTAACTAGGGCCATGTACTTCAATCTCAATGCTACTGTGGTCGAGTCACGAAAACCATTGTTGTGTATTACAATTTCCAATATTTCATAAGTAGTCGAGTGCAATGGCACGGCAACAAGAAAACCCGTAACCATTTTCAATTAACCAAACTCGAGTTTACCACGTCGAAATCGAGTTCCACCACTTGTGCAAGCATTAGCCCGAGTTTCATCCCATCATAATCGAGTTTCAATTTTAAAATTTCAAAACTATATGACAAGTCCATACACTCTGTCAAAATGTTTAACTAGGGCCATGTACTTCAATCTCAATACTACTGTGGTCGAGTCACGAAAACCATTGTTGTGTATTACAATTTCCAATATTTCATAAGTAGTCGAGTGCAATGGCACAGCAACAAGAAAACCCGTAAGCCATTTTCAATTAACCAGAATCGAGTTTACCACGTCGAAATCGAGTTCCACCACTTGTGCCAACATTAGCCCGAGTTTCATCCCATCAAAATCGGCTTTCAATTTTAAAATTTCAAAACTATATGACAAGTCCATACACTCTGTAAAAATGTTTAACTAGGGCCATGTACTTCAATCTCAATACTACTGTGGTCGAGTCACGAAAACCATTGTTGTGTATTACAATTTCCAATATTTCATAAGTAGTCGAGTGCAATGGCACGGCAACAAGAAAACCCGTAAGCCATTTTCAATTAACCAGACTCGAGTTTACCACGTCGAAATCGAGTTCCACCGCTTGTGCAAGCATTAGCCCGAGTTTCATCCCATCAAAATCGACTTTCAATTTTAAAATTTCAAAACTATATGACAAGTCCATACACTCTGTAAAAATGTTTGACTAGGGCCATGTACTTCAATCTGAATACTACTGTGGTCGAGTCACGAAAGCCATTGTTGTGTATTACAATTTCCAATAATTCATAACTAGTCGAGTGCAATGGCACGGCAACAAGAAAACCCGTAAGCCATTTTCAATTACCCATACTCGAGTTTACCACGTGGAAATCGAGTGCCACCGCTTGTGCAAGCATTAGCCCGAGTTTCATCCCATCAAAATCGACTTTCAATTTTAAAATTTCAAAACTATATGACAAGTCCATACACTCTGTAAAAATGTTTAACTAGGGCCATGTACTTCAATCTCAATACTACTGTGGTCGAGTCACGAAAACCATTGTTGTGTATTACAACTTCGAATATTTCATAACTAGTCGAGTGCAATGGCACGGCAACAAGAAAACCCGTAAGCCATTTTCAATTACCCATACTCGAGTTTACCACGTCGAAATCGAGTGCCACCGCTTGTGCAAGCATTAGCCCGAGTTTCATCCCATCAAAATCGACTTTCAGTTTTAAAATTTCAAAACTATATGACAAGTCCATACACTCTGTAAAAATGTGTAACTAGGGCCATGTACTTCAATCTCAATACTACTGTGGTCGAGCCACGAAAACCATTGTTGTGTATTACAATTTCCAATATTTCATGACTAGTCGAGTGCAATGGCACGGCAACAAGAAAACCCGTAAGCCATTTTCAATTAACCAGACTCGAGTTTACCACGTCGATATCGAGTTCCACCACTTGTGCAAGCATTAGCCCGAGTTTCATCCCATCAAAATCGACTTTCAATTTTAAAATTTCAAAACTATATGACAAGTCCATACACTCTGTAAAAATGTTTAAATAGGGCCATGTACTTTAATCTCAATACTACTGTGGTCGAGTAACGAAAACCATTGTTGTGTATTACAATTTCCAATATTTCATAACTAGACGAGTGCAATGGCACGGCAACAAGAAAACCCGTAAGCCATTTTCAATTAACCAGACTCGATTTTACCACGTCGAAATCGAGTTCCACCGCTTGTGCAAGCATTAGCCCGAGTTTCATCCCATCAAAATCGACTTTCAATTTTAAAATTTCAAAACTATATGACAAGTCCATACACTCTGTAAAAATGTTTAACTAGGGCCATGTACTTCAATCTGAATACTACTGTGGTCGAGTCACAAAAGCCATTGTTGTGTATTATAATTTCCAATAATTCATAACTAGTCGAGTGCAATGGCACGGCAACAAGAAAACCCGTAAGCCATTTTCAATTACCCATACTCGAGTTTACCGCGTCGAAATCGAGTGCCACCACATGTGCAAGCATTAGCCCGAGTTTCATCCCATCAAAATCGACTTTCAATTTTAAAATTTCAAAACAATATGACAAGTCCATACACTCTGTAAAAATGTGTAACTAGGGCCATGTACTTCAATCTCAATACTACTGTGGTCGAGCCACGAAAACCATTGTTGTGTATTACAATTTCCAATATTTCATAACTAGTCGAGTGCAATGGCACGGCAACAAGAAAACCCGTAAGCCATTTTCAATTACCCATACTCGAGTTTACCACGTCGAAATCGAGTGCCACCGCTTGTGCAAGCATTAGCCCGAGTTTCATCCCATCAAAATCGACTTTCAGTTTTAAAATTTCAAAACTATATGACAAGTCCATACACTCTGTAAAAATGTGTAACTAGGGCCATGTACTTCAATCTCAATACTACTGTGGTCGAGCCACGAAAACCATTGTTGTGTATTACAATTTCCAATATTTCATAACTAGTCGAGTGCAATGGCACGGCAACAAGAAAACCCGTAAGCCATTTTCAATTAACCAGACTCGAGTTTACCACGTCGATATCGAGTTCCACCACTTGTGCAAGCATTAGCCCGAGTTTCATCCCATCAAAATCGACTTTCAATTTTAAAATTTCAAAACTATATGACAAGTCCATACACTCTGTAAAAATGTTTAAATAGGGCCATGTACTTTAATCTCAATACTACTGTGGTCGAGTAACGAAAACCATTGTTGTGTATTACAATTTCCAATATTTCATAACTAGTCGAGTGCAATGGCACGGCAACAAGAAAACCCGTAAGCCATTTTCAATTACCCATACTCGAGTTTACCACGTCGAAATCGAGTGCCACCACTTGTGCAAGCATTAGCCCGAGTTTCATCCCATCAAAATCGACTTTCAATTTTAAAATTTCAAAACTATATGACAAGTCCATACACTCTGTAAAAATGTTTGACTAGGGCCATGTACTTCAATCTGAATACTACTGTGGTCGAGTCACGAAAGCCATTGTTGTGTATTACAATTTCCAATAATTCATAACTAGTCGAGTGCAATGGCACGGCAACAAGAAAACCCGTAAGCCATTTTCAATTACCCATACTCGAGTTTACCACGTGGAAATCGAGTGCCACCGCTTGTGCAAGCATTAGCCCGAGTTTCATCCCATCAAAATCGGCTTTCAATTTTAAAATTTCAAAACTATATGACAAGTCCATACACTCTGTAAAAATGTTTAACTAGGGCCATGTACTTCAATCTCAATACTACTGTGGTCGAGTCACGAAAACCATTGTTGTGTATTACAATTTCCAATATTTCATAAGTAGTCGAGTGCAATGGCACGGCAACAAGAAAACCCGTAAGCCATTTTCAATTAACCAGACTCGAGTTTACCACGTCGAAATCGAGTTCCACCGCTTGTGCAAGCATTAGCCCGAGTTTCATCCCATCAAAATCGACTTTCAATTTTAAAATTTCAAAACTATATGACAAGTCCATACACTCTGTAAAAATGTTTGACTAGGGCCATGTACTTCAATCTGAATACTACTGTGGTCGAGTCACGAAAGCCATTGTTGTGTATTACAATTTCCAATAATTCATAACTAGTCGAGTGCAATGGCACGGCAACAAGAAAACCCGTAAGCCATTTTCAATTACCCATACTCGAGTTTACCACGTGGAAATCGAGTGCCACCGCTTGTGCAAGCATTAGCCCGAGTTTCATCCCATCAAAATCGACTTTCAATTTTAAAATTTCAAAACTATATGACAAGTCCATACACTCTGTAAAAATGTTTAACTAGGGCCATGTACTTCAATCTCAATACTACTGTGGTCGAGTCACGAAAACCATTGTTGTGTATTACAACTTCCAATATTTCATAACTAGTCGAGTGCAATGGCACGGCAACAAGAAAACCCGTAAGCCATTTTCAATTACCCATACTCGAGTTTACCACGTCGAAATCGAGTGCCACCGCTTGTGCAAGCATTAGCCCGAGTTTCATCCCATCAAAATCGACTTTCAGTTTTAAAATTTCAAAACTATATGACAAGTCCATACACTCTGTAAAAATGTGTAACTAGGGCCATGTACTTCAATCTCAATACTACTGTGGTCGAGCCACGAAAACCATTGTTGTGTATTACAATTTCCAATATTTCATAACTAGTCGAGTGCAATGGCACGGCAACAAGAAAACCCGTAAGCCATTTTCAATTAACCAGACTCGAGTTTACCACGTCGATATCGAGTTCCACCACTCGTGCAAGCATTAGCCCGAGTTTCATCCCATCAAAATCGACTTTCAAATTTAAAATTTCAAAACTATATGACAAGTCCATACACTCTGTAAAAATGTTTAAATAGGGCCATGTACTTTAATCTCAATACTACTGTGGTCGAGTAACGAAAACCATTGTTGTGTATTACAATTTCCAATATTTCATAACTAGTCGAGTGCAATGGCACGGCAACAAGAAAACCCGTAAGCCATTTTCAATTACCCATACTCGAGTTTACCACGTCGAAATCGAGTGCCACCACTTGTGCAAGCATTAGCCCGAGTTTCATCCCATCAAAATCGACTTTCAATTTTAAAATTTCAAAACTATATGACAAGTCCATACACTCTGTAAAAATGTTTGACTAGGGCCATGTACTTCAATCTGAATACTACTGTGGTCGAGTCACGAAAGCCATTGTTGTGTATTACAATTTCCAATAATTCATAACTAGTCGAGTGCAATGGCACGGCAACAAGAAAACCCGTAAGCCATTTTCAATTACCCATACTCGAGTTTACCACGTGGAAATCGAGTGCCACCGCTTGTGCAAGCATTAGCCCGAGTTTCATCCCATCAAAATCGGCTTTCAATTTTAAAATTTCAAAACTATATGACAAGTCCATACACTCTGTAAAAATGTTTAACTAGGGCCATGTACTTCAATCTCAATACTACTGTGGTCGAGTCACGAAAACCATTGTTGTGTATTACAATTTCCAATATTTCATAAGTAGTCGAGTGCAATGGCACGGCAACAAGAAAACCCGTAAGCCATTTTCAATTAACCAGACTCGAGTTTACCACGTCGAAATCGAGTTCCACCGCTTGTGCAAGCATTAGCCCGAGTTTCATCCCATCAAAATCGACTTTCAATTTTAAAATTTCAAAACTATATGACAAGTCCATACACTCTGTAAAAATGTTTGACTAGGGCCATGTACTTCAATCTGAATACTACTGTGGTCGAGTCACGAAAGCCATTGTTGTGTATTACAATTTCCAATAATTCATAACTAGTCGAGTGCAATGGCACGGCAACAAGAAAACCCGTAAGCCATTTTCAATTACCCATACTCGAGTTTACCACGTGGAAATCGAGTGCCACCGCTTGTGCAAGCATTAGCCCGAGTTTCATCCCATCAAAATCGACTTTCAATTTTAAAATTTCAAAACTATATGACAAGTCCATACACTCTGTAAAAATGTTTAACTAGGGCCATGTACTTCAATCTCAATACTACTGTGGTCGAGTCACGAAAACCATTGTTGTGTATTACAACTTCCAATATTTCATAACTAGTCGAGTGCAATGGCACGGCAACAAGAAAACCCGTAAGCCATTTTCAATTACCCATACTCGAGTTTACCACGTCGAAATCGAGTGCCACCGCTTGTGCAAGCATTAGCCCGAGTTTCATCCCATCAAAATCGACTTTCAGTTTTAAAATTTCAAAACTATATGACAAGTCCATACACTCTGTAAAAATGTGTAACTAGGGCCATGTACTTCAATCTCAATACTACTGTGGTCGAGCCACGAAAACCATTGTTGTGTATTACAATTTCCAATATTTCATGACTAGTCGAGTGCAATGGCACGGCAACAAGAAAACCCGTAAGCCATTTTCAATTAACCAGACTCGAGTTTACCACGTCGATATCGAGTTCCACCACTTGTGCAAGCATTAGCCCGAGTTTCATCCCATCAAAATCGACTTTCAATTTTAAAATTTCAAAACTATATGACAAGTCCATACACTCTGTAAAAATGTTTAAATAGGGCCATGTACTTTAATCTCAATACTACTGTGGTCGAGTAACGAAAACCATTGTTGTGTATTACAATTTCCAATATTTCATAACTAGACGAGTGCAATGGCACGGCAACAAGAAAACCCGTAAGCCATTTTCAATTAACCAGACTCGATTTTACCACGTCGAAATCGAGTTCCACCGCTTGTGCAAGCATTAGCCCGAGTTTCATCCCATCAAAATCGACTTTCAATTTTAAAATTTCAAAACTATATGACAAGTCCATACACTCTGTAAAAATGTTTAACTAGGGCCATGTACTTCAATCTGAATACTACTGTGGTCGAGTCACGAAAGCCATTGTTGTGTATTATAATTTCCAATAATTCATAACTAGTCGAGTGCAATGGCACGGCAACAAGAAAACCCGTAAGCCATTTTCAATTACCCATACTCGAGTTTACCGCGTCGAAATCGAGTGCCACCACATGTGCAAGCATTAGCCCGAGTTTCATCCCATCAAAATCGACTTTCAATTTTAAAATTTCAAAACAATATGACAAGTCCATACACTCTGTAAAAATGTGTAACTAGGGCCATGTACTTCAATCTCAATACTACTGTGGTCGAGCCACGAAAACCATTGTTGTGTATTACAATTTCCAATATTTCATAACTAGTCGAGTGCAATGGCACGGCAACAAGAAAACCCGTAAGCCATTTTCAATTACCCATACTCGAGTTTACCACGTCGAAATCGAGTGCCACCGCTTGTGCAAGCATTAGCCCGAGTTTCATCCCATCAAAATCGACTTTCAGTTTTAAAATTTCAAAACTATATGACAAGTCCATACACTCTGTAAAAATGTGTAACTAGGGCCATGTACTTCAATCTCAATACTACTGTGGTCGAGCCACGAAAACCATTGTTGTGTATTACAATTTCCAATATTTCATAACTAGTCGAGTGCAATGGCACGGCAACAAGAAAACCCGTAAGCCATTTTCAATTAACCAGACTCGAGTTTACCACGTCGATATCGAGTTCCACCACTTGTGCAAGCATTAGCCCGAGTTTCATCCCATCAAAATCGACTTTCAATTTTAAAATTTCAAAACTATATGACAAGTCCATACACTCTGTAAAAATGTTTAAATAGGGCCATGTACTTTAATCTCAATACTACTGTGGTCGAGTAACGAAAACCATTGTTGTGTATTACAATTTCCAATATTTCATAACTAGTCGAGTGCAATGGCACGGCAACAAGAAAACCCGTAAGCCATTTTCAATTACCCATACTCGAGTTTACCACGTCGAAATCGAGTGCCACCACTTGTGCAAGCATTAGCCCGAGTTTCATCCCATCAAAATCGACTTTCAATTTTAAAATTTCAAAACTATATGACAAGTCCATACACTCTGTAAAAATGTTTGACTAGGGCCATGTACTTCAATCTGAATACTACTGTGGTCGAGTCACGAAAGCCATTGTTGTGTATTACAATTTCCAATAATTCATAACTAGTCGAGTGCAATGGCACGGCAACAAGAAAACCCGTAAGCCATTTTCAATTACCCATACTCGAGTTTACCACGTGGAAATCGAGTGCCACCGCTTGTGCAAGCATTAGCCCGAGTTTCATCCCATCAAAATCGACTTTCAATTTTAAAATTTCAAAACTATATGACAAGTCCATACACTCTGTAAAAATGTTTAACTAGGGCCATGTACTTCAATCTCAATACTACTGTGGTCGAGTCACGAAAACCATTGTTGTGTATTACAACTTCCAATATTTCATAACTAGTCGAGTGCAATGGCACGGCAACAAGAAAAACCGTAAGCCATTTTCAATTACCCATACTCGAGTTTACCACGTCGAAATCGAGTGCCACCGCTTGTGCAAGCATTAGCCCGAGTTTCATCCCATCAAAATCGACTTTCAGTTTTAAAATTTCAAAACTATATGACAAGTCCATACACTCTGTAAAAATGTGTAACTAGGGCCATGTACTTCAATCTCAATACTACTGTGGTCGAGCCACGAAAACCATTGTTGTGTATTACAATTTCCAATATTTCATAACTAGTCGAGTGCAATGGCACGGCAACAAGAAAACCCGTAAGCCATTTTCAATTAACCAGACTCGAGTTTACCACGTCGATATCGAGTTCCACCACTTGTGCAAGCATTAGCCCGAGTTTCATCCCATCAAAATCGACTTTCAATTTTAAAATTTCAAAACTATATGACAAGTCCATACACTCTGTAAAAATGTTTAAATAGGGCCATGTACTTTAATCTCAATACTACTGTGGTCGAGTAACGAAAACCATTGTTGTGTATTACAATTTCCAATATTTCATAACTAGACGAGTGCAATGGCACGGCAACAAGAAAACCCGAAAGCCATTTTCAATTAACCAGACTCGAGTTTACCACGTCGAAATCGAGTTCCACCACTTGTGCAAGCATTAGCCCGAGTTTCATCCCATCAAAATCGAGTTTCAATTTTAAAATTTCAAAACTATATGACAAGTCCATACACTCTGTAAAAATGTGTAACTAGGGCCATGTACTTCAATCTCAATACTACTGTGGTCGAGCCACGAAAACCATTGTTGTGTATTACAATTTCCAATATTTCATAACTAGTCGAGTGCAATGGCACGGCAACAAGAAAAACCGTAAGCCATTTTCAATTACCCATACTCGAGTTTACCACGTCGAAATCGAGTGCCACCGCTTGTGCAAGCATTAGCCCGAGTTTCATCTCATCAAAATCGACTTTCAGTTTTAAAATTTCAAAACTATATGACAAGTCCATACACTCTGTAAAAATGTTTAACTAGGGCCATGCACTTCAATCTCAATGCTACTGTGGTCGAGTCACGAAAACCATTGTTGTGTATTACAATTTCCAATATTTCATAAGTAGTCGAGTGCAATGGCACGGCAACAAGAAAACCCGTAACCATTATCAATTAACCAAACTCGAGTTTACCACGTCGAAATCGAGTTCCACCACTTGTGCAAGCATTAGCCCGAGTTTCATCCCATCAAAATCGAGTTTCAATTTTAAAATCTCAAAACTATATGACAAGTCCATACACTCTGTCAAAATGTTTAACTAGGGCCATGTACTTCAATCTCAATACTACTGTAGTCGAGTCACGAAAACCATTGTTGTGTACTACAATTTCCAATATTTCATAAGTAGTCGAGTGCAATGGCACAGCAACAAGAAAACCCGTAAGCCATTTTCAATTAACCAGAATCGAGTTTACCACGTCGAAATCGAGTTCCACCACTTGTGCCAACATTAGCCCGAGTTTCATCCCATCAAAATCGGCTTTCAATTTTAAAATTTCAAAACTATATGACAAGTCCATACACTCTGTAAAAATGTTTAACTAGGGCCATGTACTTCAATCTCAATACTACTGTGGTCGAGTCACGAAAACCATTGTTGTGTATTACAATTTCCAATATTTCATAAGTAGTCGAGTGCAATGGCACGGCAACAAGAAAACCCGTAAGCCATTTTCAATTAACCAGACTCGAGTTTACCACGTCGAAATCGAGTTCCACCGCTTGTGCAAGCATTAGCCCGAGTTTCATCCCATCAAAATCGACTTTCAATTTTAAAATTTCAAAACTATATGACAAGTCCATACACTCTGTAAAAATGTTTGACTAGGGCCATGTACTTCAATCTGAATACTACTGTGGTCGAGTCACGAAAGCCATTGTTGTGTATTACAATTTCCAATAATTCATAACTAGTCGAGTGCAATGGCACGGCAACAAGAAAACCCGTAAGCCATTTTCAATTACCCATACTCGAGTTTACCACGTGGAAATCGAGTGCCACCGCTTGTGCAAGCATTAGCCCGAGTTTCATCCCATCAAAATCGACTTTCAGTTTTAAAATTTCAAAACTATATGACAAGTCCATACACTCTGTAAAAATGTGTAACTAGGGCCATGTACTTCAATCTCAATACTACTGTGGTCGAGCCACGAAAACCATTGTTGTGTATTACAATTTCCAATATTTCATAACTAGTCGAGTGCAATGGCACGGCAACAAGAAAACCCGTAAGCCATTTTCAATTAACCAGACTCGAGTTTACCACGTCGATATCGAGTTCCACCACTTGTGCAAGCATTAGCCCGAGTTTCATCCCATCAAAATCGACTTTCAATTTTAAAATTTCAAAACTATATGACAAGTCCATACACTCTGTAAAAATGTTTAAATAGGGCCATGTACTTTAATCTCAATACTACTGTGGTCGAGTAACGAAAACCATTGTTGTGTATTACAATTTCCAATATTTCATAACTAGACGAGTGCAATGGCACGGCAACAAGAAAACCCGTAAGCCATTTTCAATTAACCAGACTCGATTTTACCACGTCGAAATCGAGTTCCACCGCTTGTGCAAGCATTAGCCCGAGTTTCATCCCATCAAAATCGACTTTCAATTTTAAAATTTCAAAACTATATGACAAGTCCATACACTCTGTAAAAATGTTTAACTAGGGCCATGTACTTCAATCTGAATACTACTGTGGTCGAGTCACGAAAGCCATTGTTGTGTATTATAATTTCCAATAATTCATAACTAGTCGAGTGCAATGGCACGGCAACAAGAAAACCCGTAAGCCATTTTCAATTACCCATACTCGAGTTTACCACGTCGAAATCGAGTGCCACCACTTGTGCAAGCATTAGCCCGAGTTTCATCCCATCAAAATCGACTTTCAATTTTAAAATTTCAAAACTATATGACAAGTCCATACACTCTGTAAAAATGTGTAACTAGGGCCATGTACTTCAATCTCAATACTACTGTGGTCGAGCCACGAAAACCATTGTTGTGTATTACAATTTCCAATATTTCATAACTAGTCGAGTGCAATGGCACGGCAACAAGAAAACCCGTAAGCCATTTTCAATTACCCATACTCGAGTTTACCACGTCGAAATCGAGTGCCACCGCTTGTGCAAGCATTAGCCCGAGTTTCATCCCATCAAAATCGACTTTCAGTTTTAAAATTTCAAAACTATATGACAAGTCCATACACTCTGTAAAAATGTGTAACTAGGGCCATGTACTTCAATCTCAATACTACTGTGGTCGAGCCACGAAAACCATTGTTGTGTATTACAATTTCCAATATTTCATAACTAGTCGAGTGCAATGGCACGGCAACAAGAAAACCCGTAAGCCATTTTCAATTAACCAGACTCGAGTTTACCACGTCGATATCGAGTTCCACCACTTGTGCAAGCATTAGCCCGAGTTTCATCCCATCAAAATCGACTTTCAATTTTAAAATTTCAAAACTATATGACAAGTCCATACACTCTGTAAAAATGTTTAAATAGGGCCATGTACTTTAATCTCAATACTACTGTGGTCGAGTAACGAAAACCATTGTTGTGTATTACAATTTCCAATATTTCATAACTAGTCGAGTGCAATGGCACGGCAACAAGAAAACCCGTAAGCCATTTTCAATTACCCATACTCGAGTTTACCACGTCGAAATCGAGTGCCACCACTTGTGCAAGCATTAGCCCGAGTTTCATCCCATCAAAATCGACTTTCAATTTTAAAATTTCAAAACTATATGACAAGTCCATACACTCTGTAAAAATGTTTGACTAGGGCCATGTACTTCAATCTGAATACTACTGTGGTCGAGTCACGAAAGCCATTGTTGTGTATTACAATTCCCAATAATTCATAACTAGTCGAGTGCAATGGCACGGCAACAAGAAAACCCGTAAGCCATTTTCAATTACCCATACTCGAGTTTAGCACGTGGAAATCGAGTGCCACCGCTTGTGCAAGCATTAGCCCGAGTTTCATCCCATCAAAATCGACTTTCAATTTTAAAATTTCAAAACTATATGACAAGTCCATACACTCTGTAAAAACGTTTAACTAGGGCCATGTACTTCAATCTGAATACTACTGTGGTCGAGTCACGAAAGCCATTGTTGTGTATTACAATTTCCAATATTTCATAACTAGTCGAGTGCAATGGCACGGCAACAAGAAAACCCGTAAGCCATTTTCAATTAACCAGACTCGAGTTTACCACGTCGATATCGAGTTCCACCACTTGTGCAAGCATTAGCCCGAGTTTCATCCCATCAAAATCGACTTTCAATTTTAAAATTTCAAAACTATATGACAAGTCCATACACTCTGTAAAAATGTTTGACTAGGGCCATGTACTTCAATCTGAATACTACTGTGGTCGAGTCACGAAAGCCATTGTTGTGTATTACAATTTCCAATAATTCATAACTAGTCGAGTGCAATGGCACGGCAACAAGAAAACCCGTAAGCCATTTTCAATTACCCATACTCGAGTTTACCACGTGGAAATCGAGTGCCACCGCTTGTGCAAGCATTAGCCCGAGTTTCATCCCATCAAAATCGACTTTCAATTTTAAAATTTCAAAACTATATGACAAGTCCATACACTCTGTAAAAATGTTTAACTAGGGCCATGTACTTCAATCTCAATACTACTGTGGTCGAGTCACGAAAACCATTGTTGTGTATTACAATTTCCAATAATTCATAACTAGTCGAGTGCAATGGCACGGCAACAAGAAAACCCGTAAGCCATTTTCAATTAACCAGACTCGATTTTACCACGTCGAAATCGAGTTCCACCGCTTGTGCAAGCATTAGCCCGAGTTTTATCCCATCAAAATCGACTTTCAATTTTAAAATTTCAAAACTATATGACAAGTCCATACACTCTGTAAAAATGTTTAACTAGGGCCATGTACTTCAATCTCAATACTACTGTGGTCGAGTCACGAAAACCATTGTTGTGTATTACAACTTCCAATATTTCATAACTAGTCGAGTGCAATGGCACGGCAACAAGAAAACCCGTAAGCCATTTTCAATTACCCATACTCGAGTTTACAACGTCGAAATCGAGTGCCACCGCTTGTGCAAGCATTAGCCCGAGTTTCATCCCATCAAAATCGACTTTCAGTTTTAAAATTTCAAAACTATATGACAAGTCCATACACTATGTAAAAATGTGTAACTAGGGCCATGTACTTCAATCTCAATACTACTGTGGTCGAGCCACGAAAACCATTGTTGTGTATTACAATTTCCAATATTTCATAACTAGTCGAGTGCAATGGCACGGCAACAAGAAAACCCGTAAGCCATTTTCAATTAACCAGACTCGAGTTTACCACGTCGAAATCGAGTTCCACCACTTGTGCAAGCATTAGCCCGAGTTTCATCCCATCAAAATCTACTTTCAATTTTAAAATTTCAAAACTATATGACAAGTCCATACATTCTGTAAAAATGTTTAACTAGGGCCATGTACTTCAATCTGAATACTACTGTGGTCGAGTCACGAAAGCCATTGTTGTGTATTGCAATTTCCAATATTTCATAACTAGTCGAGTGCAATGGCACGGCAACAAGAAAACCCGTAAGCCATTTTCAATTACCCATACTCGAGTTTACCACGTCGAAATCGAGTGCCACCGCTTGTGCAAGCATTAGCCCGAGTTTCATCCCATCAAAATCGACTTTCAATTTTAAAATTTCAAAACTATATGACAAGTCCATACACTCTGTAAAAATGTGTAACTAGGGCCATGTACTTCAATCTCAATACTACTGTGGCCGAGCCACGAAAACCATTGTTGTCTATTACAATTTCCAATATTTCATAACTAGTCGAGTGCAATGGCACGGAAACAAGAAAACCCGTAAGCCATTTTCAATTAACCAGACTCGAGTTTACCACGTCGAAATCGAGTTCCACCACTTGTGCAAGCATTAGCCCGAGTTTCATCCCATCAAAATCGAGTTTCAATTTTAAAATTTCAAAACTATATGACAAGTCCATACACTCTGTAAAAATGTTTAACTAGGGCCATGTACTTCAATCTCAATGCTACTGTGGTCGAGTCACGAAAACCATTGTTGTGTATTACAATTTCCAATATTTAATAAGTAGTCGAGTGCAATGGCACGGCAACAAGAAAACCCGTAACCATTTTCAATTAACCAGACTCGAGTTTACCACGTCGAAATCGAGTTCCACCGCTTGTGCAAGCATTAGCCCGAGTTTCATACCATCAAAATCGAGTTTCAATTTTAAAATTTCAAAACTATATGACAAGTCCATACACTCTGTAAAAATGTTTAACTAGGGCCATGTACTTCAATCTCAATGCTACTGTGGTCGAGTCACGAAAACCATTGTTGTGTATTACAATTTCCAATATTTCATAAGTAGTCGAGTGCAATGGCACGGCAACAAGAAAACCCGTAAGCCATTTTCAATTACCCATACTCGAGTTTACCACGTGGAAATCGAGTGCCACCGCTTGTGCAAGCATTAGCCCGAGTTTCATCCCATCAAAATCGACTTTCAATTTTAAAATTTCAAAACTATATGACAAGTCCATACACTCTGTAAAAATGTTTAACTAGGGCCATGTACTTCAATCTCAATACTACTGTGGTCGAGTCACGAAAACCATTGTTGTGTATTACAACTTCCAATATTTCATAACTAGTCGAGTGCAATGGCACGGCAACAAGAAAACCCGTAAGCCATTTTCAATTACCCATACTCGAGTTTACCACGTCGATATCGAGTTCCACCACTTGTGCAAGCATTAGCCCGAGTTTCATCCCATCAAAATCGACTTTCAATTTTAAAATTTCAAAACTATATGACAAGTCCATACACTCTGTAAAAATGTTTAAATAGGGCCATGTACTTTAATCTCAATACTACTGTGGTCGAGTAACGAAAACCATTGTTGTGTATTACAATTTCCAATATTTCATAACTAGTCGAGTGCAATGGCACGGCAACAAGAAAACCCGTAAGCCATTTTCAATTACCCATACTCGAGTTTACCACGTCGAAATCGAGTGCCACCACTTGTGCAAGCATTAGCCCGAGTTTCATCCCATCAAAATCGACTTTCAATTTTAAAATTTCAAAACTATATGACAAGTCCATACACTCTGTAAAAATGTTTGACTAGGGCCATGTACTTCAATCTAAATACTACTGTGGTCGAGTCACGAAAGCCATTGTTGTGTATTACAATTTCCAATAATTCATAACTAGTCGAGTGCAATGGCACGGCAACAAGAAAACCCGTAAGCCATTTTCAATTACCCATACTCGAGTTTACCACGTGGAAATCGAGTGCCACCGCTTGTGCAAGCATTAGCCCGAGTTTCATCCCATCAAAATCGACTTTCAATTTTAAAATTTCAAAACTATATGACAAGTCCATACACTCTGTAAAAATGTTTAACTAGGGCCATGTACTTCAATCTGAATACTACTGTGGTCGAGTCACGAAAGCCATTGTTGTGTATTACAATTTCCAATATTTCATAACTAGTCGAGTGCAATGGCACGGCAACAAGAAAACCCGTAAGCCATTTTCAATTAACCAGACTCGAGTTTACCACGTCGATATCGAGTTCCACCACTTGTGCAAGCATTAGCCCGAGTTTCATCCCATCAAAATCGACTTTCAATTTTAAAATTTCAAAACTATATGACAAGTCCATACACTCTGTAAAAATGTTTGACTAGGGCCATGTACTTCAATCTGAATACTACTGTGGTCGAGTCACGAAAGCCATTGTTGTGTATTACAATTTCCAATAATTCATAACTAGTCGAGTGCAATGGCACGGCAACAAGAAAACCCGTAAGCCATTTTCAATTACCCATACTCGAGTTTACCACGTGGAAATCGAGTGCCACCGCTTGTGCAAGCATTAGCCCGAGTTTCATCCCATCAAAATCGACTTTCAATTTTAAAATTTCAAAACTATATGACAAGTCCATACACTCTGTAAAAATGTTTAACTAGGGCCATGTACTTCAATCTCAATACTACTGTGGTCGAGTCACGAAAACCATTGTTGTGTATTACAATTTCCAATAATTCATAACTAGTCGAGTGCAATGGCACGGCAACAAGAAAACCCGTAAGCCATTTTCAATTAACCAGACTCGATTTTACCACGTCGAAATCGAGTTCCACCGCTTGTGCAAGCATTAGCCCGAGTTTCATCCCATCAAAATCGACTTTCAATTTTAAAATTTCAAAACTATATGACAAGTCCATACACTCTGTAAAAATGTTTAACTAGGGCCATGTACTTCAATCTGAATACTACTGTGGTCGAGTCACGAAAGCCATTGTTGTGTATTGCAATTTCCAATATTTCATAACTAGTCGAGTGCAATGGCACGGCAACAAGAAAACCCGTAAGCCATTTTCAATTACCCATACTCGAGTTTACCACGTCGAAATCGAGTGCCACCGCTTGTGCAAGCATTAGCCCGAGTTTCATCCCATCAAAATCGACTTTCAATTTTAAAATTTCAAAACTATATGACAAGTCCATACACTCTGTAAAAATGTGTAACTAGGGCCATGTACTTCAATCTCAATACTACTGTGGCCGAGCCACGAAAACCATTGTTGTCTATTACAATTTCCAATATTTCATAACTAGTCGAGTGCAATGGCACGGAAACAAGAAAACCCGTAAGCCATTTTCAATTAACCAGACTCGAGTTTACCACGTCGAAATCGAGTTCCACCACTTGTGCAAGCATTAGCCCGAGTTTCATCCCATCAAAATCGAGTTTCAATTTTAAAATTTCAAAACTATATGACAAGTCCATACACTCTGTAAAAATGTTTAACTAGGGCCATGTACTTCAATCTCAATGCTACTGTGGTCGAGTCACGAAAACCATTGTTGTGTATTACAATTTCCAATATTTCATAAGTAGTCGAGTGCAATGGCACGGCAACAAGAAAACCCGTAACCATTTTCAATTAACCAGACTCGAGTTTACCACGTCGAAATCGAGTTCCACCGCTTGTGCAAGCATTAGCCCGAGTTTCATACCATCAAAATCGAGTTTCAATTTTAAAATTTCAAAACTATATGACAAGTCCATACACTCTGTAAAAATGTTTAACTAGGGCCATGTACTTCAATCTCAATGCTACTGTGGTCGAGTCACGAAAACCATTGTTGTGTATTACAATTTCCAATATTTCATAAGTAGTCGAGTGCAATGGCACGGCAACAAGAAAACCCGTAAGCCATTTTCAATTACCCATACTCGAGTTTACCACGTGGAAATCGAGTGCCACCGCTTGTGCAAGCATTAGCCCGAGTTTCATCCCATCAAAATCGACTTTCAATTTTAAAATTTCAAAACTATATGACAAGTCCATACACTCTGTAAAAATGTTTAACTAGGGCCATGTACTTCAATCTCAATACTACTGTGGTCGAGTCACGAAAACCATTGTTGTGTATTACAACTTCCAATATTTCATAACTAGTCGAGTGCAATGGCACGGCAACAAGAAAACCCGTAAGCCATTTTCAATTACCCATACTCGAGTTTACCACGTCGAAATCGAGTGCCACCGCTTGTGCAAGCATTAGCCCGAGTTTCATCCCATCAAAATCGACTTTCAGTTTTAAAGTTTCAAAACTATATGACAAGTCCATACACTATGTAAAAATGTGTAACTAGGGCCATGTACTTCAATCTCAATACTACTGTGGTCGAGCCACGAAAACCATTGTTGTGTATTACAATTTCCAATATTTCATAACTAGTCGAGTGCAATGGCACGGCAACAAGAAAACCCGTAAGCCATTTTCAATTAACCAGACTCGAGTTTACCACGTCGAAATCGAGTTCCACCACTTGTGCAAGCATTAGCCCGAGTTTCATCCCATCAAAATCTACTTTCAATTTTAAAATTTCAAAACTATATGACAAGTCCATACATTCTGTAAAAATGTTTAACTAGGGCCATGTACTTCAATCTGAATACTACTGTGGTCGAGTCACGAAAGCCATTGTTGTGTATTGCAATTTCCAATATTTCATAACTAGTCGAGTGCAATGGCACGGCAACAAGAAAACCCGTAAGCCATTTTCAATTACCCATACTCGAGTTTACCACGTGGAAATCGAGTGCCACCGCTTGTGCAAGCATTAGCCCGAGTTTCATCCCATCAAAATCGACTTTCAATTTTAAAATTTCAAAACTATATGACAAGTCCATACACTCTGTAAAAATGTTTAACTAGGGCCATGTACTTCAATCTCAATACTACTGTGGTCGAGTCACGAAAACCATTGTTGTGTATTACAACTTCCAATATTTCATAACTAGTCGAGTGCAATGGCACGGCAACAAGAAAACCCGTAAGCCATTTTCAATTACCCATACTCGAGTTTACCACGTGGAAATCGAGTGCCACCGCTTGTGCAAGCATTAGCCCGAGTTTCATCCCATCAAAATCGACTTTCAATTTTAAAATTTCAAAACTATATGACAAGTCCATACACTCTGTAAAAATGTTTAACTAGGGCCATGTACTTCAATCTCAATACTACTGTGGTCGAGTCACGAAAACCATTGTTGTCTATTACAACTTCCAATATTTCATAACTAGTCGAGTGCAATGGCACGGCAACAAGAAAAACCGTAAGCCATTTTCAATTACCCATACTCGAGTTTACCACGTCGAAATCGAGTGCCACCGCTTGTGCAAGCATTAGCCCGAGTTTCATCCCATCAAAATCGACTTTCAGTTTTAAAATTTCAAAACTATATGACAAGTCCATACACTCTGTAAAAATGTGTAACTAGGGCCATGTACTTCAATCTCAATACTACTGTGGTCGAGCCACGAAAACCATTGTTGTGTATTACAATTTCCAATATTTCATAACTAGTCGAGTGCAATGGCACGGCAACAAGAAAACCCGTAAGCCATTTTCAATTAACCAGACTCGAGTTTACCACGTCGATATCGAGTTCCACCACTTGTGCAAGCATTAGCCCGAGTTTCATCCCATCAAAATCGACTTTCAATTTTAAAATTTCAAAACTATATGACAAGTCCATACACTCTGTAAAAATGTTTAAATAGGGCCATGTACTTTAATCTCAATACTACTGTGGTCGAGTAACGAAAACCATTGTTGTGTATTACAATTTCCAATATTTCATAACTAGACGAGTGCAATGGCACGGCAACAAGAAAACCCGAAAGCCATTTTCAATTAACCAGACTCGAGTTTACCACGTCGAAATCGAGTTCCACCACTTGTGCAAGCATTAGCCCGAGTTTCATCCCATCAAAATCGAGTTTCAATTTTAAAATTTCAAAACTATATGACAAGTCCATACACTCTGTAAAAATGTGTAACTAGGGCCATGTACTTCAATCTCAATACTACTGTGGTCGAGCCACGAAAACCATTGTTGTGTATTACAATTTCCAATATTTCATAACTAGTCGAGTGCAATGGCACGGCAACAAGAAAAACCGTAAGCCATTTTCAATTACCCATACTCGAGTTTACCACGTCGAAATCGAGTGCCACCGCTTGTGCAAGCATTAGCCCGAGTTTCATCTCATCAAAATCGACTTTCAGTTTTAAAATTTCAAAACTATATGACAAGTCCATACACTCTGTAAAAATGTTTAACTAGGGCCATGCACTTCAATCTCAATGCTACTGTGGTCGAGTCACGAAAACCATTGTTGTGTATTACAATTTCCAATATTTCATAAGTAGTCGAGTGCAATGGCACGGCAACAAGAAAACCCGTAACCATTTTCAATTAACCAAACTCGAGTTTACCACGTCGAAATCGAGTTCCACCACTTGTGCAAGCATTAGCCCGAGTTTCATCCCATCAAAATCGAGTTTCAATTTTAAAATCTCAAAACTATATGACAAGTCCATACACTCTGTCAAAATGTTTAACTAGGGCCATGTACTTCAATCTCAATACTACTGTGGTCGAGTCACGAAAACCATTGTTGTGTACTACAATTTCCAATATTTCATAAGTAGTCGAGTGCAATGGCACAGCAACAAGAAAACCCGTAAGCCATTTTCAATTAACCAGAATCGAGTTTACCACGTCGAAATCGAGTTCCACCACTTGTGCCAACATTAGCCCGAGTTTCATCCCATCAAAATCGGCTTTCAATTTTAAAATTTCAAAACTATATGACAAGTCCATACACTCTGTAAAAATGTTTAACTAGGGCCATGTACTTCAATCTCAATACTACTGTGGTCGAGTCACGAAAACCATTGTTGTGTATTACAATTTCCAATATTTCATAAGTAGTCGAGTGCAATGGCACGGCAACAAGAAAACCCGTAAGCCATTTTCAATTAACCAGACTCGAGTTTACCACGTCGAAATCGAGTTCCACCGCTTGTGCAAGCATTAGCCCGAGTTTCATCCCATCAAAATCGACTTTCAATTTTAAAATTTCAAAACTATATGACAAGTCCATACACTCTGTAAAAATGTTTGACTAGGGCCATGTACTTCAATCTGAATACTACTGTGGTCGAGTCACGAAAGCCATTGTTGTGTATTACAATTTCCAATAATTCATAACTAGTCGAGTGCAATGGCACGGCAACAAGAAAACCCGTAAGCCATTTTCAATTACCCATACTCGAGTTTACCACGTGGAAATCGAGTGCCACCGCTTGTGCAAGCATTAGCCCGAGTTTCATCCCATCAAAATCGACTTTCAATTTTAAAATTTCAAAACTATATGACAAGTCCATACACTCTGTAAAAATGTTTAACTAGGGCCATGTACTTCAATCTCAATACTACTGTGGTCGAGTCACGAAAACCATTGTTGTGTATTACAACTTCCAATATTTCATAACTAGTCGAGTGCAATGGCACGGCAACAAGAAAACCCGTAAGCCATTTTCAATTACCCATACTCGAGTTTACCACGTCGAAATCGAGTGCCACCGCTTGTGCAAGCATTAGCCCGAGTTTCATCCCATCAAAATCGACTTTCAGTTTTAAAATTTCAAAACTATATGACAAGTCCATACACTCTGTAAAAATGTGTAACTAGGGCCATGTACTTCAATCTCAATACTACTGTGGTCGAGCCACGAAAACCATTGTTGTGTATTACAATTTCCAATATTTCATAACTAGTCGAGTGCAATGGCACGGCAACAAGAAAACCCGTAAGCCATTTTCAATTAACCAGACTCGAGTTTACCACGTCGATATCGAGTTCCACCACTTGTGCAAGCATTAGCCCGAGTTTCATCCCATCAAAATCGACTTTCAATTTTAAAATTTCAAAACTATATGACAAGTCCATACACTCTGTAAAAATGTTTAAATAGGGCCATGTACTTTAATCTCAATACTACTGTGGTCGAGTAACGAAAACCATTGTTGTGTATTACAATTTCCAATATTTCATAACTAGACGAGTGCAATGGCACGGCAACAAGAAAACCCGTAAGCCATTTTCAATTAACCAGACTCGATTTTACCACGTCGAAATCGAGTTCCACCGCTTGTGCAAGCATTAGCCCGAGTTTCATCCCATTAAAATCGACTTTCAATTTTAAAATTTCAAAACTATATGACAAGTCCATACACTCTGTAAAAATGTTTAACTAGGGCCATGTACTTCAATCTGAATACTACTGTGGTCGAGTCACGAAAGCCATTGTTGTGTATTATAATTTCCAATAATTCATAACTAGTCGAGTGCAATGGCACGGCAACAAGAAAACCCGTAAGCCATTTTCAATTACCCATACTCGAGTTTACCACGTCGAAATCGAGTGCCACCACTTGTGCAAGCATTAGCCCGAGTTTCATCCCATCAAAATCGACTTTCAATTTTAAAATTTCAAAACTATATGACAAGTCCATACACTCTGTAAAAATGTGTAACTAGGGCCATGTACTTCAATCTCAATACTACTGTGGTCGAGCCACGAAAACCATTGTTGTGTATTACAATTTCCAATATTTCATAACTAGTCGAGTGCAATGGCACGGCAACAAGAAAACCCGTAAGCCATTTTCAATTACCCATACTCGAGTTTACCACGTCGAAATCGAGTGCCACCGCTTGTGCAAGCATTAGCCCGAGTTTCATCCCATCAAATTCGACTTTCAGTTTTAAAATTTCAAAACTATATGACAAGTCCATACACTCTGTAAAAATGTGTAACTAGGGCCATGTACTTCAATCTCAATACTACTGTGGTCGAGCCACGAAAACCATTGTTGTGTATTACAATTTCCAATATTTCATAACTAGTCGAGTGCAATGGCACGGCAACAAGAAAACCCGTAAGCCATTTTCAATTAACCAGACTCGAGTTTACCACGTCGATATCGAGTTCCACCACTTGTGCAAGCATTAGCCCGAGTTTCATCCCATCAAAATCGACTTTCAATTTTAAAATTTCAAAACTATATGACAAGTCCATACACTCTGTAAAAATGTTTAAATAGGGCCATGTACTTTAATCTCAATACTACTGTGGTCGAGTAACGAAAACCATTGTTGTGTATTACAATTTCCAATATTTCATAACTAGTCGAGTGCAATGGCACGGCAACAAGAAAACCCGTAAGCCATTTTCAATTACCCATACTCGAGTTTACCACGTCGAAATCGAGTGCCACCACTTTTGCAAGCATTAGCCCGAGTTTCATCCCATCAAAATCGACTTTCAATTTTAAAATTTCAAAACTATATGACAAGTCCATACACTCTGTAAAAATGTTTGACTAGGGCCATGTACTTCAATCTGAATACTACTGTGGTCGAGTCACGAAAGCCATTGTTGTGTATTACAATTCCCAATAATTCATAACTAGTCGAGTGCAATGGCACGGCAACAAGAAAACCCGTAAGCCATTTTCAATTACCCATACTCGAGTTTACCACGTGGAAATCGAGTGCCACCGCTTGTGCAAGCATTAGCCCGAGTTTCATCCCATCAAAATCGACTTTCAATTTTAAAATTTCAAAACTATATGACAAGTCCATACACTCTGTAAAAATGTTTAACTAGGGCCATGTACTTCAATCTGAATACTACTGTGGTCGAGTCACGAAAGCCATTGTTGTGTATTACAATTTCCAATATTTCATAACTAGTCGAGTGCAATGGCACGGCAACAAGAAAACCCGTAAGCCATTTTCAATTAACCAGACTCGAGTTTACCACGTCGATATCGAGTTCCACCACTTGTGCAAGCATTAGCCCGAGTTTCATCCCATCAAAATCGACTTTCAATTTTAAAATTTCAAAACTATATGACAAGTCCATACACTCTGTAAAAATGTTTGACTAGGGCCATGTACTTCAATCTGAATACTACTGTGGTCGAGTCACGAAAGCCATTGTTGTGTATTACAATTTCCAATAATTCATAACTAGTCGAGTGCAATGGCACGGCAACAAGAAAACCCGTAAGCCATTTTCAATTACCCATACTCGAGTTTACCACGTGGAAATCGAGTGCCACCGCTTGTGCAAGCATTAGCCCGAGTTTCATCCCATCAAAATCGACTTTCAATTTTAAAATTTCAAAACTATATGACAAGTCCATACACTCTGTAAAAATGTTTAACTAGGGCCATGTACTTCAATCTCAATACTACTGTGGTCGAGTCACGAAAACCATTGTTGTGTATTACAACTTCCAATATTTCATAACTAGTCGAGTGCAATGGCACGGCAACAAGAAAACCCGTAACCATTTTCAATTAACCAGACTCGAGTTTACCACGTCGAAATCGAGTTCCACCGCTTGTGCAAGCATTAGCCCGAGTTTCATACCATCAAAATCGAGTTTCAATTTTAAAATTTCAAAACTATATGACAAGTCCATACACTCTGTAAAAATGTTTAACTAGGGCCATGTACTTCAATCTCAATGCTACTGTGGTCGAGTCACGAAAACCATTGTTGTGTATTACAATTTCCAATATTTCATAACTAGTCGAGTGCAATGGCACGGCAACAAGAAAACCCGTAAGCCATTTTCAATTACCCATACTCGAGTTTACCACGTGGAAATCGAGTGCCACCGCTTGTGCAAGCATTAGCCCGAGTTTCATCCCATCAAAATCGACTTTCAATTTTAAAATTTCAAAACTATATGACAAGTCCATACACTCTGTAAAAATGTTTAACTAGGGCCATGTACTTCAATCTCAATACTACTGTGGTCGAGTCACGAAAACCATTGTTGTGTATTACAACTTCCAATATTTCATAACTAGTCGAGTGCAATGGCACGGCAACAAGAAAACCCGTAAGCCATTTTCAATTACCCATACTCGAGTTTACCACGTCGATATCGAGTTCCACCACTTGTGCAAGCATTAGCCCGAGTTTCATCCCATCAAAATCGACTTTCAATTTTAAAATTTCAAAACTATATGACAAGTCCATACACTCTGTAAAAATGTTTAAATAGGGCCATGTACTTTAATCTCAATACTACTGTGGTCGAGTAACGAAAACCATTGTTGTGTATTACAATTTCCAATATTTCATAACTAGTCGAGTGCAATGGCACGGCAACAAGAAAACCCGTAAGCCATTTTCAATTACCCATACTCGAGTTTACCACGTCGAAATCGAGTGCCACCACTTGTGCAAGCATTAGCCCGAGTTTCATCCCATCAAAATCGACTTTCAATTTTAAAATTTCAAAACTATATGACAAGTCCATACACTCTGTAAAAATGTTTGACTAGGGCCATGTACTTCAATCTGAATACTACTGTGGTCGAGTCACGAAAGCCATTGTTGTGTATTACAATTTCCAATAATTCATAACTAGTCGAGTGCAATGGCACGGCAACAAGAAAACCCGTAAGCCATTTTCAATTACCCATACTCGAGTTTACCACGTGGAAATCGAGTGCCACCGCTTGTGCAAGCATTAGCCCGAGTTTCATCCCATCAAAATCGACTTTCAATTTTAAAATTTCAAAACTATATGACAAGTCCATACACTCTGTAAAAATGTTTAACTAGGGCCATGTACTTCAATCTGAATACTACTGTGGTCGAGTCACGAAAGCCATTGTTGTGTATTACAATTTCCAATATTTCATAACTAGTCGAGTGCAATGGCACGGCAACAAGAAAACCCGTAAGCCATTTTCAATTAACCAGACTCGAGTTTACCACGTCGATATCGAGTTCCACCACTTGTGCAAGCATTAGCCCGAGTTTCATCCCATCAAAATCGACTTTCAATTTTAAAATTTCAAAACTATATGACAAGTCCATACACTCTGTAAAAATGTTTGACTAGGGCCATGTACTTCAATCTGAATACTACTGTGGTCGAGTCACGAAAGCCATTGTTGTGTATTACAATTTCCAATAATTCATAACTAGTCGAGTGCAATGGCACGGCAACAAGAAAACCCGTAAGCCATTTTCAATTACCCATACTCGAGTTTACCACGTGGAAATCGAGTGCCACCGCTTGTGCAAGCATTAGCCCGAGTTTCATCCCATCAAAATCGACTTTCAATTTTAAAATTTCAAAACTATATGACAAGTCCATACACTCTGTAAAAATGTTTAACTAGGGCCATGTACTTCAATCTCAATACTACTGTGGTCGAGTCACGAAAACCATTGTTGTGTATTACAATTTCCAATAATTCATAACTAGTCGAGTGCAATGGCACGGCAACAAGAAAACCCGTAAGCCATTTTCAATTAACCAGACTCGATTTTACCACGTCGAAATCGAGTTCCACCGCTTGTGCAAGCATTAGCCCGAGTTTCATCCCATCAAAATCGACTTTCAATTTTAAAATTTCAAAACTATATGACAAGTCCATACACTCTGTAAAAATGTTTAACTAGGGCCATGTACTTCAATCTCAATACTACTGTGGTCGAGTCACGAAAACCATTGTTGTGTATTACAACTTCCAATATTTCATAACTAGTCGAGTGCAATGGCACGGCAACAAGAAAACCCGTAAGCCATTTTCAATTACCCATACTCGAGTTTACCACGTCGAAATCGAGTGCCACCGCTTGTGCAAGCATTAGCCCGAGTTTCATCCCATCAAAATCGACTTTCAGTTTTAAAATTTCAAAACTATATGACAAGTCCATACACTATGTAAAAATGTGTAACTAGGGCCATGTACTTCAATCTCAATACTACTGTGGTCGAGCCACGAAAACCATTGTTGTGTATTACAATTTCCAATATTTCATAACTAGTCGAGTGCAATGGCACGGCAACAAGAAAACCCGTAAGCCATTTTCAATTAACCAGACTCGAGTTTACCACGTCGAAATCGAGTTCCACCACTTGTGCAAGCATTAGCCCGAGTTTCATCCCATCAAAATCTACTTTCAATTTTAAAATTTCAAAACTATATGACAAGTCCATACATTCTGTAAAAATGTTTAACTAGGGCCATGTACTTCAATCTGAATACTACTGTGGTCGAGTCACGAAAGCCATTGTTGTGTATTGCAATTTCCAATATTTCATAACTAGTCGAGTGCAATGGCACGGCAACAAGAAAACCCGTAAGCCATTTTCAATTACCCATACTCGAGTTTACCACGTCGAAATCGAGTGCCACCGCTTGTGCAAGCATTAGCCCGAGTTTCATCCCATCAAAATCGACTTTCAATTTTAAAATTTCAAAACTATATGACAAGTCCATACACTCTGTAAAAATGTGTAACTAGGGCCATGTACTTCAATCTCAATACTACTGTGGCCGAGCCACGAAAACCATTGTTGTCTATTACAATTTCCAATATTTCATAACTAGTCGAGTGCAATGGCACGGAAACAAGAAAACCCGTAAGCCATTTTCAATTAACCAGACTCGAGTTTACCACGTCGAAATCGAGTTCCACCACTTGTGCAAGCATTAGCCCGAGTTTCATCCCATCAAAATCGAGTTTCAATTTTAAAATTTCAAAACTATATGACAAGTCCATACACTCTGTAAAAATGTTTAACTAGGGCCATGTACTTCAATCTCAATGCTACTGTGGTCGAGTCACGAAAACCATTGTTGTGTATTACAATTTCCAATATTTCATAAGTAGTCGAGTGCAATGGCACGGCAACAAGAAAACCCGTAACCATTTTCAATTAACCAGACTCGAGTTTACCACGTCGAAATCGAGTTCCACCGCTTGTGCAAGCATTAGCCCGAGTTTCATACCATCAAAATCGAGTTTCAATTTTAAAATTTCAAAACTATATGACAAGTCCATACACTCTGTAAAAATGTTTAACTAGGGCCATGTACTTCAATCTCAATGCTACTGTGGTCGAGTCACGAAAACCATTGTTGTGTATTACAATTTCCAATATTTCATAAGTAGTCGAGTGCAATGGCACGGCAACAAGAAAACCCGTAAGCCATTTTCAATTACCCATACTCGAGTTTACCACGTGGAAATCGAGTGCCACCGCTTGTGCAAGCATTAGCCCGAGTTTCATCCCATCAAAATCGACTTTCAATTTTAAAATTTCAAAACTATATGACAAGTCCATACACTCTGTAAAAATGTTTAACTAGGGCCATGTACTTCAATCTCAATACTACTGTGGTCGAGTCACGAAAACCATTGTTGTGTATTACAACTTCCAATATTTCATAACTAGTCGAGTGCAATGGCACGGCAACAAGAAAACCCGTAAGCCATTTTCAATTACCCATACTCGAGTTTACCACGTCGAAATCGAGTGCCACCGCTTGTGCAAGCATTAGCCCGAGTTTCATGCCATCAAAATCGACTTTCAGTTTTAAAGTTTCAAAACTATATGACAAGTCCATACACTATGTAAAAATGTGTAACTAGGGCCATGTACTTCAATCTCAATACTACTGTGGTCGAGCCACGAAAACCATTGTTGTGTATTACAATTTCCAATATTTCATAACTAGTCGAGTGCAATGGCACGGCAACAAGAAAACCCGTAAGCCATTTTCAATTAACCAGACTCGAGTTTACCACGTCGAAATCGAGTTCCACCACTTGTGCAAGCATTAGCCCGAGTTTCATCCCATCAAAATCTACTTTCAATTTTAAAATTTCAAAACTATATGACAAGTCCATACATTCTGTAAAAATGTTTAACTAGGGCCATGTACTTCAATCTGAATACTACTGTGGTCGAGTCACGAAAGCCATTGTTGTGTATTGCAATTTCCAATATTTCATAACTAGTCGAGTGCAATGGCACGGCAACAAGAAAACCCGTAAGCCATTTTCAATTACCCATACTCGAGTTTACCACGTGGAAATCGAGTGCCACCGCTTGTGCAAGCATTAGCCCGAGTTTCATCCCATCAAAATCGACTTTCAATTTTAAAATTTCAAAACTATATGACAAGTCCATACACTCAGTAAAAATGTTTAACTAGGGCCATGTACTTCAATCTCAATACTACTGTGGTCGAGTCACGAAAACCATTGTTGTGTATTACAACTTCCAATATTTCATAACTAGTCGAGTGCAATGGCACGGCAACAAGAAAACCCGTAAGCCATTTTCAATTACCCATACTCGAGTTTACCACGTGGAAATCGAGTGCCACCGCTTGTGCAAGCATTAGCCCGAGTTTCATCCCATCAAAATCGACTTTCAATTTTAAAATTTCAAAACTATATGACAAGTCCATACACTCTGTAAAAATGTTTAACTAGGGCCATGTACTTCAATCTCAATACTACTGTGGTCGAGTCACGAAAACCATTGTTGTGTATTACAACTTCCAATATTTCATAACTAGTCGAGTGCAATGCCACGGCAACAAGAAAACCCGTAAGCCATTTTCAATTACCCATACTCGAGTTTACCACGTCGAAATCGAGTGCCACCGCTTGTGCAAGCATTAGCCCGAGTTTCATCCCATCAAAATCGACTTTCAGTTTTAAAATTTCAAAACTATATGACAAGTCCATACACTATGTAAAAATGTGTAACTAGGGCCATGTACTTCAATCTCAATACTACTGTGGTCGAGCCACGAAAACCATTGTTGTGTATTACAATTTCCAATATTTCATAACTAGTCGAGTGCAATGGCACGGCAACAAGAAAACCCGTAAGCCATTTTCAATTAACCAGACTCGAGTTTACCACGTCGAAATCGAGTTCCACCACTTGTGCAAGCATTAGCCCGAGTTTCATCCCATCAAAATCTACTTTCAATTTTAAAATTTCAAAACTATATGACAAGTCCATACATTCTGTAAAAATGTTTAACTAGGGCCATGTACTTCAATCTGAATACTACTGTGGTCGAGTCACGAAAGCCATTGTTGTGTATTGCAATTTCCAATATTTCATAACTAGTCGAGTGCAATGGCACGGCAACAAGAAAACCCGTAAGCCATTTTCAATTACCCATACTCGAGTTTACCACGTCGAAATCGAGTGCCACCGCTTGTGCAAGCATTAGCCCGAGTTTCATCCCATCAAAATCGACTTTCAATTTTAAAATTTCAAAACTATATGACAAGTCCATACACTCTGTAAAAATGTGTAACTAGGGCCATGTACTTCAATCTCAATACTACTGTGGCCGAGCCACGAAAACCATTGTTGTCTATTACAATTTCCAATATTTCATAACTAGTCGAGTGCAATGGCACGGAAACAAGAAAACCCGTAAGCCATTTTCAATTAACCAGACTCGAGTTTACCACGTCGAAATCGAGTTCCACCACTTGTGCAAGCATTAGCCCGAGTTTCATCCCATCAAAATCGAGTTTCAATTTTAAAATTTCAAAACTATATGACAAGTCCATACACTCTGTAAAAATGTTTAACTAGGGCCATGTACTTCAATCTCAATGCTACTGTGGTCGAGTCACGAAAACCATTGTTGTGTATTACAATTTCCAATATTTCATAAGTAGTCGAGTGCAATGGCACGGCAACAAGAAAACCCGTAACCATTTTCAATTAACCAGACTCGAGTTTACCACGTCGAAATCGAGTTCCACCGCTTGTGCAAGCATTAGCCCGAGTTTCATACCATCAAAATCGAGTTTCAATTTTAAAATTTCAAAACTATATGACAAGTCCATACACTCTGTAAAAATGTTTAACTAGGGCCATGTACTTCAATCTCAATGCTACTGTGGTCGAGTCACGAAAACCATTGTTGTGTATTACAATTTCCAATATTTCATAAGTAGTCGAGTGCAATGGCACGGCAACAAGAAAACCCGTAAGCCATTTTCAATTACCCATACTCGAGTTTACCACGTGGAAATCGAGTGCCACCGCTTGTGCAAGCATTAGCCCGAGTTTCATCCCATCAAAATCGACTTTCAATTTTAAAATTTCAAAACTATATGACAAGTCCATACACTCTGTAAAAATGTTTAACTAGGGCCATGTACTTCAATCTCAATACTACTGTGGTCGAGTCACGAAAACCATTGTTGTGTATTACAACTTCCAATATTTCATAACTAGTCGAGTGCAATGGCACGGCAACAAGAAAACCCGTAAGCCATTTTCAATTACCCATACTCGAGTTTACCACGTCGAAATCGAGTGCCACCGCTTGTGCAAGCATTAGCCCGAGTTTCATCCCATCAAAATCGACTTTCAGTTTTAAAGTTTCAAAACTATATGACAAGTCCATACACTATGTAAAAATGTGTAACTAGGGCCATGTACTTCAATCTCAATACTACTGTGGTCGAGCCACGAAAACCATTGTTGTGTATTACAATTTCCAATATTTCATAAGTAGTCGAGTGCAATGGCACGGCAACAAGAAAACCCGTAAGCCATTTTCAATTAACCAGACTCGAGTTTACCACGTCGAAATCGAGTTCCACCACTTGTGCAAGCATTAGCCCGAGTTTCATCCCATCAAAATCTACTTTCAATTTTAAAATTTCAAAACTATATGACAAGTCCATACACTCTGTAAAAATGTTTAACTAGGGCCATGTACTTCAATCTCAATACTACTGTGGTCGAGTCACGAAAACCATTGTTGTGTATTACAACTTCCAATATTTCATAACTAGTCGAGTGCAATGGCACGGCAACAAGAAAACCCGTAAGCCATTTTCAATTATTGTGTATTACAACTTCCAATATTTCATAACTAGTCGAGTGCAATGGCACGGCAACAAGAAAACCCGTAAGCCATTTTCAATTACCCATACTCGAGTTTACCACGTGGAAATCGAGTGCCACCGCTTGTGCAAGCATTAGCCCGAGTTTCATCCCATCAAAATCGACTTTCAATTTTAAAATTTCAAAACTATATGACAAGTCCATACACTCTGTAAAAATGTTTAACTAGGGCCATGTACTTCAATCTCAATACTACTGTGGTCGAGTCACGAAAACCATTGTTGTGTATTACAACTTCCAATATTTCATAACTAGTCGAGTGCAATGCCACGGCAACAAGAAAACCCGTAAGCCATTTTCAATTACCCATACTCGAGTTTACCACGTCGAAATCGAGTGCCACCGCTTGTGCAAGCATTAGCCCGAGTTTCATCCCATCAAAATCGACTTTCAGTTTTAAAATTTCAAAACTATATGACAAGTCCATACACTATGTAAAAATGTGTAACTAGGGCCATGTACTTCAATCTCAATACTACTGTGGTCGAGCCACGAAAACCATTGTTGTGTATTACAATTTCCAATATTTCATAACTAGTCGAGTGCAATGGCACGGCAACAAGAAAACCCGTAAGCCATTTTCAATTAACCAGACTCGAGTTTACCACGTCGAAATCGAGTTCCACCACTTGTGCAAGCATTAGCCCGAGTTTCATCCCATCAAAATCTACTTTCAATTTTAAAATTTCAAAACTATATGACAAGTCCATACATTCTGTAAAAATGTTTAACTAGGGCCATGTACTTCAATCTGAATACTACTGTGGTCGAGTCACGAAAGCCATTGTTGTGTATTGCAATTTCCAATATTTCATAACTAGTCGAGTGCAATGGCACGGCAACAAGAAAACCCGTAAGCCATTTTCAATTACCCATACTCGAGTTTACCACGTGGAAATCGAGTGCCACCGCTTGTGCAAGCATTAGCCCGAGTTTCATCCCATCAAAATCGACTTTCAATTTTAAAATTTCAAAACTATATGACAAGTCCATACACTCTGTAAAAATGTTTAACTAGGGCCATGTACTTCAATCTCAATACTACTGTGGTCGAGTCACGAAAACCATTGTTGTGTATTACAACTTCCAATATTTCATAACTAGTCGAGTGCAATGGCACGGCAACAAGAAAACCCGTAAGCCATTTTCAATTACCCATACTCGAGTTTACCACGTCGAAATCGAGTGCCACCGCTTGTGCAAGCATTAGCCCGAGTTTCATCCCATCAAAATCGACTTTCAGTTTTAAAGTTTCAAAACTATATGACAAGTCCATACACTATGTAAAAATGTGTAACTAGGGCCATGTACTTCAATCTCAATACTACTGTGGTCGAGCCACGAAAACCATTGTTGTGTATTACAATTTCCAATATTTCATAACTAGTCGAGTGCAATGGCACGGCAACAAGAAAACCCGTAAGCCATTTTCAATTAACCAGACTCGAGTTTACCACGTCGAAATCGAGTTCCACCACTTGTGCAAGCATTAGCCCGAGTTTCATCCCATCAAAATCTACTTTCAATTTTAAAATTTCAAAACTATATGACAAGTCCATACACTCTGTAAAAATGTTTAACTAGGGCCATGTACTTCAATCTCAATACTACTGTGGTCGAGTCACGAAAACCATTGTTGTGTATTACAACTTCCAATATTTCATAACTAGTCGAGTGCAATGGCACGGCAACAAGAAAACCCGTAAGCCATTTTCAATTATTGTGTATTACAACTTCCAATATTTCATAACTAGTCGAGTGCAATGGCACGGCAACAAGAAAACCCGTAAGCCATTTTCAATTACCCATACTCGAGTTTACCACGTGGAAATCGAGTGCCACCGCTTGTGCAAGCATTAGCCCGAGTTTCATCCCATCAAAATCGACTTTCAATTTTAAAATTTCAAAACTATATGACAAGTCCATACACTCTGTAAAAATGTTTAACTAGGGCCATGTACTTCAATCTCAATACTACTGTGGTCGAGTCACGAAAACCATTGTTGTGTATTACAACTTCCAATATTTCATAACTAGTCGAGTGCAATGCCACGGCAACAAGAAAACCCGTAAGCCATTTTCAATTACCCATACTCGAGTTTACCACGTCGAAATCGAGTGCCACCGCTTGTGCAAGCATTAGCCCGAGTTTCATCCCATCAAAATCGACTTTCAGTTTTAAAATTTCAAAACTATATGACAAGTCCATACACTATGTAAAAATGTGTAACTAGGGCCATGTACTTCAATCTCAATACTACTGTGGTCGAGCCACGAAAACCATTGTTGTGTATTACAATTTCCAATATTTCATAACTAGTCGAGTGCAATGGCACGGCAACAAGAAAACCCGTAAGCCATTTTCAATTAACCAGACTCGAGTTTACCACGTCGAAATCGAGTTCCACCACTTGTGCAAGCATTAGCCCGAGTTTCATCCCATCAAAATCTACTTTCAATTTTAAAATTTCAAAACTATATGACAAGTCCATACATTCTGTAAAAATGTTTAACTAGGGCCATGTACTTCAATCTGAATACTACTGTGGTCGAGTCACGAAAGCCATTGTTGTGTATTGCAATTTCCAATATTTCATAACTAGTCGAGTGCAATGGCACGGCAACAAGAAAACCCGTAAGCCATTTTCAATTACCCATACTCGAGTTTACCACGTGGAAATCGAGTGCCACCGCTTGTGCAAGCATTAGCCCGAGTTTCATCCCATCAAAATCGACTTTCAATTTTAAAATTTCAAAACTATATGACAAGTCCATACACTCTGTAAAAATGTTTAACTAGGGCCATGTACTTCAATCTCAATACTACTGTGGTCGAGTCACGAAAACCATTGTTGTGTATTACAACTTCCAATATTTCATAACTAGTCGAGTGCAATGGCACGGCAACAAGAAAACCCGTAAGCCATTTTCAATTACCCATACTCGAGTTTACCACGTCGAAATCGAGTGCCACCGCTTGTGCAAGCATTAGCCCGAGTTTCATCCCATCAAAATCGACTTTCAGTTTTAAAATTTCAAAACTATATGACAAGTCCATACACTATGTAAAAATGTGTAACTAGGGCCATGTACTTCAATCTCAATACTACTGTGGTCGAGCCACGAAAACCATTGTTGTGTATTACAATTTCCAATATTTCATAACTAGTCGAGTGCAATGGCACGGCAACAAGAAAACCCGTAAGCCATTTTCAATTAACCAGACTCGAGTTTACCACGTCGAAATCGAGTTCCACCACTTGTGCAAGCATTAGCCCGAGTTTCATCCCATCAAAATCTACTTTCAATTTTAAAATTTCAAAACTATATGACAAGTCCATACATTCTGTAAAAATGTTTAACTAGGGCCATGTACTTCAATCTGAATACTACTGTGGTCGAGTCACGAAAGCCATTGTTGTGTATTGCAATTTCCAATATTTCATAACTAGTCGAGTGCAATGGCACGGCAACAAGAAAACCCGTAAGCCATTTTCAATTACCCATACTCGAGTTTACCACGTCGAAATCGAGTGCCACCGCTTGTGCAAGCATTAGCCCGAGTTTCATCCCATCAAAATCGACTTTCAATTTTAAAATTTCAAAACTATATGACAAGTCCATACACTCTGTAAAAATGTGTAACTAGGGCCATGTACTTCAATCTCAATACTACTGTGGCCGAGCCACGAAAACCATTGTTGTCTATTACAATTTCCAATATTTCATAACTAGTCGAGTGCAATGGCACGGCAACAAGAAAACCCGTAAGCCATTTTCAATTAACCAGACTCGAGTTTACCACGTCGAAATCGAGTTCCACCACTTGTGCAAGCATTAGCCCGAGTTTCATCCCATCAAAATCGAGTTTCAATTTTAAAATTTCAAAACTATATGACAAGTCCATACACTCTGTAAAAATGTTTAACTAGGGCCATGTACTTCAATCTCAATGCTACTGTGGTCGAGTCACGAAAACCATTGTTGTGTATTACAATTTCCAATATTTCATAAGTAGTCGAGTGCAATGGCACGGCAACAAGAAAACCCGTAACCATTTTCAATTAACAAGACTCGAGTTTACCACGTCGAAATCGAGTTCCACCGCTTGTGCAAGCATTAGCCCGAGTTTCATACCATCAAAATCGGCTTTCAATTTTAAAATTTCAAAACTATATGACAAGTCCATACACTCTGTACAAATGTTTGACTAGGGCCATGTACTTTAATCTCAATACTACTGTGGTCGAGTCACGAGAACCATTGTTGTGTATTACAATTTCCAATACTTCTTAACTAGTCGAGTACAATGGCACGGCAACAAGAAAACCCGTAAGCCATTTTCTATTAACCAGACTCGAGTTTAACACGTCGAAAACGAGTTCCACCACTTGTGCAAGCATTAGCCCGAGTTTCATCCCATCAAAATCGAGTTTCAATTTTAAAATTTCAAAACTATATGACAAGTCCATACACTCTGTAAAAATGTTTAACTAGGGCCATGTACTTCAATCTCAATACTACTGTGGTCGAGTCACGAAAACCATTGTTGTGTATTACAATTTCCAATATTTCATAAGTAGTCGAGTGCAATGGCACGGCAACAAGAAAACCCGTAAGCCATTTTCAATTAACCAGACTCGAGTTTACCACGTCGAAATCGAGTTCCACCGCTTGTGCAAGCATTAGCCCGAGTTTCATCCCATCAAAATCGACTTTCAATTTTAAATTTCAAAACTATATGACAAGTCCATACACTCTGTAAAAATGTTTGACTAGGGCCATGTACTTCAATCTCAATACTACTGTGGTCGAGTCACGAGAACCATTGTTGTGTATTACAATTTCCAATATTTCTTAACTAGTCGAGTACAATGGCACGGCAACAAGAAAACCCGTAAGCCATTTTCAATGACCCATACTCGAGTTTACCACGTGGAAATCGAGTGCCACCGCTTGTGCAAGCATTAGCCCGAGTTTCATCCCATCAAAATCGACTTTCAATTTTAAAATTTCAAAACTATATGACAAGTCCATACACTCTGTAAAAATGTTTAACTAGGGCCATGTACTTCAATCTCAATACTACTGTGGTCGAGTCACGAAAACCATTGTTGTGTATTACAATTTCCAATATTTCATAAGTAGTCGAGTGCAATGGCACGGCAACAAGAAAACCCGTAAGCCATTTTCAATTAACCAGACTCGAGTTTACCACGTCGAAATCGAGTTCCACCACTTGTGCAAGCATTAGCCCGAGTTTCATCCCATCAAAATCGACTTTCAATTTTAAAATTTCAAAACTATATGACAAGTCCATACACTCTGTAAAAATGTTTAAATAGGGCCATGTACTTTAATCTCAATACTACTGTGGTCGAGTAACGAAAACCATTGTTGTGTATTACAATTTCCAATATTTCATAATTAGACGAGTGCAATGGCACGGCAACAAGAAAACCCGTAAGCCATTTTCAATTAACCAGACTCTATTTTACCACGTCGAAATCGAGTTCCACCGCTTGTGCAAGCATTAGCCCGAGTTTCATCCCATCAAAATCTACTTTCAATTTTAAAATTTCAAAACTATATGACAAGTCCATACACTCTGTAAAAATGTTTAACTAGGGCCATGTACTTCAATCTGAATACTACTGTGGTCGAGTCACGAAAGCCATTGTTGTGTATTACAATTTCCAATATTTCATAAGTAGTCGAGTGCAATGGCACGGCAACAAGAAAACCCGTAACCCATTTTCAATTACCCATACTCGAGTTTACCACGTCGAAATCGAGTGCCACCGCTTGTGCAAGCATTAGCCCGAGTTTCATCCCATCAAAATCGACTTTCAATTTTAAAATTACAAAACTATATGACAAGTCCATACACTCTGTAAAAATGTGTAACTAGGGCCATATACTTCAATCTCAATACTACTGTGGTCGAGCCACGAAAACCATTGTTGTGTATTACAATTTCCAATATTTCATAACTAGTCGAGTGCAATGGCACGGCAACAAGAAAACCCGTAAGCCATTTTCAATTAACCAGACTCGAGTTTACCACGTCGAAATCGAGTTCCACCGCTTGTGCAAGCATTAGCCCGAGTTTCATCCCATCAAAATCGACTTTCAATTTTAAAATTTCAAAACTATATGACAAGTCCATACACTCTGTAAAAATGTGTAACTAGGGCCATGTACTTCAATCTCAATACTACTGTGGTCGAGCCACGAAAACCATTGTTGTGTATTACAATTTCCAATATTTCATAACTAGTCGAGTGCAATGGCACGGCAACAAGAAAACCCGTAAGCCATTTTCAATTAACCAGACTCGAGTTTACCACGTCGAAATCGAGTTCCACCACTTGTGCAAGCATTAGCCCGAGTTTCATCCCATCAAAATCGACTTTCAATTTTAAAATTTCAAAACTATATGACAAGTCCATACACTCTGTAAAAATGTTTAAATAGGGCCATGTACTTTAATCTCAATACTACTATGGTCGAGTAACGAAAACCATTGTTGTGTATTACAATTTCCAATATTTCATAACTAGACGAGTGCAATGGCACGGCAACAAGAAAACCCGTAAGCCATTTTCAATTAACCAGACTCGATTTTACCACGTCGAAATCGAGTTCCACCGCTTGTGCAAGCATTAGCCCGAGTTTCATCCCATCAAAATCGACTTTCAATTTTAAAATTTCAAAACTATATGACAAGTCCATACACTCTGTAAAAATGTTTAAATAGGGCCATGTACTTTAATCTCAATACTACTGTGGTCGAGTAACGAAAACCATTGTTGTGTATTACAATTTCCAATATTTCATAACTAGACGAGTGCAATGGCACGGCAACAAGAAAACCCGTAAGCCATTTTCAATTAACCAGACTCGATTTTACCACGTCGAAATCGAGTTCCACCGCTTGTGCAAGCATTAGCCCGAGTTTCATCCCATCAAAATCGACTTTCAATTTTAAAATTTCAAAACTATATGACAAGTCCATACACTCTGTAAAAATGTTTAACTAGGGCCATGTACTTCAATCTCAATACTACTGTGGTCGAGTCACGAAAACCATTGTTGTGTATTACAACTTCCAATATTTCATATCTAGTCGAGTGCAATGGCACGGCAACAAGAAAACCCGTAAGCCATTTTCAATTACCCATACTCGAGTTTACCACGTCGAAATCGAGTGCCACCGCTTGTGCAAGCATTAGCCCGAGTTTCATCCCATCAAAATCGACTTTCAGTTTTAAAATTTCAAAACTATATGACAAGTCCATACACTATGTAAAAATGTGTAACTAGGGCCATGTACTTCAATCTCAATACTACTGTGGTCGAGCCACGAAAACTATTGTTGTGTATTACAATTTCCAATATTTCATAACTAGTCGAGTGCAATGGCACGGTAACAAGAAAACCCGTAAGCCATTTTCAATTAACCAGACTCGAGTTTACCACGTCGAAATCGAGTTCCACCACTTGTGCAAGCATTAGCCCGAGTTTCATCCCATCAAAATCGACTTTCAATTTTAAAATTTCAAAACTATATAACAAGTCCATACACTCTGTAAAAATGTTTAAATAGGGCCATGTACTTTAATCTCAATACTACTGTGGTCGAGTAACCAAAACCATTGTTGTGTATTACAATTTCCAATATTTCATAACTAGACGAGTGCAATGGCACGGCAACAAGAAAACCCGTAAGCCATTTTCAATTAACCAGACTCTATTTTACCACGTCGAAATCGAGTTCCACCGCTTGTGCAAGCATTAGCCCGAGTTTCATCCCATCAAAATCTACTTTCAATTTTAAAATTTCAAAACAATATGACAAGTCCATACACTCTGTAAAAATGTTTAACTAGGGCCATGTACTTCAATCTGAATACTACTGTGGTCGAGTCACGAAAGCCATTGTTGTGTATTGCAATTTCCAATATTTCATAACTAGTCAAGTGCAATGGCACGGCAACAAGAAAACCCGTAAGCCATTTTCAATTACCCATACTCGAGTTTACCACGTCGAAATCGAGTGCCACCGCTTGTGCAAGCATTAGCCCGAGTTTCATCCCATCAAAATCGACTTTCAATTTTAAATTTTCAAAACTATATGACAAGTCCATACACTCTGTAAAAATGTGTAACTAGGGCCATGTACTTCAATCTCAATACTACTGTGGCCGAGCCACGAAAACCATTGTTGTCTATTACAATTTCCAATATTTCATAACTAGTCGAGTGCAATGGCACGGCAACAAGAAAACCCGTAAGCCATTTTCAATTAACCAGACTCGAGTTTACCACGTCGAAATCGAGTTCCACCGCTTGTGCAAGCATTAGCCCGAGTTTCATCCCATCAAAATCGACTTTCAATTTTAAAATTTCAAAACTATATGACAAGTCCATACACTCTGTAAAAATGTTTAACTAGGGCCATGTACTTCAATCTCAATGCTACTGTGGTCCAGTCACGAAAACCATTGTTGTGTATTACAATTTCCAATATTTCATAAGTAGTCGAGTGCAATGGCATGGCAACAAGAAAACCCGTAACCATTTTCAATTAACCAGACTCGAGTTTACCACGTCGAAATCGAGTTCCACCGCTTGTGCAAGCATTAGCCCGAGTTTCATACCATCAAAATCGACTTTCAATTTTAAAATTTCAAAACTATATGACAAGTCCATACACTCTGTACAAATGTTTGACTAGGGCCATGTACTTTAATCTCAATACTACTGTGGTCGAGTCACGAGAACCATTGTTGTGTATTACAATTTCCAATATTTCTTAACTAGTCGAGTACAATGGCACGGCAACAAGAAAACCCGTAAGCCATTTTCTATTAACCAGACTCGAGTTTAACACGTCGAAATCGAGTTCCACCACTTGTGCAAGCATTAGCCCGAGTTTCATCCCATCAAAATCGAGTTTCAATTTTAAAATTTCAAAACTATATGACAAGTCCATACACTCTGTAAAAATGTTTAACTAGGGCCATGTTCTTCAATCTCAATACTACTGTGGTCGAGTCACGAAAACCATTGTTGTGTATTACAATTTCCAATATTTCATAAGTAGTCGAGTGCAATGGCACGGCAACAAGAAAACCCGTAAGCCATTTTCAATTAACCAGACTCGAGTTTACCACGTCGAAATCGAGTGCCACCGCTTGTGCAAGCATTAGCCCAAGTTTCATCCCATCAAAATCGACTTTCAGTTTTAAAATTTCAAAACTATATGACAAGTCCATACACTATGTAAAAATGTGTAACTAGGGCCATGTACTTCAATCTCAATACTACTGTGGTCGAGCCACGAAAACCATTGTTGTGTATTACAATTTGCAATATTTCATAACTAGTCGAGTGCAATGGCACGGCAACAAGAAAACCCGTAAGCCATTTTCAATTAACCAGACTCGAGTTTACCACGTCGAAGTCGAGTTCCACCACTTGTGCAAGCATTAGCCCGAGTTTCATCCCATCAAAATCGACTTTCAATTTTAAAATTTCAAAACTATATGACAAGTCCATACACTCTGTAAAAATGTTTAAATAGGGCCATGTACTTTAATCTCAATACTACTGTGGTCGAGTAACGAAAACCATTGTTGTGTATTACAATTTCCAATATTTCATAACTAGACGAGTGCAATGGCACGGCAACAAGAAATCCCGTAAGCCATTTTCAATTAACCAGACTCTATTTTACCACGTCGAAATCGAGTTCCACCGCTTGTGCAAGCATTAGCCCGAGTTTCATCCCATCAAAATCTACTTTCAATTTTAAAATTTCAAAACTATATGACAAGTCCATACACTCTGTAAAAATGTTTAACTAGGGCCATGTACTTCAATCTGAATACTACTGTGGTCGAGTCACGAAAGCCATTGTTGTGTATTGCAATTTCCAATATTTCATAACTAGTCGAGTGCAATGGCACGGCAACAAGAAAACCCGTAAGCCATTTTCAATTACCCATACTCGAGTTTACTACGTCGAAATCGAGTGCCACCGCTTGTGCAAGCATTAGCCAGAGTTTCATCCCATCAAAATCGACTTTCAATTTTAAAATTTCAAAACTATATGACAAGTCCATACACTCTGTAAAAATGTGTAACTAGGGCCATGTACTTCAATCTCAATACTACTGTGGCCGAGCCACGAAAACCATTGTTGTCTATTACAATTTCCAATATTTCATAACTAGTCGAGTGCAATGGCACGGCAACAAGAAAACCCGTAAGCCATTTTCAATTAACCAGACTCGAGTTTACCACGTCGAAATCGAGTTCCACCACTTGTGCAAGCATTAGCCCGAGTTTCATCCCATCAAAATCGAGTTTCAATTTTAAAATTTCAAAACTATATGACAAGTCCATACACTCTGTAAAAATGTTTAACTAGGGCCATGTACTTCAATCTCAATGCTACTGTGGTCCAGTCACGAAAACCATTGTTGTGTATTACAATTTCCAATATTTCATAAGTAGTCGAGTGCAATGGCACGGCAACAAGAAAACCCGTAACCATTTTCAATTAGCCAGACTCGAGTTTACCACGTCGAAATCGAGTTCCACCGCTTGTGCAAGCATTAGCCCGAGTTTCATACCATCAAAATTGACTTTCAATTTTAAAATTTCAAAACTATATGACAAGTCCATACACTCTGTACAAATGTTTGACTAGGGCCATGTACTTTAATCTCAATACTACTGTGGTCGAGTCACGAGAACCATTGTTGTGTATTACAATTTCCAATATTTCTTAACTAGTCGAGTACAATGGCACGGCAACAAGAAAACCCGTAAGCCATTTTCTATTAACCAGACTCGAGTTTAACACGTCGAAATCGAGTTCCACCACTTGTGCAAGCATTAGCCCGAGTTTCATCCCATCAAAATCGGGTTTCAATTTTAAAATTTCAAAACTATATGACAAGTCCATACACTCTGTAAAAATGTTTAACTAGGGCCATGTTCTTCAATCTCAATACTACTGTGGTCGAGTCACGAAAACCATTGTTGTGTATTACAATTTCCAATATTTCATAAGTAGTCGAGTGCAATGGCACGGCAACAAGAAAACCCGTAAGCCATTTTCAATTAACCAGACTCGAGTTTACCACGTCGAAATCGAGTTCCACCGCTTGTGCAAGCATTAGCCCGAGTTTCATCCCATCAAAATCGACTTTCAATTTTAAATTTCAAAACTATATGACAAGTCCATACACTCTGTAAAAATGTTTGACTAGGGCCATGTACTTCAATCTCAATACTACTGTGGTCGAGTCACGAGAACCATTGTTGTGTATTACAATTTCCAATATTTCTTAACTAGTCGAGTACAATGGCACGGCAACAAGAAAACCCGTAAGCCATTTTCAATTACCCATACTCGAGTTTACCACGTCGAAATCGAGTGCCACCGCTTGTGCAAGCATTAGCCCGAGTTTCATCCCATCAAAATCGACTTTCAGTTTTAAAATTTCAAAACTATATGACAAGTCCATACACTATGTAAAAATGTGTAACTAGGGCCATGTACTTCAATCTCAATACTACTGTGGTCGAGCCACGAAAACTATTGTTGTGTATTACAATTTCCAATATTTCATAACTAGTCGAGTGCAATGGCACGGCAACAAGAAAACCCGTAAGCCATTTTCAATTAACCAGACTCGAGTTTACCACGTCGAAATCGAGTTCCACCACTTGTGCAAGCATTAGCCCGAGTTTCATCCCATCAAAATCGACTTTCAATTTTAAAATTTCAAAACTATATGACAAGTCCATACACTCTGTAAAAATGTTTAAATAGGGCCATGTACTTTAATCTCAATACTACTGTGGTCGAGTAACGAAAACCATTGTTGTGTATTACAATTTCCAATATTTCATAACTAGACGAGTGCAATGGCACGGCAACAAGAAAACCCGTAAGCCATTTTCAATTAACCAGACTCTATTTTACCACGTCGAAATCGAGTTCCACCGCTTGTGCAAGCATTAGCCCGAGTTTCATCCCATCAAAATCTACTTTCAATTTTAAAATTTCAAAACTATATGACAAGTCCATACACTCTGTAAAAATGTTTAACTAGGGCCATGTACTTCAATCTGAATACTACTGTGGTCGAGTCACGAAAGCCATTGTTGTGTATTGCAATTTCCAATATTTCATAACTAGTCGAGTGCAATGTCACGGCAACAAGAAAACCCGTAAGCCATTTTCAATTACCCATACTCGAGTTTACCACGTCGAAATCGAGTGCCACCGCTTGTGCAAGCATTAGCCCGAGTTTCATCCCATCAAAATCGACTTTCAATTTTAAAATTTCAAAACTATATGACAAGTCCATACACTCTGTAAAAATGTGTAACTAGGGCCATGTACTTCAATCTCAATACTACTGTGGCCGAGCCACGAAAACCATTGTTGTCTATTACAATTTCCAATATTTCATAACTAGTCGAGTGCAATGGCACGGCAACAAGAAAACCCGTAAGCCATTTTCAATTAACCAGACTCGAGTTTACCACGTCGAAATCGAGTTCCACCACTTGTGCAAGCATTAGCCCGAGTTTCATCCCATCAAAATCGAGTTTCAATTTTAAAATTTCAAAACTATATGACAAGTCCATACACTCTGTAAAAATGTTTAACTAGGGCCATGTACTTCAATCTCGATGCTACTGTGGTCCAGTCACGAAAACCATTGTTGTGTATTACAATTTCCAATATTTCATAAGTAGTCGAGTGCAATGGCACGGCAACAAGAAAACCCGTAACCATTTTCAATTAACCAGACTCGAGTTTACCACGTCGAAATCGAGTTCCACCGCTTGTGCAAGCATTAGCCCGACTTTCATACCATCAAAATCGACTTTCAATTTTAAAATTTCAAAACTATATGACAAGTCCATACACTCTGTACAAATGTTTGACTAGGGCCATGTACTTTAATCTCAATACTACTGTGGTCGAGTCACGAGAACCATTGTTGTGTATTACAATTTCCAATATTTCTTAACTAGTCGAGTACAATGGCACGGCAACAAGAAAACCCGTAAGCCATTTTCTATTAACTAGACTCGAGTTTAACACGTCGAAATCGAGTTCCACCACTTGTGCAAGCATTAGCCCGAGTTTCATCCCATCAAAATCGGGTTTCAATTTTAAAATTTCAAAACTATATGACAAGTCCATACACTCTGTAAAAATGTTTAACTAGGGCCATGTTCTTCAATCTCAATACTACTGTGGTCGAGTCACGAAAACCATTGTTGTGTATTACAATTTCCAATATTTCATAAGTAGTCGAGTGCAATGGCACGGCAACAAGAAAACCCGTAAGCCATTTTCAATTAACCAGACTCGAGTTTACCACGTCGAAATCGAGTTCCACCGCTTGTGCAAGCATTAGCCCGAGTTTCATCCCATCAAAATCGACTTTCAATTTTAAATTTCAAAACTATATGACAAGTCCATACACTCTGTAAAAATGTTTGACTAGGGCCATGTACTTCAATCTCAATACTACTGTGGTCGAGTCACGAGAACCATTGTTGTGTATTACAATTTCCAATATTTCTTAACTAGTCGAGTACAATGGCACGGCAACAAGAAAACCCGTAAGCCATTTTCAATTACCCATACTCGAGTTTACCACGTCGAAATCGAGTGCCACCGCTTGTGCAAGCATTAGCCCGAGTTTCATCCCATCAAAATCGACTTTCAGTTTTAAAATTTCAAAACTATATGACAAGTCCATACACTATGTAAAAATATGTAACTAGGGCCATGTACTTCAATCTCAATACTACTGTGGTCGAGCCACGAAAACTATTGTTGTGTATTACAATTTCCAATATTTCATAACTAGTCGAGTGCAATGGCACGGCAACAAGAAAACCCGTAAGCCATTTTCAATTAACCAGACTCGAGTTTACCACGTCGAAATCGAGTTCCACCAATTGTGCAAGCATTAGCCCGAGTTTCATCCCATCAAAATCGACTTTCAATTTTAAAATTTCAAAACTATATGACAAGTCCATACACTCTGTAAAAATGTTTAAATAGGGCCATGTACTTTAATCTCAATACTACTGTGGTCGAGTAACGAAAACCATTGTTGTGTATTACAATTTCCAATATTTCATAACTAGACGAGTGCAATGGCACGGCAACAAGAAAACCCGTAAGCCATTTTCAATTAACCAGACTCTATTTTACCACGTCGAAATCGAGTTCCACCGCTTGTGCAAGCATTAGCCCGAGTTTCATCCCATCAAAATCTACTTTCAATTTTAAAATTTCAAAACTATATGACAAGTCCATACACTCTGTAAAAATGTTTAACTAGGGCCATGTACTTCAATCTGAATACTACTGTGGTCGAGTCACGAAAGCCATTGTTGTGTATTGCAATTTCCAATATTTCATAACTAGTCGAGTGCAATGGCACGGCAACAAGAAAACCCGTAAGCCATTTTCAATTACCCATACTCGAGTTTACCACGTCGAAATCGAGTGCCACCGCTTGTGCAAGCATTAGCCCGAGTTTCATCCCATCAAAATCGACTTTCAATTTTAAAATTTCAAAACTATATGACAAGTCCATACACTCTGTAAAAATGTGTAACTAGGGCCATGTACTTCAATCTCAATACTACTGTGGCCGAGCCACGAAAACCATTGTTGTCTATTACAATTTCCAATATTTCATAACTAGTCGAGTGCAATGGCACGGCAACAAGAAAACCCGTAAGCCATTTTCAATTAACCAGACTCGAGTTTATCACGTCGAAATCGAGTTCCACCACTTGTGCAAGCATTAGCCCGAGTTTCATCCCATCAAAATCGAGTTTCAATTTTAAAATTTCAAAACTATATGACAAGTCCATACACTCTGTAAAAATGTTTAACTAGGGCCATGTACTTCAATCTCAATGCTACTGTGGTCGAGTCACGAAAACCATTGTTGTGTATTACAATTTCCAATATTTCATAAGTAGTCGAGTGCAATGGCACGGCAACAAGAAAACCCGTAACCATTTTCAATTAACCAGACTCGAGTTTACCACGTCGAAATCGAGTTCCACCGCTTGTGCAAGCATTAGCCCGACTTTCATACCATCAAAATCGACTTTCAATTTTAAAATTTCAAAACTATATGACAAGTCCATACACTCTGTACAAATGTTTGACTAGGGCCATGTACTTTAATCTCAATACTACTGTGGTCGAGTCACGAGAACCATTGTTGTGTATTACAATTTCCAATATTTCTTAACTAGTCGAGTACAATGGCACGGCAACAAGAAAACCCGTAAGCCATTTTCTATTAACCAGACTCGAGTTTAACACGTCGAAATCGAGTTCCACCACTTGTGCAAGCATTAGCCCGAGTTTCATCCCATCAAAATCGAGTTTCAATTTTAAAATTTAAAAACTATATGACAAGTCCATACACTCTGTAAAAATGTTTAACTAGGGCCATGTACTTCAATCTCAATACTACTGTGGTCGAGTCACGAAAACCATTGTTGTGTATTACAATTTCCAATATTTCATAAGTAGTCGAGTGCAATGGCACGGCAACAAGAAAACCCGTAAGCCATTTTCAATTAACCAGACTCGAGTTTACCACGTCGAAATCGAGTTCCACCGCTTGTGCAAGCATTAGCCCGAGTTTCATCCCATCAAAATCGACTTTCAATTTTAAATTTCAAAACTATATGACAAGTCCATCTACTCTGTAAAAATGTTTGACTAGGGCCATGTACTTCAATCTCAATACTACTGTGGTCGAGTCACGAGAACCATTGTTGTGTATTACAATTTCCAATATTTCTTAACTAGTCGAGTACAATGGCACGGCAACAAGAAAACCCGTAAGCCATTTTCAATTACCCATACTCGAGTTTACCACGTCGAAATCGAGTGCCACCGCTTGTGCAAGCATTAGCCCGAGTTTCATCCCATCAAAATCGACTTTCAGTTTTAAAATTTCAAAACTATATGACAAGTCCATACACTATGTAAAAACGTGTAACTAGGGCCATGTACTTCAATCTCAATACTACTGTGGTCGAGCCACGAAAACTATTGTTGTGTATTACAATTTCCAATATTTCATAACTAGTCGAGTGCAATGGCACGGCAACAAGAAAACCCGTAAGCCATTTTCAATTAACCAGACTCGAGTTTACCACGTCGAAATCGAGTTCCACCAGTTGTGCAAGCATTAGCCCGAGTTTCATCCCATCAAAATCGACTTTCAATTTTAAAATTTCAAAACTATATGACAAGTCCATACACTCTGTAAAAATGTTTAAATAGGGCCATGTACTTTAATCTCAATACTACTGTGGTCGAGTAACGAAAACCATTGTTGTGTATTACAATTTCCAATATTTCATAACTAGACGAGTGCAATGGCACGGCAACAAGAAAACCCGTAAGCCATTTTCAATTAACCAGACTCTATTTTACCACGTCGAAATCGAGTTCCACCGCTTGTGCAAGCATTAGCCCGAGTTTCATCCCATCAAAATCTACTTTCAATTTTAAAATTTCAAAACTATATGACAAGTCCATATACTCTGTAAAAATGTTTAACTAGGGCCATGTACTTCAATCTGAATACTACTGTGGTCGAGTCACGAAAGCCATTGTTGTGTATTGCAATTTCCAATATTTCATAACTAGTCGAGTGCAATGGCACGGCAACAAGAAAACCCGTAAGCCATTTTCAATTACCCATACTCGAGTTTACCACGTCTAAATCGAGTGCCACCGCTTGTGCAAGCATTAGCCCGAGTTTCATCCCATCAAAATCGACTTTCAATTTTAAAATTTCAAAACTATATGACAAGTCCATACACTCTGTAAAAATGTGTAACTAGGGCCATGTACTTCAATCTCAATACTACTGTGGCCGAGCCACGAAAACCATTGTTGTCTATTACAATTTCCAATATTTCATAACTAGTCGAGTGCAATGGCACGGCAACAAGAAAACCCGTAAGCCATTTTCAATTAACCAGACTCGAGTTTACCACGTCGAAATCGAGTTCCACCACTTGTGCAAGCATTAGCCCGAGTTTCATCCCATCAAAATCGAGTTTCAATTTTAAAATTTCAAAACTATATGACAAGTCCATACACTCTGTAAAAATGTTTAACTAGGGCCATGTACTTCAATCTCGATGCTACTGTGGTCCAGTCACGAAAACCATTGTTGTGTATTACAATTTCCAATATTTCATAAGTAGTCGAGTGCAATGGCACGGCAACAAGAAAACCCGTAACCATTTTCAATTAACCAGACTCGAGTTTACCACGTCGAAATCGAGTTCCACCGCTTGTGCAAGCATTAGCCCGACTTTCATACCATCAAAATCGACTTTCAATTTTAAAATTTCAAAACTATATGACAAGTCCATACACTCTGTACAAATGTTTGACTAGGGCCATGTACTTTAATCTCAATACTACTGTGGTCGAGTCACGAGAACCATTGTTGTGTATTACAATTTCCAATATTTCTTAACTAGTCGAGTACAATGGCACGGCAACAAGAAAACCCGTAAGCCATTTTCTATTAACTAGACTCGAGTTTAACACGTCGAAATCGAGTTCCACCACTTGTGCAAGCATTAGCCCGAGTTTCATCCCATCAAAATCGGGTTTCAATTTTAAAATTTCAAAACTATATGACAAGTCCATACACTCTGTAAAAATGTTTAACTAGGGCCATGTTCTTCAATCTCAATACTACTGTGGTCGAGTCACGAAAACCATTGTTGTGTATTACAATTTCCAATATTTCATAAGTAGTCGAGTGCAATGGCACGGCAACAAGAAAACCCGTAAGCCATTTTCAATTAACCAGACTCGAGTTTACCACGTCGAAATCGAGTTCCACCGCTTGTGCAAGCATTAGCCCGAGTTTCATCCCATCAAAATCGACTTTCAATTTTAAATTTCAAAACTATATGACAAGTCCATACACTCTGTAAAAATGTTTGACTAGGGCCATGTACTTCAATCTCAATACTACTGTGGTCGAGTCACGAGAACCATTGTTGTGTATTACAATTTCCAATATTTCTTAACTAGTCGAGTACAATGGCACGGCAACAAGAAAACCCGTAAGCCATTTTCAATTACCCATACTCGAGTTTACCACGTCGAAATCGAGTGCCACCGCTTGTGCAAGCATTAGCCCGAGTTTCATCCCATCAAAATCGACTTTCAGTTTTAAAATTTCAAAACTATATGACAAGTCCATACACTATGTAAAAATATGTAACTAGGGCCATGTACTTCAATCTCAATACTACTGTGGTCGAGCCACGAAAACTATTGTTGTGTATTACAATTTCCAATATTTCATAACTAGTCGAGTGCAATGGCACGGCAACAAGAAAACCCGTAAGCCATTTTCAATTAACCAGACTCGAGTTTACCACGTCGAAATCGAGTTCCACCAATTGTGCAAGCATTAGCCCGAGTTTCATCCCATCAAAATCGACTTTCAATTTTAAAATTTCAAAACTATATGACAAGTCCATACACTCTGTAAAAATGTTTAAATAGGGCCATGTACTTTAATCTCAATACTACTGTGGTCGAGTAACGAAAACCATTGTTGTGTATTACAATTTCCAATATTTCATAACTAGACGAGTGCAATGGCACGGCAACAAGAAAACCCGTAAGCCATTTTCAATTAACCAGACTCTATTTTACCACGTCGAAATCGAGTTCCACCGCTTGTGCAAGCATTAGCCCGAGTTTCATCCCATCAAAATCTACTTTCAATTTTAAAATTTCAAAACTATATGACAAGTCCATACACTCTGTAAAAATGTTTAACTAGGGCCATGTACTTCAATCTGAATACTACTGTGGTCGAGTCACGAAAGCCATTGTTGTGTATTGCAATTTCCAATATTTCATAACTAGTCGAGTGCAATGGCACGGCAACAAGAAAACCCGTAAGCCATTTTCAATTACCCATACTCGAGTTTACCACGTCGAAATCGAGTGCCACCGCTTGTGCAAGCATTAGCCCGAGTTTCATCCCATCAAAATCGACTTTCAATTTTAAAATTTCAAAACTATATGACAAGTCCATACACTCTGTAAAAATGTGTAACTAGGGCCATGTACTTCAATCTCAATACTACTGTGGCCGAGCCACGAAAACCATTGTTGTCTATTACAATTTCCAATATTTCATAACTAGTCGAGTGCAATGGCACGGCAACAAGAAAACCCGTAAGCCATTTTCAATTAACCAGACTCGAGTTTATCACGTCGAAATCGAGTTCCACCACTTGTGCAAGCATTAGCCCGAGTTTCATCCCATCAAAATCGAGTTTCAATTTTAAAATTTCAAAACTATATGACAAGTCCATACACTCTGTAAAAATGTTTAACTAGGGCCATGTACTTCAATCTCAATGCTACTGTGGTCGAGTCACGAAAACCATTGTTGTGTATTACAATTTCCAATATTTCATAAGTAGTCGAGTGCAATGGCACGGCAACAAGAAAACCCGTAACCATTTTCAATTAACCAGACTCGAGTTTACCACGTCGAAATCGAGTTCCACCGCTTGTGCAAGCATTAGCCCGACTTTCATACCATCAAAATCGACTTTCAATTTTAAAATTTCAAAACTATATGACAAGTCCATACACTCTGTACAAATGTTTGACTAGGGCCATGTACTTTAATCTCAATACTACTGTGGTCGAGTCACGAGAACCATTGTTGTGTATTACAATTTCCAATATTTCTTAACTAGTCGAGTACAATGGCACGGCAACAAGAAAACCCGTAAGCCATTTTCTATTAACCAGACTCGAGTTTAACACGTTGAAATCGAGTTCCACCACTTGTGCAAGCATTAGCCCGAGTTTCATCCCATCAAAATCGAGTTTCAATTTTAAAATTTAAAAACTATATGACAAGTCCATACACTCTGTAAAAATGTTTAACTAGGGCCATGTACTTCAATCTCAATACTACTGTGGTCGAGTCACGAAAACCATTGTTGTGTATTACAATTTCCAATATTTCATAAGTAGTCGAGTGCAATGGCACGGCAACAAGAAAACCCGTAAGCCATTTTCAATTAACCAGACTCGAGTTTACCACGTCGAAATCGAGTTCCACCGCTTGTGCAAGCATTAGCCCGAGTTTCATCCCATCAAAATCGACTTTCAATTTTAAATTTCAAAACTATATGACAAGTCCATCTACTCTGTAAAAATGTTTGACTAGGGCCATGTACTTCAATCTCAATACTACTGTGGTCGAGTCACGAGAACCATTGTTGTGTATTACAATTTCCAATATTTCTTAACTAGTCGAGTACAATGGCACGGCAACAAGAAAACTCGTAAGCCATTTTCAATTACCCATACTCGAGTTTACCACGTCGAAATCGAGTGCCACCGCTTGTGCAAGCATTAGCCCGAGTTTCATCCCATCAAAATCGACTTTCAGTTTTAAAATTTCAAAACTATATGACAAGTCCATACACTATGTAAAAACGTGTAACTAGGGCCATGTACTTCAATCTCAATACTACTGTGGTCGAGCCACGAAAACTATTGTTGTGTATTACAATTTCCAATATTTCATAACTAGTCGAGTGCAATGGCACGGCAACAAGAAAACCCGTAAGCCATTTTCAATTAACCAGACTCGAGTTTACCACGTCGAAATCGAGTTCCACCAGTTGTGCAAGCATTAGCCCGAGTTTCATCCCATCAAAATCGACTTTCAATTTTAAAATTTCAAAACTATATGACAAGTCCATACACTCTGTAAAAATGTTTAAATAGGGCCATGTACTTTAATCTCAATACTACTGTGGTCGAGTAACGAAAACCATTGTTGTGTATTACAATTTCCAATATTTCATAACTAGACGAGTGCAATGGCACGGCAACAAGAAAACCCGTAAGCCATTTTCAATTAACCAGACTCTATTTTACCACGTCGAAATCGAGTTCCACCGCTTGTGCAAGCATTAGCCCGAGTTTCATCCCATCAAAATCTACTTTCAATTTTAAAATTTCAAAACTATATGACAAGTCCATATACTCTGTAAAAATGTTTAACTAGGGCCATGTACTTCAATCTGAATACTACTGTGGTCGAGTCACGAAAGCCATTGTTGTGTATTGCAATTTCCAATATTTCATAACTAGTCGAGTGCAATGGCACGGCAACAAGAAAACCCGTAAGCCATTTTCAATTACCCATACTCGAGTTTACCACGTCTAAATCGAGTGCCACCGCTTGTGCAAGCATTAGCCCGAGTTTCATCCCATCAAAATCGACTTTCAATTTTAAAATTTCAAAACTATATGACAAGTCCATACACTCTGTAAAAATGTGTAACTAGGGCCATGTACTTCAATCTCAATACTACTGTGGCCGAGCCACGAAAACCATTGTTGTCTATTACAATTTCCAATATTTCATAACTAGTCGAGTGCAATGGCACGGCAACAAGAAAACCCGTAAGCCATTTTCAATTAACCAGACTCGAGTTTACCACGTCGAAATCGAGTTCCACCACTTGTGCAAGCATTAGCCCGAGTTTCATCCCATCAAAATCGAGTTTCAATTTTAAAATTTCAAAACTATATGACAAGTCCATACACTCTGTAAAAATGTTTAACTAGGGCCATGTACTTCAATCTCAATGCTACTGTGGTCCAGTCACGAAAACCATTGTTGTGTATTACAATTTCCAATATTTCATAAGTAGTCGAGTGCAATGGCACGGCAACAAGAAAACCCGTAACCATTTTCAATTAACCAGACTCGAGTTTACCACGTCGAAATCGAGTTCCACCGCTTGTGCAAGCATTAGCCCGAGTTTCATACCATCAAAATCGACTTTCAATTTTAAAATTTCAAACTATATGACAAGTCCATACACTCTGTACAAATGTTTGACTAGGGCCATGTACTTTAATCTCAATACTACTGTGGTCGAGTCACGAGAACCATTGTTGTGTATTACAATTTCCAATATTTCTTAACTAGTCGAGTACAATGGCACGGCAACAAGAAAACCCGTAAGCCATTTTCTATTAACCAGACTCGAGTTTAACACGTCGAAATCGAGTTCCACCACTTGTGCAAGCATTAGCCCGAGTTTCATCCCATCAAAATCGAGTTTCAATTTTAAAATTTCAAAACTATATGACAAGTCCATACACTCTGTAAAAATGTTTAACTAGGGCCATGTACTTCAATCTCAATACTACTGTGGTCGAGTCACGAAAACCATTGTTGTGTATTACAATTTCCAATATTTCATAAGTAGTCGAGTGCAATGGCACGGCAACAAGAAAACCCGTAAGCCATTTTCAATTAACCAGACTCGAGTTTACCACGTCGAAATCGAGTTCCACCGCTTGTGCAAGCATTAGCCCGAGTTTCATCCCATCAAAATCGACTTTCAATTTTAAATTTCAAAACTATATGACAAGTCCATACACTCTGTAAAAATGTTTGACTAGGGCCATGTACTTCAATCTCAATACTACTGTGGTCGAGTCACGAGAACCATTGTTGTGTATTACAATTTCCAATATTTCTTAACTAGTCGAGTACAATGGCACGGCAACAAGAAAACCCGTAAGCCATTTTCAATTTCCCATACTCGAGTTTACCACGTCGAAATCGAGTGCCACCGCTTGTGCAAGCATTAGCCCGAGTTTCATCCCATCAAAATCGACTTTCAGTTTTAAAATTTCAAAACTATATGACAAGTCCATACACTATGTAAAAATGTGTAACTAGGGCCATGTACTTCAATCTCAATACTACTGTGGTCGAGCCACGAAAACTATTGTTGTGTATTACAATTTCCAATATTTCATAACTAGTCGAGTGCAATGGCACGGCAACAAGAAAACCCGTAAGCCATTTTCAATTAACCAGACTCGAGTTTACCACGTCGAAATCGAGTTCCACCACTTGTGCAAGCATCTGCCCGAGTTTCATCCCATCAAAATCGACTTTCAATTTTAAAATTTCAAAACTACATGACAAGTCCATACACTCTGTAAAAATGTTTAAATAGGGCCATGTACTTTAATCTCAATACTACTGTGGTCGAGTAACGAAAACCATTGTTGTGTATTACAATTTCCAATATTTCATAACTAGACGAGTGCAATGGCACGGCAAAAAGAAAACCCGTAAGCCATTTTCAATTAACCAGACTCTATTTTACCACGTCGAAATCGAGTTCCACCGCTTGTGCAAGCATTAGCCCGAGTTTCATCCCATCAAAATCTACTTTCAATTTTAAAATTTCAAAACTATATGACAAGTCCATACACTCTGTAAAAATGTTTAACTAGGGCCATGTACTTCGATCTGAATACTACTGTGGTCGAGTCACGAAAGCCATTGTTGTGTATTGCAATTTCCAATATTTCATAACTAGTCGAGTGCAATGGCACGGCAACAAGAAAACCCGTAAGCCATTTTCAATTAACCAGACTCGAGTTTATCACGTCGAAATCGAGTTCCACCACTTGTGCAAGCATTAGCCCGAGTTTCATCCCATCAAAATCGAGTTTCAATTTTAAAATTTCAAAACTATATGACAAGTCCATACACTCTGTAAAAATGTTTAACTAGGGCCATGTACTTCAATCTCAATGCTACTGTGGTCGAGTCACGAAAACCATTGTTGTGTATTACAATTTCCAATATTTCATAAGTAGTCGAGTGCAATGGCACGGCAACAAGAAAACCCGTAACCATTTTCAATTAACCAGACTCGAGTTTACCACGTCGAAATCGAGTTCCGCCGCTTGTGCAAGCATTAGCCCGAGTTTCATACCATCAAAATCGACTTTCAATTTTAAAATTTCAAAACTATATGACAAGTCCATACACTCTGTACAAATGTTTGACTAGGGCCATGTACTTTAATCTCAATACTACTGTGGTCGAGTCACGAGAACCATTGTTGTGTATTACAATTTCCAATATTTCTTAACTAGTCGAGTACAATGGCACGGCAACAAGAAAACCCGTAAGCCATTTTCTATTAACCAGACTCGAGTTTAACACGTCGAAATCGAGTTCCACCACTTGTGCAAGCATTAGCCCGAGTTTCATCCCATCAAAATCGAGTTTCAATTTTAAAATTTAAAAACTATATGACAAGTCCATACACTCTGTAAAAATGTTTAACTAGGGCCATGTACTTCAATCTCAATACTACTGTGGTCGAGTCACGAAAACCATTGTTGTGTATTACAATTTCCAATATTTCATAAGTAGTCGAGTGCAATGGCACGGCAACAAGAAAACCCGTAAGCCATTTTCAATTAACCAGACTCGAGTTTACCACGTCGAAATCGAGTTCCACCGCTTGTGCAAGCATTAGCCCGAGTTTCATCCCATCAAAATCGACTTTCAATTTTAAATTTCAAAACTATATGACAAGTCCATCTACTCTGTAAAAATGTTTGACTAGGGCCATGTACTTCAATCTCAATACTACTGTGGTCGAGTCACGAGAACCATTGTTGTGTATTACAATTTCCAATATTTCTTAACTAGTCGAGTACAATGGCACGGCAACAAGAAAACCCGTAAGCCATTTTCAATTACCCATACTCGAGTTTACCACGTCGAAATCGAGTGCCACCGCTTGTGCAAGCATTAGCCCGAGTTTCATCCCATCAAAATCGACTTTCAGTTTTAAAATTTCAAAACTATATGACAAGTCCATACACTATGTAAAAATGTGTAACTAGGGCCATGTACTTCAATCTCAATACTACTGTGGTCGAGCCACGAAAACTATTGTTGTGTATTACAATTTCCAATATTTCATAACTAGTCGAGTGCAATGGCACGGCAACAAGAAAACCCGTAAGCCATTTTCAATTAACCAGACTCGAGTTTACCACGTCGAAATCGAGTTCCACCAGTTGTGCAAGCATTAGCCCGAGTTTCATCCCATCAAAATCGACTTTCAATTTTAAAATTTCAAAACTATATGACAAGTCCATACACTCTGTAAAAATGTTTAAATAGGGCCATGTACTTTAATCTCAATACTACTGTGGTCGAGTAACGAAAACCATTGTTGTGTATTACAATTTCCAATATTTCATAACTAGACGAGTGCAATGGCACGGCAACAAGAAAACCCGTAAGCCATTTTCAATTAACCAGACTCTATTTTACCACGTCGAAATCGAGTTCCACCGCTTGTGCAAGCATTAGCCCGAGTTTCATCCCATCAAAATCTACTTTCAATTTTAAAATTTCAAAACTATATGACAAGTCCATACACTCTGTAAAAATGTTTAACTAGGGCCATGTACTTCAATCTGAATACTACTGTGGTCGAGTCACGAAAGCCATTGTTGTGTATTGCAATTTCCAATATTTCATAACTAGTCGAGTGCAATGGCACGGCAACAAGAAAACCCGTAAGCCATTTTCAATTACCCATACTCGAGTTTACCACGTCGAAATCGAGTGCCACCGCTTGTGCAAGCATTAGCCCGAGTTTCATCCCATCAAAATCGACTTTCAATTTTAAAATTTCAAAACTATATGACAAGTCCATACACTCTGTAAAAATGTGTAACTAGGGCCATGTACTTCAATCTCAATACTACTGTGGCCGAGCCACGAAAACCATTGTTGTCTATTACAATTTCCAATATTTCATAACTAGTCGAGTGCAATGGCACGGCAACAAGAAAACCCGTAAGCCATTTTCAATTAACCAGACTCGAGTTTACCACGTCGAAATCGAGTTCCACCACTTGTGCAAGCATTAGCCCGAGTTTCATCCCATCAAAATCGAGTTTCAATTTTAAAATTTCAAAACTATATGACAAGTCCATACACTCTGTAAAAATGTTTAACTAGGGCCATGTACTTCAATCTCAATGCTACTGTGGTCCAGTCACGAAAACCATTGTTGTGTATTACAATTTCCAATATTTCATAAGTAGTCGAGTGCAATGGCACGGCAACAAGAAAACCCGTAACCATTTTCAATTAACCAGACTCGAGTTTACCACGTCGAAATCGAGTTCCACCGCTTGTGCAAGCATTAGCCCGAGTTTCATACCATCAAAATCGACTTTCAATTTTAAAATTTCAAACTATATGACAAGTCCATACACTCTGTACAAATGTTTGACTAGGGCCATGTACTTTAATCTCAATACTACTGTGGTCGAGTCACGAGAACCATTGTTGTGTATTACAATTTCCAATATTTCTTAACTAGTCGAGTACAATGGCACGGCAACAAGAAAACCCGTAAGCCATTTTCTATTAACCAGACTCGAGTTTAACACGTCGAAATCGAGTTCCACCACTTGTGCAAGCATTAGCCCGAGTTTCATCCCATCAAAATCGAGTTTCAATTTTAAAATTTCAAAACTATATGACAAGTCCATACACTCTGTAAAAATGTTTAACTAGGGCCATGTACTTCAATCTCAATACTACTGTGGTCGAGTCACGAAAACCATTGTTGTGTATTACAATTTCCAATATTTCATAAGTAGTCGAGTGCAATGGCACGGCAACAAGAAAACCCGTAAGCCATTTTCAATTAACCAGACTCGAGTTTACCACGTCGAAATCGAGTTCCACCGCTTGTGCAAGCATTAGCCCGAGTTTCATCCCATCAAAATCGACTTTCAATTTTAAATTTCAAAACTATATGACAAGTCCATACACTCTGTAAAAATGTTTGACTAGGGCCATGTACTTCAATCTCAATACTACTGTGGTCGAGTCACGAGAACCATTGTTGTGTATTACAATTTCCAATATTTCTTAACTAGTCGAGTACAATGGCACGGCAACAAGAAAACCCGTAAGCCATTTTCAATTTCCCATACTCGAGTTTACCACGTCGAAATCGAGTGCCACCGCTTGTGCAAGCATTAGCCCAAGTTTCATCCCATCAAAATCGACTTTCAGTTTTAAAATTTCAAAACTATATGACAAGTCCATACACTATGTAAAAATGTGTAACTAGGGCCATGTACTTCAATCTCAATACTACTGTGGTCGAGCCACGAAAACTATTGTTGTGTATTACAATTTCCAATATTTCATAACTAGTCGAGTGCAATGGCACGGCAACAAGAAAACCCGTAAGCCATTTTCAATTAACCAGACTCGAGTTTACCACGTCGAAATCGAGTTCCACCACTTGTGCAAGCATTAGCCCGAGTTTCATCCCATCAAAATCGACTTTCAATTTTAAAATTTCAAAACTATATGACAAGTCCATACACTCTGTAAAAATGTTTAAATAGGGCCATGTACTTTAATCTCAATACTACTGTGGTCGAGTAACGAAAACCATTGTTGTGTATTACAATTTCCAATATTTCATAACTAGACGAGTGCAATGGCACGGCAAAAAGAAAACCCGTAAGCCATTTTCAATTAACCAGACTCTATTTTACCACGTCGAAATCGAGTTCCACCGCTTGTGCAAGCATTAGCCCGAGTTTCATCCCATCAAAATCTACTTTCAATTTTAAAATTTCAAAACTATATGACAAGTCCATACACTCTGTAAAAATGTTTAACTAGGGCCATGTACTTCAATCTGAATACTACTGTGGTCGAGTCACGAAAGCCATTGTTGTGTATTGCAATTTCCAATATTTCATAACTAGTCGAGTGCAATGGCACGGCAACAAGAAAACCCGTAAGCCATTTTCAATTAACCAGACTCGAGTTTACCACGTCGAAATCGAGTTCCACCACTTGTGCAAGCATTAGCCCGAGTTTCATCCCATCAAAATCGACTTTCAATTTTAAAATTTCAAAACTATATGACAAGTCCATACACTCTGTAAAAATGTTTAAATAGGGCCATGTACTTTAATCTCAATACTACTGTGGTCGAGTAACGAAAACCATTGTTGTGTATTACAATTTCCAATATTTCATAACTAGACGAGTGCAATGGCACGGCAAAAAGAAAACCCGTAAGCCATTTTCAATTAACCAGACTCTATTTTACCACGTCGAAATCGAGTTCCACCGCTTGTGCAAGCATTAGCCCGAGTTTCATCCCATCAAAATCTACTTTCAATTTTAAAATTTCAAAACTATATGACAAGTCCATACACTCTGTAAAAATGTTTAACTACGGCCATGTACTTCAATCTGAATACTACTGTGGTCGAGTCACGAAAGCCATTGTTGTGTATTGCAATTTCCAATATTTCATAACTAGTCGAGTGCAATGGCACGGCAACAAGAAAACCCGTAAGCCATTTTCAATTACCCATACTCGAGTTTACCACGTCGAAATCGAGTGCCACCGCTTGTGCAAGCATTAGCCCGAGTGTCATCCCATCAAAATCGACTTTCAATTTTAAAATTTCAAAACTATATGACAAGTCCATACACTCTGTAAAAATGTGTAACTAGGGCCATGTACTTCAATCTCAATACTACTGTGGCCGAGCCACGAAAACCATTGTTGTGTATTACAATTTCCAATATTTCATAACTAGTCGAGTGCAATGGCACGGCAACAAGAAAACCCGTAAGCCATTTTTAATTAACCAGACTCGAGTTTACCACGTCGAAATCGAGTTCCACCACTTGTGCAAGCATTAGCCCGAGTTTCATCCCATCAAAATCGAGTTTCAATTTTAAAATTTCAAAACTATATGACAAGTCCATACACTCTGTAAAAATGTTTAACTAGGGCCATGTACTTCAATCTCAATGCTACTGTGGTCCAGTCACGAAAACCATTGTTGTGTATTACAATTTGCAATATTTCATAAGTAGTCGAGTGCAATGGCACGGCAACAAGAAAACCCGTAACCATTTTCAATTAACCAGACTCGAGTTTACCACGTCGAAATCGAGTTCCACCGCTTGTGCAAGCATTAGCCCGAGTTTCATACCATCAAAATCGACTTTCAATTTTAAAATTTCAAAACTATATGACAAGTCCATACACTCTGTACAAATGTTTGACTAGGGCCAAGTACTTTAATCTCAATACTACTGTGGTCGAGTCACGAGAACCATTGTTGTGTATTACAATTTCCAATATTTCTTAACTAGTCGAGTACAATGGCACGGCAACAAGAAAACCCGTAAGCCATTTTCAATGACCCATACTCGAGTTTACCACGTGGAAATCGAGTGCAACCGCTTGTGCAAGCATTAGCCCGAGTTTCATCCCATCAAAATCGACTTTCAATTTTAAAATTTCAAAACTATATGACAAGTCCATACACTCTGTAAAAATGTTTAACTAGGGCCATGTACTTCAATCTCAATACTACTGTGGTCGAGTCATGAAAACCATTGTTGTGTATTATAATTTCCAATATTTCATAAGTAGTCGAGTGCAATGGCACGGCAACAAGAAAACCCGTAAGCCATTTTCAATTAACCAGACTCGAGTTTACCACGTCGAAATCGAGTTCCACCACTTGTGCAAGCATTAGCCCGAGTTTCATCCCATCAAAATCGACTTTCAATTTTAAAATTTCAAAACTATATGACAAGTCCATACACTCTGTAAAAATGTTTAAATAGGGCCATGTACTTTAATCTCAATACTACTTTGGTCGAGTAACGAAAACCATTGTTGTGTATTACAATTTCCAATATTTCATAACTAGACGAGTGCAATGGCACGGCAACAAGAAAACCCGTAAGCCATTTTCAATTAACCAGACTCTATTTTACCACGTCGAAATCGAGTTCCACCGCTTGTGCAAGCATTAGCCCGAGTTTCATCCCATCAAAATCTACTTTCAATTTTAAAATTTCAAAACTATATGACAAGTCCATACACTCTGTAAAAATGTTTAACTAGGGCCATGTACTTCAATCTGAATACTACTGTGGTCGAGTCACGAAAGCCATTGTTGTGTATTACAATTTCCAATATTTCATAAGTAGTCGAGTGCAATGGCACGGCAACAAGAAAACCCGTAACCCATTTTCAAATACCCATACTCGAGTTTACCACGTCGAAATCGAGTGCCACCGCTTGTGCAAGCATTAGCCCGAGTTTCATCCCATCAAAATCGACTTTCAATTTTAAAATTTCAAAACTATATGACAAGTCCATACACTCTGTAAAAATGTGTAACTAGGGCCATATACTTCAATCTCAATACTACTGTGGTCGAGCCACGAAAACCATTGTTGTGTATTACAATTTCCAATATTTCATAACTAGTCGAGTGCAATGGCACGGCAACAAGAAAACCCGTAAGCCATTTTCAATTAACCAGACTCGAGTTTACCACGTCGAAATCGAGTTCCACCACTTGTGCAAGCATTAGCCCGAGTTTCATCCCATCAAAATCGAGTTTCAATTTTAAAATTTCAAAACTATATGACAAGTCCATACACTCTGTAAAAATGTTTAACTAGGGCCATGTACTTCAATCTCAATGCTACTGTGGTCCAGTCACGAAAACCATTGTTGTGTATTACAATTTCCAATATTTCATAAGTAGTCGAGTGCAATGGCACGGCAACAAGAAAACCCGTAACCATTTTCAATTAACCAGACTCGAGTTTACCACGTCGAAATCGAGTTCCACCGCTTGTGCAAGCATTAGCCCGAGTTTCATACCATCAAAATCGACTTTCAATTTTAAAATTTCAAACTATATGACAAGTCCATACACTCTGTACAAATGTTTGACTAGGGCCATGTACTTTAATCTCAATACTACTGTGGTCGAGTCACGAGAACCATTGTTGTGTATTACAATTTCCAATATTTCTTAACTAGTCGAGTACAATGGCACGGCAACAAGAAAACCCGTAAGCCATTTTCTATTAACCAGACTCGAGTTTAACACGTCGAAATCGAGTTCCACCACTTGTGCAAGCATTAGCCCGAGTTTCATCCCATCAAAATCGAGTTTCAATTTTAAAATTTGAAAACTATATGACAAGTCCATACACTCTGTAAAAATGTTTAACTAGGGCCATGTACTTCAATCTCAATACTACTGTGGTCGAGTCACGAAAACCATTGTTGTGTATTACAATTTCCAATATTTCATAAGTAGTCGAGTGCAATGGCACGGCAACAAGAAAACCCGTAAGCCATTTTCAATTAACCAGACTCGAGTTTACCACGTCGAAATCGAGTTCCACCGCTTGTGCAAGCATTAGCCCGAGTTTCATCCCATCAAAATCGACTTTCAATTTTAAATTTCAAAACTATATGACAAGTCCATACACTCTGTAAAAATGTTTGACTAGGGCCATGTACTTCAATCTCAATACTACTGTGGTCGAGTCACGAGAACCATTGTTGTGTATTACAATTTCCAATATTTCTTAACTAGTCGAGTACAATGGCACGGCAACAAGAAAACCCGTAAGCCATTTTCAATTTCCCATACTCGAGCTTACCACGTCGAAATCGAGTGCCACCGCTTGTGCAAGCATTAGCCCGAGTTTCATCCCATCAAAATCGACTTTCAGTTTTAAAATTTCAAAACTATATGACAAGTCCATACACTATGTAAAAATGTGTAACTAGGGCCATGTACTTCAATCTCAATACTACTGTGGTCGAGCCACGAAAACTATTGTTGTGTATTACAATTTCCAATATTTCATAACTAGTCGAGTGCAATGGCACGGCAACAAGAAAACCCGTAAGCCATTTTCAATTAACCAGACTCGAGTTTACCACGTCGAAATCGAGTTCCACCACTTGTGCAAGCATTAGCCCGAGTTTCATCCCATCAAAATCGACTTTCAATTTTAAAATTTCAAAACTATATGACAAGTCCATACACTCTGTAAAAATGTTTAAATAGGGCCATGTACTTTAATCTCAATACTACTGTGGTCGAGTAACGAAAACCATTGTTGTGTATTACAATTTCCAATATTTCATAACTAGACGAGTGCAATGGCACGGCAAAAAGAAAACCCGTAAGCCATTTTCAATTAACCAGACTCTATTTTACCACGTCGAAATCGAGTTCCACCGCTTGTGCAAGCATTAGCCCGAGTTTCATCCCATCAAAATCTACTTTCAATTTTAAAATTTCAAAACTATATGACAAGTCCATACACTCTGTAAAAATGTTTAACTAGGGCCATGTACTTCAATCTGAATACTACTGTGGTCGAGTCACGAAAGCCATTGTTGTGTATTGCAATTTCCAATATTTCATAACTAGTCGAGTGCAATGGCACGGCAACAAGAAAACCCGTAAGCCATTTTCAATTAACTAGACTCGAGTTTATCACGTCGAAATCAAGTTCCACCACTTGTGCAAGCATTAGCCCGAGTTTCATCCCATCAAAATCGAGTTTCAATTTTAAAATTTCAAAACTATATGACAAGTCCATACACTCTGTAAAAATGTTTAACTAGGGCCATGTACTTCAATCTCAATGCTACTGTGGTCGAGTCACGAAAACCATTGTTGTGTATTACAATTTCCAATATTTCATAAGTAGTCGAGTGCAATGGCACGGCAACAAGAAAACCCGTAACCATTTTCAATTAACCAGACTCGAGTTTACCACGTCGAAATCGAGTTCCACCGCTTGTGCAAGCATTAGCCCGAGTTTCATACCATCAAAATCGACTTTCAATTTTAAAATTTCAAAACTATATGACAAGTCCATACACTCTGTACAAATGTTTGACTAGGGCCATGTACTTTAATCTCAATACTACTGTGGTCGAGTCACGAGAACCATTGTTGTGTATTACAATTTCCAATATTTCTTAACTAGTCGAGTACAATGGCACGGCAACAAGAAAACCCGTAAGCCATTTTCTATTAACCAGACTCGAGTTTAACACGTCGAAATCGAGTTCCACCACTTGTGCAAGCATTAGCCCGAGTTTCATCCCATGAAAATCGAGTTTCAATTTTAAAATTTAAAAACTATATGACAAGTCCATACACTCTGTAAAAATGTTTAACTAGGGCCATGTACTTCAATCTCAATACTACTGTGGTCGAGTCACGAAAGCCATTGTTGTGTATTGCAATTTCCAATATTTCATAACTAGTCGAGTGCAATGGCACGGCAACAAGAAAACCCGTAAGCCATTTTCAATTAACCAGACTCGAGTTTACCACGTCGAAATCGAGTTCCACCGCTTGTGCAAGCATTAGCCCGAGTTTCATCCCATCAAAATCGACTTTCAATTTTAAATTTCAAAACTATATGACAAGTCCATACACTCTGTAAAAATGTTTAACTAGGGCCATGTACTTCAATCTCAATACTACTGTGGTCGAGTCACGAGAACCATTGTTGTGTATTACAATTTCCAATATTTCTTAACTAGTCGAGTACAATGGCACGGCAACAAGAAAACCCGTAAGCCATTTTCAATTTCCCATACTCGAGTTTACCACGTCGAAATCGAGTGCCACCGCTTGTGCAAGCATTAGCCCGAGTTTCATCCCATCAAAATCGACTTTCAGTTTTAAAATTTCAAAACTATATGACAAGTCCATACACTATGTAAAAATGTGTAACTAGGGCCATGTACTTCAATCTCAATACTACTGTGGTCGAGCCACGAAAACTATTGTTGTGTATTACAATTTCCAATATTTCATAACTAGTCGAGTGCAATGGCACGGCAACAAGAAAACCCGTAAGCCATTTTCAATTAACCAGACTCGAGTTTACCACGTCGAAATCGAGTTCCACCACTTGTGCAAGCATTAGCCCGAGTTTCATCCCATCAAAATCGACTTTCAATTTTAAAATTTCAAAACTATATGACAAGTCCATACACTCTGTAAAAATGTTTAAATAGGGCCATGTACTTTAATCTCAATACTACTGTGGTCGAGTAACGAAAACCATTGTTGTGTATTACAATTTCCAATATTTCATAACTAGACGAGTGCAATGGCACGGCAAAAAGAAAACCCGTAAGCCATTTTCAATTAACCAGACTCTATTTTACCACGTCGAAATCGAGTTCCACCGCTTGTGCAAGCATTAGCCCGAGTTTCATCCCATCAAAATCTACTTTCACTTTTAAAATTTCAAAACTATATGACAAGTCCATACACTCTGTAAAAATGTTTAACTAGGGCCATGTACTTCAATCTGAATACTACTGTGGTCGAGTCACGAAAGCCATTGTTGTGTATTGCAATTTCCAATATTTCATAACTAGTCGAGTGCAATGGCACGGCAACAAGAAAACCCGTAAGCCATTTTCAATTAACCAGACTCGAGTTTACCACGTCGAAATCGAGTTCCACCACTTGTGCAAGCATTAGCCCGAGTTTCATCCCATCAAAATCGACTTTCAATTTTAAAATTTCAAAACTATATGACAAGTCCATACACTCTGTAAAAATGTTTAAATAGGGCCATGTACTTTAATCTCAATACTACTGTGGTCGAGTAACGAAAACCATTGTTGTGTATTACAATTTCCAATATTTCATAACTAGACGAGTGCAATGGCACGGCAAAAAGAAAACCCGTAAGCCATTTTCAATTAACCAGACTCTATTTTACCACGTCGAAATCGAGTTCCACCGCTTGTGCAAGCATTAGCCCGAGTTTCATCCCATCAAAATCTACTTTCAATTTTAAAATTTCAAAACTATATGACAAGTCCATACACTCTGTAAAAATGTTTAACTAGGGCCATGTACTTCAATCTGAATACTACTGTGGTCGAGTCACGAAAGCCATTGTTGTGTATTGCAATTTCCAATATTTCATAACTAGTCGAGTGCAATGGCACGGCAACAAGAAAACCCGTAAGCCATTTTCAATTACCCATACTCGAGTTTACCACGTCGAAATCGAGTGCCACCGCTTGTGCAAGCATTAGCCCGAGTGTCATCCCATCAAAATCGACTTTCAATTTTAAAATTTCAAAACTATATGACAAGTCCATACACTCTGTAAAAATGTTTAACTAGGGCCATGTACTTCAATCTCAATGGTACTGTGGTCGAGTCACGAAAACCATTGTTGTGTATTACAATTTGCAATATTTCATAAGTAGTCGAGTGCAATGGCACGGCAACAAGAAAACCCGTAACCATTTTCAATTAACCAGACTCGAGTTTACCACGTCGAAATCGAGTTCCACCGCTTGTGCAAGCATTAGCCCGAGTTTCATACCATCAAAATCGACTTTCAATTTTAAAATTTCAAAACTATATGACAAGTCCATACACTCTGTACAAATGTTTGACTAGGGCCATGTACTTTAATCTCAATACTACTGTGGTCGAGTCACGAGAACCATTGTTGTGTATTACAATTTCCAATATTTCTTAACTAGTCGAGTACAATGGCACGGCAACAAGAAAACCCGTAAGCCATTTTCAATGACCCATACTCGAGTTTACCACGTGGAAATCGAGTGCAACCGCTTGTGCAAGCATTAGCCCGAGTTTCATCCCATCAAAATCGACTTTCAATTTTAAAATTTCAAAACTATATGACAAGTCCATACACTCTGTAAAAATGTTTAACTAGGGCCATGTACTTCAATCTCAATGCTACTGTGGTCGAGTCACGAAAACCATTGTTGTGTATTACAATTTGCAATATTTCATAAGTAGTCGAGTGCAATGGCACGGCAACAAGAAAACCCGTAACCATTTTCAATTAACCAGACTCGAGTTTACCACGTCGAAATCGAGTTCCACCGCTTGTGCAAGCATTAGCCCGAGTTTCATCCCATCAAAATCGACTTTCAATTTTAAAATTTCAAAACTATATGACAAGTCCATACACTCTGTACAAATGTTTGACTAGGGCCATGTACTTCAATCTCAATACTACTGTGGTCGAGTCACGAGAACCATTGTTGTGTATTACAATTTCCAATATTTCTTAACTAGTCGAGTACAATGGCACGGCAACAAGAAAACCCGTAAGCCATTTTCAATGACCCATACTCGAGTTTACCACGTGGAAATCGAGTGCAACCGCTTGTGCAAGCATTAGCCCAAGTTTCATCCCATCAAAATCGACTTTCAATTTTAAAATTTCAAAACTATATGACAAGTCCATACACTCTGTAAAAATGTTTAACTAGGGCCATGTACTTCAATCTCAATACTACTATGGTCGAGTCACGAAAACCATTGTTGTGTATTACAATTTCCAATATTTCATAAGTAGTCGAGTGCAATGGCACGGCAACAAGAAAACCCGTAAGCCATTTTCAATTAACCAGACTCGAGTTTACCACGTCGAAATCGAGTTCCACCACTTGTGCAAGCATTAGCCCGAGTTTCATCCCATCAAAATCGACTTTCAATTTTAAAATTTCAAAACTATATGACAAGTCCATACACTCTGTAAAAATGTTTAAATAGGGCCATGTACTTTAATCTCAATACTACTGTGGTCGAGTAACGAAAACCATTGTTGTGTATTACAATTTCCAATATTTCATAACTAGACGAGTGCAATGGCACGGCAACAAGAAAACCCGTAAGCCATTTTCAATTAACCAGACTCTATTTTACCACGTCGAAATCGAGTTCCACCGCTTGTGCAAGCATTAGCCCGAGTTTCATCCCATCAAAATCTACTTTCAATTTTAAAATTTCAAAACTATATGACAAGTCCATACACTCTGTAAAAATGTTTAACTAGGGCCATGTACTTCAATCTGAATACTACTGTGGTCGAGTCACGAAAGCCATTGTTGTGTATTACAATTTCCAATATTTCATAAGTAGTCGAGTGCAATGGCACGGCAACAAGAAAACCCGTAACCCATTTTCAATTACCCATACTCGAGTTTAACACGTCGAAATCGAGTGCCACCGCTTGTGCAAGCATTAGCCCGAGTTTCATCCCATCAAAATCGACTTTCAATTTTAAAATTTTGAAAACTATATGACAAGTCCATACACTCTGTAAAAATGTGTAACTAGGGCCATATACTTCAATCTCAGTACTACTATGGTCGAGCCACGAAAACCATTGTTGTGTATTACAATTTCCAATATTTCATAACTAGTCGAGTGCAATGGCACGGCAACAAGAAAACCCGTAAGCCATTTTCAATTAACCAGACTCGAGTTTACCACGTCGAAATCGAGTTCCACCACTTGTGCAAGCATTAGCCCGAGTTTCATCCCATCAAAATCGAGTTTCAATTTTAAAATTTCAAAACTATATGACAAGTCCATACACTCTGTAAAAATGTTTAACTAGGGCCATGTACTTCAATCTCAATGGTACTGTGGTCGAGTCACGAAAACCATTGTTGTGTATTACAATTTCCAATATTTCATAAGTAGTCGAGTGCAATGGCACGGCAACAAGAAAACCCGTAACCATTTTTAATTAACCAGACTCGAGTTTACCACGTCGAAATCGAGTTCCACCGCTTGTGCAAGCATTAGCCCGAGTTTCATCCCATCAAAATCGACTTTCAATTTTAAAATTTCAAAACTATATGACAAGTCCATACACTCTGTAAAAATGTGTACCTAGGGCCATGTACTTCAATCTCAATACTACTGTGGTCGAGCCACGAAAACCATTGTTGTGTATTACAATTTCCAATATTTCATAACTAGTCGAGTGCAATGGCAAGGCAACAAGAAAACCCGTAAGCCATTTTCAATTAACCAGACTCGAGTTTACCACGTCGAAATCGAGTTCGACCACTTGTGCAAGCATTAGCCCGAGTTTCATCCCATCAAAATCGAGTTTCAATTTTAAAATTTCAAAACTATATGACAAGTCCATACACTCTGTAAAAATGTTTAACTAGGGCCATGTACTTCAATCTCAATGCTACTGTGGTCGAGTCACGAAAACCATTGTTGTGTATTACAATTTGCAATATTTCATAAGTAGTCGAGTGCAATGGCACGGCAACAAGAAAACCCGTAACCATTTTCAATTAACCAGACTCGAGTTTACCACGTCGAAATCGAGTTCCACCGCTTGTGCAAGCATTAGCCCGAGTTTCATCCCATCAAAATCGACTTTCAATTTTAAAATTTCAAAACTATATGACAAGTCCATACACTCTGTAAAAATGTGTAACTAGGGCCATATACTTCAATCTCAATACTACTGTGGTCGAGCCACGAAAACCATTGTTGTGTATTACAATTTCCAATATTTCATAACTAGTCGAGTGCAATGGCACGGCAACAAGAAAACCCGTAAGCCATTTTCAATTAACCAGACTCGAGTTTACCACGTCGAAATCGAGTTCCACCACTTGTGCAAGCATTAGCCCGAGTTTCATCCCATCAAAATCGACTTTCAATTTTAAAATTTCAAAACTATATGACAAGTCCATACACTCTGTAAAAATGTTTAACTAGGGCCATGTACTTCAATCTCAATACTACTGTGGTCGAGTCACGAAAACCATTGTTGTGTATTACAATTTCCAATATTTCATAACTAGTGGAGTCCAATGGCACGACAACAAGAAAACCCGTAAGCCATTTTCAATTACCCATACTCGAGTTTACCACGTGGAAATCGAGTGCCACCGCTTGTGCAAGCATTAGCCCGAGTTTCATCCCATCAAAATCGACTTTCAATTTTAAAATTTCAAAACTATGTGACAAGTCCATACACTCTGTAAAAATGTGTAACTAGGGCCATGTCCTTCAATCTCAGTACTACTGTGGTCGAGCCACGAAAACCATTGTTGTGTATTACAATTTGCAATATTTCATAACTAGTCGAGTGCAATGGCACGGCAACAAGAAAACGCGTAAGCCATTTTCAATTAACCAGACTCGAGTTTACCACGTCGAAATCGAGTTCCACCACTTGTGCAAGCATTAGCCCGAGTTTCATCCCATCAAAATCGAGTTTCAATTTTAAAATTTCAAAACTATATGACAAGTCCATACACTCTGTAAAAATGTTTAACTAGGGCCATGTACTTCAATCGCAATACTACTGTGGTCGAGTCACGAAAACCATTGTTGTGTATTACAATTTCCAATATTTCATAAGTAGTCGAGTGCAATGGCACGGCAACAAGAAAACCCGTAAGCCATTTTCAATTAACCAGACTCGAGTTTATCACGTCGAAATCAGGTTCCACCGCTTGTGCAAGCATTAGCCCGAGTTTCATCCCATCAACTAGTCGAGTACAATGGCACGGCAACAAGAAAACCCGTAAGCCATTTTCAATTACCCATACTCGAGTTTACCACGTGGAAATCGAGTGCCACCGCTTGTGCAAGCATTAGCCCGAGTTTCATCCCATCAAAATCGACTTTCAATTTTAAAATTTCAAAACTATATGACAAGCCCATACACTCTGTAAAAATGTTTAAATAAGGCCATGTACTTTAATCTCAATACTACTGTGGTCGAGTCACGAAAACCATTATTGTGTATTACAATTTCCAATATTTCATAACTAGACGAGTGCAATGGCACGGCAACAAGAAAACCCGTAAGCCTTTTTCAATTAACCAGACTCGATTTTACCACGTCGAAATCGAGTTCCACCGCTTGTGCAAGCATTAGCCCGAGTTTCATCCCATCAAAATCGACTTTCAATTTTAAAATTTCAAAACTATATGACAAGTCCATACACTCTGTAAAAATGTTTAAATAGGGCCATGTACTTTAATCTCAATACTACTGTGGTCGAGTCACGAAAACCATTGTTGTGTATCACAATTTCCAATATTTCATAACTAGACGAGTGCAATGGCACGGCAACAAGAAAACTCGTAAGCCTTTTTCAATTAACCAGACTCGATTTTACCACGTCGAAATCGAGTTCCACCGCTTGTGCAAGCATTAGCCCGAGTGTCATCCCATCAAAATCGACTTTCAATTTTAAAATTTCAAAACTATATGACAAGTCCACACACTCTGTAAAAATGTGTAACTAGGGCCATGTACTTCAATCTCAATACTACTGTGGTCGAGCCACGAAAACCATTGTTGTGTGTTACAATTTCCAATATTTCATAACTAGTCGAGTGTAATGGCACGGTAACAAGAAAACCCGTAAGCCATTTTCAATTAACCAGACTCGAGTTTACCACGTCGAAATCGAATTCCACCAGTTGTGCAAGCATTAGCCCGAGTTTCATCCCATCAAAATCGAGTTTCAATTTTAAAATTTCAAAACTATATGACAAGTCCATACACTCTGTAAAAATGTTTAACTAGGGCCATGTACTTAAATCTCAATACTACTGTGGTCGAGTCACGAAAACCATTGTTGTGTATTACAATTTCCAATATTTCATAAGTAGTCGAGTGCAATGGCACGGCAACAAGAAAACCCGTAAGCCATTTTCAATTAACCAGACTCGAGTTTACCACGTCGAAATCGAGTTCCACCGCTTGTGCAAGCATTAGCCCGAGTTTCATCCCATCAAAATCGACTTTCAATTTTAAAATTTCAAAACTATATGACAAGTCCATACACTCTGTAAAAATGTTTGACTAGGGCCATGTACTTCAATCTTAATACTACTGTGGTCGAGTCACGAGAACCATTGTTGTGTATTGCAATTTCCAATATTTCTTAACTAGTCGAGTACAATGGCACGGTAATAAGAAAACCCGTAAGCCATTTTCAATTACCCATACTCGAGTTTACCACGTGGAAATCGAGTGCCACCGCTTGTGCAAGCATTAGCCCGAGTTTCATCCCATCAAAATCGACTTTCAATTTTAAAATTTCAAAACTATATGACAAGTCCATACACTCTGTAAAAATGTGTAACTAGGGCCATGTCCTTCAATCTCAATACTACTGTGGTCGAGCCACAAAACCATTGTTGTGTATTACAATTTCCAATATTTCATAACTAGTCGAGTGCAATGGCACGGCAACAAGAAAACCCGTAAGCCATTTTCAATTACCCATAGTCGAGTTTACCACGTGGAAATCGAGTGCCACCGCTTGTGCAAGCATTAGCCCGAGTTTCATCCCATCAAAATCGACTTTCAATTTTAAAATTTCAAAACTATATGACAAGTCCATACACTCTGTAAAAATGTGTAACTAGGGCCATGTACTTCAATCTCAATACTACTGTGGTCGAGTCACGAAAACCATTGTTGTGTGTTACAATTTCCAATATTTCATAACTAGTCGAGTGCAATGGCACGGCAACAAGAAAACCCGTAAGCCATTTTCAATTAACCAGACTCGAGTTTACCACGTCGAAATCGAGTTCCACCACTTGTGCAAGCATTAGCCCGAGTTTCATCACATCAAAATCGAGTTTCAATTTTAAAATTTCAAAACTATATGACAAGTCCATACACTCTGTAAAAATGTTTAACTAGGGCCATGTACTTCAATCTCAATACTACTGTGGTCGAGTCACGAAAACCATTGTTGTGTATTACAATTTCCAATATTTCATAAGTAGTCGAGTGCAATGGCACGGCAACAAGAAAACCCGTAAGCCATTTTCAATTAACCAGACTCGAGTTTACCACGTCGAAATCGAGTTCCACCGCTTGTGCAAGCATTAGCCCGAGTTTCATCCCATCAAAATCGACTTTCAATTTTAAAATTTCAAAACTATATGACAAGTCTATACACTCTGTAAAAATGTTTGACTAGGGCCATGTACTTCAATCTTAATACTACTATGGTCGAGTCACGAGAACCATTGTTGTGTATTGCAATTTCCAATATTTCTTAACTAGTCGAGTACAATGGCACGGCAATAAGAAAACCCGTAAGCCATTTTCAATTACCCATACTCGAGTTTACCACATGGAAATCGAGTGCCACCGCTTGTGCAAGCATTAGCCCGAGTTTCATCCCATCAAAATCGACTTTCAATTTTAAAATTTCAAAACTATATGACAAGTCCATACACTCTGTAAAAATGTGTAACTAGGGCCATGTCCTTCAATCTCAATACTACTGTGGTCGAGCCACGAAAACCATTGTTGTGTATTACAATTTCCAATATTTCATAACTTGTCGAGTGCAATGGCACGGCAACAAGAAAACCCGTAAGCCATTTTCAATTACCCATAGTCGAGTTTACCACGTGGAAATCGAGTGCCACCGCTTGTGCAAGCATTACCCCAGTTTCATCCCATCAAAATCGACTTTCAATTTTAAAATTTCAAAACTATATGACAAGTCCATACACTCTGTAAAAATGTGTAACTAGGGCCATGTACTTCAATCTCAATACTACTGTGGTCGAGCCACGAAAACCATTGTTGTGTATTACAATTTCCAATATTTCATAACTAGTCGAGTGCAATGCCAAGGCAACAAGAAAACCCGTACGCCATTTTCAATTAACCAGACTCGAGTTTACCACGTCGAAATCGAGTTCCACCACTTGTGCAAGCATTAGCCCGAGTTTCATCCCATCAAAATCGAGTTTCAATTTTAAAATTTCAAAACTATATGACAAGTCCATACACTCTGTAAAAATGTTTAACTAGGGCCATGTACTTCAATCTCAATACTACTGTGGTCGAGCCACGAAAACCATTGTTGTGTATTACAATTTCCAATATTTCTTAACTAGTCGAGTACAATGGCACGGCAACAAGAAAACCCGTAAGCCATTTTCAATTACCCATACTCGAGTTTACCACGTGGAAATCGAGTGCCACCGCTTGTGCAAGCATTAGCCCGAGTTTAATTCCATCAAAATCGACTTTCAATTTTAAAATTTCAAAACTATATGACAAGTCCATACACTCTGTAAAAATGTTTAACTAGGGCCATGTACTTCAATCTGAATACTACTGTGGTCGAGTCACGAAAACCATTGTTGTGTATTACAACTTCCAATATTTCATAACTAGTCGAGTGCAATGGCACGGCAACAAGAAAACCCGTAAGCCATTTTCAATTACCCATACTCGAGTTTACCACGTCGAAATCGAGTGCCACCGCTTGTGCAAGCATTAGCCCGAGTTTCATCCCATCAAAATCGACTTTCAATTTTAAAATTTCAAAACTATATGACAAGTCCATACACTCTGTAAAAATGTGTAACTAGGGCCATGTACTTCAATCTCAATACTACTGTGGTGGAGCCACGAAAACCATTGTTGTGTGTTACAATTTCCAATATTTCATAACTAGTCGAGTGCAATGGCACGGCAACAAGAAAACCCGTAAGCCATTTTCAATTAACCAGACTCGAGTTTACCACGTCGAAATCGAGTTCCACCACTTGTGCAAGCATTAGCCCGAGTTTCATCCCATCAAAATCGACTTTCAATTTTAAAATTTCAAAACTATATGACAAGTCCATACACTCTGTAAAAATGTTTAACTAGGGGCATGTACTTCAATCTCAATACTACTGTGGTCGAGTCACGAAAACCATTGTTGTGTATTACAATTTCCAATATTTCATAAGTAGTCGAGTGCAATGGCACGGCAACAAGAAAACCCGTAAGCCATTTTCAATTAACCAGACTAAAGTTTACCATGTCGAAATCGAGTTCCACCGCTTGTGCAAGCATTAGCCCGAGTTTCATCCCATCAAAATCGACTTTCAATTTTAAAATTTCAAAACTATATGACAAGTCCATACACTCTGTAAAAATGATTGACTAGGGCCATGTACTTCAATCTCAATACTACTGTGGTCGAGTCACGAGAACCATTGTTGTGTATTGCAATTTCCAATATTTCTTAACTTGTCGAGTACAATGGCACGGCAACAAGAAAACCCGTAAGCCATTTTCAATTACCCATACTCGAGTTTACCACGTGGAAATCGAGTGCCACCGCTTGTGCAAGCATTAGCCCGAGTTTCATCCCATCAAAATCGACTTTAAATTTTAAAATTTCAAAACTCTATGACAAGTCCATACACTCTGTAAAAATGTTTAACTAGGGCCATGTACTTCAATCTCAATACTACTGTGGTCGAGTCACGAAAACCATTGTTGTGTATTACAATTTCCAATATTTCATAACTAGTCGAGTGCAATGGCACGGCAACAAGAAAACCCGTAAGCCATTTTCAATTACCCATACTCGAGTTTACCACGTGGAAATCGAGTGCCACCGCTTGTGCAAGCATTAGCCCGAGTTTCATCCCATCAAAATCGACTTTCAATTTTAAAATTTCAAAACTATATGACAAGTCCATACACTCTGTAAAAATGTTTAACTAGGGCCATGTACTTCAATCTGAATACTACTGTGGTCGAGTCACGAAAACCATTGTTGTGTATTACAACTTCCAATATTTCATAACTAGTCGAGTGCAATGGCACGGCAACAAGAAAACCCGTAAGCCATTTTCAATTACCCATACTCGAGTTTACCACGTCGAAATCGAGTGCCACCGCTTGTGCAAGCATTAGCCCGAGTTTCATCCCATCAAAATCGACTTTCAATTTTAAAATTTCAAAACTATATGACAAGTCCATACACTCTGTAAAAATGTGTAACTAGGGCCATGTACTTCAATCTCAATACTACTGTGGTGGAGCCACGAAAACCATTGTTGTGTGTTACAATTTCCAATATTTCATAACTAGTCGAGTGCAATGGCACGGCAACAAGAAAACCCGTAAGCCATTTTCAATTAACCAGACTCGAGTTTACCACGTCGAAATCGAGTTCCACCACTTGTGCAAGCATTAGCCCGAGTTTCATCCCATCAAAATCGACTTTCAATTTTAAAATTTCAAAACTATATGACAAGTCCATACACTCTGTAAAAATGTTTAACTAGGGGCATGTACTTCAATCTCAATACTACTGTGGTCGAGTCACGAAAACCATTGTTGTGTATTACAATTTCCAATATTTCATAAGTAGTCGAGTGCAATGGCACGGCAACAAGAAAACCCGTAAGCCATTTTCAATTAACCAGACTAAAGTTTACCATGTCGAAATCGAGTTCCACCGCTTGTGCAAGCATTAGCCCGAGTTTCATCCCATCAAAATCGACTTTCAATTTTAAAATTTCAAAACTATATGACAAGTCCATACACTCTGTAAAAATGATTGACTAGGGCCATGTACTTCAATCTCAATACTACTGTGGTCGAGTCACGAGAACCATTGTTGTGTATTGCAATTTCCAATATTTCTTAACTTGTCGAGTACAATGGCACGGCAACAAGAAAACCCGTAAGCCATTTTCAATTACCCATACTCGAGTTTACCACGTGGAAATCGAGTGCCACCGCTTGTGCAAGCATTAGCCCGAGTTTCATCCCATCAAAATCGACTTTAAATTTTAAAATTTCAAAACTCTATGACAAGTCCATACACTCTGTAAAAATGTTTAACTAGGGCCATGTACTTCAATCTCAATACTACTGTGGTCGAGTCACGAAAACCATTGTTGTGTATTACAATTTCCAATATTTCATAACTAGTCGAGTGCAATGGCACGGCAACAAGAAAACCCGTAAGCCATTTTCAATTACCCATACTCGAGTTTACCACGTGGAAATCGAGTGCCACCGCTTGTGCAAGCATTAGCCCGAGTTTCATCCCATCAAAATCGACTTTCAATTTTAAAATTTCAAAACTATATGACAAGTCCATACACTCTGTAAAAATGTTTAACTAGGGCCATGTACTTCAATCTCAATACTACTGTGGTCGAGCCACGAAAACCATTGTTGTGTATTACAATTTCCAATATTTCATAACTAGTCGAGTGCAATGGCACGGCAACAAGAAAACGCGTAAGCCATTTTCAATTAACCAGACTCGAGTTTATCACGTCGAAATCAGGTTCCACCGCTTGTGCAAGCATTAGCCCGAGTTTCATCCCATCAAAATCGACTTTCAATTTTAAAATTTCAAAACTATATGACAAGTCCATACACTCTGTAAAAATGTTTGACTAGGGCCATGTACTTCAATCTCAATACTACTGTGGTCGAGTCACGAGAACCATTGTTGTGTATTACAATTTCCAATATTTCTTAACTAGTCGAGTACAATGGCACGGCAACAAGAAAACCCGTAAGCCATTTTGTATTTCCCATACTCGAGTTTACCACGTGGAAATCGAGTGCCACCGCTTGTGCAAGCATTAGCCCGAGTTTCATCCCATCAAAATCGACTTTCAATTTTAAAATTTCAAAACTATATGACAAGTCCATACACTCTGTAAAAATGTTTAAATAGGGCCATGTACTTTAATCTCAATACTACTGTGGTCGAGTCACGAAAACCATTGTTGTGTATTACAATTTCCAATATTTCATAACTAGACGAGTGCAATGGCACGGCAACAAGAAAACCCGTAAGCCTTTTTCAATTAACCAGACTCGATTTTACCACGTCGAAATCGAGTTCCACCGGTTGTGCAAGCATTAGCCCGAGTTTCATCCCATCAAAATCGACTTTCAATTTTAAAATTTCAAAACTATATGACAAGTCCATACACTCTGTAAAAATGTTTAACTAGGGCCATGTACTTCAATCTGAATACTACTGTGGTCGAGTCACGAAAACCATTGTTGTGTATTACAACTTCCAATATTTCATAACTAGTCGAGTGCAATGGCACGGCAACAACAAAACCCGTAAGACATTTTCAATTACCCATACTCGAGTTTACCACGTCGAAATCGAGTGCCACCGCTTGTGCAAGCATTAGCCCGAGTTTCATCCCATCAAAATCGACTTTCAATTTTAAAATTTCAAAACTATATGACAAGTCCATACACTCTGTAAAAATGTGTAACTAGGGCCATGTACTTCAATCTCAATACTACTGTGGTCGAGCCACGAAAACCATTGTTGTGTATTACAATTTCCAATATTTCATAACTAGTCGAGTGCAATGGCACGGCAACAAGAAAACCCGTAAGCCATTTTCAATTACCCATACTCGAGTTTACCACGTGGAAATCGAGTGCCACCGCTTGTGCAAGCATTAGCCCGAGTTTCATCCCATCAAAATCGACTTTCAATTTTAAAATTTCAAAACTATATGACAAGTCCATACACTCTGTAAAAATGTGTAACTAGGGCCATGTACTTCAATCTCAATACTACTGTGGTCGAGCCACGAAAACCATTGTTGTGTATTACAATTTCCAATATTTCATAACTAGTCGAGTGCAATGGCACGGCAACAAGAAAACCCGTAAGCCATTTTCAATTAACCAGACTCGAGTTTACCACGTCGAAATCGAGTTCCACCACTTGTGCAAGCATTAGCCCGAGTTTCATCCCATCAAAATCGAGTTTCAATTTTAAAATTTCAAAACTATATGACAAGTCCATACACTCTGTAAAAATGTGTAACTAGGGCCATGTACTTCAATCTCAATACTACTGTGGTGGAGCCACGAAAACCATTGTTGTGTGTTACAATTTCCAATATTTCATAACTAGTCGAGTGCAATGGCACGGCAACAAGAAAACCCGTAAGCCATTTTCAATTAACCAGACTCGAGTTTACCACGTCGAAATCGAGTTCCACCACTTGTGCAAGCATTAGCCCGAGTTTCATCCCATCAAAATCGAGTTTCAATTTTAAAATTTCAAAACTATATGACAAGTCCATACACTCTGTAAAAATGTTTAACTAGGGCCATGTACTTCAATCTCAATACTACTGTGGTCGAGTCACGAAAACCATTGTTGTGTATTACAATTTCCAATATTTCATAAGTAGTCGAGTGCAATGGCACGGCAACAAGAAAACCCGTAAGCCATTTTCAATTAACCAGACTAGAGTTTACCATGTCGAAATCGAGTTCCACCGCTTGTGCAAGCATTAGCCCGAGTTTCATCCCATCAAAATCGACTTTCAATTTTAAAATTTCAAAACTATATGACAAGTCCATACACTCTGTAAAAATGATTGACTAGGGCCATGTACTTCAATCTCAATACTACTGTGGTCGAGTCACGAGAACCATTGTTGTGTATTGCAATTTCCAATATTTCTTAACTAGTCGAGTACAATGGCACGGCAACAAGAAAACCCGTAAGACATTTTCAATTACCCATACTCGAGTTTACCACGTCGAAATCGAGTGCCACCGCTTGTGCAAGCATTAGCCCGAGTTTCATCCCATCAAAATCGACTTTCAATTTTAAAATTTCAAAACTATATGACAAGTCCATACACTCTGTAAAAATGTTTAACTAGGGCCATGTACTTCAATCTCAATACTACTGTGGTCGAGTCACGAAAACCATTGTTGTGTATTACAATTTCCAATATTTCATAACTAGTCGAGCGCAATGGCACGGCAACAAGAAAACCCGTAAGCCATTTTCAATTACCCATACTCGAGTTTACCACGTGGAAATCGAGTGCCACCGCTTGTGCAAGCATTAGCCCGAGTTTCATCCCATCAAAATCGACTTTCAATTTTAAAATTTCAAAACTATATGACAAGTCCATACACTCTGTAAAAATGTTTAACTAGGGCCATGTACTTCAATCTGAATACTACTGTGGTCGAGTCACGAAAACCATTGTTGTGTATTACAACTTCCAATATTTCATAACTAGTCGAGTGCAATGGCACGGCAACAACAAAACCCGTAAGACATTTTCAATTACCCATACTCGAGTTTACCACGTCGAAATCGAGTGCCACCGCTTGTGCAAGCATTAGCCCGAGTTTCATCCCATCAAAATCGACTTTCAATTTTAAAATTTCAAAACTATATGACAAGTCCATACACTCTGTAAAAATGTGTAGCTAGGGCCATTTACTTCAATCTCAATACTACTGTGGTCGAGCCACGAAAACCATTGTTGTGTATTACAATTTCCAATATTTCATAACTAGTCGAGTGCAATGGCACGGCAACAAGAAAACCCGTAAGCCATTTTCAATTACCCATACTCGAGTTTACCACGTGGAAATCGAGTGCCACCGCTTGTGCAAGCATTAGCCCGAGTTTCATCCCATCAAAATCGACTTTCAATTTTAAAATTTCAAAACTATATGACAAGTCCATACACTCTGTAAAAATGTGTAACTAGGGCCATGTACTTCAATCTCAATACTACTGTGGTCGAGCCACGAAAACCATTGTTGTGTATTACAATTTCCCATATTTCATAACTAGTCGAGTGCAATGGCACGGCAACAAGAAAACCCGTAAGCCATTTTCAATTAACCAGACTCGAGTTTACCACGTCGAAATCGAGTTCCACCACTTGTGCAAGCATTAGCCCGAGTTTCATCCCATCAAAATCGAGTTTCAATTTTAAAATTTCAAAACTATATGACAAGTCCATACACTCTGTAAAAATGTGTAACTAGGGCCATGTACTTCAATCTCAATACTACTGTGGTGGAGCCACGAAAACCATTGTTGTGTGTTACAATTTCCAATATTTCATAACTAGTCGAGTGCAATGGCACGGCAACAAGAAAACCCGTAAGCCATTTTCAATTAACCAGACTCGAGTTTACCACGTCGAAATCGAGTTCCACCACTTGTGCAAGCATTAGCCCGAGTTTCATCCCATCAAAATCGAGTTTCAATTTTAAAATTTCAAAACTATATGACAAGTCCATACACTCTGTAAAAATGTTTAACTAGGGCCATGTACTTCAATCTCAATACTACTGTGGTCGAGTCACGAAAACCATTGTTGTGTATTACAATTTCCAATATTTCATAAGTAGTCGAGTGCAATGGCACGGCAACAAGAAAACCCGTAAGCCATTTTCAATTAACCAGACTAGAGTTTACCATGTCGAAATCGAGTTCCACCGCTTGTGCAAGCATTAGCCCGAGTTTCATCCCATCAAAATCGACTTTCAATTTTAAAATTTCAAAACTATATGACAAGTCCATACACTCTGTAAAAATGATTGACTAGGGCCATGTACTTCAATCTCAATACTACTGTGGTCGAGTCACGAGAACCATTGTTGTGTATTGCAATTTCCAATATTTCTTAACTAGTCGAGTACAATGGCACGGCAACAAGAAAACCCGTAAGCCATTTTCAATTACCCATACTCGAGTTTACCACGTGGAAATCGAGTGCCACCGCTTGTGCAAGCATTAGCCCGAGTTTCATCCCATCAAAATCGACTTTCAATTTTAAAATTTCAAAACTATATGACAAGTCCATACACTCTGTAAAAATGTTTAACTAGGGCCATGTACTTCAATCTCAATACTACTGTGGTCGAGTCACGAAAACCATTGTTGTGTATTACAATTTCCAATATTTCATAACTAGTCGAGTGCAATGGCACGGCAACAAGAAAACCCGTAAGCCATTTTCAATTACCCATACTCGAGTTTACCACGTGGAAATCGAGTGCCACCGCTTGTGCAAGCATTAGCCCGAGTTTCATCCCATCAAAATCGACTTTAAATTTTAAAATTTCAAAACTATATGACAAGTCCATACACTCTGTAAAAATGTTTAACTAGGGCCATGTACTTCAATCTCAATACTACTGTGGTCGTGTCACGAAAACCATTGTTGTGTATTACAATTTCCAATATTTCATAACTAGTCGAGTGCAATGGCACGGCAACAAGAAAACCCGTAAGCCATTTTCAATTACCCATACTCGAGTTTACCACGTGGAAATCGAGTGCCACCGCTTGTGCAAGCATTAGCCCGAGTTTCATCCCATCAAAATCGACTTTCAATTTTAAAATTTCAAAACTATATGACAAGTCCATACACTCTGTAAAAATGTGTAACTAGGGCCATGTACTTCAATCTCAATACTACTGTGGTCGAGCCACGAAAACCATTGTTGTGTATTACAATTTCCAATATTTCATAACTAGTCGAGTGCAATGGCACGGCAACAAGAAAACGCGTAAGCCATTTTCAATTAACCAGACTCGAGTTTACCACGTCGAAATCGAGTTCCACCACTTGTGCAAGCATTAGCCCGAGTTTCATCCCATCAAAATCGAGTTTCAATTTTAAAATTTCAAAACTATATGACAAGTCCATACACTCTGTAAAAATGGTTAACTAGGGCAATGTACTTCAATCGCAATACTACTGTGGTCGAGTCACGAAAACCATTGTTGTGTATTACAATTTCCAATATTTCATAAGTAGTCGAGTGCAATGGCACGGCAACAAGAAAACCCGTAAGCCATTTTCAATTAACCAGACTCGAGTTTATCACGTCGAAATCAGGTTCCACCGCTTGTGCAAGCATTAGCCCGAGTTTCATCCCATCAAAATCGACTTTCAATTTTAAAATTTCAAAACTATATGACAAGTCCATACACTCTGTAAAAATGTTTGACTAGGGCCATGTACTTCAATCTCAATACTACTGTGGTCGAGTCACGAGAACCATTGTTGTGTATTACAATTTCCAATATTTCTTAACTAGTCGAGTACAATGGCACGGCAACAAGAAAACCCGTAAGCCATTTTGTATTACCCATACTCGAGTTTACCACGTGGAAATCGAGTGCCACCGCTTGTGCAAGCATTAGCCCGAGTTTCATCCCATCAAAATCGACTTTCAATTTTAAAATTTCAAAACTATATGACAAGTCCATACACTCTGTAAAAATGTTTAAATAGGGCCATGTACTTTAATCTCAATACTACTGTGGTCGAGTCACGAAAACCATTGTTGTGTATTACAATTTCCAATATTTCATAACTAGACGAGTGCAATGGCACGGCAACAAGAAAACCCGTAAGCCTTTTTCAATTAACCAGACTCGATTTTACCACGTCGAAATCGAGTTCCACCGCTTGTGCAAGCATTAGCCCGAGTTTCATCCCATCAAAATCGACTTTCAATTTTAAAATTTCAAAACTATATGACAAGTCCATACACTCTGTAAAAATGTTTAACTAGGGCCATGTACTTCAATCTGAATACTACTGTGGTCGAGTCACGAAAACCATTGTTGTGTATTACAACTTCCAATATTTCATAACTAGTCGAGTGCAATGGCACGGCAACAACAAAACCCGTAAGACATTTTCAATTACCCATACTCGAGTTTACCACGTCGAAATCGAGTGCCACCGCTTGTGCAAGCATTAGCCCGAGTTTCATCCCATCAAAATCGACTTTCAATTTTAAAATTTCAAAACTATATGACAAGTCCATACACTCTGTAAAAATGTGTAACTAGGGCCATGTACTTCAATCTCAATACTACTGTGGTCGAGCCACGAAAACCATTGTTGTGTATTACAATTTCCAATATTTCATAACTAGTCGAGTGCAATGGCACGGCAACAAGAAAACCCGTAAGCCATTTTCAATTACCCATACTCGAGTTTACCACGTGGAAATCGAGTGCCACCGCTTGTGCAAGCATTAGCCCGAGTTTCATCCCATCAAAATCGACTTTCAATTTTAAAATTTCAAAACTATATGACAAGTCCATACACTCTGTAAAAATGTGTAACTAGGGCCATGTACTTCAATCTCAATACTACTGTGGTCGAGCCACGAAAACCATTGTTGTGTATTACAATTTCCAATATTTCATAACTAGTCGAGTGCAATGGCACGGCAACAAGAAAACCCGTAAGCCATTTTCAATTAACCAGACTCGAGTTTACCACGTCGAAATCGAGTTCCACCACTTGTGCAAGCATTAGCCCGAGTTTCATCCCATCAAAATCGAGTTTCAATTTTAAAATTTCAAAACTATATGACAAGTCCATACACTCTGTAAATATGTGTAACTAGGGCCATGTACTTCAATCTCAATACTACTGTGGTGGAGCCACGAAAACCATTGTTGTGTGTTACAATTTCCAATATTTCATAACTAGTCGAGTGCAATGGCACGGCAACAAGAAAACCCGTAAGCCATTTTCAATTAACCAGACTCGAGTTTACCACGTCGAAATCGAGTTCCACCACTTGTGCAAGCATTAGCCCGAGTTTCATCCCATCAAAATCGAGTTTCAATTTTAAAATTTCAAAACTATATGACAAGTCCATACACTCTGTAAAAATGTTTAACTAGGGCCATGTACTTCAATCTCAATACTACTGTGGTCGAGTCACGAAAACCATTGTTGTGTATTACAATTTCCAATATTTCATAAGTAGTCGAGTGCAATGGCACGGCAACAAGAAAACCCGTAAGCCATTTTCAATTAACCAGACTAGAGTTTACCATGTCGAAATCGAGTTCCACCGCTTGTGCAAGCATTAGCCCGAGTTTCATCCCATCAAAATCGACTTTCAATTTTAAAATTTCAAAACTATATGACAAGTCCATACACTCTGTAAAAATGATTGACTAGGGCCATGTACTTCAATCTCAATACTACTGTGGTCGAGTTACGAGAACCATTGTTGTGTATTGCAATTTCCAATATTTCTTAACTAGTCGAGTACAATGGCACGGCAACAAGAAAACCCGTAAGCCATTTTCAATTACCCATACTCGAGTTTACCACGTGGAAATCCAGTGCCACCGCTTGTGCAAGGATTAGCCCGAGTTTCATCCCATCAAAATCGACTTTCAATTTTAAAATTTCAAAACTATATGACAAGTCCATACACTCTGTAAAAATGTTTAACTAGGGCCATGTACTTCAATCTCAATACTACTGTGGTCGAGTCACGAAAACCATTGTTGTGTATTACAATTTCCAATATTTCATAACTAGTCGAGTGCAATGGCACGGCAACAAGAAAACCCGTAAGCCATTTTCAATTACCCATACTCGAGTTTACCACGTGGAAATCGAGTGCCACCGCTTGTGCAAGCATTAGCCCGAGTTTCATCCCATCAAAATCGACTTTCAATTTTAAAATTTCAAAACTATATGACAAGTCCATACACTCTGTAAAAATGTTTAACTAGGGCCATGTACTTCAATCTGAATACTACTGTGGTCGAGTCACGAAAACCATTGTTGTGTATTACAACTTCCAATATTTCATAACTAGTCGAGTGCAATGGCACGGCAACAACAAAACCCGTAAGACATTTTCAATTACCCATACTCGAGTTTACCACGTCGAAATCGAGTGCCACCGCTTGTGCAAGCATTAGCCCGAGTTTCATCCCATCAAAATCGACTTTCAATTTTAAAATTTCAAAACTATATGACAAGTCCATACACTCTGTAAAAATGTGTAACTAGGGCCATGTACTTCAATCTCAATACTACTGTGGTCGAGCCACGAAAACCATTGTTGTGTATTACAATTTCCAATATTTCATAACTAGTCGAGTGCAATGGCACGGCAACAAGAAAACCCGTAAGCCATTTTCAATTACCCATACTCGAGTTTACCACGTGGAAATCGAGTGCCACCGCTTGTGCAAGCATTAGCCCGAGTTTCATCCCATCAAAATCGACTTTCAATTTTAAAATTTCAAAACTATATGACAAGTCCATACACTCTGTAAAAATGTGTAACTAGGGCCATGTACTTCAATCTCAATACTACTGTGGTCGAGCCACGAAAACCATTGTTGTGTATTACAATTTCCAATATTTCATAACTAGTCGAGTGCAATGGCACGGCAACAAGAAAACCCGTAAGCCATTTTCAATTAACCAGACTCGAGTTTACCACGTCGAAATCGAGTTCCACCACTTGTGCAAGCATTAGCCCGAGTTTCATCCCATCAAAATCGAGTTTCAATTTTAAAATTTCAAAACTATATGACAAGTCCATACACTCTGTAAATATGTGTAACTAGGGCCATGTACTTCAATCTCAATACTACTGTGGTGGAGCCACGAAAACCATTGTTGTGTGTTACAATTTCCAATATTTCATAACTAGTCGAGTGCAATGGCACGGCAACAAGAAAACCCGTAAGCCATTTTCAATTAACCAGACTCGAGTTTACCACGTCGAAATCGAGTTCCACCACTTGTGCAAGCATTAGCCCGAGTTTCATCCCATCAAAATCGAGTTTCAATTTTAAAATTTCAAAACTATATGACAAGTCCATACACTCTGTAAATATGTGTAACTAGGGCCATGTACTTCAATCTCAATACTACTGTGGTGGAGCCACGAAAACCATTGTTGTGTGTTACAATTTCCAATATTTCATAACTAGTCGAGTGCAATGGCACGGCAACAAGAAAACCCGTAAGCCATTTTCAATTAACCAGACTCGAGTTTACCACGTCGAAATCGAGTTCCACCACTTGTGCAAGCATTAGCCCGAGTTTCATCCCATCAAAATCGAGTTTCAATTTTAAAATTTCAAAACTATATGACAAGTCCATACACTCTGTAAAAATGTTTAACTAGGGCCATGTACTTCAATCTCAATACTACTGTGGTCGAGTCACGAAAACCATTGTTGTGTATTACAATTTCCAATATTTCATAAGTAGTCGAGTGCAATGGCACGGCAACAAGAAAACCCGTAAGCCATTTTCAATTAACCAGACTAGAGTTTACCATGTCGAAATCGAGTTCCACCGCTTGTGCAAGCATTAGCCCGAGTTTCATCCCATCAAAATCGACTTTCAATTTTAAAATTTCAAAACTATATGACAAGTCCATACACTCTGTAAAAATGATTGACTAGGGCCATGTACTTCAATCTCAATACTACTGTGGTCGAGTCACGAGAACCATTGTTGTGTATTGCAATTTCCAATATTTCTTAACTAGTCGAGTACAATGGCACGGCAACAAGAAAACCCGTAAGCCATTTTCAATTACCCATACTCGAGTTTACCACGTGGAAATCCAGTGCCACCGCTTGTGCAAGGATTAGCCCGAGTTTCATCCCATCAAAATCGACTTTCAATTTTAAAATTTCAAAACTATATGACAAGTCCATACACTCTGTAAAAATGTTTAACTAGGGCCATGTACTTCAATCTCAATACTACTGTGGTCGAGTCACGAAAACCATTGTTGTGTATTACAATTTCCAATATTTCATAACTAGTCGAGTGCAATGGCACGGCAACAAGAAAACCCGTAAGCCATTTTCAATTACCCATACTCGAGTTTACCACGTGGAAATCGAGTGCCACCGCTTGTGCAAGCATTAGCCCGAGTTTCATCCCATCAAAATCGACTTTCAATTTTAAAATTTCAAAACTATATGACAAGTCCATACACTCTGTAAAAATGTTTAACTAGGGCCATGTACTTCAATCTGAATACTACTGTGGTCGAGTCACGAAAACCATTGTTGTGTATTACAACTTCCAATATTTCATAACTAGTCGAGTGCAATGGCACGGCAACAACAAAACCCGTAAGACATTTTCAATTACCCATACTCGAGTTTACCACGTCGAAATCGAGTGCCACCGCTTGTGCAAGCATTAGCCCGAGTTTCATCCCATCAAAATCGACTTTCAATTTTAAAATTTCAAAACTATATGACAAGTCCATACACTCTGTAAAAATGTGTAACTAGGGCCATGTACTTCAATCTCAATACTACTGTGGTCGAGCCACGAAAACCATTGTTGTGTATTACAATTTCCAATATTTCATAACTAGTCGAGTGCAATGGCACGGCAACAAGAAAACCCGTAAGCCATTTTCAATTACCCATACTCGAGTTTACCACGTGGAAATCGAGTGCCACCGCTTGTGCAAGCATTAGCCCGAGTTTCATCCCATCAAAATCGACTTTCAATTTTAAAATTTCAAAACTATATGACAAGTCCATACACTCTGTAAAAATGTGTAACTAGGGCCATGTACTTCAATCTCAATACTACTGTGGTCGAGCCACGAAAACCATTGTTGTGTATTACAATTTCCAATATTTCATAACTAGTCGAGTGCAATGGCACGGCAACAAGAAAACCCGTAAGCCATTTTCAATTAACCAGACTCGAGTTTACCACGTCGAAATCGAGTTCCACCACTTGTGCAAGCATTAGCCCGAGTTTCATCCCATCAAAATCGAGTTTCAATTTTAAAATTTCAAAACTATATGACAAGTCCATACACTCTGTAAAAATGTTTAACTAGGGCCATGTACTTCAATCTCAATACTACTGTGGTCGAGTCACGAAAACCATTGTTGTGTATTACAATTTCCAATATTTCATAAGTAGTCGAGTGCAATGGCACGGCAACAAGAAAACCCGTAAGCCATTTTCAATTAACCAGACTAGAGTTTACCATGTCGAAATCGAGTTCCACCGCTTGTGCAAGCATTAGCCCGAGTTTCATCCCATCAAAATCGACTTTCAATTTTAAAATTTCAAAACTATATGACAAGTCCATACACTCTGTAAAAATGATTGACTAGGGCCATGTACTTCAATCTCAATACTACTGTGGTCGAGTCACGAGAACCATTGTTGTGTATTGCAATTTCCAATATTTCTTAACTAGTCGAGTACAATGGCACGGCAACAAGAAAACCCGTAAGCCATTTTCAATTACCCATACTCGAGTTTACCACGTGGAAATCCAGTGCCACCGCTTGTGCAAGGATTAGCCCGAGTTTCATCCCATCAAAATCGACTTTCAATTTTAAAATTTCAAAACTATATGACAAGTCCATACACTCTGTAAAAATGTTTAACTAGGGCCATGTACTTCAATCTCAATACTACTGTGGTCGAGTCACGAAAACCATTGTTGTGTATTACAATTTCCAATATTTCATAACTAGTCGAGTGCAATGGCACGGCAACAAGAAAACCCGTAAGCCATTTTCAATTACCCATACTCGAGTTTACCACGTGGAAATCGAGTGCCACCGCTTGTGCAAGCATTAGCCCGAGTTTCATCCCATCAAAATCGACTTTCAATTTTAAAATTTCAAAACTATATGACAAGTCCATACACTCTGTAAAAATGTTTAACTAGGGCCATGTACTTCAATCTGAATACTACTGTGGTCGAGTCACGAAAACCATTGTTGTGTATTACAACTTCCAATATTTCATAACTAGTCGAGTGCAATGGCACGGCAACAACAAAACCCGTAAGACATTTTCAATTACCCATACTCGAGTTTACCACGTCGAAATCGAGTGCCACCGCTTGTGCAAGCATTAGCCCGAGTTTCATCCCATCAAAATCGACTTTCAATTTTAAAATTTCAAAACTATATGACAAGTCCATACACTCTGTAAAAATGTGTAACTAGGGCCATGTACTTCAATCTCAATACTACTGTGGTCGAGCCACGAAAACCATTGTTGTGTATTACAATTTCCAATATTTCATAACTAGTCGAGTGCAATGGCACGGCAACAAGAAAACCCGTAAGCCATTTTCAATTACCCATACTCGAGTTTACCACGTGGAAATCGAGTGCCACCGCTTGTGCAAGCATTAGCCCGAGTTTCATCCCATCAAAATCGACTTTCAATTTTAAAATTTCAAAACTATATGACAAGTCCATACACTCTGTAAAAATGTGTAACTAGGGCCATGTACTTCAATCTCAATACTACTGTGGTCGAGCCACGAAAACCATTGTTGTGTATTACAATTTCCAATATTTCATAACTAGTCGAGTGCAATGGCACGGCAACAAGAAAACGCGTAAGCCATTTTCAATTAACCAGACTCGAGTTTACCACGTCGAAATCGAGTTCCACCACTTGTGCAAGCATTAGCCCGAGTTTCATCCCATCAAAATCGAGTTTCAATTTTAAAATTTCAAAACTATATGACAAGTCCATACACTCTGTAAAAATGTGTAACTAGGGCCATGTACTTCAATCTCAATACTACTGTGGTGGAGCCACGAAAACCATTGTTGTGTGTTACAATTTCCAATATTTCATAACTAGTCGAGTGCAATGGCACGGCAACAAGAAAACCCGTAAGCCATTTTCAATTAACCAAACTCGAGTTTACCACGTCGAAATCGAGTTCCACCACTTGTGCAAGCATTAGCCCGAGTTTCATCCCATCAAAATCGAGTTTCAATTTTAAAATTTCAAAACTATATGACAAGTCCATACACTCTGTAAAAATGTTTAACTAGGGCCATGTACTTCAATCTCAATACTACTGTGGTCGAGTCACGAAAACCATTGTTGTGTATTACAATTTCCTATATTTCATAAGTAGTCGAGTGCAATGGCACGGCAACAAGAAAACCCGTAAGCCATTTTCAATTAACCAGACTAGAGTTTACCATGTCGAAATCGAGTTCCACCGCTTGTGCAAGCATTAGCCCGAGTTTCATCCCATCAAAATCGACTTTCAATTTTAAAATTTCAAAACTATATGACAAGTCCATACACTCTGTAAAAATGATTGACTAGGGCCATGTACTTCAATCTCAATACTACTGTGGTCGAGTCACGAGAACCATTGTTGTGTATTGCAATTTCCAATATTTCTTAACTAGTCGAGTACAATGGCACGGCAACAAGAAATACCGTAAGCCATTTTCAATTACCCATACTCGAGTTTACCACGTGGAAATCGAGTGCCACCGCTTGTGCAAGCATTAGCCCGAGTTTCATCCCATCAAAATCGACTTTCAATTTTAAAATTTCAAAACTATATGACAAGTCCATACACTCTGTAAAAATGTTTAACTAGGGCCATGTACTTCAATCTCAATACTACTGTGGTCGAGTCACGAAAACCATTGTTGTGTATTACAATTTCCAATATTTCATAACTAGTCGAGTGCAATGGCACGGCAACAAGAAAACCCGTAAGCCATTTTCAATTACCCATACTCGAGTTTACCACGTGGAAATCGAGTGCCACCGCTTGGGCAAGCATTAGCCCGAGTTTCATCCCATCAAAATCGACTTTAAATTTTAAAATTTCAAAACTATATGACAAGTCCATACACTCTGTAAAAATGTTTAACTAGGGCCATGTACTTCAATCTCAATACTACTGTGGTCGAGTCACGAAAACCATTGTTGTGTATTACAATTTCCAATATTTCATAACTAGTCGAGTGCAATGGCACGGCAACAAGAAAACCCGTAAGCCATTTTCAATTACCCATACTCGAGTTTACCACGTGGAAATCGAGTGCCACCGCTTGTGCAAGCATTAGCCCGAGTTTCATCCCATCAAAATCGACTTTCAATTTTAAAATTTCAAAACTATATGACAAGTCCATACACTCTGTAAAAATGTGTAACTAGGGCCATGTACTTCAATCTCAATACTACTGTGGTCGAGCCACGAAAACCATTGTTGTGTATTACAATTTCCAATATTTCATAACTAGTCGAGTGCAATGGCACGGCAACAAGAAAACCCGTAAGCCATTTTCAATTAACCAGACTCGAGTTTACCACGTCGAAATCGAGTTCCACCACTTGTGCAAGCATTAGCCCGAGTTTCATCCCATCAAAATCGAGTTTCAATTTTAAAATTTCAAAACTATATGACAAGTCCATACACTCTGTAAAAATGTGTAACTAGGGCCATGTACTTCAATCTCAATACTACTGTGGTGGAGCCACGAAAACCATTGTTGTGTGTTACAATTTCCAATATTTCATAACTAGTCGAGTGCAATGGCACGGCAACAAGAAAACCCGTAAGCCATTTTCAATTAACCAGACTCGAGTTTACCACGTCGAAATCGAGTTCCACCACTTGTGCAAGCATTAGCCCGAGTTTCATCCCATCAAAATCGAGTTTCAATTTTAAAATTTCAAAACTATATGACAAGTCCATACACTCTGTAAAAATGTTTAACTAGGGCCATGTACTTCAATCTCAATACTACTGTGGTCGAGTCACGAAAACCATTGTTGTGTATTACAATTTCCAATATTTCATAAGTAGTCGAGTGCAATGGCACGGCAACAAGAAAACCCGTAAGCCATTTTCAATTAACCAGACTAGAGTTTACCATGTCGAAATCGAGTTCCACCGCTTGTGCAAGCATTAGCCCGAGTTTCATCCCATCAAAATCGACTTTCAATTTTAAAATTTCAAAACTATATGACAAGTCCATACACTCTGTAAAAATGATTGACTAGGGCCATGTACTTCAATCTCAATACTACTGTGGTCGAGTCACGAGAACCATTGTTGTGTATTGCAATTTCCAATATTTCTTAACTAGTCGAGTACAATGGCACGGCAACAAGAAATACCGTAAGCCATTTTCAATTACCCATACTCGAGTTTACCACGTGGAAATCGAGTGCCACCGCTTGTGCAAGCATTAGCCCGAGTTTCATCCCATCAAAATCGACTTTCAATTTTAAAATTTCAAAACTATATGACAAGTCCATACACTCTGTAAAAATGTTTAACTAGGGCCATGTACTTCAATCTCAATACTACTGTGGTCGAGTCACGAAAACCATTGTTGTGTATTACAATTTCCAATATTTCATAACTAGTCGAGTGCAATGGCACGGCAACAAGAAAACCCGTAAGCCATTTTCAATTACCCATACTCGAGTTTACCACGTGGAAATCGAGTGCCACCGCTTGTGCAAGCATTAGACCGAGTTTCATCCCATCAAAATCGACTTTAAATTTTAAAATTTCAAAACTATATGACAAGTCCATACACTCTGTAAAAATGTTTAACTAGGGCCATGTACTTCAATCTCAATACTACTGTGGTCGAGTCACGAAAACCATTGTTGTGTATTACAATTTCCAATATTTCATAACTAGTCGAGTGCAATGGCACGGCAACAAGAAAACCCGTAAGCCATTTTCAATTACCCATACTCGAGTTTACCACGTGGAAATCGAGTGCCACCGCTTGTGCAAGCATTAGCCCGAGTTTCATCCCATCAAAATCGACTTTCAATTTTAAAATTTCAAAACTATATGACAAGTCCATACACTCTGTAAAAATGTGTAACTAGGGCCATGTACTTCAATCTCAATACTACTGTGGTCGAGCCACGAAAACCATTGTTGTGTATTACAATTTCCAATATTTCATAACTAGTCGAGTGCAATGGCACGGCAACAAGAAAACGCGTAAGCCATTTTCAATTAACCAGACTCGAGTTTACCACGTCGAAATCGAGTTCCACCACTTGTGCAAGCATTAGCCCGAGTTTCATCCCATCAAAATCGAGTTTCAATTTTAAAATTTCAAAACTATATGACAAGTCCATACACTCTGTAAAAATGTTTAACTAGGGCCATGTACTTCAATCGCAATACTACTGTGGTCGAGTCACGAAAACCATTGTTGTGTATTACAATTTCCAATATTTCATAAGTAGTCGAGTGCAATGGCACGGCAACAAGAAAACCCGTAAGCCATTTTCAATTAACCAGACTCGAGTTTATCACGTCGAAATCAGGTTCCACCGCTTGTGCAAGCATTAGCCCGAGTTTCATCCCATCAAAATCGACTTTCAATTTTAAAATTTCAAAACTATATGACAAGTCCATACACTCTGTAAAAATGTTTGACTAGGGCCATGTACTTCAATCTCAATACTACTGTGGTCGAGTCACGAGAACCATTGTTGTGTATTACAATTTCCAATATTTCTTAACTAGTCGAGTACAATGGCACGGCAACAAGAAAACCCGTAAGCCATTTTGTATTACCCATACTCGAGTTTACCACGTGGAAATCGAGTGCCACCGCTTGTGCAAGCATTAGCCCGAGTTTCATCCCATCAAAACCGACTTTCAATTTTAAAATTTCAAAACTATATGACAAGTCCATACACTCTGTAAAAATGTTTAAATAGGGCCATGTACTTTAATCTCAATACTACTGTGGTCGAGTCACGAAAACCATTGTTGTGTATTACAATTTCCAATATTTCATAACTAGACGAGTGCAATGGCACGGCAACAAGAAAACCCGTAAGCCTTTTTCAATTAACCAGACTCGATTTTACCACGTCGAAATCGAGTTCCACCGCTTGTGCAAGCATTAGCCCGAGTTTCATCCCATCAAAATCGACTTTCAATTTTAAAATTTCAAAACTATATGACAAGTCCATACACTCTGTAAAAATGTTTAACTAGGGCCATGTACTTCAATCTGAATACTACTGTGGTCGAGTCACGAAAACCATTGTTGTGTATTACAACTTCCAATATTTCATAACTAGTCGAGTGCAATGGCACGGCAACAACAAAACCCGTAAGCCATTTTCAATTACCCATACTCGAGTTTACCACGTCGAAATCGAGTGCCACCGCTTGTGCAAGCATTAGCCCGAGTTTCATCCCATCAAAATCGACTTTCAATTTTAAAATTTCAAAACTATATGACAAGTCCATACACTCTGTAAAAATGTGTAACTAGGGCCATGTACTTCAATCTCAATACTACTGTGGTCGAGCCACGAAAACCATTGTTGTGTATTACAATTTCCAATATTTCATAACTAGTCGAGTGCAATGGCACGGCAACAAGAAAACCCGTAAGCCATTTTCAATTAACCAGACTCGAGTTTACCACGTCGAAATCGAGTTCCACCACTTGTGCAAGCATTAGCCCGAGTTTCATCCCATCAAAATCGAGTTTCAATTTTAAAATTTCAAAACTATATGACAAGTCCATACACTCTGTAAAAATGTGTAACTAGGGCCATGTACTTCAATCTCAATACTACTGTGGTCGAGCCACGAAAACCATTGTTGTGTATTACAATTTCCAATATTTCATAACTAGTCGAGTGCAATGGCACGGCAACAAGAAAACCCGTAAGCCATTTTCAATTAACCAGACTCGAGTTTACCACGTCGAAATCGAGTTCCACCACTTGTGCAAGCATTAGCCCGAGTTTCATCCCATCAAAATCGAGTTTCAATTTTAAAATTTCAAAACTATATGACAAGTCCATACACTCTGTAAAAATGTGTAACTAGGGCCATGTACTTCAATCTCAATACTACTGTGGTCGAGCCACGAAAACCATTGTTGTGTATTACAATTTCCAATATTTCATAACTAGTCGAGTGCAATGCCAAGGCAACAAGAAAACCCGTACGCCATTTTCAATTAACCAGACTCGAGTTTACCACGTCGAAATCGAGTTCCACCACTTGTGCAAGCATTAGCCCGAGTTTCATCCCATCAAAATCGAGTTTCAATTTTAAAATTTCAAAACTATATGACAAGTCCATACACTCTGTAAAAATGTTTAACTAGGGCCATGTACTTCAATCTCAATACTACTGTGGTCGAGCCACGAAAACCATTGTTGTGTATTACAATTTCCAATATTTCTTAACTAGTCGAGTACAATGGCACGGCAACAAGAAAACCCGTAAGCCATTTTCAATTACCCATACTCGAGTTTACCACGTGGAAATCGAGTGCCACCGCTTGTGCAAGCATTAGCCCGAGTTTCATCCCATCAAAATCGACTTTCAATTTTAAAATTTCAAAACTATATGACAAGTCCATACACTCTGTAAAAATGTTTAACTAGGGCCATGTACTTCAATCTGAATACTACTGTGGTCGAGTCACGAAAACCATCATTGTGTATTACAACTTCCAATATTTCATAACTAGTCGAGTGCAATGGCACGGCAACAAGAAAACCCGTAAGCCATTTTCAATTACCCATACTCGAGTTTACCACGTCGAAATCGAGTGCCACCGCTTGTGCAAGCATTAGCCCGAGTTTCATCCCATCAAAATCGACTTTCAATTTTAAAATTTCAAAACTATATGACAAGTCCATACACTCTGTAAAAATGTGTAACTAGGGCCATGTACTTCAATCTCAATACTACTGTGGTGGAGCCACGAAAACCATTGTTGTGTGTTACAATTTCCAATATTTCATAACTAGTCGAGTGCAATGGCACGGCAACAAGAAAACCCGTAAGCCATTTTCAATTAACCAGACTCGAGTTTACCACGTCGAAATCGAGTTCCACCACTTGTGCAAGCATTAGCCCGAGTTTCATCCCATCAAAATCGACTTTCAATTTTAAAATTTCAAAACTATATGACAAGTCCATACACTCTGTAAAAATGTTTAACTAGGGGCATGTACTTCAATCTCAATACTACTGTGGTCGAGTCACGAAAACCATTGTTGTGTATTACAATTTCCAATATTTCATAAGTAGTCGAGTGCAATGGCACGGCAACAAGAAAACCCGTAAGCCATTTTCAATTAACCAGACTAAAGTTTACCATGTCGAAATCGAGTTCCACCGCTTGTGCAAGCATTAGCCCGAGTTTCATCCCATCAAAATCGACTTTCAATTTTAAAATTTCAAAACTATATGACAAGTCCATACACTCTGTAAAAATGATTGACTAGGGCCATGTACTTCAATCTCAATACTACTGTGGTCGAGTCACGAGAACCATTGTTGTGTATTGCAATTTCCAATATTTCTTAACTAGTCGAGTACAATGGCACGGCAACAAGAAAACCCGTAAGCCATTTTCAATTACCCATACTCGAGTTTACCACGTGGAAATCGAGTGCCACCGCTTGTGCAAGCATTAGCCCGAGTTTCATCCCATCAAAATCGACTTTAAATTTTAAAATTTCAAAACTATATGACAAGTCCATACACTCTGTAAAAATGTTTAACTAGGGCCATGTACTTCAATCTCAATACTACTGTGGTCGAGTCACGAAAACCATTGTTGTGTATTACAATTTCCAATATTTCATAACTAGTAGAGTGCAATGGCACGGCAACAAGAAAACCCGTAAGCCATTTTCAATTACCCATACTCGAGTTTACCACGTGGAAATCGAGTGCCACCGCTTGTGCAAGCATTAGCCCGAGTTTCATCCCATCAAAATCGACTTTCAATTTTAAAATTTCAAAACTATATGACAAGTCCATACACTCTGTAAAAATGTGTAACTAGGGCCATGTACTTCAATCTCAATACTACTGTGGTCGAGCCACGAAAACCATTGTTGTGTATTACAATTTCCAATATTTCATAACTAGTCGAGTGCAATGGCACGGCAACAAGAAAACGCGTAAGCCATTTTCAATTAACCAGACTCGAGTTTACCACGTCGAAATCGAGTTCCACCACTTGTGCAAGCATTAGCCCGAGTTTCATCCCATCAAAATCGAGTTTCAATTTTAAAATTTCAAAACTATATGACAAGTCCATACACTCTGTAAAAATGTTTAACTAGGGCCATGTACTTCAATCGCAATACTACTGTGGTCGAGTCACGAAAACCATTGTTGTGTATTACAATTTCCAATATTTCATAAGTAGTCGAGTGCAATGGCACGGCAACAAGAAAACCCGTAAGCCATTTTCAATTAACCAGACTCGAGTTTATCACGTCGAAATCAGGTTCCACCGCTTGTGCAAGCATTAGCCCGAGTTTCATCCCATCAAAATCGACTTTCAATTTTAAAATTTCAAAACTATATGACAAGTCCATACACTCTGTAAAAATGTTTGACTAGGGCCATGTACTTCAATCTCAATACTACTGTGGTCGAGTCACGAGAACCATTGTTGTGTATTACAATTTCCAATATTTCTTAACTAGTCGAGTACAATGGCACGGCAACAAGAAAACCCGTAAGCCATTTTGTATTACCCATACTCGAGTTTACCACGTGGAAATCGAGTGCCACCGCTTGTGCAAGCATTAGCCCGAGTTTCATCCCATCAAAATCGACTTTCAATTTTAAAATTTCAAAACTATATGACAAGTCCATACACTCTGTAAAAATGTGTAACTAGGGCCATGTACTTCAATCTCAATACTACTGTGGTCGAGCCACGAAAACCATTGTTGTGTATTACAATTTCCAATATTTCATAACTAGTCGAGTGCAATGGCACGGCAACAAGAAAACCCGTAAGCCATTTTCAATTACCCATACTCGAGTTTACCACGTGGAAATCGAGTGCCACTGCTTGTGCAAGCATTAGCCCGAGTTTCATCCCATCAAAATCGACTTTCAATTTTAAAATTTCAAAACTATATGACAAGTCCATACACTCTGTAAAAATGTGTAACTAGGGCCATGTACTTCAATCTCAATACTACTGTGGTCGAGCCACGAAAACCATTGTTGTGTATTACAATTTCCAATATTTCATAACTAGTCGAGTGCAATGGCACGGCAACAAGAAAACCCGTAAGCCATTTTCAATTAACCAGACTCGAGTTTACCACGTCGAAATCGAGTTCCACCACTTGTGCAAGCATTAGCCCGAGTTTCATCCCATCAAAATCGAGTTTCAATTTTAAAATTTCAAAACTATATGACAAGTCCATACACTCTGTAAAAATGTGTAACTAGGGCCATGTACTTCAATCTCAATACTACTGTGGTGGAGCCACGAAAACCATTGTTGTGTGTTACAATTTCCAATATTTCATAACTAGTCGAGTGCAATGGCACGGCAACAAGAAAACCCGTAAGCCATTTTCAATTAACCAGACTCGAGTTTACCACGTCGAAATCGAGTTCCACCACTTGTGCAAGCATTAGCCCGAGTTTCATCCCATCAAAATCGAGTTTCAATTTTAAAATTTCAAAACTATATGACAAGTCCATACACTCTGTAAAAATGATTGACTAGGGCCATGTACTTCAATCTCAATACTACTGTGGTCGAGTCACGAGAACCATTGTTGTGTATTGCAATTTCCAATATTTCTTAACTAGTCGAGTACAATGGCACGGCAACAAGAAAACCCGTAAGCCATTTTCAATTACCCATACTCGAGTTTACCACGTGGAAATCGAGTGCCACCGCTTGTGCAAGCATTAGCCCGAGTTTCATCCCATCAAAATCGACTTTCAATTTTAAAATTTCAAAACTATATGACAAGTCCATACACTCTGTAAAAATGTTTAACTAGGGCCATGTACTTCAATCTCAATACTACTGTGGTCGAGTCACGAAAACCATTGTTGTGTATTACAATTTCCAATATTTCATAACTAGTCGAGTGCAATGGCACGGCAACAAGAAAACCCGTAAGCCATTTTCAATTACCCATACTCGAGTTTACCACGTGGAAATCGAGTGCCACCGCTTGTGCAAGCATTAGCCCGAGTTTCATCCCATCAAAATCGACTTTAAATTTTAAAATTTCAAAACTATATGACAAGTCCATACACTCTGTAAAAATGTTTAACTAGGGCCATGTACTTCAATCTCAATACTACTGTGGTCGAGTCACGAAAACCATTGTTGTGTATTACAATTTCCAATATTTCATAACTAGTCGAGTGCAATGGCACGGCAACAAGAAAACCCGTAAGCCATTTTCAATTACCCATACTCGAGTTTACCACGTGGAAATCGAGTGCCACCGCTTGTGCAAGCATTAGCCCGAGTTTCATCCCATCAAAATCGACTTTCAATTTTAAAATTTCAAAACTATATGACAAGTCCATACACTCTGTAAAAATGTGTAACTAGGGCCATGTACTTCAATCTCAATACTACTGTGGTCGAGCCACGAAAACCATTGTTGTGTATTACAATTTCCAATATTTCATAACTAGTCGAGTGCAATGGCACGGCAACAAGAAAACGCGTAAGCCATTTTCAATTAACCAGACTCGAGTTTACCACGTCGAAATCGAGTTCCACCACTTGTGCAAGCATTAGCCCGAGTTTCATCCCATCAAAATCGAGTTTCAATTTTAAAATTTCAAAACTATATGACAAGTCCATACACTCTGTAAAAATGTTTAACTAGGGCCATGTACTTCAATCGCAATACTACTGTGGTCGAGTCACGAAAACCATTGTTGTGTATTACAATTTCCAATATTTCATAAGTAGTCGAGTGCAATGGCACGGCAACAAGAAAACCCGTAAGCCATTTTCAATTAACCAGACTCGAGTTTATCACGTCGAAATCAGGTTCCACCGCTTGTGCAAGCATTAGCCCGAGTTTCATCCCATCAAAATCGACTTTCAATTTTAAAATTTCAAAACTATATGACAAGTCCATACACTCTGTAAAAATGTTTGACTAGGGCCATGTACTTCAATCTCAATACTACTGTGGTCGAGTCACGAGAACCATTGTTGTGTATTACAATTTCCAATATTTCTTAACTAGTCGAGTACAATGGCACGGCAACAAGAAAACCCGTAAGCCATTTTGTATTACCCATACTCGAGTTTACCACGTGGAAATCGAGTGCCACCGCTTGTGCAAGCATTAGCCCGAGTTTCATCCCATCAAAATCGACTTTCAATTTTAAAATTTCAAAACTATATGACAAGTCCATACACTCTGTAAAAATGTGTAACTAGGGCCATGTACTTCAATCTCAATACTACTGTGGTCGAGCCACGAAAACCATTGTTGTGTATTACAATTTCCAATATTTCATAACTAGTCGAGTGCAATGGCACGGCAACAAGAAAACGCGTAAGCCATTTTCAATTAACCAGACTCGAGTTTACCACGTCGAAATCGAGTTCCACCACTTGTGCAAGCATTAGCCCGAGTTTCATCCCATCAAAATCGAGTTTCAATTTTAAAATTTCAAAACTATATGACAAGTCCATACACTCTGTAAAAATGTGTAACTAGGGCCATGTACTTCAATCTCAATACTACTGTGGTGGAGCCACGAAAACCATTGTTGTGTGTTACAATTTCCAATATTTCATAACTAGTCGAGTGCAATGGCACGGCAACAAGAAAACCCGTAAGCCATTTTCAATTACCCATACTCGAGTTTACCACGTGGAAATCGAGTGCCACCGCTTGTGCAAGCATTAGCCCGAGTTTCATCCCATCAAAATCGACTTTAAATTTTAAAATTTCAAAACTATATGACAAGTCCATACACTCTGTAAAAATGTTTAACTAGGGCCATGTACTTCAATCTCAATACTACTGTGGTCGAGTCACGAAAACCATTGTTGTGTATTACAATTTCCAATATTTCATAACTAGTCGAGTGCAATGGCACGGCAACAAGAAAACCCGTAAGCCATTTTCAATTACCCATACTCGAGTTTACCACGTGGAAATCGAGTGCTACCGCTTGTGCAAGCATTAGCCCGAGTTTCATCCCATCAAAATCGACTTTCAATTTTAAAATTTCAAAACTATATGACAAGTCCATACACTCTGTAAAAATGTGTAACTAGGGCCATGTACTTCAATCTCAATACTACTGTGGTCGAGCCACGAAAACCATTGTTGTGTATTACAATTTCCAATATTTCATAACTAGTCGAGTGCAATGGCACGGCAACAAGAAAACGCGTAAGCCATTTTCAATTAACCAGACTCGAGTTTACCACGTCGAAATCGAGTTCCACCACTTGTGCAAGCATTAGCCCGAGTTTCATCCCATCAAAATCGAGTTTCAATTTTAAAATTTCAAAACTATATGACAAGTCCATACACTCTGTAAAAATGTTTAACTAGGGCCATGTACTTCAATCGCAATACTACTGTGGTCGAGTCACGAAAACCATTGTTGTGTATTACAATTTCCAATATTTCATAAGTAGTCGAGTGCAATGGCACGGCAACAAGAAAACCCGTAAGCCATTTTCAATTAACCAGACTCGAGTTTATCACGTCGAAATCAGGTTCCACCGCTTGTGCAAGCATTAGCCCGAGTTTCATCCCATCAAAATCGACTTTCAATTTTAAAATTTCAAAACTATATGACAAGTCCATACACTCTGTAAAAATGTTTGACTAGGGCCATGTACTTCAATCTCAATACTACTGTGGTCGAGTCACGAGAACCATTGTTGTGTATTACAATTTCCAATATTTCTTAACTAGTCGAGTACAATGGCACGGCAACAAGAAAACCCGTAAGCCATTTTGTATTACCCATACTCGAGTTTACCACGTGGAAATCGAGTGCCACCGCTTGTGCAAGCATTAGCCCGAGTTTCATCCCATCAAAATCGACTTTCAATTTTAAAATTTCAAAACTATATGACAAGTCCATACACTCTGTAAAAATGTGTAACTAGGGCCATGTACTTCAATCTCAATACTACTGTGGTCGAGCCACGAAAACCATTGTTGTGTATTACAATTTCCAATATTTCATAACTAGTCGAGTGCAATGGCACGGCAACAAGAAAACGCGTAAGCCATTTTCAATTAACCAGACTCGAGTTTACCACGTCGAAATCGAGTTCCACCACTTGTGCAAGCATTAGCCCGAGTTTCATCCCATCAAAATCGAGTTTCAATTTTAAAATTTCAAAACTATATGACAAGTCCATACACTCTGTAAAAATGTTTAACTAGGGCCATGTACTTCAATCGCAATACTACTGTGGTCGAGTCACGAAAACCATTGTTGTGTATTACAATTTCCAATATTTCATAAGTAGTCGAGTGCAATGGCACGGCAACAAGAAAACCCGTAAGCCATTTTCAATTAACCAGACTCGAGTTTATCACGTCGAAATCAGGTTCCACCGCTTGTGCAAGCATTAGCCCGAGTTTCATCCCATCAAAATCGACTTTCAATTTTAAAATTTCAAAACTATATGACAAGTCCATACACTCTGTAAAAATGTTTGACTAGGGCCATGTACTTCAATCTCAATACTACTGTGGTCGAGTCACGAGAACCATTGTTGTGTATTACAATTTCCAATATTTCTTAACTAGTCGAGTACAATGGCACGGCAACAAGAAAACCCGTAAGCCATTTTGTATTACCCATACTCGAGTTTACCACGTGGAAATCGAGTGCCACCGCTTGTGCAAGCATTAGCCCGAGTTTCATCCCATCAAAATCGACTTTCAATTTTAAAATTTCAAAACTATATGACAAGTCCATACACTCTGTAAAAATGTTTAAATAGGGCCATGTGCTTTAATCTCAATACTACTGTGGTCGAGTCACGAAAACCATTGTTGTGTATTACAATTTCCAATATTTCATAACTAGACGAGTGCAATGGCACGGCAACAAGAAAACCCGTAAGCCTTTTTCAATTAACCAGACTCGATTTTACCACGTCGAAATCGAGTTCCACCGCTTGTGCAAGCATTAGCCCGAGTTTCATCCCATCAAAATCGACTTTCAATTTTAAAATTTCAAAACTATATGACAAGTCCATACACTCTGTAAAATGTTTAACTAGGGCCATGTACTTCAATCTGAATACTACTGTGGTCGAGTCACGAAAACCATTGTTGTGTATTACAACTTCCAATATTTCATAACTAGTCGAGTGCAATGGCACGGCAACAACAAAACCCGTAAGCCATTTTCAATTACCCATACTCGAGTTTACCACGTCGAAATCGAGTGCCACCGCTTGTGCAAGCATTAGCCCGAGTTTCATCCCATCAAAATCGACTTTCAATTTTAAAATTTCAAAACTATATGACAAGTCCATACACTCTGTAAAAATGTGTAACTAGGGCCATGTACTTCAATCTCAATACTACTGTGGTCGAGCCACGAAAACCATTGTTGTGTATTACAATTTCCAATATTTCATAACTAGTCGAGTGCAATGGCACGGCAACAAGAAAACCCGTAAGCCATTTTCAATTACCCATACTCGAGCTTACCACGTGGAAATCGAGTGCCACCGCTTGTGCAAGCATTAGCCCGAGTTTCATCCCATCAAAATCGACTTTCAATTTTAAAATTTCAAAACTATATGACAAGTCCATACACTCTGTAAAAATGTGTAACTAGGGCCATGTACTTCAATCTCAATACTACTGTGGTCGAGCCACGAAAACCATTGTTGTGTATTACAATTTCCAATATTTCATAACTAGTCGAGTGCAATGGCACGGCAACAAGAAAACCCGTAAGCCATTTTCAATTAACCAGACTCGAGTTTACCACGTCGAAATCGAGTTCCACCACTTGTGCAAGCATTAGCCCGAGTTTCATCCCATCAAAATCGAGTTTCAATTTTAAAATTTCAAAACTATATGACAAGTCCATACACTCTGTAAAAATGTGTAACTAGGGCCATGTACTTCAATCTCAATACTACTGTGGTGGAGCCACGAAAACCATTGTTGTGTGTTACAATTTCCAATATTTCATAACTAGTCGAGTGCAATGGCACGGCAACAAGAAAACCCGTAAGCCATTTTCAATTAACCAGACTCGAGTTTACCACGTCGAAATCGAGTTCCACCACTTGTGCAAGCATTAGCCCGAGTTTCATCCCATCAAAATCGAGTTTCAATTTTAAAATTTCAAAACTATATGACAAGTCCATACACTCTGTAAAAATGATTGACTAGGGCCATGTACTTCAATCTCAATACTACTGTGGTCGAGTCACGAGAACCATTGTTGTGTATTGCAATTTCCAATATTTCTTAACTAGTCGAGTACAATGGCACGGCAACAAGAAAACCCGTAAGCCATTTTCAATTACCCATACTCGAGTTTACCACGTGGAAATCGAGTGCCACCGCTTGTGCAAGCATTAGCCCGAGTTTCATCCCATCAAAATCGACTTTCAATTTTAAAATTTCAAAACTATATGACAAGTCCATACACTCTGTAAAAATGTTTAACTAGGGCCATGTACTTCAATCTCAATACTACTGTGGTCGAGTCACGAAAACCATTGTTGTGTATTACAATTTCCAATATTTCATAACTAGTCGAGTGCAATGGCACGGCAACAAGAAAACCCGTAAGCCATTTTCAATTACCCATACTCGAGTTTACCACGTGGAAATCGAGTGCCACCGCTTGTGCAAGCATTAGCCCGAGTTTCATCCCATCAAAATCGACTTTAAATTTTAAAATTTCAAAACTATATGACAAGTCCATACACTCTGTAAAAATGTTTAACTAGGGCCATGTACTTCAATCTCAATACTACTGTGGTCGAGTCACGAAAACCATTGTTGTGTATTACAATTTCCAATATTTCATAACTAGTCGAGTGCAATGGCACGGCAACAAGAAAACCCGTAAGCCATTTTCAATTACCCATACTCGAGTTTACCACGTGGAAATCGAGTGCCACCGCTTGTGCAAGCATTAGCCCGAGTTTCATCCCATCAAAATCGACTTTCAATTTTAAAATTTCAAAACTATATGACAAGTCCATACACTCTGTAAAAATGTGTAACTAGGGCCATGTACTTCAATCTCAATACTACTGTGGTCGAGCCACGAAAACCATTGTTGTGTATTACAATTTCCAATATTTCATAACTAGTCGAGTGCAATGGCACGGCAACAAGAAAACGCGTAAGCCATTTTCAATTAACCAGACTCGAGTTTACCACGTCGAAATCGAGTTCCACCACTTGTGCAAGCATTAGCCCGAGTTTCATCCCATCAAAATCGAGTTTCAATTTTAAAATTTCAAAACTATATGACAAGTCCATACACTCTGTAAAAATGTTTAACTAGGGCCATGTACTTCAATCGCAATACTACTGTGGTCGAGTCACGAAAACCATTGTTGTGTATTACAATTTCCAATATTTCATAAGTAGTCGAGTGCAATGGCACGGCAACAAGAAAACCCGTAAGCCATTTTCAATTAACCAGACTCGAGTTTATCACGTCGAAATCAGGTTCCACCGCTTGTGCAAGCATTAGCCCGAGTTTCATCCCATCAAAATCGACTTTCAATTTTAAAATTTCAAAACTATATGACAAGTCCATACACTCTGTAAAAATGTTTGACTAGGGCCATGTACTTCAATCTCAATACTACTGTGGTCGAGTCACGAGAACCATTGTTGTGTATTACAATTTCCAATATTTCTTAACTAGTCGAGTACAATGGCACGGCAACAAGAAAACCCGTAAGCCATTTTGTATTACCCATACTCGAGTTTACCACGTGGAAATCGAGTGCCACCGCTTGTGCAAGCATTAGCCCGAGTTTCATCCCATCAAAATCGACTTTCAATTTTAAAATTTCAAAACTATATGACAAGTCCATACACTCTGTAAAAATGTTTAAATAGGGCCATGTGCTTTAATCTCAATACTACTGTGGTCGAGTCACGAAAACCATTGTTGTGTATTACAATTTCCAATATTTCATAACTAGACGAGTGCAATGGCACGGCAACAAGAAAACCCGTAAGCCTTTTTCAATTAACCAGACTCGATTTTACCACGTCGAAATCGAGTTCCACCGCTTGTGCAAGCATTAGCCCGAGTTTCATCCCATCAAAATCGACTTTCAATTTTAAAATTTCAAAACTATATGACAAGTCCATACACTCTGTAAAAATGTTTAACTAGGGCCATGTACTTCAATCTGAATACTACTGTGGTCGAGTCACGAAAACCATTGTTGTGTATTACAACTTCCAATATTTCATAACTAGTCGAGTGCAATGGCACGGCAACAACAAAACCCGTAAGCCATTTTCAATTACCCATACTCGAGTTTACCACGTCGAAATCGAGTGCCACCGCTTATGCAAGCATTAGCCCGAGTTTCATCCCATCAAAATCGACTTTCAATTTTAAAATTTCAAAACTATATGACAAGTCCATACACTCTGTAAAAATGTGTAACTAGGGCCATGTACTTCAATCTCAATACTACTGTGGTCGAGCCACGAAAACCATTGTTGTGTATTACAATTTCCAATATTTCATAACTAGTCGAGTGCAATGGCACGGCAACAAGAAAACCCGTAAGCCATTTTCAATTACCCATACTCGAGTTTACCACGTGGAAATCGAGTGCCACCGCTTGTGCAAGCATTAGCCCGAGTTTCATCCCATCAAAATCGACTTTCAATTTTAAAATTTCAAAACTATATGACAAGTCCATACACTCTGTAAAAATGTGTAACTAGGGCCATGTACTTCAATCTCAATACTACTGTGGTCGAGCCACGAAAACCATTGTTGTGTATTACAATTTCCAATATTTCATAACTAGTCGAGTGCAATGGCACGGCAACAAGAAAACCCGTAAGCCATTTTCAATTAACCAGACTCGAGTTTACCACGTCGAAATCGAGTTCCACCACTTGTGCAAGCATTAGCCCGAGTTTCATCCCATCAAAATCGAGTTTCAATTTTAAAATTTCAAAACTATATGACAAGTCCATACACTCTGTAAAAATGTGTAACTAGGGCCATGTACTTCAATCTCAATACTACTGTGGTGGAGCCACGAAAACCATTGTTGTGTGTTACAATTTCCAATATTTCATAACTAGTCGAGTGCAACGGCACGGAAACAAGAAAACCCGTAAGCCATTTTCAATTAACCAGACTCAAGTTTACCACGTCGAAATCGAGTTCCACCACTTGTGCAAGCATTAGCCCGAGTTTCATCCCATCAAAATCGAGTTTCAATTTTAAAATTTCAAAACTATATGACAAGTCCATACACTCTGTAAAAATGTTTAACTAGGGCCATGTACTTCAATCTCAATACTACTGTGGTCGAGTCACGAAAACCATTGTTGTGTATTACAATTTCCAATATTTCATAAGTAGTCGAGTGCAATGGCACGGCAACAAGAAAACCCGTAAGCCATTTTCAATTAACCAGACTAGAGTTTACCATGTCGAAATCGAGTTCCACCGCTTGTGCAAGCATTAGCCCGAGTTTCATCCCATCAACATCGACTTTCAATTTTAAAATTTCAAAACTATATGACAAGTCCATACACTCTGTAAAAATGATTGACTAGGGCCATGTACTTCAATCTCAATACTACTGTGGTCGAGTCACGAGAACCATTGTTGTGTATTGCAATTTCCAATATTTCTTAACTAGTCGAGTACAATGGCACGGCAACAAGAAAACCCGTAAGCCATTTTCAATTACCCATACTCGAGTTTACCACGTGGAAATCGAGTGCCACCGCTTGTGCAAGCATTAGCCCGAGTTTCATCCCATCAAAATCGACTTTCAATTTTAAAATTTCAAAACTATATGACAAGTCCATACACTCTGTAAAAATGTTTAACTAGGGCCATGTACTTCAATCTCAATACTACTGTGGTCGAGTCACGAAAACCATTGTTGTGTATTACAATTTCCAATATTTCATAACTAGTCGAGTGCAATGGCACGGCAACAAGAAAACCCGTAAGCCATTTTCAATTACCCATACTCGAGTTTACCACGTGGAAATCGAGTGCCACCGCTTGTGCAAGCATTAGCCCGAGTTTCATCCCATCAAAATCGACTTTCAATTTTAAAATTTCAAAACTATATGACAAGTCCATACACTCTGTAAAAATGTGTAACTAGGGCCATGTACTTCAATCTCAATACTACTGTGGTCGAGCCACGAAAACCATTGTTGTGTATTACAATTTCCAATATTTCATAACTAGTCGAGTGCAATGGCACGGCAACAAGAAAACGCGTAAGCCATTTTCAAGTAACCAGACTCGAGTTTACCACGTCGAAATCGAGTTCCACCACTTGTGCAAGCATTAGCCCGAGTTTCATCCCATCAAAATCGAGTTTCAATTTTAAAATTTCAAAACTATATGACAAGTCCATACACTCTGTAAAAATGTTTAACTAGGGCCATGTACTTCAATCGCAATACTACTGTGGTCGAGTCACGAAAACCATTGTTGTGTATTACAATTTCCAATATTTCATAAGTAGTCGAGTGCAATGGCACGGCAACAAGAAAACCCGTAAGCCATTTTCAATTAACCAGACTCGAGTTTATCACGTCGAAATCAGGTTCCACCGCTTGTGCAAGCATTAGCCCGAGTTTCATCCCATCAAAATCGACTTTCAATTTTAAAATTTCAAAACTATATGACAAGTCCATACACTCTGTAAAAATGTTTGACTAGGGCCATGTACTTCAATCTCAATACTACTGTGGTCGAGTCACGAGAACCATTGTTGTGTATTACAATTTCCAATATTTCTTAACTAGTCGAGTACAATGGCACGGCAACAAGAAAACCCGTAAGCCATTTTGTATTACCCATACTCGAGTTTACCACGTGGAAATCGAGTGCCACCGCTTGTGCAAGCATTAGCCCGAGTTTCATCCCATCAAAATCGACTTTCAATTTTAAAATTTCAAAACTATATGACAAGTCCATACACTCTGTAAAAATGTTTAAATAGGGCCATGTACTTTAATCTCAATACTACTGTGGTCGAGTCACGAAAACCATTGTTGTGTATTACAATTTCCAATATTTCATAACTAGACGAGTGCAATGGCACGGCAACAAGAAAACCCGTAAGCCTTTTTCAATTAACCAGACTCGAGTTTATCACGTCGAAATCAGGTTCCACCGCTTGTGCAAGCATTAGCCCGAGTTTCATCCCATCAAAATCGACTTTCAATTTTAAAATTTCAAAACTATATGACAAGTCCATACACTCTGTAAAAATGTTTGACTAGGGCCATGTACTTCAATCTCAATACTACTGTGGTCGAGTCACGAGAACCATTGTTGTGTATTACAATTTCCAATATTTCTTAACTAGTCGAGTACAATGGCACGGCAACAAGAAAACCCGTAAGCCATTTTGTATTACCCATACTCGAGTTTACCACGTGGAAATCTAGTGCCACCGCTTGTGCAAGCATTAGCCCGAGTTTCATCCCATCAAAATCGAGTTTCAATTTTAAAATTTCAAAACTATATGACAAGTCCATACACTCTGTAAAAATGTTTAAATAGGGCCATGTACTTTAATCTCAATACTACTGTGGTCGAGTCACGAAAACCATTGTTGTGTATTACAATTTCCAATATTTCATAACTAGACGAGTGCAATGGCACGGCAACAGGAAAACCCGTAAGCCTTTTTCAATTAACCAGACTCGATTTTACCACGTCGAAATCGAGTTCCACCGCTTGTGCAAGCATTAGCCCGAGTTTCATCCCATCAAAATCGACTTTCAATTTTAAAATTTCAAAACTATATGACAAGTCCATACACTCTGTAAAAATGTTTAACTAGGGCCATGTACTTCAATCTGAATACTACTGTGGTCGAGTCACGAAAACCATTGTTGTGTATTACAACTTCCAATATTTCATAACTAGTCGAGTGCAATGGCACGGCAACAACAAAACCCGTAAGCCATTTTCAATTACCCATACTCGAGTTTACCACGTGGAAATCGAGTGCCACCGCTTGTGCAAGCATTAGCCCGAGTTTCATCCCATCAAAATCGACTTTCAATTTTAAAATTTCAAAACTATATGACAAGTCCATACACTCTGTAAAAATGTGTAACTAGGGCCATGTACTTCAATCTCAATACTACTGTGGTCGAGCCACGAAAACCATTGTTGTGTATTACAATTTCCAATATTTCATAACTAGTCGAGTGCAATGGCACGGCAACAAGAAAACCCGTAAGCCATTTTCAATTACCCATACTCGAGTTTACCACGTGGAAATCGAGTGCCACCGCTTGTGCAAGCATTAGCCCGAGTTTCATCCCATCAAAATCGACTTTCAATTTTAAAATTTCAAAACTATATGACAAGTCCATACACTCTGTAAAAATGTGTAACTAGGGCCATGTACTTCAATCTCAATACTACTGTGGTGGAGCCACGAAAACCATTGTTGTGTGTTACAATTTCCAATATTTCATAACTAGTCGAGTGCAATGGCACGGAAACAAGAAAACCCGTAAGCCATTTTCAATTAACCAGACTCGAGTTTACCACGTCGAAATCGAGTTCCACCACTTGTGCAAGCATTAGCCCGAGTTTCACCCCATCAAAATCGATTTTCAATTTTAAAATTTCAAAACTATATGACAAGTCCATACACTCTGTAAAAATGTTTAACTAGGGCCATGTACTTCAATCTCAATACTACTGTGGTCGAGTCACGAAAACCATTGTTGTGTATTACAATTTCCAATATTTCATAAGTAGTCGAGTGCAATGGCACGGCAACAAGAAAACCCGTAAGCCATTTTCAATTAACCAGACTAGAGTTTACCACGTGGAAATCGAGTGCCACCGCTTGTGCAAGCATTAGCCCGAGTTTCATCCCATCAAAATCGACTTTCAATTTTAAAATTTCAAAACTATATGACAAGTCCATACACTCTGTAAAAATAATTGACTAGGGCCATGTACTTCAATCTCAATACTACTGTGGTCGAGTCACGAGAACCATTGTTGTGTATTGCAATTTCCAATATTTCTTAACTAGTCGAGTACAATGGCACGGCAACAAGAAAACCCGTAAGCCATTTTCAATTACCCATACTCGAGTTTACCACGTGGAAATCGAGTGCCACCGCTTGTGCAAGCATTAGCCCGAGTTTCATCCCATCAAAATCGACTTTCAATTTTAAAATTTCAAAACTATATGACAAGTCCATACACTCTGTAAAAATGTTTAACTAGGGCCATGTACTTCAATCTCAATACTACTGTGGTCGAGTCACGAAAACCATTGTTGTGTATTACAATTTCCAATATTTCATAACTAGTCGAGTGCAATGGCACGGCAACAAGAAAACCCGTAAGCCATTTTCAATTACCCATACTCGAGTTTACCACGTGGAAATCGAGTGCCACCGCTTGTGCAAGCATTAGCCCGAGTTTCATCCCATCAAAATCGACTTTCAATTTTAAAATTTCAAAACTATATGACAAGTCCATACACTCTGTAAAAATGTGTAACTAGGGCCATGTACTTCAATCTCAATACTACTGTGGTCGAGCCACGAAAACCATTGTTGTGTATTACAATTTCCAATATTTCATAACTAGTCGAGTGCAATGGCACGGCAACAAGAAAACGCGTAAGCCATTTTCAAGTAACCAGACTCGAGTTTACCACGTCGAAATCGAGTTCCACCACTTGTGCAAGCATTAGCCCGAGTTTCATCCCATCAAAATCGAGTTTCAATTTTAAAATTTCAAAACTATATGACAAGTCCATACACTCTGTAAAAATGTTTAACTAGGGCCATGTACTTCAATCGCAATACTACTGTGGTCGAGTCACGAAAACCATTGTTGTGTATTACAATTTCCAATATTTCATAAGTAGTCGAGTGCAATGGCACGGCAACAAGAAAACCCGTAAGCCATTTTCAATTAACCAGACTCGAGTTTATCACGTCGAAATCAGGTTCCACCGCTTGTGCAAGCATTAGCCCGAGTTTCATCCCATCAAAATCGACTTTCAATTTTAAAATTTCAAAACTATATGACAAGTCCATACACTCTGTAAAAATGTTTGACTAGGGCCATGTACTTCAATCTCAATACTACTGTGGTCGAGTCACGAGAACCATTGTTGTGTATTACAATTCCCAATATTTCTTAACTAGTCGAGTACAATGGCACGGCAACAAGAAAACCCGTAAGCCATTTTGTATTACCCATACTCGAGTTTACCACGTGGAAATCGAGTGCCACCGCTTGTGCAAGCATTAGCCCGAGTTTCATCCCATCAAAATCGACTTTCAATTTTAAAATTTCAAAACTATATGACAAGTCCATACACTCTGTAAAAATGTTTAAATAGGGCCATGTACTTTAATCTCAATACTACTGTGGTCGAGTCACGAAAACCATTTTTGTGTATTACAATTTCCAATATTTCATAACTAGACGAGTGCAATGGCACGGCAACAAGAAAACCCGTAAGCCTTTTTCAATTAACCAGACTCGATTTTACCACGTCGAAATCGAGTTCCACCGCTTGTGCAAGCATTAGCCCGAGTTTCATCCCATCAAAATCGACTTTCAATTTTAAAATTTCAAAACTATATGACAAGTCCATACACTCTGTAAAAATAATTGACTAGGGCCATGTACTTCAATCTCAATACTACTGTGGTCGAGTCACGAGAACCATTGTTGTGTATTGCAATTTCCAATATTTCTTAACTAGTCGAGTACAATGGCACGGCAACAAGAAAACCCGTAAGCCATTTTCAATTACCCATACTCGAGTTTACCACGTGGAAATCGAGTGCCACCGCTTGTGCAAGCATTAGCCCGAGTTTCATCCCATCAAAATCGACTTTCAATTTTAAAATTTCAAAACTATATGACAAGTCCATACACTCTGTAAAAATGTTTAACTAGGGCCATGTACTTCAATCTCAATACTACTGTGGTCGAGTCACGAAAACCATTGTTGTGTATTACAATTTCCAATATTTCATAACTAGTCGAGTGCAATGGCACGGCAACAAGAAAACCCGTAAGCCATTTTCAATTACCCATACTCGAGTTTACCACGTGGAAATCGAGTGCCACCGCTTGTGCAAGCATTAGCCCGAGTTTCATCCCATCAAAATCGACTTTCAATTTTAAAATTTCAAAACTATATGACAAGTCCATACACTCTGTAAAAATGTGTAACTAGGGCCATGTACTTCAATCTCAATACTACTGTGGTCGAGCCACGAAAACCATTGTTGTGTATTACAATTTCCAATATTTCATAACTAGTCGAGTGCAATGGCACGGCAACAAGAAAACGCGTAAGCCATTTTCAAGTAACCAGACTCGAGTTTACCACGTCGAAATCGAGTTCCACCACTTGTGCAAGCATTAGCCCGAGTTTCATCCCATCAAAATCGAGTTTCAATTTTAAAATTTCAAAACTATATGACAAGTCCATACACTCTGTAAAAATGTTTAACTAGGGCCATGTACTTCAATCGCAATACTACTGTGGTCGAGTCACGAAAACCATTGTTGTGTATTACAATTTCCAATATTTCATAAGTAGTCGAGTGCAATGGCACGGCAACAAGAAAACCCGTAAGCCATTTTCAATTAACCAGACTCGAGTTTATCACGTCGAAATCAGGTTCCACCGCTTGTGCAAGCATTAGCCCGAGTTTCATCCCATCAAAATCGACTTTCAATTTTAAAATTTCAAAACTATATGACAAGTCCATACACTCTGTAAAAATGTTTGACTAGGGCCATGTACTTCAATCTCAATACTACTGTGGTCGAGTCACGAGAACCATTGTTGTGTATTACAATTCCCAATATTTCTTAACTAGTCGAGTACAATGGCACGGCAACAAGAAAACCCGTAAGCCATTTTGTATTACCCATACTCGAGTTTACCACGTGGAAATCGAGTGCCACCGCTTGTGCAAGCATTAGCCCGAGTTTCATCCCATCAAAATCGACTTTCAATTTTAAAATTTCAAAACTATATGACAAGTCCATACACTCTGTAAAAATGTTTAAATAGGGCCATGTACTTTAATCTCAATACTACTGTGGTCGAGTCACGAAAACCATTTTTGTGTATTACAATTTCCAATATTTCATAACTAGACGAGTGCAATGGCACGGCAACAAGAAAACCCGTAAGCCTTTTTCAATTAACCAGACTCGATTTTACCACGTCGAAATCGAGTTCCACCGCTTGTGCAAGCATTAGCCCGAGTTTCATCCCATCAAAATCGACTTTCAATTTTAAAATTTCAAAACTATATGACAAGTCCATACACTCTGTAAAAATAATTGACTAGGGCCATGTACTTCAATCTCAATACTACTGTGGTCGAGTCACGAGAACCATTGTTGTGTATTGCAATTTCCAATATTTCTTAACTAGTCGAGTACAATGGCACGGCAACAAGAAAACCCGTAAGCCATTTTCAATTACCCATACTCGAGTTTACCACGTGGAAATCGAGTGCCACTGCTTGTGCAAGCATTAGCCCGAGTTTCATCCCATCAAAATCGACTTTCAATTTTAAAATTTCAAAACTATATGACAAGTCCATACACTCTGTAAAAATGTTTAACTAGGGCCATGTACTTCAATCTCAATACTACTGTGGTCGAGTCACGAAAACCATTGTTGTGTATTACAATTTCCAATATTTCATAACTAGTCGAGTGCAATGGCACGGCAACAAGAAAACCCGTAAGCCATTTTCAATTACCCATACTCGAGTTTACCACGTGGAAATCGAGTGCCACCGCTTGTGCAAGCATTAGCCCGAGTTTCATCCCATCAAAATCGACTTTCAATTTTAAAATTTCAAAACTATATGACAAGTCCATACACTCTGTAAAAATGTGTAACTAGGGCCATGTACTTCAATCTCAATACTACTGTGGTCGAGCCACGAAAACCATTGTTGTGTATTACAATTTCCAATATTTCATAACTAGTCGAGTGCAATGGCACGGCAACAAGAAAACCCGTAAGCCTTTTTCAATTAACCAGACTCGATTTTACCACGTCGAAATCGAGTTCCACCGCTTGTGCAAGCATTAGCCCGAGTTTCATCCCATCAAAATCGACTTTCAATTTTAAAATTTCAAAACTATATGACAAGTCCATACACTCTGTAAAAATGTTTAACTAGGGCCATGTACTTCAATCTGAATACTACTGTGGTCGAGTCACGAAAACCATTGTTGTGTATTACAACTTCCAATATTTCATAACTAGTCGAGTGCAATGGCACGGCAACAACAAAACCCGTAAGCCATTTTCAATTACCCATACTCGAGTTTACCACGTCGAAATCGAGTGCCACCGCTTGTGCAAGCATTAGCCCGAGTTTCATCCCATCAAAATCGACTTTCAATTTTAAAATTTCAAAACTATATGACAAGTCCATACACTCTGTAAAAATGTGTAACTAGGGCCATGTACTTCAATCTCAATACTACTGTGGTCGAGCCACGAAAACCATTGTTGTGTATTACAATTTCCAATATTTCATAACTAGTCGAGTGCAATGGCACGGCAACAAGAAAACCCGTAAGCCATTTTCAATTACCCATACTCGAGTTTACCACGTGGAAATCGAGTGCCACCGCTTGTGCAAGCATTAGCCCGAGTTTCATCCCATCAAAATCGACTTTCAATTTTAAAATTTCAAAACTATATGACAAGTCCATACACTCTGTAAAAATGTGTAACTAGGGCCATGTACTTCAATCTCAATACTACTGTGGTCGAGCCACGAAAACCATTGTTGTGTATTACAATTTCCAATATTTCATAACTAGTCGAGTGCAATGGCACGGCAACAAGAAAACCCGTAAGCCATTTTCAATTACCCATACTCGAGTTTACCACGTGGAAATCGAGTGCCACCGCTTGTGCAAGCATTAGCCCGAGTTTCATCCCATCAAAATCGACTTTCAATTTTAAAATTTCAAAACTATATGACAAGTCCATACACTCTGTAAAAATGTGTAACTACGGCCATGTACTTCAATCTCAATACTACTGTGGTGGAGCCACGAAAACCATTGTTGTGTGTTACAATTTCCAATATTTCATAACTAGTCGAGTGCAATGGCACGGAAACAAGAAAACCCGTAAGCCATTTTCAATTAACCAGACTCAAGTTTACCACGTCGAAATCGAGTTCCACCACTTGTGCAAGCATTAGCCCGAGTTTCATCCCATCAAAATCGAGTTTCAATTTTAAAATTTCAAAACTATATGACAAGTCCATACACTCTGTAAAAATGTTTAACTAGGGCCATGTACTTCAATCTCAATACTACTGTGGTCGAGTCACGAAAACCATTGTTGTGTATTACAATTTCCAATATTTCATAAGTAGTCGAGTGCAATGGCACGGCAACAAGAAAACCCGTAAGCCATTTTCAATTAACCAGACTAGAGTTTACCATGTCGAAATCGAGTTCCACCGCTTGTGCAAGCATTAGCCCGAGTTTCATCCCATCAAAATCGACTTTCAATTTTAAAATTTCAAAACTATATGACAAGTCCATACACTCTGTAAAAATGATTGACTAGGGCCATGTACTTCAATCTCAATACTACTGTGGTCGAGTCACGAGAACCATTGTTGTGTATTGCAATTTCCAATATTTCTTAACTAGTCGAGTTCAATGGCACGGCAACAAGAAAACCCGTAAGCCATTTTCAATTACCCATACTCGAGTTTACCACGTGGAAATCGAGTGCCACCGCTTGTGCAAGCATTAGCCCGAGTTTCATCCCATCAAAATCGACTTTCAATTTTAAAATTTCAAAACTATATGACAAGTCCATACACTCTGTAAAAATGTTTAACTAGGGCCATGTACTTCAATCTCAATACTACTGTGGTCGAGTCACGAAAACCATTGTTGTGTATTACAATTTCCAATATTTCATAACTAGTCGAGTGCAATGGCACGGCAACAAGAAAACCCGTAAGCCATTTTCAATTACCCATACTCGAGTTTACCACGTGGAAATCGAGTGCCACCGCTTGTGCAAGCATTAGCCCGAGTTTCATCCCATCAAAATCGACTTTCAATTTTAAAATTTCAAAACTATATGACAAGTCCATACACTCTGTAAAAATGTGTAACTAGGGCCATGTACTTCAATCTCAATACTACTGTGGTCGAACCACGAAAACCATTGTTGTGTATTACAATTTCCAATATTTCATAACTAGTCGAGTGCAATGGCAATGCAACAAGAAAACGCGTAAGCCATTTTCAAGTAACCAGACTCGAGTTTACCACGTCGAAATCGAGTTCCACCACTTGTGCAAGCATTAGCCCGAGTTTCATCCCATCAAAATCGAGTTTCAATTTTAAAATTTCAAAACTATATGACAAGTCCATACACTCTGTAAAAATGTTTAACTAGGGCCATGTACTTCAATCGCAATACTACTGTGGTCGAGTCACGAAAACCATTGTTGTGTATTACAATTTCCAATATTTCATAAGTAGTCGAGTGCAATGGCACGGCAACAAGAAAACCCGTAAGCCATTTTCAATTAACCAGACTCGAGTTTATCACGTCGAAATCAGGTTCCACCGCTTGTGCAAGCATTAGCCCGAGTTTCATCCCATCAAAATCGACTTTCAATTTTAAAATTTCAAAACTATATGACAAGTCCATACACTCTGTAAAAATGTTTGACTAGGGCCATGTACTTCAATCTCAATACTACTGTGGTCGAGTCACGAGAACCATTGTTGTGTATTACAATTTCCAATATTTCTTAACTAGTCGAGTACAATGGCACGGCAACAAGAAAACCCGTAAGCCATTTTGTATTACCCATACTCGAGTTTACCACGTGGAAATCGAGTGCCACCGCTTGTGCAAGCATTAGCCCGAGTTTCATCCCATCAAAATCGACTTTCAATTTTAAAATTTCAAAACTATATGACAAGTCCATACACTCTGTAAAAATGTTTAAATAGGGCCATGTACTTTAATCTCAATACTACTGTGGTCGAGTCACGAAAACCATTGTTGTGTATTACAATTTCCAATATTTCATAACTAGACGAGTGCAATGGCACGGCAACAAGAAAACCCGTAAGCCTTTTTCAATTAACCAGACTCGAGTTTATCACGTCGAAATCAGGTTCCACCGCTTGTGCAAGCATTAGCCCGAGTTTCATCCCATCAAAATCGACTTTCAATTTTAAAATTTCAAAACTATATGACAAGTCCATACACTCTGTAAAAATGTTTGACTAGGGCCATGTACTTCAATCTCAATACTACTGTGGTCGAGTCACGAGAACCATTGTTGTGTATTACAATTTCCAATATTTCTTAACTAGTCGAGTACAATGGCACGGCAACAAGAAAACCCGTAAGCCATTTTGTATTACCCATACTCGAGTTTACCACGTGGAAATCGAGTGCCACCGCTTGTGCAAGCATTAGCCCGAGTTTCATCCCATCAAAATCGAGTTTCAATTTTAAAATTTCAAAACTATATGACAAGTCCATACACTCTGTAAAAATGTTTAAATAGGGCCATGTACTTTAATCTCAATACTACTGTGGTCGAGTCACGAAAACCATTGTTGTGTATTACAATTTCCAATATTTCATAACTAGACGAGTGCAATGGCACGGCAACAAGAAAACCCGTAAGCCTTTTTCAATTAACCAGACTCGATTTTACCACGTCGAAATCGAGTTCCACCGCTTGTGCAAGCATTAGCCCGAGTTTCATCCCATCAAAATCGACTTTCAATTTTAAAATTTCAAAACTATATGACAAGTCCATACACTCTGTAAAAATGTTTAACTAGGGCCATGTACTTCAATCTGAATACTACTGTGGTCGAGTCACGAAAACCATTGTTGTGTATCACAACTTCCAATATTTCATAACTAGTCGAGTGCAATGGCACGGCAACAACAAAACCCGTAAGCCATTTTCAATTACCCATACTCGAGTTTACCACGTCGAAATCGAGTGCCACCGCTTGTGCAAGCATTAGCCCGAGTTTCATCCCATCAAAATCGACTTTCAATTTTAAAATTTCAAAACTATATGACAAGTCCATACACTCTGTAAAAATGTGTAACTAGGGCCATGTACTTCAATCTCAATACTACTGTGGTCGAGCCACGAAAACCATTGTTGTGTATTACAATTTCCAATATTTCATGACTAGTCGAGTGCAATGGCACGGCAACAAGAAAACCCGTAAGCCATTTTCAATTACCCATACTCGAGTTTACCACGTGGAAATCGAGTGCCACCGCTTGTGCAAGCATTAGCCCGAGTTTCATCCCATCAAAATCGACTTTCAATTTTAAAATTTCAAAACTATATGACAAGTCCATACACTCTGTAAAAATGTGTAACTAGGGCCATGTACTTCAATCTCAATACTACTGTGGTCGAGCCACGAAAACCATTGTTGTGTATTACAATTTCCAATTTTTCATAACTAGTCGAGTGCAATGGCACGGCAACAAGAAAACCCGTAAGCCATTTTCAATTAACCAGACTCGAGTTTACCACGTCGAAATCGAGTTCCACCACTTGTGCAAGCATTAGCCCGAGTTTCATCCCATCAAAATCGAGTTTCAATTTTAAAATTTCAAAACTATATGACAAGTCCATACACTCTGTAAAAATGTGTAACTAGGGCCATGTACTTCAATCTCAATACTACTGTGGTGGAGCCACGAAAACCATTGTTGTGTGTTACAATTTCCAATATTTCATAACTAGTCGAGTGCAATGGCACGGAAACAAGAAAACCCGTAAGCCATTTTCAATTAACCAGACTCGAGTTTACCACGTCGAAATCGAGTTCCACCACTTGTGCAAGCATTAGCCCGAGTTTCATCCCATCAAAATCGAGTTTCAATTTTAAAATTTCAAAACTATATGACAAGTCCATACACTCTGTAAAAATGTTTAACTAGGGCCATGTACTTCAATCTCAATACTACTGTGGTCGAGTCACGAAAACCATTGTTGTGTATTACAATTTCCAATATTTCATAAGTAGTCGAGTGCAATGGCACGGCAACAAGAAAACCCGTAAGCCATTTTCAATTAACCAGACTAGAGTTTACCATGTCGAAATCGAGTTCCACCGCTTGTGCAAGCATTAGCCCGAGTTTCATCCCATCAAAATCGACTTTCAATTTTAAAATTTCAAAACTATATGACAAGTCCATACACTCTGTAAAAATAATTGACTAGGGCCATGTACTTCAATCTCAATACTACTGTGGTCGAGTCACGAGAACCATTGTTGTGTATTGCAATTTCCAATATTTCTTAACTAGTCGAGTACAATGGCACGGCAACAAGAAAACCCGTAAGCCATTTCAATTACCCATACTCGAGTTTACCACGTGGAAATCGAGTGCCACCGCTTGTGCAAGCATTAGCCCGAGTTTCATCCCATCAAAATCGACTTTCAATTTTAAAATTTCAAAACTATATGACAAGTCCATACACTCTGTAAAAATGTTTAACTAGGGCCATGTACTTCAATCTCAATACTACTGTGGTCGAGTCACGAAAACCATTGTTGTGTATTACAATTTCCAATATTTCATAACTAGTCGAGTGCAATGGCACGGCAACAAGAAAACCCGTAAGCCATTTTCAATTACCCATACTCGAGTTTACCACGTGGAAATCGAGTGCCACCGCTTGTGCAAGCATTAGCCCGAGTTTCATCCCATCAAAATCGAGTTTCAATTTTAAAATTTCAAAACTATATGACAAGTCCATACACTCTGTAAAAATGTGTAACTAGGGCCATGTACTTCAATCTCAATACTACTGTGGTCGAGCCACGAAAACCATTGTTGTGTATTACAATTTCCAATATTTCATAACTAGTCGAGTGCAATGGCACGGCAACAAGAAAACGCGTAAGCCATTTTCAAGTAACCAGACTCGAGTTTACCACGTCGAAATCGAGTTCCACCACTTGTGCAAGCATTAGCCCGAGTTTCATCCCATCAAAATCGAGTTTCAATTTTAAAATTTCAAAACTATATGACAAGTCCATACACTCTGTAAAAATGTTTAACTAGGGCCATGTACTTCAATCGCAATACTACTGTGGTCGAGTCACGAAAACCATTGTTGTGTATTACAATTTCCAATATTTCATAAGTAGTCGAGTGCAATGGCACGGCAACAAGAAAACCCGTAAGCCATTTTCAATTAACCAGACTCGAGTTTATCACGTCGAAATCAGGTTCCACCGCTTGTGCAAGCATTAGCCCGAGTTTCATCCCATCAAAATCGACTTTCAATTTTAAAATTTCAAAACTATATGACAAGTCCATACACTCTGTAAAAATGTTTGACTAGGGCCATGTACTTCAATCTCAATACTACTGTGGTCGAGTCACGAGAACCATTGTTGTGTATTACAATTTCCAATATTTCTTGACTAGTCGAGTACAATGGCACGGCAACAAGAAAACCCGTAAGCCATTTTGTATTGCCCATACTCGAGTTTACCACGTGGAAATCGAGTGCCACCGCTTGTGCAAGCATTAGCCCGAGTTTCATCCCATCAAAATCGACTTTCAATTTTAAAATTTCAAAACTATATGACAAGTCCATACACTCTGTAAAAATGTTTAAATAGGGCCATGTACTTTAATCTCAATACTACTGTGGTCGAGTCACGAAAACCATTGTTGTGTATTATAATTTCCAATATTTCATAACTAGACGAGTGCAATGGCACGGCAACAAGAAAACCCGTAAGCCTTTTTCAATTAACCAGACTCGATTTTACCACGTCGAAATCGAGTTCCACCGCTTGTGCAAGCATTAGCCCGAGTTTCATCCCATCAAAATCGACTTTCAATTTTAAAATTTCAAAACTATATGACAAGTCCATACACTCTGTAAAAATGTTTAACTAGGGCCATGTACTTCAATCTGAATACTACTGTGGTCGAGTCACGAAAACCATTGTTGTGTATTACAACTTCCAATATTTCATAACTAGTCGAGTGCAATGGCACGGCAACAACAAAACCCGTAAGCCATTTTCAATTACCCATACTCGAGTTTACCACGTCGAAATCGAGTGCCACCGCTTGTGCAAGCATTAGCCCGAGTTTCATCCCATCAAAATCGACTTTCAATTTTAAAATTTCAAAACTATATGACAAGTCCATACACTCTGTAAAAATGTGTAACTAGGGCCATGTACTTCAATCTCAATACTACTGTGGTCGAGCCACGAAAACCATTGTTGTGTATTACAATTTCCAATATTTCATAACTAGTCGAGTGCAATGGCACGGCAACAAGAAAACCCGTAAGCCATTTTCAATTACCCATACTCGAGTTTACCACGTGGAAATCGAGTGCCACCGCTTGTGCAAGCATTAGCCCGAGTTTCATCCCATCAAAATCGACTTTCAATTTTAAAATTTCAAAACTATATGACAAGTCCATACACTCTGTAAAAATGTGTAACTAGGGCCATGTACTTCAATCTCAATACTACTGTGGTCGAGCCACGAAAACCATTGTTGTGTATTACAATTTCCAATATTTCATAACTAGTCGAGTGCAATGGCACGGCAACAAGAAAACCCGTAAGCCATTTTCAATTACCCATACTCGAGTTTACCACGTGGAAATCGAGTGCCACCGCTTGTGCAAGCATTAGCCCGAGTTTCATCCCATCAAAATCGACTTTCAATTTTAAAATTTCAAAACTATATGACAAGTCCATACACTCTGTAAAAATGTGTAACTAGGGCCATGTACTTCAATCTCAATACAACTGTGGTCGAGCCACGAAAACCATTATTGTGTATTACAATTTCCAATATTTCATAACTAGTCGAGTGCAATGGCACGGCAACAAGAAAACCCGTAAGCCATTTTCAATTAACCAGACTCGAGTTTACCACGTCGAAATCGAGTTCCACCACTTGTACAAGCATTAGCCCGAGTTTCATCCCATCAAAATTGAGTTTCAATTTTAAAATTTCAAAACTATATGACAAGTCCATACACTCTGTAAAAATGTGTAACTAGGGCCATGTACTTCAATCTCAATACTACTGTGGTAGAGCCACGAAAACCATTGTTGTGTGTTACAATTTCCAATATTTCATAACTAGTCGAGTGCAATGGCACGGCAACAAGAAAACCCGTAAGCCATTTTCAATTAACCAGACTCGAGTTTACCACGTCGAAATCGAGTTCCACCACTTGTGCAAGCATTAGCCCGAGTTTCATCCCATCAAAATCGAGTTTCAATTTTAAAATTTCAAAACTATATGACAAGTCCATACACTCTGTAAAAATGTTTAACTAGGGCCATGTACTTCAATCTCAATACTACTGTGGTCGAGTCACGAAAACCATTGTTGTGTATTACAATTTCCAATATTTCATAAGTAGTCGAGTGCAATGGCACGGCAACAAGAAAACCCGTAAGCCATTTTCAATTAACCAGACTAGAGTTTACCATGTCGAAATCGAGTTCCACCGCTTGTGCAAGCATTAGCCCGAGTTTCATCCCATCAAAATCGACTTTCAATTTTAAAATTTCAAAACTATATGACAAGTCCATACACTCTGTAAAAATGATTGACTAGGGCCATGTACTTCAATCTCAATACTACTGTGGTCGAGTCACGAGAACCATTGTTGTGTATTGCAATTTCCAATATTTCTTAACTAGTCGAGTACAATGGCACGGCAACAAGAAAACCCGTAAGCCATTTTCAATTACCCATACTCGAGTTTACCACGTGGAAATTGAGTGCCACCGCTTGTGCAAGCATTAGCCCGAGTTTCATCCCATCAAAATCGACTTTCAATTTTAAAATTTCAAAACTATATGACAAGTCCATACACTCTGTAAAAATGTTTAACTAGGGCCATGTACTTCAATCTCAATACTACTGTGGTCGAGTCACGAAAACCATTGTTGTGTATTACAATTTCCAATATTTCATAACTAGTCGAGTGCAATGGCACGGCAACAAGAAAACCCATAAGCCATTTTCAATTACCCATACTCGAGTTTACCACGTGGAAATCGAGTGCCACCGCTTGCGCAAGCATTAGCCCGAGTTTCATCCCATCAAAATCGACTTTCAATTTTAAAATTTCAAAACTATATGACAAGTCGATACACTCTGTAAAAATGTGTAACTAGGGCCATGTACTTCAATCTCAATACTACTGTGGTCGAGCCACGAAAACCATTTTTGTGTATTACAATTTCCAATATTTCATAACTAGTCGAGTGCAATGGCACGGCAACAAGAAAACGCGTAAGCCATTTTCAAGTAACCAGACTCGAGTTTACCACGTCGAAATCGAGTTCCACCACTTGTGCAAGCATTAGCCCGAGTTTCATCCCATCAAAATCGAGTTTCAATTTTAAAATTTCAAAACTATATGACAAGTCCATACACTCTGTAAAAATGTTTAACTAGGGCCATGTACTTCAATCGCAATACTACTGTGGTCGAGTCACGAAAACCATTGTTGTGTATTACAATTTCCAATATTTCATAAGTAGTCGAGTGCAATGGCACGGCAACAAGAAAACCCGTAAGCCATTTTCAATTAACCAGACTCGAGTTTATCACGTCGAAATCAGGTTCCACCGCTTGTGCAAGCATTAGCCCGAGTTTCATCCCATCAAAATCGACTTTCAATTTTAAAATTTCAAAACTATATGACAAGTCCATACACTCTGTAAAAATGTGTAACTAGGGCCATGTACTTCAATCTCAATACTACTGTGGTCGAGCCACGAAAACCATTGTTGTGTATTACAATTTCCAATATTTCATAACTAGTCGAGTGCAATGGCACGGCAACAAGAAAACCCGTAAGCCATTTTCAATTAACCAGACTAGAGTTTACCATGTCGAAATCGAGTTCCACCGCTTGTGCAAGCATTAGCCCGAGTTTCATCCCATCAAAATCGACTTTCAATTTTAAAATTTCAAAACTATATGACAAGTCCATACACTCTGTAAAAATGATTGACTAGGGCCATGTACTTCAATCTCAATATTACTGTGGTCGAGTCACGAGAACCATTGTTGTGTATTGCAATTTCCAATATTTCTTAACTAGTCGAGTACAATGGCACGGCAACAAGAAAACCCGTAAGCCATTTTCAATTACCCATACTCGAGTTTACCACGTGGAAATCGAGTGCCACCGCTTGTGCAAGCATTAGCCCGAGTTTCATCCCATCAAAATCGACTTTCAATTTTAAAATTTCAAAACTATATGACAAGTCCATACACTCTGTAAAAATGTTTAACTAGGGCCATGTACTTCAATCTCAATACTACTGTGGTCGAGTCACGAAAACCATTGTTGTGTATTACAATTTCCAATATTTCATAACTAGTCGAGTGCAATGGCACGGCAACAAGAAAACCCATAAGCCATTTTCAATTACCCATACTCGAGTTTACCACGTGGAAATCGAGTGCCACCGCTTGCGCAAGCATTAGCCCGAGTTTCATCCCATCAAAATCGACTTTCAATTTTAAAATTTCAAAACTATATGACAAGTCCATACACTCTGTAAAAATGTGTAACTAGGGCCATGTACTTCAATCTCAATACTACTGTGGTCAAGCCACGAAAACCATTGTTGTGTATTACAATTTCCAATATTTCATAACTAGTCGAGTGCAATGGCACGGCAACAAGAAAACGCGTAAGCCATTTTCAAGTAACCAGACTCGAGTTTACCACGTCGAAATCGAGTTCCACCACTTGTGCAAGCATTAGCCCGAGTTTCATCCCATCAAAATCGAGTTTCAATTTTAAAATTTCAAAACTATATGACAAGTCCATACACTCTGTAAAAATGTTTAACTAGGGCCATGTACTTCAATCGCAATACTACTGTGGTCGAGTCACGAAAACCATTGTTGTGTATTACAATTTCCAATATTTCATAAGTAGTCGAGTGCAATGGCACGGCAACAAGAAAACCCGTAAGCCATTTTCAATTAACCAGACTCGAGTTTATCACGTCGAAATCAGGTTCCACCGCTTGTGCAAGCATTAGCCCGAGTTTCATCCCATCAAAATCGACTTTCAATTTTAAAATTTCAAAACTATATGACAAGTCCATACACTCTGTAAAAATGTTTGACTAGGGCCATGTACTTCAATCTCAATACTACTGTGGTCGAGTCACGAGAACCATTGTTGTGTATTACAATTTCCAATATTTCTTAACTAGTCGAGTACAATGGCACGGCAACAAGAAAACCCGTAAGCCATTTTGTATTACCCATACTCGAGTTTACCACGTGGAAATCGAGTGCCACCGCTTGTGCAAGCATTAGCCCGAGTTTCATCCCATCAAAATCGACTTTCAATTTTAAAATTTCAAAACTATATGACAAGTCCATACACTCTGTAAAAATGTTTAAATAGGGCCATGTACTTTAATCTCAATACTACTGTGGTCGAGTCACGAAAACCATTGTTGTGTATTACAATTTCCAATATTTCATAACTAGACGAGTGCAATGGCACGGCAACAAGAAAACCCGTAAGCCTTTTTCAATTAACCAGACTCGATTTTACCACGTCGAAATCGAGTTCCACCGCTTGTGCAAGCATTAGCCCGAGTTTCATCCCATCAAAATCGACTTTCAATTTTAAAATTTCAAAACTATATGACAAGTCCATACACTCTGTAAAAATGTTTAACTAGGGCCATGTACTTCAATCTGAATACTACTGTGGTCGAGTCACGAAAACCATTGTTGTGTATTACAACTTCCAATATTTCATAACTAGTCGAGTGCAATGGCACGGCAACAACAAAACTCGTAAGCCATTTTCAATTACCCATACTCGAGTTTACCACGTCGAAATCGAGTGCCACCGCTTGTGCAAGCATTAGCCCGAGTTTCATCCCATCAAAATCGACTTTCAATTTTAAAATTTCAAAACTATATGACAAGTCCATACACTCTGTAAAAATGTGTAACTAGGGCCATGTACTTCAATCTCAATACTACTGTGGTCGAGCCACGAAAACCATTGTTGTGTATTACAATTTCCAATATTTCATAACTAGTCGAGTGCAATGGCACGGCAACAAGAAGACCCGTAAGCCATTTTCAATTACCCATACTCGAGTTTACCACGTGGAAATCGAGTGCCACCGCTTGTGCAAGCATTAGCCCGAGTTTCATCCCATCAAAATCGACTTTCAATTTTAAAAGTTCAAAACTATATGACAAGTCCATACACTCTGTAAAAATGATTGACTAGGGCCATGTACTTCAATCTCAATACTACTGTGCTCGAGTCACGAGAACCATTGTTGTGTATTGCAATTTCCAATATTTCTTAACTAGTCGAGTACAATGGCACGGCAACAAGAAAACCCGTAAGCCATTTTCAATTACCCATACTCGAGTTTACCACGTGGAAATCGAGTGCCACCGCTTGTGCAAGCATTAGCCCGAGTTTCATCCCATCAAAATCGACTTTCAATTTTAAAATTTCAAAACTATATGACAAGTCCATACACTCTGTAAAAATGTTTAACTAGGGCCATGTACTTCAATCTGAATACTACTGTGGTCGAGTCACGAAAACCATTGTTGTGTATTACAACTTCCAATATTTCATAACTAGTCGAGTGCAATGGCACGGCAACAACAAAACCCGTAAGCCATTTTCAATTACCCATACTCGAGTTTACCACGTCGAAATCGAGTGCCACCGCTTGTGCAAGCATTAGCCCGAGTTTCATCCCATCAAAATCGACTTTCAATTTTAAAATTTCAAAACTATATGACAAGTCCATACACTCTGTAAAAATGTGTAACTAGGGCCATGTACTTCAATCTCAATACTACTGTGGTCGAGCCACGAAAACCATTGTTGTGTATTACAATTTCCAATATTTCATAACTAGTCGAGTGCAATGGCACGGCAACAAGAAAACCCGTAAGCCATTTTCAATTACCCATACTCGAGTTTACCACGTGGAAATCGAGTGCCACCGCTTGTGCAAGCATTAGCCCGAGTTTCATCCCATCAAAATCGACTTTCAATTTTAAAATTTCAAAACTATATGACAAGTCCATACACTCTGTAAAAATGATTGACTAGGGCCATGTACTTCAATCTCAATACTACTGTGGTCGAGTCACGAGAACCATTGTTGTGTATTGCAATTTCCAATATTTCTTAACTAGTCGAGTACAATGGCACGGCAACAAGAAAACCCGTAAGCCATTTTCAATTACCCATACTCGAGTTTACCACGTGGAAATCGAGTGCCACCGCTTGTGCAAGCATTAGCCCGAGTTTCATCCCATCAAAATCGACTTTCAATTTTAAAATTTCAAAAGTATATGACAAGTCCATACACTCTGTAAAAATGTTTAACTAGGGCCATGTACTTCAATCTCAATACTACTGTGGTCGAGTCACGAAAACCATTGTTGTGTATTACAATTTCCAATATTTCTTAACTAGTCGAGTGCAATGGCACGGCAACAAGAAAACCCATAAGCCATTTTCAATTACCCATACTCGAGTTTACCACGTGGAAATCGAGTGCCACCGCTTGCGCAAGCATTAGCCCGAGTTTCATCCCATCAAAATCGACTTTCAATTTTAAAATTTCAAAACTATATGACAAGTCCATACACTCTGTAAAAATGTGTAACTAGGGCCATGTACTTCAATCTCAATACTACTGTGGTCAAGCCACGAAAACCATTGTTGTGTATTACAATTTCCAATATTTCATAACTAGTCGAGTGCAATGGCACGGCAACAAGAAAACGCGTAAGCCATTTTCAAGTAACCAGACTCGAGTTTACCACGTCGAAATCGAGTTCCACCACTTGTGCAAGCATTAGCCCGAGTTTCATCCCATCAAAATCGAGTTTCAATTTTAAAATTTCAAAACTATATGACAAGTCCATACACTCTGTAAAAATGTTTAACTAGGGCCATGTACTTCAATCGCAATACTACTGTGGTCGAGTCACGAAAACCATTGTTGTGTATTACAATTTCCAATATTTCATAAGTAGTCGAGTGCAATGGCACGGCAACAAGAAAACCCGTAAGCCATTTTCAATTAACCAGACTCGAGTTTATCACGTCGAAATCAGGTTCCACCGCTTGTGCAAGCATTAGCCCGAGTTTCATCCCATCAAAATCGACTTTCAATTTTAAAATTTCAAAACTATATGACAAGTCCATACACTCTGTAAAAATGTTTGACTAGGGCCATGTACTTCAATCTCAATACTACTGTGGTCGAGTCACGAGAACCATTGTTGTGTATTACAATTTCCAATATTTCTTAACTAGTCGAGTACAATGGCACGGCAACAAGAAAACCCGTAAGCCATTTTGTATTACCCATACTCGAGTTTACCACGTGGAAATCGAGTGCCACCGCTTGTGCAAGCATTAGCCCGAGTTTCATCCCATCAAAATCGACTTTCAATTTTAAAATTTCAAAACTATATGACAAGTCCATACACTCTGTAAAAATGTTTAAATAGGGCCATGTACTTTAATCTCAATACTACTGTGGTCGAGTCACGAAAACCATTGTTGTGTATTACAATTTCCAATATTTCATAACTAGACGAGTGCAATGGCACGGCAACAAGAAAACCCGTAAGCCTTTTTCAATTAACCAGACTCGATTTTACCACGTCGAAATCGAGTTCCACCGCTTGTGCAAGCATTAGCCCGAGTTTCATCCCATCAAAATCGACTTTCAATTTTAAAATTTCAAAACTATATGACAAGTCCATACACTCTGTAAAAATGTTTAACTAGGGCCATGTACTTCAATCTGAATACTACTGTGGTCGAGTCACGAAAACCATTGTTGTGTATTACAACTTCCAATATTTCATAACTAGTCGAGTGCAATGGCACGGCAACAACAAAACTCGTAAGCCATTTTCAATTACCCATACTCGAGTTTACCACGTCGAAATCGAGTGCCACCGCTTGTGCAAGCATTAGCCCGAGTTTCATCCCATCAAAATCGACTTTCAATTTTAAAATTTCAAAACTATATGACAAGTCCATACACTCTGTAAAAATGTGTAACTAGGGCCATGTACTTCAATCTCAATACTACTGTGGTCGAGCCACGAAAACCATTGTTGTGTATTACAATTTCCAATATTTCATAACTAGTCGAGTGCAATGGCACGGCAACAAGAAGACCCGTAAGCCATTTTCAATTACCCATACTCGAGTTTACCACGTGGAAATCGAGTGCCACCGCTTGTGCAAGCATTAGCCCGAGTTTCATCCCATCAAAATCGACTTTCAATTTTAAAAGTTCAAAACTATATGACAAGTCCATACACTCTGTAAAAATGATTGACTAGGGCCATGTACTTCAATCTCAATACTACTGTGGTCGAGTCACGAGAACCATTGTTGTGTATTGCAATTTCCAATATTTCTTAACTAGTCGAGTACAATGGCACGGCAACAAGAAAACCCGTAAGCCATTTTCAATTACCCATACTCGAGTTTACCACGTGGAAATCGAGTGCCACCGCTTGTGCAAGCATTAGCCCGAGTTTCATCCCATCAAAATCGACTTTCAATTTTAAAATTTCAAAACTATATGACAAGTCCATACACTCTGTAAAAATGTTTAACTAGGGCCATGTACTTCAATCTGAATACTACTGTGGTCGAGTCACGAAAACCATTGTTGTGTATTACAACTTCCAATATTTCATAACTAGTCGAGTGCAATGGCACGGCAACAACAAAACCCGTAAGCCATTTTCAATTACCCATACTCGAGTTTACCACGTGGAAATCGAGTGCCACCGCTTGTGCAAGCATTAGCCCGAGTTTCATCCCATCAAAATCGACTTTCAATTTTAAAATTTCAAAACTATATGACAAGTCCATACACTCTGTAAAAATGTGTAACTAGGGCCATGTACTTCAATCTCAATACTACTGTGGTCGAGCCACGAAAACCATTGTTGTGTATTACAATTTCCAATATTTCATAACTAGTCGAGTGCAATGGCACGGCAACAAGAAAACCCGTAAGCCATTTTCAATTACCCATACTCGAGTTTACCACGTGGAAATCGAGTGCCACCGCTTGTGCAAGCATTAGCCCGAGTTTCATCCCATCAAAATCGACTTTCAATTTTAAAATTTCAAAACTATATGACAAGTCCATACACTCTGTAAAAATGATTGACTAGGGCCATGTACTTCAATCTCAATACTACTGTGGTCGAGTCACGAGAACCATTGTTGTGTATTGCAATTTCCAATATTTCTTAACTAGTCGAGTACAATGGCACGGCAACAAGAAAACCCGTAAGCCATTTTCAATTACCCATACTCGAGTTTACCACGTGGAAATCGAGTGCCACCGCTTGTGCAAGCATTAGCCCGAGTTTCATCCCATCAAAATCGACTTTCAATTTTAAAATTTCAAAAGTATATGACAAGTCCATACACTCTGTAAAAATGTTTAACTAGGGCCATGTACTTCAATCTCAATACTACTGTGGTCGAGTCACGAAAACCATTGTTGTGTATTACAATTTCCAATATTTCTTAACTAGTCGAGTGCAATGGCACGGCAACAAGAAAACCCGTAAGCCATTTTCAATTACCCATACTTGAGTTTACCACGTGGAAATCGAGTGCCACCGCTTGTGCAAGCATTAGCCCGAGTTTCATCCCATCAAAATCGACTTTCAATTTTAAAATTTCAAAACTATATGACAAGTCCATACACTCTGTAAAAATGTGTAACTAGGGCCATGTACTTCAATCTCAATACTACTGTGGTCGAGCCACGAAAACCATTGTTGTGTATTACAATTTCCAATATTTCATAACTAGTCGAGTGCAATGGCATGGCAACAAGAAAACGCGTAAGCCATTTTCAATTAACCAGACTCGAGTTTACCACGTCGAAATCGAGTTCCACCACTTGTGCAAGCATTAGCCCGAGTTTCATCCCATCAAAATCGAGTTTCAATTTTAAAATTTCAAAACTATATGACAAGTCCATACACTCTGTAAAAATGTGTAACTAGGGCCATGTACTTCAATCTCAATACTACTGTGGTCGAGCCACGAAAACCATTGTTGTGTATTACAATTTCCAATATTTCATAACTAGTCGAGTGCAATGGCACGGCAACAAGAAAACGCATAAGCCATTTTCAAGTAACCAGACTCGAGTTTACCACGTCGAAATCGAGTTCCACCACTTGTGCAAGCATTAGCCCGAGTTTCATCCCATCAAAATCGAGTTTCAATTTTAAAATTTCAAAACTATATGACAAGTCCATACACTCTGTAAAAATGTTTAACTAGGGCCATGTACTTCAATCGCAATACTACTGTGGTCGAGTCACGAAAACCATTGTTGTGTATTACAATTTCCAATATTTCATAAGTAGTCGAGTGCAATGGCACGGCAACAAGAAAACCCGTAAGCCATTTTCAATTAACCAGACTCGAGTTTATCACGTCGAAATCAGGTTCCACCGCTTGTGCAAGCATTAGCCCGAGTTTCATCCCATCAAAATCGACTTTCAATTTTAAAATTTCAAAACTATATGACAAGTCCATACACTCTGTAAAAATGTGTAACTAGGGCCATGTACTTCAATCTCAATACTACTGTGGTCGAGCCACGAAAACCATTGTTGTGTATTACAATTTCCAATATTTCATAACTAGTCGAGTGCAATGGCACGGCAACAAGAAAACCCGTAAGCCATTTTCAATTAACCAGACTAGAGTTTACCATGTCGAAATCGAGTTCCACCGCTTGTGCAAGCATTAGCCCGAGTTTCATCCCATCAAAATCGACTTTCAATTTTAAAATTTCAAAACTATATGACAAGTCCATACACTCTGTAAAAATGATTGACTAGGGCCATGTACTTCAATCTCAATATTACTGTGGTCGAGTCACGAGAACCATTGTTGTGTATTGCAATTTGCAATATTTCTTAACTAGTCGAGTACAATGGCACGGCAACAAGAAAACCCGTAAGCCATTTTCAATTACCCATACTCGAGTTTACCACGTGGAAATCGAGTGCCACCGCTTGTGCAAGCATTAGCCCGAGTTTCATCCCATCAAAATCGACTTTCAATTTTAAAATTTCAAAACTATATGACAAGTCCATACACTCTGTAAAAATGTTTAACTAGGGCCATGTACTTCAATCTCAATACTACTGTGGTCGAGTCACGAAAACCATTGTTGTGTATTACAATTTCCAATATTTCATAACTAGTCGAGTGCAATGGCACGGCAACAAGAAAACCCATAAGCCATTTTCAATTACCCATACTCGAGTTTACCACGTGGAAATCGAGTGCCACCGCTTGCGCAAGCATTAGCCCGAGTTTCATCCCATCAAAATCGACTTTCAATTTTAAAATTTCAAAACTATATGACAAGTCCATACACTCTGTAAAAATGTGTAACTAGGGCCATGTACTTCAATCTCAATACTACTGTGGTCAAGCCACGAAAACCATTGTTGTGTATTACAATTTCCAATATTTCATAACTAGTCGAGTGCAATGGCACGGCAACAAGAAAACGCGTAAGCCATTTTCAAGTAACCAGACTCGAGTTTACCACGTCGAAATCGAGTTCCACCACTTGTGCAAGCATTAGCCCGAGTTTCATCCCATCAAAATCGAGTTTCAATTTTAAAATTTCAAAACTATATGACAAGTCCATACACTCTGTAAAAATGTTTAACTAGGGCCATGTACTTCAATCGCAATACTACTGTGGTCGAGTCACGAAAACCATTGTTGTGTATTACAATTTCCAATATTTCATAAGTAGTCGAGTGCAATGGCACGGCAACAAGAAAACCCGTAAGCCATTTTCAATTAACCAGACTCGAGTTTATCACGTCGAAATCAGGTTCCACCGCTTGTGCAAGCATTAGCCCGAGTTTCATCCCATCAAAATCGACTTTCAATTTTAAAATTTCAAAACTATATGACAAGTCCATACACTCTGTAAAAATGTTTGACTAGGGCCATGTACTTCAATCTCAATACTACTGTGGTCGAGTCACGAGAACCATTGTTGTGTATTACAATTTCCAATATTTCTTAACTAGTCGAGTACAATGGCACGGCAACAAGAAAACCCGTAAGCCATTTTGTATTACCCATACTCGAGTTTACCACGTGGAAATCGAGTGCCACCGCTTGTGCAAGCATTAGCCCGAGTTTCATCCCATCAAAATCGACTTTCAATTTTAAAATTTCAAAACTATATGACAAGTCCATACACTCTGTAAAAATGTTTAAATAGGGCCATGTACTTTAATCTCAATACTACTGTGGTCGAGTCACGAAAACCATTGTTGTGTATTACAATTTCCAATATTTCATAACTAGACGAGTGCAATGGCACGGCAACAAGAAAACCCGTAAGCCTTTTTCAATTAACCAGACTCGATTTTACCACGTCGAAATCGAGTTCCACCGCTTGTGCAAGCATTAGCCCGAGTTTCATCCCATCAAAATCGACTTTCAATTTTAAAATTTCAAAACTATATGACAAGTCCATACACTCTGTAAAAATGTTTAACTAGGGCCATGTACTTCAATCTGAATACTACTGTGGTCGAGTCACGAAAACCATTGTTGTGTATTACAACTTCCAATATTTCATAACTAGTCGAGTGCAATGGCACGGCAACAACAAAACTCGTAAGCCATTTTCAATTACCCATACTCGAGTTTACCACGTCGAAATCGAGTGCCACCGCTTGTGCAAGCATTAGCCCGAGTTTCATCCCATCAAAATCGACTTTCAATTTTAAAATTTCAAAACTATATGACAAGTCCATACACTCTGTAAAAATGTGTAACTAGGGCCATGTACTTCAATCTCAATACTACTGTGGTCGAGCCACGAAAACCATTGTTGTGTATTACAATTTCCAATATTTCATAACTAGTCGAGTGCAATGGCACGGCAACAAGAAGACCCGTAAGCCATTTTCAATTACCCATACTCGAGTTTACCACGTGGAAATCGAGTGCCACCGCTTGTGCAAGCATTAGCCCGAGTTTCATCCCATCAAAATCGACTTTCAATTTTAAAAGTTCAAAACTATATGACAAGTCCATACACTCTGTAAAAATGATTGACTAGGGCCATGTACTTCAATCTCAATACTACTGTGGTCGAGTCACGAGAACCATTGTTGTGTATTGCAATTTCCAATATTTCTTAACTAGTCGAGTACAATGGCACGGCAACAAGAAAACCCGTAAGCCATTTTCAATTACCCATACTCGAGTTTACCACGTGGAAATCGAGTGCCACCGCTGGTGCAAGCATTAGCCCGAGTTTCATCCCATCAAAATCGACTTTCAATTTTAAAATTTCAAAACTATATGACAAGTCCATACACTCTGTAAAAATGTTTAACTAGGGCCATGTACTTCAATCTGAATACTACTGTGGTCGAGTCACGAAAACCATTGTTGTGTATTACAACTTCCAATATTTCATAACTAGTCGAGTGCAATGGCACGGCAACAACAAAACCCGTAAGCCATTTTCAATTACCCATACTCGAGTTTACCACGTCGAAATCGAGTGCCACCGCTTGTGCAAGCATTAGCCCGAGTTTCATCCCATCAAAATCGACTTTCAATTTTAAAATTTCAAAACTATATGACAAGTCCATACACTCTGTAAAAATGTGTAACTAGGGCCATGTACTTCAATCTCAATACTACTGTGGTCGAGCCACGAAAACCATTGTTGTGTATTACAATTTCCAATATTTCATAACTAGTCGAGTGCAATGGCACGGCAACAAGAAAACCCGTAAGCCATTTTCAATTACCCATACTCGAGTTTACCACGTGGAAATCGAGTGCCACCGCTTGTGCAAGCATTAGCCCGAGTTTCATCCCATCAAAATCGACTTTCAATTTTAAAATTTCAAAACTATATGACAAGTCCATACACTCTGTAAAAATGATTGACTAGGGCCATGTACTTCAATCTCAATACTACTGTGGTCGAGTCACGAGAACCATTGTTGTGTATTGCAATTTCCAATATTTCTTAACTAGTCGAGTACAATGGCACGGCAACAAGAAAACCCGTAAGCCATTTTCAATTACCCATACTCGAGTTTACCACGTGGAAATCGAGTGCCACCGCTTGTGCAAGCATTAGCCCGAGTTTCATCCCATCAAAATCGACTTTCAATTTTAAAATTTCAAAAGTATATGACAAGTCCATACACTCTGTAAAAATGTTTAACTAGGGCCATGTACTTCAATCTCAATACTACTGTGGTCGAGTCACGAAAACCATTGTTGTGTATTACAATTTCCAATATTTCTTAACTAGTCGAGTGCAATGGCACGGCAACAAGAAAACCCGTAAGCCATTTTCAATTACCCATACTTGAGTTTACCACGTGGAAATCGAGTGCCACCGCTTGTGCAAGCATTAGCCCGAGTTTCATCCCATCAAAATCGACTTTCAATTTTAAAATTTCAAAACTATATGACAAGTCCATACACTCTGTAAAAATGTGTAACTAGGGCCATGTACTTCAATCTCAATACTACTGTGGTCGAGCCACGAAAACCATTGTTGTGTATTACAATTTCCAATATTTCATAACTAGTCGAGTGCAATGGCATGGCAACAAGAAAACGCGTAAGCCATTTTCAATTAACCAGACTCGAGTTTACCACGTCGAAATCGAGTTCCACCACTTGTGCAAGCATTAGCCCGAGTTTCATCCCATCAAAATCGAGTTTCAATTTTAAAATTTCAAAACTATATGACAAGTCCATACACTCTGTAAAAATGTTTAACTAGGGCCATGTACTTCAATCGCAATACTACTGTGGTCGAGTCACGAAAACCATTGTTGTGTATTACAATTTCCAATATTTCATAAGTAGTCGAGTGCAATGGCACGGCAACAAGAAAACCCGTAAGCCATTTTCAATTAACCAGACTCGAGTTTATCACGTCGAAATCAGGTTCCACCGCTTGTGCAAGCGTTAGCCCGAGTTTCATCCCATCAAAATCGACTTTCAATTTTAAAATTTCAAAACTATATGACAAGTCCATACACTCTGTAAAAATGTTTGACTAGGGCCATGTACTTTAATCTCAATACTACTGTGGTCGAGTCACGAGAACCATTGTTGTGTATTACAATTTCCAATATTTCTTAACTAGTCGAGTACAATGGCACGGCAACAAGAAAACCCGTAAGCCATTTTGTATTACCCATACTCGAGTTTACCACGTGGAAATCGAGTGCCACCGCTTGTGCAAGCATTAGCCCGAGTTTCATCCCATCAAAATCGACTTTCAATTTTAAAATTTCAAAACTATATGACAAGTCCATACACTCTGTAAAAATGTTTAAATAGGGCCATGTACTTTAATCTCAATACTACTGTGGTCGAGTCACGAAAACCATTGTTGTGTATTACAATTTCCAATATTTCATAACTAGACGAGTGCAATGGCACGGCAACAAGAAAACCCGTAAGCCTTTTTCAATTAACCAGGCTCGATTTTACCACGTCGAAATCGAGTTCCACCGCTTGTGCAAGCATTGGCCCGAGTTTCATCCCATCAAAATCGACTTTCAATTTTAAAATTTCAAAACTATATGACAAGTCCATACACTCTGTAAAAATGTTTAACTAGGGCCATGTACTTCAATCTGAATACTACTGTGGTCGAGTCACGAAAACCATTGTTGTGTATTACAACTTCCAATATTTCATAACTAGTCGAGTGCAATGGCACGGCAACAACAAAACCCGTAAGACATTTTCAATTACCCATACTCGAGTTTACCACGTCGAAATCGAGTGCCACCGCTTGTGCAAGCATTAGCCCGAGTTTCATCCCATCAAAATCGACTTTCAATTTTAAAATTTCAAAACTATATGACAAGTCCATACACTCTGTAAAAATGTGTAACTAGGGCCATGTACTTCAATCTCAATACTACTGTGGTCGAGCCACGAAAACCATTGTTGTGTATTACAATTTCCAATATTTCATAACTAGTCGAGTGCAATGGCACGGCAACAAGAAAACCCGTAAGCCATTTTCAATTACCCATACTCGAGTTTACCACGTGGAAATCGAGTGCCACCGCTTGTGCAAGCATTAGCCCGAGTTTCATCCCATCAAAATCGACTTTCAATTTTAAAATTTCAAAACTATATGACAAGTCCATACACTCTGTAAAAATGTTTGACTAGGGCCATGTACTTCAATCTCAATACTACTGTGGTCGAGTCACGAGAACCATTGTTGTGTATTACAATTTCCAATATTTCTTAACTAGTCGAGTACAATGGCACGGCAACAAGAAAACCCGTAAGCCATTTTCAATTACCCATACTCGAGTTTACCACGTGGAAATCGAGTGCCACCGCTTGTGCAAGCATTAGCCCGAGTTTCATCCCATCAAAATCGACTTTCAATTTTAAAATTTCAAAACTATATGACAAGTCCATACACTCTGTAAAAATGTTTAAATAGGGCCATGTACTTTAATCTCAATACTACTGTGGTCGAGTCACGAAAACCATTGTTGTGTATTACAATTTCCAATATTTCATAACTAGACGAGTGCAATGGCACGGCAACAAGAAAACCCGTAAGCCTTTTTCAATTAACCAGACTCGATTTTACCACGTCGAAATCTAGTTCCACCGCTTGTGCAAGCATTAGCCCGAGTTTCATCCCATCAAAATCGACTTTCAATTTTAAAATTTCAAAACTATATGACAAGTCCATACACTCTGTAAAAATGTTTAACTAGGGCCATGCACTTCAATCTGAATACTACTGTGGTCGAGTCACGAAAACCATTGTTGTGTATTACAACTTCCAATATTTCATAACTAGTCGAGTGCAATGGCACGGCAACAACAAAACCCGTAAGCCATTTTCAATTACCCATACTCGAGTTTACCACGTGGAAATCGAGTGCCACCGCTTGTGCAAGCATTAGCCCGAGTTTCATCCCATCAAAATCGACTTTCAATTTTAAAATTTCAAAACTATATGACAAGTCCATACACTCTGTAAAAATGTGTAACTAGGGCCATGTACTTCAATCTCAATACTACTGTGGTCGAGTCACGAAAACCATTGTTGTGTGTTACAATTTCCAATATTTCATAACTAGTCGAGTGTAATGGCACGGCAACAAGAAAACCCGTAAGCCATTTTCAATTAACCAGACTCGAGTTTACCACGTCGAAATCGAGTTACACCACTTGTGCAAGCATTAGCCCGAGTTTCATCCCATCAAAATCGAGTTTCAATTTTAAAATTTCAAAACTATATGACAAGTCCATACACTCTGTAAAAATGTTTAACTAGGGCCATGTACTTCAATCTCAATACTACTGTGGTCGAGTCACGAAAACCATTGTTGTGTATTACAATTTCCAATATTTCATAAGTTGTCGAGTGCAATGGCACGGCAACAAGAAAACCCGTAAGCCATTTTCAATTAACCAGACTCGAGTTTACCACGACGAAATCGAGTTCCACCGCTTGTGCAAGCATTAGCCCGAGTTTCATCCCATCAAAATCGACTTTCAATTTTAAAATTTCAAAACTATATGACAAGTCCATACACTCTGTAAAAATGTTTGACTAGGGCCATGTACTTCAATCTTAATACTACTGTGGTCGAGTCACGAGAACCATTGTTGTGTATTGCAATTTCCAATATTTCTTAACTAGTCGAGTACAATGGCACGGCAACAACAAAACCCGTAAGCCATTTTCAATTACCCATACTCGAGTTTACCACATGGAAATCGAGTGCCACCGCTTGTGCAAGCATTAGCCCGAGTTTCATCCCATCAAAATCGACTTTCAATTTTAAAATTTCAAAACTATATGACAAGTCCATACACTCTGTAAAAATGTTTAACTAGGGCCATGTACTTCAATCTGAATACTACTGTGGTCGAGTCACGAAAACCATTGTTGTGTATTACAACTTCCAATATTTCATAACTAGTCGAGTGCAATGGCACGGCAACAAGAAAACCCGTAAGCCATTTTCAATTACCCATACTCGAGTTTACCACGTCGAAATCGAGTGCCACCGCTTGTGCAAGCATTAGCCCGAGTTTCATCCCATCAAAATCGACTTTCAATTTTAAAATTTCAAAACTATATGACAAGTCCATACACTCTGTAAAAATGATTGACTAGGGCCATGTACTTCAATCTCAATACTACTGTGGTCGAGTCACGAGAACCATTGTTGTGTATTGCAATTTCCAATATTTCTTAACTAGTCGAGTACAATGGCACGGCAACAAGAAAACCCGTAAGCCATTTTCAATTACCCATACTCGAGTTTACCACGTGGAAATCGAGTGCCACCGCTTGTGCAAGCATTAGCCCGAGTTTCATCCCATCAAAATCGACTTTCAATTTTAAAATTTCAAAACTATATGACAAGTCCATACACTCCGTAAAAATGTTTAACTAGGGCCATGTACTTCAATCTCAATACTACTGTGGTCGAGTCACGAAAACCATTGTTGTGTATTACAATTTCCAATATTTCATAACTAGTCCAGTGCAATGGCACGGCAACAAGAAAACCCGTAAGCCATTTTCAATTACCCATACTTGAGTTTACCACGTGGAAATCGAGTGCCACCGCTTGTGCAAGCATTAGCCCGAGTTTCATCCCATCAAAATCGACTTTCAATTTTAAAATTTCAAACTATATGACAAGTCCATACACTCTGTAAAAATGTGTAACTAGGGCCATGTACTTCAATCTCAATACTACTGTGGTCGAGCCACGAAAACCATTGTTGTGTATTACAATTTCCAATATTTCATAACTAGTCGAGTGCAATGGCACGGCAACAAGAAAACGCGTAAGCCATTTTCAATTAACCAGACTCGAGTTTACCACGTCGAAATCGAGTTCCACCACTTGTGCAAGCATTAGCCCGAGTTTCATCCCATCAAAATCGAGTTTCAATTTTAAAATTTCAAAACTATATGACAAGTCCATACACTCTGTAAAAATGTTTAACTAGGGCCATGTACTTCAATCTCAATACTACTGTGGTCGAGTCACGAAAACCATTGTTGTGTATTACAATTTCCAATATTTCATAACTAGACGAGTGCAATGGCACGGCAACAAGAAAACCCGTAAGCCTTTTTCAATTACCCATACTTGAGTTTACCACGTGGAAATCGAGTGCCACCGCTTGTGCAAGCATTAGCCCGAGTTTCATCCCATCAAAATCGACTTTCAATTTTAAAATTTCAAAACTATATGACAAGTCCATACACTCTGTAAAAATGTTTAAATAGGGCCATGTACTTTAATCTCAATACTACTGTGGTCGAGTCACGAAAACCATTGTTGTGTATTACAATTTCCAATATTTCATAACTAGACGAGTGCAATGGCACGGCAACAAGAAAACCCGTAAGCCTTTTTCAATTAACCAGACTCGATTTTACCACGTCGAAATCTAGTTCCACCGCTTGTGCAAGCATTAGCCCGAGTTTCATCCCATCAAAATCGACTTTCAATTTTAAAATTTCAAAACTATATGACAAGTCCATACACTCTGTAAAAATGTTTAACTAGGGCCATGCACTTCAATCTGAATACTACTGTGGTCGAGTCACGAAAACCATTGTTGTGTATTACAACTTCCAATATTTCATAACTAGTCGAGTGCAATGGCACGGCAACAACAAAACCCGTAAGCCATTTTCAATTACCCATACTCGAGTTTACCACGTGGAAATCGAGTGCCACCGCTTGTGCAAGCATTAGCCCGAGTTTCATCCCATCAAAATCGACTTTCAATTTTAAAATTTCAAAACTATATGACAAGTCCATACACTCTGTAAAAATGTGTAACTAGGGCCATGTACTTCAATCTCAATACTACTGTGGTCGAGTCACGAAAACCATTGTTGTGTGTTACAATTTCCAATATTTCATAACTAGTCGAGTGTAATGGCACGGCAACAAGAAAACCCGTAAGCCATTTTCAATTAACCAGACTCGAGTTTACCACGTCGAAATCGAGTTACACCACTTGTGCAAGCATTAGCCCGAGTTTCATCCCATCAAAATCGAGTTTCAATTTTAAAATTTCAAAACTATATGACAAGTCCATACACTCTGTAAAAATGTTTAACTAGGGCCATGTACTTCAATCTCAATACTACTGTGGTCGAGTCACGAAAACCATTGTTGTGTATTACAATTTCCAATATTTCATAAGTTGTCGAGTGCAATGGCACGGCAACAAGAAAACCCGTAAGCCATTTTCAATTAACCAGACTCGAGTTTACCACGACGAAATCGAGTTCCACCGCTTGTGCAAGCATTAGCCCGAGTTTCATCCCATCAAAATCGACTTTCAATTTTAAAATTTCAAAACTATATGACAAGTCCATACACTCTGTAAAAATGTTTGACTAGGGCCATGTACTTCAATCTTAATACTACTGTGGTCGAGTCACGAGAACCATTGTTGTGTATTGCAATTTCCAATATTTCTTAACTAGTCGAGTACAATGGCACGGCAACAAGAAAACCCGTAAGCCATTTTCAATTACCCATACTCGAGTTTACCACGTGGAAATCGAGTGCCACCGCTTGTGCAAGCATTAGCCCGAGTTTCATCCCATCAAAATCGACTTTCAATTTTAAAATTTCAAAACTATATGACAAGTCCATACACTCTGTAAAAATGTTTAACTAGGGCCATGTACTTCAATCTGAATACTACTGTGGTCGAGTCACGAAAACCATTGTTGTGTATTACAACTTCCAATATTTCATAACTAGTCGAGTGCAATGGCACGGCAACAAGAAAACCCGTAAGCCATTTTCAATTACCCATACTCGAGTTTACCACGTCGAAATCGAGTGCCACCGCTTGTGCAAGCATTAGCCCGAGTTTCATCCCATCAAAATCGACTTTCAATTTTAAAATTTCAAAACTATATGACAAGTCCATACACTCTGTAAAAATGATTGACTAGGGCCATGTACTTCAATCTCAATACTACTGTGGTCGAGTCACGAGAGCCATTGTTGTGTATTGCAATTTCCAATATTTCTTAACTAGTCGAGTACAATGGCACGGCAACAAGAAAACCCGTAAGCCATTTTCAATTACCCATACTCGAGTTTACCACGTGGAAATCGAGTGCCACCGCTTGTGCAAGCATTAGCCCGAGTTTCATCCCATCAAAATCGACTTTCAATTTTAAAATTTCAAAACTATATGACAAGTCCATACACTCTGTAAAAATGTTTAACCAGGGCCATGTACTTCAATCTCAATACTACTGTGGTCGAGTCACGAAAACCATTGTTGTGTATTACAATTTCCAATATTTCATAACTAGTCGAGTGCAATGGCACGGCAACAAGAAAACCCGTAAGCCATTTTCAATTACCCATACTTGAGTTTACCACGTGGAAATCGAGTGCCACCGCTTGTGCAAGCATTAGCCCGAGTTTCATCCCATCAAAATCGACTTTCAATTTTAAAATTTCAAACTATATGACAAGTCCATACACTCTGTAAAAATGTGTAACTAGGGCCATGTACTTCAATCTCAATACTACTGTGGTCGAGCCACGAAAACCATTGTTGTGTATTACAATTTCCAATATTTCATAACTAGTCGAGTGCAATGGCACGGCAACAAGAAAACGCGTAAGCCATTTTCAATTAACCAGACTCGAGTTTACCACGTCGAAATCGAGTTCCACCACTTGTGCAAGCATTAGCCCGAGTTTCATCCCATCAAAATCGAGTTTCAATTTTAAAATTTCAAAACTATATGACAAGTCCATACACTCTGTAAAAATGTTTAACTAGGGCCATGTACTTCAATCGCAATACTACTCTGGTCGAGTCACGAAAACCATTGTTGTGTATTACAATTTCCAATATTTCATAAGTAGTCGAGTGCAATGGCACGGCAACAAGAAAACCCGTAAGCCATTTTCAATTAACCAGACTCGAGTTTATCACGTCGAAATCAGGTTCCACCGCTTGTGCAAGCATTAGCCCGAGTTTCATCCCATCAAAATCGACTTTCAATTTTAAAATTTCAAAACTATATGACAAGTCCATACACTCTGTAAAAATGTTTGACTAGGGCCATGTACTTCAATCTCAATACTACTGTGGTCGAGTCACGAGAACCATTGTTGTGTATTACAATTTCCAATATTTCTTAACTAGTCGAGTACAATGGCACAGCAACAAGAAAACCCATAAGCCATTTTGTATTACCCATACTTGAGTTTACCACGTGGAAATCGAGTGCCACCGCTTGTGCAAGCATTAGCCCGAGTTTCATCCCATCAAAATCGACTTTCAATTTTAAAATTTCAAAACTATATGACAAGTCCATACACTCTGTAAAAATGTTTAACTAGGGCCATGTACTTCAATCTGAATACTACTGTGGTCGAGTCACGAAAACCATTGTTGTGTATTACAACTTCCAATATTTCATAACTAGTCGAGTGCAATGGCACGGCAACAACAAAACCCGTAAGCCATTTTCAATTACCCATACTCGAGTTTACCACGTCGAAATCGAGTGCCACCGCTTGTGCAAGCATTAGCCCGAGTTTCATCCCATCAAAATCGACTTTCAATTTTAAAATTTCAAAACTATATGACAAGTCCATACACTCTGTAAAAATGTGTAACTAGGGCCATGTACTTCAATCTCAATACTACTGTGGTCGAGCCACGAAAACCATTGTTGTGTATTACAATTTCCAATATTTCATAACTAGTCGAGTGCAATGGCACGGCAACAAGAGAACCCGTAAGCCATTTTCAATTACCCATACTCGAGTTTACCACGTGGAAATCGAGTGCCACCGCTTGTGCAAGCATTAGCCCGAGTTTCATCCCATCAAAATCGACTTTCAATTTTAAAATTTCAAAACTATATGACAAGTCCATACACTCTGTAAAAATGTGTAACTAGGGCCATGTACTTCAATCTCAATACTACTGTGGTTGAGTCACGAAAACCATTGTTGTGTATTACAATTTCCAATATTTCATAAGTAGTCGAGTGCAATGGCACGGCAACAAGAAAACCCGTAAGCCATTTTCAATTAACCAGACTCGAGTTTATCACGTCGAAATCAGGTTCCACCGCTTGTGCAAGCATTAGCCCGAGTTTCATCCCATCAAAATCGACTTTCAATTTTAAAATTTCAAAACTATATGACAAGTCCATACACTCCGTAAAAATGTTTGACTAGGGCCATGTACTTCAATCTCAATACTACTGTGGTCGAGTCACGAGAACCATTGTTGTGTATTACAATTTCCAATATTTCATAAGTTGTCGAGTGCAATGGCACGGCAACAAGAAAACCCGTAAGCCATTTTCAATTAACCAGACTCGAGTTTACCACGACGAAATCGAGTTCCACCGCTTGTGCAAGCATTAGCCCGAGTTTCATCCCATCAAAATCGACTTTCAATTTTAAAATTTCAAAACTATATGACAAGTCCATACACTCTGTAAAAATGTTTGACTAGGGCCATGTACTTCAATCTTAATACTACTGTGGTCGAGTCACGAGAACCATTGTTGTGTATTGCAATTTCCAATATTTCTTAACTAGTCGAGTACAATGGCACGGCAACAAGAAAACCCGTAAGCCATTTTCAATTACCCATACTCGAGTTTACCACGTGGAAATCGAGTGGCACCGCTTGTGCAAGCATTAGCCCGAGTTTCATCCCATCAAAATCGACTTTCAATTTTAAAATTTCAAAACTATATGACAAGTCCATACACTCTGTAAAAATGTTTAACTAGGGCCATGTACTTCAATCTGAATACTACTGTGGTCGAGTCACGAAAACCATTGTTGTGTATTACAACTTCCAATATTTCATAACTAGTCGAGTGCAATGGCACGGCAACAAGAAAACCCGTAAGCCATTTTCAATTACCCATACTCGAGTTTACCACGTCGAAATCGAGTGCCACCGCTTGTGCAAGCATTAGCCCGAGTTTCATCCCATCAAAATCGACTTTCAATTTTAAAATTTCAAAACTATATGACAAGTCCATACACTCTGTAAAAATGATTGACTAGGGCCATGTACTTCAATCTCAATACTACTGTGGTCGAGTCACGAGAACCATTGTTGTGTATTGCAATTTCCAATATTTCTTAACTAGTCGAGTACAATGGCACGGCAACAAGAAAACCCGTAAGCCATTTTCAATTACCCATACTCGAGTTTACCACGTGGAAATCGAGTGCCACCGCTTGTGCAAGCATTAGCCCGAGTTTCATCCCATCAAAATCGACTTTCAATTTTAAAATTTCAAAACTATATGACAAGTCCATACACTCTGTAAAAATGTTTAACTAGGGCCATGTACTTCAATCTCAATACTACTGTGGTCGAGTCACGAAAACCATTGTTGTGTATTACAATTTCCAATATTTCATAACTAGTCGAGTGCAATGGCACGGCAACAAGAAAACCCGTAAGCCATTTTCAATTACCCATACTTGAGTTTACCACGTGGAAATCGAGTGCCACCGCTTGTGCAAGCATTAGCCCGAGTTTCATCCCATCAAAATCGACTTTCAATTTTAAAATTTCAAACTATATGACAAGTCCATACACTCTGTAAAAATGTGTAACTAGGGCCATGTACTTCAATCTCAATACTACTGTGGTCGAGCCACGAAAACCATTGTTGTGTATTACAATTTCCAATATTTCATAACTAGTCGAGTGCAATGGCACGGCAACAAGAAAACGCGTAAGCCATTTTCAATTAACCAGACTCGAGTTTACCACGTCGAAATCGAGTTCCACCACTTGTGCAAGCATTAGCCCGAGTTTCATCCCATCAAAATCGAGTTTCAATTTTAAAATTTCAAAACTATATGACAAGTCCATACACTCTGTAAAAATGTTTAACTAGGGCCATGTACTTCAATCGCAATACTACTGTGGTCGAGTCACGAAAACCATTGTTGTGTATTACAATTTCCAATATTTCATAAGTAGTCGAGTGCAATGGCACGGCAACAAGAAAACCCGTAAGCCATTTTCAATTAACCAGACTCGAGTTTATCACGTCGAAATCAGGTTCCACCGCTTGTGCAAGCATTAGCCCGAGTTTCATCCCATCAAAATCGACTTTCAATTTTAAAATTTCAAAACTATATGACAAGTCCATACACTCTGTAAAAATGTTTGACTAGGGCCATGTACTTCAATCTCAATACTACTGTGGTCGAGTCACGAGAACCATTGTTGTGTATTACAATTTCCAACATTTCTTAACTAGTCGAGTACAATGGCACAGCAACAAGAAAACCCGTAAGCCATTTTGTATTACCCATACTCGAGTTTACCACGTGGAAATCGAGTGCCACCGCTTGTGCAAGCATTAGCCCGAGTTTCATCCCATCAAAATCGACTTTCAATTTTAAAATTTCAAAACTATATGACAAGTCCATACACTCTGTAAAAATGTTTAAATAGGGCCATGTACTTTAATCTCAATACTACTGTGGTCGAGTCACGAAAACCATTGTTGTGTATTACAATTTCCAATATTTCATAACTAGACGAGTGCAATGGCACGGCAACAAGAAAACCCGTAAGCCTTTTTCAATTAACCAGACTCGATTTTACCACGTCGAAATCGAGTTCCACCGCTTGTGCAAGCATTGGCCCGAGTTTCATCCCATCAAAATCGACTTTCAATTTTAAAATTTCAAAACTATATGACAAGTCCATACACTCTGTAAAAATGTTTAACTAGGGCCATGTACTTCAATCTGAATACTACTGTGGTCGAGTCACGAAAACCATTGTTGTGTATTACAACTTCCAATATTTCATAACTAGTCGAGTGCAATGGCACGGCAACAACAAAACCCGTAAGCCATTTTCAATTACCCATACTCGAGTTTACCACGTCGAAATCGAGTGCCACCGCTTGTGCAAGCATTAGCCCGAGTTTCATCCCATCAAAATCGACTTTCAATTTTAAAATTTCAAAACTATATGACAAGTCCATACACTCTGTAAAAATGTGTAACTAGGGCCATGTACTTCAATCTCAATACTACTGTGGTCGAGCCACGAAAACCATTGTTGTGTATTACAATTTCCAATATTTCATAACTAGTCGAGTGCAATGGCACGGCAACAAGAAAACCCGTAAGCCATTTTCAATTACCCATACTCGAGTTTACCACGTGGAAATCGAGTGCCACCGCTTGTGCAAGCATTAGCCCGAGTTTCATCCCATCAAAATCGACTTTCAATTTTAAAATTTCAAAACTATATGACAAGTCCATACACTCTGTAAAAATGTGTAACTAGGGCCATGTACTTCAATCTCAATACTACTGTGGTCGAGTCACGAAAACCATTGTTGTGTATTACAATTTCCAATATTTCATAAGTAGTCGAGTGCAATGGCACGGCAACAAGAAAACCCGTAAGCCATTTTCAATTAACCAGACTCGAGTTTATCACGTCGAAATCAGGTTCCACCGCTTGTGCAAGCATTAGCCCGAGTTTCATCCCATCAAAATCGACTTTCAATTTTAAAATTTCAAAACTATATGACAAGTCCATACACTCTGTAAAAATGTTTGACTAGGGCCATGTACTTCAATCTCAATACTACTGTGGTCGAGTCACGAGAACCATTGTTGTGTATTACAATTTCCAATATTTCTTAACTAGTCGAGTACAATGGCACGGCAACAAGAAAACCCGTAAGCCATTTTCAATTACCCATACTCGAGTTTACCACGTGGAAATCGAGTGCCACCGCTTGTGCAAGCATTAGCCCGAGTTTCATCCCATCAAAATCGACTTTCAATTTTAAAATTTCAAAACTATATGACAAGTCCATACACTCTGTAAAAATGTTTAAATAGGGCCATGTACTTTAATCTCAATACTACTGTGGTCGAGTCACGAAAACCATTGTTGTGTATTACAATTTCCAATATTTCATAACTAGACGAGTGCAATGGCACGGCAACAAGAAAACCCGTAAGCCTTTTTCAATTAACCAGACTCGATTTTACCACGTCGAAATCGAGTTCCACCGCTTGTGCAAGCATTAGCCCGAGTTTCATCCCATCAAAATCGACTTTCAATTTTAAAATTTCAAAACTATATGACAAGTCCATACACTCTGTAAAAATGTTTAACTAGGGCCATGTCCTTCGATCTGACTACTACTGTGGTCGAGTCACGAAAACCATTGTTGTGTATTACAACTTCCAATATTTCATAACTAGTCGAGTGCAATGGCACGGCAACAACAAAACCCGTAAGCCATTTTCAATTACCCATACTCGAGTTTACCACGTCGAAATCGAGTGCCACCGCTTGTGCAAGCATTAGCCCGAGTTTCATCCCATCAAAATCGACTTTCAATTTTAAAATTTCAAAACTATATGACAAGTCCATACACTCTGTAAAAATGTGTAACTAGGGCCATGTACTTCAATCTCAATACTACTGTGGTCGAGCCACGAAAACCATTGTTGTGTGTTACAATTTCCAATATTTCATAACTAGTCGAGTGTAATGGCACGGCAACAAGAAAACCCGTAAGCCATTTTCAATTAACCAGACTCGAGTTTACCACGTCGAAATCGAGTTACACCACTTGTGCAAGCATTAGCCCGAGTTTCATCCCATCAAAATCGAGTTTCAATTTTAAAATTTCGAACTATATGACAAGTCCATACACTCTGTAAAAATGTTTAAATAGGGCCATGTACTTTAATCTCAATACTACTGTGGTCGAGTCACGAAAACCATTGTTGTGTATTACAATTTCCAATATTTCATAACTAGACGAGTGCAATGGCACGGCAACAAGAAAACCCGTAAGCCTTTTTCAATTAATCAGACTCGATTTTACCACGTCGAAATCGAGTTCCACCGCTTGTGCAAGCATTAGCCCGAGTTTCATCCCATCAAAATCGACTTTCAATTTTAAAATTTCAAAACTATATGACAAGTCCATACACTCTGTAAAAATGTTTAACTAGGGCCATGTCCTTCGATCTGAATACTACTGTGGTCGAGTCACGAAAACCATTGTTGTGTATTACAACTTCCAATATTTCATAACTAGTCGAGTGCAATGGCACGGCAACAACAAAACCCGTAAGCCATTTTCAATTACCCATACTCGAGTTTACCACGTCGAAATCGAGTGCCACCGCTTGTGCAAGCATTAGCCCGAGTTTCATCCCATCAAAATCGACTTTCAATTTTAAAATTTCAAAACTATATGACAAGTCCATACACTCTGTAAAAATGTGTAACTAGGGCCATGTACTTCAATCTCAATACTACTGTGGTCGAGCCACGAAAACCATTGTTGTGTGTTACAATTTCCAATATTTCATAACTAGTCGAGTGTAATGGCACGGCAACAAGAAAACCCGTAAGCCATTTTCAATTAACCAGACTCGAGTTTACCACGTCGAAATCGAGTTACACCACTTGTGCAAGCATTAGCCCGAGTTTCATCCCATCAAAATCGAGTTTCAATTTTAAAATTTCAAACTATATGACAAGTCCATACACTCTGTAAAAATGTTTAAATAGGGCCATGTACTTTAATCTCAATACTACTGTGGTCGAGTCACGAAAACCATTGTTGTGTATTACAATTTCCAATATTTCATAACTAGACGAGTGCAATGGCACGGCAATAAGAAAACCCGTAAGCCTTTTTCAATTAACCAGACTCGATTTTACCACGTCGAAATCGAGTTCCACCGCTTGTGCAAGCATTAGCCCGAGTTTCATCCCATCAAAATCGACTTTCAATTTTAAAATTTCAAAACTATATGACAAGTCCATACACTCTGTAAAAATGTTTAACTAGGGCCATGTCCTTCGATCTGAATACTACTGTGGTCGAGTCACGAAAACCATTGTTGTGTATTACAACTTCCAATATTTCATAACTAGTCGAGTGCAATGGCACGGCAACAACAAAACCCGTAAGCCATTTTCAATTACCCATACTCGAGTTTACCACGTCGAAATCGAGTGCCACCGCTTGTGCAAGCATTAGCCCGAGTTTCATCCCATCAAAATCGACTTTCAATTTTAAAATTTCAAAACTATATGACAAGTCCATACACTCTGTAAAAATGTGTAACTAGGGCCATGTACTTCAATCTCAATACTACTGTGGTCGAGCCACGAAAACCATTGTTGTGTGTTACAATTTCCAATATTTCATAACTAGTCGAGTGTAATGGCACGGCAACAAGAAAACCCGTAAGCCATTTTCAATTAACCAGACTCGAGTTTACCACGTCGAAATCGAGTTACACCACTTGTGCAAGCATTAGCCCGAGTTTCATCCCATCAAAATCGAGTTTCAATTTTAAAATTTCAAACTATATGACAAGTCCATACACTCTGTAAAAATGTTTAAATAGGGCCATGTACTTTAATCTCAATACTACTGTGGTCGAGTCACGAAAACCATTGTTGTGTATTACAATTTCCAATATTTCATAACTAGACGAGTGCAATGGCACGGCAATAAGAAAACCCGTAAGCCTTTTTCAATTAACCAGACTCGATTTTACCACGTCGAAATCGAGTTCCACCGCTTGTGCAAGCATTAGCCCGAGTTTCATCCCATCAAAATCGACTTTCAATTTTAAAATTTCAAAACTATATGACAAGTCCATACACTCTGTAAAAATGTTTAACTAGGGCCATGTCCTTCGATCTGAATACTACTGTGGTCGAGTCACGAAAACCATTGTTGTGTATTACAACTTCCAATATTTCATAACTAGTCGAGTGCAATGGCACGGCAACAACAAAACCCGTAAGCCATTTTCAATTACCCATACTCGAGTTTACCACGTCGAAATCGAGTGCCACCGCTTGTGCAAGCATTAGCCCGAGTTTCATCCCATCAAAATCGACTTTCAGTTTTAAAATTTCAAAACTATATGACAAGTCCATACACTCTGTAAAAATGTGTAACTAGGGCCATGTACTTCAATCTCAATACTACTGTGGTCGAGCCACGAAAACCATTGTTGTGTGTTACAATTTCCAATATTTCATAACTAGTCGAGTGTAATGGCACGGCAACAAGAAAACCCGTAAGCCATTTTCAATTAACCAGACTCGAGTTTACCACGTCGAAATCGAGTTACACCACTTGTGCAAGCATTAGCCCGAGTTTCATCCCATCAAAATCGAGTTTCAATTTTAAAATTTCAAACTATATGACAAGTCCATACACTCTGTAAAAATGTTTAAATAGGGCCATGTACTTTAATCTCAATACTACTGTGGTCGAGTCACGAAAACCATTGTTGTGTATTACAATTTCCAATATTTCATAACTAGACGAGTGCAATGGCACGGCAATAAGAAAACCCGTAAGCCTTTTTCAATTAACCAGACTCGATTTTACCACGTCGAAATCGAGTTCCACCGCTTGTGCAAGCATTAGCCCGAGTTTCATCCCATCAAAATCGACTTTCAATTTTAAAATTTCAAAACTATATGACAAGTCCATACACTCTGTAAAAATGTTTAACTAGGGCCATGTCCTTCGATCTGAATACTACTGTGGTCGAGTCACGAAAACCATTGTTGTGTATTACAACTTCCAATATTTCATAACTAGTCGAGTGCAATGGCACGGCAACAACAAAACCCGTAAGCCATTTTCAATTACCCATACTCGAGTTTACCACGTCGAAATCGAGTGCCACCGCTTGTGCAAGCATTAGCCCGAGTTTCATCCCATCAAAATCGACTTTCAATTTTAAAATTTCAAAACTATATGACAAGTCCATACACTCTGTAAAAATGTGTAACTAGGGCCATGTACTTCAATCTCAATACTACTGTGGTCGAGCCACGAAAACCATTGTTGTGTGTTACAATTTCCAATATTTCATAACTAGTCGAGTGTAATGGCACGGCAACAAGAAAACCCGTAAGCCATTTTCAATTAACCAGACTCGAGTTTACCACGTCGAAATCGAGTTACACCACTTGTGCAAGCATTAGCCCGAGTTTCATCCCATCAAAATCGAGTTTCAATTTTAAAATTTCAAACTATATGACAAGTCCATACACTCTGTAAAAATGTTTAAATAGGGCATGTACATTAATCTCAATACTACTGTGGTCGAGTCACGAAAACCATTGTTGTGTATTACAATTTCCAATATTTCATAACTAGACGAGTGCAATGGCACGGCAACAAGAAAACCCGTAAGCCTTTTTCAATTAACCAGACTCGATTTTACCACGTCGAAATCGAGTTCCACCGCTTGTGCAAGCATTAGCCCGAGTTTCATCCCATCAAAATCGACTTTCAATTTTAAAATTTCAAAACTATATGACAAGTCCATACACTCTGTAAAAATGTTTAACTAGGGCCATGTCCTTCGATCTGAATACTACTGTGGTCGAGTCACGAAAACCATTGTTGTGTATTACAACTTCCAATATTTCATAACTAGTCGAGTGCAATGGCACGGCAACAACAAAACCCGTAAGCCATTTTCAATTACCCATACTCGAGTTTACCACGTCGAAATCGAGTGCCACCGCTTGTGCAAGCATTAGCCCGAGTTTCATCCCATCAAAATCGACTTTCAATTTTAAAATTTCAAAACTATATGACAAGTCCATACACTCTGTAAAAATGTGTAACTAGGGCCATGTACTTCAATCTCAATACTACTGTGGTCGAGCCACGAAAACCATTGTTGTGTGTTACAATTTCCAATATTTCATAACTAGTCGAGTGTAATGGCACGGCAACAAGAAAACCCGTAAGCCATTTTCAATTAACCAGACTCGAGTTTACCACGTCGAAATCGAGTTACACCACTTGTGCAAGCATTAGCCCGAGTTTCATCCCATCAAAATCGAGTTTCAATTTTAAAATTTCAAAACTATATGACAAGTCCATACACTCTGTAAAAATGTTTAACTAGGGCCATGTACTTCAATCTCAATACTACTGTGGTCGAGTCACGAAAACCATTGTTGTGTATTACAATTTCCAATATTTCATAAGTAGTCGAGTGCAATGGCACGGCAACAAGAAAACCCGTAAGCCATTTTCAATTAACCAGACTCGAGTTTACCACGTCGAAATCGAGTTCCACCGCTTGTGCAAGCATTAGCCCGAGTTTCATCCCATCAAAATCGAGTTTCAATTTTAAAATTTCAAAACTATATGACAAGTCCATACACTCTGTAAAAATGTTTAACTAGGGCCATGTACTTCAATCTCAATACTACTGTGGTCGAGCCACGAAAACCATTGTTGTGTATTACAATTTCCAATATTTCTTAACTAGTCGAGTACAATGGCCCGGCAACAAGAAAACCCGTAAGCCATTTTCAATTACCCATACTCGAGTTTACCACGTGGAAATCGAGTGCCACCGCTTGTGCAAGCATTAGCCCGAGTTTCATCCCATCAAAATCGACTTTCAATTTTAAAATTTGAAAACTATATGACAAGTCCATACACTCTGTAAAAATGTTTAACTAGGGCCATGTACTTCAATCTCAATACTACTGTGGTCGAGTCACGAAAACCATTGTTGTGTATTACAATTTCCAATATTTCATAACTAGTCGAGTGCAATGGCACGGCAACAAGAAAACCCGTAAGCCATTTTCAATTACCGAGACTCGATTTTAGCACGTCGAAATCGAGTTCCACCGCTGGTGCAAGCATTAGCCCGAGTTTCATCCCATCAAAATCGACTTTCAATTTTAAAATTTCAAAACTATATGACAAGTCCATACACTCTGTAAAAATGTTTAACTAGGGCCATGTGCTTCAATCTCAATACTACTGTGGTCGAGCCACGAAAACCATTGTTGTGTATTACAATTTCCAATATTTCTTAACTAGTCGAGTACAATGGCACGGCAACAAGAAAACCCGTAAGCCATTTTCAATTACCCATACTCGAGTTTACCACGTGGAAATCGAGTGCCACCGCTTGTGCAAGCATTAGCCTGAGTTTCATCCCATCAAAATCGACTTTCAATTTTAAAATTTCAAAACTATATGACAAGTCCATACACTCTGTAAAAAAGTTTAACTAGGGCCATGTACTTCAATCTCAATATTACTGTGGTCGAGTCGCGAAAACCATTGTTGTGTATTACAATTTCCAATATTTCATAACTAGTCGAGTGCAATGGCACGGCAACAAGAAAACCCGTAAGCCATTTTCAATTTACCAGACTCGAGTTTACCACGTCGAAATCGAGTTCCACCGCTTGTGCAAGCATTAGCCCGAGTTTCATCCCATCAAAATCGACTTTCAATTTTAAAATTTCAAAACTATATGACAAGTCCATACACTCTGTAAAAATGTTTGACTAGGGCCATGTACTTCAATCTCAATACTACTGTGGTCGAGTCACGAGAACCATTGTTGTGTATTACAATTTTCAATATTTCATAACTAGTCGAGTACAATGGCACGGCAACAAGAAAACCCGTAAGTCAATTTCAATTACCCATACTCGAGTTTACCACGTGGAAATCGAGTGCCACCGCTTGTGCAAGCATTAGCCCGAGTTTCATCCCATCAAAATCGAGTTTCAATTTTAAAATTTCAAAACTATATGACAAGTCCATACACTCTGTAAAAATGTTTAAATAGGGCCATGTACTTTAATCTCAATACTACTATGGTCCAGTCACGAAAACCATTGTTGTGTATTACAATTTCCAATATTTCATAACTAGACGAGTGCAATGGCACGGCAACAAGAAAACCCGTAAGCCTTTTTCAATTAACCAGACTCGATTTTACCACGTCGAAATCGAGTTCCACCGCTTGTGCAAGCATTAGCCCGAGTTTCATCCCATCAAAATCGACCTTCAATTTTAAAATTTCAAGACTATATGACAGGTCCATACACTCTCTAAAAATGTTTGACTAGGGCCATGTACTTCAATCTCAATACTACTGTGGTCGAGTCACGAGAACCATTGTTGTGTATTACAATTTCCAATATTTCTTAACTAGTCGAGTACAATGGCACGGCAACAAGAAAACCCGTAAGCCATTTTCAATTACCCATACTCGAGTTTACCACGTGGAAATCGAGTGCCACCGCTTGTGCAAGCATTAGCCCGAGTTTCATCCCATCAAAATCGACTTTCAATTTTAAAATTTCAAAACTATATGACAAGTCCATACACTCTGTAAAAATGTTTAACTAGGGCCATGTACTTCAATCTCAATACTACTGTGGTCGAGCCACGAAAACCATTGTTGTGTATTACAATTTCCAATATTTCTTAACTAGTCGAGTACAATGGCCCGGCAACAAGAAAACCCGTAAGCCATTTTCAATTACCCATACTCGAGTTTACCACGTGGAAATCGAGTGCCACCGCTTGTGCAAGCATTAGCCCGAGTTTCATCCCATCAAAATCGACTTTCAATTTTAAAATTTGAAAACTATATGACAAGTCCATACACTCTGTAAAAATGTTTAACTAGGGCCATGTACTTCAATCTCAATACTACTGTGGTCGAGCCACGAAAACCATTGTTGTGTATTACAATTTCCAATATTTCTTAACTAGTCGAGTACAATGGCACGGCAACAAGAAAACCCGTAAGCCATTTTCAATTACCCATACTCGAGTTTACCACGTGGAAATCGAGTGCCACCGCTTGTGCAAGCATTAGCCCGAGTTTCATCCCATCAAAATCGACTTTCAATTTTAAAATTTCAAAACTATATGACAAGTCCATACACTCTGTAAAAATGTTTAACTAGGGCCATGTACTTCAATCTCAATATTACTGTGGTCGAGTCACGAAAACCATTGTTGTGTATTACAATTTCCAATATTTCATAACTAGTCGAGTGCAATGGCACGGCAACAAGAAAACCCGTAAGCCATTTTCAATTTACCAGACTCGAGTTTACCACGTCGAAATCGAGTTCCACCGCTTGTGCAAGCATTAGCCCGAGTTTCATCCCATCAAAATCGACTTTCAATTTTAAAATTTCAAAACTATATGACAAGTCCATACACTCTGTAAAAATGTTTGACTAGGGCCATGTACTTCAATCTCAATACTACTGTGGTCGAGTCACGAGAACCATTGTTGTGTATTACAATTTTCAATATTTCATAACTAGTCGAGTACAATGGCACGGCAACAAGAAAACCCGTAAGTCATTTTCAATTACCCATACTCGAGTTTACCACGTGGAAATCGAGTGCCACCGCTTGTGCAAGCATTAGCCCGAGTTTCATCCCATCAAAATCGAGTTTCAATTTTAAAATTTCAAAACTATATGACAAGTCCATACACTCTGTAAAAATGTTTAAATAGGGCCATGTACTTTAATCTCAATACTACTATGGTCCAGTCACGAAAACCATTGTTGTGTATTACAATTTCCAATATTTCATAACTAGACGAGTGCAATGGCACGGCAACAAGAAAACCCGTAAGCCTTTTTCAATTAACCAGACTCGATTTTACCACGTCGAAATCGAGTTCCACCGCTTGTGCAAGCATTAGCCCGAGTTTCATCCCATCAAAATCGACCTTCAATTTTAAAATTTCAAGACTATATGACAGGTCCATACACTCTCTAAAAATGTTTGACTAGGGCCATGTACTTCAATCTCAATACTACTGTGGTCGAGTCACGAGAACCATTGTTGTGTATTACAATTTCCAATATTTCTTAACTAGTCGAGTACAATGGCACGGCAACAAGAAAACCCGTAAGCCATTTTCAATTACCCATACTCGAGTTTACCACGTGGAAATCGAGTGCCACCGCTTGTGCAAGCATTAGCCCGAGTTTCATCCCATCAAAATCGACTTTCAATTTTAAAATTTCAAAACTATATGACAAGTCCATACACTCTGTAAAAATGTTTAACTAGGGCCATGTACTTCAATCTCAATACTACTGTGGTCGAGCCACGAAAACCATTGTTGTGTATTACAATTTCCAATATTTCTTAACTAGTCGAGTACAATGGCACGGCAACAAGAAAACCCGTAAGCCATTTTCAATTACCCATACTCGAGTTTACCACGTGGAAATCGAGTGCCACCGCTTGTGCAAGCATTAGCCCGAGTTTCATCCCATCAAAATCGACTTTCAATTTTAAAATTTCAAAACTATATGACAAGTCCATACACTCTGTAAAAATGTTTAACTAGGGCCATGTACTTCAATCTCAATACTACTGTGGTCGAGTCACGAAAACCATTGTTGTGTATTAAAATTTCCATTATTTCATAACTAGTCGAGTGCAATGGCACGGCAACAAGAAAACCCGTAAGCCAGTTTCAATTACCCAGACTCAATTTTAGCACGTCGAAATCGAGTTCCACCGCTGGTGCAAGCATTAGCCCGAGTTTCATCCCATCAAAATCCACTTTCAATTTTAAAATTTCAAAACTATATGACAAGTCCATACACTCTGTAAAAATGTGTAACTAGGGCCATGTACTTCAATCTCAATACTACTGTGGTCGAGCCACGAAAACCATTGTTGTGTATTACAATTTCCAATATTTCATAACTAGTCGAGTGCAATGGCACGGCAACAAGAAAACCCGTAAGCCATTTTCAATTACCCATACTCGAGTTTACCACGTGGAAATCGAGTGCCACCGCTTGTGCAAGCATTAGCCCGAGTTTCATCCCATCAAAATCGAGTTTCAATTTTAAAATTTCAAAACTATATGACAAGTCCATACACTCTGTAAAAATGTTTAAATAGGGCCATGTACTTTAATCTCAATACTACTATGGTCCAGTCACGAAAACCATTGTTGTGTATTACAATTTCCAATATTTCATAACTAGACGAGTGCAATGGCACGGCAACAAGAAAACCCGTAAGCCTTTTTCAATTAACCAGACTCGATTTTACCACGTCGAAATCGAGTTCCACCGCTTGTGCAAGCATTAGCCCGAGTTTCATCCCATCAAAATCGACCTTCAATTTTAAAATTTCAAGACTATATGACAGGTCCATACACTCTCTAAAAATGTTTGACTAGGGCCATGTACTTCAATCTCAATACTACTGTGGTCGAGTCACGAGAACCATTGTTGTGTATTACAATTTCCAATATTTCTTAACTAGTCGAGTACAATGGCACGGCAACAAGAAAACCCGTAAGCCATTTTCAATTACCCATACTCGAGTTTACCACGTGGAAATCGAGTGCCACCGCTTGTGCAAGCATTAGCCCGAGTTTCATCCCATCAAAATCGACTTTCAATTTTAAAATTTCAAAACTATATGACAAGTCCATACACTCTGTAAAAATGTTTAACTAGGGCCATGTACTTCAATCTCAATACTACTGTGGTCGAGCCACGAAAACCATTGTTGTGTATTACAATTTCCAATATTTCTTAACTAGTCGAGTACAATGGCACGGCAACAAGAAAACCCGTAAGCCATTTTCAATTACCCATACTCGAGTTTACCACGTGGAAATCGAGTGCCACCGCTTGTGCAAGCATTAGCCCGAGTTTCATCCCATCAAAATCGACTTTCAATTTTAAAATTTCAAAACTATATGACAAGTCCATACACTCTGTAAAAATGTTTAACTAGGGCCATGTACTTCAATCTCAATACTACTGTGGTCGAGTCACGAAAACCATTGTTGTGTATTAAAATTTCCATTATTTCATAACTAGTCGAGTGCAATGGCACGGCAACAAGAAAACCCGTAAGCCAGTTTCAATTACCCAGACTCAATTTTAGCACGTCGAAATCGAGTTCCACCGCTGGTGCAAGCATTAGCCCGAGTTTCATCCCATCAAAATCCACTTTCAATTTTAAAATTTCAAAACTATATGACAAGTCCATACACTCTGTAAAAATGTGTAACTAGGGCCATGTACTTCAATCTCAATACTACTGTGGTCGAGCCACGAAAACCATTGTTGTGTATTACAATTTCCAATATTTCATAACTAGTCGAGTGCAATGGCACGGCAACAAGAAAACCCGTAAGCCATTTTCAATTACCCATACTCGAGTTTACCACGTGGAAATCGAGTGCCACCGCTTGTGCAAGCATTAGCCCGAGTTTCATCCCATCAAAATCGACTTTCAATTTTAAAATTTCAAAACTATATGACAAGTCCATACACTCTGTAAAAATGTTTAACTAGGGCCATGTACTTCAATCTCAATATTACTGTGGTCGAGTCACGAAAACCATTGTTGTGTATTACAATTTCCAATATTTCATAACTAGTCGAGTGCAATGGCACGGCAACAAGAAAACCCGTAAGCCATTTTCAATTTACCAGACTCGAGTTTACCACGTCGAAATCGAGTTCCACCGCTTGTGCAAGCATTAGCCCGAGTTTCATCCCATCAAAATCGACTTTCAATTTTAAAATTTCAAAACTATATGACAAGTCCATACACTCTGTAAAAATGTTTGACTAGGGCCATGTACTTCAATCTCAATACTACTGTGGTCGAGTCACGAGAACCATTGTTGTGTATTACAATTTTCAATATTTCATATCTAGTCGAGTGCAATGGCACGGCAACAAGAAAACCCGTAAGCCATTTTCAATTTACCAGACTCGAGTTTACCACGTCGAAATCGAGTTCCACCGCTTGTGCAAGCATTAGCCCGAGTTTCATCCCATCAAAATCGACTTTCAATTTTAAAATTTCAAAACTATATGACAAGTCCATACACTCTGTAAAAATGTTTAACTAGGGCCATGTACTTCAATCTCAATACTACTGTGGTCGAGTCACGAAAACCATTGTTGTGTATTAAAATTTCCATTATTTCATAACTAGTCGAGTGCAATGGCACGGCAACAAGAAAACCCGTAAGCCAGTTTCAATTACCCAGACTCAATTTTAGCACGTCGAAATCGAGTTCCACCGCTGGTGCAAGCATTAGCCCGAGTTTCATCCCATCAAAATCGACTTTCAATTTTAAAATTTCAAAACTATATGACAAGTCCATACACTCTGTAAAAATGTTTAACTAGGGCCATGTACTTCAATCTCAATACTACTGTGGTCGAGCCACGAAAACCATTGTTGTGTATTACAATTTCCAATATTTCTTAACTAGTCGAGTACAATGGCACGGCAACAAGAAAACCCGTAAGGCATTTTCAATTACCCATACTCGAGTTTACCACGTGGAAATCGAGTGCCACTGCTTGTGCAAGCATTAGCCCGAGTTTCATCCCATCAAAATCGACTTTCAATTTTAAAATTTCAAAACTATATGACAAGTCCATACACTCTGTAAAAATGTTTAACTAGGGCCATGTACTTCAATCTCAATATTACTGTGGTCGAGTCACGAAAACCATTGTTGTGTATTACAATTTCCAATATTTCATAACTAGTCGAGTGCAATGGCACGGCAACAAGAAAACCCGTAAGCCATTTTCAATTAACCAGACTCGAGTTTACCACGTGGAAATCGAGTTCCACCGCTTGTGCAAGCATTAGCCCGAGTTTCATCCCATCAAAATCGACTTTCAATTTTAAAATTTCAAAAATATATGACAAGTCCATACACTCTGTAAAAATGTTTGACTAGGGCCATGTACTTCAATCTCAATACTACTGTGGTCGAGTCACGAGAACCATTGTTGTGTATTACAATTTTCAATATTTCATAACTAGTCGAGTACAATGGCACGGCAACAAGAAAACCCGTAAGCCATTTTCAATTACCCATACTCGAGTTTACCACGTGGAAATCGAGTGCCACCGCTTGTGCAAGCATTAGCCCGAGTTTCATCCCATCAAAATCGAGTTTCAATTTTAAAATTTCAAAACTATATGACAAGTCCATACACTCTGTAAAAATGTTTAAATAGGGCCATGTACTTTAATCTCAATACTACTATGGTCCAGTCACGAAAACCATTGTTGTGTATTACAATTTCCAATATTTCATAACTAGACGAGTGCAATGGCACGGCAACAAGAAAGCTCGTAAGCCTTTTTCAATTAACCAGACTCGATTTTACCACGTCGAAATCGAGTTCCACCGCTTGTGCAAGCATTAGCCCGAGTGTCATCCCATCAAAATCGACCTTCAATTTTAAAATTTCAAGACTATATGACAGGTCCATACACTCTGTAAAAATGTTTGACTAGGGCCATGTACTTCAATCTCAATACTACTGTGGTCGAGTCACGAGAACCATTGTTGTGTATTACAATTTCCAATATTTCTTAACTAGTCGAGTACAATGGCACGGCAACAAGAAAACCCGTAAGCCATTTTCAATTACCCATACTCGAGTTTACCACGTGGAAATCGAGTGCCACCGCTTGTGCAAGCATTAGCCCGAGTTTCATCCCATCAAAATCGAGTTTCAATTTTAAAATTTCAAAACTATATGACAAGTCCATACACTCTGTAAAAATGTTTAACTAGGGCCATGTACTTCAATCTCAATACTATTGTGGTCGAGCCACGAAAACCATTGTTGTGTATTACAATTTCCAATATTTCTTAACTAGTCGAGTACAATGGCACGGCAACAAGAAAACCCGTAAGCCATTTTCAATTACCCATACTCGAGTTTACCACGTGGAAATCGAGTGCCACCGCTTGTGCAAGCATTAGCCCGAGTTTCATCCCATCAAAATCGACTTTCAATTTTAAAATTTGAAAACTATATGACAAGTCCATACACTCTGTAAAAATGTTTAACTAGGGCCATGTACTTCAATCTCAATACTACTGTGGTCGAGTCACGAAAACCATTGTTGTGTATTACAATTTCCAATATTTCATAACTAGTCGAGTGCAATGGCACGGCAACAAGAAAACCCGTAAGCCATTTTCAATTACCGAGACTCGATTTTAGCACGTCGAAATCGAGTTCCACCGCTTGTGCAAGCATTAGCCCGAGTTTCATCCCATCAAAATCGACTTTCAATTTTAAAATTTCAAAACTATATGACAAGTCCATACACTCTGTAAAAATGTTTAACTAGGGCCATGTACTTCAATCTCAATACTACTGTGGTCGAGCCACGAAAACCATTGTTGTGTATTACAATTTCCAATATTTCTTAACTAGTCGAGTACAATGGCACGGCAACAAGAAAACCCGTAAGCCATTTTCAATTACCCATACTCGAGTTTACCACGTGGAAATCGAGTGCCACTGCTTGTGCAAGCATTAGCCCGAGTTTCATCCCATCAAAATCGACTTTCAATTTTAAAATTTCAAAACTATATGACAAGTCCATACACTCTGTAAAAATGTTTAACTAGGGCCATGTACTTCAATCTCAATATTACTGTGGTCGAGTCACGAAAACCATTGTTGTGTATTACAATTTCCAATATTTCATAACTAGTCGAGTGCAATGGCACGGCAACAAGAAAACCCGTAAGCCATTTTCAATTAACCAGACTCGAGTTTACCACGTGGAAATCGAGTTCCACCGCTTGTGCAAGCATTAGCCCGAGTTTCATCCCATCAAAATCGACTTTCAATTTTAAAATTTCAAAAATATATGACAAGTCCATACACTCTGTAAAAATGTTTGACTAGGGCCATGTACTTCAATCTCAATACTACTGTGGTCGAGTCACGAGAACCATTGTTGTGTATTACAATTTTCAATATTTCATAACTAGTCGAGTACAATGGCACGGCAACAAGAAAACCCGTAAGCCATTTTCAATTACCCATACTCGAGTTTACCACGTGGAAATCGAGTGCCACCGCTTGCGCAACCATTAGCCCGAGTTACATCCCATCAAAATCGACTTTCAATTTTAAAATTTCAAAACTATATGACAAGTCCATACACTCTGTAAAAATGTTTAAATAGGGCCATGTACTTTAATCTCAATACTACTGTGGACGAGTCACGAAAACCAATGTTGTGTATTACGATTTCCAATATTTCATAACTAGACGAGTGTAATGGCACGGCAACAAGAAAACCTGTAAGCCTTTTTCAATTAACCAAACTCGATTTTACCACGTCGAAATCGAGTTCCATCGCTTGTGCAAACTTTAGCCCGAGTTTCATCCCATCAAAATCGACTTTCAATTTTAAAATTTCAAGACTATACGACAAGTCCATACACTCTATAAAAATGTGTAACTAGGACCATGTACTTCAATCTGAATACTACTCTAGTCGAGTCACGAAAACCATTGTTGTGTATTACAACTTCCAATATTTCATAACTAGTCGAGTGCAATGGCACGGCAACAAGAAAACCCGTAAGCCATTTTCAATTAACCAGACTCGAGTTTACCACGTCGAAATCGAGTTCCACCGCTTGTGCAAGCATTAGCCCGAGTTTCATCCCATCTAAATCGACTTTCAATTTTAAAATTTCAAAACTATACGACAAGTCCATACACTCTCTAAAAATGTTTGACTAGGGCCATGTACTTCAATCTCAATACTACTGTGGTCGAGTCACGAGAACCATTGTTGTGTATTACAATTTCCAATATTTCATAACTAGTCGAGTGCAATGGCACGGCAACAAGAAAACCCGTAAGCCATTTTCAATTACCCATACTCGAGTTTACCACGTGGAAATCGAGTGCCACCGCTTGTGCAAGCATTAGCCCGAGTTTCATCCCATCAAAATCGACTTTCAATTTTAAAATTTCAAAACTATATGACAAGTCCATACACTCTGTAAAAATGTTTAACTAGGGCCATGTACTTCAATCTCAATACTACTGTGGTCGAGTCACGAAAACTATTGTTGTGTATTACAATTTCCAATATTTCATAAGTAGTCGAGTGCAATGGAACGGCAACAAGAAAACCCGTAAGCCATTTTCAATTAACCAGACTCGAGTTTACCACGTCGAAATCGAGTTCCACCGCTTGTGCAAGCATTAGCCCGAGTTTCATCCCATCTAAATCGACTTTCAATTTTAAAATTTCAAAACTATATGACAAGTCCATACACTCTCTAAAAATGTTTGACTAGGGCCATGTACTTCAATCTCAATACTACTGTGGTCGAGTCACGAGAACCATTGTTGTGTATTACAATTTCCAATATTTCATAACTAGTCGAGTACAATGGCACGGCAACAAGAAAACCCGTAAGCCATTTGGAATTACCCATACTCGAGTTTACCACGTGGAAATCGAGTGCCACCGCTTGTGCAAGCATTAGCCCGAGTTTCATCCCATCAAAATCGACTTTCAATTTTAAAATTTCAAAACTATATGACAAGTCCATACACTCTGTAAAAATGTTTAACTAGGCCATGTACTTCAATCTCAATACTACTGTGGTCGAGTCACGAAAACCATTGTTGTGTATTACAATTTCCAATATTTCATAAGTAGTCGAGTGCAATGGCACGGCAACAAGAAAACCCGTAAGCCATTTTCAATTAACCAGACTCGAGTTTACCACGTCGAAATCGCGTTCCACCGCTTGTTCAAGCATTAGCCCGAGTTTCATCCCATCTAAATCGACTTTCAATTTTAAAATTTCAAAACTATATGAGAAGTCCATACACTCTCTAAAAATGTTTGACTAGGGCCATGTACTTCAATCTCAATACTACTGTGGTCGAGTCACGAGAACCATTGTTGTGTATTACAATTTCCAATATTTCATAACTAGTCGAGTACAATGGCACGGCAACAAGAAAACCCGTAAGCCATTTTCAATTACCCATACTCGAGTTTACCACGTGGAAATCGAGTGCCACCGCTTGTGCAAGCATTAGCCCGAGTTTCATCCCATCAAAATCGACTTTCAATTTTAAAATTTCAAAACTATATGACAAGTCCATACACTCTGTAAAAATGTTTAACTAGGGCCATGTACTTCAATCTCAATACTACTGTGGTCGAGTCACGAAAACCATTGTTGTGTATTACGATTTCCAATATTTCATAACTAGACGAGTGTAATGGCACGGCAACAAGAAAACCTGTAAGCCTTTTTCAATTAACCAGACTCGATTTTACCACGTCGAAATCGAGTTCCACCGCTTGTGCAAACTTTAGCCCGAGTTTCATCCCATCAAAATCGACTTTCAATTTTAAAATTTCAAGACTATACGACAAGTCCATACACTCTGTAAAAATGTGTAACTAGGACCATGTACTTCAATCTGAATACTACTCTAGTCGAGTCACGAAAACCATTGTTGTGTATTACAACTTCCAATATTTCATAACTAGTCGAGTGCAATGGCACGGCAACAAGAAAACCCGTAAGCCATTTTCAATTAACCAGACTCGAGTTTACCACGTCGAAATCGAGTTCCACCGCTTGTGCAAGCATTAGCCCGAGTTTCATCCCATCAAAATCGACTTTCAATTTTAAAATTTCAAAACTATACGACAAGTCCATACACTCTCTAAAAATGTTTGACTAGGGCCATGTACTTCAATCTCAATACTACTGTGGTCGAGTCACGAGAACCATTGTTGTGTATTACAATTTCCAATATTTCATAACTAGTCGAGTACAATGGCACGGCAACAAGAAAACCCGTAAGCCATTTTCAATTACCCATACTCGAGTTTACCACGTGGAAATCGAGTGCCACCGCTTGTGCAAGCATTAGCCCGAGTTTCATCCCATCAAAATCGACTTTCAATTTTAAAATTTCAAAACTATATGACAAGTCCATACACTCTGTAAAAATGTTTAACTAGGGCCATGTACTTCAATCTCAATACTACTGTGGTCGAGTCACGAAAACTATTGTTGTGTATTACAATTTCCAATATTTCATAAGTAGTCGAGTGCAATGGAACGGCAACAAGAAAACCCGTAAGCCATTTTCAATTAACCAGACTCGAGTTTACCACGTCGAAATCGAGTTCCACCGCTTGTGCAAGCATTAGCCCGAGTTTCATCCCATCTAAATCGACTTTCAATTTTAAAATTTCAAAACTATATGACAAGTCCATACACTCTCTAAAAATGTTTGACTAGGGCCATGTACTTCAATCTCAATACTACTGTGGTCGAGTCACGAGAACCATTGTTGTGTATTACAATTTCCAATATTTCATAACTAGTCGAGTACAATGGCACGGCAACAAGAAAACCCGTAAGCCATTTGGAATTACCCATACTCGAGTTTACCACGTGGAAATCGAGTGCCACCGCTTGTGCAAGCATTAGCCCGAGTTTCATCCCATCAAAATCGACTTTCAATTTTAAAATTTCAAAACTATATGACAAGTCCATACACTCTGTAAAAATGTTTAACTAGGGCCATGTACTTCAATCTCAATACTACTGTGGTCGAGTCACGAAAACCATTGTTGTGTATTACAATTTCCAATATTTCATAAGTAGTCGAGTGCAATGGAACAGCAACAAGAAAACCCGTAAGCCATTTTCAATTAACCAGACTCGAGTTTACCACGTCGAAATCGAGTTCCACCACTTGTGCAAGCATTAGCCCGAGTTTCATCCCATCTAAATCGACTTTCAATTTTAAAATTTCAAAACTATAGGACAAGTCCATACACTCTCTAAAAATGTTTGACTAGGGCCATGTACTTCAATCTCAATACTACTGTGGTCGAGTCACGAGAACCATTGTTGTGTATTACAATTTTCAATATTTCATAACTAGTCGAGTACAATGGCACGGCAACAAGAAAACCCGTAAGCCATTTTCAATTACCCATACTCGAGTTTACCACGTGGAAATCGAGTGCCACCGCTTGTGCAAGCATTAGCCCGAGTTTCATCCCATCAAAATCGACTTTCAATTTTAAAATTTCAAAACAATATGACAAGTCCATACACTCTGTAAAAATGTTTACCTAGGGCCATGTACTTCAATCTCAATACTACTGTGGTCGAGTCACGAAAACCATTGTTGTGTATTACAATTTCCAATATTTCATAAGTAGTCGAGTGCAATGGCACGGCAACAAGAAATCCCGTAAGCCATTTTCAATTAACCAGACTCGAGTTTACCACGTCGAAATCGATTTCCACCGCTTGTGCAAGCATTAGCCCGAGTTTCATCCCATCTAAATCGACTTTCAATTTTAAAATTTCAAAACTATATGACAAGTCCATACACTCTCTAAAAATGTTTGACTAGGGCCATGTACTTCAATCTCAATACTACTGTGGTCGAGTCACGAGAACCATTGTTGTGTATTACAATTTCCAATATTTCATAACTAGTCGAGTACAATGGCACGGCAACAAGAAAACCCGTAAGCCATTTTCAATTACCCATACTCGAGTTTACCACGTGGAAATCGAGTGCCACCGCTTGTGCAAGCATTAGCCCGAGTTTCATCTCATCAAAATCGACTTTCAATTTTAAAATTTCAAAACAATATGACAAGTCCATACACTCTGTAAAAATGTTTACCTAGGGCCATGTACTTCAATCTCAATACTACTGTGGTCGAGTCACGAAAACCATTGTTGTGTATTACAATTTCCAATATTTCATAAGTAGTCGAGTGCAATGGAACGGCAACAAGAAAACCCGTAAGCCATTTTCAATTAACCAGACTCGAGTTTACCACGTCGAAATCGAGTTCCACCGCTTGTGCAAGCATTAGCCCGAGTTTCATCCCATCTAAATCGACTTTCAATTTTAAAATTTCAAAACTATATGACAAGTCCATACACTCTCTAAAAATGTTTGACTAGGGCCATGTACTTCAATCTCAATACTACTGTGGTCGAGTCACGAAAACCATTGTTGTGTATTACAATTTCCAATATTTCATAAGTAGTCGAGTGCAATGGCACGGCAACAAGAAAACCCGTAAGCCATTTTCAATTAACCAGACTCGAGTTTACCACGTCGAAATCGCGTTCCACCGCTTGCTCAAGCATTAGCCCGAGTTTCATCCCATCTAAATCGACTTTCAATTTTAAAATTTCAAAACTATATGAGAAGTCCATACACTCTCTAAAAATGTTTGACTAGGGCCATGTACTTCAATCTCAATACTACTGTGGTCGAGTCACGAAAACCATTGTTGTGTATTACAATTTCCAATATTTCATAAGTAGTCGAGTGCAATGGCACGGCAACAAGAAAACCCGTAAGCCATTTTCAATTAACCAGACTCGAGTTTACCACGTCGAAATCGCGTTCCACCGCTTGCTCAAGCATTAGCCCGAGTTTCATCCCATCTAAATCGACTTTCAATTTTAAAATTTCAAAACTATATGAGAAGTCCATACACTCTCTAAAAATGTTTGACTAGGGCCATGTACTTCAATCTCAATACTACTGTGGTTGAGTCACGAGAACCATTGTTGTGTATTACAATTTCCAATATTTCATAACTAGTCGAGTACAATGGCACGGCAACAAGAAAACCCGTAAGCCATTTTCAATTACCCATACTCGAGTTTACCACGTGGAAATCGAGTGCCACCGCTTGCGCAACCATTAGCCCGAGTTTCATCCCATCAAAATCGACTTTCAATTTTAAAATTTCAAAACTATATGACAAGTCCATACACTCTGTAAAAATGTTTAAATAGGGCCATGTACTTTAATCTCAATACTACTGTGGACGAGTCACGAAAACCAATGTTGTGTATTACGATTTCCAATATTTCATAACTAGACGAGTGTAATGGCACGGCAACAAGAAAACCTGTAAGCCTTTTTCAATTAACCAGACTCGATTTTACCACGTCGAAATCGAGTTCCACCGCTTGTGCAAACTTTAGCCCGAGTTTCATCCCATCAAAATCGACTTTCAATTTTAAAATTTCAAGACTATACGACAAGTCCATACACTCTGTAAAAATGTGTAACTAGGGCCATGTACTTCAATCTCAATACTACTGTGGTCGAGTCACGAGAACCATTGTTGTGTATTACAATTTCCAATATTTCATAACTAGTCGAGTACAATGGCACGGCAACAAGAAAACCCGTAAGCCATTTTCAATTACCCATACTCGAGTTTACCACGTGGAAATCGAGTGCCACCGCTTGTGCAAGCATTAGCCCGAGTTTCATCCCATCAAAATCGACTTTCAATTTTAAAATTTCAAAACTATATGACAAGTCCATACACTCTGTAAAAATGTTTAACTAGGGCCATGTACTTCAATCTCAATACTACTGTGGTCGAGTCACGAAAACCATTGTTGTGTATTACGATTTCCAATATTTCATAACTAGACGAGTGTAATGGCACGGCAACAAGAAAACCTGTAAGCCTTTTTCAATTAACCAGACTCGATTTTACCACGTCGAAATCGAGTTCCACCGCTTGTGCAAACTTTAGCCCGAGTTTCATCCCATCAAAATCGACTTTCAATTTTAAAATTTCAAGACTATACGACAAGTCCATACACTCTGTAAAAATGTGTAACTAGGACCATGTACTTCAATCTGAATACTACTCTAGTCGAGTCACGAAAACCATTGTTGTGTATTACAACTTCCAATATTTCATAACTAGTCGAGTGCAATGGCACGGCAACAAGAAAACCCGTAAGCCATTTTCAATTAACCAGACTCGAGTTTACCACGTCGAAATCGAGTTCCACCGCTTGTGCAAGCATTAGCCCGAGTTTCATCCCATCAAAATCGACTTTCAATTTTAAAATTTCAAAACTATACGACAAGTCCATACACTCTCTAAAAATGTTTGACTAGGGCCATGTACTTCAATCTCAATACTACTGTGGTCGAGTCACGAGAACCATTGTTGTGTATTACAATTTCCAATATTTCATAACTAGTCGAGTACAATGGCACGGCAACAAGAAAACCCGTAAGCCATTTTCAATTACCCATACTCGAGTTTACCACGTGGAAATCGAGTGCCACCGCTTGTGCAAGCATTAGCCCGAGTTTCATCCCATCAAAATCGACTTTCAATTTTAAAATTTCAAAACTATATGACAAGTCCATACACTCTGTAAAAATGTTTAACTAGGGCCATGTACTTCAATCTCAATACTACTGTGGTCGAGTCACGAAAACTATTGTTGTGTATTACAATTTCCAATATTTCATAAGTAGTCGAGTGCAATGGAACGGCAACAAGAAAACCCGTAAGCCATTTTCAATTAACCAGACTCGAGTTTACCACGTCGAAATCGAGTTCCACCGCTTGTGCAAGCATTAGCCCGAGTTTCATCCCATCTAAATCGACTTTCAATTTTAAAATTTCAAAACTATATGACAAGTCCATACACTCTCTAAAAATGTTTGACTAGGGCCATGTACTTCAATCTCAATACTACTGTGGTCGAGTCACGAGAACCATTGTTGTGTATTACAATTTCCAATATTTCATAACTAGTCGAGTACAATGGCACGGCAACAAGAAAACCCGTAAGCCATTTGGAATTACCCACACTCGAGTTTACCACGTGGAAATCGAGTGCCACCGCTTGTGCAAGCATTAGCCCGAGTTTCATCCCATCAAAATCGACTTTCAATTTTAAAATTTCAAAACTATATGACAAGTCCATACACTCTGTAAAAATGTTTAACTAGGGCCATGTACTTCAATCTCAATACTACTGTGGTCGAGTCACGAAAACCATTGTTGTGTATTACAATTTCCAATATTTCATAAGTAGTCGAGTGCAATGGAACGGCAACAAGAAAACCCGTAAGCCATTTTCAATTAACCAGACTCGAGTTTACCACGTCGAAATCGAGTTCCACCACTTGTGCAAGCATTAGCCCGAGTTTCATCCCATCTAAATCGACTTTCAATTTTAAAATTTCAAAACTATAGGACAAGTCCATACACTCTCTAAAAATGTTTGACTAGGGCCATGTACTTCAATCTCAATACTACTGTGGTCGAGTCACGAGAACCATTGTTGTGTATTACAATTTTCAATATTTCATAACTAGTCGAGTACAATGGCACGGCAACAAGAAAACCCGTAAGCCATTTTCAATTACCCATACTCGAGTTTACCACGTGGAAATCGAGTGCCACCGCTTGTGCAAGCATTAGCCCGAGTTTCATCCCATCAAAATCGACTTTCAATTTTAAAATTTCAAAACAATATGACAAGTCCATACACTCTGTAAAAATGTTTACCTAGGGCCATGTACTTCAATCTCAATACTACTGTGGTCGAGTCACGAAAACCATTGTTGTGTATTACAATTTCCAATATTTCATAAGTAGTCGAGTGCAATGGCACGGCAACAAGAAATCCCGTAAGCCATTTTCAATTAACCAGACTCGAGTTTACCACGTCGAAATCGATTTCCACCGCTTGTGCAAGCATTAGCCCGAGTTTCATCCCATCTAAATCGACTTTCAATTTTAAAATTTCAAAACTATATGACAAGTCCATACACTCTCTAAAAATGTTTGACTAGGGCCATGTACTTCAATCTCAATACTACTGTGGTCGAGTCACGAGAACCATTGTTGTGTATTACAATTTCCAATATTTCATAACTAGTCGAGTACAATGGCACGGCAACAAGAAAACCCGTAAGCCATTTTCAATTACCCATACTCGAGTTTACCACGTGGAAATCGAGTGCCACCGCTTGTGCAAGCATTAGCCCGAGTTTCATCTCATCAAAATCGACTTTCAATTTTAAAATTTCAAAACAATATGACAAGTCCATACACTCTGTAAAAATGTTTACCTAGGGCCATGTACTTCAATCTCAATACTACTGTGGTCGAGTCACGAAAACCATTGTTGTGTATTACAATTTCCAATATTTCATAAGTAGTCGAGTGCAATGGAACGGCAACAAGAAAACCCGTAAGCCATTTTCAATTAACCAGACTCGAGTTTACCACGTCGAAATCGAGTTCCACCGCTTGTGCAAGCATTAGCCCGAGTTTCATCCCATCTAAATCGACTTTCAATTTTAAAATTTCAAAACTATATGACAAGTCCATACACTCTCTAAAAATGTTTGACTAGGGCCATGTACTTCAATCTCAATACTACTGTGGTCGAGTCACGAAAACCATTGTTGTGTATTACAATTTCCAATATTTCATAAGTAGTCGAGTGCAATGGCACGGCAACAAGAAAACCCGTAAGCCATTTTCAATTAACCAGACTCGAGTTTACCACGTCGAAATCGCGTTCCACCGCTTGCTCAAGCATTAGCCCGAGTTTCATCCCATCTAAATCGACTTTCAATTTTAAAATTTCAAAACTATATGAGAAGTCCATACACTCTCTAAAAATGTTTGACTAGGGCCATGTACTTCAATCTCAATACTACTGTGGTCGAGTCACGAAAACCATTGTTGTGTATTACAATTTCCAATATTTCATAAGTAGTCGAGTGCAATGGCACGGCAACAAGAAAACCCGTAAGCCATTTTCAATTAACCAGACTCGAGTTTACCACGTCGAAATCGCGTTCCACCGCTTGCTCAAGCATTAGCCCGAGTTTCATCCCATCTAAATCGACTTTCAATTTTAAAATTTCAAAACTATATGAGAAGTCCATACACTCTCTAAAAATGTTTGACTAGGGCCATGTACTTCAATCTCAATACTACTGTGGTTGAGTCACGAGAACCATTGTTGTGTATTACAATTTCCAATATTTCATAACTAGTCGAGTACAATGGCACGGCAACAAGAAAACCCGTAAGCCATTTTCAATTACCCATACTCGAGTTTACCACGTGGAAATCGAGTGCCACCGCTTGCGCAACCATTAGCCCGAGTTTCATCCCATCAAAATCGACTTTCAATTTTAAAATTTCAAAACTATATGACAAGTCCATACACTCTGTAAAAATGTTTAAATAGGGCCATGTACTTTAATCTCAATACTACTGTGGACGAGTCACGAAAACCAATGTTGTGTATTACGATTTCCAATATTTCATAACTAGACGAGTGTAATGGCACGGCAACAAGAAAACCTGTAAGCCTTTTTCAATTAACCAGACTCGATTTTACCACGTCGAAATCGAGTTCCACCGCTTGTGCAAACTTTAGCCCGAGTTTCATCCCATCAAAATCGACTTTCAATTTTAAAATTTCAAGACTATACGACAAGTCCATACACTCTGTAAAAATGTGTAACTAGGACCATGTACTTCAATCTGAATACTACTCTAGTCGAGTCACGAAAACCATTGTTGTGTATTACAACTTCCAATATTTCATAACTAGTCGAGTGCAATGGCACGGCAACAAGAAAACCCGTAAGCCATTTTCAATTAACCAGACTCGAGTTTACCACGTCGAAATCGAGTTCCACCGCTTGTGCAAGCATTAGCCCGAGTTTCATCCCATCAAAATCGACTTTCAATTTTAAAATTTCAAAACTATACGACAAGTCCATACACTCTCTAAAAATGTTTGACTAGGGCCATGTACTTCAATCTCAATACTACTGTGGTCGAGTCACGAGAACCATTGTTGTGTATTACAATTTCCAATATTTCATAACTAGTCGAGTACAATGGCACGGCAACAAGAAAACCCGTAAGCCATTTTCAATTACCCATACTCGAGTTTACCACGTGGAAATCGAGTGCCACCGCTTGTGCAAGCATTAGCCCGAGTTTCATCCCATCAAAATCGACTTTCAATTTTAAAATTTCAAAACTATATGACAAGTCCATACACTCTGTAAAAATGTTTAACTAGGGCCATGTACTTCAATCTCAATACTACTGTGGTCGAGTCACGAAAACCATTGTTGTGTATTACAATTTCCAATATTTCATAAGTAGTCGAGTGCAATGGAACGGCAACAAGAAAACCCGTAAGCCATTTTCAATTAACCAGACTCGAGTTTACCACGTCGAAATCGAGTTCCACCGCTTGTGCAAGCATTAGCCCGAGTTTCATCCCATCTAAATCGACTTTCAATTTTAAAATTTCAAAACTATATGACAAGTCCATACACTCTCTAAAAATGTTTGACTAGGGCCATGTACTTCAATCTCAATACTACTGTGGTCGAGTCACGAGAACCATTGTTGTGTATTACAATTTTCAATATTTCATAACTAGTCGAGTACAATGGCACGGCAACAAGAAAACCCGTAAGCCATTTTCAATTACCCATACTCGAGTTTACCACGTGGAAATCGAGTGCCACCGCTTGTGCAAGCATTAGCCCGAGTTTCATCCCATCAAAATCGACTTTCAATTTTAAAATTTCAAAACAATATGACAAGTCCATACACTCTGTAAAAATGTTTACCTAGGGCCATGTACTTCAATCTCAATACTACTGTGGTCGAGTCACGAAAACCATTGTTGTGTATTACAATTTCCAATATTTCATAAGTAGTCGAGTGCAATGGCACGGCAACAAGAAATCCCGTAAGCCATTTTCAATTAACCAGACTCGAGTTTACCACGTCGAAATCGATTTCCACCGCTTGTGCAAGCATTAGCCCGAGTTTCATCCCATCTAAATCGACTTTCAATTTTAAAATTTCAAAACTATATGACAAGTCCATACACTCTCTAAAAATGTTTGACTAGGGCCATGTACTTCAATCTCAATACTACTGTGGTCGAGTCACGAGAACCATTGTTGTGTATTACAATTTCCAATATTTCATAACTAGTCGAGTACAATGGCACGGCAACAAGAAAACCCGTAAGCCATTTTCAATTACCCATACTCGAGTTTACCACGTGGAAATCGAGTACCACCGCTTGTGCAAGCATTAGCCCGAGTTTCATCTCATCAAAATCGACTTTCAATTTTAAAATTTCAAAACTATATGACAAGTCCATACACTTTGTAAAAATGTTTAAATAGGGCCATGTACTTTAATCTCAATACTACTGTGGTCGAGTCACGAAAACCAATGTTGTGTATTACGATTTCCAATATTTCATAACTAGACGAGTATAATGGCACGGCAACAAGAAAACCCGTAAGCCATTTTCAATTACCCATACTCGAGTTTACCACGTGGAAATCGAGTGCCACCGCTTGCGCAACCATTAGCCCGAGTTTCATCCCATCAAAATCGACTTTCAATTTTAAAATTTCAAAACTATATGACAAGTCCATACACTCTGTAAAAATGTTTAAATAGGGCCATGTACTTTAATCTCAATACTACTGTGGACGAGTCACGAAAACCAATGTTGTGTATTACGATTTCCAATATTTCATAACTAGACGAGTGTAATGGCACGGCAACAAGAAAACCTGTATGCCTTTTTCAATTAACCAGACTCGATTTTACCACGTCGAAATCGAGTTCCACCGCTTGTGCAAACTTTAGCCCGAGTTTCATCCCATCAAAATCGACTTTCAATTTTAAAATTTCAAGACTATACGACAAGTCCATACACTCTGTAAAAATGTGTAACTAGGACCATGTACTTCAATCTGAATACTACTCTAGTCGAGTCACGAAAACCATTGTTGTGTATTACAACTTCCAATATTTCATAACTAGTCGAGTGCAATGGCACGGCAACAAGAAAACCCGTAAGCCATTTTCAATTAACCAGACTCGAGTTTACCACGTCGAAATCGAGTTCCACCGCTTGTGCAAGCATTAGCCCGAGTTTCATCCCATCAAAATCGAGTTTCAATTTTAAAATTTCAAAACTATATGACAAGTCCATACACTCTGTAAAAATGTTTAACTAGGGCCACGTACTTCAATCTCAATACTACTGTGGTCGAGTCACGAAAACCATTGTTGTGTATTACAATTTCCAATATTTCATAAGTAGTCGAGTGCAATGGCACGGCAACAAGAAAACCCGTAAGCCATTTTCAATTAACCAGACTCGAGTTTAGCACGTCGAAATCAGGTTCCACCGATTGTGCAAGCATTAGCCCGAGTTTCATCCCATCAAAATCGACTTTCAATTTTAAAATTTCAAAACTATATGACAAGTCCATACACTCTGTAAAAATGTTTAATTAGGGCCATGTACTTCAATCTCAATACTACTGTGGTCGAGTCACGAAAACCATTGTTGTGTATTACAATTTCCAATATTTCATAAGTAGTCGAGTGCAATGGCACGGCAACAAGAAAACCCGTAAGCCATTTTCAATTAACCAGACTCGAGTTTACCCCGTCGAAATCGAGTTCCACCGCTTGTGCAAGCATTAGCCCGAGTTTCATCCCATCTAAATCGACTTTCAATTTTAAAATTTTAAAACTATATGACAAGTCCATACACTCTCTAAAAATGTTTGACTAGGGCCATGTACTTCAATCTCAATACTACTGTGGTCGAGTCACGAGAACCATTGTTGTGTATTACAATTTCCAATATTTCATAACTAGTCGAGTACAATGGCACGGCAACAAGAAAACCCGTAAGCCATTTTCAATTACCCATACTCGAGTATACCACGTGGAAATCGCGTGCCACCGCTTGTGCAAGCATTAGCCCGAGTTTCATCCCATCAAAATCGACTTTCAATTTTAAAATTTCAAGACTATATGACAAGTCCATACACTCTGTAAAAATGTTTAAATATGGCCATGTACTTCAATCTGAATACTACTCTGGTCGAGTCACGAAAACCATTGTTGTGTATTACAAGTTCCAATATTTCATAACTAGTCGAGTGCAATGGCACGGCAACAAGAAAACCCATAAGCCATTTAAAATTAACCAGACTTGAGTTTACCACGTCGAAATCGAGTTCCACCGCTTGTGCAAGCATTAGCCCGAGTTTCATCCCATCAAAATAGACTTTCAATTTTAAAATTTCAAAACTATATGACAAGTCCATACACTCTGTAAAAATGTTTGACTAGGGCCATATACTTCAATCTCAATACTACTGTGGTCGAGTCACTAGAACCATTGTTGTGTATTACAATTTCCAATATTTCATAACTAGTCGAGTACAATGGCACGGCAACAAGAAAACCCGTAAGCCATTTTCAATTACCCATACTCGTGTTTACCACGTGGAAATCGAGTGCCACCGCTTGTGCAAGCATTAGCCGGAGTTTCATCCCATCAAAATTGACTTTCAATTTTAAAATTTCAAAACTATATGACAAGTCCATACACTCTGTAAAAATGTTTAAATAGGGCCATGTACTTTAATCTCAATACTACTGTGGTCGAGTCACGAAAACCATTGTTGTGTATTTCAATTTACAATATTTCATAACTAGACGAGTACAATGGCACGGCAACAAGAAAACCCGTAAGCCATTTTCAATTACCCATACTCGAGTATACCACGTGGAAATCGCGTGCCACCGCTTGTGCAAGCATTAGCCCGAGTTTCATCCCATCAAAATCGACTTTCAATTTTAAAATTTCAAGACTATATGACAAGTCCATACACTCTGTAAAAATGTGTAACTAGGGCCATGTACTTCAATCTCAATGCTACTGTGGTCGAGCCACGAAAACCATTGTTGTGTATTACAATTTCCAATATTTCATAACTAGTCGAGTGTAATGGCACGGCAAGAAGAAAACCCGTAAGCCATTTTCAATTAACCAGACTCGAGTTTACCACGTCGAAATCGAGTTCCACCGCTTGTGCAAGCATTAGCCCGAGTTTCATCCCATCAAATCGAGTTTCAATTTTAAAATTTCAAAACTATATGACAAGTCCATACACTTTGTAAAAATGTTTAACTAGGGCCATGTACTTCAATCTCAATACTACTGTGGTCGAGTCACGAAAACCATTATTGTGTATTACAATTTCCAATATTTCATAAGTAGTCGAGTGCAATGGCACGGCAACAAAAAAACCCGTAAGCCATTTTCAATTAACCAGACTCGAGTTTACCACGTCGAAATCGAGTTCCACCGCTTGTGCAAGCATTAGCCCGAGTTTCATCCCATCAAAATCGACTTTCAATTTTAAAATTTCAAAACTATATGACAAGTCCATACACTCTGTAAAAATGTTTGACTAGGGCCATGTACTTCAATCTCAATACTACTGTGGTCGAGTCACGAGAACCATTGTTGTGTATTACAATTTCCAATATTTCTTAACTAGTCGAGTACAATGGCACGGCAACAAGAAAACCCGTAAGCCATTTTCAATTACCCATACTCGAGTTTACCACGTGGAAATCGAGTGCCACCGCTTGTGCAAGCATTAGCCCGAGTTTCATCCCATCAAAATCGACTTTCAATTTTAAAATTTCAAAACTATATGACAAGTCCATACACTCTGTAAAAATGTTTAACTAGGGCCATGTACTTCAATCTCAATACTACTGTGGTCGAGTCACGAAAACCATTGTTGTGTATTACAATTTCCAATATTTCATAACTAGTCGAGTGCAATGGCACGGCAACAAGAAAACCCGTAAGCCATTTTCAATTACCCAGACTCGATTTTAGCACGTCGAAATCGAGTTCCACCGCTGGTGCAAGCATTAGCCCTTGCTTCATCCCATCAAAATCGACTTTCAATTTTAAAATTTCAAAACTATATTGCAAGTCCATACACTCTGTAAAAATGTTTAACTAGGGCCATGTACTTCAATCTCAATACTACTGTGGTCGAGTCACGAAAACCATTGTTGTCTATTACAATTTCCAATATTTCATAACTAGTCGAGTGCAATGGCACGGCAACAAGAAAACCCGTAAGCCATTTTCAATTAACCAGACTCGAGTTTACCACGTCGAAATCGAGTTCCACCGCTTGTGCAAGCATTAGCCCGAGTTTAATCCCATCAAAATCGACTTTCAATTTTAAAATTTCAAAACTATATGACAAGTCCATACACTCTGTAAAAATGTTTGACTAGGGCCATGTACTTCAATCTCAATACTACTGTGGTCGAGTCACGAGAACCATTTTTGTGTATTACAATTTCCAATATTTCATAACTAGTCGAGTACAATGGCACGACAACAAGAAAACCCGTAAGCCATTTTCAATTACCCATACTCTAGTTTACCAAGTGGAAATCGAGTGCCACCGCTTGTGCAAGCATTAGCCCGAGTTTCATACCATCAAAATCGAGTTTCAATTTTAAAATTTCAAAACTATATGACAAGTCCATACACTCTGTAAAAATGTTTAAATAGGGCCATGTACTTTAATCTCAATACTACTGTGGTCGAGTCACGAAAACCATTGTTGTGTATTACAACTTCCAATATTTCATAACTAGTCGAGTGCAATGGCACGGAAACAAGAAAACCCGTAATCCATTTTCAATTACCCAGACTCGATTTTAGCACGTCGAAATCGAGTTCCACCGCTGGTGCAAGCATTAGCCCGAGCTTCATCCCATCAAAATCGACTTTCAATTTTAAAATTTCAAAACTATATGACAAGTCCATACACTCTGTAAAAATGTTTAACTAGGGCCATGTACTTCAATCTCAATACTACTGTGGTCGAGTCACGAAAACCATTGTTGTCTATTACAATTTCCAATATTTCATAACTAGTCGAGTGCAATGGCACGGCAACAAGAAAACCCGTAAGCCATTTTCAATTAACCAGACTCGAGTTTACCACGTCGAAATCGAGTTCCACCGCTTGTGCAAGCATTAGCCCGAGTTTCATCCCATCAAAATCGACTTTCAATTTTAAAATTTCAAAACTATATGACAAGTCCATACACTCTGTAAAAATGTTTGACTAGGGCCATGTACTTCAATCTCAATACTACTGTGGTCGAGTCACGAGAACCATTGTTGTGTATTACAATTTCCAATATTTCATAACTAGTCGAGTACAATGGCACGGCAACAAGAAAACCCGTAAGCCATTTTCAATTACCCATACTCTAGTTTACCAAGTGGAAATCGAGTGCCACCGCTTGTGCAAGCATTAGCCCGAGTTTCATCCCATCAAAATCGAGTTTCAATTTTAAAATTTCAAAACTATATGACAAGTCCATACACTCTGTAAAAATGTTTAAATAGGGCCATGTACTTTAATCTCAATACTACTGTGGTCGAGTCACGAAAACCATTGTTGTGTATTACAACTTCCAATATTCCATAACTAGTCGAGTGCAATGGCACGGCAACAAGAAAACCCGTAAGCCATTTTCAATTAACCAGACTCGAGTTTACCACGTCGAAATCGAGTTCCACCGCTTGTGCAAGCATTAGCCCGAGTTTCATCCCATCAAAATCGACTTTCAATTTTAAAATTTCAAAACTATATGACAAGTCCATACACTCTGTAAAAATTTTTGACTAGGGCCATGTACCTCAATCTCAATACTACTGTGGTCGAGTCACGAGAACCATTGTTGTGTATTACAATTTCCAATATTTCTTAACTAGTCGAGTACAATGGCACGGCAACAAGAAAACCCGTAAGCCATTTTCAATTACCCATGCTCGAGTTTACCACGTGGAAATCGAGTGCCACCGCTTGTGCAAGCATTAGCCCGAGTTTCATCCCATCAAAATCGACTTTCAATTTTTAAATTTCAAAACTATATGACAAGTCCATACACTCTGTAAAAATGTTTAACTAGGGCCATGTACTTCAATCTCAATACTACTGTGGTCGAGTCACGAAAACCATTGTTGTCTATTACAATTTCCAATATTTCATAACTAGTCGAGTGCAATGGCACGGCAACAAGAAAACGCGTAAGCCATTTTCAATTACCCAGACTCGATTTTAGCACGTCGAAATCGAGTTCCACCGCTTGTGCAAGCATTAGCCCGAGTTTCATCCCATCAAAATCGACTTTCAATTTTAAAATTTCAAAACTATATGACAAGTCCATACACTCTGTAAAAATGTTTAAATAGGGCCATGTACTTTAATCTCAATACTACTGTGGTCGAGTCACGAAAACCATTGTTGTGTATTACAACTTCCAATATTCCATAACTAGTCGAGTGCGATGGCACGGCAACAAGAAAACCCGTAAGCCATTTTCAATTAACCAGACTCGAGTTTACCACGTCGAAATCGAGTTCCACCGCTTGTGCAAGCATTAGCCCGAGTTTCATCCCATCAAAATCGACTTTCAATTTTAAAATTTCAAAACTATATGACAAGTCCATACACTCTGTAAAAATGTTTAACTAGGGCCATGTATTTCAATCTGAATACTACTGTGGTCAAGTCACGAAAACCATTGTTGTGTATTACAACTTCCAATATTTCATAACTAGTCGAGTGCAATGGCACGGCAAGAAGAAAACCCGTAAGCCATTTTCAATTACCCATACTAGAGTTTACCACGTCGAAATCGAGTGCCACCGCTTGTGTAAGCATTAGCCCGAGTTTCATCCCATCAAAATCGACTTTCAATTTTAAAATTTCAAAACTATATGACAAGTCCATACACTCTGTAAAAATGTGTAACTAGGGCCATGTACTTTAATCTCAATACTACTGTGGTCGAGCCACGAAAACCATTGTTGTGTATTACAATTTCCAATATTTCATAACTAGTCGAGTGCAATGGCACGGCAACAAGAAAACCCGTAAGCCATTTTCAATTACCCAGACTCGATTTTAGCACGTCGAAATCGAGTTCCACCGCTGGTGCAAGCATTAGCCCGAGTTTCATCCCATCAAAATCGACTTTCAATTTTAAAATTTCAAAACTATATGACAAGTCCATTCACTCTGTAAAAATGTTTGACTAGGGCCATGTACTTCAATCTCAATACTACTGTGGTCGAGTCACGAGAACCATTGTTGTGTATTACAATTTCCAATATTTCTTAACTAGTCGAGTACAATGGCACGGCAATAAGAAAACCCGTAAGCCATTTTCAATTACGCATACTCGAGTTTACCACGTCGAAATCGAGTGCCACCGCTTGTGCAAGCATTAGCCCGAGTTTCATCCCATCAAAATCGACTTTCAATTTTAAAATTTCAAAACTATATGACAAGTCCATACACTCTGTAAAAATGTTTAACTAGGGCCATGTACTTCAATCTGAATACTACTGTGGTCGAGTCACGAAAACCATTGTTGTGTATTACAATTTCCATTATTTCATAACTAGTCGAGTGCAATGGGACGGCAACAAGAAAACCCGTAAGCCATTTTCAATTACCCATACTAGAGTTTACCACGTCGAAATCGAGTGCCACCGCTGGTGCAAGCATTAGCCCGAGTTTCATCCCATCAAAATCGACTTTCAATATTAAAATTTCAAAACTATATGACAAGTCCATACACTCTGTAAAAATGTGTAACTAGGGCCATGTACTTCAATCTCAATACTACTGTGGTCGAGTCACGAAAACCATTGTTGTCTATTACAATTTCCAATATTTCATAACTAGTCGAGTGCAATGGCACGGCAACAAGAAAACCCGTAAGCCATTTTCAATTACCCAGACTCGATTTTAGCATGTCGAAATCGAGTTCCACCGCTGGTGCAAGCATTAGCCCGAGTTTCATCCCATCAAAATCGACTTTCAATTTTAAAATTTCAAAACTATATGACAAGTCCATACACTCTGTAAAAATGTTTGACTAGGGCCATGTACTTCAATCTCAATACTACTGTGGTCGAGTCACGAGAACCATTGTTGTGTATTACAATTTCCAATATTTCTTAACTAGTCGAGTACAATGGCACGGCAATAAGAAAACCCGTAAGCCATTTTCAATTACCCATACTCGAGTTTACCACGTCGAAATCGAGTGCCACCGCTTGTGCAAGCATTAGCCCGAGTTTCATCCCATCAAAATCGACTTTCAATTTTAAAATTTCAAAACTATATGACAAGTCCATACACTCTGTAAAAATGTTTAACTAGGGCCATGTACTTCAATCTGAATACTACTGTGGTCGAGTCACGAAAACCATTGTTGTGTATTACAATTTCCATTATTTCATAACTAGTCGAGTGCAATGGGACGGCAACAAGAAAACCCGTAAGCCATTTTCAATTACCCATACTAGAGTTTACCACGTCGAAATCGAGTGCCACCGCTGGTGCAAGCATTAGCCCGAGTTTCATCCCATCAAAATCGACTTTCAATATTAAAATTTCAAAACTATATGACAAGTCCATACACTCTGTAAAAATGTTTAACTAGGGCCATGTACTTCAATCTGAATACTACTGTGGTCGAGTCACGAAAACCATTGTTGTGTATTACAATTTCCATTATTTCATAACTAGTCGAGTGCAATGGGACGGCAACAAGAAAACCCGTAAGCCATTTTCAATTACCCATACTAGAGTTTACCACGTCGAAATCGAGTGCCACCGCTGGTGCAAGCATTAGCCCGAGTTTCATCCCATCAAAATCGACTTTCAATATTAAAATTTCAAAACTATATGACAAGTCCATACACTCTGTAAAAATGTGTAACTAGGGCCATGTACTTCAATCTCAATACTACTGTGGTCGAGTCACGAAAACCATTGTTGTCTATTACAATTTCCAATATTTCATAACTAGTCGAGTGCAATGGCACGGCAACAAGAAAACCCGTAAGCCATTTTCAATTACCCAGACTCGATTTTAGCACGTCGAAATCGAGTTCCACCGCTGGTGCAAGCATTAGCCCGAGTTTCATCCCATCAAAATCGACTTTCAATTTTAAAATTTCAAAACTATATGACAAGTCCATACACTCTGTAAAAATGTTTGACTAGGGCCATGTACTTCAATCTCAATACTACTGTGGTCGAGTCACGAGAACCATTGTTGTGTATTACAATTTCCAATATTTCATAACTAGTCGAGTACAATGGCACGGCAACAAGAAAACCCGTAAGCCATTTTCAATTACCCAGACTCGATTTTAGCACGTCGAAATCGAGTTCCACCGCTGGTGCAAGCATTAGCCCGAGTTTCATCCCATCAAAATCGACTTTCAATTTTAAAATTTCAAAACTATATGACAAGTCCATACACTCTGTAAAAATGTGTAACTAGGGCCATGTACTTTAATCTCAATACTACTGTGGTCGAGCCACGAAAACCATTGTTGTGTATTACAATTTCCAATATTTCATAACTAGTCGAGTGCAATGGCAAGGCAACAAGAAAACCCGTAAGCCTTTTTCAATTAACTAGACTCGATTTTACCACGTCGAAATCGAGTTCCACCGCTTGTGCAAGCATTAGCCCGAGTTTCATCCCATCAAAATCGACTTTCAATTTTAAAATTTCAAAACTATATGACAAGTCCATACACTCTATAAAAATGTTTAACTAGGGCCATGTACTTCAATCTGAATACTACTGTGGTCAAGTCACGAAAACCATTGTTGTGTATTACAACTTCCAATATTTCATAACTAGTCGAGTGCAATGGCACGGCAACAAGAAAACCCGTAAGCCATTTTCAATTACCCATACTAGAGTTTACCACGTCGAAATCGAGTGCCACCGCTTGTGCAAGCATTAGCCCGAGTTTCATCCCATCAAAATCGACTTTCAATTTTAAAATTTCAAAACTATATGACAAGTCCATACACTCTGTAAAAATGTGTAACTAGGGCCATGTACTTTAATCTCAATACTACTGTGGTCGAGCCACGAAAACCATTGTTGTGTATTACAATTTCCAATATTTCTTAACTAGTCGAGTACAATGGCACGGCAATAAGAAAACCCGTAAGCCATTTTCAATTACCCATACTCGAGTTTACCACGTCGAAATCGAGTGCCACCGCTTGTGCAAGCATTAGCCCGAGTTTCATCCCATCAAAATCGACTTTCAATTTTAAAATTTCAAAACTATATGACAAGTCCATACACTCTGTAAAAATGTTTGACTAGGGCCATGTACTTCAATCTCAATACTACTGTGGTCGAGTCACGAGAACCATTGTTGTGTATTACAATTTCCAATATTTCATAACTAGTCGAGTACAATGGCACGGCAACAAGAAAACCCGTAAGCCATTTTCAATTACCCAGACTCGATTTTAGCACGTCGAAATCGAGTTCCACCGCTTGTGCAAGCATTAGCCCGAGTTTCATCCCATCAAAATCGACTTTCAATTTTAAAATTTCAAAACTATATGACAAGTCCATACACTCTGTAAAAATGTTTAACTAGGGCCATGTACTTCAATCTGAATACTACTGTGGTCAAGTCACGAAAACCATTGTTGTGTATTACAACTTCCAATATTTCATAACTAGTCAAGTGCAATGGCACGGCAAGAAGAAAACCCGTAAGCCATTTTCAATTACCCATACTAGAGTTTACCACGTCGAAATCGAGTGCCACCGCTTGTGTAAGCATTAGCCCGAGTTTCATCCCATCAAAATCGACTTTCAATTTTAAAATTTCAAAACTATATGACAAGTCCATACACTCTGTAAAAATGTGTAACTAGGGCCATGTACTTTAATCTCAATACTACTGTGGTCGAGCCACGAAAACCATTGTTGTGTATTACAATTTCCAATATTTCATAACTAGTCGAGTGCAATGGCACCGCAACAAGAAAACCCGTAAGCCATTTTCAATTACCCAGACTCGATTTTAGCACGTCGAAATCGAGTTCCACCGCTGGTGCAAGCATTAGCCCGAGTTTCATCCCATCAAAATCGACTTTCAATTTTAAAATTTCAAAACTATATGACAAGTCCATTCACTCTGTAAAAATGTTTGACTAGGGCCATGTACTTCAATCTCAATACTACTGTGGTCGAGTCACGAGAACCATTGTTGTGTATTACAATTTCCAATATTTCTTAACTAGTCGAGTACAATGGCACGGCAATAAGAAAACCCGTAAGCCATTTTCAATTACCCATACTCGAGTTTACCACGTCGAAATCGAGTGCCACCGCTTGTGCAAGCATTAGCCCGAGTTTCATCCCATCAAAATCGACTTTCAATTTTAAAATTTCAAAACTATATGACAAGTCCATACACTCTGTAAAAATGTTTAACTAGGGCCATGTACTTCAATCTGAATACTACTGTGGTCGAGTCACGAAAACCATTGTTGTGTATTACAATTTCCATTATTTCATAACTAGTCGAGTGCAATGGGACGGCAACAAGAAAACCCGTAAGCCATTTTCAATTACCCATACTAGAGTTTACCACGTCGAAATCGAGTGCCACCGCTGGTGCAAGCATTAGCCCGAGTTTCATCCCATCAAAATCGACTTTCAATATTAAAATTTCAAAACTATATGACAAGTCCATACACTCTGTAAAAATGTGTAACTAGGGCCATGTACTTCAATCTCAATACTACTGTGGTCGAGTCACGAAAACCATTGTTGTCTATTACAATTTCCAATATTTCATAACTAGTCGAGTGCAATGGCACGGCAACAAGAAAACCCGTAAGCCATTTTCAATTACCCATACTAGAGTTTACCACGTCGAAATCGAGTGCCACCGCTGGTGCAAGCATTAGCCCGAGTTTCATCCCATCAAAATCGACTTTCAATATTAAAATTTCAAAACTATATGACAAGTCCATACACTCTGTAAAAATGTGTAACTAGGGCCATGTACTTCAATCTCAATACTACTGTGGTCGAGCCACGAAAACCATTGTTGTGTATTACAATTTCCAATATTTCATAACTAGTCGAGTGCAATGGCACGGCAACAAGAAAACCCGTAAGCCATTTTCAATTAACCAGACTCGAGTTTACCACGTCGAAATCGAGTTCCACCGCTTGTGCAAGCATTAGCCCGAGTTTCATCCCATCAAAATCGACTTTCAATTTTAAAATTTCAAAACTATATGACAAGTCCATACACTCTGTAAAAATGTTTAACTAGGGCCATGTACTTCAATCTGAATACTACTGTGGTCAAGTCACGAAAACCATTGTTGTGTATTACAACTTCCAATATTTCATAACTAGTCGAGTGCAATGGCACGGCAAGAAGAAAACCCGTAAGCCATTTTCAATTACCCATACTAGAGTTTACCACGTCGAAATCGAGTGCCACCGCTTGTGTAAGCATTAGCCCGAGTTTCATCCCATCAAAATCGACTTTCAATTTTAAAATTTCAAAACTATATGACAAGTCCATACACTCTGTAAAAATGTGTAACTAGGGCCATGTACTTTAATCTCAATACTACTGTGGTCGAGCCACGAAAACCATTGTTGTGTATTACAATTTCCAATATTTCATAACTAGTCGAGTGCAATGGCACCGCAACAAGAAAACCCGTAAGCCATTTTCAATTACCCAGACTCGATTTTAGCACGTCGAAATCGAGTTCCACCGCTGGTGCAAGCATTAGCCCGAGTTTCATCCCATCAAAATCGACTTTCAATTTTAAAATTTCAAAACTATATGACAAGTCCATTCACTCTGTAAAAATGTTTGACTAGGGCCATGTACTTCAATCTCAATACTACTGTGGTCGAGTCACGAGAACCATTGTTGTGTATTACAATTTCCAATATTTCTTAACTAGTCGAGTACAATGGCACGGCAATAAGAAAACCCGTAAGCCATTTTCAATTACCCATACTCGAGTTTACCACGTCGAAATCGAGTGCCACCGCTTGTGCAAGCATTAGCCCGAGTTTCATCCCATCAAAATCGACTTTCAATTTTAAAATTTCAAAACTATATGACAAGTCCATACACTCTGTAAAAATGTTTAACTAGGGCCATGTACTTCAATCTGAATACTACTGTGGTCGAGTCACGAAAACCATTGTTGTGTATTACAATTTCCATTATTTCATAACTAGTCGAGTGCAATGGGACGGCAACAAGAAAACCCGTAAGCCATTTTCAATTACCCATACTAGAGTTTACCACGTCGAAATCGAGTGCCACCGCTGGTGCAAGCATTAGCCCGAGTTTCATCCCATCAAAATCGACTTTCAATATTAAAATTTCAAAACTATATGACAAGTCCATACACTCTGTAAAAATGTGTAACTAGGGCCATGTACTTCAATCTCAATACTACTGTGGTCGAGTCACGAAAACCATTGTTGTCTATTACAATTTCCAATATTTCATAACTAGTCGAGTGCAATGGCACGGCAACAAGAAAACCCGTAAGCCATTTTCAATTACCCAGACTCGATTTTAGCACGTCGAAATCGAGTTCCACCGCTGGTGCAAGCATTAGCCCGAGTTTCATCCCATCAAAATCGACTTTCAATTTTAAAATTTCAAAACTATATGACAAGTCCATACACTCTGTAAAAATGTTTGACTAGGGCCATGTACTTCAATCTCAATACTACTGTGGTCGAGTCACGAGAACCATTGTTGTGTATTACAATTTCCAATATTTCTTAACTAGTCGAGTACAATGGCACGGCAATAAGAAAACCCGTAAGCCATTTTCAATTACCCATACTCGAGTTTACCACGTCGAAATCGAGTGCCACCGCTTGTGCAAGCATTAGCCCGAGTTTCATCCCATCAAAATCGACTTTCAATTTTAAAATTTCAAAACTATATGACAAGTCCATGCACTCTGTAAAAATGTTTAACTAGGGCCATGTACTTCAATCTGAATACTACTGTGGTCGAGTCACGAAAACCATTGTTGTGTATTACAATTTCCATTATTTCATAACTAGTCGAGTGCAATGGGACGGCAACAAGAAAACCCGTAAGCCATTTTCAATTACCCATACTAGAGTTTACCACGTCGAAATCGAGTGCCACCGCTGGTGCAAGCATTAGCCCGAGTTTCATCCCATCAAAATCGACTTTCAATTTTAAAATTTCAAAACTATATGACAAGTCCATACACTCTGTAAAAATGTGTAACTAGGGCCATGTACTTTAATCTCAATACTACTGTGGTCGAGCCACGAAAACCATTGTTGTGTATTACAATTTCCAATATTTCATAACTAGTCGAGTGCAATGGCACGGCAACAAGAAAACCCGTAAGCCATTTTCAATTACCCATACTAGAGTTTACCACGTCGAAATCGAGTGCCACCGCTTGTGCAAGCATTAGCCCGAGTTTCATCCCATCAAAATCGACTTTCAATTTTAAAATTTCAAAACTATATGACAAGTCCATACACTCTGTAAAAATGTGTAACTAGGGCCATGTACTTTAATCTCAATACTACTGTGGTCGAGCCACGAAAACCATTGTTGTGTATTACAATTTCCAATATTTCATAACTAGTCGAGTGCAATGGCACGGCAACAAGAAAACCTGTAAGCCATTTTCAATTACCCAGACTCGATTTTAGCACGTCGAAATCGAGTTCCACCGCTGGTGCAAGCATTAGCCCGAGTTTCATCCCATCAAAATCGACTTTCAATTTTAAAATTTCAAAACTATATGACAAGTCCATACACTCTGTAAAAATGTTTGACTAGGGCCATGTACTTTAATCTCAATACTACTGTGGTCGAGCCACGAAAACCATTTTTGTGTATTACAATTTCCAATATTCCATAACTAGTCGAGTGCAATGGCAAGGCAACAAGAAAACCCGTAAGCCTTTTTCAATTAACTAGACTCGATTTTACCACGTCGAAATCGAGTTCCACCGCTTGTGCAAGCATTAGCCCGAGTTTCATCCCATCAAAATCGACTTTCAATTTTAAAATTTCAAAACTATATGACAAGTCCATACACTCTATAAAAATGTTTAACTAGGGCCATGTACTTCAATCTGAATACTACTGTGGTCAAGTCACGAAAACCATTGTTGTGTATTACAACTTCCAATATTTCATAACTAGTCGAGTGCAATGGCACGGCAACAAGAAAACCTGTAAGCCATTTTCAATTACCCAGACTCGATTTTAGCACGTCGAAATCGAGTTCCACCGCTGGTGCAAGCATTAGCCCGAGTTTCATCCCATCAAAATCGACTTTCAATTTTAAAATTTCAAAACTATATGACAAGTCCATACACTCTGTAAAAATGTTTGACTAGGGCCATGTACTTCAATCTCAATACTACTGTGGTCGAGTCACGAGAACCATTGTTGTGTATTACAATTTCCAATATTTCTTAACTAGTCGAGTACAATGGCACGGCAATAAGAAAACCCGTAAGCCATTTTCAATTACCCATACTCGAGTTTACCACGTCGAAATCGAGTGCCACCGCTTGTGCAAGCATTAGCCCGAGTTTCATCCCATCAAAATCGACTTTCAATTTTAAAATTTCAAAACTATATGACAAGTCCATACACTCTGTAAAAATGTTTAACTAGGGCCATGTACTTCAATCTGAATACTACTGTGGTCGAGTCACGAAAACCATTGTTGTGTATTACAATTTCCATTATTTCATAACTAGTCGAGTGCAATGGGACGGCAACAAGAAAACCCGTAAGCCATTTTCAATTACCCATACTAGAGTTTACCACGTCGAAATCGAGTGCCACCGCTGGTGCAAGCATTAGCCCGAGTTTCATCCCATCAAAATCGACTTTCAATATTAAAATTTCAAAACTATATGACAAGTCCATACACTCTGTAAAAATGTGTAACTAGGGCCATGTACTTCAATCTCAATACTACTGTGGTCGAGTCACGAAAACCATTGTTGTCTATTACAATTTCCAATATTTCATAACTAGTCGAGTGCAATGGCACGGCAACAAGAAAACCCGTAAGCCATTTTCAATTACCCAGACTCGATTTTAGCACGTCGAAATCGAGTTCCACCGCTGGTGCAAGCATTAGCCCGAGTTTCATCCCATCAAAATCGACTTTCAATTTTAAAATTTCAAAACTATATGACAAGTCCATACACTCTGTAAAAATGTTTGACTAGGGCCATGTACTTCAATCTCAATACTACTGTGGTCGAGTCACGAGAACCATTGTTGTGTATTACAATTTCCAATATTTCTTAACTAGTCGAGTACAATGGCACGGCAATAAGAAAACCCGTAAGCCATTTTCAATTACCCATACTCGAGTTTACCACGTCGAAATCGAGTGCCACCGCTTGTGCAAGCATTAGCCCGAGTTTCATCCCATCAAAATCGACTTTCAATTTTAAAATTTCAAAACTATATGACAAGTCCATACACTCTGTAAAAATGTTTAACTAGGGCCATGTACTTCAATCTGAATACTACTGTGGTCGAGTCACGAAAACCATTGTTGTGTATTACAATTTCCATTATTTCATAACTAGTCGAGTGCAATGGGACGGCAACAAGAAAACCCGTAAGCCATTTTCAATTACCCATACTAGAGTTTACCACGTCGAAATCGAGTGCCACCGCTGGTGCAAGCATTAGCCCGAGTTTCATCCCATCAAAATCGACTTTCAATTTTAAAATTTCAAAACTATATGACAAGTCCATACACTCTGTAAAAATGTGTAACTAGGGCCATGTACTTTAATCTCAATACTACTGTGGTCGAGCCACGAAAACCATTGTTGTGTATTACAATTTCCAATATTTCATAACTAGTCGAGTGCAATGGCAAGGCAACAAGAAAACCCGTAAGCCTTTTTCAATTACCCAGACTCGATTTTAGCACGTCGAAATCGAGTTCCACCGCTGGTGCAAGCATTAGCCCGAGTTTCATCCCATCAAAATCGACTTTCAATTTTAAAATTTCAAAACTATATGACAAGTCCATACACTCTGTAAAAATGTTTGACTAGGGCCATGTACTTCAATCTCAATACTACTGTGGTCGAGTCACGAGAACCATTGTTGTGTATTACAATTTCCAATATTTCTTAACTAGTCGAGTACAATGGCACGGCAATAAGAAAACCCGTAAGCCATTTTCAATTACCCATACTCGAGTTTACCACGTCGAAATCGAGTGCCACCGCTTGTGCAAGCATTAGCCCGAGTTTCATCCCATCAAAATCGACTTTCAATTTTAAAATTTCAAAACTATATGACAAGTCCATACACTCTGTAAAAATGTTTGACTAGGGCCATGTACTTCAATCTCAATACTACTGTGGTCGAGTCACGAGAACCATTGTTGTGTATTACAATTTCCATTATTTCATAACTAGTCGAGTGCAATGGGACGGCAACAAGAAAACCCGTAAGCCATTTTCAATTACCCATACTAGAGTTTACCACGTCGAAATCGAGTGCCACCGCTGGTGCAAGCATTAGCCCGAGTTTCATCCCATCAAAATCGACTTTCAATTTTAAAATTTCAAAACTATATGACAAGTCCATACACTCTGTAAAAATGTGTAACTAGGGCCATGTACTTTAATCTCAATACTACTGTGGTCGAGCCACGAAAACCATTGTTGTGTATTACAATTTCCAATATTTCATAACTAGTCGAGTGCAATGGCAAGGCAACAAGAAAACCCGTAAGCCTTTTTCAATTACCCAGACTCGATTTTAGCACGTCGAAATCGAGTTCCACCGCTGGTGCAAGCATTAGCCCGAGTTTCATCCCATCAAAATCGACTTTCAATTTTAAAATTTCAAAACTATATGACAAGTCCATACACTCTGTAAAAATGTTTGACTAGGGCCATGTACTTCAATCTCAATACTACTATGGTCGAGTCACGAGAACCATTGTTGTGTATTACAATTTCCAATATTTCTTAACTAGTCGAGTACAATGGCACGGCAATAAGAAAACCCGTAAGCCATTTTCAATTACCCATACTCGAGTTTACCACGTCGAAATCGAGTGCCACCGCTTGTGCAAGCATTAGCCCGAGTTTCATCCCATCAAAATCGACTTTCAATTTTAAAATTTCAAAACTATATGACAAGTCCATACACTCTGTAAAAATGTTTGACTAGGGCCATGTACTTCAATCTCAATACTACTGTGGTCGAGTCACGAGAACCATTGTTGTGTATTACAATTTCCAATATTTCATAACTAGTCGAGTACAATGGCACGGCAACAAGAAAACCCGTAAGCCATTTTCAATTACCCAGACTCGATTTTAGCACGTCGAAATCGAGTTCCACCGCTGGTGCAAGCATTAGCCCGAGTTTCATCCCATCAAAATCGACTTTCAATTTTAAAATTTCAAAACTATATGACAAGTCCATACACTCTGTAAAAATGTGTAACTAGGGCCATGTACTTTAATCTCAATACTACTGTGGTCGAGCCACGAAAACCATTGTTGTGTATTACAATTTCCAATATTTCATAACTAGTCGAGTGCAATGGCACGGCAACAAGAAAACCCGTAAGCCATTTTCAATTACCCATACTAGAGTTTACCACGTCGAAATCGAGTGCCACCGCTTGTGTAAGCATTAGCCCGAGTTTCATCCCATCAAAATCGACTTTCAATTTTAAAATTTCAAAACTATATGACAAGTCCATACACTCTGTAAAAATGTGTAACTAGGGCCATGTACTTTAATCTCAATACTACTGTGGTCGAGCCACGAAAACCATTGTTGTGTATTACAATTTCCAATATTTCATAACTAGTCGAGTGCAATGGCACCGCAACAAGAAAACCCGTAAGCCATTTTCAATTACCCAGACTCGATTTTAGCACGTCGAAATCGAGTTCCACCGCTGGTGCAAGCATTAGCCCGAGTTTCATCCCATCAAAATCGACTTTCAATTTTAAAATTTCAAAACTATATGACGAGTCCATTCACTCTGTAAAAATGTTTAACTAGGGCCATGTACTTCAATCTGAATACTACTGTGGTCGAGTCACGAAAACCATTGTTGTGTATTACAATTTCCATTATTTCATAACTAGTCGAGTGCAATGGGACGGCAACAAGAAAACCCGTAAGCCATTTTCAATTACCCATACTAGAGTTTACCACGTCGAAATCGAGTGCCACCGCTGGTGCAAGCATTAGCCCGAGTTTCATCCCATCAAAATCGACTTTCAATTTTAAAATTTCAAAACTATATGACAAGTCCATACACTCTGTAAAAATGTGTAACTAGGGCCATGTACTTTAATCTCAATACTACTGTGGTCGAGCCACGAAAACCATTGTTGTGTATTACAATTTCCAATATTTCATAACTAGTCGAGTGCAATGGCAAGGCAACAAGAAAACCCGTAAGCCTTTTTCAATTACCCAGACTCGATTTTAGCACGTCGAAATCGAGTTCCACCGCTGGTGCAAGCATTAGCCCGAGTTTCATCCCATCAAAATCGACTTTCAATTTTAAAATTTCAAAACTATATGACAAGTCCATACACTCTGTAAAAATGTTTGACTAGGGCCATGTACTTCAATCTCAATACTACTGTGGTCGAGTCACGAGAACCATTGTTGTGTATTACAATTTCCAATATTTCTTAACTAGTCGAGTACAATGGCACGGCAATAAGAAAACCCGTAAGCCATTTTCAATTACCCATACTCGAGTTTACCACGTCGAAATCGAGTGCCACCGCTTGTGCAAGCATTAGCCCGAGTTTCATCCCATCAAAATCGACTTTCAATTTTAAAATTTCAAAACTATATGACAAGTCCATACACTCTGTAAAAATGTTTAACTAGGGCCATGTACTTCAATCTGAATACTACTGTGGTCGAGTCACGAAAACCATTGTTGTGTATTACAATTTCCATTATTTCATAACTAGTCGAGTGCAATGGGACGGCAACAAGAAAACCCGTAAGCCATTTTCAATTACCCATACTAGAGTTTACCACGTCGAAATCGAGTGCCACCGCTGGTGCAAGCATTAGCCCGAGTTTCATCCCATCAAAATCGACTTTCAATTTTAAAATTTCAAAACTATATGACAAGTCCATACACTCTGTAAAAATGTGTAACTAGGGCCATGTACTTTAATCTCAATACTACTGTGGTCGAGCCACGAAAACCATTGTTGTGTATTACAATTTCCAATATTTCATAACTAATCGAGTGCAATGGCAAGGCAACAAGAAAACCCGTAAGCCTTTTTCAATTACCCAGACTCGATTTTAGCACGTCGAAATCGAGTTCCACCGCTGGTGCAAGCATTAGCCCGAGTTTCATCCCATCAAAATCGACTTTCAATTTTAAAATTTCAAAACTATATGACAAGTCCATACACTCTGTAAAAATGTTTGACTAGGGCCATGTACTTCAATCTCAATACTACTGTGGTCGAGTCACGAGAACCATTGTTGTGTATTACAATTTCCAATATTTCTTAACTAGTCGAGTACAATGGCACGGCAATAAGAAAACCCGTAAGCCATTTTCAATTACCCATACTCGAGTTTACCACGTCGAAATCGAGTGCCACCGCTTGTGCAAGCATTAGCCCGAGTTTCATCCCATCAAAATCGACTTTCAATTTTAAAATTTCAAAACTATATGACAAGTCCATACACTCTGTAAAAATGTTTGACTAGGGCCATGTACTTCAATCTCAATACTACTGTGGTCGAGTCACGAGAACCATTGTTGTGTATTACAATTTCCAATATTTCATAACTAGTCGAGTACAATGGCACGGCAACAAGAAAACCCGTAAGCCATTTTCAATTACCCAGACTCGATTTTAGCACGTCGAAATCGAGTTCCACCGCTGGTGCAAGCATTAGCCCGAGTTTCATCCCATCAAAATCGACTTTCAATTTTAAAATTTCAAAACTATATGACAAGTCCATACACTCTGTAAAAATGTGTAACTAGGGCCATGTACTTTAATCTCAATACTACTGTGGTCGAGCCACGAAAACCATTGTTGTGTATTACAATTTCCAATATTTCATAACTAGTCGAGTGCAATGGCACGGCAACAAGAAAACCCGTAAGCCATTTTCAATTAACCAGACTCGAGTTTACCACGTCGAAATCGAGTTCCACCGCTTGTGCAAGCATTAGCCCGAGTTTCATCCCATCAAAATCGACTTTCAATTTTAAAATTTCAAAACTATATGACAAGTCCATACACTCTGTAAAAATGTTTAACTAGGGCCATGTACTTCAATCTGAATACTACTGTGGTCAAGTCACGAAAACCATTGTTGTGTATTACAACTTCCAATATTTCATAACTAGTCGAGTGCAATGGCACGGCAAGAAGAAAACCCGTAAGCCATTTTCAATTACCCATACTAGAGTTTACCACGTCGAAATCGAGTGCCACCGCTTGTGTAAGCATTAGCCCGAGTTTCATCCCATCAAAATCGACTTTCAATTTTAAAATTTCAAAACTATATGACAAGTCCATACACTCTGTAAAAATGTGTAACTAGGGCCATGTACTTTAATCTCAATACTACTGTGGTCGAGCCATGAAAACCATTGTTGTGTATTACAATTTCCAATATTTCATAACTAGTCGAGTGCAATGGCACCGCAACAAGAAAACCCGTAAGCCATTTTCAATTACCCAGACTCGATTTTAGCACGTCGAAATCGAGTTCCACCGCTGGTGCAAGCATTAGCCCGAGTTTCATCCCATCAAAATCGACTTTCAATTTTAAAATTTCAAAACTATATGACAAGTCCATTCACTCTGTAAAAATGTTTGACTAGGGCCATGTACTTCAATCTCAATACTACTGTGGTCGAGTCACGAGAACCATTGTTGTGTATTACAATTTCCAATATTTCTTAACTAGTCGAGTACAATGGCACGGCAATAAGAAAACCCGTAAGCCATTTTCAATTACCCATACTCGAGTTTACCACGTCGAAATCGAGTGCCACCGCTTGTGCAAGCATTAGCCCGAGTTTCATCCCATCAAAATCGACTTTCAATTTTAAAATTTCAAAACTATATGACAAGTCCATACACTCTGTAAAAATGTTTAACTAGGGCCATGTACTTCAATCTGAATACTACTGTGGTCGAGTCACGAAAACCATTGTTGTGTATTACAATTTCCATTATTTCATAACTAGTCGAGTGCAATGGGACGGCAACAAGAAAACCCGTAAGCCATTTTCAATTACCCATACTAGAGTTTACCACGTCGAAATCGAGTGCCACCGCTGGTGCAAGCATTAGCCCGAGTTTCATCCCATCAAAATCGACTTTCAATATTAAAATTTCAAAACTATATGACAAGTCCATACACTCTGTAAAAATGTGTAACTAGGGCCATGTACTTCAATCTCAATACTACTGTGGTCGAGTCACGAAAACCATTGTTGTCTATTACAATTTCCAATATTTCATAACTAGTCGAGTGCAATGGCACGGCAACAAGAAAACCCGTAAGCCATTTTCAATTACCCAGACTCGATTTTAGCACGTCGAAATCGAGTTCCACCGCTGGTGCAAGCATTAGCCCGAGTTTCATCCCATCAAAATCGACTTTCAATTTTAAAATTTCAAAACTATATGACAAGTCCATACACTCTGTAAAAATGTTTGACTAGGGCCATGTACTTCAATCTCAATACTACTGTGGTCGAGTCACGAGAACCATTGTTGTGTATTACAATTTCCAATATTTCTTAACTAGTCGAGTACAATGGCACGGCAATAAGAAAACCCGTAAGCCATTTTCAATTACCCATACTCGAGTTTACCACGTCGAAATCGAGTGCCACCGCTTGTGTAAGCATTAGCCCGAGTTTCATCCCATCAAAATCGACTTTCAATTTTAAAATTTCAAAACTATATGACAAGTCCATACACTCTGTAAAAATGTGTAACTAGGGCCATGTACTTTAATCTCAATACTACTGTGGTCGAGCCACGAAAACCATTGTTGTGTATTACAATTTCCAATATTTCATAACTAGTCGAGTGCAATGGCAAGGCAACAAGAAAACCCGTAAGCCTTTTTCAATTAACTAGACTCGATTTTACCACGTCGAAATCGAGTTCCACCGCTTGTGCAAGCATTAGCCCGAGTTTCATCCCATCAAAATCGACTTTCAATTTTAAAATTTCAAAACTATATGACAAGTCCATACACTCTATAAAAATGTTTAACTAGGGCCATGTACTTCAATCTGAATACTACTGTGGTCGAGTCACGAAAACCATTGTTGTGTATTACAATTTCCATTATTTCATAACTAGTCGAGTGCAATGGGACGGCAACAAGAAAACCCGTAAGCCATTTTCAATTACCCATACTAGAGTTTACCACGTCGAAATCGAGTGCCACCGCTGGTGCAAGCATTAGCCCGAGTTTCATCCCATCAAAATCGACTTTCAATTTTAAAATTTCAAAACTATATGACAAGTCCATACACTCTGTAAAAATGTGTAACTAGGGCCATGTACTTTAATCTCAATACTACTGTGGTCGAGCCACGAAAACCATTGTTGTGTATTACAATTTCCAATATTTCATAACTAGTCGAGTGCAATGGCAAGGCAACAAGAAAACCCGTAAGCCTTTTTCAATTAACTAGACTCGATTTTACCACGTCGAAATCGAGTTCCACCGCTTGTGCAAGCATTAGCCCGAGTTTCATCCCATCAAAATCGACTTTCAATTTTAAAATTTCAAAACTATATGACAAGTCCATACACTCTATAAAAATGTTTAACTAGGGCCATGTACTTCAATCTGAATACTACTGTGGTCAAGTCACGAAAACCATTGTTGTGTATTACAACTTCCAATATTTCATAACTAGTCGAGTGCAATGGCACGGCAACAAGAAAACCTGTAAGCCATTTTCAATTACCCAGACTCGATTTTAGCACGTCGAAATCGAGTTCCACCGCTGGTGCAAGCATTAGCCCGAGTTTCATCCCATCAAAATCGACTTTCAATTTTAAAATTTCAAAACTATATGACAAGTCCATTCACTCTGTAAAAATGTTTGACTAGGGCCATGTACTTCAATCTCAATACTACTGTGGTCGAGTCACGAGAACCATTGTTGTGTATTACAATTTCCAATATTTCTTAACTAGTCGAGTACAATGGCACGGCAATAAGAAAACCCGTAAGCCATTTTCATTTACCCATACTCGAGTTTACCACGTCGAAATCGAGTGCCACCGCTTGTGCAAGCATTAGCCCGAGTTTCATCCCATCAAAATCGACTTTCAATTTTAAAATTTCAAAACTATATGACAAGTCCATACACTCTGTAAAAATGTTTAACTAGGGCCATGTACTTCAATCTGAATACTACTGTGGTCGAGTCACGAAAACCATTGTTGTGTATTACAATTTCCATTATTTCATAACTAGTCGAGTGCAATGGGACGGCAACAAGAAAACCCGTAAGCCATTTTCAATTACCCATACTAGAGTTTACCACGTCGAAATCGAGTGCCACCGCTGGTGCAAGCATTAGCCCGAGTTTCATCCCATCAAAATCGACTTTCAATATTAAAATTTCAAAACTATATGACAAGTCCATACACTCTGTAAAAATGTGTAACTAGGGCCATGTACTTCAATCTCAATACTACTGTGGTCGAGTCACGAAAACCATTGTTGTCTATTACAATTTCCAATATTTCATAACTAGTCGAGTGCAATGGCACGGCAACAAGAAAACCCGTAAGCCATTTTCAATTACCCAGACTCGATTTTAGCACGTCGAAATCGAGTTCCACCGCTGGTGCAAGCATTAGCCCGAGTTTCATCCCATCAAAATCGACTTTCAATTTTAAAATTTCAAAACTATATGACAAGTCCATACACTCTGTAAAAATGTTTGACTAGGGCCATGTACTTCAATCTCAATACTACTGTGGTCGAGTCACGAGAACCATTGTTGTGTATTACAATTTCCAATATTTCTTAACTAGTCGAGTACAATGGCACGGCAATAAGAAAACCCGTAAGCCATTTTCAATTACCCATACTCGAGTTTACCACGTCGAAATCGAGTGCCACCGCTTGTGCAAGCATTAGCCCGAGTTTCATCCCATCAAAATCGACTTTCAATTTTAAAATTTCAAAACTATATGACAAGTCCATACACTCTGTAAAAATGTTTAACTAGGGCCATGTACTTCAATCTGAATACTACTGTGGTCGAGTCACGAAAACCATTGTTGTGTATTACAATTTCCATTATTTCATAACTAGTCGAGTGCAATGGGACGGCAACAAGAAAACCCGTAAGCCATTTTCAATTACCCATACTAGAGTTTACCACGTCGAAATCGAGTGCCACCGCTGGTGCAAGCATTAGCCCGAGTTTCATCCCATCAAAATCGACTTTCAATTTTAAAATTTCAAAACTATATGACAAGTCCATACACTCTGTAAAAATGTGTAACTAGGGCCATGTACTTTAATCTCAATACTACTGTGGTCGAGCCACGAAAACCATTGTTGTGTATTACAATTTCCAATATTTCATAACTAGTCGAGTGCAATGGCAAGGCAACAAGAAAACCCGTAAGCCTTTTTCAATTAACTAGACTTGATTTTACCACGTCGAAATCGAGTTCCACCGCTTGTGCAAGCATTAGCCCGAGTTTCATCCCATCAAAATCGACTTTCAATTTTAAAATTTCAAAACTATATGACAAGTCCATACACTCTATAAAAATGTTTAACTAGGGCCATGTACTTCAATCTGAATACTACTGTGGTCAAGTCACGAAAACCATTGTTGTGTATTACAACTTCCAATATTTCATAACTAGTCGAGTGCAATGGCACGGCAACAAGAAAACCTGTAAGCCATTTTCAATTACCCAGACTCGATTTTAGCACGTCGAAATCGAGTTCCACCGCTGGTGCAAGCATTAGCCCGAGTTTCATCCCATCAAAATCGACTTTCAATTTTAAAATTTCAAAACTATATGACAAGTCCATACACTCTGTAAAAATGTTTGACTAGGGCCATGTACTTTAATCTCAATACTACTGTGGTCGAGCCACGAAAACCATTGTTGTGTATTACAATTTCCAATATTTCATAACTAGTCGAGTGCAATGGCAAGGCAACAAGAAAACCCGTAAGCCTTTTTCAATTAACTAGACTCGATTTTACCACGTCGAAATCGAGTTCCACCGCTTGTGCAAGCATTAGCCCGAGTTTCATCCCATCAAAATCGACTTTCAATTTTAAAATTTCAAAACTATATGACAAGTCCATACACTCTATAAAAATGTTTAACTAGGGCCATGTACTTCAATCTGAATACTACTGTGGTCAAGTCACGAAAACCATTGTTGTGTATTACAACTTCCAATATTTCATAACTAGTCGAGTGCAATGGCACGGCAACAAGAAAACCCGTAAGCCATTTTCAATTACCCATACTAGAGTTTACCACGTCGAAATCGAGTGCCACCGCTGGTGCAAGCATTAGCCCGAGTTTCATCCCATCAAAATCGACTTTCAATTTTAAAATTTCAAAACTATATGACAAGTCCATACACTCTGTAAAAATGTGTAACTAGGGCCATGTACTTTAATCTCAATACTACTGTGGTCGAGCCACGAAAACCATTGTTGTGTATTACAATTTCCAATATTTCATAACTAGTCGAGTGCAATGGCAAGGCAACAAGAAAACCCGTAAGCCTTTTTCAATTAACTAGACTCGATTTTACCACGTCGAAATCGAGTTCCACCGCTTGTGCAAGCATTAGCCCGAGTTTCATCCCATCAAAATCGACTTTCAATTTTAAAATTTCAAAACTATATGACAAGTCCATACACTCTATAAAAATGTTTAACTAGGGCCATGTACTTCAATCTGAATACTACTGTGGTCAAGTCACGAAAACCATTGTTGTGTATTACAACTTCCAATATTTCATAACTAGTCGAGTGCAATGGCACGGCAACAAGAAAACCTGTAAGCCATTTTCAATTACCCAGACTCGATTTTAGCACGTCGAAATCGAGTTCCACCGCTGGTGCAAGCATTAGCCCGAGTTTCATCCCATCAAAATCGACTTTCAATTTTAAAATTTCAAAACTATATGACAAGTCCATACACTCTGTAAAAATGTTTGACTAGGGCCATGTACTTTAATCTCAATACTACTGTGGTCGAGCCACGAAAACCATTGTTGTGTATTACAATTTCCAATATTTCATAACTAGTCGAGTGCAATGGCAAGGCAACAAGAAAACCCGTAAGCCTTTTTCAATTAACTAGACTCGATTTTACCACGTCGAAATCGAGTTCCACCGCTTGTGCAAGCATTAGCCCGAGTTTCATCCCATCAAAATCGACTTTCAATTTTAAAATTTCAAAACTATATGACAAGTCCATACACTCTATAAAAATGTTTAACTAGGGCCATGTACTTCAATCTGAATACTACTGTGGTCAAGTCACGAAAACCATTGTTGTGTATTACAACTTCCAATATTTCATAACTAGTCGAGTGCAATGGCACGGCAACAAGAAAACCTGTAAGCCATTTTCAATTACCCAGACTCGATTTTAGCACGTCGAAATCGAGTTCCACCGCTTGTGCAAGCATTAGCCCGAGTTTCATCCCATCAAAATCGACTTTCAATTTTAAAATTTCAAAACTATATGACAAGTCCATACACTCTGTAAAAATGTTTGACTAGGGCCATGTACTTCAATCTCAATACTACTGTGGTCGAGTCACGAGAACCATTGTTGTGTATTACAATTTCCAATATTTCTTAACTAGTCGAGTACAATGGCACGGCAATAAGAAAACCCGTAAGCCATTTTCAATTACCCATACTCGAGTTTACCACGTCGAAATCGAGTGCCACCGCTTGTGCAAGCATTAGCCCGAGTTTCATCCCATCAAAATCGACTTTCAATTTTAAAATTTCAAAACTATATGACAAGTCCATACACTCTGTAAAAATGTTTAACTAGGGCCATGTACTTCAATCTGAATACTACTGTGGTCGAGTCACGAAAACCATTGTTGTGTATTACAATTTCCATTATTTCATAACTAGTCGAGTGCAATGGGACGGCAACAAGAAAACCCGTAAGCCATTTTCAATTACCCATACTAGAGTTTACCACGTCGAAATCGAGTGCCACCGCTGGTGCAAGCATTAGCCCGAGTTTCATCCCATCAAAATCGACTTTCAATTTTAAAATTTCAAAACTATATGACAAGTCCATACACTCTGTAAAAATGTGTAACTAGGGCCATGTACTTTAATCTCAATACTACTGTGGTCGAGCCACGAAAACCATTGTTGTGTATTACAATTTCCAATATTTCATAACTAGTCGAGTGCAATGGCAAGGCAACAAGAAAACCCGTAAGCCTTTTTCAATTAACTAGACTCGATTTTACCACGTCGAAATCGAGTTCCACCGCTTGTGCAAGCATTAGCCCGAGTTTCATCCCATCAAAATCGACTTTCAATTTTAAAATTTCAAAACTATATGACAAGTCCATACACTCTATAAAAATGTTTAACTAGGGCCATGTACTTCAATCTGAATACTACTGTGGTCAAGTCACGAAAACCATTGTTGTGTATTACAACTTCCAATATTTCATAACTAGTCGAGTGCAATGGCACGGCAACAAGAAAACCCGTAAGCCATTTTCAATTACCCAGACTCGATTTTAGCACGTCGAAATCGAGTTCCACCGCTGGTGCAAGCATTAGCCCGAGTTTCATCCCATCAAAATCGACTTTCAATTTTAAAATTTCAAAACTATATGACAAGTCCATACACTCTGTAAAAATGTGTAACTAGGGCCATGTACTTTAATCTCAATACTACTGTGGTCGAGCCACGAAAACCATTGTTGTGTATTACAATTTCCAATATTTCATAACTAGTCGAGTGCAATGGCACGGCAACAAGAAAACCCGTAAGCCATTTTCAATTAACCAGACTCGAGTTTACCACGTCGAAATCGAGTTCCACCGCTTGTGCAAGCATTAGCCCGAGTTTCATCCCATCAAAATCGACTTTCAATTTTAAAATTTCAAAACTATATGACAAGTCCATACACTCTGTAAAAATGTTTAACTAGGGCCATGTACTTCAATCTGAATACTACTGTGGTCAAGTCACGAAAACCATTGTTGTGTATTACAACTTCCAATATTTCATAACTAGTCGAGTGCAATGGCACGGCAAGAAGAAAACCCGTAAGCCATTTTCAATTACCCATACTAGAGTTTACCACGTCGAAATCGAGTGCCACCGCTTGTGTAAGCATTAGCCCGAGTTTCATCCCATCAAAATCGACTTTCAATTTTAAAATTTCAAAACTATATGACAAGTCCATACACTCTGTAAAAATGTTTAACTAGGGCCATGTACTTCAATCTGAATACTACTGTGGTCAAGTCACGAAAACCATTGTTGTGTATTACAACTTCCAATATTTCATAACTAGTCGAGTGCAATGGCACGGCAAGAAGAAAACCCGTAAGCCATTTTCAATTACCCAGACTCGATTTTAGCACGTCGAAATCGAGTTCCACCGCTTGTGCAAGCATTAGCCCGAGTTTCATCCCATCAAAATCGACTTTCAATTTTAAAATTTCAAAACTATATGACAAGTCCATACACTCTATAAAAATGTTTAACTAGGGCCATGTACTTCAATCTGAATACTACTGTGGTCAAGTCACGAAAACCATTGTTGTGTATTACAACTTCCAATATTTCATAACTAGTCGAGTGCAATGGCACGGCAAGAAGAAAACCCGTAAGCCATTTTCAATTACCCATACTAGAGTTTACCACGTCGAAATCGAGTGCCACCGCTTGTGTAAGCATTAGCCCGAGTTTCATCCCATCAAAATCGACTTTCAATTTTAAAATTTCAAAACTATATGACAAGTCCATACACTCTGTAAAAATGTGTAACTAGGGCCATGTACTTTAATCTCAATACTACTGTGGTCGAGCCACGAAAACCATTGTTGTGTATTACAATTTCCAATATTTCATAACTAGTCGAGTGCAATGGCACCGCAACAAGAAAACCCGTAAGCCATTTTCAATTACCTAGACTCGATTTTAGCACGTCGAAATCGAGTTCCACCGCTGGTGCAAGCATTAGCCCGAGTTTCATCCCATCAAAATCGACTTTCAATTTTAAAATTTCAAAACTATATGACAAGTCCATTCACTCTGTAAAAATGTTTGACTAGGGCCATGTACTTCAATCTCAATACTACTGTGGTCGAGTCACGAGAACCATTGTTGTGTATTACAATTTCCAATATTTCTTAACTAGTCGAGTACAATGACACGGCAATAAGAAAACCCGTAAGCCATTTTCAATTACCCATACTCGAGTTTACCACGTCGAAATCGAGTGCCACCGCTTGTGCAAGCATTAGCCCGAGTTTCATCCCATCAAAATCGACTTTCAATTTTAAAATTTCAAAACTATATGACAAGTCCATACACTCTGTAAAAATGTTTAACTAGGGCCATGTACTTCAATCTGAATACTACTGTGGTCGAGTCACGAAAACCATTGTTGTGTATTACAATTTCCATTATTTCATAACTAGTCGAGTGCAATGGGACGGCAACAAGAAAACCCGTAAGCCATTTTCAATTACCCATACTAGAGTTTACCACGTCGAAATCGAGTGCCACCGCTGGTGCAAGCATTAGCCCGAGTTTCATCCCATCAAAATCGACTTTCAATATTAAAATTTCAAAACTATATGACAAGTCCATACACTCTGTAAAAATGTGTAACTAGGGCCATGTACTTCAATCTCAATACTACTGTGGTCGAGTCACGAAAACCATTGTTGTCTATTACAATTTCCAATATTTCATAACTAGTCGAGTGCAATGGCACGGCAACAAGAAAACCCGTAAGCCATTTTCAATTACCCAGACTCGATTTTAGCACGTCGAAATCGAGTTCCACCGCTGGTGCAAGCATTAGCCCGAGTTTCATCCCATCAAAATCGACTTTCAATTTTAAAATTTCAAAACTATATGACAAGTCCATACACTCTGTAAAAATGTTTGACTAGGGCCATGTACTTCAATCTCAATACTACTGTGGTCGAGTCACGAGAACCATTGTTGTGTATTACAATTTCCAATATTTCTTAACTAGTCGAGTACAATGGCACGGCAATAAGAAAACCCGTAAGCCATTTTCAATTACCCATACTCGAGTTTACCACGTCGAAATCGAGTGCCACCGCTTGTGCAAGCATTAGCCCGAGTTTCATCCCATCAAAATCGACTTTCAATTTTAAAATTTCAAAACTATATGACAAGTCCATACACTCTGTAAAAATGTTTAACTAGGGCCATGTACTTCAATCTGAATACTACTGTGGTCGAGTCACGAAAACCATTGTTGTGTATTACAATTTCCATTATTTCATAACTAGTCGAGTGCAATGGGACGGCAACAAGAAAACCCGTAAGCCATTTTCAATTACCCATACTAGAGTTTACCACGTCGAAATCGAGTGCCACCGCTGGTGCAAGCATTAGCCCGAGTTTCATCCCATCAAAATCGACTTTCAATATTAAAATTTCAAAACTATATGACAAGTCCATACACTCTGTAAAAATGTTTAACTAGGGCCATGTACTTCAATCTGAATACTACTGTGGTCGAGTCACGAAAACCATTGTTGTGTATTACAATTTCCATTATTTCATAACTAGTCGAGTGCAATGGGACGGCAACAAGAAAACCCGTAAGCCATTTTCAATTACCCATACTAGAGTTTACCACGTCGAAATCGAGTGCCACCGCTGGTGCAAGCATTAGCCCGAGTTTCATCCCATCAAAATCGACTTTCAATATTAAAATTTCAAAACTATATGACAAGTCCATACACTCTGTAAAAATGTGTAACTAGGGCCATGTACTTCAATCTCAATACTACTGTGGTCGAGTCACGAAAACCATTGTTGTCTATTACAATTTCCAATATTTCATAACTAGTCGAGTGCAATGGCACGGCAACAAGAAAACCCGTAAGCCATTTTCAATTACCCAGACTCGATTTTAGCACGTCGAAATCGAGTTCCACCGCTGGTGCAAGCATTAGCCCGAGTTTCATCCCATCAAAATCGACTTTCAATTTTAAAATTTCAAAACTATATGACAAGTCCATACACTCTGTAAAAATGTTTGACTAGGGCCATGTACTTCAATCTCAATACTACTGTGGTCGAGTCACGAGAACCATTGTTGTGTATTACAATTTCCAATATTTCATAACTAGTCGAGTACAATGGCACGGCAACAAGAAAACCCGTAAGCCATTTTCAATTACCCAGACTCGATTTTAGCACGTCGAAATCGAGTTCCACCGCTGGTGCAAGCATTAGCCCGAGTTTCATCCCATCAAAATCGACTTTCAATTTTAAAATTTCAAAACTATATGACAAGTCCATACACTCTGTAAAAATGTGTAACTAGGGCCATGTACTTTAATCTCAATACTACTGTGGTCGAGCCACGAAAACCATTGTTGTGTATTACAATTTCCAATATTTCATAACTAGTCGAGTGCAATGGCAAGGCAACAAGAAAACCCGTAAGCCTTTTTCAATTAACTAGACTCGATTTTACCACGTCGAAATCGAGTTCCACCGCTTGTGCAAGCATTAGCCCGAGTTTCATCCCATCAAAATCGACTTTCAATTTTAAAATTTCAAAACTATATGACAAGTCCATACACTCTGTAAAAATGTTTAACTAGGGCCATGTACTTCAATCTGATTACTACTGTGGTCAAGTCACGAAAACCATTGTTGTGTATTACAACTTCCAATATTTCATAACTAGTCGAGTGCAATGACACGGCAACAAGAAAACCCGTAAGCCATTTTCAATTACCCATACTAGAGTTTACCACGTCGAAATCGAGTGCCACCGCTTGTGCAAGCATTAGCCCAAGTTTCATCCCATCAAAATCGACTTTCAATTTTAAAATTTCAAAACTATATGACAAGTCCATACACTCTGTAAAAATGTGTAACTAGGGCCATGTACTTTAATCTCAATACTACTGTGGTCGAGCCACGAAAACCATTGTTGTGTATTACAATTTCCAATATTTCATAACTAGTCGAGTGCAATGGCACGGCAACAAGAAAACCCGTAAGCCATTTTCAATTACCCAGACTCGATTTTAGCACGTCGAAATCGAGTTCCACCGCTGGTGCAAGCATTAGCCCGAGTTTCATCCCATCAAAATCGACTTTCAATTTTAAAATTTCAAAACTATATGACAAGTCCATACACTCTGTAAAAATGTTTGACTAGGGCCATGTACTTCAATCTCAATACTACTGTGGTCGAGTCACGAGAACCATTGTTGTGTATTACAATTTCCAATATTTCATAACTAGTCGAGTACAATGGCACGGCAACAAGAAAACCCGTAAGCCATTTTCAATTACCCAGACTCGATTTGAGCACGTCGAAATCGAGTTCCACCGCTGGTGCAAGCATTAGCCCGAGTTTCATCCCATCAAAATCGACTTTCAATTTTAAAATTTCAAAACTATATGACAAGTCCATACACTCTGTAAAAATGTGTAACTAGGGCCATGTACTTTAATCTCAATACTACTGTGGTCGAGCCACGAAAACCATTGTTGTGTATTACAATTTCCAATATTTCATAACTAGTCGAGTGCGATGGCAAGGCAACAAGAAAACCCGTAAGCCTTTTTCAATTAACTAGACTCGATTTTACCACGTCGAAATCGAGTTCCACCGCTTGTGCAAGCATTAGCCCGAGTTTCATCCCATCAAAATCGACTTTCAATTTTAAAATTTCAAAACTACATGACAAGTCCATACACTCTGTAAAAATGTTTAACTAGGGCCATGTACTTCAATCTGAATACTACTGTGGTCAAGTCACGAAAACCATTGTTGTGTATTACAACTTCCAATATTTCATAACTAGTCGAGTGCAATGGCACGGCAACAAGAAAACCCGTAAGCCATTTTCAATTACCCATACTAGAGTTTACCACGTCGAAATCGAGTGCCACCGCTTGTGCAAGCATTAGCCCGAGTTTCATCCCATCAAAATCGACTTTCAATTTTAAAATTTCAAAACTATATGACAAGTCCATACACTCTGTAAAAATGTGTAACTAGGGCCATGTACTTTAATCTCAATACTACTGTGGTCGAGCCACGAAAACCATTGTTGTGTATTACAATTTCCAATATTTCATAACTAGTCGAGTGCAATGGCACGGCAACAAGAAAACCCGTAAGCCATTTTCAATTACCCAGACTCGATTTTAGCACGTCGAAATCGAGTTCCACCGCTGGTGCAAGCATTAGCCCGAGTTTCATCCCATCAAAATCGACTTTCAATTTTAAAATTTCAAAACTATATGACAAGTCCATACACTCTGTAAAAATGTTTGACTAGGGCCATGTACTTCAATCTCAATACTACTGTGGTCGAGTCACGAGAACCATTGTTGTGTATTACAATTTCCAATATTTCTGAACTAGTCGAGTACAATGGCACGGCAACAAGAAAACCCGTAAGCCATTTTCAATTACCCATACTCGAGTTTACCACGTGGAAATCAAGTGCCACCGCTTGTGCAAGCATTAGCCCGAGTTTCATCCCATCAAAATCGACTTTCAATTTTAAAATTTCAAAACTATATGACAAGTCCATACACTCTGTAAAAATGTTTAACTAGGCCATGTACTTCAATCTCAATACTACTGTGGTCGAGTCACGAAAACCATTGTTGTGTATTACAATTTCCAATATTTCATAACAAGTCGAGTGCAATGGCACGGCAACAAGAAAACCCGTAAGCCATTTTCAATTACCCAGACTCTATTTTAGCACGTCGAAATCGAGTTCCACCGCTGGTGCAAGCATTAGCCCGAGTTTCATCCCATCAAAATCGACTATCAATTTTAAAATTTCAAAACTATATGAGAAGTCCATACACTCTGTAAAAATGTTTAACTAGGGCCATGTACTTCAATCTCAATACTACTGTGGTCGAGTCACGAAAACCATTGTTGTCTATTACAATTTCCAATATTTCTTAACTAGTCGAGTGCAATGGTACGGCAACAAGAAAACCCGTAAGCCATTTTCAATTAACCAGACTCGAGTTTACCACGTCGAAATCGAGTTCCACCGCTTGTGCAAGCATTAGCCCGAGTTTCATCCCATCAAAATCGACTTTCAATTTTAAAATTTCAAAACTATATGACAAGTCCATACACTCTGTAAAAATGTTTGACTAGGGCCATGTACTTCAATCTCAATACTACTGTGGTCGAGTCACGAGAACCATTGTTGTGTATTACAATTTCCAATATTTCATAACTAGTCGAGTACAATGGCACGGCAACAAGAAAACCCGTAAGCCATTTTCAATTACCCATACTCTAGTTTACCACGTGGAAATCGAGTGCCACCGCTTGTGGAAGCATTAGCCCGAGTTTCATCCCATCAAAATCGACTTTCAATTTTAAAATTTCAAAACTATATGAGAAGTCCATACACTCTGTAAAAATGTTTAAATAGGGCCATGTACTTTAATCTCAATACTACTGTGGTCGAGTCACGAAAACCATTGTTGTGTATTACAACTTCTAATATTTCATAACTAGTCGAGTGCAATGGCACGGCAACAAGAAAACCAGTAAGCCTTTTTCAATTAACTAGACTCGATTTTACCACGTCGAAATCGAGTTCCACCGCTTGTGCAAGCATTAGCCCGAGTTTCATCCCATCAAAATCGACTTTCAATTTTAAAATTTCAAAACTATATGACAAGTCCATACACTCTGTAAAAATGTTTAACTAGGGCCATGTACTTCAATCTGAATACTACTGTGGTCACGTCACGAAAACCATTGTTGTGTATTACAACTTCCAATATTTCATAACTAGTCGAGTGCAATGGGACGGCAACAAGAAAACCCGTAAGCCATTTTCAATTACCCATACTAGAGTTTACCACGTCGAAATCGAGTGCCACCGCTTGTGCAAGCATTAGCCCGAGATTCATCCCATCAAAATCGACTTTCAATTTTAAAATTTCAAAACTATATGACAAGTCCATACACTCTGTAAAAATGTGTAACTAGGGCCATGTACTTTAATCTCAATACTACTGTGGTCGAGCCATGAAAACCATTGGTGTGTATTACAATTTCCAATATTTCATAACTAGTCGAGTGCAATGGCACGGCAATAAGAAAACCCGTAAGCCATTTTCAATTACCCAGACTCGATTTTAGCACGTCGAAATCGAGTTCCACCGCTGGTGCAAGCATTAGCCCGAGTTTCATCCCATCAAAATCGACTTTCAATTTTAAAATTTCAAAACTATATGACAAGTCCATACACTCTGTAAAAATGTTTGACTAGGGCCATGTACTTCAATCTCAATACTACTGTGGTCGAGTCACGAGAACCATTGTTGTGTATTACAATTTCCAATATTTCATAACTAGTCGAGTACAATGGCACGGCAACAAGAAAACCCGTAAGACATTTTCAATTACCCATACTCTAGTTTACCACGTGGAAATCGAGTGCCACCGCTTGTGGAAGCATTAGCCCGAGTTTCATCCCATCAAAATCGACTTTCAATTTTAAAATTTCAAAACTATATGACAAGTCCATACACTCTGTAAAAATGTTTAACTAGGGCGATGTACTTTAATCTCAATACTACTGTGGTCGAGTCACGAAAACCATTGTTGTGTATTACAACTTCTAATATTTCATAACTAGTCGAGTGCAATGGCACGGCAACAAGAAAACCCGTAAGCCTTTTTCAATTAACTAGACTCGATTTTACCACGTCGAAATCGAGTTCCACCGCTTGTGCAAGCATTAGCCCGAGTTTCATCCCATCAAAATCGACTTTCAATTTTAAAATTTCAAAACTATATGACAAGTCCATACACTCTGTAAAAATGTTTAACTAGGGCCATGTACTTCAATCTGAATACTACTGTGGTCAAGTCACGAAAACCATTGTTGTGTATTACAACTTCCAATATTTCATAACTAGTCGAGTGCAATGGCACGGCAACAAGAAAACCCGTAAGCCATTTTCAATTACCCATACTAGAGTTTACCACGTCGAAATCGAGTGCCACCGCTTGTGCAAGCATTAGCCCAAGTTTCATCCCATCAAAATCGACTTTCAATTTTAAAATTTCAAAACTATATGACAAGTCCATACACTCTGTAAAAATGTGTAACTAGGGCCATGTACTTTAATCTCAATACTGCTGTGGTCGAGCCACGAAAACCATTGTTGTGTATTACAATTTCCAATATTTCATAACTAGTCGAGTGCAATGGCAAGGCAACAAGAAAACCCGTAAGCCTTTTTCAATTAACTAGACTCGATTTTACCACGTCGAAATCGAGTTCCACCGCTTGTGCAAGCATTAGCCCGAGTTTCATCCCATCAAAATCGACTTTCAATTTTAAAATTTCAAAACTATATGACAAGTCCATACACTCTGTAAAAATGTTTAACTATGGCCATGTACTTCAATCTGAATACTACTGTGGTCAAGTCACGAAAACCATTGTTGTGTATTACAACTTCCAATATTTCATAACTAGTCGAGTGCAATGGCACGGCAACAAGAAAACCCGTAAGCCATTTTCAATTACCCATACTAGAGTTTACCACGTCGAAATCGAGTGCCACCGCTTGTGCAAGCATTAGCCCGAGTTTCATCCCATCAAAATCGACTTTCAATTTTAAAATTTCAAAACTATATGACAAGTCCATACACTCTGTAAAAATGTGTAACTAGGGCCATGTACTTTAATCTCAATACTGCTGTGGTCGAGCCACGAAAACCATTGTTGTGTATTACAATTTCCAATATTTCATAACTAGTCGAGTGCAATGGCAAGGCAACAAGAAAACCCGTAAGCCTTTTTCAATTAACTAGACTCGATTTTACCACGTCGAAATCGAGTTCCACCGCTTGTGCAAGCATTAGCCCGAGTTTCATCCCATCAAAATCGACTTTCAATTTTAAAATTTCAAAACTATATGACAAGTCCATACACTCTGTAAAAATGTTTAACTAGGGCCATGTACTTCAATCTGAATACAATTGTGGTCACGTCACGAAAACCATTGTTGTGTATTACAACTTCCAATATTTCATAACTAGTCGAGTGCAATGGGACGGCAGCAAGAAAACCCGTAAGCCATTTTCAATTACCCATACTAGAGTTTACCACGTCGAAATCGAGTGCCACCGCTTGTGCAAGCATTAGCCCGAGATTCATCCCATCAAAATCGACTTTCAATTTTAAAATTTCAAAACTATATGACAAGTCCATACACTCTGTAAAAATGTGTAACTAGGGCCATGTACTTTAATCTCAATACTACTGTGGTCGAGCCATGAAAACCATTGGTGTGTATTACAATTTCCAATATTTCATAACTAGTCGAGTGCAATGGCACGGCAATAAGAAAACCCGTAAGCCATTTTCAATTACCCAGACTCGATTTTAGCACGTCGAAATCGAGTTCCACCGCTGGTGCAAGCATTAGCCCGAGTTTCATCCCATCAAAATCGACTTTCAATTTTAAAATTTCAAAACTATATGACAAGTCCATACACTCTGTAAAAATGTTTGACTAGGGCCATGTACTTCAATCCCAATACTACTGTGGTCGAGTCACGAGAACCATTGTTGTGTATTACAATTTCCAATATTTCATAACTAGTCGAGTACAATGGCACGGCAACAAGAAAACCCGTAAGCCATTTTCAATTACCCATACTCTAGTTTACCACGTGGAAATCGAGTGCCACCGCTTGTGGAAGCATTAGCCCGAGTTTCATCCCATCAAAATCGACTTTCAATTTTAAAATTTCAAAACTATATGACAAGTCCATACACTCTGTAAAAATGTTTAACTAGGGCCATGTACTTTAATCTCAATACTACTGTGGTCGAGTCACGAAAACCATTGTTGTGTATTACAACTTCTAATATTTCATAACTAGTCGAGTGCAATGGCACGGCAACAAGAAAACCCGTAAGCCTTTTTCAATTAACTAGACTCGATTTTACCACGTCGAAATCGAGTTCCACCGCTTGTGCAAGCATTAGCCCGAGTTTCATCCCATCAAAATCGACTTTCAATTTTAAAATTTCAAAACTATATGACAAGTCCATACACTCTGTAAAAATGTTTAACTAGGGCCATGTACTTCAATCTGAATACTACTGTGGTCAAGTCACGAAAACCATTGTTGTGTATTACAACTTCCAATATTTCATAACTAGTCGAGTGCAATGGCACGGCAACAAGAAAACCCGTAAGCCATTTTCAATTACCCATACTAGAGTTTACCACGTCGAAATCGAGTGCCACCGCTTGTGCAAGCATTAGCCCGAGTTTCATCCCATCAAAATCGACTTTCAATTTTAAAATTTCAAAACTATATGACAAGTCCATACACTCTGTAAAAATGTGTAACTAGGGCCATGTACTTTAATCTCAATACTACTGTGGTCGAGCCACGAAAACCATTGTTGTGTATTACAATTTCCAATATTTCATAATTAGTCGAGTGCAATGGTACGGCAACAAGAAAACCCGTAAGCCATTTTCAATTACCCAGACTCGATTTTAGCACGTCGAAATCGAGTTCCACCGCTGGTGCAAGCATTAGCCCGAGTTTCATCCCATCAAAATCGACTTTCAATTTTAAAATTTCAAAACTATATGACAAGTCCATACACTCTGTAAAAATGTTTGACTAGGGCCATGTACTTCAATCTCAATACTACTGTGGTCGAGTCACGAGAACCATTGTTGTGTATTACAATTTCCAATATTTCTTAACTAGTCGAGTACAATGGCACGGCAACAAGAAAACCCGTAAGCCATTTTCAATTACCCATACTCGAGTTTACCACGTGGAAATCGAGTGCCACCGCTTGTGCAAGCATTAGCCCGAGTTTCATCCCATCAAAATCGACTTTCAATTTTAAAATTTCAAAACTATATGACAAGTCCATACACTCTGTAAAAATGTTTAACTAGGCCATGTACTTCAATCTCAATACTACTGTGGTCGAGTCACGAAAACCATTGTTGTGTATTACAATTTCCAATATTTCATAACAAGTCGAGTGCAATGGCACGGCAACAAGAAAACCCGTAAGCCATTTTCAATTACCCAGACTCGATTTTAGCACGTCGAAATCGAGTTCCACCGCTGGTGCAAGCATTAGCCCGAGTTTCATCCCATCAAAATCGACTTTCAATTTTAAAATTTCAAAACTATATGACAAGTCCATACACTCTGTAAAAATGTTTGACTAGGGCCATGTACTTCAATCTCAATACTACTGTGGTCGAGTCACGAGAACCATTGTTGTGTATTACAATTTCCAATATTTCTTAACTAGTCGAGTACAATGGCACGGCAATAAGAAAACCCGTAAGCCATTTTCAATTACCCATACTCGAGTTTACCACGTGGAAATCGAGTGCCACCGCTTGTGCAAGCATTAGCCCGAGTTTCATCCCATCAAAATCGACTTTCAATTTTAAAATTTCAAAACTATATGACAAGTCCATACACTCTGTAAAAATGTTTAACTAGGGCCATGTACTTCAATCTCAATACTACTGTGGTCGAGTCACGAAAACCATTGTTGTGTATTACAATTTCCATTATTTCATAACTAGTCGAGTGCAATGGCACGGCAACAAGAAAACCTGTAAGCCATTTTCAATTACCCAGACTCGATTTTAGCACGTCGAAATCGAGTTCCACCGCTGGTGCAAGCATTAGCCCGAGTTTCATCCCATCAAAATCGACTTTCAATATTAAAATTTCAAAACTATATGAGAAGTCCATACACTCTGTAAAAATGTTTAACTAGGGCCATGTACTTCAATCTCAATACTACTGTGGTCGAGTCACGAAAACCATTGTTGTCTATTACAATTTCCAATATTTCATAACTAGTCGAGTGCAATGGCACGGCAACAAGAAAACCCGTAAGCCATTTTCAATTAACCAGACTCGAGTTTACCACGTCGAAATCGAGTTCCACCGCTTGTGCAAGCATTAGCTCGAGTTTCATCCCATCAAAATCGACTTTCAATTTTAAAATTTCAAAACTATATGACAAGTCCATACACTCTGTAAAAAAGTTTGACTAGGGCCATGTACTTCAATCTCAATACTACTGTGGTCGAGTCACGAGAACCATTGTTGTGTATTACAATTTCCAATATTTCATAACTAGTCGAGTACAATGGCACGGCAACAAGAAAACCCGTAAGCCATTTTCAATTACCCATACTCTAGTTTACCTCGTGGAAATCGAGTGCCACCGCTTGTGGAAGCATTAGCCCGAGTTTCATCCCATCAAAATCGACTTTCAATTTTAAAATTTCAAAACTATATGAGAAGTCCATACACTCTGTAAAAATGTTTAAATAGGGCCATGTACTTTAATCTCAATACTACTGTGGTCGAGTCACGAAAAGCATTGTTGTGTATTACAACTTCTAATATTTCATAACTAGTCGAGTGCAATGGCACGGCAACAAGAAAACCCGTAAGCCTTTTTCAATTAACTAGACTCGATTTTACCACGTCGAAATCGAGTTCCACCGCTTGTGCAAGCATTAGCCCGAGTTTCATCCCATCAAAATCGACTTTCAATTTTAAAATTTCAAAACTATATGACAAGTCCATACACTCTGTAAAAATGTTTAACTAGGGCCATGTACTTCAATCTGAATACTACTGTGGTCACGTCACGAAAACCATTGTTGTGTATTACAACTTCCAATATTTCATAACTAGTCGAGTGCAATGGGACGGCAACAAGAAAACCCGTAAGCCATTTTCAATTACCCATACTAGAGTTTACCACGTCGAAATCGAGTGCCACCGCTTGTGCAAGCATTAGCCCGAGTTTCATCCCATCAAAATCGACTTTCAATTTTAAAATTTCAAAACTATATGACAAGTCCATACACTCTGTAAAAATGTGTAACTAGGGCCATGTACTTTAATCTCAATGCTACTGTGGTCGAGCCATGAAAACCATTGGTGTGTATTACAATTTCCAATATTTCATAACTAGTCGAGTGCAATGGCACGGCAACAAGAAAACCCGTAAGCCATTTTCAATTACCCAGACTCGATTTTAGCACGTCGAAATCGAGTTCCACCGCTGGTGCAAGCATTAGCCCGAGTTTCATCCCATCAAAATCGACTTTCAATTTTAAAATTTCAAAACTATATGACAAGTCCATACACTCTGTAAAAATGTTTGACTAGGGCCATGTACTTCAATCTCAATACTACTGTGGTCGAGTCACGAGAACCATTTTTGTGTATTACAATTTCCAATATTTCATAACTAGTCGAGTACAATGGCACGGCAACAAGAAAACCCGTAAGCCATTTTCAATTACCCATACTCTAGTTTACCACGTGGAAATCGAGTGCCACCGCTTGTGGAAGCATTAGCCCGAGTTTCATCCCATCAAAATCGACCTTCAATTTTAAAATTTCAAAACTATATGACAAGTCCATACACTCTGTAAAAATGTTTAACTAGGGCCATGTACTTTAATCTCAATACTACTGTGGTCGAGTCACGAAAACCATTGTTGTGTATTACAACTTCTAATATTTCATAACTAGTCGAGTGCAATGGCACGGCAACAAGAAAACCCGTAAGCCTTTTTCAATTAACTAGACTCGATTTTACCACGTCGAAATCGAGTTCCACCGCTTGTGCAAGCATTAGCCCGAGTTTCATCCCATCAAAATCGACTTTCAATTTTAAAATTTCAAAACTATATGACAAATCCATACACTCTGTAAAAATGTTTAACTAGGGCCATGTACTTCAATCTGAATACTACTGTGGTCACGTCACGAAAACCATTGTTGTGTATTACAACTTCCAATATTTCATAACTAGTCGAGTGCAATGGGACGGCAACAAGAAAACCCGTAAGCCATTTTCAATTACCCATACTAGAGTTTACCACGTCGAAATCGAGTGCCACCGCTTGTGCAAGCATTAGCCCGAGTTTCATCCCATCAAAATCGACTTTCAATTTTAAAATTTCAAAACTATATGACAAGTCCATACACTCTGTAAAAATGTGTAACTAGGGCCATGTACTTTAATCTCAATACTACTGTGGTCGAGTCACGAAAACCATTGTTGTGTATTACAATTTCCATTATTTCATAACTAGTCGAGTGCAATGGCACGGCAACAAGAAAACCCGTAAGCCATTTTCAATTACCCAGACTCGATTTTAGCACGTCGAAATCTAGTTCCACCGCTGGTGCAAGCATTAGCCCGAGTTTCATCCCATCAAAATCGACTTTCAATATTAAAATTTCAAAACTATATGAGAAGTCCATACACTCTGTAAAAATGTTTAACTAGGGCCATGTACTTCAATCTCAATACTACTGTGGTCGAGTCACGAAAACCATTGTTGTCTATTACAATTTCCAATATTTCATAACTAGTCGAGTGCAATGGCACGGCAACAAGAAAACCCGTAAGCCATTTTCAATTAACCAGACTAGAGTTTACCACGTCGAAATCGAGTTCCACCGCTTGTGCAAGCATTAGCCCGAGTTTCATCCCATCAAAATCAACTTTCAATTTTAAAATTTCAAAACTATATGACAAGTCCATACACTCTGTAAAAATGTTTGACTAGGGCCATGTACTTCAATCTCAATACTACTGTGGTCGAGTCACGAGAACCATTGTTGTGTATTACAATTTCCAATATTTCATAACTAGTCGAGTACAATGGCACGGCAACAAGAAAACCCGTAAGCCATTTTCAATTACCCATACTCTAGTTTACCACGTGGAAATCGAGTGCCACCGCTTGTGGAAGCATTAGCCCGAGTTTCATCCCATCAAAATCGACTTTCAATTTTAAAATTTCAAAACTATATGAGAAGTCCATACACTCTGTAAAAATGTTTAAATAGGGCCATGTACTTTAATCTCAATACTACTGTGGTCGAGTCACGAAAACCATTGTTGTGTATTACAACTTCTAATATTTCATAACTAGTCGAGTGCAATGGCACGGCAACAAGAAAACCCGTAAGCCTTTTTCAATTAACTAGACTCGATTTTACCACGTCGAAATCGAGTTCCACCGCTTGTGCAAGCATTAGCCCGAGTTTCATCCCATCAAAATCGACTTTCAATTTTAAAATTTCAAAACTATATGACAAGTCCATACACTCTGTAAAAATGTTTAACTAGGGCCATGTACTTCAATCTGAATACTACTGTGGTCACGTCACGAAAACCATTGTTGTGTATTACAACTTCCAATATTTCATAACTAGTCGAGTGCAATGGGACGGCAACAAGAAAACCCGTAAGCCATTTTCAATTACCCATACTAGAGTTTACCACGTCGAAATCGAGTGCCACCGCTTGTGCAAGCATTAGCCCGAGTTTCATCCCATCAAAATCGACTTTCAATTTTAAAATTTCAAAACTATATGACAAGTCCATACACTCTGTAAAAATGTGTAACTAGGGCCATGTACTTTAATCTCAATACTACTGTGGTCGAGCCATGAAAACCATTGGTGTGTATTACAATTTCCAATATTTCATAACTAGTCGAGTGCAATGGCACGGCAACAACAAAACCCGTAAGCCATTTTCAATTACCCAGACTCGATTTTAGCACGTCGAAATCGAGTTCCACCGCTGGTGCAAGCATTAGCCCGAGTTTCATCCCATCAAAATCGACTTTCAATTTTAAAATTTCAAAACTATATGACAAGTCCATACACTCTGTAAAAATGTTTGACTAGGGCCATGTACTTCAATCTCAATACTACTGTGGTCGAGTCACGAGAACCATTGTTGTGTATTACAATTTCCAATATTTCATAACTAGTCGAGTACAATGGCACGGCAACAAGAAAACCCGTAAGCCATTTTCAATTACCCATACTCTAGTTTACCACGTGGAAATCGAGTGCCACCGCTTGTGGAAGCATTAGCCCGAGTTTCATCCCATCAAAATCGACTTTCAATTTTAAAATTTCAAAACTATATGACAAGTCCATACACTCTGTAAAAATGTTTAACTAGGGCCATGTACTTTAATCTCAATACTACTGTGGTCGAGTCACGAAAACCATTGTTGTGTATTACAACTTCTAATATTTCATAACTAGTCGAGTGCAATGGCACGGCAACAAGAAAACCCGTAAGCCTTTTTCAATTAACTAGACTCGATTTTACCACGTCGAAATCGAGTTCCACCGCTTGTGCAAGCATTAGCCCGAGTTTCATCCCATCAAAATCGACTTTCAATTTTAAAATTTCAAAACTATATGACAAGTCCATACACTCTGTAAAAATGTTTAACTAGGGCCATGTACTTCAATCTGAATACTACTGTGGTCAAGTCACGAAAACCATTGTTGTGTATTACAACTTCCAATATTTCATAACTAGTCGAGTGCAATGGCACGGCAACAAGAAAACCCGTAAGCCATTTTCAATTACCCATACTAGAGTTTACCACGTTGAAATCGAGTGCCACCGCTTGTGCAAGCATTAGCCCGAGTTTCATCCCATCAAAATCGACTTTCAATTTTAAAATTTCAAAACTATATGACAAGTCCATACACTCTGTAAAAATGTTTGACTAGGGCCATGTACTTCAATCTCAATACTACTGTGGTCGAGTCACGAGAACCATTGTTGTGTATTACAATTTCCAATATTTCTTAACTAGTCGAGTACAATGGCACGGCAACAAGAAAACCCGTAAGCCATTTTCAATTACCCATACTCGAGTTTACCACGTGGAAATCGAGTGCCACCGCTTGTGCAAGCATTAGCCCGAGTTTCATCCCATCAAAATCGACTTTCAATTTTAAAATTTCAAAACTATATAACAAGTCCATACACTCTGTAAAAATGTTTGACTAGGGCCATGTACTTCAATCTCAATACTACTGTGGTCGAGTCACGAGAACCATTGTTGTGTATTACAATTTCCAATATTTCATAACTAGTCGAGTACAATGGCACGGCAACAAGAAAACCCGTAAGCCATTTTCAATTACCCATACTCTAGTTTACCACGTGGAAATCGAGTGCCACCGCTTGTGGAAGCATTAGCCCGAGTTTCATCCCATCAAAATCGACTTTCAATTTTAAAATTTCAAAACTATATGAGAAGTCCATACACTCTGTAAAAATGTTTAAATAGGGCCATGTACTTTAATCTCAATACTACTGTGGTCGAGTCACGAAAACCATTGTTGTGTATTACAACTTCTAATATTTCATAACTAGTCGAGTGCAATGGCACGGCAACAAGAAAACCCGTAAGCCTTTTTCAATTAACTAGACTCGATTTTACCATGTCGAAATCGAGTTCCACCGCTTGTGCAAGCATTAGCCCGAGTTTCATCCCATCAAAATCGACTTTCAATTTTAAAATTTCAAAACTATATGACAAGTCCATACACTCTGTAAAAATGTTTAACTAGGGCCATGTACTTCAATCTGAATACTACTGTGGTCAAGTCACGAAAACCATTGTTGTGTATTACAACTTCCAATATTTCATAACTAGTCGAGTGCAATGGCACGGCAACAAGAAAACCCGTAAGCCATTTTCAATTACCCATACTAGAGTTTACCACGTCGAAATCGAGTGCCACCGCTTGTGCAAGCATTAGCCCGAGTTTCATCCCATCAAAATCGACTTTCAATTTTAAAATTTCAAAACTATATGACAAGTCCATACACTCTGTAAAAATGTGTAACTAGGGCCATGTACTTTAATCTCAATACTACTGTGGTCGAGCCACGAAAACCATTATTGTGTATTACAATTTCCAATATTTCATAACTAGTCGAGTGCAATGGCAAGGCAACAAGAAAACCCATAAGCCTTTTTCAATTAACTAGACTCGATTTTACCACGTCGAAATCGAGTTCCACCGCTTGTGCAAGCATTAGCCCGAGTTTCATCCCATCAAAATCGACTTTCAATTTTAAAATTTCAAAACTATATGACAAGTCCATACACTCTGTAAAAATGTTTAACTAGGGCCATGTACTTCAATCTGAATACTACTGTGGTCAAGTCACGAAAACCATTGTTGTGTATTACAACTTCCAATATTTCATAACTAGTCGAGTGTAATGGCACGGCAACAAGAAAACCCGTAAGCCATTTTCAATTACCCATACTAGAGTTTACCACGTTGAAATCGAGTGCCACCGCTTGTGCAAGCATTAGCCCGAGTTTCATCCCATCAAAATCGACTTTCAATATTAAAATTTCAAAACTATATGAGAAGTCCATACACTCTGTAAAAATGTTTAACTAGGGCCATGTACTTCAATCTCAATACTACTGTGGTCGAGTCATGAAAACCATTGGTGTGTATTACAATTTCCAATATTTCATAACTAGTCGAGTGCAATGGCACGGCAACAACAAAACCCGTAAGCCATTTTCAATTACCCAGACTCGATTTTAGCACGTCAAAATCGAGTTCCACCGCTGGTGCAAGCATTAGCCCGAGTTTCATCCCATCAAAATCGACTTTCAATTTTAAAATTTCAAAACTATATGACAAGTCCATACACTCTGTAAAAATGTTTGACTAGGGCCATGTACTTCAATCTCAATACTACTGTGGTCGAGTCACGAGAACCATTGTTGTGTATTACAATTTCCAATATTTCATAACTAGTCGAGTACAATGGCACGGCAACAAGAAAACCCGTAAGCCATTTTCAATTACCCATACTCTAGTTTACCACGTGGAAATCGAGTGCCACCGCTTGTGGAAGCATTAGCCCGAGTTTCATCCCATCAAAATCGACTTTCAATTTTAAAATTTCAAAACTATATGACAAGTCCATACACTCTGTAAAAATGTTTAACTAGGGCCATGTACTTTAATCTCAATACTACTGTGGTCGAGTCACGAAAACCATTGTTGTGTATTACAACTTCTAATATTTCATAACTAGTCGAGTGCAATGGCACGGCAACAAGAAAACCCGTAAGCCTTTTTCAATTAACTAGACTCGATTTTACCACGTCGAAATCGAGTTCCACCGCTTGTGCAAGCATTAGCCCGAGTTTCATCCCATCAAAATCGACTTTCAATTTTAAAATTTCAAAACTATATGACAAGTCCATACACTCTGTAAAAATGTTTAACTAGGGCCATGTACTTCAATCTGAATACTACTGTGGTCAAGTCACGAAAACCATTGTTGTGTATTACAACTTCCAATATTTCATAACTAGTCGAGTGCAATGGCACGGCAACAAGAAAACCCGTAAGCCATTTTCAATTACCCATACTAGAGTTTACCACGTCGAAATCGAGTGCCACCGCTTGTGCAAGCATTAGCCCGAGTTTCATCCCATCAAAATCGACTTTCAATTTTAAAATTTCAAAACTATATGACAAGTCCATACACTCTGTAAAAATGTGTAACTAGGGCCATGTACTTTAATCTCAATACTACTGTGGTCGAGCCACGAAAACCATTGTTGTGTATTACAATTTCCAATATTACATAACTAGTCGAGTGCAATGGCAAGGCAACAAGAAAACCCGTAAGCCTTTTTCAATTAACTAGACTCGATTTTACCACGTCGAAATCGAGTTCCACCGCTTGTGCAAGCATTAGCCCGAGTTTCATCCCATCAAAATCGACTTTCAATTTTAAAATTTCAAAACTATATGACAAGTCCATAAACTCTGTAAAAATGTTTAACTATGGCCATGTACTTCAATCTGAATACTACTGTGGTCAAGTCACGAAAACCATTGTTGTGTATTACAACTTCCAATATTTCATAACTAGTCGAGTGCAATGGCACGGCAACAAGAAAACCCGTAAGCCATTTTCAATTACCCATACTAGAGTTTACCACGTCGAAATCGAGTGCCACCGCTTGTGCAAGCATTAGCCCGAGTTTCATCCCATCAAAATCGACTTTCAATTTTAAAATTTCAAAACTATATGACAGGTCCATACACTCTGTAAAAATGTGTAACTAGGGCCATGTACTTTAATCTCAATACTACTGTGGTCGAGCCACGAAAACCATTGTTGTGTATTACAATTTCCAATATTTCATAACTAGTCGAGTGCAATGGCACGGCAACAAGAAAACCCGTAAGCCATTTTCAATTACCCAGACTCGATTTTAGCACGTCGAAATCGAGTTCCACCGCTGGTGCAAGCATTAGCCCGAGTTTCATCCCATCAAAATCGACTTTCAATTTTAAAATTTCAAAACTATATGACAAGTCCATACACTCTGTAAAAATGTTTGACTAGGGCCATGTACTTCAATCTCAATACTACTGTGGTCGAGTCACGAGAACCATTGTTGTGTATTACAATTTCCAATATTTCATAACTAGTCGAGTACAATGGCACGGCAACAAGAAAACCCGTAAGCCATTTTCAATTACCCATACTCTAGTTTACCACGTGGAAATCGAGTGCCACCGCTTGTGGAAGCATTAGCCCGAGTTTCATCCCATCAAAATCGACTTTCAATTTTAAAATTTCAAAACTATATGACAAGTCCATACACTCTGTAAAAATGTTTAACTAGGGCCATGTACTTTAATCTCAATACTACTGTGGTCGAGTCACGAAAACCATTGTTGTGTATTACAACTTCTAATATTTCATAACTAGTCGAGTGCAATGGCACGGCAACAAGAAAACCCATAAGCCTTTTTCAATTAACTAGACTCGATTTTACCACGTCGAAATCGAGTTCCACCGCTTGTGCAAGCATTAGCCCGAGTTTCATCCCATCAAAATCGACTTTCAATTTTAAAATTTCAAAACTATATGACAAGTCCATACACTCTGTAAAAATGTTTAACTAGGGCCATGTACTTCAATCTGAATACTACTGTGGTCAAGTCACGAAAACCATTGTTGTGTATTACAACTTCCAATATTTCATAACTAGTCGAGTGCAATGGCACGGCAACAAGAAAACCCGTAAGCCATTTTCAATTACCCATACTAGAGTTTACCACGTCGAAATCGAGTGCCACCGCTTGTGCAAGCATTAGCCCGAGTTTCATCCCATCAAAATCGACTTTCAATTTTAAAATTTCAAAACTATATGACAAGTCCATACACTCTGTAAAAATGTGTAACTAGGGCCATGTACTTTAATCTCAATACTACTGTGGTCGAGCCACGAAAACCATTGTTGTGTATTACAATTTCCAATATTACATAACTAGTCGAGTGCAATGGCAAGGCAACAAGAAAACCCGTAAGCCTTTTTCAATTAACTAGACTCGATTTTACCACGTCGAAATCGAGTTCCACCGCTTGTGCAAGCATTAGCCCGAGTTTCATCCCATCAAAATCGACTTTCAATTTTAAAATTTCAAAACTATATGACAAGTCCATAAACTCTGTAAAAATGTTTAACTATGGCCATGTACTTCAATCTGAATACTACTGTGGTCAAGTCACGAAAACCATTGTTGTGTATTACAACTTCCAATATTTCATAACTAGTCGAGTGCAATGGCACGGCAACAAGAAAACCCGTAAGCCATTTTCAATTACCCATACTAGAGTTTACCACGTCGAAATCGAGTGCCACCGCTTGTGCAAGCATTAGCCCGAGTTTCATCCCATCAAAATCGACTTTCAATTTTAAAATTTCAAAACTATATGACAGGTCCATACACTCTGTAAAAATGTGTAACTAGGGCCATGTACTTTAATCTCAATACTACTGTGGTCGAGCCACGAAAACCATTGTTGTGTATTACAATTTCCAATATTTCATAACTAGTCGAGTGCAATGGCACGGCAACAAGAAAACCCGTAAGCCATTTTCAATTACCCAGACTCGATTTTAGCACGTCGAAATCGAGTTCCACCGCTGGTGCAAGCATTAGCCCGAGTTTCATCCCATCAAAATCGACTTTCAATTTTAAAATTTCAAAACTATATGACAAGTCCATACACTCTGTAAAAATGTTTGACTAGGGCCATGTACTTCAATCTCAATACTACTGTGGTCGAGTCACGAGAACCATTGTTGTGTATTACAATTTCCAATATTTCATAACTAGTCGAGTACAATGGCACGGCAACAAGAAAACCCGTAAGCCATTTTCAATTACCCATACTCTAGTTTACCACGTGGAAATCGAGTGCCACCGCTTGTGGAAGCATTAGCCCGAGTTTCATCCCATCAAAATCGACTTTCAATTTTAAAATTTCAAAACTATATGACAAGTCCATACACTCTGTAAAAATGTTTAACTAGGGCCATGTACTTTAATCTCAATACTACTGTGGTCGAGTCACGAAAACCATTGTTGTGTATTACAACTTCTAATATTTCATAACTAGTCGAGTGCAATGGCACGGCAACAAGAAAACCCGTAAGCCTTTTTCAATTAACTAGACTCGATTTTACCACGTCGAAATCGAGTTCCACCGCTTGTGCAAGCATTAGCCCGAGTTTCATCCCATCAAAATCGACTTTCAATTTTAAAATTTCAAAACTATATGACAAGTCCATACACTCTGTAAAAATGTTTAACTAGGGCCATGTACTTCAATCTGAATACTACTGTGGTCACGTCACGAAAACCATTGTTGTGTATTACAACTTCCAATATTTCATAACTAGTCGAGTGCAATGGGACGGCAACAAGAAAACCCGTAAGCCATTTTCAATTACCCATACTAGAGTTTACCACGTCGAAATCGAGTGCCACCGCTTGTGCAAGCATTAGCCCGAGTTTCATCCCATCAAAATCGACTTTCAATTTTAAAATTTCAAAACTATATGACAAGTCCATACACTCTGTAAAAATGTGTAACTAGGGCCATGTACTTTAATCTCAATACTACTGTGGTCGAGCCATGAAAACCATTGGTGTGTATTACAATTTCCAATATTTCATAACTAGTCGAGTGCAATGGCACGGCAACAACAAAACCCGTAAGCCATTTTCAATTACCCAGACTCGATTTTAGCACGTCGAAATCGAGTTCCACCGCTGGTGCAAGCATTAGCCCGAGTTTCATCCCATCAAAATCGACTTTCAATTTTAAAATTTCAAAACTATATGACAAGTCCATACACTCTGTAAAAATGTTTGACTAGGGCCATGTACTTCAATCTCAATACTACTGTGGTCGAGTCACGAGAACCATTGTTGTGTATTACAATTTCCAATATTTCATAACTAGTCGAGTACAATGGCACGGCAACAAGAAAACCCGTAAGCCATTTTCAATTACCCATACTCTAGTTTACCACGTGGAAATCGAGTGCCACCGCTTGTGGAAGCATTAGCCCGAGTTTCATCCCATCAAAATCGACTTTCAATTTTAAAATTTCAAAACTATATGACAAGTCCATACACTCTGTAAAAATGTTTAACTAGGGCCATGTACTTTAATCTCAATACTACTGTGGTCGAGTCACGAAACCATTGTTGTGTATTACAACTTCTAATATTTCATAACTAGTCGAGTGCAATGGCACGGCAACAAGAAAACCCGTAAGCCTTTTTCAATTAACTAGACTCGATTTTACCACGTCGAAATCGAGTTCCACCGCTTGTGCAAGCATTAGCCCGAGTTTCATCCCATCAAAATCGACTTTCAATTTTAAAATTTCAAAACTATATGACAAGTCCATACACTCTGTAAAAATGTTTAACTAGGGCCATGTACTTCAATCTGAATACTACTGTGGTCAAGTCACGAAAACCATTGTTGTGTATTACAACTTCCAATATTTCATAACTAGTCGAGTGCAATGGCACGGCAACAAGAAAACCCGTAAGCCATTTTCAATTACCCATACTAGAGTTTACCACGTCGAAATCGAGTGCCACCGCTTGTGCAAGCATTAGCCCGAGTTTCATCCCATCAAAATCGACTTTCAATTTTAAAATTTCAAAACTATATGACAAGTCCATACACTCTGTAAAAATGTGTAACTAGGGCCATGTACTTTAATCTCAATACTACTGTGGTCGAGCCACGAAAACCATTGTTGTGTATTACAATTTCCAATATTACATAACTAGTCGAGTGCAATGGCAAGGCAACAAGAAAACCCGTAAGCCTTTTTCAATTAACTAGACTCGATTTTACCACGTCGAAATCGAGTTCCACCGCTTGTGCAAGCATTAGCCCGAGTTTCATCCCATCAAAATCGACTTTCAATTTTAAAATTTCAAAACTATATGACAAGTCCATAAACTCTGTAAAAATGTTTAACTATGGCCATGTACTTCAATCTGAATATTACTGTGGTCAAGTCACGAAAACCATTGTTGTGTATTACAACTTCCAATATTTCATAACTAGTCGAGTGCAATGGCACGGCAACAAGAAAACCCGTAAGCCATTTTCAATTACCCATACTAGAGTTTACCACGTCGAAATCGAGTGCCACCGCTTGTGCAAGCATTAGCCCGAGTTTCATCCCATCAAAATCGACTTTCAATTTTAAAATTTCAAAACTATATGACAGGTCCATACACTCTGTAAAAATGTGTAACTAGGGCCATGTACTTTAATCTCAATACTACTGTGGTCGAGCCACGAAAACCATTGTTGTGTATTACAATTTCCAATATTTCATAACTAGTCGAGTGCAATGGCACGGCAACAAGAAAACCCGTAAGCCATTTTCAATTACCCAGACTCGATTTTAGCACGTCGAAATCGAGTTCCACCGCTGGTGCAAGCATTAGCCCGAGTTTCATCCCATCAAAATCGACTTTCAATTTTAAAATTTCAAAACTATATGACAAGTCCATACACTCTGTAAAAATGTTTGACTAGGGCCATGTACTTCAATCTCAATACTACTGTGGTCGAGTCACGAGAACCATTGTTGTGTATTACAATTTCCAATATTTCTTAACTAGTCGAGTACAATGGCACGGCAACAAGAAAACCCGTAAGCCATTTTCAATTAACCAGACTCGAGTTTACCACGTCGAAATCGAGTTCCACCGCTGGTGAAAGCATTAGCCCGAGTTTCATCCCATCAAAATCGACTATCAATTTTAAAATTTCAAAACTATATGAGAAGTCCATACACTCTGTAAAAATGTTTGACTAGGGCCATGTACTTCAATCTCAATACTACTGTGGTCGAGTCACGAGAACCAATGTTGTCTATTACAATTTCCAATATTTCATAACTAGTCGAGTACAATGGCACGGCAACAAGAAAACCCGTAAGCCATTTTCAATTAACCAGACTCGAGTTTACCACGTCGAAATCGAGTTCCACCGCTGGTGAAAGCATTAGCCCGAGTTTCATCCCATCAAAATCGACTATCAATTTTAAAATTTCAAAACTATATGAGAAGTCCATACACTCTGTAAAAATGTTTGACTAGGGCCATGTACTTCAATCTCAATACTACTGTGGTCGAGTCACGAGAACCAATGTTGTCTATTACAATTTCCAATATTTCATAACTAGTCGAGTGCAATGGTACGGCAACAAGAAAACCCGTAAGCCATTTTCAATTAACCAGACTCGAGTTTACCACGTTGAAATCGAGTGCCACCGCTTGTGCAAGCATTAGCCCGAGTTTCATCTCATCAAAATCGACTTTCAATTTTAAAATTTCAAAACTATATGACAAGTCCATACACTCTGTAAAAATGTTTAACTAGGCCATGTACTTCAATCTCAATACTACTGTGGTCGAGTCACGAAAACCATTGTTGTGTATTACAATTTCCAATATTTCATAACAAGTCGAGTGCAATGGCACGGCAACAAGAAAACCCGTAAGCCATTTTCAATTAGCCAGACTCGATTTTAGCACGTCGAAATCGAGTTCCACCGCTGGTGCAAGCATTAGCCCGAGTTTCATCCCATCAAAATCGACTATCAATTTTAAAATTTCAAAACTATATGAGAAGTCCATACACTCTGTAAAAATGTTTAACTAGGGCCATGTACTTCAATCTCAATACTACTGTGGTCGAGTCACGAAAACCATTGTTGTCTATTACAATTTCCAATATTTCATAACTAGTCGAGTGCAATGGTACGGCAACAAGAAAACCCGTAAGCCATTTTCAATTAACCAGACTCGAGTTTACCACGTCGAAATCGAGTTCCACCGCTGGTGAAAGCATTAGCCCGAGTTTCATCCCATCAAAATCGACTATCAATTTTAAAATTTCAAAACTATATGAGAAGTCCATACACTCTGTAAAAATGTTTGACTAGGGCCATGTACTTCAATCTCAATACTACTGTGGTCGAGTCACGAGAACCAATGTTGTCTATTACAATTTCCAATATTTCATAACTAGTCGAGTACAATGGCACGGCAACAAGAAAACCCGTAAGCCATTTTCAATTACCCATACTCTAGTTTACCACGTGGAAATCGAGTGCCACCGCTTGTGGAAGCATTAGCCCGAGTTTCATCCCATCAAAATCGACTTTCAATTTTAAAATCTCAAAACTATATGACAAGTCCATACACTCTGTAAAAATGTTTAACTAGGGCCATGTACTTTAATCTCAATACTACTGTGGTCGAGTCACGAAAACCATTGTTGTGTATTACAACTTCTAATATTTCATAACTAGTCGAGTGCAATGGCACGGCAACAAGAAAACCCGTAAGCCATTTTCAATTAACTAGACTCGATTTTACCACGTCGAAATCGAGTTCCACCGCTTGTGCAAGCATTAGCCCGAGTTTCATCCCATCAAAATCGACTTTCAATTTTAAAATTTCAAAACTATATGACAAGTCCATACACTCTGTAAAAATGTTTAACTAGGGCCATGTACTTCAATCTGAATACTACTGTGGTCAAGTCACGAAAACCATTGTTGTGTATTACAACTTCCAATATTTCATAACTAGTCGAGTGCAATGGCACGGCAACAAGAAAACCCGTAAGCCATTTTCAATTACCCATACTAGAGTTTACCACGTCGAAATCGAGTGCCACCGCTTGTGCAAGCATTAGCCCGAGTTTCATCCCATCAAAATCGACTTTCAATTTTAAAATTTCAAAACTATATGACAAGTCCATACACTCTGTAAAAATGTGTAACTAGGGCCATGTACTTTAATCTCAATACTACTGTGGTTGAGCCACGAAAACCATTGTTGTGTATTACAATTTCCAATATTTCATAACTAGTCGAGTGCAATGGCACGGCAACAAGAAAACCCGTAAGCCATTTTCAATTACCCAGACTCGATTTTAGCACGTCGAAATCGAGTTCCACATCTGGTGCAAGCATTAGCCCGAGTTTCATCCCATCAAAATCGACTTTCAATTTTAAAATTTCAAAACTATATGACAAGTCCATACACTCTGTAAAAATGTTTGACTAGGGCCATGTACTTCAATCTCAATACTACTGTGGTCGAGTCACGAGAACCATTGTTGTGTATTACAATTTCCAATATTTCTTAACTAGTCGAGTACAATGGCACGGCAACAAGAAAACCCGTAAGCCATTTTCAATTACCCATACTCGAGTTTACCACGTGGAAATCGAGTGCCACCGCTTGTGCAAGCATTAGCCCGAGTTTCATCTCATCAAAATCGACTTTCAATTTTAAAATTTCAAAACTATATGACAAGTCCATACACTCTGTAAAAAAGTTTAACTATGCCATGTACTTCAATCTCAATACTACTGTGGTCGAGTCACGAAAACCATTGTTGTGTATTACAATTTCCAATATTTCATAACAAGTCGAGTGCAATGGCACGGCAACAAGAAAACCCGTAAGCCATTTTCAATTAGCCAGACTCGATTTTAGCACGTCGAAATCGAGTTCCACCGCTGGTGCAAGCATTAGCCCGAGTTTCATCCCATCAAAATCGACTATCAATTTTAAAATTTCAAAACTATATGAGAAGTCCATACACTCTGTAAAAATGTTTAACTAGGGCCATGTACTTCAATCTCAATACTACTGTGGTCGAGTCACGAAAACCATTGTTGTCTATTACAATTTCCAATATTTCATAACTAGTCGAGTACAATGGCACGACAACAAGAAAACCCGTAAGCCATTTTCAATTACCCATACTCTAGTTTACCACGTGGAAATCGAGTGCCACCGCTTGTGCAAGCATTAGCCCGAGTTTCATCCCATCAAAATCGACTTTCAATTTTAAAATTTCAAAACTATATGACAAGTCCATACACTCTGTAAAAATGTTTAACTAGGGCCATGTACTTCAATCTGAATACTACTGTGGTCACGTCACGAAAACCATTGTTGTGTATTACAACTTCCAATATTTCATAACTAGTCGAGTGCAATGGGACGGCAACAAGAAAACCCGTAAGCCATTTTCAATTACCCATACTAGAGTTTACCACGTCGAAATCGAGTGCCACCGCTTGTGCAAGCATTAGCCCGAGTTTCATCCCATCAAAATCGACTTTCAATTTTAAAATTTCAAAACTATATGACAAGTCCATACACTCTGTAAAAATGTGTAACTAGGGCCATGTACTTTAATCTCAATACTACTGTGGTCGAGCCATGAAAACAATTGGTGTGTATTACAATTTCCAATATTTCATAACTAGTCGAGTGCAATGGCACGGCAACAAGAAAACCCGTAAGCCATTTTCAATTACCCAGACTCGATTTTAGCACGTCGAAATCGAGTTCCACCGCTGGTGCAAGCATTAGCCCGAGTTTCATCCCATCAAAATCGACTTTCAATTTTAAAATTTCAAAACTATATGACAAGTCCATACACTCTGTAAAAATGTTTAACTAGGGCCATGTACTTCAATCTGAATACTACTGTGGTCACGTCACGAAAACCATTGTTGTGTATTACAACTTCCAATATTTCATAACTAGTTGAGTGCAATGGCACGGCAACAAGAAAACCCGTAAGCCATTTTCAATTAACCAGACTCGAGTTTACCACGTCGAAATCGAGTTCCACCGCTTGTGCAAGCATTAGCCCCAGTTTCATCCCATCAAAATCGACTTTCAATTTTAAAATTTCAAAACTATATGACAAGTCCATACACTCTGTAAAAATGTTTGACTAGGGCCATGTACTTCAATCTCAATACTACTGTGGTCGAGTCACGAGAACCATTGTTGTGTATTACAATTTCCAATATTTCTTAACTAGTCGAGTACAATGGCAAGGCAACAAGAAAACCCGTAAGCCATTTTCAATTACCCATACTCGAGTTTACCACGTGGAATTCGAGTGCCACCGCTTGTGCAAGCATTAGCCCGAGTTTCATCCCATCAAAATCGACTTTCAATTTTAAAATTTCAAAACTATATGACAAGTCCATACACTCTGTAAAAATGTTTAACTAGGGCCATGTACTTCAATCTGAATACTACTGTGGTCACGTCACGAAAACCATTGTTGTGTATTACAACTTCCAATATTTCATAACTAGTTGAGTGCAATGGCACGGCAACAAGAAAACCCGTAAGCCATTTTCAATTACCCATACTAGAGTTTACCACGTCGAAATCGAGTGCCACCGCTTGTGCAAGCATTAGCCCGAGTTTCATCCCATCAAAATCGACTTTCAATTTTAAAATTTCAAAACTATATGACAAGTCCATACACTCTGTAAAAATGTGTAACTAGGGCCATGTACTTTAATCTCAATACTACTGTGGTCGAGCCATGAAAACCATTGGTGTGTATTACAATTTCCAATATTTCATAACTAGTCGAGTGCAATGGCACGGCAACAAGAAAACCCGTAAGCCATTTTCAATTACCCAGACTCGATTTTAGCACGTCGAAATCGAGTTCCACCGCTGGTGCAAGCATTAGCCCGAGTTTCATCCCATCAAAATCGACTTTCAATTTTAAAATTTCAAAACTATATGAGAAGTCCATACACTCTGTAAAAATGTTTAACTAGGGCCATGTACTTCAATCTGAATACTACTGTGGTCACGTCACGAAAACCATTGTTGTGTATTACAACTTCCAATATTTCATAACTAGTTGAGTGCAATGGCACGGCAACAAGAAAACCCGTAAGCCATTTTCAATTAACCAGACTCGAGTTTACCACGTCGAAATCGAGTTCCACCGCTTGTGCAAGCATTAGCCCGAGTTTCATCCCATCAAAATCGACTTTCAATTTTAAAATTTCAAAACTATATGACAAGTCCATACACTCTGTAAAAATGTTTGACTAGGGCCATGTACTTCAATCTCAATACTACTGTGGTAGAGTCACGAGAAGCATTGTTGTGTATTACAATTTCCAATATTTCTTAACTAGTCGAGTACAATGGCACGGCAACAAGAAAACCCGTAAGCCATTTTCAATTACCCATACTCGAGTTTACCACGTGGAATTCGAGTGCCACCGCTTGTGCAAGCATTAGCCCGAGTTTCATCCCATCAAAATCGACTTTCAATTTTAAAATTTCAAAACTATATGACAAGTCCATACACTCTGTAAAAATGTTTAACTAGGGCCATGTACTTCAATCTGAATACTACTGTGGTCACATCACGAAAACCATTGTTGTGTATTACAACTTCCAATATTTCATAACTAGTTGAGTGCAATGGCACGGCAACAAGAAAACCCGTAAGCCATTTTCAATTACCCATACTAGAGTTTACCACGTCGAAATCGAGTGCCACCGCTTGTGCAAGCATTAGCCCGAGTTTCATCCCATCAAAATCGACTTTAAATTTTAAAATTTCAAAACTATATGACAAGTCCATCCACTCTGTAAAAATGTGTAACTAGGGCCATGTACTTTAATCTCAATACTACTGTGGTCGAGCCACGAAAACCATTGTTGTGTATTAAAATTTCCAATATATCATAACTAGTCGAGTGCAATGGCACGGCAACAAGAAAACCCGTAAGCCATTTTCAATTACCCAGACTCGATTTTAGCACGTCGAAATCGAGTTCCACTGCTGGTGCAAGCATTAGCCCGAGTTTCATCCCATCAAAATCGACTTTCAATATTAAAATTTCAAAACTATATGAGAAGTCCATACACTCTGTAAAAATGTTTAACTAGGGCCATGTACTTCAATCTCAATACTACTGTGGTCGAGTCACGAAAACCATTGTTGTCTATTACAATTTCCAATATTTCATAACTAGTCGAGTGCAATGGCACGGCAACAAGAAAACCCGTAAGCCATTTTCAATTAACCAGACTCGAGTTTACCACGTCGAAATCGAGTTCCACCGCTTGTGCAAGCATTAGCCCGAGTTTCATCCCATCAAAATCGACTTTCAATTTTAAAATTTCAAAACTATATGACAAGTCCATACACTCTGTAAAAATGTTTGACTAGGGCCATGTACTTCAATCTCAATACTACTGTGGTCGAGTCACGAGAACCATTGTTGTGTATTACAATTTCCAATATTTCATAACTAGTCGAGTACAATGGCACGGCAACAAGAAAACCCGTAAGCCATTTTCAATTACCCATACTCTAGTTTACCACGTGGAAATCGAGTGCCACCGCTTGTGGAAGCATTAGCCCGAGTTTCATACCATCAAAATCGACTTTCAATTTTAAAATTTCAAAACTATATGAGAAGTCCATACACTCTGTAAAAATGTTTAAATAGGGCCATGTACTTTAATCTCAATACTACTGTGGTTGAGTCACGAAAACCATTGTTGTGTATTACAACTTCTAATATTTCATAACTAGTCGAGTGCAATGGCACGGCAACAAGAAAACCCGTAAGCCTTTTTCAATTAACTAGACTCGATTTTACCACGTCGAAATCGTGTTCCACCGCTTGTGCAAGCATTAGCCCGAGTTTCATCCCATCAAAATCGACTTTCAATTTTAAAATTTCAAAACTATATGACAAGTCCATACACTCTGTAAAAATGTTTAACTAGGGCCATGTACTTCAATCTGAATACTACTGTGGTCAAGTCACGAAAACAATTGTTGTGTATTACAACTTCCAATATTTCATAACTAGTCGAGTGCAATGGCACGGCAACAAGAAAACCCGTAAGCCATTTTCAATTACCCATACTAGAGTTTACCACGTCGAAATCGAGTGCCACCGCTTGTGCAAGCATTAGCCCGAGTTTCATCCCATCAAAATCGACTTTCAATTTTAAAATTTCAAAACTATATGACAAGTCCATACACTCTGTAAAAATGTGTAACTAGGGCCATGTACTTTAATCTCAATACTACTGTGGTCGAGCCACGAAAACCATTGTTGTGTATTACAATTTCCAATATTTCATAACTAGTCGAGTGCAATGGCACGGCAACAAGAAAACCCGTAAGCCATTTTCAATTACCCAGACTCGATTTTAGCACGTCGAAATCGAGTTCCACCGCTGGTGCAAGCATTAGCCCGAGTTTCATCCCATCAAAATCGACTTTCAATATTAAAATTTCAAAACTATATGAGAAGTCCATACACTCTGTAAAAATGTTTAACTAGGGCCATGTACTTCAATCTCAATACTACTGTGGTCGAGTCATGAAAACCATTGTTGTCTATTACAATTTCCAATATTTCATAACTAGTCGAGTGCAATGGCACGGCAACAAGAAAACCCGTAAGCCATTTTCAATTAACCAGACTCGAGTTTACCACGTCGAAATCGAGTTCCACCGCTTGTGCAAGCATTAGCCCGAGTTTCATCCCATCAAAATCGACTTTCAATTTTAAAATTTCAAAACCATATAACAAGTCCATACACTCTGTAAAAATGTTTGACTAGGGCCATGTACTTCAATCTCAATACTACTGTGGTCGAGTCACGAGAACCATTGTTGTGTATTAGAATTTCCAATATTTCATAACTAGTCGAGTACAATGGCACGGCAACAAGAAAACCCGTAAGCCATTTTCAATTACCCATACTCTAGTTTACCACGTGGAAATTGAGTGCCACCGCTTGTGGAAGCATTAGCCCGAGTTTCATCCCATCAAAATCGACTTTCAATTTTAAAATTTCAAAACTATATGAGAAGTCCATACACTCTGTAAAAATGTTTAAATAGGGCCATGTACTTTAATCTCAATACTACTGTGGTCGAGTCACGAAAACCATTGTTGTGTATTACAACTTCTAATATTTCATAACTAGTCGAGTGCAATGGCACGGCAACAAGAAAACCCGTAAGCCTTTTTCAATTAACTAGACTCGATTTTACCATGTCGAAATCGAGTTCCACCGCTTGTGCAAGCATTAGCCCGAGTTTCATCCCATCAAAATCGACTTTCAATTTTAAAATTTCAAAACTATATGACAAGTCCATACACTCTGTAAAAATGTGTAACTAGGGCCATGTACTTTAATCTCAATACTACTGTGGTCGAGCCACGAAAACCATTGTTGTGTATTACAATTTCCAATATTTCATAACTAGTCGAGTGCAATGGCACGGCAACAAGAAAACCCGTAAGCCATTTTCAATTACCCAGACTAGAGTTTACCACGTCGAAATCGAGTGCCACCGCTTGTGCAAGCATTAGCCCGAGTTTCATCCCATCAAAATCGACTTTCAATTTTAAAATTTCAAAACTATATGACAAGTCCATACACTCTGTAAAAATGTTTAACTAGGGCCATGTACTTCAATCTGAATACTACTGTGGTCAAGTCACGAAAACCATTGTTGTGTATTACAACTTCCAATATTTCATAACTAGTCGAGTGCAATGGCACGGCAACAAGAAAACCCGTAAGCCATTTTCAATTACCCATACTAGAGTTTACCACGTCGAAATCGAGTGCCACCGCTTGTGCAAGCATTAGCCCGAGTTTCATCCCATCAAAATCGACTTTCAATTTTAAAATTTCAAAACTATATGACAAGTCCATACACTCTGTAAAAATGTGTAACTAGGGCCATGTACTTTAATCTCAATACTACTGTGGTCGAGCCACGAAAACCATTATTGTGTATTACAATTTCCAATATTTCATAACTAGTCGAGTGCAATGGCAAGGCAACAAGAAAACCCGTAAGCCTTTTTCAATTAACTAGACTCGATTTTACCACGTCGAAATCGAGTTCCACCGCTTGTGCAAGCATTAGCCCGAGTTTCATCCCATCAAAATCGACTTTCAATTTTAAAATTTCAAAACTATATGACAAGTCCATACACTCTGTAAAAATGTTTAACTAGGGCCATGTACTTCAATCTGAATACTACTGTGGTCAAGTCACGAAAACCATTGTTGTGTATTACAACTTCCAATATTTCATAACTAGTCGAGTGCAATGGCACGGCAACAAGAAAACCCGTAAGCCATTTTCAATTACCCATACTAGAGTTTACCACGTTGAAATCGAGTGCCACCGCTTGTGCAAGCATTAGCCCGAGTTTCATCCCATCAAAATCGACTTTCAATTTTAAAATTTCAAAACTATATGACAAGTCCATACACTCTGTAAAAATGTTTGACTAGGGCCATGTACTTCAATCTCAATACTACTGTGGTCGAGTCACGAGAACCATTGTTGTGTATTACAATTTCCAATATTTCTTAACTAGTCGAGTACAATGGCACGGCAACAAGAAAACCCGTAAGCCATTTTCAATTACCCATACTCGAGTTTACCACGTGGAAATCGAGTGCCACCGCTTGTGCAAGCATTAGCCCGAGTTTCATCCCATCAAAATCGACTTTCAATTTTAAAATTTCAAAACTATATAACAAGTCCATACACTCTGTAAAAATGTTTGACTAGGGCCATGTACTTCAATCTCAATACTACTGTGGTCGAGTCACGAGAACCATTGTTGTGTATTACAATTTCCAATATTTCATAACTAGTCGAGTACAATGGCACGGCAACAAGAAAACCCGTAAGCCATTTTCAATTACCCATACTCTAGTTTACCACGTGGAAATCGAGTGCCACCGCTTGTGGAAGCATTAGCCCGAGTTTCATCCCATCAAAATCGACTTTCAATTTTAAAATTTCAAAACTATATGAGAAGTCCATACACTCTGTAAAAATGTTTAAATAGGGCCATGTACTTTAATCTCAATACTACTGTGGTCGAGTCACGAAAACCATTGTTGTGTATTACAACTTCTAATATTTCATAACTAGTCGAGTGCAATGGCACGGCAACAAGAAAACCCGTAAGCCTTTTTCAATTAACTAGACTCGATTTTACCATGTCGAAATCGAGTTCCACCGCTTGTGCAAGCATTAGCCCGAGTTTCATCCCATCAAAATCGACTTTCAATTTTAAAATTTCAAAACTATATGACAAGTCCATACACTCTGTAAAAATGTTTAACTAGGGCCATGTACTTCAATCTGAATACTACTGTGGTCAAGTCACGAAAACCATTGTTGTGTATTACAACTTCCAATATTTCATAACTAGTCGAGTGCAATGGCACGGCAACAAGAAAACCCGTAAGCCATTTTCAATTACCCATACTAGAGTTTACCACGTCGAAATCGAGTGCCACCGCTTGTGCAAGCATTAGCCCGAGTTTCATCCCATCAAAATCGACTTTCAATTTTAAAATTTCAAAACTATATGACAAGTCCATACACTCTGTAAAAATGTGTAACTAGGGCCATGTACTTTAATCTCAATACTACTGTGGTCGAGCCACGAAAACCATTATTGTGTATTACAATTTCCAATATTTCATAACTAGTCGAGTGCAATGGCAAGGCAACAAGAAAACCCGTAAGCCTTTTTCAATTAACTAGACTCGATTTTACCACGTCGAAATCGAGTTCCACCGCTTGTGCAAGCATTAGCCCGAGTTTCATCCCATCAAAATCGACTTTCAATTTTAAAATTTCAAAACTATATGACAAGTCCATACACTCTGTAAAAATGTTTAACTAGGGCCATGTACTTCAATCTGAATACTACTGTGGTCAAGTCACGAAAACCATTGTTGTGTATTACAACTTCCAATATTTCATAACTAGTCGAGTGCAATGGCACGGCAACAAGAAAACCCGTAAGCCATTTTCAATTACCCATACTAGAGTTTACCACGTTGAAATCGAGTGCCACCGCTTGTGCAAGCATTAGCCCGAGTTTCATCCCATCAAAATCGACTTTCAATATTAAAATTTCAAAACTATATGAGAAGTCCATACACTCTGTAAAAATGTTTAACTAGGGCCATGTACTTCAATCTCAATACTACTGTGGTCGAGTCATGAAAACCATTGGTGTGTATTACAATTTCCAATATTTCATAACTAGTCGAGTGCAATGGCACGACAACAACAAAACCCGTAAGCCATTTTCAATTACCCAGACTCGATTTTAGCACGTCGAAATCGAGTTCCACCGCTGGTGCAAGCATTAGCCCGAGTTTTATCCCATCAAAATCGACTTTCAATTTTAAAATTTCAAAACTATATGACAAGTCCATACACTCTGTAAAAATGTTTGACTAGGGCCATGTACTTCAATCTCAATACTACTGTGGTCGAGTCACGAGAACCATTGTTGTGTATTACAATTTCCAATATTTCATAACTAGTCGAGTACAATGGCACGGCAACAAGAAAACCCGTAAGCCATTTTCAATTACCCATACTCTAGTTTACCACGTGGAAATCGAGTGCCACCGCTTGTGGAAGCATTAGCCCGAGTTTCATCCCATCAAAATCGACTTTCAATTTTAAAATTTCAAAACTATATGACAAGTCCATACACTCTGTAAAAATGTTTAACTAGGGCCATGTACTTTAATCTCAATACTACTGTGGTCGAGTCACGAAAACCATTGTTGTGTATTACAACTTCTAATATTTCATAACTAGTCGAGTGCAATGGCACGGCAACAAGAAAACCCGTAAGCCTTTTTCAATTAACTAGACTCGATTTTACCACGTCGAAATCGAGTTCCACCGCTTGTGCAAGCATTAGCCCGAGTTTCATCCCATCAAAATCGACTTTCAATTTTAAAATTTCAAAACTATATGACAAGTCCATACACTCTGTAAAAATGTTTAACTAGGGCCATGTACTTCAATCTGAATACTACTGTGGTCAAGTCACGAAAACCATTGTTGTGTATTACAACTTCCAATATTTCATAACTAGTCGAGTGCAATGGCACGGCAACAAGAAAACCCGTAAGCCATTTTCAATTACCCATACTAGAGTTTACCACGTCGAAATCGAGTACCACCGCTTGTGCAAGCATTAGCCCGAGTTTCATCCCATGAAAATCGACTTTCAATTTTAAAATTTCAAAACTATATGACAAGTCCATACACTCTGTAAAAATGTGTAACTAGGGCCATGTACTTTAATCTCAATACTACTGTGGTCGAGCCACGAAAACCATCGTTGTGTATTACAATTTCCAATATTACATAACTAGTCGAGTGCAATGGCAAGGCAACAAGAAAACCCGTAAGCCTTTTTCAATTAACTAGACTCGATTTTACCACGTCGAAATCGAGTTCCACCGCTTGTGCAAGCATTAGCCCGAGTTTCATCCCATCAAAATCGACTTTCAATTTTAAAATTTCAAAACTATATGACAAGTCCATACACTCTGTAAAAATGTTTAACTATGGCCATGTACTTCAATCTGAATACTACTGTGGTCAAGTCACGAAAACCATTGTTGTGTATTACAACTTCCAATATTTCATAACTAGTCGAGTGCAATGGCACGGCAACAAGAAAACCCGTAAGCCATTTTCAATTACCCATACTAGAGTTTACCACGTCGAAATCGAGTGCCACCGCTTGTGCAAGCATTAGCCCGAGTTTCATCCCATCAAAATCGACTTTCAATTTTAAAATTTCAAAACTATATGACAGGTCCATACACTCTGTAAAAATGTGTAACTAGGGCCATGTACTTTAATCTCAATACTACTGTGGTCGAGCCACGAAAACCATTGTTGTGTATTACAACTTCCAATATTTCATAACTAGTCGAGTGCAATGGCACGGCAACAAGAAAACCCGTAAGCCATTTTCAATTACCCATACTAGAGTTTACCACGTCGAAATCGAGTGCCACCGCTTGTGCAAGCATTAGCCCGAGTTTCATCCCATCAAAATCGACTTTCAATTTTAAAATTTCAAAACTATATGACAAGTCCATACACTCTGTAAAAATGTGTAACTAGGGCCATGTACTTTAATCTCAATACTACTGTGGTCGAGCCACGAAAACCATTGTTGTGTATTACAATTTCCAATATTACATAACTAGTCGAGTGCAATGGCAAGGCAACAAGAAAACCCGTAAGCCTTTTTCAATTAACTAGACTCGATTTTACCACGTCGAAATCGAGTTCCACCGCTTGTGCAAGCATTAGCCCGAGTTTCATCCCATCAAAATCGACTTTCAATTTTAAAATTTCAAAACTATATGACAAGTCCATACACTCTGTAAAAATGTTTAACTATGGCCATGTACTTCAATCTGAATACTACTGTGGTCAAGTCACGAAAACCATTGTTGTGTATTACAACTTCCAATATTTCATAACTAGTCGAGTGCAATGGCACGGCAACAAGAAAACCCGTAAGCCATTTTCAATTACCCATACTAGAGTTTACCACGTCGAAATCGAGTGCCACCGCTTGTGCAAGCATTAGCCCGAGTTTCATCCCATCAAAATCGACTTTCAATTTTAAAATTTCAAAACTATATGACAGGTCCATACACTCTGTAAAAATGTGTAACTAGGGCCATGTACTTTAATCTCAATACTACTGTGGTCGAGCCACGAAAACCATTGTTGTGTATTACAATTTCCAATATTTCATAACTAGTCGAGTGCAATGGCACGGCAACAAGAAAACCCGTAAGCCATTTTCAATTACCCAGACTCGATTTTAGCACGTCGAAATCGAGTTCCACCGCTGGTGCAAGCATTAGCCCGAGTTTCATCCCATCAAAATCGACTTTCAATTTTAAAATTTCAAAACTATATGACAAGTCCATACACTCTGTAAAAATGTTTGACTAGGGCCATGTACTTCAATCTCAATACTATTGTGGTCGAGTCACGAGAACCATTGTTGTGTATTACAATTTCCAATATTTCTTAACTAGTCGAGTACAATGGCACGGCAACAAGAAAACCCGTAAGCCATTTTCAATTACCCATACTCGAGTTTACCACGTTGAAATCGAGTGCCACCGCTTGTGCAAGCATTAGCCCGAGTTTCATCTCATCAAAATCGACTTTCAATTTTAAAATTTCAAAACTATATGACAAGTCCATACACTCTGTAAAAATGTTTAACTAGGCCATGTACTTCAATCTCAATACTACTGTGGTCGAGTCACGAAAACCATTGTTGTGTATTACAATTTCCAATATTTCATAACAAGTCGAGTGTAATGGCACGGCAACAAGAAAACCCGTAAGCCATTTTCAATTAGCCAGACTCGATTTTAGCACGTCGAAATCGATTTCCACCGCTGGTGCAAGCATTAGCCCGAGTTTCATCCCATCAAAATCGACTATCAATTTTAAAATTTCAAAACTATATGAGAAGTCCATACACTCTGTAAAAATGTTTAACTAGGGCCATGTACTTCAATCTCAATACTACTGTGGTCGAGTCACGAAAACCATTGTTGTCTATTACAATTTCCAATATTTCATAACTAGTCGAGTGCAATGGCACGGCAACAAGAAAACCCGTAAGCCATTTTCAATTAACCAGACTCGAGTTTACCACGTCGAAATCGAGTTCCACCGCTGGTGCAAGCATTAGCCCGAGTTTCATCCCATCAAAATCGACTATCAATTTTAAAATTTCAAAACTATATGAGAAGTCCATACACTCTGTAAAAATGTTTGACTAGGGCCATGTACTTCAATCTCAATACTACTGTGGTCGAGTCACGAGAACCATTGTTGTCTATTACAATTTCCAATATTTCATAACTAGTCGAGTACAATGGCACGGCAACAAGAAAACCCGTAAGCCATTTTCAATTACCCATACTCTAGTTTACCACGTGGAAATCGAGTGCCACCGCTTGTGGAAGCATTAGCCCGAGTTTCATCCCATCAAAATCGACTATCAATTTTAAAATTTTCAAAACTATATGAGAAGTCCATACACTCTGTAAAAATGTTTAACTAGGGCCATGTACTTCAATCTCAATACTACTGTGGTCGAGTCACGAAAACCATTGTTGTCTATTACAATTTCCAATATTTCATAACTAGTCGAGTACAATGGCACGACAACAAGAAAACCCGTAAGCCATTTTCAATTACCCATACTCTAGTTTACCACGTGGAAATCGAGTGCCACCGCTTGTGCAAGCATTAGCCCGAGTTTCATCCCATCAAAATCGACTTTCAATTTTAAAATTTCAAAACTATATGACAAGTCCATACACTCTGTAAAAATGTTTAACTAGGGCCATGTACTTCAATCTGAATACTACTGTGGTCAAGTCACGAAAACCATTGTTGTGTATTACAACTTCCAATATTTCATAACTAGTCGAGTGCAATGGCACGGCAACAAGAAAACCCGTAAGCCATTTTCAATTACCCATACTAGAGTTTACCACGTCGAAATCGAGTGCCACCGCTTGTGCAAGCATTAGCCCGAGTTTCATCCCATCAAAATCGACTTTCAATTTTAAAATTTCAAAACTATATGACAAGTCCATACACTCTGTAAAAATGTGTAACTAGGGCCATGTACTTTAATCTCAATACTACTGTGGTCGAGCCACGAAAACCATTGTTGTGTATTACAATTTCCAATATTTCATAACTAGTCGAGTGCAATGGCACGGCAACAAGAAAACCCGTAAGCCATTTTCAATTACCCAGACTCAATTTTAGCACGTCGAAATCGAGTTCCACATCTGGTGCAAGCATTAGCCCGAGTTTCATCCCATCAAAATCGACTTTCAATTTTAAAATTTCAAAACTATATGACAAGTCCATACACTCTGTAAAAATGTTTGACTAGGGCCATGTACTTCAATCTCAATACTACTGTGGTCGAGTCACGAGAACCATTGTTGTGTATTACAATTTCCAATATTTCTTAACTAGTCGAGTACAATGGCACGGCAACAAGAAAACCCGTAAGCCATTTTCAATTACCCATACTCGAGTTTACCACGTGGAAATCGAGTGCCACCGCTTGTGCAAGCATTAGCCCGAGTTTCATCTCATCAAAATCGACTTTCAATTTTAAAATTTCAAAACTATATGACAAGTCCATACACTCTGTAAAAATGTTTAACTAGGCCATGTACTTCAATCTCAATACTACTGTGGTCGAGTCACGAGAACCATTGTTGTGTATTACAATTTCCAATATTTCATAACAAGTCGAGTGCAATGGCACGGCAACAAGAAAACCCGTAAGCCATTTTCAATTAGCCAGACTCGATTTTAGCACGTCGAAATCGAGTTCCACCGCTGGTGCAAGCATTAGCCCGAGTTTCATCCCATCAAAATCGACTTTCAATTTTAAAATTTCAAAACTATATGACAAGTCCATACACTCTGTAAAAATGTTTAACTACGGCCATGTACTTCAATCTGAATACTACTGTGGTCACGTCACGAAAACCATTGTTGTGTATTACAACTTCCAATATTTCATAACTAATTGAGTGCAATGGCACGGCAACAAGAAAACCCGTAAGCCATTTTCAATTAACCAGACTCGAGTTTACCACGTCGAAATCGAGTTCCACCGCTTGTGCAAGCATTAGCCCGAGTTTCATCCCATCAAAATCGACTTTCAATTTTAAAATTTCAAAACTATATGACAAGTCCATACACTCTGTAAAAATGTGTAACTAGGGCCATGTACTTTAATCTCAATACTACTGTGGTCGAGCCATGAAAACCATTGGTGTGTATTACAATTTCCAATATTTCATAACTAGTCGAGTGCAATGGCACGGCAACAAGAAAACCCGTAAGCCATTTTCAATTACCCAGACTCGATTTTAGCACGTCGAAATCGAGTTCCACCGCTGGTGCAAGCATTAGCCCGAGTTTCATCCCATCAAAATCGACTTTCAATTTTAAAATTTCAAAACTATATGACAAGTCCATACACTCTGTAAAAATGTTTAACTAGGGCCATGTACTTCAATCTGAATACTACTGTGGTCACGTCACGAAAACCATTGTTGTGTATTACAACTTCCAATATTTCATAACTAGTTGAGTGCAATGGCACGGCAACAAGAAAACCCGTAAGCCATTTTCAATTAACCAGACTCGAGTTTACCACGTCGAAATCGAGTTCCACCGCTTGTGCAAGCATTAGCCCGAGTTTCATCCCATCAAAATCGACTTTCAATTTTAAAATTTCAAAACTATATGACAAGTCCATACACTCTGTAAAAATGTTTGACTAGGGCCATGTACTTCAATCTCAATACTACTGTGGTCGAGTCACGAGAAGCATTGTTGTGTATTACAATTTCCAATATTTCTTAACTAGTCGAGTACAATGGCACGGCAACAAGAAAACCCGTAAGCCATTTTCAATTACCCATACTCGAGTTTACCACGTGGAATTCGAGTGCCACCGCTTGTGCAAGCATTAGCCCGAGTTTCATCCCATCAAAATCGACTTTCAATTTTAAAATTTCAAAACTATATGACAAGTCCATACACTCTGTAAAAATGTTTAACTAGGGCCATGTACTTCAATCTGAATACTACTGTGGTCACGTCACGAAAACCATTGTTGTGTATTACAACTTCCAATATTTCATAACTAGTTGAGTGCAATGGCACGGCAACAAGAAAACCCGTAAGCCATTTTCAATTACCCATACTAGAGTTTACCACGTCGAAATCGAGTGCCACCGCTTGTGCAAGCATTAGCCCGAGTTTCATCCCATCAAAATCGACTTTCAATTTTAAAATTTCAAAACTATTTGACAAGTCCATCCACTCTGTAAAAATGTGTAACTAGGGCCATGTACTTTAATCTCAATACTACTGTGGTCGAGCCACGAAAACCATTGTTGTGTATTAAAATTTCCAATATTTCATAACTAGTCGAGTGCAATGGCACGGCAACAAGAAAACCCGTAAGCCATTTTCAATTACCCAGACTCGATTTTAGCACGTCGAAATCGAGTTCCACTGCTGGTGCAAGCATTAGCCCGAGTTTCATCCCATCAAAATCGACTTTCAATATTAAAATTTCAAAACTATATGAGAAGTCCATACACTCTGTAAAAATGTTTAACTAGGGCCATGTACTTCAATCTCAATACTACTGTGGTCGAGTCACGAAAACCATTGTTGTCTATTACAATTTCCAATATTTCATAACTAGTCGAGTGCAATGGCACGGCAACAAGAAAAACCGTAAGCCATTTTCAATTAACCAGACTCGAGTTTACCACGTCGAAATCGAGTTCCACCGCTTGTGCAAGCATTAGCCCGAGTTTCATCCCATCAAAATCGACTTTCAATTTTAAAATTTCAAAACTATATGACAAGTCCATACACTCTGTAAAAATGTTTGACTAGGGCCATGTACTTCAATCTCAATACTACTGTGGTCGAGTCACGAGAACCATTGTTGTGTATTACAATTTCCAATATTTCATAACTAGTCGAGTACAATGGCACGGCAACAAGAAAACCCGTAAGCCATTTTCAATTACCCATACTCTAGTTTACCACGTGGAAATCGAGTGCCACCGCTTGTGGAAGCATTAGCCCGAGTTTCATACGATCAAAATCGACTTTCAATTTTAAAATTTCAAAACTATATGAGAAGTCCATACACTCTGTAAAAATGTTTAAATAGGGCCATGTACTTTAATCTCAATACTACTGTGGTCGAGTCACGAAAACCATTGTTGTGTATTACAACTTCTAATATTTCATAACTAGTCGAGTGCAATGGCACGGCAACAAGAAAACCCGTAAGCCTTTTTCAATTAACTAGACTCGATTTTACCACGTCGAAATCGAGTTCCACCGCTTGTGCAAGCATTAGCCCGAGTTTCATCCCATCAAAATCGACTTTCAATTTTAAAATTTCAAAACTATATGACAAGTCCATACACTCTGTAAAAATGTTTAACTAGGGCCATGTACTTCAATCTGAATACTACTGTGGTCAAGTCACGAAAACCATTGTTGTGTATTACAACTTCCAATATTTCATAACTAGTCGAGTGCAATGGCACGGCAACAAGAAAACCCGTAAGCCATTTTCAATTACCCATACTAGAGTTTACCACGTCGAAATCGAGTGCCACCGCTTGTGCAAGCATTAGCCCGAGTTTCATCCCATCAAAATCGACTTTCAATTTTAAAATTTCAAAACTATATGACAAGTCCATACACTCTGTAAAAATGTGTAACTAGGGCCATGTACTTTAATCTCAATACTACTGTGGTCGAGCCACGAAAACCATTGTTGTGTATTACAATTTCCAATATTTCATAACTAGTCGAGTGCAATGGCACGGCAACAAGAAAACCCGTAAGCCATTTTCAATTACCCACACTCGATTTTAGCACGTCGAAATCGAGTTCCACCGCTGGTGCAAGCATTAGCCCGAGTTTCATCCCATCAAAATCGACTTTCAATTTTAAAATTTCAAAACTATATGACAAGTCCATACACTCTGTAAAAATGTTTGACTAGGGCCATGTACTTCATTCTCAATACTACTGTGGTCGAGTCACGAGAACCATTGTTGTCTATTACAATTTCCAATATTTCTTAACTAGTCGAGTACAATGGCACGGCAACAAGAAAACCCGTAAGCCATTTTCAATTACCCATACTCGAGTTTACCACGTGGAAATCGAGTGCCACCGCTTGTGCAAGCATTAGCCCGAGTTTCATCCCATCAAAATCGACTTTCAATTTTAAAATTTCAAAACTATATAACAAGTCCATACACTCTGTAAAAATGTTTGACTAGGGCCATGTACTTCAATCTCAATACTACTGTGGTCGAGTCACGAGAACCATTGTTGTGTATTACAATTTCCAATATTTCATAACTAGTCGAGTACAATGGCACGGCAACAAGAAAACCCGTAAGCCATTTTCAATTACCCATACTCTAGTTTACCACGTGGAAATCGAGTGCCACCGCTTGTGGAAGCATTAGCCCGAGTTTCATCCCATCAAAATCGACTTTCAATTTTAAAATTTCAAAACTATATGAGAAGTCCATACACTCTGTAAAAATGTTTAAATAGGGCCATGTACTTTAATCTCAATACTACTGTGGTCGAGTCACGAAAACCATTGTTGTGTATTACAACTTCTAATATTTCATAACTAGTCGAGTGCAATGGCACGGCAACAAGAAAACCCGTAAGCCTTTTTCAATTAACTAGACTCGATTTTACCATGTCGAAATCGAGTTCCACCGCTTGTGCAAGCATTAGCCCGAGTTTCATCCCATCAAAATCGACTTTCAATTTTAAAATTTCAAAACTATATGACAAGTCCATACACTCTGTAAAAATGTTTAACTAGGGCCATGTACTTCAATCTGAATACTACTGTGGTCAAGTCACGAAAACCATTGTTGTGTATTACAACTTCCAATATTTCATAACTAGTCGAGTGCAATGGCACGGCAACAAGAAAACCCGTAAGCCATTTTCAATTACCCATACTAGAGTTTACCACGTCGAAATCGAGTGCCACCGCTTGTGCAAGCATTAGCCCGAGTTTCATCCCATCAAAATCGACTTTCAATTTTAAAATTTCAAAACTATATGACAAGTCCATACACTCTGTAAAAATGTGTAACTAGGGCCATGTACTTTAATCTCAATACTACTGTGGTCGAGCCACGAAAACCATTATTGTGTATTACAATTTCCAATATTTCATAACTAGTCGAGTGCAATGGCAAGGCAACAAGAAAACCCGTAAGCCTTTTTCAATTAACTAGACTCGATTTTACCACGTCGAAATCGAGTTCCACCGCTTGTGCAAGCATTAGCCCGAGTTTCATCCCATCAAAATCGACTTTCAATTTTAAAATTTCAAAACTATATGACAAGTCCATACACTCTGTAAAAATGTTTAACTAGGGCCATGTACTTCAATCTGAATACTACTGTGGTCAAGTCACGAAAACCATTGTTGTGTATTACAACTTCCAATATTTCATAACTAGTCGAGTGCAATGGCACGGCAACAAGAAAACCCGTAAGCCATTTTCAATTACCCATACTAGAGTTTACCACGTTGAAATCGAGTGCCACCGCTTGTGCAAGCATTAGCCCGAGTTTCATCCCATCAAAATCGACTTTCAATATTAAAATTTCAAAACTATATGAGAAGTCCATACACTCTGTAAAAATGTTTAACTAGGGCCATGTACTTCAATCTCAATACTACTGTGGTCGAGTCATGAAAACCATTGTTGTCTATTACAATTTCCAATATTTCATAACTAGTCGAGTGCAATGGCACGGCAACAAGAAAACCCGTAAGCCATTTTCAATTAACCAGACTCGAGTTTACCACGTCGAAATCGAGTTCCACCGCTTGTGCAAGCATTAGCCCGAGTTTCATCCCATCAAAATCGACTTTCAATTTTAAAATTTCAAAACTATATAACAAGTCCATACACTCTGTAAAAATGTTTGACTAGGGCCATGTACTTCAATCTCAATACTACTGTGGTCGAGTCACGAGAACCATTGTTGTGTATTACAATTTCCAATATTTCATAACTAGTCGAGTACAATGGCACGGCAACAAGAAAACCCATAAGCCATTTTCAATTACCCATACTCTAGTTTACCACGTGGAAATCGAGTGCCACCGCTTGTGGAAGCATTAGCCCGAGTTTCATCCCATCAAAATCGACTTTCAATTTTAAAATTTCAAAACTATATGAGAAGTCCATACACTCTGTAAAAATGTTTAAATAGGGCCATGTACTTTAATCTCAATACTACTGTGGTCGAGTCACGAAAACCATTGTTGTGTATTACAACTTCTAATATTTCATAACTAGTCGAGTGCAATGGCACGGCAACAAGAAAACCCGTAAGCCTTTTTCAATTAACTAGACTCGATTTTACCATGTCGAAATCGAGTTCCACCGCTTGTGCAAGCATTAGCCCGAGTTTCATCCCATCAAAATCGACTTTCAATTTTAAAATTTCAAAACTATATGACAATTCCATACACTCTGTAAAAATGTTTAACTAGGGCCATGTACTTCAATCTGAATACTACTGTGGTCAAGTCACGAAAACCATTGTTGTGTATTACAACTTCCAATATTTCATAACTAGTCGAGTGCAATGGCACGGCAACAAGAAAACCCGTAAGCCATTTTCAATTACCCATACTAGAGTTTACCACGTCGAAATCGAGTGCCACCGCTTGTGCAAGCATTAGCCCGAGTTTCATCCCATCAAAATCGACTTTCAATTTTAAAATTTCAAAACTATATGACAAGTCCATACACTCTGTAAAAATGTGTAACTAGGGCCATGTACTTTAATCTCAATACTACTGTGGTCGAGCCACGAAAACCATTATTGTGTATTACAATTTCCAATATTTCATAACTAGTCGAGTGCAATGGCAAGGCAACAAGAAAACCCGTAAGCCTTTTTCAATTAACTAGACTCGATTTTACCACGTCGAAATCGAGTTCCACCGCTTGTGCAAGCATTAGCCCGAGTTTCATCCCATCAAAATCGACTTTCAATTTTAAAATTTCAAAACTATATGACAAGTCCATACACTATGTAAAAATGTTTAACTAGGGCCATGTACTTCAATCTGAATACTACTGTGGTCAAGTCACGAAAACCATTGTTGTGTATTACAACTTCCAATATTTCATAACTAGTCGAGTGCAATGGCACGGCAACAAGAAAACCCGTAAGCCATTTTCAATTACCCATACTAGAGTTTACCACGTTGAAATCGAGTGCCACCGCTTGTGCAAGCATTAGCCCGAGTTTCATCCCATCAAAATCGACTTTCAATTTTAAAATTTCAAAACTATATGACAAGTCCATACACTCTGTAAAAATGTTTGACTAGGGCCATGTACTTCAATCTCAATACTACTGTGGTCGAGTCACGAGAACCATTCTTGTGTATTACAATTTCCAATATTTCTTAACTAGTCGAGTACAATGGCACGGCAACAAGAAAACCCGTAAGCCATTTTCAATTACCCATACTCGAGTTTACCACGTGGAAATCGAGTGCCACCGCTTGTGCAAGCATTAGCCCGAGTTTCATCCCATCAAAATCGACTTTCAATTTTAAAATTTCAAAACTATATGAGAAGTCCATACACTCTGTAAAAATGTTTAACTAGGCCATGTACTTCAATCTCAATACTACTGTGGTCGAGTCACGAAAACCATTGTTGTGTATTACAATTTCCAATATTTCATAACAAGTCGAGTGCAATGGCACGGCAACAAGAAAACCCGTAAGCCATTTTCAATTACCCAGACTCGATTTTAGCACGTCGAAATCGAGTTCCATCGCTGGTGCAAGCATTAGCCCGAGTTTCATCCCATCAAAATCGACTATCAATTTTAAAATTTCAAAACTATATGAGAAGTCCATACACTCTGTAAAAATGTTTAACTAGGGCCATGTACTTCAATCTCAATACTACTGTGGTCGAGTCACGAGAACCATTGTTGTCTATTACAATTTCCAATATTTCATAACTAGTCGAGTGCAATGGCACGGCAACAAGAAAACCCGTAAGCCATTTTCAATTAACCAGACTCGAGTTTACCACGTCGAAATCGAGTTCCACCGCTTGTGCAAGCATTTGCCCGAGTTTCATCCCATCAAAATCGACTTTCAATTTTAAAATTTCAAAACTATATGACAAGTCCATACACTCTGTAAAAATGTTTGACTAGGGCCATGTACATCAATCTCAATACTACTGTGGTCGAGTCACGAGAACCATTGTTGTGTATTACAATTTCCAATATTTCATAACTAGTCGAGTACAATGGCACGGCAACAAGAAAACCCGTAAGCCATTTTCAATTACCCATACTCTAGTTTACCACGTGGAAATCGAGTGCCACCGCTTGTGGAAGCATTAGCCCGAGTTTCATCCCATCAAAATCGACTTTCAATTTTAAAATTTCAAAACTATATGAGAAGTCCATACACTCTGTAAAAATGTTAAAATAGGGCCATGTACTTTAATCTCAATACTACTGTGGTCGAGTCACGAAAACCATTGTTGTGTATTACAACTTCTAATATTTCATAACTAGTCGAGTGCAATGGCACGGCAACAAGAAAACCCGTAAGCCTTTTTCAATTAACTAGACTCGATTTTACCACGTCGATATCGAGTTCCACCGCTTGTGCAAGCATTAGCCCGAGTTTCATCCCATCAAAATCGACTTTCAATTTTAAAATTTCAAAACTATATGACAAGTCCATACACTCTGTAAAAATGTTTAACTAGGGCCATGTACTTCAATCTGAATACTACTGTGGTCACGTCACGAAAACCATTGTTGTGTATTACAACTTCCAATATTTTATAACTAGTCGAGTGCAATGGGACGGCAACAAGAAAACCCGTAAGCCATTTTCAATTACCCATACTAGAGTTTACCACGTCGAAATCGAGTGCCACCGCTTGTGCAAGCATTAGCCCGAGTTTCATCCCATCAAAATCGACTTTCAATTTTAAAATTTCAAAACTATATGACAAGTCCATACACTCTGTAAAAATGTGTAACTAGCGCCATGTACTTTAATCTCAATACTACTGTGGTCGAGCCATGAAAACCATTGGTGTGTATTACAATTTCCAATATTTCATAACTAGTCGAGTGCAATGGCACGGCAACAAGAAAACCCGTAAGCCATTTTCAATTACCCAGACTCGATTTTAGCACGTCGAAATCGAGTTCCACCGCTGGTGCAAGCATTAGCCCGAGTTTCATCCCATCAAAATCGACTTTCAATTTTAAAATTTCAAAACTATATGACAAGTCCATAAACTCTGTAAAAATGTTTGACTAGCGCCATGTACTTCAATCTCAATACTACTGTGGTCGAGTCACGAGAACCATTGTTGTGTATTACAATTTCCAATATTTCTTAACTAGTCGAGTACAATGGCACGGCAACAAGAAAACCCGTAAGCCATTTTCAATTACCCATACTCGAGTTTACCACGTGGAATTCGAGTGCCACCGCTTGTGCAAGCATTAGCCCGAGTTTCATCCCATCAAAATCGACTTTCAATTTTAAAATTTCAAAACTATATGACAAGTCCATACACTCTGTAAAAATGTTTAACTAGGGCCATGTACTTCAATCTGAATACTACTGTGGTCAAGTCACGAAAACCATTGTTGTGTATTACAACTTCCAATATTTCATAACTAGTCGAGTGCAATGGCACGGCAACAAGAAAACCCGTAAGCCATTTTCAATTACCCATACTAGAGTTTACCACGTCGAAATCGAGTGCCACCGCTTGTGCAAGCATTAGCCCGAGTTTCATCCCATCAAAATCGACTTTCAATTTTAAAATTTCAAAACTATATGACAAGTCCATACACTCTGTAAAAATGTGTAACTAGGGCCATGTACTTTAATCTCAATACTACTGTGGTCGAGCCACGAAAACCATTGTTGTGTATTACAATTTCCAATATTTCATAACTAGTCGAGTGCAATGGCAAGGCAACAAGAAAACCCGTAAGCCTTTTTCAATTAACTAGACTCGATTTTACCACGTCGAAATCGAGTTCCACCGCTTGTGCAAGCATTAGCCCGAGTTTCATCCCATCAAAATTGACTTTCAATTTTAAAATTTCAAAACTATATGACAAGTCCATACACTCTGTAAAAATGTTTAACTATGGCCATGTACTTCAATCTGAATACTACTGTGGTCAAGTCACGAAAACCATTGTTGTGAATTACAACTTCCAATATTTCATAACTAGTCGAGTGCAATGGCACGGCAAAAGAAAACCCGTAAGCCATTTTCAATTACCCATACTAGAGTTTACCACGTCGAAATCGAGTGCCACCGCTTGTGCAAGCATTAGCCCGAGTTTCATCCCATCAAAATCGACTTTCAATTTTAAAATTTCAAAACTATATGACAAGTCCATACACTCTGTAAAAATGTTTGATTAGGGCCATGTACTTCAATCTCAATACTACTGTGGTCGAGTCACGAGAACCATTGTTGTGTATTACAATTTCCAATATTTCTTAACTAGTCGAGTACAATGGCACGGCAACAAGAAAACCCGTAAGCCATTTTCAATTACCCATACTCGAGTTTGCCACGTGGAAATCGAGTGCCACCGCTTGTGCAAGCATTAGCCCGAGTTTCATCCCATCAAAATCGACTTTCAATTTTAAAATTTCAAAACTATATGACAAGTCCATACACTCTGTAAAAATGTTTAACTAGGCCATGTACTTCAATCTCAATACTACTGTGGTCGAGTCACGAAAACCATTGTTGTGTATTACAATTTCCAATATTTCATAACAAGTCGAGTGCAATGGCACAGCAACAAGAAAACCCGTAAGCCATTTTCAATTACCCATACTCTAGTTTACCACGTGGAAATCGAGTGCCACCGCTAGTGGAAGCATTAGCCCGAGTTTCATCCCATCAAAATCGACTTTCAATTTTAAAATTTCAAAACTATATGACAAGTCCATACACTCTGTAAAAATGTTTAAATAGGGCCATGTACTTTAATCTCAATACTACTGTGGTCGAGTCACGAAAACCATTGTTGTGTATTACAATTTCCAATATTTCATAACTAGTCGAGTACAATGGCACGGCAACAAGAAAACCCGTAAGCCATTTTCAATTACCCATACTCGAGTTTACCACGTGGAAATCGAGTGCCACCGCTTGTGCAAGCATTAGCCCGAGTTTCATCCCATCAAAATCGACTTTCAATTTTAAAATTTCAAAACTATATGACAAGTCCATACACTCTGTAAAAATGTTTGACTAGGGCCATGTACTTCAATCTCAATACTACTGTGGTCGAGTCACGAGAACCATTATTGTGTATTACAATTTCCAATATTTCTTAACTAGTCGAGTACAATGGCACGGCAACAAGAAAACCCGTAAGCCATTTTCAATTACCCATACTCGAGTTTACCACGTGGAATTCGAGTGCCACCGCTTGTGCAAGCATTAGCCCGAGTTTCATCCCATCAAAATCGACTTTCAATTTTAAAATTTCAAAACTATATGACAAGTCCATACACTCTGTAAAAATGTTTAACTAGGGCCATGTACTTCAATCTGAATACTACTGTGGTCACGTCACGAAAACCATTGTTGTGTATTACAACTTCCAATATTTTATAACTAGTCGAGTGCAATGGGACGGCAACAAGAAAACCCGTAAGCCATTTTCAATTACCCATACTAGAGTTTACCACGTCGAAATCGAGTGCCACCGCTTGTGCAAGCATTAGCCCGAGTTTCATCCCATCAAAATCGACTTTCAATTTTAAAATTTCAAAACTATATGACAAGTCCATACACTCTGTAAAAATGTGTAACTAGCGCCATGTACTTTAATCTCAATACTACTGTGGTCGAGCCATGAAAACCATTGGTGTGTATTACAATTTCCAATATTTCATAACTAGTCGAGTGCAATGGCACGGCAACAAGAAAACCCGTAAGCCATTTTCAATTACCCAGACTCGATTTTAGCACGTCGAAATCGAGTTCCACCGCTGGTGCAAGCATTAGCCCGAGTTTCATCCCATCAAAATCGACTTTCAATTTTAAAATTTCAAAACTATATGACAAGTCCATAAACTCTGTAAAAATGTTTGACTAGCGCCATGTACTTCAATCTCAATACTACTGTGGTCGAGTCACGAGAACCATTGTTGTGTATTACAATTTCCAATATTTCTTAACTAGTCGAGTACAATGGCACGGCAACAAGAAAACCCGTAAGCCATTTTCAATTACCCATACTCGAGTTTACCACGTGGAATTCGAGTGCCACCGCTTGTGCAAGCATTAGCCCGAGTTTCATCCCATCAAAATCGACTTTCAATTTTAAAATTTCAAAACTATATGACAAGTCCATACACTCTGTAAAAATGTTTAACTAGGGCCATGTACTTCAATCTGAATACTACTGTGGTCAAGTCACGAAAACCATTGTTGTGTATTACAACTTCCAATATTTCATAACTAGTCGAGTGCAATGGCACGGCAACAAGAAAACCCGTAAGCCATTTTCAATTACCCATACTAGAGTTTACCACGTCGAAATCGAGTGCCACCGCTTGTGCAAGCATTAGCCCGAGTTTCATCCCATCAAAATCGACTTTCAATTTTAAAATTTCAAAACTATATGACAAGTCCATACACTCTGTAAAAATGTGTAACTAGGGCCATGTACTTTAATCTCAATACTACTGTGGTCGAGCCACGAAAACCATTGTTGTGTATTACAATTTCCAATATTTCATAACTAGTCGAGTGCAATGGCAAGGCAACAAGAAAACCCGTAAGCCTTTTTCAATTAACTAGACTCGATTTTACCACGTCGAAATCGAGTTCCACCGCTTGTGCAAGCATTAGCCCGAGTTTCATCCCATCAAAATTGACTTTCAATTTTAAAATTTCAAAACTATATGACAAGTCCATACACTCTGTAAAAATGTTTAACTATGGCCATGTACTTCAATCTGAATACTACTGTGGTCAAGTCACGAAAACCATTGTTGTGTATTACAACTTCCAATATTTCATAACTAGTCGAGTGCAATGGCACGGCAAAAGAAAACCCGTAAGCCATTTTCAATTACCCATACTAGAGTTTACCACGTCGAAATCGAGTGCCACCGCTTGTGCAAGCATTAGCCCGAGTTTCATCCCATCAAAATCGACTTTCAATTTTAAAATTTCAAAACTATATGACAAGTCCATACACTCTGTAAAAATGTTTGATTAGGGCCATGTACTTCAATCTCAATACTACTGTGGTCGAGTCACGAGAACCATTGTTGTGTATTACAATTTCCAATATTTCTTAACTAGTCGAGTACAATGGCACGGCAACAAGAAAACCCGTAAGCCATTTTCAATTACCCATACTCGAGTTTGCCACGTGGAAATCGAGTGCCACCGCTTGTGCAAGCATTAGCCCGAGTTTCATCCCATCAAAATCGACTTTCAATTTTAAAATTTCAAAACTATATGACAAGTCCATACACTCTGTAAAAATGTTTAACTAGGCCATGTACTTCAATCTCAATACTACTGTGGTCGAGTCACGAAAACCATTGTTGTGTATTACAATTTCCAATATTTCATAACAAGTCGAGTGCAATGGCACAGCAACAAGAAAACCCGTAAGCCATTTTCAATTACCCATACTCTAGTTTACCACGTGGAAATCGAGTGCCACCGCTAGTGGAAGCATTAGCCCGAGTTTCATCCCATCAAAATCGACTTTCAATTTTAAAATTTCAAAACTATATGACAAGTCCATACACTCTGTAAAAATGTTTAAATAGGGCCATGTACTTTAATCTCAATACTACTGTGGTCGAGTCACGAAAACCATTGTTGTGTATTACAATTTCCAATATTTCATAACTAGTCGAGTACAATGGCACGGCAACAAGAAAACCCGTAAGCCATTTTCAATTACCCATACTCGAGTTTACCACGTGGAAATCGAGTGCCACCGCTTGTGCAAGCATTAGCCCGAGTTTCATCCCATCAAAATCGACTTTCAATTTTAAAATTTCAAAACTATATGACAAGTCCATACACTCTGTAAAAATGTTTGACTAGGGCCATGTACTTCAATCTCAATACTACTGTGGTCGAGTCACGAGAACCATTATTGTGTATTACAATTTCCAATATTTCTTAACTAGTCGAGTACAATGGCACGGCAACAAGAAAACCCGTAAGCCATTTTCAATTACCCATACTCGAGTTTACCACGTGGAATTCGAGTGCCACCGCTTGTGCAAGCATTAGCCCGAGTTTCATCCCATCAAAATCGACTTTCAATTTTAAAATTTCAAAACTATATGACAAGTCCATACACTCTGTAAAAATGTTTAAATAGGGCCATGTACTTTAATCTCAATACTACTGTGGTCGAGTCACGAAAACCATTGTTGTGTATTACAACTTCTAATATTTCATAACTAGTCGAGTGCAATGGCACGGCAACAAGAAAACCCGTAAGCCATTTTCAATTACCCATACTCTAGTTTACCACGTGGAAATCGAGTGCCACCGCTAGTGGAAGCATTAGCCCGAGTTTCATCCCATCAAAATCGACTTTCAATTTTAAAATTTCAAAACTATATGACAAGTCCATACACTCTGTAAAAATGTTTAAATAGGGCCATGTACTTTAATCTCAATACTACTGTGGTCGAGTCACGAAAACAATTGTTGTGTATTACAATTTCCAATATTTCATAACTAGTCGAGTACAATGGCACGGCAACAAGAAAACCCGTAAGCCATTTTCAATTACCCATACTCTAGTTTACCACGTGGAAATCGAGTGCCACCGCTTGTGGAAGCATTAGCCCGAGTTTCATCCCATCAAAATCGACTTTCAATTTTAAAATTTCAAAACTATATGACAAGTCCATACACTCTGTAAAAATGTTTAAATAGGGCCATGTACTTTAATCTCAATACTACTGTGGTCGAGTCACGAAAACCATTGTTGTGTATTACAATTTCCAATATTTCATAACTAGTCGAGTACAATGGCACGGCAACAAGAAAACCCGTAAGCCATTTTCAATTACCCATACTCTAGTTTACCACGTGGAAATCGAGTGCCACCGCTTGTGGAAGCATTAGCCCGAGTTTCATCCCATCAAAATCGACTTTCAATTTTAAAATTTCAAAACTATATGAGAAGTCCATACACTCTGTAAAAATGTTTAAATAGGGCCATGTACTTTAATCTCAATACTACTGTGGTCGAGTCACGAAAACCATTGTTGTGTATTACAACTTCCAATATTTCATAACTAGTCGAGTGCAATGGCACGGCAACAAGAAAACCCGTAAGCCATTTTCAATTACCCATACTCTAGTTTACCACGTGGAAATCGAGTGCCACCGCTAGTGGAAGCATTAGCCCGAGTTTCATCCCATCAAAATCGACTTTCAATTTTAAAATTTCAAAACTATATGACAAGTCCATACACTCTGTAAAAATGTTTAAATAGGGCCATGTACTTTAATCTCAATACTACTGTGGTCGAGTCACGAAAACCATTGTTGTGTATTACAATTTCCAATATTTCATAACTAGTCGAGTACAATGGCACGGCAACAAGAAAACCCGTAAGCCATTTTCAATTACCCATACTCTAGTTTACCACGTGGAAATCGAGTGCCACCGCTTGTGGAAGCATTAGCCCGAGTTTCATCCCATCAAAATCGACTTTCAATTTTAAAATTTCAAAACTATATGAGAAGTCCATACACTCTGTAAAAATGTTTAAATAGGGCCATGTACTTTAATCTCAATACTACTGTGGTCGAGTCACGAAAACCATTGTTGTGTATTACAACTTCTAATATTTCATAACTAGTCGAGTGCAATGGCACGGCAACAAGAAAACCCGTAAGCCTTTTTGAATTAACTAGACTCGATTTTACCACGTCGAAATCGAGTTCCACCGCTTGTGCAAGCATTAGACCGAGTTTCATCCCATCAAAATCGACTTTCAATTTTAAAATTTCAAAACTATATGACAAGTCCATACACTCTGTAAAAATGTTTAACTAGGGCCATGTACTTCAATCTGAATACTACTGTGGTCACGTCACGAAAACCATTGTTGTGTATTACAACTTCCAATATTTCATAACTAGTCGAGTGCAATGGCACGGCAACAAGAAAACCCGTAAGCCATTTTCAATTACCCATACTCGAGTTTACCACGTGGAATTCGAGTGCCACCGCTTGTGCAAGCATTAGCCCGAGTTTCATCCCATCAAAATCGACTTTCAATTTTAAAATTTCAAAACTATATGAGAAGTCCATACACTCTGTAAAAATGTTTAACTAGGGCCATGTACTTCAATCTGAATACTACTGTGGTCACGTCACGAAAACCATTGTTGTGTACTACAACTTCCAATATTTCATAACTAGTCGAGTGCAATGGCACGGCAACAAGAAAACCCGTAAGCCATTTTCAATTACCCAGACTCGATTTTAGCACGTCGAAATCGAGTTCCACCGCTGGTGCAAGCATTAGCCCGAGTTTCATCCCATCAAAATCGACTTTCAATTTTAAAATTTCAAAACTATATGACAAGTCCATACACTCTGTAAAAATGTTTGACTAGCGCCATGTACTTCAATCTCAATACTACTGTGGTCGAGTCACGGAACCATTGTTGTGTATTACAATTTCCAATATTTCTTAACTAGTCGAGTACAATGGCACGGCAACAAGAAAACCCGTAAGCCATTTTCAATTACCCATACTCGAGTTTACCACGTGGAATTCGAGTGCCACCGCTTGTGCAAGCATTAGCCCGAGTTTCATCAAATCAAAATCGACTTTCAATTTTAAAATTTCAAAACTATATGACAAGTCCATACACTCTGTAAAAATGTTTAACTAGGGCCATGTACTTCAATCTGAATACTACTGTGGTCACGTCACGAAAACCATTGTTGTGTACTACAACTTCCAATATTTCATAACTAGTTGAGTGCAATGGCACGGCAACAAGAAAACCCGTAAGCCATTTTCAATTACCCATACTAGAGTTTACCACGTCGAAATCGAGTGCCACCGCTTGTGCAAGCATTAGCCCGAGTTTCATCCCATCAAAATCGACTTTCAATTTTAAAATTTCAAAACTATATGACAAGTCCATACACTCTGTAAAAATGTGTAACTAGGGCCATGTACTTTAATCTCAATACTACTGTGATCGAGCCACGAAAACCATTGTTGTGTATTACAATTTCCAATATTTCATAACTAGTCGAGTGCAATGGCACGGCAACAAGAAAACCCGTAAGCAATTTTCAATTACCCAGACTCGATTTTAGCACGTCGAAATCGAGTTCCACCGCTGGTGCAAGCATTAGCCCGAGTTTCATCCCATCAAAATCGACTTTCAATTTTAAAATTTCAAAACTATATGACAAGTCCATACACTCTGTAAAAATGTTTGACTAGGGCCATGTACTTCAATCTCAATACTACTGTGGTCGAGTCATGAGAACCATTGTTGTGTATTACAATTTCCAATATTTCTTAACTAGTCGAGTACAATGGCACGGCAACAAGAAAACCCGTAAGCCATTTTCAATTACCCATACTCGAGTTTACCACGTGGAAATCGAGTGCCACCACTTGTGCAAGCATTAGCCCGAGTTTGATCCCATCAAAATCGACTTTCAATTTTAAAATTTCAAAACTATATGACAAGTCCATACACTCTGTAAAAATGTTTGACTAGGGCCATGTACATCAATCTCAATACTACTGTGGTCGAGTCACGAGAACCATTGTTGTGTATTACAATTTCCAATATTTCATAACTAGTCGAGTACAATGGCACGGCAACAAGAAAACCCGTAAGCCATTTTCAATTACCCATACTCTAGTTTACCACGTGGAAATCGAGTGCCACCGCTAGTGGAAGCATTAGCCCGAGTTTCATCCCATCAAAATCGACTTTCAATTTTAAAATTTCAAAACTATATGACAAGTCCATACACTCTGTAAAAATGTTTAAATAGGGCCATGTACTTTAATCTCAATACTACTGTGGTCGAGTCACGAAAACCATTGCTGTGTATTACAATTTCCAATATTTCATAACTAGTCGAGTACAATGGCACGGCAACAAGAAAACCCGTAAGCCATTTTCAATTACCCATACTCGAGTTTACCACGTGGAAATCGAGTGCCACCGCTTGTGCAAGCATTAGCCCGAGTTTCATCCCATCAAAATCGACTTTCAATTTTAAAATTTCAAAACTATATGACAAGTCCATACACTCTGTAAAAATGTTTGACTAGGGCCATGTACTTCAATCTCAATACTACTGTGGTCGAGTCACGAGAACCATTATTGTGTATTACAATTTCCAATATTTCTTAACTAGTCGAGTACAATGGCACGGCAACAAGAAAACCCGTAAGCCATTTTCAATTACCCATACTCGAGTTTACCACGTGGAATTCGAGTGCCACCGCTTGTGCAAGCATTAGCCCGAGTTTCATCCCATCAAAATCGACTTTCAATTTTAAAATTTCAAAACTATATGACAAGTCCATACACTCTGTAAAAATGTTTGACTAGGGCCATGTACATCAATCTCAATACTACTGTGGTCGAGTCACGAGAACCATTGTTGTGTATTACAATTTCCAATATTTCATAACTAGTCGAGTACAATGGCACGGCAACAAGAAAACCCATAAGCCATTTTCAATTACCCATACTCTAGTTTACCACGTGGAAATCGAGTGCCACCGCTAGTGGAAGCATTAGCCCGAGTTTCATCCCATCAAAATCGACTTTCAATTTTAAAATTTCAAAACTATATGACAAGTCCATACACTCTGTAAAAATGTTTAAATAGGGCCATGTACTTTAATCTCAATACTACTGTGGTCGAGTCACGAAAACCATTGTTGTGTATTACAATTTCCAATATTTCATAACCAGTCGAGTACAATGGCACGGCAACAAGAAAACCCGTAAGCCATTTTCAATTACCCATACTCGAGTTTACCACGTGGAAATCGAGTGCCACCGCTTGTGCAAGCATTAGCCCGAGTTTCATCCCATCAAAATCGACTTTCAATTTTAAAATTTCAAAACTATATGACAAGTCCATACACTCTGTAAAAATGTTTGACTAGGGCCATGTACTTCAATCTCAATACTACTGTGGTCGAGTCACGAGAACCATTATTGTGTATTACAATTTCCAATATTTCTTAACTAGTCGAGTACAATGGCACGGCAACAAGAAAACCCGTAAGCCATTTTCAATTACCCATACTCGAGTTTACCACGTGGAATTCGAGTGCCGCCGCTTGTGCAAGCATTAGCCCGAGTTTCATCCCATCAAAATCGACTTTCAATTTTAAAATTTCAAAACTATATGACAAGTCCATACACTCTGTAAAAATGTTTAAATAGGGCCATGTACTTTAATCTCAATACTACTGTGGTCGAGTCACGAAAACCATTGTTGTGTATTACAACTTCCAATATTTCATAACTAGTCGAGTGCAATGGCACGGCAACAAGAAAACCCGTAAGCCATTTTCAATTACCCATACTCTAGTTTACCACGTGGAAATCGAGTGCCACCGCTAGTGGAAGCATTAGCCCGAGTTTCATCCCATCAAAATCGACTTTCAATTTTAAAATTTCAAAACTATATGACAAGTCCATACACTCTGTAAAAATGTTTAAATAGGGCCATGTACTTTAATCTCAATACTACTGTGGTCGAGTCACGAAAACCATTGTTGTGTATTACAATTTCCAATATTTCATAACTAGTCGAGTACAATGGCACGGCAACAAGAAAACCCGTAAGCCATTTTCAATTACCCATACTCGAGTTTACCACGTGGAAATCGAGTGCCACCGCTTGTGCAAGCATTAGCCCGAGTTTCATCCCATCAAAATCGACTTTCAATTTTAAAATTTCAAAACTATATGACAAGTCCATACACTCTGTAAAAATGTTTGACTAGGGCCATGTACTTCAATCTCAATACTACTGTGGTCGAGTCACGAGAACCATTATTGTGTATTACAATTTCCAATATTTCTTAACTAGTCGAGTACAATGGCACGGCAACAAGAAAACCCGTAAGCCATTTTCAATTACCCATACTCGAGTTTACCACGTGGAATTCGAGTGCCACCGCTTGTGCAAGCATTAGCCCGAGTTTCATCCCATCAAAATCGACTTTCAATTTTAAAATTTCAAAACTATATGACAAGTCCATACACTCTGTAAAAATGTTTAAATAGGGCCATGTACTTTAATCTCAATACTACTGTGGTCGAGTCACGAAAACCATTGTTGTGTATTACAACTTCCAATATTTCATAACTAGTCGAGTGCAATGGCACGGCAACAAGAAAACCCGTAAGCATTTTTCAATTAACTAGACTCGATTTTACCACGTCGAAATCGAGTTCCACCGCTTGTGCAAGCATTAGCCCGAGTTTCATCCCATCAAAATCGACTTTCAATTTTAAAATTTCAAAACTATATGACAAGTCCATACACTCTGTAAAAATGTTTAACTAGGGCCATGTACTTCAATCTGAATACTACTGTGGTCAAGTCACGAAAACCATTGTTGTGTATTACAACTTCCAATATTTCATAACTAGTCGAGTGCAATGGCACGGTAACAAGAAAACCCGTAAGCCATTTTCAATTACCCATACTAGAGTTTACCACGTCGAAATCGAGTGCCACCGCTTGTGCAAGCATTAGCCCGAGTTTCATCCCATCAAAATCGACTTTCAATTTTAAAATTTCAAAACTATATGACAAGTCCATACACTCTGTAAAAATGTGTAACTAGGGCCATGTACTTTAATCTCAATACTACTGTGGTCGAGCCACGAAAACCATTGTTGTGTATTACAATTTCCAATATTTCATAACTAGTCGAGTGCAATGGCACGGCAACAAGAAAACCCGTAAGCCATTTTCAATTACCCATACTCGAGTTTACCACGTGGAAATCGAGTGCCACCGCTTGTGCAAGCATTAGCCCGAGTTTCATCCCATCAAAATCGACATTCAATTTTAAAATTTCAAAGCTATATGACAAGTCCATACACTCTGTAAAAATGTTTAAATAGGGCCATGTACTTCAATCTCAATACTACTGTGGTCTAGTCACGAAAACCATTGTTGTGTATTACAATTTCCAGTATTTCATAACTAGACGAGTGCAATGGCACGGCAACAAGAAAACCCGTAAGCCTTTTGCAATTAACCAGACTCGATTTTACCACGTCGAAATCGAGTTCCACCGCTTTTGCAAGCATTAGCCCGTGTTTCATCCCATCAAAATCGACTTTCAATTTTAAAATTTCAAGACTATATGACAGGTCCATACACTCTGTAAAAATGTTTGACTAGGGCCATGTACTTCAATCTCAATACTACTATGGTCGAGTCACGAGAACCATTGTTGTGTATTACAATTTCCAATATTTCTTAACTAGTCGAGTACAATGGCACGGCAACAAGAAAACCCGTAAGTCATTTTCAATTACCCATACTCGAGTTTACCACGTGGAAATCGAGTGCCACTGCTTGTGCAAGCATTAGCCCGAGTTTCATCCCATGAAAATCGACTTTCAATTTTAAAATTTCAAGACTATATGACAGGTCCATACACTCTGTAAAAATGTTTGACTAGGGCCATGTACTTCAATCTCAATACTACTGTGGTCGAGTCACGAGAACCATTGTTGTGTATTACAATTTCCAATATTTCTTAACTAGTCGAGTACAATGGCACGGCAACAAGAAAACCCGTAAGCCATTTTCAATTACCCATACTCGAGTTGACCACGTGGAAATCGAGTGCCACCGCTTGTGCAAGCTTTAGCCCGAGTTTCATCCCATCAAAATCGACTTTCAATTTTAAAATTTCAAAACTATATTACAAGTCCATACACTCTGTAAAAATGTGTAACTAGGGCCATGTACTTTAATCTCAATACTACTGTGGTCGAGCCACGAAAACCATTGTTGTGTATTACAATTTCCAATATTTCATAACTAGTCGAGTGCAATGGCACGGCAACAAGAAAACCCGTAAGCCATTTTCAATTACCCATACTCGAGTTTACCACGTGGAAATCGAGTGCCACCGCTTGTGCAAGCATTAGCCCGAGTTTCATCCCATCAAAATCGACATTCAATTTTAAAATTTCAAAGCTATATGACAAGTCCATACACTCTGTAAAAATGTTTAAATAGGGCCATGTACTTCAATCTCAATACTACTGTGGTCTAGTCACGAAAACCATTGTTGTGTATTACAATTTCCAATATTTCATAACTAGACGAGTGTAATGGCACGGCAACAAGAAAACCCGTAAGCCTTTTGCAATTAACCAGACTCGATTTTACCACGTCGAAATCGAGTTCCACCGCTTGTGCAAGCATTAGCCCGAGTTTCATCCCATCAAAATCGACTTTCAATTTTAAAATTTCAAGACTATATGACAGGTCCATACACTCTGTAAAAATGTTTGACTAGGGCCATGTACTTCAATCTCAATACTACTGTGGTCGAGTCACGAGAACCATTGTTGTGTATTACAATTTCCAATATTTCTTAACTAGTCGAGTACAATGGCACGGCAACAAGAAAACCCGTAAGTCATTTTCAATTACCCATACTCGAGTTTACCACGTGGAAATCGAGTGCCACCGCTTGTGCAAGCATTAGCCCGAGTTTCATCCCATGAAAATCGACTTTCAATTTTAAAATTTCAAGACTATATGACAGGTCCATACACTCTGTAAAAATGTTTGACTAGGGCCATGTACTTCAATCTCAATACTACTGTGGTCGAGTCACGAGAACCATTGTTGTGTATTACAATTTCCAATATTTCTTAACTAGTCGACTACAACGGCACGGCAACAAGAAAACCCGTAAGCCATTTTCAATTACCCATACTCGAGTTTACCACGTGGAAATCGAGTGCCATCGCTTGTGCAAGCGTTAGCCCGAGTTTCATCCCATCAAAATCGACTTTCAATTTTAAAATTTCAAAACTATATGACAAGTCCATACACTCTGTAAAAATGTTTAACTAGGGCCATGTACTTCAATCTCAATACTACTGTGGTCTAGTCACGAAAACCATTGTTGTGTATTACAATTTCCAATATTTCATAACTAGACGAGTGCAATGGCACGGCAACAAGAAAACCCGTAAGCCTTTTTCAATTAACCAGACTCGATTTTACCACGTCGAAATCGAGTTCCACCGCTTGTGCAAGCATTAGCCCGAGTTTCATCCCATCAAAATCGACTTTCAATTTTAAAATTTCAAGACTATATGACAGGTCCATACACTCTGTAAAAATGTTTGACTAGGGCCATGTACTTCAATCTCAATACTACTGTGGTCGAGTCACGAGAACCATTGTTGTTTATTACAATTTCCAATATTTCTTAACTAGTCGAGTACAATGGCACGGCAACAAGAAAACCCGTAAGCCATTTTCAATTACCCATACTCGAGTTTACCACGTGGAAATCGAGTGCCACCACTTGTGCAAGCATTAGCCCGAGTTTCATCCCATGAAAATCGACTTTCAATTTTAAAAGTTCAAAACTATATGACAAGTCCATACACTCTGTAAAAATGTTTAACTAGGGCCATGTACTTCAATCTGAATACTACTGTGGTCGAGTCACGAAAACCATTGTTGTCTATTACAATTTCCAATATTTCATAACTAGTTGAGTGCAATGGCACGGCAACAAGAAAACCCGTAAGCCATTTTCAATTACCCATACTCGAGTTTACCACGTCGAAATCGAGTGCCGCCGCTTGTGCAAGCATTAGCCCGAGTTTCATCCCATCAAAATCGACTTTCAATTTTAAAATTTCAACACTATATGACAGGTCCATACACTCTGTAAAAATGTTTGACTAGGGCCATGTACTTCAATCTCAATACTACTGTGGTCGAGTCACGAGAACCATTGTCGTGTATTACAATTTCCAATATTTCTTAACTAGTCGAGTACAATGGCACGGCAACAAGAAAACCCGTAAGCCATTTTCAATTACCCATACTCGAGTTTACCCCATGGAAATCGAGTGCCACCGCTTGTGCAAGCATTAGCCCGAGTTTCATCCCATCAAAATCGACTTTCAATTTTAAAATTTCAAAACTATATGACAAGTCCATACACTCTGTAAAAATGTTTAACTAGGGCCATGTACTTCAATCTCAATACTACTGTGGTCTAGTCACGAAAACCATTGTCGTGTATTACAATTTCCAATATTTCATAACTAGACGAGTGCAATGGCACGGCAACAAGAAAACCCGTAAGCCTTTTTCAATTACCCATACTCGAGTTTACCACGTCGAAATCGAGTGCCGCCGCTTGTGCAAGCATTAGCCCGAGTTTCATCCCATCAAAATCGACTTTCAATTTTAAAATTTCAAGACTATATGACAGGTCCATACACTCTGTAAAAATGTTTGACTAGGGCCATGTACTTCAATCTCAATACTACTGTGGTCGAGTCAGGAGAACCATTGTTGTGTGTTACAATTTCCAATATTTCTTAACTAGTCGAGTACAATGGCACGGCAACAAGAAAACGCGTAAGCCATTTTCAATTACCCATACTCGAGTTTACCACGTGGAAATCGAGTGCCACCGCTTGTGTGCAAGCATTAGCCCGTGTTTCATCCCATCAAAATCGACTTTCAATTTTAAAATTTCAAAACTATATGACAAGTCCATACACTCTGTAAAAATGTTTAACTAGGGCCATGTACTTCAATCTCAATACTACTGTGGTCGAGTCACGAAAACCATTGTTGTGTATTACAATTTCTATTATTTCATAACTAGTCGAGTGCAATGGCACGGCAACAAGAAAACCCGTAAGCCATTTTCAATTACCCAGACTCGATTTTAGCACGTCGAAATCGAGTTCCACCGCTGGTGCAAGCATTAGCCCGAGTTTCATCCCATCAAAATCCACTTTCAATTTTAAAATTTCAAAACTATATGACAAGTCCATACACTCTGTAAAAATGTTTAACTAGGGCCATGTACTTCAATCTCAATACTACTGTGGTCGAGTCACGAAAACCATTGTTGTGTATTACAATTTCCAATATTTCATAACTAGTCGAGTGCAATAGCACGGCAACAAGAAAACCCGTAAGCCATTTTCAATTAACCAGACTCGAGTTTACCACGTCGAAATCGAGTTCCACCGCTTGTGCAAGCATTAGCCCGAGTTTCATCCCATCTAAATCGACTTTCAATTTTAAAATTTCAAAACTATATGACAAGTCCATACACTCTGTAAAAATGTTTGACTAGGGCCATGTACTTCAATCTCAATACTACTATGGTCGAGTCACGAGAACCATTGTTGTGTATTACAATTTCCAATATTTCATAACTAGTCGAGTACAATGGCACGGCAACAAGAAAACCCGTACGCCATTTTCAATTACCCATACTCGAGTTTACCACGTGGAAATCGAGTGCCACCGCTTGTGTAAGCATTAGCCCGAGTTTCATCCCATCAAAATCGACTTTCAATTTTAAAATTTCAAAACTATATGACAAGTCCATACACTCTGTAAAAATGTTTAAATAGGGTGATGTACTTTAATCTCAATACTACTGTGGTCTAGTCACGAAAACCATTGTTGTGTATTACAATTTCCAATATTTCATAACTAGACGAGTGCAATGGCACGGCAACAAGAAAACCCGTAAGCCTTTTTCAATTAACCAGACTCGGTTTTACCACGTCGAAATCGAGTTCCACCGCTTGTGCAAGCATTAGCCCGAGTTTCATCCCATCAAAATCGACTTTCAATTTTAAAATTTCAAGACTATATGACAGGTCCATACACTCTGTAAAAATGTTTGACTAGGGCCATGTACTTCAATCTCAATACTACTGTGGTCGAGTCACGAGAACCATTGTTGTGTATTACAATTTCCAATATTTCTTAACTAGTCGAGTACAATGGCACGGCAACAAGAAAACCCGTAAGCCATTTTCAATTACCCATACTCGAGTTTACCATGTGGAAATCGAGTGCCACCGCTTGTGCAAGCATTAGCCCGAGTTTCATCCCATCAAAATCGACTTTCAATTTTAAAATTTCAAAACTATATGACAAGTCCATACACTCTGTAAAAATGTTTAACTAGGGCCATGTACTTCAATCTCAATACTACTGTGGTCTAGTCACGAAAACCATTGTTGTGTATTACAATTTCCAATATTTCATAACTAGACGAGTGCAATGGCACGGCAACAAGAAAACCCGTAAGCCTTTTTCAATTAACCAGACTCGATTTTACCACGTCGAAATCGAGTTCCACCGCTTGTGCAAGCATTAGCCCGAGTTTCATCCCATCAAAATCGACTTTCAATTTTAAATTTTCAAGACTATATGACAGGTCCATACACTCTGTAAAAATGTTTGACTAGGGCCATGTACTTCAATCTCAATACTACTGTGGTCGAGTCACGAGAACCATTGTTGTGTATTACAATTTCCAATATTTCTTAACTAGTCGAGTACAATGGCACGGCAACAAGAAAACGCGTAAGCCATTTTCAATTACCCATACTCGAGTTTACCACGTGGAAATCGAGTGCCACCGCTTGTGCAAGCATTAGCCCGAGTTTCATCCCATCAAAATCGACTTTCAATTTTAAAATTTCAAAACTATATGACAAGTCCATAAACTCTGTAAAAATGTTTAACTAGGGCCATGTACTTCAATCTCAATACTACTGTGGTCGAGTCACGAAAACCATTGTTGTGTATTACAATTTCCATTATTTCATAACTAGTCGAGTGCAATGGCACGGCAACAAGAAAACCCGTAAGTCATTTTCAATTACCCAGACTCGATTTTAGCACGTCGAAATCGAGTTCCACCGCTGGTGCAAGCATTAGCCCGAGTTTCATCCCATCAAAATCCACTTTCAATTTTAAAATTTCAAAACTATATGACAAGTCCATACACTCTGTAAAAATGTTTAACTAGGGCCATGTACTTCAATCTCAATACTACTGTGGTCTAGTCACGAAAACCATTGTTGTGTATTACAATTTCCAATATTTCATAACTAGACGAGTGCAATTGCACGGCAACAAGAAAACCCGTAAGCCTTTTTCAATTAACCAGACTCGATTTTACCACGTCGAAATCGAGTTCCACCGCTTGTGCAAGCATTAGCCCGAGTTTCATCCCATCAAAATCGACTTTCAATTTTAAAATTTCAAGACTATATGACAGGTCCATACACTCTGTAAAAATGTTTGACTAGGGCCATGTACTTCAATCTCAATACTACTGTGGTCGAGTCACGAGAACCATTGTTGTGTGTTACAATTTCCAATATTTCTTAACTAGTCGAGTACAATGGCACGGCAACAAGAAAACGCGTAAGCCATTTTCAATTACCCATACTCGAGTTTACCACGTGGAAATTGAGTGCCACCGCTTGTGCAAGCATTAGCCCGAGTTTCATCCCATCAAAATCGACTTTCAATTTTAAAATTTCAAAACTATATGACAAGTCCATACACTCTGTAAAAATGTTTAACTAGGGCCATGTACTTCAATCTCAATACTACTGTGGTCGAGTCACGAAAACCATTGTTGTGTATTACAATTTCCAATATTTCATAACTAGTCGAGTACAATGGCACGGCAACAAGAAAACCCGTAAGCCATTTTCAATTACCCATACTCGAGTTTACCACGTGGAAATCGAGTGCCACCGCTTGTGCAAGCGTTAGCCCGAGTTTCATCCCATCAAAATCGACTTTCAATTTTAAAATTTCAAGACTATATGACAGGTCCATACACTCTGTAAAAATGTTTGACTAGGGCCATGTACTTCAATCTCAATACTACTGTGGTCGAGTCACGAGAACCATTGTTGTGTATTACAATTTCCAATATTTCTTAACTAGTCGAGTACAATGGCACGGCAACAAGAAAACCCGTAAGTCATTTTCAATTACCCATACTCGAGTTTACCACGTGGAAATCGAGTGCCACCGCTTGTGCAAGCATTATCCCGAGTTTCATCCCATGAAAATCGAATTTCAATTTTAAAATTTCAAGACTATATGACAGGTCCATACACTCTGTAAAAATGTTTGACTAGGGCCATGTACTTCAATCTCAATACTACTGTGGTCTAGTCACGAAAACCATTGTTGTGTATTACAATTTCCAATATTTCATAACTAGACGAGTGCAATGGCACGGCAACAAGAAAACCCGTAAGCCTTTTTCAATTAACCAGACTCGATTTTACCACGTCGAAATCGAGTTCCACCGCTTGTGCAAGCATTAGCCCGAGTTTCATCCCATCAAAATCGACTTTCAATTTTAAATTTTCAAGACTATATGACAGGTCCATACACTCTGTAAAAATGTTTGACTAGGGCCATGTACTTCAATCTCAATACTACTGTGGTCGAGTCACGAGAACCATTGTTGTGTATTACAATTTCCAATATTTCTTAACTAGTCGAGTACAATGGCACGGCAACAAGAAAACGCGTAAGCCATTTTCAATTACCCATACTCGAGTTTACCACGTAAAAATCGAGTGCCACCGCTTGTGCAAGCATTAGCCCGAGTTTCATCCCATCAAAATCGACTTTCAATTTTAAAATTTCAAAACTATATGACAAGTCCATAAACTCTATAAAAATGTTTAACTAGGGCCATGTACTTCAATCTCAATACTACTGTGGTCGAGTCACGAAAACCATTGTTGTGTATTACAATTTCCATTATTTCATAACTAGTCGAGTGCAATGGCACGGCAACAAGAAAACCCGTAAGTCATTTTCAATTACCCAGACTCGATTTTAGCACGTCGAAATCGAGTTCCACCGCTGGTGCAAGCATTAGCCCGAGTTTCATCCCATCAAAATCCACTTTCAATTTTAAAATTTCAAAACTATATGACAAGTCCATACACTCTGTAAAAATGTTTAACTAGGGCCATGTACTTCAATCTCAATACTACTGTGGTCTAGTCACGAAAACCATTGTTGTGTATTACAATTTCCAATATTTCATAACTAGACGAGTGCAATGGCACGGCAACAAGAAAACCCGTAAGCCTTTTTCAATTAACCAGACTCGATTTTACCACGTCGAAATCGAGTTCCACCGCTTGTGCAAGCATTAGCCCGAGTTTCATCCCATCAAAATCGACTTTCAATTTTAAAATTTCAAGACTATATGACAGGTCCATACACTCTGTAAAAATGTTTGACTAGGGCCATGTACTTCAATCTCAATACTACTGTGGTCGAGTCACGAGAACCATTGTTGTGTGTTACAATTTCCAATATTTCTTAACTAGTCGAGTACAATGGCACGGCAACAAGAAAACGCGTAAGCCATTTTCAATTACCCATACTCGAGTTTACCACGTGGAAATCGAGTGCCACCGCTTGTGCAAGCATTAGCCCGAGTTTCATCCCATCAAAATCGACTTTCAATTTTAAAATTTCAAAACTATATGACAAGTCCATACACTCTGTAAAAATGTTTAACTAGGGCCATGTACTTCAATCTCAATACTACTGTGGTCGAGTCACGAAAACCATTGTTGTGTATTACAATTTCCATTATTTCATAACTAGTCGAGTGCAATGGCACGGCAACAAGAAAACCCGTAAGCCATTTTCAATTACCCAGACTCGATTTTAGCACGTCGAAATCGAGTTCCACCGCTGGTGCAAGCATTAGCCCGAGTTTCATCCCATCAAAATCCACTTTCAATTTTAAAATTTCAAAACTATATGACAAGTCCATACACTCTGTAAAAATGTTTAACTAGGGCCATGTACTTCAATCTCAATACTACTGTGGTCGAGTCACGAAAACCATTGTTGTGTATTACAATTTCCAATATTTCATAACTAGTCGAGTGCAATGGCACGGCAACAAGAAAACCCGTAAGCCATTTTCAATTAACCAGACTCGAGTTTACCACGTCGAAATCGAGTTCCACCGCTTGTGCAAGCATTAGCCCGAGTTTCATCCCATCTAAATCGGCTTTCAATTTTAAAATTTCAAAACTATATGACAAGTCCATACACTCTGTAAAAATGTTTGACTAGGGCCATGTACTTCAATCTCAATACTATTGTGGTCGAGTCACGAGAACCATTGTTGTGTGTTACAATTTCCAATATTTCTTAACTAGTCGAGTACAATGGCACGGCAACAAGAAAACGCGTAAGCCATTTTCAATTACCCATACTCGAGTTTACCACGTGGAAATCGAGTGCCACCGCTTGTGCAAGCATTAGCCCGAGTTTCATCCCATCAAAGTCGACTTTCAATTTTAAAATTTCAAAACTATATGACAAGTCTATACACTCTGTAAAAATGTTTAACTAGGGCCATGTACTTCAATCTCAATACTACCGTGGTCTAGTCACGAAAACCATTGTTGTGTATTACAATTTCCAATATTTCATAACTAGACGAGTGCAATGGCACGGCAACAAGAAAACCCGTAAGCCTTTTTCAATTAACCAGACTCGATTTTACCACGTCGAAATCGAGTTCCACCGCTTGTGCAAGCATTAGCCCGAGTTTCATCCCATCAAAATCGACTTTCAATTTTAAAATTTCAAGACTATATGACAGGTCCATACATTCTGTAAAAATCTTTGACTAGGGCCATGTACTTCAATCTCAATACTACTGTGGTCGAGTCACGAGAACCATTGTTGTTTATTACAATTTCCAATATTTCTTAACTAGTCGAGTACAATGGCACGGCAACAAGAAAACCCGTAAGCCATTTTCAATTACCCATACTCGAGTTTACCACGTGGAAATCGAGTGCCACCGCTTGTGCAAGCATTAGCCCGAGTTTCATCCCATGAAAATCGACTTTCAATTTTAAAATTTCAAAACTATATGACAAGTCCATACACTCTGTAAAAATGTTTAACTAGGGCCATGTACTTCAATCTGAATACTACTGTGGTCGAGTCACGAAAACCATTGTTGTCTATTACAATTTCCAATATTTCATAACTAGTTGAGTGCAATGGCACGGCAACAAGAAAACCCGTAAGCCATTTTCAATTACCCATACTCGAGTTTACCACGTCGAAATCGAGTGCCGCCGCTTGTGCAAGCATTAGCCCGAGTTTCATCCCATCAAAATCGACTTTCAATTTTAAAATTTCAAGACTATATGACAGGTCCATACACTCTGTAAAAATGTTTGACTAGGGCCATGTACTTCAATCTCAATACTACTGTGGTCGAGTCACGAGAACCATTGTTGTGTATTACAATTTCCAATATTTCTTAACTAGTCGAGTACAATGGCACGGCAACAAGAAAACTCGTAAGCCATTTTCAATTACCCATACTCGAGTTTACCACGTGGAAATCGAGTGCCACCGCTTGTGCAAGCATTAGCCCGAGTTTCATCCCATCAAAATCGACTTTGAATTTTAAAATTTCAAAACTATATGACAAGTCCATACACTCTGTAAAAATGTTTAACTAGGGCCATGTACTTCAATCTCAATACTACTGTGGTCTAGTCACGAAAACCATTGTTGTGTATTACAATTTCCAATATTTCATAACTAGACGAGTGCAATGGCACGGCAACAAGAAAACCCGTAAGCCTTTTTCAATTAACCAGACTCGATTTTACCACGTCGAAATCGAGTTCCACCGCTTGTGCAAGCATTAGCCCGAGTTTCATCCCATCAAAATCGACTTTCAATTTTAAAATTTCAAGACTATATGACAGGTCCATACACTCTGTAAAAATGTTTGACTAGGGCCATGTACTTCAATCTCAATACTACTGTGGTCGAGTCACGAGAACCATTGTTGTGTGTTACAATTTCCAATATTTCTTAACTAGTCGAGTACAATGGCACGGCAACAAGAAAACGCGTAAGCCATTTTCAATTACCCATACTCGAGTTTACCACGTGGAAATCGAGTGCCACCGCTTGTGCAAGCATTAGCCCGAGTTTCATCCCATCAAAATCGACTTTCAATTTTAAAATTTCAAAACTATATGACAAGTCCATACACTCTGTAAAAATGTTTAACTAGGGCCATGTACTTCAATCTCAATACTACTGTGGTCGAGTCACGAAAACCATTGTTGTGTATTACAATTTCCATTATTTCATAACTAGTCGAGTGCAATGGCACGGCAACAAGAAAACCCGTAAGCCATTTTCAATTACCCAGACTCGATTTTAGCACGTCGAAATCGAGTTCCACCGCTGGTGCAAGCATTAGGCCGAGTTTCATCCCATCAAAATCCACTTTCAATTTTAAAATTTCAAAACTATATGACAAGTCCATACACTCTGTAAAAATGTTTAACTAGGGCCATGTACTTCAATCTCAATACTACTGTGGTCGAGTCACGAAAACCATTGTTGTGTATTACAATTTCCAATATTTCATAACTAGTCGAGTGCAATGGCACGGCAACAAGAAAACCCGTAAGCCATTTTCAATTAACCAGACTCGAGTTTACCACGTCGAAATCGAGTTCCACCGCTTGTGCAAGCATTAGCCCGAGTTTCATCCCATCTAAATCGGCTTTCAATTTTAAAATTTCAAAACTATATGACAAGTCCATACACTCTGTAAAAATGTTTGACTAGGGCCATGTACTTCAATCTCAATACTATTGTGGTCGAGTCACGAGAACCATTGTTGTGTGTTACAATTTCCAATATTTCTTAACTAGTCGAGTACAATGGCACGGCAACAAGAAAACGCGTAAGCCATTTTCAATTACCCATACTCGAGTTTACCACGTGGAAATCGAGTGCCACCGCTTGTGCAAGCATTAGCCCGAGTTTCATCCCATCAAAATCGACTTTCAATTTTAAAATTTCAAAACTATATGACAAGTCCATACACTCTGTAAAAATGTTTAACTAGGGCCATGTACTTCAATCTCAATACTACTGTGGTCGAGTCACGAAAACCATTGTTGTGTATTACAATTTCCATTATTTCATAACTAGTCGAGTGCAATGGCACGGCAACAAGAAAACCCGTAAGCCATTTTCAATTACCCAGACTCGATTTTAGCACGTCGAAATCGAGTTCCACCGCTGGTGCAAGCATTAGCCCGAGTTTCATCCCATCAAAATCCACTTTCAATTTTAAAATTTCAAAACTATATGACAAGTCCATACACTCTGTAAAAATGTTTAACTAGGGCCATGTACTTCAATCTCAATACTACTGTGGTCGAGTCACGAAAACCATTGTTGTGTATTACAATTTCCAATATTTCATAACTAGACGAGTGCAATGGCACGGCAACAAGAAAACCCGTAAGCCTTTTTCAATTAACCAGACTCGATTTTACCACGTCGAAATCGAGTTCCACCGCTTGTGCAAGCATTAGCCCGAGTTTCATCCCATTAAAATCGACTTTCAATTTTAAAATTTCAAGACTATATGACAGGTCCATACACTCTGTAAAAATGTTTGACTAGGGCCATGTACTTCAATCTCAATACTGCTGTGGTCGAGTCACGAGAACCATTGTTGTGTGTTACAATTTCCAATATTTCTTAACTAGTCGAGTACAATGGCACGGCAACAAGAAAACGCGTAAGCCATTTTCAATTACCCATACTCGAGTTTACCACGTGGAAATCGAGTGCCACCGCTTGTGCAAGCATTAGCCCGAGTTTCATCCCATCAAAATCGACTTTCAATTTTAAAATTTCAAAACTATATGACAAGTCCATACACTCTGTAAAAATGTTTAACTAGGGCCATGTACTTCAATCTCAATACTACTGTGGTCGAGTCACGAAAACCATTGTTGTGTATTACAATTTCCATTATTTCATAACTAGTCGAGTGCAATGGCACGGCAACAAGAAAACCCGTAAGCCATTTTCAATTACCCAGACTCGATTTTAGCACGTCGAAATCGAGTTCCACCGCTGGTGCAAGCATTAGCCCGAGTTTCATCCCATCAAAATCCACTTTCAATTTTAAAATTTCAAGACTATATGACAGGTCCATAAACTCTGTAAAAATGTTTGACTAGGGCCATGTACTTCAATCTCAATACTACTGTGGTCGAGTCACGAGAACCATTGTTGTGTATTACAATTTCCAATATTTCATAACTAGTCGAGTACAATGGCACGGCAACAAGAAAACCCGTAAGCCATTTTCAATTACCCATACTCGAGTTTACCACGTGGAAATCGAGTGCCACCGCTTGTGCAAGCATTAGCCCGAGTTTCATCCCATCAAAATCGACTTTCAATTTTAAAATTTTAAAACTATATGACAAGTCCATACACTCTGTAAAAATGTTTAACTAGGGCCATGTACTTCAATCTCAATACTACTGTGGTCGAGTCACGAAAACCATTGTTGTGTATTACAATTTCCAATATTTCAAAAGTAGTCGAGTGCAATGGCACGGCAACAAGAAAACCCGTAAGCCTTTTTCAATTAACCAGACTCGATTTTACCACGTCGAAATCGAGTTCCACCGCTTGTGCAAGCATTAGCCCGAGTTTCATCCCATCAAAATCGACTTTCAATTTTAAAATTTCAAGACTATATGACAGGTCCATACATTCTGTAAAAATCTTTGACTAGGGCCATGTACTTCAATCTCAATACTACTGTGGTCGAGTCTCGAGAACCATTGTTGTTTATTACAATTTCCAATATTTCTTAACTAGTCGAGTACAATGGCACGGCAACAAGAAAACCCGTAAGCCATTTTCAATTACCCATACTCGAGTTTACCACGTGGAAATCGAGTGCCACCGCTTGTGCAAGCATTAGCCAGAGTTTCATCCCATCAAAATCGACTTTGAATTTTAAAATTTCAAAACTATATGACAAGTCCATACACTCTGTAAAAATGTTTAACTAGGGCCATGTACTTCAATCTCAATACTACTGTGGTCTAGTCACGAAAACCATTGTTGTGTATTACAATTTCCAATATTTCATAACTAGACGAGTGCAATGGCACGGCAACAAGAAAACCCGTAAGCCTTTTTCAATTAACCAGACTCGATTTTACCACGTCGAAATCGAGTTCCACCGCTTGTGCAAGCATTAGCCCGAGTTTCATCCCATCAAAATCGACTTTCAATTTTAAAATTTCAAGACTATATGACAGGTCCATACACTCTGTAAAAATGTTTGACTAGGGCCATGTACTTCAATCTCAATACTACTGTGGTCGAGTCACGAGAACCATTGTTGTGTGTTACAATTTCCAATATTTCTTAACTAGTCGAGTACAATGGCACGGCAACAAGAAAACGCGTAAGCCATTTTCAATTACCCATACTCGAGTTTACCACGTGGAAATCGAGTGCCACCGCTTGTGCAAGCATTAGCCCGAGTTTCATCCCATCAAAATCGACTTTCAATTTTAAAATTTCAAAACTATATGACAAGTCCATACACTCTGTAAAAATGTTTAACTAGGGCCATGTACTTCAATCTCAATACTACTGTGGTCGAGTCACGAAAACCATTGTTGTGTATTACAATTTCCATTATTTCATAACTAGTCGAGTGCAATGGCACGGCAACAAGAAAACCCGTAAGCCATTTTCAATTACCCAGACTCGATTTTAGCACGTCGAAATCGAGTTCCACCGCTGGTGCAAGCATTAGCCCGAGTTTCATCCCATCAAAATCCACTTTCAATTTTAAAATTTCAAAACTATATGACAAGTCCATACACTCTGTAAAAATGTTTAACTAGGGCCATGTACTTCAATCTCAATACTACTGTGGTCGAGTCACGAAAACCATTGTTGTGTATTACAATTTCCAATATTTCATAACTAGTCGAGTGCAATGGCACGGCAACAAGAAAACCCGTAAGCCATTTTCAATTAACCAGACTCGAGTTTACCACGTCGAAATCGAGTTCCACCGCTTGTGCAAGCATTAGCCCGAGTTTCATCCCATCTAAATCGGCTTTCAATTTTAAAATTTCAAAACTATATGACAAGTCCATACACTCTGTAAAAATGTTTGACTAGGGCCATGTACTTCAATCTCAATACTATTGTGGTCGAGTCACGAGAACCATTGTTGTGTGTTACAATTTCCAATATTTCTTAACTAGTCGAGTACAATGGCACGGCAACAAGAAAACGCGTAAGCCATTTTCAATTACCCATACTCGAGTTTACCACGTGGAAATCGAGTGCCACCGCTTGTGCAAGCATTAGCCCGAGTTTCATCCCATCAAAATCGACTTTCAATTTTAAAATTTCAAAACTATATGACAAGTCCATACACTCTGTAAAAATGTTTAACTAGGGCCATGTACTTCAATCTCAATACTACTGTGGTCGAGTCACGAAAACCATTGTTGTGTATTACAATTTCCATTATTTCATAACTAGTCGAGTGCAATGGCACGGCAACAAGAAAACCCGTAAGCCATTTTCAATTACCCAGACTCGATTTTAGCACGTCGAAATCGAGTTCCACCGCTGGTGCAAGCATTAGCCCGAGTTTCATCCCATCAAAATCCACTTTCAATTTTAAAATTTCAAAACTATATGACAAGTCCATACACTCTGTAAAAATGTTTAACTAGGGCCATGTACTTCAATCTCAATACTACTGTGGTCGAGTCACGAAAACCATTGTTGTGTATTACAATTTCCAATATTTCATAACTAGACGAGTGCAATGGCACGGCAACAAGAAAACCCGTAAGCCTTTTTCAATTAACCAGACTCGATTTTACCACGTCGAAATCGAGTTCCACCGCTTGTGCAAGCATTAGCCCGAGTTTCATCCCATCAAAATCGACTTTCAATTTTAAAATTTCAAGACTATATGACAGGTCCATACACTCTGTAAAAATGTTTGACTAGGGCCATGTACTTCAATCTCAATACTACTGTGGTCGAGTGACGAGAACCATTGTTGTGTGTTACAATTTCCAATATTTCTTAACTAGTCGAGTACAATGGCACGGCAACAAGAAAACGCGTAAGCCATTTTCAATTACCCATACTCGAGTTTACCACGTGGAAATCGAGTGCCACCGCTTGTGCAAGCATTAGCCCGAGTTTCATCCCATCAAAATCGACTTTCAATTTTAAAATTTCAAAACTATATGACAAGTCCATACACTCTGTAAAAATGTTTAACTAGGGCCATGTACTTCAATCTCAATACTACTGTGGTCGAGTCACGAAAACCATTGTTGTGTATTACAATTTCCATTATTTCATAACTAGTCGAGTGCAATGGCACGGCAACAAGAAAACCCGTAAGCCATTTTCAATTACCCAGACTCGATTTTAGCACGTCGAAATCGAGTTCCACCGCTGGTGCAAGCATTAGCCCGAGTTTCATCCCATCAAAATCCACTTTCAATTTTAAAATTTCAAAACTATATGACAAGTCCATACACTCTGTAAAAATGTTTAACTAGGGCCATGTACTTCAATCTCAATACTACTGTGGTCGAGTCACGAAAACCATTGTTGTGTATTACAATTTCCAATATTTCATAACTAGTCGAGTGCAATGGCACGGCAACAAGAAAACCCGTAAGCCATTTTCAATTAACCAGACTCGAGTTTACCACGTCGAAATCGAGTTCCACCGCTTGTGCAAGCATTAGCCCGAGTTTCATCCCATCTAAATCGGCTTTCAATTTTAAAATTTCAAAACTATATGACAAGTCCATACACTCTGTAAAAATGTTTGACTAGGGCCATGTACTTCAATCTCAATACTATTGTGGTCGAGTCACGAGAACCATTGTTGTGTGTTACAATTTCCAATATTTCTTAACTAGTCGAGTACAATGGCACGGCAACAAGAAAACGCGTAAGCCATTTTCAATTACCCATACTCGAGTTTACCACGTGGAAATCGAGTGCCACCGCTTGTGCAAGCATTAGCCCGAGTTTCATCCCATCAAAATCGACTTTCAATTTTAAAATTTCAAAACTATATGACAAGTCCATACACTCTGTAAAAATGTTTAACTAGGGCCATGTACTTCAATCTCAATACTACTGTGGTCGAGTCACGAAAACCATTGTTGTGTATTACAATTTCCATTATTTCATAACTAGTCGAGTGCAATGGCACGGCAACAAGAAAACCCGTAAGCCATTTTCAATTACCCAGACTCGATTTTAGCACGTCGAAATCGAGTTCCACCGCTGGTGCAAGCATTAGCCCGAGTTTCATCCCATCAAAATCCACTTTCAATTTTAAAATTTCAAAACTATATGACAAGTCCATACACTCTGTAAAAATGTTTAACTAGGGCCATGTACTTCAATCTCAATACTACTGTGGTCGAGTCACGAAAACCATTGTTGTGTATTACAATTTCCAATATTTCATAACTAGTCGAGTGCAATGGCACGGCAACAAGAAAACCCGTAAGCCATTTTCAATTAACCAGACTCGAGTTTACCACGTCGAAATCGAGTTCCACTGCTTGTGCAAGCATTAGCCCGAGTTTCATCCCATCTAAATCGACTTTCAATTTTAAAATTTCAAAACTATATGACAAGTCCATACACTCTGTAAAAATGTTTGACTAGGGCCATGTACTTCAATCTCAATACTACTGTGGTCGAGTCACGAGAACCATTGTTGTGTATTACAATTTCCAATATTTCATAACTAGTCGAGTACAATGGCACGGCAACAAGAAAACCCGTAAGCCATTTTCAATTACCCATACTCGAGTTTACCACGTGGAAATCGAGTGCCACCGCTTGTGCAAGCATTAGCCCGAGTTTCATCCCATCAAAATCGACTTTCAATTTTAAAATTTCAAAACTATATGACAAGTCCATACACTCTGTAAAAATGTTTAACTAGGGCCATGTACTTCAATCTCAATACTACTGTGGTCTAGTCACGAAAACCATTGTTGTGTATTACAATTTCCAATATTTCATAACTAGACGAGTGCAATGGCACGGCAACAAGAAAACCCGTAAGCCTTTTTCAATTAACCAGACTCGATTTTACCACGTCGAAATCGAGTTCCACCGCTTGTGCAAGCATTAGCCCGAGTTTCATCCCATCAAAATCGACTTTCAATTTTAAAATTTCAAGACTATATGACAGGTCCATACACTCTGTAAAAATGTTTGACTAGGGCCATGTACTTCAATCTCAATACTACTGTGGTCGAGTCACGAGAACCATTGTTGTGTGTTACAATTTCCAATATTTCTTAACTAGTCGAGTACAATGGCACGGCAACAAGAAAACGCGTAAGCCATTTTCAATTACCCATACTCGAGTTTACCACGTGGAAATCGAGTGCCACCGCTTGTGCAAGCATTAGCCCGAGTTTCATCCCATCAAAATCGACTTTCAATTTTAAAATTTCAAAACTATATGACAAGTCCATACACTCTGTAAAAATGTTTAACTAGGGCCATGTACTTCAATCTCAATACTACTGTGGTCGAGTCACGAAAACCATTGTTGTGTATTACAATTTCCATTATTTCATAACTAGTCGAGTGCAATGGCACGGCAACAAGAAAACCCGTAAGCCATTTTCAATTACCCAGACTCGATTTTAGCACGTGGAAATCGAGTGCCACCGCTTGTGCAAGCATTAGCCCGAGTTTCATCCCATCAAAATCGACTTTCAATTTTAAAATTTCAAAACTATATGACAAGTCCATACACTCTGTAAAAATGTTTAACTAGGGCCATGTACTTCAATCTCAATACTACTGTGGTCGAGTCACGAAAACCATTGTTGTGTATTACAATTTCCATTATTTCATAACTAGTCGAGTGCAATGGCACGGCAACAAGAAAACCCGTAAGCCATTTTCAATTACCCATACTCGAGTTTACCACGTGGAAATCGAGTGCCACCGCTTGTGCAAGCATTAGCCCGAGTTTCATCCCATCAAAATCCACTTTCAATTTTAAAATTTCAAAACTATATGACAAGTCCATACACTCTGTAAAAATGTTTAAATAGGACGATGTACTTTAATCTCAATACTACTGTGGTCGAGTCACGAGAAGCATTGTTGTGTATTACAATTTCCAATATTTCTTAACTAGTCGAGTACAATGGCACGGCAACAAGAAAACCCGTAAGCCATTTTCAATTACCCATACTCGATTTTACCACGTGGAAATCGAGTGCCACCGCTTGTGCAAGCATTAGCCCGAGTTTCATCCCATCAAAATCGACTTTCAATTTTAAAATTTCAAAACTATATGACAAGTCCATACACTCTGTAAAAATGTTTAACTAGGGCCATGTACTTCAATCTCAATACTACTGTGGTCGAGTCACGAAAACCATTGTTGTGTATTACAATTTCCATTATTTCATAACTAGTCGAGTGCAATGGCACGGCAACAAGAAAACCCGTAAGCCATTTTCAATTACCCAGACTCGATTTTAGCACGTCGAAATCGAGTTCCACCGCTGGTGCAAGCATTAGCCCGAGTTTCATCCCATCAAAATCCACTTTCAATTTTAAAATTTCAAAACTATATGACAAGTCCATACACTCTGTAAAAATGTTTAACTAGGGCCATGTACTTCAATCTCAATACTACTGTGGTCGAGTCACGAAAACCATTGTTGTGTATTACAATTTCCATTATTTCATAACTAGTCGAGTGCAATGGCACGGCAACAAGAAAACCCGTAAGCCATTTTCAATTACCCAGACTCGAGTTTAGCACGTCGAAATCGAGTTCCACCGCTGGTGCAAGCATTAGCCCGAGTTTCATCCCATCAAAATCCACTTTCAATTTTAAAATTTCAAAACTATATGACAAGTCCATACACTCTGTAAAAATGTTTAACTAGGGCCATGTACTTCAATCTCAATACTACTGTGGTCGAGTCACGAAAACCATTGTTGTGTATTACAATTTCCAATATTTCATAACTAGTCGAGTGCAATGGCACGGCAACAAGAAAACCCGTAAGCCATTTTCAATTAACCAGACTCGAGTTTACCACGTCGAAATCGAGTTCCACCGCTTGTGCAAGCATTAGCCCGAGTTTCATCCCATCTAAATCGGCTTTCAATTTTAAAATTTCAAAACTATATGACAAGTCCATACACTCTGTAAGAATGTTTGACTAGGGCCATGTACTTCAATCTCAATACTATTGTGGTCGAGTCACGAGAACCATTGTTGTGTGTTACAATTTCCAATATTTCTTAACTAGTCGAGTACAATGGCACGGCAACAAGAAAACGCGTAAGCCATTTTCAATTACCCATACTCGAGTTTACCACGTGGAAATCGAGTGCCACCGCTTGTGCAAGCATTAGCCCGAGTTTCATCCCATCAAAATCGACTTTCAATTTTAAAATTTCAAAACTATATGACAAGTCCATACACTCTGTAAAAATGTTTAACTAGGGCCATGTACTTCAATCTCAATACTACTGTGGTCTAGTCACGAAAACCATTGTTGTGTATTACAATTTCCAATATTTCATAACTAGACGAGTGCAATGGCACGGCAACAAGAAAACCCGTAAGCCTTTTTCAATTAACCAGACTCGATTTTACCACGTCGAAATCGAGTTCCACCGCTTGTGCAAGCATTAGCCCGAGTTTCATCCCATCAAAATCGACTTTCAATTTTAAAATTTCAAGACTATATGACAGGTCCATACACTCTGTAAAAATGTTTGACTAGGGCCATGTACTTCAATCTCAATACTACTGTGGTCGAGTCACGAGAACCATTGTTGTGTGTTACAATTTCCAATATTTCTTAACTAGTCGAGTACAATGGCAGGGCAACAAGAAAACGCGTAAGCCATTTTCAATTACCCATACTCGAGTTTACCACGTGGAAATCGAGTGCCACCGCTTGTGCAAGCATTAGCCCGAGTTTCATCCCATCAAAATCGACTTTCAATTTTAAAATTTCAAAACTATATGACAAGTCCATACACTCTATAAAAATGTTTAACTAGGGCCATGTACTTCAATCTCAATACTACTGTGGTCGAGTCACGAAAACCATTGTTGTGTATTACAATTTCCATTATTTCATAACTAGTCGAGTGCAATGGCACGGCAACAAGAAAACCCGTAAGCCATTTTCAATTACCCAGACTCGATTTTAGCACGTGGAAATCGAGTGCCACCGCTTGTGCAAGCATTAGCCCGAGTTTCATCCCATCAAAATCGACTTTCAATTTTAAAATTTCAAAACTATATGACAAGTCCATACACTCTGTAAAAATGTTTAACTAGGGCCATGTACTTCAATCTCAATACTACTGTGGTCGAGTCACGAAAACCATTGTTGTGTATTACAATTTCCATTATTTCATAACTAGTCGAGTGCAATGGCACGGCAACAAGAAAACCCGTAAGCCATTTTCAATTACCCATACTCGAGTTTACCACGTGGAAATCGAGTGCCACCGCTTGTGCAAGCATTAGCCCGAGTTTCATCCCATCAAAATCCACTTTCAATTTTAAAATTTCAAAACTATATGACAAGTCCATACACTCTGTAAAAATGTTTAAATAGGACGATGTACTTTAATCTCAATACTACTGTGGTCGAGTCACGAGAAGCATTGTTGTGTATTACAATTTCCAATATTTCTTAACTAGTCGAGTACAATGGCACGGCAACAAGAAAACCCGTAAGCCATTTTCAATTACCCATACTCGATTTTACCACGTGGAAATCGAGTGCCACCGCTTGTGCAAGCATTAGCCCGAGTTTCATCCCATCAAAATCGACTTTCAATTTTAAAATTTCAAAACTATATGACAAGTCCATACACTCTGTAAAAATGTTTAACTAGGGCCATGTACTTCAATCTCAATACTACTGTGGTCTAGTCACGAAAACCATTGTTGTGTATTACAATTTCCAATATTTCATAACTAGACGAGTGCAATGGCACGGCAACAAGAAAACCCGTAAGCCTTTTTCAATTAACCAGACTCGATTTTACCACGTCGAAATCGAGTTCCACTGCTTGTGCAAGCATTAGCCCGAGTTTCATCCCATCAAAATCGACTTTCAATTTTAAAATTTCAAGACTATATGACAGGTCCATACACTCTGTAAAAATGTTTGACTAGGGCCATGTACTTCAATCTCAATACTACTGTGGTCGAGTCACGAGAACCATTGTTGTGTGTTACAATTTCCAATATTTCTTAACTAGTCGAGTACAATGGCACGGCAACAAGAAAACGCGTAAGCCATTTTCAATTACCCATACTCGAGTTTACCACGTGGAAATCGAGTGCCACCGCTTGTGCAAGCATTAGCCCGAGTTTCATCCCATCAAAATCGACTTTCAATTTTAAAATTTCAAAACTATATGACAAGTCCATACACTCTGTAAAAATGTTTAACTAGGGCCATGTACTTCAATCTCAATACTACTGTGGTCGAGTCACGAAAACCATTGTTGTGTATTACAATTTCCATTATTTCATAACTAGTCGAGTGAATTGGCACGGCAACAAGAAAACCCGTAAGCCATTTTCAATTACCCAGACTCGATTTTAGCACGTCGAAATCGAGTTCCACCGCTGGTGCAAGCATTAGCCCGAGTTTCATCCCATCAAAATCCACTTTCAATTTTAAAATTTCAAGACTATATGACAGGTCCATAAACTCTGTAAAAATGTTTGACTAGGGCCATGTACTTCAATCTCAATACTACTGTGGTCGAGTCACGAGAACCATTGTTGTGTATTACAATTTCCAATATTTCATAACTAGTCGAGTACAATGGCACGGCAACAAGAAAACCCGTAAGCCATTTTCAATTACCCATACTCGAGTTTACCACGTGGAAATCGAGTGCCACCGCTTGTGCAAGCATTAGCCCGAGTTTCATCCCATCAAAATCGACTTTCAATTTTAAAATTTCAAAACTATATGACAAGTCCATACACTCTGTAAAAATGTTTAACTAGGGCCATGTACTTCAATCTCAATACTACTGTGGTCTAGTCACGAAAACCATTGTTGTGTATTACAATTTCCAATATTTCATAACTAGACGAGTGCAATGGCACGGCAACAAGAAAACCCGTAAGCCTTTTTCAATTAACCAGACTCGATTTTACCACGTCGAAATCGAGTTCCACCGCTTGTGCAAGCATTAGCCCGAGTTTCATCCCATCAAAATCGACTTTCAATTTTAAAATTTCAAGACTATATGACAGGTCCATACACTCTGTAAAAATGTTTGACTAGGGCCATGTACTTCAATCTCAATACTACTGTGGGCGAGTCACGAGAACCATTGTTGTGTGTTACAATTTCCAATATTTCTTAACTAGTCGAGTACAATGGCACGGCAACAAGAAAACGCGTAAGCCATTTTCAATTACCCATACTCGAGTTTACCACGTGGAAATCGAGTGCCACCGCTTGTGCAAGCATTAGCCCGAGTTTCATCCCATCAAAATCGACTTTCAATTTTAAAATTTCAAAACTATATGACAAGTCCATACACTCTGTAAAAATGTTTAACTAGGGCCATGTACTTCAATCTCAATACTACTGTGGTCGAGTCACGAAAACCATTGTTGTGTATTACAATTTCCATTATTTCATAACTAGTCGAGTGAATTGGCACGGCAACAAGAAAACCCGTAAGCCATTTTCAATTACCCAGACTCGATTTTAGCACGTCGAAATCGAGTTCCACCGCTGGTGCAAGCATTAGCCCGAGTTTCATCCCATCAAAATCCACTTTCAATTTTAAAATTTCAAGACTATATGACAGGTCCATAAACTCTGTAAAAATGTTTGACTAGGGCCATGTACTTCAATCTCAATACTACTGTGGTCGAGTCACGAGAACCATTGTTGTGTATTACAATTTCCAATATTTCATAACTAGTCGAGTACAATGGCACGGCAACAAGAAAACCCGTAAGCCATTTTCAATTACCCATACTCGAGTTTACCACGTGGAAATCGAGTGCCACCGCTTGTGCAAGCATTAGCCCGAGTTTCATCCCATCAAAATCGACTTTCAATTTTAAAATTTCAAAACTATATGACAAGTCCATACACTCTGTAAAAATGTTTAACTAGGGCCATGTACTTCAATCTCAATACTACTGTGGTCTAGTCACGAAAACCATTGTTGTGTATTACAATTTCCAATATTTCATAACTAGACGAGTGCAATGGCACGGCAACAAGAAAACCCGTAAGCCTTTTTCAATTAACCAGACTCGATTTTACCACGTCGAAATCGAGTTCCACCGCTTGTGCAAGCATTAGCCCGAGTTTCATCCCATCAAAATCGACTTTCAATTTTAAAATTTCAAGACTATATGACAGGTCCATACACTCTGTAAAAATGTTTGACTAGGGCCATGTACTTCAATCTCAATACTACTGTGGGCGAGTCACGAGAACCATTGTTGTGTGTTACAATTTCCAATATTTCTTAACTAGTCGAGTACAATGGCACGGCAACAAGAAAACGCGTAAGCCATTTTCAATTACCCATACTCGAGTTTACCACGTGGAAATCGAGTGCCACCGCTTGTGCAAGCATTAGCCCGAGTTTCATCCCATCAAAATCGACTTTCAATTTTAAAATTTCAAAACTATATGACAAGTCCATACACTCTGTAAAAATGTTTAACTAGGGCCATGTACTTCAATCTCAATACTACTGTGGTCGAGTCACGAAAACCATTGTTGTGTATTACAATTTCCATTATTTCATAACTAGTCGAGTGCAATGGCACGGCAACAAGAAAACCCGTAAGCCATTTTCAATTACCCAGACTCGATTTTAGCACGTGGAAATCGAGTGCCACCGCTTGTGCAAGCATTAGCCCGAGTTTCATCCCATCAAAATCGACTTTCAATTTTAAAATTTCAAAACTATATGACAAGTCCATACACTCTGTAAAAATGTTTAACTAGGGCCATGTACTTCAATCTCAATACTACTGTGGTCGAGTCACGAAAACCATTGTTGTGTATTACAATTTCCATTATTTCATAACTAGTCGAGTGCAGTGGCACGGCAACAAGAAAACCCGTAAGCCATTTTCAATTACCCATACTCGAGTTTACCATGTGGAAATCGAGTGCCACCGCTTGTGCAAGCATTAGCCCGAGTTTCATCCCATCAAAATCCACTTTCAATTTTAAAATTTCAAAACTATATGACAAGTCCATACACTCTGTAAAAATGTTTAAATAGGACGATGTACTTTAATCTCAATACTACTGTGGTCGAGTCACGAGAAGCATTGTTGTGTATTACAATTTCCAATATTTCTTAACTAGTCGAGTACAATGGCACGGCAACAAGAAAACCCGTAAGCCATTTTCAATTACCCATACTCGATTTTACCACGTGGAAATCGAGTGCCACCGCTTGTCCAAACATTAGCCCGAGTTTCATCCCATCAAAATCGACTTTCAATTTTAAAATTTCAAAACTATATGACAAGTCCATACACTCTGTAAAAATGTTTAACTAGGGCCATGTACTTCAATCTCAATACTACTGTGGTCTAGTCACGAAAACCATTGTTGTGTATTACAATTTCCAATATTTCATAACTAGACGAGTGCAATGGCACGGCAACAAGAAAACCCGTAAGCCTTTTTCAATTAACCAGACTCGATTTTACCACGTCGAAATCGAGTTCCACTGCTTGTGCAAGCATTAGCCCGAGTTTCATCCCATCAAAATCGACTTTCAATTTTAAAATTTCAAGACTATATGACAGGTCCATACACTCTGTAAAAATGTTTGACTAGGGCCATGTACTTCAATCTCAATACTACTGTGGTCGAGTCACGAGAACCATTGTTGTGTGTTACAATTTCCAATATTTCTTAACTAGTCGAGTACAATGGCACGGCAACAAGAAAACGCGTAAGCCATTTTCAATTACCCATACTCGAGTTTACCACGTGGAAATCGAGTGCCACCGCTTGTGCAAGCATTAGCCCGAGTTTCATCCCATCAAAATCGACTTTCAATTTTAAAATTTCAAAACTATATGACAAGTCCATACACTCTGTAAAAATGTTTAACTAGGGCCATGTACTTCAATCTCAATACTACTGTGGTCGAGTCACGAAAACCATTGTTGTGTATTACAATTTCCATTATTTCATAACTAGTCGAGTGCAATGGCACGGCAACAAGAAAACCCGTAAGCAATTTTCAATTACCCAGACTCGATTTTAGCACGTGGAAATCGAGTGCCAACGCTTGTGCAAGCATTAGCCCGAGTTTCATCCCATCAAAATCGACTTTCAATTTTAAAATTTCAAAACTATATGACAAGTCCATACACTCTGTAAAAATGTTTAACTAGGGCCATGTACTTCAATCTCAATACTACTGTGGTCGAGTCACGAAAACCATTGTTGTGTATTACAATTTCCATTATTTCATAACTAGTCGAGTGAATTGGCACGGCAACAAGAAAACCCGTAAGCCATTTTCAATTACCCAGACTCGATTTTAGCACGTCGAAATCGAGTTCCACCGCTGGTGCAAGCATTAGCCCGAGTTTCATCCCATCAAAATCCACTTTCAATTTTAAAATTTCAAGACTATATGACAGGTCCATAAACTCTGTAAAAATGTTTGACTAGGGCCATGTACTTCAATCTCAATACTACTGTGGTCGAGTCACGAGAACCATTGTTGTGTATTACAATTTCCAATATTTCTTAACTAGTCGAGTACAATGGCACGGCAACAAGAAAACCCGTAAGCCATTTTCAATTACCCAGACTCGATTTTAGCACGTCGAAATCGAGTTCCACCGCTGGTGCAAGCATTAGCCCGAGTTTCATCCCATCAAAATCCACTTTCAATTTTAAAATTTCAAGACTATATGACAGGTCCATAAACTCTGTAAAAATGTTTGACTAGGGCCATGTACTTCAATCTCAATACTACTGTGGTCGAGTCACGAGAACCATTGTTGTGTATTACAATTTCCAATATTTCTTAACTAGTCGAGTACAATGGCACGGCAACAAGAAAACCCGTAAGCCATTTTCAATTACCCATACTCGAGTTTACCACGTGGAAATCGAGTGCCACCGCTTGTGCAAGCATTAGCCCGAGTTTCATCCCATCAAAATCGACTTTCAATTTTAAAATTTCAAAACTATATGACAAGTCCATACACTCTGTAAAAATGTTTAACTAGGGCCATGTACTTCAATCTGAATACTACTGTGGTCGAGTCACGAAAACCATTCTTTTGTATTACAACTTCCAATATTTCATAACTAGTCGAGTGCAATGGCACGGCAACAAGAAAACCCGTAAGCCATTTTCAATTACCCGTACTCGAGTTTACCACGTGGAAATCGAGTGCCACCGCTTGTGCAAGCATTAGCCCGAGTTTCATCCCATCAAAATCCACTTTCAATTTTAAAATTTCAAAACTATATGACAAGTCCATACACTCTGTGAAAATGTTTAACTAGGGCCATGTACTTCAATCTCAATACTACTGTGGTCGAGTCACGAAAACCATTGTTGTGTATTACAATTTCCATTATTTCATAACTAGTCGAGTGCAATGGCACGGCAACAAGAAAACCCGTAAGCCATTTTCAATTACCCAGACTCGATTTTAGCACGTCGAAATCGAGTTCCACCGCTGGTGCAAGCATTAGCCCGAGTTTCATCCCATCAAAATCCACTTTCAATTTTAAAATTTCAAAACTATATGACAAGTCCATACGCTCTGTAAAAATGTTTAACTAGGGCCATGTACTTCAATCTCAATACTACTGTGGTCGAGTCACGAAAACCATTGCTGTGTATCACAATTTCCAATATTTCATAACTAGTCGAGTGCAATGGCACGGCAACAAGAAAACCCGTAAGCCATTTTCAATTACCCATACTCGAGTTTACCACGTGGAAATCGAGTGCCACCGCTTGTGCAAGCATTAGCCCGAGTTTCATCCCATCAAAATCGACTTTCAATTTTAAAATTTCAAAACTATATGACAAGTCCATACACTCTGTAAAAATGTTTAACTAGGGCCATGTACTTCAATCTCAATACTACTGTGGTCGAGTCACGAAAACCATTGTTGTGTATTACAATTTCCATTATTTCATAACTAGTCGAGTGCAATGGCACGGCAACAAGAAAACCCGTAAGCCATTTTCAATTACCCAGACTCGATTTTAGCACGTGGAAATCGAGTGCCACCGCTTGTGCAAGCATTAGCCCGAGTTTCATCCCATCAAAATCGACTTTCAATTTTAAAATTTCAAAACTATATGACAAGTCCATACACTCTGTAAAAATGTTTAACTAGGGCCATGTACTTCAATCTCAATACAACTGTGGTCGAGTCACGAAAACCATTGTTGTGTATTACAATTTCCAATATTTCAAAAGTAGTCGAGTGCAATGGCACGGCAACAAGAAAACCCGTAAGCCTTTTTCAATTAACCAGACTCGATTTTACCACGTCGAAATCGAGTTCCACCGCTTGTGCAAGCATTAGCCCGAGTTTCATCCCATCAAAATCGACTTTCAATTTTAAAATTTCAAAACTATATGACAAGTCCATACACTCTGTAAAAAGGTTTAACTAGGGCCATGTACTTCAATCTGAATAGTACTGTGGTCGAGTCACGAAAACCATTCTTTTGTATTACAACTTCCAATATTTCATAACTAGTCGAGTGCAATGGCACGGCAACAAGAAAACCCGTAAGCCATTTTCAATTACCCATACTCGAGTTTACCACGTGGAAATCGAGTGCCACCGCTTGTGCAAGCATTAGCCCGAGTTTCATCCCATCAAAATCGACTTTCAATTTTAAAATTTCAAAACTATATGACAAGTCCATACACTCTGTGAAAATGTTTAACAAGGGCCATGTACTTCAATCTCAATACTACTGTGGTCGAGTCACGAAAACCATTATTGTGTATTACAATTTCCATTATTTCATAACTAGTCGAGTGCAATGGCACGGCAACAAGAAAACCCGTAAGCCATTTTCAATTACCCAGACTCGATTTTAGCACGTCGAAATCGAGTTCCACCGCTGGTGCAAGCATTAGCCCGAGTTTCATCCCATCAAAATCCACTTTCAATTTTAAAATTTCAAAACTATATGACAAGTCCATACGCTCTGTAAAAATGTTTAACTAGGGCCATGTTCTTCAATCTCAATACTACTGTGGTCGAGTCACGAAAACCATTGTTGTGTATTACAATTTCCAATATTTCATAACTAGTCGAGTGCAATGGCACGGCAACAAGAAAACCCGTAAGCCATTTTCAATTACCCATACTCGAGTTTACCACGTGGAAATCGAGTGCCACCGCTTGTGCAAGCATTAGCCCGAGTTTCATCCCATCAAAATCGACTTTCAATTTTAAAATTTCAAAACTATATGACAAGTCCATACACTCTGTAAAAATGTTTAACTAGGGCCATGTACTTCAATCTCAATACTACTGTGGTCTAGTCACGAAAACCATTATTGTGTATTGCAATTTCCAATATTTCATAACTAGACGAGTGCAATGGCACGGAAACAAGAAAACCCGTAAGCCTTTTTCAATTAACCAGACTCGATTTTACCACGTCGAAATCGAGTTCCACCGCTTGTGCAAGCATTAGCCCGAGTTTCATCCCATCAAAATCGACTTTCAATTTTAAAATTTCAAGACTATCTGACAGGTCCATACACTCTGTAAAAATGTTTGACTAGGGCCATGTACTTCAATCTCAATACTATTGTGGTCGAGTCACGAGAACCATTGTTGTGTATTACAATTTGCAATATTTCTTAACTAGTCGAGTACAATGGCACGGCAACAAGAAAACGCGTAAGCCATTTTCAATTACCCATACTCGAGTTTACCACGTGGAAATCGAGTGCCACCGCTTGTGCAAGCATTAGCCCGAGTTTCATCCCATCAAAATCGACTTTCAATTTTAAAATTTCAAAACTATATGACAAGTCCATACACTCTGTAAAAATGTTTAACTAGGGCCATGTACTTCAATCTCAATACTACTGTGGTCGAGTCACGAAAACCATTGTTGTGTATTACAATTTCCATTATTTCATAACTAGTCGAGTGCAATGGCACGGCAACAAGAAAACCCGTAAGCCATTTTCAATTACCCAGACTCGATTTTAGCACGTCGAAATCGAGTTCCACCGCTGGTGCAAGCATTAGCCCGAGTTTCATCCCATCAAAATCCACTTTCAATTTTAAAATTTCAAAACTATATGACAAGTCCATACACTCTGTAAAAATGTTTAACTAGGGCCATGTACTTCAATCTCAATACTACTGTGGTCGAGTCACGAAAACCATTGTTGTGTATTACAATTTCCAATATTTCATAACTAGTCGAGTGCAATGGCACGGCAACAAGAAAACCCGTAAGCCATTTTCAATTAACCAGACTCGAGTTTACCACGTCGAAATCGAGTTCCACCGCTTGTGCAAGCATTAGCCCAAGTTTCATCCCATCAAAATCGACTTTCAATTTTAAAATTTCAAGACTATATGACAGGTCCATAAACTCTGTAAAAATGTTTGACTAGGGCCATGTACTTCAATCTCAATACTACTGTGGTCGAGTCACGAGAACCATTGTTGTGTATTACAATTTCCAATATTTCTTAACTAGTCGAGTACAATGGCACGGCAACAAGAAAACCCGTAAGCCATTTTCAATTACCCATACTCGAGTTTACCATGTGGAAATCGAGTGCCACCGCTTGTGCAAGCATTAGCCCGAGTTTCATCCCATCAAAATCGACTTTCAATTTTAAAATTTCAAAACTATATGACAAGTCCATACACTCTGTAAAAATGTTTAACTAGGGCCATGTACTTCAATCTGAATACTACTGTGGTCGAGTCACGAAAACCATTCTTTTGTATTACAACTTCCAATATTTCATAACTAGTCGAGTGCAATGGCACGGCAACAAGAAAACCCGTAAGCCATTTTCAATTACCCGTACTCGAGTTTACCACGTGGAAATCGAGTGCCACCGCTTGTGCAAGCATTAGCCCGAGTTTCATCCCATCAAAATCCACTTTCAATTTTAAAATTTCAAAACTATATGACAAGTCCATACACTCTGTGAAAATGTTTAACTAGGGCCATGTACTTCAATCTCAATACTACTGTGGTCGAGTCACGAAAACCATTGTTGTGTATTACAATTTCCATTATTTCATAACTAGTCGAGTGCAATGGCACGGCAACAAGAAAACCCGTAAGCCATTTTCAATTACCCAGACTCGATTTTAGCACGTCGAAATCGAGTTCCACCGCTGGTGCAAGCATTAGCCCGAGTTTCATCCCATCAAAATCCACTTTCAATTTTAAAATTTCAAAACTATATGACAAGTCCATACGCTCTGTAAAAATGTTTAACTAGGGCCATGTACTTCAATCTCAATACTACTGTGGTCGAGTCACGAAAACCATTGTTGTGTATTACAATTTCCAATATTTCATAACTAGTCGAGTGCAATGGCACGGCAACAAGAAAACCCGTAAGCCATTTTCAATTACCCATACTCGAGTTTACCACGTGGAAATCGAGTGCCACCGCTTGTGCAAGCATTAGCCCGAGTTTCATCCCATCAAAATCGACTTTCAATTTTAAAATTTCAAAACTATATGACAAGTCCATACACTCTGTAAAAATGTTTAACTAGGGCCATGTACTTCAATCTCAATACTACTGTGGTCTAGTCACGAAAACCATTGTTGTGTATTACAATTTCCAATATTTCATAACTAGACGAGTGCAATGGCACGGCAACAAGAAAACCCGTAAGCCTTTTTCAATTAACCAGACTCGATTTTACCACGTCGAAATCGAGTTCCACCGCTTGTGCAAGCATTAGCCCGAGTTTCATCCCATCAAAATCGACTTTCAATTTTAAAATTTCAAGACTATATGACAGGTCCATACACTCTGTAAAAATGTTTGACTAGGGCCATGTACTTCAATCTCAATACTACTGTGGTCGAGTCACGAGAACCATTGTTGTGTATTACAATTTCCAATATTTCTTAACTAGTCGAGTACAATGGCACGGCAACAAGAAAACGCGTAAGCCATTTTCAATTACCCATACTCGAGTTTACCACGTGGAAATCGAGTGCCACCGCTTGTGCAAGCATTAGCCCAAGTTTCATCCCATCAAAATCGACTTTCAATTTTAAAATTTCAAAACTATATGACAAGTCCATACACTCTGTAAAAATGTGTAACTAGGGCCATGTACTTTAATCTCAATACTATTGTGGTCCAGCCACGAAAACCATTGTTGTGTATTACAATTTCCAATGTTTCATAACTAGTCGAGTGCAATGGCACGGCAACAAGAAAACCCGTAAGCCATTTTCAATTATCCAGGCTCGAGTTTACAACGTCGAAATCGAGTTCCACCACTTGTGCAAGCATTAGCACGAGTTTCATCCCATCAAAATCGAGTTTCAATTTTAAAATTTCAAAACTATATGACAAGTCCATACACTCTGTAAAAATGTTTAACTAGGGCCATGTACTTCAATCTCAATACAACTGTGGTCGAGTCACGAAAACCATTGTTGTGTATTACAATTTCCAATATTTCAAAAGTAGTCGAGTGCAATGGCACGGCAACAAGAAAACCCGTAAGCCTTTTTCAATTAACCAGACTCGATTTTACCACGTCGAAATCGAGTTCCACCGCTTGTGCAAGCATTAGCCCGAGTTTCATCCCATCAAAATCGACTTTCAATTTTAAAATTTCAAAACTATATGACAAGTCCATACACTCTGTAAAAAGGTTTAACTAGGGCCATGTACTTCAATCTGAATACTACTGTGGTCGAGTCACGAAAACCATTCTTTTGTATTACAACTTCCAATATTTCATAACTAGTCGAGTGCAATGGCACGGCAACAAGAAAACCCGTAAGCCATTTTCAATTACCCATACTCGAGTTTACCACGTGGAAATCGAGTGCCACCGCTTGTGCAAGCATTAGCCCGAGTTTCATCCCATCAAAATCGACTTTCAATTTTAAAATTTCAAAACTATATGACAAGTCCATACACTCTGTGAAAATGTTTAACTAGGGCCATGTACTTCAATCTCAATACTACTGTGGTCGAGTCACGAAAACCATTGTTGTGTATTACAATTTCCATTATTTCATAACTAGTCGAGTGCAATGGCACGGCAACAAGAAAACCCGTAAGCCATTTTCAATTACCCAGACTCGATTTTAGCACGTCGAAATCGAGTTCCACCGCTGGTGCAAGCATTAGCCCGAGTTTCATCCCATCAAAATCCACTTTCAATTTTAAAATTTCAAAACTATATGACAAGTCCATACGCTCTGTAAAAATGTTTAACTAGGGCCATGTACTTCAATCTCAATACTACTGTGGTCGAGTCACGAAAACCATTGTTGTGTATTACAATTTCCAATATTTCATAACTAGTCGAGTGCAATGGCACGGCAATAAGAAAACCCGTAAGCCATTTTCAATTACCCATACTCGAGTTTACCACGTGGAAATCGAGTGCCACCGCTTGTGCAAGCATTAGCCCGAGTTTCATCCCATCAAAATCGACTTTCAATTTTAAAATTTCAAAACTATATGACAAGTCCATACACTCTGTAAAAATGTTTAACTAGGGCCATGTACTTCAATCTCAATACTACTGTGGTCTAGTCACGAAAACCATTGTTGTGTATTACAATTTCCAATATTTCATAACTAGACGAGTGCAATGGCACGGAAACAAGAAAACCCGTAAGCCTTTTTCAATTAACCAGACTCGATTTTACCACGTCGAAATCGAGTTCCACCGCTTGTGCAAGCATTAGCCCGAGTTTCATCCCATCAAAATCGACTTTCAATTTTAAAATTTCAAGACTATATGACAGGTCCATACACTCTGTAAAAATGTTTGACTAGGGCCATGTACTTCAATCTCAATACTATTGTGGTCGAGTCACGAGAACCATTGTTGTGTATTACAATTTGCAATATTTATTAACTAGTCGAGTACAATGGCACGGCAACAAGAAAACGCGTAAGCCATTTTCAATTACCCATACTCGAGTTTACCACGTGGAAATCGAGTGCCACCGCTTGTGCAAGCATTAGCCCGAGTTTCATCCCATCAAAATCGACTTTCAATTTTAAAATTTCAAAACTATATGACAAGTCCATACACTCTGTAAAAATGTTTAACTAGGGCCATGTACTTCAATCTCAATACTACTGTGGTCGAGTCACGAAAACCATTGTTGTGTATTACAATTTCCATTATTTCATAACTAGTCGAGTGCAATGGCACGGCAACAAGAAAACCCGTAAGCCATTTTCAATTACCCAGACTCGATTTTAGCACGTCGAAATCGAGTTCCACCGCTGGTGCAAGCATTAGCCCGAGTTTCATCCCATCAAAATCCACTTTCAATTTTAAAATTTCAAAACTATATGACAAGTCCATACACTCTGTAAAAATGTTTAACTAGGGCCATGTACTTCAATCTCAATACTACTGTGGTCGAGTCACGAAAACCATTGTTGTGTATTACAATTTCCAATATTTCATAACTAGTCGAGTGCAATGGCACGGCAACAAGAAAACCCGTAAGCCATTTTCAATTAACCAGACTCGAGTTTACCACGTCGAAATCGAGTTCCACCGCTTGTGCAAGCATTAGCCCGAGTTTCATCCCATCAAAATCGACTTTCAATTTTAAAATTTCAAAACTATATGACAAGTCCATACACTCTCTAAAAATGTTTGACTAGGGCCATGTACTTCAATCTCAATACTACTGTGGTCGAGTCACGAGAACCATTGTTGTGTATTACAATTTCCAATATTTCATAACTAGTCGAGTACAATGGCACGGCAACAAGAAAACCCGTAAGCCATTTTCAATTACCCATACTCGAGTTTACCACGTGGAAATCGAGTGCCACCGCTTGTGCAAGCATTAGCCCGAGTTTCATCCCATCAAAATCGAGTTTCAGTTTTAAAATTTCAAAACTATATGACAAGTCCATACACTCTGTAAAAATGTTTAAATAGGGCCATGTACTTTAATCTCAATACTACTGTGGTCTAGTCACGAAAACCATTGTTGTGTATTACAATTTCCAATATTTCATAACTAGACGAGTGCAATGGCACGGCAACAAGAAAACCCGTAAGCCTTTTTCAATTAACCAGACTCGATTTTACCACGTCGAAATCGAGTTCCACCGCTTGTGCAAGCATTAGGCCGAGTTTCATCCCATCAAAATCGACTTTCAATTTTAAAATTTCAAGAGTATATGACAGGTCCATACACTCTGTAAAAATGTTTGACTAGGGCCATGTACTTCAATCTCAATACTACTGTGGTCGAGTCACGAGAACCATTGTTGTGTATTACAATTTCCAATATTTCTTAACTAGTCGAGTACAATGGCACGGCAACAAGAAAACCCGTAAGCCATTTTCAATTACCCATACTCGAGTTTACCACGTGGAAATCGAGTGCCACCGCTTGTGCAAGCATTAGCCCGAGTTTCATCCCATCAAAATCGACTTTCAATTTTAAAATTTCAAAACTATATGACAAGTCCATACACTCTGTAAAAATGTTTAACTAGGGCCATGTACTTCAATCTCAATACTACTGTGGTCTAGTCACGAAAACCATTGTTGTGTATTACAATTTCCAATATTTCATAACTAGACGAGTGCAATGGCACGGAAACAAGAAAACCCGTAAGCCTTTTTCAATTAACCAGACTCGATTTTACCACGTCGAAATCGAGTTCCACCGCTTGTGCAAGCATTAGCCCGAGTTTCATCCCATCAAAATCGACTTTCAATTTTAAAATTTCAAGACTATATGACAGGTCCATACACTCTGTAAAAATGTTTGACTAGGGCCATGTACTTCAATCTCAATACTATTGTGGTCGAGTCACGAGAACCATTGTTGTGTATTACAATTTGCAATATTTCTTAACTAGTCGAGTACAATGGCACGGCAACAAGAAAACGCGTAAGCCATTTTCAATTACCCATACTCGAGTTTACCACGTGGAAATCGAGTGCCACCGCTTGTGCAAGCATTAGCCCGAGTTTCATCCCATCAAAATCGACTTTCAATTTTAAAATTTCAAAACTATATGACAAGTCCATACACTCTGTAAAAATGTTTAACTAGGGCCATGTACTTCAATCTCAATACTACTGTGGTCGAGTCACGAAAACCATTGTTGTGTATTACAATTTCCATTATTTCATAACTAGTCGAGTGCAATGGCACGGCAACAAGAAAACCCGTAAGCCATTTTCAATTACCCAGACTCGATTTTAGCACGTCGAAATCGAGTTCCACCGCTGGTGCAAGCATTAGCCCGAGTTTCATCCCATCAAAATCCACTTTCAATTTTAAAATTTCAAAACTATATGACAAGTCCATACACTCTGTAAAAATGTTTAACTAGGGCCATGTACTTCAATCTCAATACTACTGTGGTCGAGTCACGAAAACCATTGTTGTGTATTACAATTTCCAATATTTCATAACTAGTCGAGTGCAATGGCACGGCAACAAGAAAACCCGTAAGCCATTTTCAATTAACCAGACTCGAGTTTACCACGTCGAAATCGAGTTCCACCGCTTGTGCAAGCATTAGCCCGAGTTTCATCCCATCAAAATCGACTTTCAATTTTAAAATTTCAAAACTATATGACAAGTCCATACACCCTCTAAAAATGTTTGACTAGGGCCATGTACTTCAATCTCAGTACTACTGTGGTCGAGTCACGAGAACCATTGTTGTGTATTACAATTTCCAATATTTCATAACTAGTCGAGTACAATGGCACGGCAACAAGAAAACCCGTAAGCCATTTTCAATTACCCATACTCGAGTTTACCACGTGGAAATCGAGTGCCACCGCTTGTGCAAGCATTAGCCCGAGTTTCATCCCATCAAAATCGAGTTTCAGTTTTAAAATTTCAAAACTATATGACAAGTCCATACACTCTGTAAAAATGTTTAAATAGGGCCATGTACTTTAATCTCAATACTACTGTGGTCTAGTCACGAAAACCATTGTTGTGTATTACAATTTCCAATATTTCATAACTAGACGAGTGCAATGGCACGGCAACAAGAAAACCCGTAAGCCTTTTTCAATTAACCAGACTCGATTTTACCACGTCGAAATCGAGTTCCACCGCTTGTGCAAGCATTAGCCCGAGTTTCATCCCATCAAAATCGACTTTCAATTTTAAAATTTCAAGAGTATATGACAGGTCCATACACTCTGTAAAAATGTTTGACTAGGGCCATGTACTTCAATCTCAATACTACTGTGGTCGAGTCACGAGAACCATTGTTGTGTATTACAATTTCCAATATTTCTTAACTAGTCGAGTACAATGGCACGGCAACAAGAAAACCCGTAAGCCATTTTCAATTACCCATACTCGAGTTTACCACGTGGAAATCGAGTGCCACCGCTTGTGCAAGCATTAGCCCGAGTTTCATCCCATCAAAATCGACTTTCAATTTTAAAATTTCAAAACTATATGACAAGTCCATACACTCTGTAAAAATGTTTAACTAGGGCCATGTACTTCAATCTCAATACTACTGTGGTCTAGTCACGAAAACCATTGTTGTGTATTACAATTTCCAATATTTCATAACTAGACGAGTGCAATGGCACGGAAACAAGAAAACCCGTAAGCCTTTTTCAATTAACCAGACTCGATTTTACCACGTCGAAATCGAGTTCGACCGCTTGTGCAAGCATTAGCCCGAGTTTCATCCCATCAAAATCGACTTTCAATTTTAAAATTTCAAGACTATATGACAGGTCCATACACTCTGTAAAAATGTTTGACTAGTGCCATGTACTTCAATCTCAATACTATTGTGGTCGAGTCACGAGAACCATTGTTGTGTATTACAATTTGCAATATTTCTTAACTAGTCGAGTACAATGGCACGGCAACAAGAAAACGCGTAAGCCATTTTCAATTACCCATACTCGAGTTTACCACGTGGAAATCGAGTGCCACCGCTTGTGCAAGCATTAGCCCGAGTTTCATCCCATCAAAATCGACTTTCAATTTTAAAATTTCAAAACTATATGACAAGTCCATACACTCTGTAAAAATGTTTAACTAGGGCCATGTACTTCAATCTCAATACTACTGTGGTCGAGTCACGAAAACCATTGTTGTGTATTACAATTTCCATTATTTCATAACTAGTCGAGTGCAATGGCACGGCAACAAGAAAACCCGTAAGCCATTTTCAATTACCCAGACTCGATTTTAGCACGTCGAAATCGAGTTCCACCGCTGGTGCAAGCATTAGCCCGAGTTTCATCCCATCAAAATCCACTTTCAATTTTAAAATTTCAAAACTATATGACAAGTCCATACACTCTGTAAAAATGTTTAACTAGGGCCATGTACTTCAATCTCAATACTACTGTGGTCGAGTCACGAAAACCATTGTTGTGTATTACAATTTCCAATATTTCATAACTAGTCGAGTGCAATGGCACGGCAACAAGAAAACCCGTAAGCCATTTTCAATTAACCAGACTCGAGTTTACCACGTCGAAATCGAGTTCCACCGCTTGTGCAAGCATTAGCCCGAGTTTCATCCCATCAAAATCGACTTTCAATTTTAAAATTTCAAAACTATATGACAAGTCCATACACTCTCTAAAAATGTTTGACTAGGGCCATGTACTTCAATCTCAATACTACTGTGGTCGAGTCACGAGAACCATTGTTGTGTATTACAATTTCCAATATTTCCTAACTAGTCGAGTACAATGGCACGGCAACAAGAAAACCCGTAAGCCATTTTCAATTACCCATACTCGAGTTTACCACGTGGAAATCGAGTGCCACCGCTTGTGCAAGCATTAGCCCGAGTTTCATCCCATCAAAATCGAGTTTCAGTTTTAAAATTTCAAAACTATATGACAAGTCCATACACTCTGTAAAAATGTTTAAATAGGGCCATGTACTTTAATCTCAATACTACTGTGGTCTAGTCACGAAAACCATTGTTGTGTATTACAATTTCCAATATTTCATAACTAGACGAGTGCAATGGCACGGCAACAAGAAAACCCATAAGCCTTTTTCAATTAACCAGACCCGATTTTACCACGTCGAAATCGAGTTCCACCGCTTGTGCAAGCATTAGCCCGAGTTTCATCCCATCAAAATCGACTTTCAATTTTAAAATTTCAAGAGTATATGACAGGTCCATACACTCTGTAAAAATGTTTGACTAGGGCCATGTACTTCAATCTCAATACTACTGTGGTCGAGTCACGAGAACCATTGTTGTGTATTACAATTTCCAATATTTCTTAACTAGTCGAGTACAATGGCACGGCAACAAGAAAACCCGTAAGCCATTTTCAATTACCCATACTCGAGTTTACCACGTGGAAATCGAGTGCCACCGCTTGTGCAAGCATTAGCCCGAGTTTCATCCCATCAAAATCGACTTTCAATTTTAAAATTTCAAAACTATATGACAAGTCCATACACTCTGTAAAAATGTTTAACTAGGGCCATGTACTTCAATCTCAATACTACTGTGGTCTAGTCACGAAAACCATTGTTGTGTATTACAATTTCCAATATTTCATAACTAGACGAGTGCAATGGCACGGAAACAAGAAAACCCGTAAGCCTTTTTCAATTAACCAGACTCGATTTTACCACGTCGAAATCGAGTTCCACCGCTTGTGCAAGCATTAGCCCGAGTTTCATCCCATCAAAATCGACTTTCAATTTTAAAATTTCAAGACTATATGACAGGTCCATACACTCTGTAAAAATGTTTGACTAGGGCCATGTACTTCAATCTCAATACTATTGTGGTCGAGTCACGAGAACCATTGTTGTGTATTACAATTTGCAATATTTCTTAACTAGTCGAGTACAATGGCACGGCAACAAGAAAACGCGTAAGCCATTTTCAATTACCCATACTCGAGTTTACCACGTGGAAATCGAGTGCCACCGCTTGTGCAAGCATTAGCCCGAGTTTCATCCCATCAAAATCGACTTTCAATTTTAAAATTTCAAAACTATATGACAAGTCCATACACTCTGTAAAAATGTTTAACTAGGGCCATGTACTTCAATCTCAATACTACTGTGGTCGAGTCACGAAAACCATTGTTGTGTATTACAATTTCCATTATTTCATAACTAGTCGAGTGCAATGGCACGGCAACAAGAAAACCCGTAAGCCATTTTCAATTACCCAGACTCGATTTTAGCACGTCGAAATCGAGTTCCACCGCTGGTGCAAGCATTAGCCCGAGTTTCATCCCATCAAAATCCACTTTCAATTTTAAAATTTCAAAACTATATGAAAAGTCCATACACTTTGTAAAAATGTTTAACTAGGGCCATGTACTTCAATCTCAATACTATTGTGGTCGAGTCACGAAAACCATTGTTGTGTATTACAATTTCCAATATTTCATAACTAGTCGAGTGCAATGGCACGGCAACAAGAAAACCCGTAAGCCATTTTCAATTAACCAGACTCGAGTTTACCACGTCGAAATCGAGTTCCACCGCTTGTGCAAGCATTAGCCCGAGTTTCATCCCATCAAAATCGACTTTCAATTTTAAAATTTCAAAACTATATGACAAGTCCATACACTCTCTAAAAATGTTTGACTAGGGCCATGTACTTCAATCTCAATACTACTGTGGTCGAGTCACGAGAACCATTGTTGTGTATTACAATTTCCAATATTTCCTAACTAGTCGAGCACAATGGCACGGCAACAAGAAAACCCGTAAGCCATTTTCAATTACCCATACTCGAGTTTACCACGTGGAAATCGAGTGCCACCGCTTGTGCAAGCATTAGCCCGAGTTTCATCCCATCAAAATCGAGTTTCAGTTTTAAAATTTCAAAACTATATGACAAGTCCATACACTCTGTAAAAATGTTTAAATAGGGCCATGTACTTTAATCTCAATACTACTGTGGTCTAGTCACGAAAACCATTGTTGTGTATTACAATTTCCAATATTTCATAACTAGACGAGTGCAATGGCACGGCAACAAGAAAACCCATAAGCCTTTTTCAATTAACCAGACCCGATTTTACCACGTCGAAATCGAGTTCCACCGCTTGTGCAAGCATTAGCCCGAGTTTCATCCCATCAAAATCGACTTTCAATTTTAAAATTTCAAGAGTATATGACAGGTCCATACACTCTGTAAAAATGTTAGACTAGGGCCATGTACTTCAATCTCAATACTACTGTGGTCGAGTCACGAGAACCATTGTTGTGTATTACAATTTCCAATATTTCTTAACTAGTCGAGTACAATGGCACGGCAACAAGAAAACCCGTAAGCCATTTTCAATTACCCATACTCGAGTTTACCACGTGGAAATCGAGTGCCACCGCTTGTGCAAGCATTAGCCCGAGTTTCATCCCATCAAAATCGACTTTCAATTTTAAAATTTCAAAACTATATGACAAGTCCATACACTCTGTAAAAATGTTTAACTAGGGCCATGTACTTCAATCTCAATACTACTGTGGTCTAGTCACGAAAACCATTGTTGTGTATTACAATTTCCAATATTTCATAACTAGACGAGTGCAATGGCACGGAAACAAGAAAACCCGTAAGCCTTTTTCAATTAACCAGACTCGATTTTACCACGTCGAAATCGAGTTCCACCGCTTGTGCAAGCATTAGCCCGAGTTTCATCCCATCAAAATCGACTTTCAATTTTAAAATTTCAAGACTATATGACAGGTCCATACACTCTGTAAAAATGTTTGACTAGGGCCATGTACTTCAATCTCAATACTATTGTGGTCGAGTCACGAGAACCATTGTTGTGTATTACAATTTGCAATATTTCTTAACTAGTTGAGTACAATGGCACGGCAACAAGAAAACGCGTAAGCCATTTTCAATTACCCATACTCGAGTTTACCACGTGGAAATCGAGTGCCACCGCTTGTGCAAGCATTAGCCCGAGTTTAATCCCATCAAAATCGACTTTCAATTTTAAAATTTCAAAACTATATGACAAGTCCATACACTCTGTAAAAATGTTTAACTAGGGCCATGTACTTCAATCTCAATACTACTGTGGTCGAGTCACGAAAACCATTGTTGTGTATTACAATTTCCATTATTTCATAACTAGTCGAGTGCAATGGCACGGCAACAAGAAAACCCGTAAGCCATTTTCAATTACCCAGACTCGATTTTAGCACGTCGAAATCGAGTTCCACCGCTGGTGCAAGCATTAGCCCGAGTTTCATCCCATCAAAATCCACTTTCAATTTTAAAATTTCAAAACTATATGACAAGTCCATACACTCTGTAAAAATGTTTAACTAGGGCCATGTACTTCAATCTCAATACTACTGTGGTCGAGTCACGAAAACCATTGTTGTGTATTACAATTTCCAATATTTCATAACTAGTCGAGTGCAATGGCACGGCAACAAGAAAACCCGTAAGCCATTTTCAATTAACCAGACTCGAGTTTACCACGTCGAAATCGAGTTCCACCGCTTGTGCAAGCATTAGCCCGAGTTTCATCCCATCAAAATCGACTTTCAATTTTAAAATTTCAAAACTATATGACAAGTCCATACACTCTCTAAAAATGTTTGACTAGGGCCATGTACTTCAATCTCAATACTACTGTGGTCGAGTCACGAGAACCATTGTTGTGTATTACAATTTCCAATATTTCATAACTAGTCGAGTACAATGGCACGGCAACAAGAAAACCCGTAAGCCATTTTCAATTACCCATACTCGAGTTTACCACGTGGAAATCGAGTGCCACCGCTTGTGCAAGCATTAGCCCGAGTTTCATCCCATCAAAATCGAGTTTCAGTTTTAAAATTTCAAAACTATATGACAAGTCCATACACTCTGTAAAAATGTTTAAATAGGGCCATGTACTTTAATCTCAATACTACTGTGGTCTAGTCACGAAAACCATTGTTGTGTATTACAATTTCCAATATTTCATAACTAGACGAGTGCAATGGCACGGCAACAAGAAAACCCGTAAGCCTTTTTCAATTAACCAGACTCGATTTTACCACGTCGAAATCGAGTTCCACCGCTTGTGCAAGCATTAGCCCGAGTTTCATCCCATCAAAATCGACTTTCAATTTTAAAATTTCAAAACTATATGACAAGTCCATACACTCTGTAAAAATGTTTAACTAGGGCCATGTACTTCAATCTCAATACTACTGTGGTCGAGTCACGAAAACCATTGTTGTCTATTACAATTTCCAATATTTCATAACTAGTCGAGTGCAATGGCACGGCAACAAGAAAACCCGTAAGCCATTTTCAATTAACCAGACTCGAGTTTACCACGTCGAAATCGAGTTCCACCGCTTGTGCAAGCATTAGCCCGAGTTTCATCCCATCAAAATCGACTTTCAATTTTAAAATTTCAAGACTATATGACAGGTCCATACACTCTGTAAAAATGTTTGACTAGGGCCATGTACTTCAATCTCAATACTACTGTGGTCGAGTCACGAGAACCATTGTTGTGTATTACAATTTCCAATATTTCTTAACTAGTCGAGTACAATGGCAAGGCAACAAGAAAACCCGTAAGCCATTTTCAATTACCCATACTCGAGTTTACCACGTGGAAATCGAGTGCCACCGCTTGTGCAAGCATTAGCCCGAGTTTCATCCCATCAAAATCGACTTTCAATTTTAAAATTTCAAAACTATATGACAAGTCCATACACTCTGTAAAAATGTTTAACTAGGGCCATGTACTTCAATCTCAATACTACTGTGGTCGAGTCACGAAAACCATTGTTGTGTATTACAATTTCCAATATTTCATAACTAGTCGAGTGCAATGGCACGGCAACAAGAAAACCCATAAGCCATTTTCAATTACCCAGTCTCGATTTTAGCACGTCGAAATCGAGTTCCACCGCTGGTGCAAGCATTAGCCCGAGTTTCATCCCATCAAAATCGACTTTCAATTTTAAAATTTCAAGACTATATGACAGGTCCATACACTCTGTAAAAATGTTTGACTAGGGCCATGTACTTCAATCTCAATACTACTGTGGTCGAGTCACGAGAACCATTGTTGTGTATTACAATTTCCAATATTTCTTAACTAGTCGAGTACAATGGCAAGGCAACAAGAAAACCCGTAAGCCATTTTCAATTACCCATACTCGAGTTTACCACGTGGAAATCGAGTGCCACCGCTTGTGCAAGCATTAGCCCGAGTTTCATCCCATCAAAATCGACTTTCAATTTTAAAATTTCAAAACTATATGACAAGTCCATACACTCTGTAAAAATGTTTAACTAGGGCCATGTACTTCAATCTCAATACTACTGTGGTCGAGTCACGAAAACCATTGTTGTGTATTACAATTTCCAATATTTCATAACTAGTCGAGTGCAATGGCACGGCAACAAGAAAACCCATAAGCCATTTTCAATTACCCAGTCTCGATTTTAGCACGTCGAAATCGAGTTCCACCGCTGGGGCAAGCATTAGCCCGAGTTTCATCCCATCAAAATCGACTTTCAACTTTAAAATTTCAAAACTATATGACAAGTCCATACACTCTGTAAAAATGTTTAACTAGGGCCATGTACTTCAATCTCAATACTACTGTGGTCGAGTCACGAAAACCATTGTTGTGTATTACAATTTCCAATATTTCATAAGTAGTCGAGTGCAATGGCACGGCAACAAGAAAACCCGTAAGCCATTTTCAATTAACCAGACTCGAGTTTACCACGTCGAAATCGAGTTCCACCGCTTGTGCAAGCATTAGCCCGAGTTTCATCCCATCTAAATCGACTTTCAATTTTAAAATTTCAAAACTATATGACAAGTCCATACACTCTGTAAAAATGTTTGACTAGGGCCATGTACTTCAATCTCAATACTACTGTGGTCGAGTCACGAGAACCATTGTTGTGTATTACAATTTCCAATATTTCTTAACTAGTCGAGTACAATGGCACGGCAACAAGAAAACCCGTAAGCCATTTTCAATTACCCATACTCGAGTTTACCACGTGGAAATCGAGTGCCACCGCTTGTGCAAGCATTAGCCCGAGTTTCATCCCATCAAAATAGGCTTTCAATTTTAAAATTTCAAAACTATATGACAAGTCCATACACTCTGTAAAAATGTTTGACTAGGGCCATGTACTTCAATCTCAATACTACTGTGGTCGAGTCACGAGAACCATTGTTGTGTATTACAATTTCCAATATTTCATAACTAGTCGAGTACAATGGCACGGCAACAAGAAAACCCGTAAGCCATTTTCAATTACCCATACTCTAGTTTACCACGTGGAAATCGAGTGCCACCGCTTGTGCAAGCATTAGCCCGAGTTTCATCCCATCAAAATCGACTTTCAATTTTAAAATTTCAAAACTATATGACAAGTCCATACACTCTGTAAAAATGTTTAAATAGGGCCATGTACATTAATCTCAATACTACTGTGGTCGAGTCACGAAAACCATTGTTGTGTATTACAACTTCCAATATTTCATAACTAGTCGAGTGCAATGGCACGGCAACAAGAAAACCCGTAAGCCATTTTCAATTAACCAGACTCGAGTTTACCACGTCGAAATCGAGTTCCACCGCTTGTGCAAGCAATAGCCCGAGTTTCATCCCATCAAAATCGACTTTCAATTTTAAAATTTCAAAACTATATGACAAGTCCATACACTCTGTAAAAATGTTTGACTAGGGCCATGTACTTCAATCTCAATACTACTGTGGTCGAGTCACGAGAACCATTGTTGTGTATTACAATTTCCAATATTTCATAACTAGTCTAGTACAATGGCACGGCAACAAGAAAACCCGTAAGCCATTTTCAATTACCCATACTCGAGTTTACCACGTGGAAATCGAGTTCCACCGCTTGTGCAAGCATTAGCCTGAGTTTCATCCCATCAAAATCGACTTTCAATTTTAAAATTTCAAAACTATATGACAAGTCCATACACTCTGTAAAAATGTGTAACTAGGGCCATGTACTTCAATCTCAATACTACTGTGGTCGAGCCACGAAAACCATTGTTGTGTATTACAATTTCCAATATTTCATAACGAGTCGAGTGCAATGGCACGGCAACAAGAAAACCCGTAAGCCATTTTCAATTAACCAGACTCGAGTTTACCACGTCGAAATCGAGTTCCACCACTTGTGCAAGCATTAGCCCGAGTTTCATCCCATCAAATCGAGTTTCAATTTTAAAATTTCAAAACTATATGACAAGTCCATACACTCTGTAAAAATGTTTAACTAGGGCCATGTACTTCAATCTCAATACTACAGTGGTCGAGTCACGAAAACCATTATTGTGTATTACAATTTCCAATATTTCATAAGTAGTCGAGTGCAATGGCACGGCAACAAGAAAACCCGTAAGCCATTTTCAATTAACCAGACTCGAGTTTACCACGTCGAAATCGAGTTCCACCGCTTGTGCAAGCATTAGCCCGAGTTTCATCCCATCAAAATCGACTTTCAATTTTAAAATTTCAAAACTATATGACAAGTCCATACACTCTGTAAAAATGTTTAAATAGGGCCATGTACATTAATCTCAATACTACTGTGGTCGAGTCACGAAAACCATTGTTGTGTATTACAACTTCCAATATTTCGTAACTAGTCGAGTGCAATGGCACGGCAACAAGAAAACCCGTAAGCCATTTTCAATTAACCAGACTCGAGTTTACCACGTCGAAATCGAGTTCCACCGCTTGTGCAAACATTAGCCCGAGTTTCATCCCATCAAAATCGACTTTCAATTTTAAAATTTCAAAACTATATGACAAGTCCATACACTCTGTAAAAATGTTTGACTAGGGCCATGTACTTCAATCTCAATACTACTGTGGTCGAGTCACGAGAACCATTGTTGTGTATTACAATTTCCAATATTTCTTAACTAGTCGAGTACAATGGCACGGCAACAAGAAAACCCGTAAGCCATTTTCAATTACCCATACTCGAGTTTACCACGTGGAAATCGAGTGCCACCGCTTGTGCAAGCATTAGCCCGAGTTTCATCCCATCAAAATCGACTTTCAATTTTAAAATTTCAAAACTATATGACAAGTCCATACACTCTGTAAAAATGTTTAACTAGGGCCATGTACTTCAATCTCGATACTACTGTGGTCGAGTCACGAAAACCATTGTTGTGTATTACAATTTCCAATATTTCATAACTAGTCGAGTGCAATGGCAAGGCAACAAGAAAACCCGTAAGCCATTTTCGATTACCCAGACTCGATTTTAGCACGTCGAAATCGAGTTCCACCGCTGGTGCAAGCATTAGCCCGAGTTTCATCCCATCAAAATCCACTTTCAATTTTAAAATTTCAAAACTATATGACAAGTCCATACACTCTGTAAAAATGTTTAACTAGGGCCATGTACTTCAATCTCAATACTACTGTGGTCGAGTCACGAAAACCATTGTTGTGTATTACAATTTCCAATATTTCATAACTAGTCGAGTGCAATGGCACGGCAACAAGAAAACCCGTAAGCCATTTTCAATTAACCAGACTCGAGTTTACCACGTCGAAATCGAGTTCCACCGCTTGTGCAAGCATTAGCCCGAGTTTCATCCCATCAAAATCGACTTTCAATTTTAAAATTTCAAAACTATATGACAAGTCCATACACTCTCTAAAAATGTTTGACTAGGGCCATGTACTTCAATCTCAATACTACTGTGGTCGAGTCACGAAAACCATTGTTGTGTATTACAATTTCCAATATTTCATAACTAGTCGAGTGCAATGGCACGGCAACAAGAAAACCCGTAAGCCATTTTCAATTAACCAGACTCGAGTTTACCACGTCGAAATCGAGTTCCACCGCTTGTGCAAGCATTAGCCCGAGTTTCATCCCATCAAAATCGACTTTCAATTTTAAAATTTCAAAACTATATGACAAGTCCATACACTCTGTAAAAATGTTTAAATAGGGCCATGTACTTTAATCCCAATACTACTGTGGTCGAGTCACGAAAACCATTGTTGTGTATTACGATTTCCAATATTTCATAACTAGACGAGTGTAATGGCACGGCAACAGGAAAACCCGTAAGCCTTTTTCAATTAACCAGACTCGATTTTACCACGTCGAAATCGAGTTCCACCGCTTGTGCAAGCATTAGCCCGAGTTTCATCCCATCAAAATCGACTTTCAATTTTAAAATTTCAAAACTATATGACAAGTCCATACACTCTGTAAAAATGTTTAACTAGGGCCATGTACTTCAATCTCAATACTACTGTGGTCGAGTCACGAAAACCATTGTTGTGTATTACAATTTCCAATATTTCATAACTAGTCGAGTGCAATGGCACGGCAACAAGAAAACCCGTAAGCCATTTTCAATTACCCAGTCTCGATTTTAGCACGTCGAAATCGAGTTCCACCGCTGGTGCAAGCATTAGCCCGAGTTTCATCCCATCAAAATCGACTTTCAATTTTAAAATTTCAAGACTATATGACAGGTCCATACACTCTGTAAAAATGTTTGACTAGGGCCATGTACTTCAATCCCAATACTACTGTGGTCGAGTCACGAAAACCATTGTTGTGTATTACGATTTCCGATATTTCATAACTAGACGAGTGTAATGGCACGGCAACAGGAAAACCCGTAAGCCTTTTTCAATTAACCAGACTCGATTTTACCACGTCGAAATCGAGTTCCACCGCTTGTGCAAGCATTAGCCCGAGTTTCATCCCATCAAAATCGACTTTCAATTTTAAAATTTCAAAACTATATGACAAGTCCTTACACTCTGTAAAAATGTTTCACTAGGGCCATGTACTTCAATCTCAATACTACTGTGGTCGAGTCACGAAAACCATTGTTGTGTATTACAATTTCCATTATTTCATAACTAGTCGAGTGCAATGGCACGGCAACAAGAAAACCCGTAAGCCATTTTCAATTACCCAGACTCGATTTTAGCACGTCGAAATCGAGTTCCACCGCTGGTGCAAGCTTTAGCCCGAGTTTCATCCCATCAAAATCCACTTTCAATTTTAAAATTTCAAAACTATATGACAAGTCCATACACTCTGTAAAAATGTTTAACTAGGGCCATGTACTTCAATCTCAATACTACTGTGGTCGAGTCACGAAAACCATTGTTGTGTATTACAATTTCCAATATTTCATAACTAGTCGAGTGCAATGGCACGGCAACAAGAAAACCCGTAAGCCATTTTCAATTAACCAGACTCGAGTTTACCACGTCGAAATCGAGTTCCACCGCTTGTGCAAGCATTAGCCCGAGTTTCATCCCATCAAAATCGACTTTCAATTTTAAAATTTCAAAACTATATGACAAGTCCATACACTCTCTAAAAATGTTTGACTAGGGCCATGTACTTCAATCTCAATACTACTGTGGTCGAGTCACGAGAACCATTGTTGTGTATTACAATTTCCAATATTTCATAACTAGTCGAGTACAATGGCACGGCAACAAGAAAACCCGTAAGCCATTTTCAATTACCCATACTCGAGTTTACCACGTGGAAATCGAGTGCCACCGCTTGTGCAAGCATTAGCCCGAGTTTCATCCCATCAAAATCGAGTTTCAGTTTTAAAATTTCAAAACTATATGACAAGTCCATACACTCTGTAAAAATGTTTAAATAGGGCCATGTACTTTAATCTCAATACTACTGTGGTCTAGTCACGAAAACCATTGTTGTGTATTACAATTTCCAATATTTCATAACTAGACGAGTGCAATGGCACGGCAACAAGAAAACCCGTAAGCCTTTTTCAATTAACCAGACTCGATTTTACCACGTCGAAATCGAGTTCCACCGCTTGTGCAAGCATTAGCCCGAGTTTCATCCCATCAAAATCGACTTTCAATTTTAAAATTTCAAGAGTATATGACAGGTCCATACACTCTGTAAAAATGTTTGACTAGGGCCATGTACTTCAATCTCAATACTACTGTGGTCGAGTCACGAGAACCATTGTTGTGTATTACAATTTCCAATATTTCTTAACTAGTCGAGTACAATGGCACGGCAACAAGAAAACCCGTAAGCCATTTTCAATTACCCATACTCGAGTTTACCACGTGGAAATCGAGTGCCACCGCTTGTGCAAGCATTAGCCCGAGTTTCATCCCATCAAAATCGACTTTCAATTTTAAAATTTCAAAACTATATGACAAGTCCATACACTCTGTAAAAATGTTTAACTAGGGCCATGTACTTCAATCTCAATACTACTGTGGTCGAGTCACGAAAACCATTGTTGTCTATTACAATTTCCAATATTTCATAACTAGTCGAGTGCAATGGCACGGCAACAAGAAAACCCGTAAGCCATTTTCAATTAACCAGACTCGAGTTTACCACGTCGAAATCGAGTTCCACCGCTTGTGCAAGCATTAGCCCGAGTTTCATCCCATCAAAATCGACTTTCAATTTTAAAATTTCAAGACTATATGACAGGTCCATACACTCTGTAAAAATGTTTGACTAGGGCCATGTACTTCAATCTCAATACTACTGTGGTCGAGTCACGAGAACCATTGTTGTGTATTACAATTTCCAATATTTCTTAACTAGTCGAGTACAATGGCAAGGCAACAAGAAAACCCGTAAGCCATTTTCAATTACCCATACTCGAGTTTACCACGTGGAAATCGAGTGCCACCGCTTGTGCAAGCATTAGCCCGAGTTTCATCCCATCAAAATCGACTTTCAATTTTAAAATTTCAAAACTATATGACAAGTCCATACACTCTGTAAAAATGTTTAACTAGGGCCATGTACTTCAATCTCAATACTACTGTGGTCGAGTCACGAAAACCATTGTTGTGTATTACAATTTCCAATATTTCATAACTAGTCGAGTGCAATGGCACGGCAACAAGAAAACCCATAAGCCATTTTCAATTACCCAGTCTCGATTTTAGCACGTCGAAATCGAGTTCCACCGCTGGTGCAAGCATTAGCCCGAGTTTCATCCCATCAAAATCGACTTTCAATTTTAAAATTTCAAGACTATATGACAGGTCCATACACTCTGTAAAAATGTTTGACTAGGGCCATGTACTTCAATCTCAATACTACTGTGGTCGAGTCACGAGAACCATTGTTGTGTATTACAATTTCCAATATTTCTTAACTAGTCGAGTACAATGGCAAGGCAACAAGAAAACCCGTAAGCCATTTTCAATTACCCATACTCGAGTTTACCACGTGGAAATCGAGTGCCACCGCTTGTGCAAGCATTAGCCCGAGTTTCATCCCATCAAAATCGACTTTCAATTTTAAAATTTCAAAACTATATGACAAGTCCATACACTCTGTAAAAATGTTTAACTAGGGCCATGTACTTCAATCTCAATACTACTGTGGTCGAGTCACGAAAACCATTGTTGTGTATTACAATTTCCAATATTTCATAACTAGTCGAGTGCAATGGCACGGCAACAAGAAAACCCATAAGCCATTTTCAATTACCCAGTCTCGATTTTAGCACGTCGAAATCGAGTTCCACCGCTGGGGCAAGCATTAGCCCGAGTTTCATCCCATCAAAATCGACTTTCAACTTTAAAATTTCAAAACTATATGACAAGTCCATACACTCTGTAAAAATGTTTAACTAGGGCCATGTACTTCAATCTCAATACTACTGTGGTCGAGTCACGAAAACCATTGTTGTGTATTACAATTTCCAATATTTCATAAGTAGTCGAGTGCAATGGCACGGCAACAAGAAAACCCGTAAGCCATTTTCAATTAACCAGACTCGAGTTTACCACGTCGAAATCGAGTTCCACCGCTTGTGCAAGCATTAGCCCGAGTTTCATCCCATCTAAATCGACTTTCAATTTTAAAATTTCAAAACTATATGACAAGTCCATACACTCTGTAAAAATGTTTGACTAGGGCCATGTACTTCAATCTCAATACTACTGTGGTCGAGTCACGAGAACCATTGTTGTGTATTACAATTTCCAATATTTCTTAACTAGTCGAGTACAATGGCACGGCAACAAGAAAACCCGTAAGCCATTTTCAATTACCCATACTCGAGTTTACCACGTGGAAATCGAGTGCCACCGCTTGTGCAAGCTTTAGCCCGAGTTTCATCCCATCAAAATAGGCTTTCAATTTTAAAATTTCAAAACTATATGACAAGTCCATACACTCTGTAAAAATGTTTGACTAGGGCCATGTACTTCAATCTCAATACTACTGTGGTCGAGTCACGAGAACCATTGTTGTGTATTACAATTTCCAATATTTCATAACTAGTCGAGTACAATGGCACGGCAACAAGAAAACCCGTAAGCCATTTTCAATTACCCATACTCTAGTTTACCACGTGGAAATCGAGTGCCACCGCTTGTGCAAGCATTAGCCCGAGTTTCATCCCATCAAAATCGACTTTCAATTTTAAAATTTCAAAACTATATGACAAGTCCATACACTCTGTAAAAATGTTTAAATAGGGCCATGTACATTAATCTCAATACTACTGTGGTCGAGTCACGAAAACCATTGTTGTGTATTACAACTTCCAATATTTCATAACTAGTCGAGTGCAATGGCACGGCAACAAGAAAACCCGTAAGCCATTTTCAATTACCCAGACTCGATTTTAGCACGTCGAAATCGAGTTCCACCGCTGGTGCAAGCTTTAGCCCGAGTTTCATCCCATCAAAATCCACTTTCAATTTTAAAATTTCAAAACTATATGACAAGTCCATACACTCTGTAAAAATGTTTAACTAGGGCCATGTACTTCAATCTCAATACTACTGTGGTCGAGTCACGAAAACCATTGTTGTGTATTACAATTTCCAATATTTCATAACTAGTCGAGTGCAATGGCACGGCAACAAGAAAACCCGTAAGCCATTTTCAATTAACCAGACTCGAGTTTACCACGTCGAAATCGAGTTCCACCGCTTGTGCAAGCATTAGCCCGAGTTTCATCCCATCAAAATCGACTTTCAATTTTAAAATTTCAAAACTATATGACAAGTCCATACACTCTCTAAAAATGTTTGACTAGGGCCATGTACTTCAATCTCAATACTACTGTGGTCGAGTCACGAAAACCATTGTTGTGTATTACAATTTCCAATATTTCATAACTAGTCGAGTGCAATGGCACGGCAACAAGAAAACCCGTAAGCCATTTTCAATTAACCAGACTCGAGTTTACCACGTCGAAATCGAGTTCCACCGCTTGTGCAAGCATTAGCCCGAGTTTCATCCCATCAAAATCGACTTTCAATTTTAAAATTTCAAAACTATATGACAAGTCCATACACTCTGTAAAAATGTTTAAATAGGGCCATGTACTTTAATCCCAATACTACTGTGGTCGAGTCACGAAAACCATTGTTGTGTATTACGATTTCCAATATTTCATAACTAGACGAGTGTAATGGCACGGCAACAGGAAAACCCGTAAGCCTTTTTCAATTAACCAGACTCGATTTTACCACGTCGAAATCGAGTTCCACCGCTTGTGCAAGCATTAGCCCGAGTTTCATCCCATCAAAATCGACTTTCAATTTTAAAATTTCAAAACTATATGACAAGTCCATACACTCTGTAAAAATGTTTAACTAGGGCCATGTACTTCAATCTCAATACTACTGTGGTCGAGTCACGAAAACCATTGTTGTGTATTACAATTTCCAATATTTCATAACTAGTCGAGTGCAATGGCACGGCAACAAGAAAACCCGTAAGCCATTTTCAATTACCCAGTCTCGATTTTAGCACGTCGAAATCGAGTTCCACCGCTGGTGCAAGCATTAGCCCGAGTTTCATCCCATCAAAATCGACTTTCAATTTTAAAATTTCAAGACTATATGACAGGTCCATACACTCTGTAAAAATGTTTGACTAGGGCCATGTACTTCAATCCCAATACTACTGTGGTCGAGTCACGAAAACCATTGTTGTGTATTACGATTTCCGATATTTCATAACTAGACGAGTGTAATGGCACGGCAACAGGAAAACCCGTAAGCCTTTTTCAATTAACCAGACTCGATTTTACCACGTCGAAATCGAGTTCCACCGCTTGTGCAAGCATTAGCCCGAGTTTCATCCCATCAAAATCGACTTTCAATTTTAAAATTTCAAAACTATATGACAAGTCCATACACTCTGTAAAAATGTTTCACTAGGGCCATGTACTTCAATCTCAATACTACTGTGGTCGAGTCACGAAAACCATTGTTGTGTATTACAATTTCCATTATTTCATAACTAGTCGAGTGCAATGGCACGGCAACAAGAAAACCCGTAAGCCATTTTCAATTACCCAGACTCGATTTTAGCACGTCGAAATCGAGTTCCACCGCTGGTGCAAGCTTTAGCCCGAGTTTCATCCCATCAAAATCCACTTTCAATTTTAAAATTTCAAAACTATATGACAAGTCCATACACTCTGTAAAAATGTTTAACTAGGGCCATGTACTTCAATCTCAATACTACTGTGGTCGAGTCACGAAAACCATTGTTGTGTATTACAATTTCCAATATTTCATAACTAGTCGAGTGCAATGGCACGGCAACAAGAAAACCCGTAAGCCATTTTCAATTAACCAGACTCGAGTTTACCACGTCGAAATCGAGTTCCACCGCTTGTGCAAGCATTAGCCCGAGTTTCATCCCATCAAAATCGACTTTCAATTTTAAAATTTCAAAACTATATGACAAGTCCATACACTCTCTAAAAATGTTTGACTAGGGCCATGTACTTCAATCTCAATACTACTGTGGTCGAGTCACGAGAACCATTGTTGTGTATTACAATTTCCAATATTTCATAACTAGTCGAGTACAATGGCACGGCAACAAGAAAACCCGTAAGCCATTTTCAATTACCCATACTCGAGTTTACCACGTGGAAATCGAGTGCCACCGCTTGTGCAAGCATTAGCCCGAGTTTCATCCCATCAAAATCGAGTTTCAGTTTTAAAATTTCAAAACTATATGACAAGTCCATACACTCTGTAAAAATGTTTAAATAGGGCCATGTACTTTAATCTCAATACTACTGTGGTCTAGTCACGAAAACCATTGTTGTGTATTACAATTTCCAATATTTCATAACTAGACGAGTGCAATGGCACGGCAACAAGAAAACCCGTAAGCCTTTTTCAATTAACCAGACTCGATTTTACCACGTCGAAATCGAGTTCCACCGCTTGTGCAAGCATTAGCCCGAGTTTCATCCCATCAAAATCGACTTTCAATTTTAAAATTTCAAGAGTATATGACAGGTCCATACACTCTGTAAAAATGTTTGACTAGGGCCATGTACTTCAATCTCAATACTACTGTGGTCGAGTCACGAGAACCATTGTTGTGTATTACAATTTCCAATATTTCTTAACTAGTCGAGTACAATGGCACGGCAACAAGAAAACCCGTAAGCCATTTTCAATTACCCATACTCGAGTTTACCACGTGGAAATCGAGTGCCACCGCTTGTGCAAGCATTAGCCCGAGTTTCATCCCATCAAAATCGACTTTCAATTTTAAAATTTCAAAACTATATGACAAGTCCATACACTCTGTAAAAATGTTTAACTAGGGCCATGTACTTCAATCTCAATACTACTGTGGTCGAGTCACGAAAACCATTGTTGTCTATTACAATTTCCAATATTTCATAACTAGTCGAGTGCAATGGCACGGCAACAAGAAAACCCGTAAGCCATTTTCAATTAACCAGACTCGAGTTTACCACGTCGAAATCGAGTTCCACCGCTTGTGCAAGCATTAGCCCGAGTTTCATCCCATCAAAATCGACTTTCAATTTTAAAATTTCAAGACTATATGACAGGTCCATACACTCTGTAAAAATGTTTGACTAGGGCCATGTACTTCAATCTCAATACTACTGTGGTCGAGTCACGAGAACCATTGTTGTGTATTACAATTTCCAATATTTCTTAACTAGTCGAGTACAATGGCAAGGCAACAAGAAAACCCGTAAGCCATTTTCAATTACCCATACTCGAGTTTACCACGTGGAAATCGAGTGCCACCGCTTGTGCAAGCATTAGCCCGAGTTTCATCCCATCAAAATCGACTTTCAATTTTAAAATTTCAAAACTATATGACAAGTCCATACACTCTGTAAAAATGTTTAACTAGGGCCATGTACTTCAATCTCAATACTACTGTGGTCGAGTCACGAAAACCATTGTTGTGTATTACAATTTCCAATATTTCATAACTAGTCGAGTGCAATGGCACGGCAACAAGAAAACCCATAAGCCATTTTCAATTACCCAGTCTCGATTTTAGCACGTCGAAATCGAGTTCCACCGCTGGTGCAAGCATTAGCCCGAGTTTCATCCCATCAAAATCGACTTTCAATTTTAAAATTTCAAGACTATATGACAGGTCCATACACTCTGTAAAAATGTTTGACTAGGGCCATGTACTTCAATCTCAATACTACTGTGGTCGAGTCACGAGAACCATTGTTGTGTATTACAATTTCCAATATTTCTTAACTAGTCGAGTACAATGGCAAGGCAACAAGAAAACCCGTAAGCCATTTTCAATTACCCATACTCGAGTTTACCACGTGGAAATCGAGTGCCACCGCTTGTGCAAGCATTAGCCCGAGTTTCATCCCATCAAAATCGACTTTCAATTTTAAAATTTCAAAACTATATGACAAGTCCATACACTCTGTAAAAATGTTTAACTAGGGCCATGTACTTCAATCTCAATACTACTGTGGTCGAGTCACGAAAACCATTGTTGTGTATTACAATTTCCAATATTTCATAACTAGTCGAGTGCAATGGCACGGCAACAAGAAAACCCATAAGCCATTTTCAATTACCCAGTCTCGATTTTAGCACGTCGAAATCGAGTTCCACCGCTGGGGCAAGCATTAGCCCGAGTTTCATCCCATCAAAATCGACTTTCAACTTTAAAATTTCAAAACTATATGACAAGTCCATACACTCTGTAAAAATGTTTAACTAGGGCCATGTACTTCAATCTCAATACTACTGTGGTCGAGTCACGAAAACCATTGTTGTGTATTACAATTTCCAATATTTCATAAGTAGTCGAGTGCAATGGCACGGCAACAAGAAAACCCGTAAGCCATTTTCAATTAACCAGACTCGAGTTTACCACGTCGAAATCGAGTTCCACCGCTTGTGCAAGCATTAGCCCGAGTTTCATCCCATCTAAATCGACTTTCAATTTTAAAATTTCAAAACTATATGACAAGTCCATACACTCTGTAAAAATGTTTGACTAGGGCCATGTACTTCAATCTCAATACTACTGTGGTCGAGTCACGAGAACCATTGTTGTGTATTACAATTTCCAATATTTCTTAACTAGTCGAGTACAATGGCACGGCAACAAGAAAACCCGTAAGCCATTTTCAATTACCCATACTCGAGTTTACCACGTGGAAATCGAGTGCCACCGCTTGTGCAAGCTTTAGCCCGAGTTTCATCCCATCAAAATAGGCTTTCAATTTTAAAATTTCAAAACTATATGACAAGTCCATACACTCTGTAAAAATGTTTGACTAGGGCCATGTACTTCAATCTCAATACTACTGTGGTCGAGTCACGAGAACCATTGTTGTGTATTACAATTTCCAATATTTCATAACTAGTCGAGTACAATGGCACGGCAACAAGAAAACCCGTAAGCCATTTTCAATTACCCATACTCTAGTTTACCACGTGGAAATCGAGTGCCACCGCTTGTGCAAGCATTAGCCCGAGTTTCATCCCATCAAAATCGACTTTCAATTTTAAAATTTCAAAACTATATGACAAGTCCATACACTCTGTAAAAATGTTTAAATAGGGCCATGTACATTAATCTCAATACTACTGTGGTCGAGTCACGAAAACCATTGTTGTGTATTACAACTTCCAATATTTCATAACTAGTCGAGTGCAATGGCACGGCAACAAGAAAACCCGTAAGCCATTTTCAATTAACCAGACTCGAGTTTACCACGTCGAAATCGAGTTCCACCGCTTGTGCAAGCAATAGCCCGAGTTTCATCCCATCAAAATCGACTTTCAATTTTAAAATTTCAAAACTATATGACAAGTCCATACACTCTGTAAAAATGTTTGACTAGGGCCATGTACTTCAATCTCAATACTACTGTGGTCGAGTCACGAGAACCATTGTTGTGTATTACAATTTCCAATATTTCTTAACTAGTCGAGTACAATGGCACGGCAACAAGAAAACCTGTAAGCCATTTTCAATTACCCATACTCGAGTTTACCACGTGGAAATCGAGTGCCACCGCTTGTGCAAGCATTAGCCCGAGTTTCATCCCATCAAAATCGACTTTCAATTTTAAAATTTCAAAACTATATGACAAGTCCATACACTCTGTAAAAATGTTTAACTAGGGCCATGTACTTCAATCTCAATACTACTGTGGTCGAGTCACGAAAACCATTGTTGTCTATTACAATTTCCAATATTTCATAACTAGTCGAGTGCAATGGCACGGCAACAAGAAAACCCGTAAGCCATTTTCAATTAACCAGACTCGAGTTTACCACGTCGAAATCGAGTTCCACCGCTTGTGCAAGCATTAGCCCGAGTTTCATCCCATCAAAATCGACTTTCAATTTTAAAATTTCAAAACTATACGACAAGTCCATACACTCTGTAAAAATGTTTGACTAGGGCCATGTGCTTCAATCTCAATACTACTGTGGTCGAGTCACGAGAACCATTGTTGTGTATTACAATTTCCAATATTTCATAAGTAGTCAAGTGCAATGGCACGGCAACAAGAAAACCCGTAAGCCATTTTCAATTAACCAGACTCGAGTTTACCACGTCGAAATCGAGTTCCACCGCTTGTGCAAGCATTAGCCCGAGTTTCATCCCATCAAAATAGACTTTCAATTTTAAAATTTCAAAACTATATGACAAGTCCATACACTCTGTAAAAATGTTTGACTAGGGCCATGTACTTCAATCTCAATACTACTGTGGTCGAGTCACGAGAACCATTGTTGTGTATTACAATTTCCAATATTTCATAACTAGTCTAGTACAATGGCACGGCAACAAGAAAACCCGTAAGCCATTTTCAATTACCCATACTCGAGTTTACCACGTGGAAATCGAGTTCCACCGCTTGTGCAAGCATTAGCCTGAGTTTCATCCCATCAAAATCGACTTTCAATTTTAAAATTTCAAAACTATATGACAAGTCCATACACTCTGTAAAAATGTGTAACTAGGGCCATGTACTTCAATCTCAATACTACTGTGGTCGAGCCACGAAAACCATTGTTGTGTATTACAATTTCCAATATTTCATAACGAGTCGAGTGCAATGGCACGGCAACAAGAAAACCCGTAAGCCATTTTCAATTAACCAGACTCGAGTTTACCACGTCGAAATCGAGTTCCACCACTTGTGCAAGCATTAGCCCGAGTTTCATCCCATCAAATCGAGTTTCAATTTTAAAATTTCAAAACTATATCACAAGTCCATACACTCTGTAAAAATGTTTAACTAGGGCCATGTACTTCAATCTCAATACTACAGTGGTCGAGTCACGAAAACCATTATTGTGTATTACAATTTCCAATATTTCATAAGTAGTCGAGTGCAATGGCACGGCAACAAGAAAACCCGTAAGCCATTTTCAATTAACCAGACTCGAGTTTACCACGTCGAAATCGAGTTCCACCGCTTGTGCAAGCATTAGCCCGAGTTTCATCCCATCAAAATCGACTTTCAATTTTAAAATTTCAAAACTATATGACAAGTCCATACACTCTGTAAAAATGTTTAAATAGGGCCATGTACATTAATCTCAATACTACTGTGGTCGAGTCACGAAAACCATTGTTGTGTATTACAACTTCCAATATTTCGTAACTAGTCGAGTGCAATGGCACGGCAACAAGAAAACCCGTAAGCCATTTTCAATTAACCAGACTCGAGTTTACCACGTCGAAATCGAGTTCCACCGCTTGTGCAAACATTAGCCCGAGTTTCATCCCATCAAAATCGACTTTCAATTTTAAAATTTCAAAACTATATGACAAGTCCATACACTCTGTAAAAATGTTTGACTAGGGCCATGTACTTCAATCTCAATACTACTGTGGTCGAGTCACGAGAACCATTGTTGTGTATTACAATTTCCAATATTTCTTAACTAGTCGAGTACAATGGCACGGCAACAAGAAAACCCGTAAGCCATTTTCAATTACCCATACTCGAGTTTACCACGTGGAAATCGAGTGCCACCGCTTGTGCAAGCATTAGCCCGAGTTTCATCCCATCAAAATCGACTTTCAATTTTAAAATTTCAAAACTATATGACAAGTCCATACACTCTGTAAAAATGTTTAACTAGGGCCATGTACTTCAATCTCAATACTACTGTGGTCGAGTCACGAAAACCATTGTTGTGTATTACAATTTCCAATATTTCATAACTAGTCGAGTGCAATGGCAAGGCAACAAGAAAACCCGTAAGCCATTTTCGATTACCCAGACTCGATTTTAGCACGTCGAAATCGAGTTCCACCGCTGGTGCAAGCATTAGCCCGAGTTTCATCCCATCAAAATCCACTTTCAATTTTAAAATTTCAAAACTATATGACAAGTCCATACACTCTGTAAAAATGTTTAACTAGGGCCATGTACTTCAATCTCAATACTACTGTGGTCGAGTCACGAAAACCATTGTTGTGTATTACAATTTCCAATATTTCATAACTAGTCGAGTGCAATGGCACGGCAACAAGAAAACCCGTAAGCCATTTTCAATTAACCAGACTCGAGTTTACCACGTCGAAATCGAGTTCCACCGCTTGTGCAAGCATTAGCCCGAGTTTCATCCCATCAAAATCGACTTTCAATTTTAAAATTTCAAAACTATATGACAAGTCCATACACTCTCTAAAAATGTTTGACTAGGGCCATGTACTTCAATCTCAATACTACTGTGGTCGAGTCACGAAAACCATTGTTGTGTATTACAATTTCCAATATTTCATAACTAGTCGAGTGCAATGGCACGGCAACAAGAAAACCCGTAAGCCATTTTCAATTAACCAGACTCGAGTTTACCACGTCGAAATCGAGTTCCACCGCTTGTGCAAGCATTAGCCCGAGTTTCATCCCATCAAAATCGACTTTCAATTTTAAAATTTCAAAACTATATGACAAGTCCATACACTCTGTAAAAATGTTTAAATAGGGCCATGTACTTTAATCCCAATACTACTGTGGTCGAGTCACGAAAACCATTGTTGTGTATTACGATTTCCAATATTTCATAACTAGACGAGTGTAATGGCACGGCAACAGGAAAACCCGTAAGCCTTTTTCAATTAACCAGACTCGATTTTACCACGTCGAAATCGAGTTCCACCGCTTGTGCAAGCATTAGCCCGAGTTTCATCCCATCAAAATCGACTTTCAATTTTAAAATTTCAAAACTATATGACAAGTCCATACACTCTGTAAAAATGTTTAACTAGGGCCATGTACTTCAATCTCAATACTACTGTGGTCGAGTCACGAAAACCATTGTTGTGTATTACAATTTCCAATATTTCATAACTAGTCGAGTGCAATGGCACGGCAACAAGAAAACCCGTAAGCCATTTTCAATTACCCAGTCTCGATTTTAGCACGTCGAAATCGAGTTCCACCGCTGGTGCAAGCATTAGCCCGAGTTTCATCCCATCAAAATCGACTTTCAATTTTAAAATTTCAAGACTATATGACAGGTCCATACACTCTGTAAAAATGTTTGACTAGGGCCATGTACTTCAATCCCAATACTACTGTGGTCGAGTCACGAAAACCATTGTTGTGTATTACGATTTCCGATATTTCATAACTAGACGAGTGTAATGGCACGGCAACAGGAAAACCCGTAAGCCTTTTTCAATTAACCAGACTCGATTTTACCACGTCGAAATCGAGTTCCACCGCTTGTGCAAGCATTAGCCCGAGTTTCATCCCATCAAAATCGACTTTCAATTTTAAAATTTCAAAACTATATGACAAGTCCATACACTCTGTAAAAATGTTTCACTAGGGCCATGTACTTCAATCTCAATACTACTGTGGTCGAGTCACGAAAACCATTGTTGTGTATTACAATTTCCATTATTTCATAACTAGTCGAGTGCAATGGCACGGCAACAAGAAAACCCGTAAGCCATTTTCAATTACCCAGACTCGATTTTAGCACGTCGAAATCGAGTTCCACCGCTGGTGCAAGCTTTAGCCCGAGTTTCATCCCATCAAAATCCACTTTCAATTTTAAAATTTCAAAACTATATGACAAGTCCATACACTCTGTAAAAATGTTTAACTAGGGCCATGTACTTCAATCTCAATACTACTGTGGTCGAGTCACGAAAACCATTGTTGTGTATTACAATTTCCAATATTTCATAACTAGTCGAGTGCAATGGCACGGCAACAAGAAAACCCGTAAGCCATTTTCAATTAACCAGACTCGAGTTTACCACGTCGAAATCGAGTTCCACCGCTTGTGCAAGCATTAGCCCGAGTTTCATCCCATCAAAATCGACTTTCAATTTTAAAATTTCAAAACTATATGACAAGTCCATACACTCTCTAAAAATGTTTGACTAGGGCCATGTACTTCAATCTCAATACTACTGTGGTCGAGTCACGAGAACCATTGTTGTGTATTACAATTTCCAATATTTCATAACTAGTCGAGTACAATGGCACGGCAACAAGAAAACCCGTAAGCCATTTTCAATTACCCATACTCGAGTTTACCACGTGGAAATCGAGTGCCACCGCTTGTGCAAGCATTAGCCCGAGTTTCATCCCATCAAAATCGAGTTTCAGTTTTAAAATTTCAAAACTATATGACAAGTCCATACACTCTGTAAAAATGTTTAAATAGGGCCATGTACTTTAATCTCAATACTACTGTGGTCTAGTCACGAAAACCATTGTTGTGTATTACAATTTCCAATATTTCATAACTAGACGAGTGCAATGGCACGGCAACAAGAAAACCCGTAAGCCTTTTTCAATTAACCAGACTCGATTTTACCACGTCGAAATCGAGTTCCACCGCTTGTGCAAGCATTAGCCCGAGTTTCATCCCATCAAAATCGACTTTCAATTTTAAAATTTCAAGAGTATATGACAGGTCCATACACTCTGTAAAAATGTTTGACTAGGGCCATGTACTTCAATCTCAATACTACTGTGGTCGAGTCACGAGAACCATTGTTGTGTATTACAATTTCCAATATTTCATAACTAGTCGAGTGCAATGGCACGGCAACAAGAAAACCCGTAAGCCATTTTCAATTACCCATACTCGAGTTTACCACGTGGAAATCGAGTGCCACCGCTTGTGCAAGCATTAGCCCGAGTTTCATCCCATCAAAATCGACTTTCAATTTTAAAATTTCAAAACTATATGACAAGTCCATACACTCTGTAAAAATGTTTAACTAGGGCCATGTACTTCAATCTCAATACTACTGTGGTCGAGTCACGAAAACCATTGTTGTGTATTACAATTTCCAATATTTCATAACTAGTCGAGTGCAATGGCAAGGCAACAAGAAAACCCGTAAGCCATTTTCGATTACCCAGACTCGATTTTAGCACGTCGAAATCGAGTTCCACCGCTGGTGCAAGCATTAGCCCGAGTTTCATCCCATCAAAATCCACTTTCAATTTTAAAATTTCAAAACTATATGACAAGTCCATACACTCTGTAAAAATGTTTAACTAGGGCCATGTACTTCAATCTCAATACTACTGTGGTCGAGTCACGAAAACCATTGTTGTGTATTACAATTTCCAATATTTCATAACTAGTCGAGTGCAATGGCACGGCAACAAGAAAACCCGTAAGCCATTTTCAATTAACCAGACTCGAGTTTACCACGTCGAAATCGAGTTCCACCGCTTGTGCAAGCATTAGCCCGAGTTTCATCCCATCAAAATCGACTTTCAATTTTAAAATTTCAAAACTATATGACAAGTCCATACACTCTCTAAAAATGTTTGACTAGGGCCATGTACTTCAATCTCAATACTACTGTGGTCGAGTCACGAAAACCATTGTTGTGTATTACAATTTCCAATATTTCATAACTAGTCGAGTGCAATGGCACGGCAACAAGAAAACCCGTAAGCCATTTTCAATTAACCAGACTCGAGTTTACCACGTCGAAATCGAGTTCCACCGCTTGTGCAAGCATTAGCCCGAGTTTCATCCCATCAAAATCGACTTTCAATTTTAAAATTTCAAAACTATATGACAAGTCCATACACTCTGTAAAAATGTTTAAATAGGGCCATGTACTTTAATCCCAATACTACTGTGGTCGAGTCACGAAAACCATTGTTGTGTATTACGATTTCCAATATTTCATAACTAGACGAGTGTAATGGCACGGCAACAGGAAAACCCGTAAGCCTTTTTCAATTAACCAGACTCGATTTTACCACGTCGAAATCGAGTTCCACCGCTTGTGCAAGCATTAGCCCGAGTTTCATCCCATCAAAATCGACTTTCAATTTTAAAATTTCAAAACTATATGACAAGTCCATACACTCTGTAAAAATGTTTAACTAGGGCCATGTACTTCAATCTCAATACTACTGTGGTCGAGTCACGAAAACCATTGTTGTGTATTACAAGTTCCAATATTTCATAACTAGTCGAGTGAAATGGCACGGCAACAAGAAAACCCGTAAGCCATTTTCAATTACCCAGTCTCGATTTTAGCACGTCGAAATCGAGTTCCACCGCTGGTGCAAGCATTAGCCCGAGTTTCATCCCATCAAAATCGACTTTCAATTTTAAAATTTCAAGACTATATGACAGGTCCATACACTCTGTAAAAATGTTTGACTAGGGCCATGTACTTCAATCCCAATACTACTGTGGTCGAGTCACGAAAACCATTGTTGTGTATTACGATTTCCGATATTTCATAACTAGACGAGTGTAATGGCACGGCAACAGGAAAACCCGTAAGCCTTTTTCAATTAACCAGACTCGATTTTACCACGTCGAAATCGAGTTCCACCGCTTGTGCAAGCATTAGCCCGAGTTTCATCCCATCAAAATCGACTTTCAATTTTAAAATTTCAAAACTATATGACAAGTCCATACACTCTGTAAAAATGTTTCACTAGGGCCATGTACTTCAATCTCAATACTACTGTGGTCGAGTCACGAAAACCATTGTTGTGTATTACAATTTCCATTATTTCATAACTAGTCGAGTGCAATGGCACGGCAACAAGAAAACCCGTAAGCCATTTTCAATTACCCAGACTCGATTTTAGCACGTCGAAATCGAGTTCCACCGCTGGTGCAAGCTTTAGCCCGAGTTTCATCCCATCAAAATCCACTTTCAATTTTAAAATTTCAAAACTATACGACAAGTCCATACACTCTGTAAAAATGTTTGACTAGGGCCATGTACTTCAATCTCAATACTACTGTGGTCGAGTCACGAGAACCATTGTTGTGTATTACAATTTCCAATATTTCATAACTAGTCGAGTGCAATGGCACGGCAACAAGAAAACCCGTAAGCCATTTTCAATTAACCAGACTCGAGTTTACCACGTCGAAATCGAGTTCCACCGCTTGTGCAAGCATTAGCCCGAGTTTCATCCCATCAAAATAGACTTTCAATTTTAAAATTTCAAAACTATATGACAAGTCCATACACTCTGTAAAAATGTTTGACTAGGGCCATGTACTTCAATCTCAATACTACTGTGGTCGAGTCACGAGAACCATTGTTGTGTATTACAATTTCCAATATTTCATAACTAGTCTAGTACAATGGCACGGCAACAAGAAAACCCGTAAGCCATTTTCAATTACCCATACTCGAGTTTACCACGTCGAAATCGAGTGCCACCGCTTGTGCAAGCATTAGCCCGAGTTTCATCCCATCAAAATCGAGTTTCAGTTTTAAAATTTCAAAACTATATGACAAGTCCATACACTCTGTAAAAATGTTTAAATAGGGCCATGTACTTTAATCTCAATACTACTGTGGTCTAGTCACGAAAACCATTGTTGTGTATTACAACTTCCAATATTTCGTAACTAGTCGAGTGCAATGGCACGGCAACAAGAAAACCCGTAAGCCATTTTCAATTAACCAGACTCGAGTTTACCACGTCGAAATCGAGTTCCACCGCTTGTGCAAACATTAGCCCGAGTTTCATCCCATCAAAATCGACTTTCAATTTTAAAATTTCAAAACTATATGACAAGTCCATACACTCTGTAAAAATGTTTGACTAGGGCCATGTACTTCAATCTCAATACTACTGTGGTCGAGTCACGAGAACCATTGTTGTGTATTACAATTTCCAATATTTCTTAACTAGTCGAGTACAATGGCACGGCAACAAGAAAACCCGTAAGCCATTTTCAATTACCCATACTCGAGTTTACCACGTGGAAATCGAGTGCCACCGCTTGTGCAAGCATTAGCCCGAGTTTCATCCCATCAAAATCGACTTTCAATTTTAAAATTTCAAAACTATATGACAAGTCCATACACTCTGTAAAAATGTTTAACTAGGGCCATGTACTTCAATCTCAATACTACTGTGGTCGAGTCACGAAAAACATTGTTGTGTATTACAATTTCCAATATTTCATAACTAGTCGAGTGCAATGGCAAGGCAACAAGAAAACCCGTAAGCCATTTTCGATTACCCAGACTCGATTTTAGCACGTCGAAATCGAGTTCCACCGCTGGTGCAAGCATTAGCCCGAGTTTCATCCCATCAAAATCCACTTTCAATTTTAAAATTTCAAAACTATATGACAAGTCCATACACTCTGTAAAAATGTTTAACTAGGGCCATGTACTTCAATCTCAATACTACTGTGGTCGAGTCACGAAAACCATTGTTGTGTATTACAATTTCCAATATTTCATAACTAGTCGAGTGCAATGGCACGGCAACAAGAAAACCCGTAAGCCATTTTCAATTAACCAGACTCGAGTTTACCACGTCGAAATCGAGTTCCACCGCTTGTGCAAGCATTAGCCCGAGTTTCATCCCATCAAAATCGACTTTCAATTTTAAAATTTCAAAACTATATGACAAGTCCATACACTCTCTAAAAATGTTTGACTAGGGCCATGTACTTCAATCTCAATACTACTGTGGTCGAGTCACGAAAACCATTTTTGTGTATTACAATTTCCAATATTTCATAACTAGTCGAGTGCAATGGCACGGCAACAAGAAAACCCGTAAGCCATTTTCAATTAACCAGACTCGAGTTTACCACGTCGAAATCGAGTTCCACCGCTTGTGCAAGCATTAGCCCGAGTTTCATCCCATCAAAATCGACTTTCAATTTTAAAATTTCAAAACTATATGACAAGTCCATACACTCTGTAAAAATGTTTAAATAGGGCCATGTACTTTAATCCCAATACTACTGTGGTCGAGTCACGAAAACCATTGTTGTGTATTACGATTTCCAATATTTCATAACTAGACGAGTGTAATGGCACGGCAACAGGAAAACCCGTAAGCCTTTTTCAATTAACCAGACTCGATTTTACCACGTCGAAATCGAGTTCCACCGCTTGTGCAAGCATTAGCCCGAGTTTCATCCCATCAAAATCGACTTTCAATTTTAAAATTTCAAAACTATATGACAAGTCCATACACTCTGTAAAAATGTTTAACTAGGGCCATGTACTTCAATCTCAATACTACTGTGGTCGAGTCACGAAAACCATTGTTGTGTATTACAATTTCCAATATTTCATAACTAGTCGAGTGCAATGGCACGGCAACAAGAAAACCCGTAAGCCATTTTCAATTACCCAGTCTCGATTTTAGCACGTCGAAATCGAGTTCCACCGCTGGTGCAAGCATTAGCCCGAGTTTCATCCCATCAAAATCGACTTTCAATTTTAAAATTTCAAGACTATATGACAGGTCCATACACTCTGTAAAAATGTTTGACTAGGGCCATGTACTTCAATCCCAATACTACTGTGGTCGAGTCACGAAAACCATTGTTGTGTATTACGATTTCCGATATTTCATAACTAGACGAGTGTAATGGCACGGCAACAGGAAAACCCGTAAGCCTTTTTCAATTAACCAGACTCGATTTTACCACGTCGAAATCGAGTTCCACCGCTTGTGCAAGCATTAGCCCGAGTTTCATCCCATCAAAATCGACTTTCAATTTTAAAATTTCAAAACTATATGACAAGTCCATACACTCTGTAAAAATGTTTCACTAGGGCCATGTACTTCAATCTCAATACTACTGTGGTCGAGTCACGAAAACCATTGTTGTGTATTACAATTTCCATTATTTCATAACTAGTCGAGTGCAATGGCACGGCAACAAGAAAACCCGTAAGCCATTTTCAATTACCCAGACTCGATTTTAGCACGTCGAAATCGAGTTCCACCGCTGGTGCAAGCTTTAGCCCGAGTTTCATCCCATCAAAATCCACTTTCAATTTTAAAATTTCAAAACTATATGACAAGTCCATACACTCTGTAAAAATGTTTAACTAGGGCCATGTACTTCAATCTCAATACTACTGTGGTCGAGTCACGAAAACCATTGTTGTGTATTACAATTTCCAATATTTCATAACTAGTCGAGTGCAATGGCACGGCAACAAGAAAACCCGTAAGCCATTTTCAATTAACCAGACTCGAGTTTACCACGTCGAAATCGAGTTCCACCGCTTGTGCAAGCATTAGCCCGAGTTTCATCCCATCAAAATCGACTTTCAATTTTAAAATTTCAAAACTATATGACAAGTCCATACACTCTCTAAAAATGTTTGACTAGGGCCATGTACTTCAATCTCAATACTACTGTGGTCGAGTCACGAGAACCATTGTTGTGTATTACAATTTCCAATATTTCATAACTAGTCGAGTACAATGGCACGGCAACAAGAAAACCCGTAAGCCATTTTCAATTACCCATACTCGAGTTTACCACGTGGAAATCGAGTGCCACCGCTTGTGCAAGCATTAGCCCGAGTTTCATCCCATCAAAATCGAGTTTCAGTTTTAAAATTTCAAAACTATATGACAAGTCCATACACTCTGTAAAAATGTTTAAATAGGGCCATGTACTTTAATCTCAATACTACTGTGGTCTAGTCACGAAAACCATTGTTGTGTATTACAATTTCCAATATTTCATAACTAGACGAGTGCAATGGCACGGCAACAAGAAAACCCGTAAGCCTTTTTCAATTAACCAGACTCGATTTTACCACGTCGAAATCGAGTTCCACCGCTTGTGCAAGCATTAGCCCGAGTTTCATCCCATCAAAATCGACTTTCAATTTTAAAATTTCAAGAGTATATGACAGGTCCATACACTCTGTAAAAATGTTTGACTAGGGCCATGTACTTCAATCTCAATACTACTGTGGTCGAGTCACGAGAACCATTGTTGTGTATTACAATTTCCAATATTTCATAACTAGTCGAGTGCAATGGCACGGCAACAAGAAAACCCGTAAGCCATTTTCAATTACCCATACTCGAGTTTACCACGTGGAAATCGAGTGCCACCGCTTGTGCAAGCATTAGCCCGAGTTTCATCCCATCAAAATCGACTTTCAATTTTAAAATTTCAAAACTATATGACAAGTCCATACACTCTGTAAAAATGTTTAAATAGGGCCATGTACTTTAATCCCAATACTACTGTGGTCGAGTCACGAAAACCATTGTTGTGTATTACGATTTCCAATATTTCATAACTAGACGAGTGTAATGGCACGGCAACAGGAAAACCCGTAAGCCTTTTTCAATTAACCAGACTCGATTTTACCACGTCGAAATCGAGTTCCACCGCTTGTGCAAGCATTAGCCCGAGTTTCATCCCATCAAAATCGACTTTCAATTTTAAAATTTCAAAACTATATGACAAGTCCATACACTCTGTAAAAATGTTTAACTAGGGCCATGTACTTCAATCTCAATACTACTGTGGTCGAGTCACGAAAACCATTGTTGTGTATTACAATTTCCAATATTTCATAACTAGTCGAGTGCAATGGCACGGCAACAAGAAAACCCGTAAGCCATTTTCAATTACCCAGTCTCGATTTTAGCACGTCGAAATCGAGTTCCACCGCTGGTGCAAGCATTAGCCCGAGTTTCATCCCATCAAAATCGACTTTCAATTTTAAAATTTCAAGACTATATGACAGGTCCATACACTCTGTAAAAATGTTTGACTAGGGCCATGTACTTCAATCCCAATACTACTGTGGTCGAGTCACGAAAACCATTGTTGTGTATTACGATTTCCGATATTTCATAACTAGACGAGTGTAATGGCACGGCAACAGGAAAACCCGTAAGCCTTTTTCAATTAACCAGACTCGATTTTACCACGTCGAAATCGAGTTCCACCGCTTGTGCAAGCATTAGCCCGAGTTTCATCCCATCAAAATCGACTTTCAATTTTAAAATTTCAAAACTATATGACAAGTCCATACACTCTGTAAAAATGTTTCACTAGGGCCATGTACTTCAATCTCAATACTACTGTGGTCGAGTCACGAAAACCATTGTTGTGTATTACAATTTCCATTATTTCATAACTAGTCGAGTGCAATGGCACGGCAACAAGAAAACCCGTAAGCCATTTTCAATTACCCAGACTCGATTTTAGCACGTCGAAATCGAGTTCCACCGCTGGTGCAAGCTTTAGCCCGAGTTTCATCCCATCAAAATCCACTTTCAATTTTAAAATTTCAAAACTATATGACAAGTCCATACACTCTGTAAAAATGTTTAACTAGGGCCATGTACTTCAATCTCAATACTACTGTGGTCGAGTCACGAAAACCATTGTTGTGTATTACAATTTCCAATATTTCATAACTAGTCGAGTGCAATGGCACGGCAACAAGAAAACCCGTAAGCCATTTTCAATTAACCAGACTCGAGTTTACCACGTCGAAATCGAGTTCCACCGCTTGTGCAAGCATTAGCCCGAGTTTCATCCCATCAAAATCGACTTTCAATTTTAAAATTTCAAAACTATATGACAAGTCCATACACTCTCTAAAAATGTTTGACTAGGGCCATGTACTTCAATCTCAATACTACTGTGGTCGAGTCACGAGAACCATTGTTGTGTATTACAATTTCCAATATTTCATAACTAGTCGAGTACAATGGCACGGCAACAAGAAAACCCGTAAGCCATTTTCAATTACCCATACTCGAGTTTACCACGTGGAAATCGAGTGCCACCGCTTGTGCAAGCATTAGCCCGAGTTTCATCCCATCAAAATCGAGTTTCAGTTTTAAAATTTCAAAACTATATGACAAGTCCATACACTCTGTAAAAATGTTTAAATAGGGCCATGTACTTTAATCTCAATACTACTGTGGTCTAGTCACGAAAACCATTGTTGTGTATTACAATTTCCAATATTTCATAACTAGACGAGTGCAATGGCACGGCAACAAGAAAACCCGTAAGCCTTTTTCAATTAACCAGACTCGATTTTACCACGTCGAAATCGAGTTCCACCGCTTGTGCAAGCATTAGCCCGAGTTTCATCCCATCAAAATCGACTTTCAATTTTAAAATTTCAAGAGTATATGACAGGTCCATACACTCTGTAAAAATGTTTGACTAGGGCCATGTACTTCAATCTCAATACTACTGTGGTCGAGTCACGAGAACCATTGTTGTGTATTACAATTTCCAATATTTCATAACTAGTCGAGTGCAATGGCACGGCAACAAGAAAACCCGTAAGCCATTTTCAATTACCCATACTCGAGTTTACCACGTGGAAATCGAGTGCCACCGCTTGTGCAAGCATTAGCCCGAGTTTCATCCCATCAAAATCGACTTTCAATTTTAAAATTTCAAAACTATATGACAAGTCCATACACTCTGTAAAAATGTTTAAATAGGGCCATGTACTTTAATCCCAATACTACTGTGGTCGAGTCACGAAAACCATTGTTGTGTATTACGATTTCCAATATTTCATAACTAGACGAGTGTAATGGCACGGCAACAGGAAAACCCGTAAGCCTTTTTCAATTAACCAGACTCGATTTTACCACGTCGAAATCGAGTTCCACCGCTTGTGCAAGCATTAGCCCGAGTTTCATCCCATCAAAATCGACTTTCAATTTTAAAATTTCAAAACTATATGACAAGTCCATACACTCTGTAAAAATGTTTAACTAGGGCCATGTACTTCAATCTCAATACTACTGTGGTCGAGTCACGAAAACCATTGTTGTGTATTACAATTTCCAATATTTCATAACTAGTCGAGTGCAATGGCACGGCAACAAGAAAACCCGTAAGCCATTTTCAATTACCCAGTCTCGATTTTAGCACGTCGAAATCGAGTTCCACCGCTGGTGCAAGCATTAGCCCGAGTTTCATCCCATCAAAATCGACTTTCAATTTTAAAATTTCAAGACTATATGACAGGTCCATACACTCTGTAAAAATGTTTGACTAGGGCCATGTACTTCAATCCCAATACTACTGTGGTCGAGTCACGAAAACCATTGTTGTGTATTACGATTTCCGATATTTCATAACTAGACGAGTGTAATGGCACGGCAACAGGAAAACCCGTAAGCCTTTTTCAATTAACCAGACTCGATTTTACCACGTCGAAATCGAGTTCCACCGCTTGTGCAAGCATTAGCCCGAGTTTCATCCCATCAAAATCGACTTTCAATTTTAAAATTTCAAAACTATATGACAAGTCCATACACTCTGTAAAAATGTTTCACTAGGGCCATGTACTTCAATCTCAATACTACTGTGGTCGAGTCACGAAAACCATTGTTGTGTATTACAATTTCCATTATTTCATAACTAGTCGAGTGCAATGGCACGGCAACAAGAAAACCCGTAAGCCATTTTCAATTACCCAGACTCGATTTTAGCACGTCGAAATCGAGTTCCACCGCTGGTGCAAGCTTTAGCCCGAGTTTCATCCCATCAAAATCCACTTTCAATTTTAAAATTTCAAAACTATATGACAAGTCCATACACTCTGTAAAAATGTTTAACTAGGGCCATGTACTTCAATCTCAATACTACTGTGGTCGAGTCACGAAAACCATTGTTGTGTATTACAATTTCCAATATTTCATAACTAGTCGAGTGCAATGGCACGGCAACAAGAAAACCCGTAAGCCATTTTCAATTAACCAGACTCGAGTTTACCACGTCGAAATCGAGTTCCACCGCTTGTGCAAGCATTAGCCCGAGTTTCATCCCATCAAAATCGACTTTCAATTTTAAAATTTCAAAACTATATGACAAGTCCATACACTCTCTAAAAATGTTTGACTAGGGCCATGTACTTCAATCTCAATACTACTGTGGTCGAGTCACGAGAACCATTGTTGTGTATTACAATTTCCAATATTTCATAACTAGTCGAGTACAATGGCACGGCAACAAGAAAACCCGTAAGCCATTTTCAATTACCCATACTCGAGTTTACCACGTGGAAATCGAGTGCCACCGCTTGTGCAAGCATTAGCCCGAGTTTCATCCCATCAAAATCGAGTTTCAGTTTTAAAATTTCAAAACTATATGACAAGTCCATACACTCTGTAAAAATGTTTAAATAGGGCCATGTACTTTAATCTCAATACTACTGTGGTCTAGTCACGAAAACCATTGTTGTGTATTACAATTTCCAATATTTCATAACTAGACGAGTGCAATGGCACGGCAACAAGAAAACCCGTAAGCCTTTTTCAATTAACCAGACTCGATTTTACCACGTCGAAATCGAGTTCCACCGCTTGTGCAAGCATTAGCCCGAGTTTCATCCCATCAAAATCGACTTTCAATTTTAAAATTTCAAGAGTATATGACAGGTCCATACACTCTGTAAAAATGTTTGACTAGGGCCATGTACTTCAATCTCAATACTACTGTGGTCGAGTCACGAGAACCATTGTTGTGTATTACAATTTCCAATATTTCATAACTAGTCGAGTGCAATGGCACGGCAACAAGAAAACCCGTAAGCCATTTTCAATTACCCATACTCGAGTTTACCACGTGGAAATCGAGTGCCACCGCTTGTGCAAGCATTAGCCCGAGTTTCATCCCATCAAAATCGACTTTCAATTTTAAAATTTCAAAACTATATGACAAGTCCATACACTCTGTAAAAATGTTTAACTAGGGCCATGTACTTCAATCTCAATACTACTGTGGTCGAGTCACGAAAACCATTGTTGTGTATTACAATTTCCAATATTTCATAACTAGTCGAGTGCAATGGCAAGGCAACAAGAAAACCCGTAAGCCATTTTCGATTACCCAGACTCGATTTTAGCACGTCGAAATCGAGTTCCACCGCTGGTGCAAGCATTAGCCCGAGTTTCATCCCATCAAAATCCACTTTCAATTTTAAAATTTCAAAACTATATGACAAGTCCATACACTCTGTAAAAATGTTTAACTAGGGCCATGTACTTCAATCTCAATACTACTGTGGTCGAGTCACGAAAACCATTGTTGTGTATTACAATTTCCAATATTTCATAACTAGTCGAGTGCAATGGCACGGCAACAAGAAAACCCGTAAGCCATTTTCAATTAACCAGACTCGAGTTTACCACGTCGAAATCGAGTTCCACCGCTTGTGCAAGCATTAGCCCGAGTTTCATCCCATCAAAATCGACTTTCAATTTTAAAATTTCAAAACTATATGACAAGTCCATACACTCTCTAAAAATGTTTGACTAGGGCCATGTACTTCAATCTCAATACTACTGTGGTCGAGTCACGAAAACAATTGTTGTGTATTACAATTTCCAATATTTCATAACTAGTCGAGTGCAATGGCACGGCAACAAGAAAACCCGTAAGCCATTTTCAATTAACCAGACTCGAGTTTACCACGTCGAAATCGAGTTCCACCGCTTGTGCAAGCATTAGCCCGAGTTTCATCCCATCAAAATCGACTTTCAATTTTAAAATTTCAAAACTATATGACAAGTCCATACACTCTGTAAAAATGTTTAAATAGGGCCATGTACTTTAATCCCAATACTACTGTGGTCGAGTCACGAAAACCATTGTTGTGTATTACGATTTCCAATATTTCATAACTAGACGAGTGTAATGGCACGGCAACAGGAAAACCCGTAAGCCTTTTTCAATTAACCAGACTCGATTTTACCACGTCGAAATCGAGTTCCACCGCTTGTGCAAGCATTAGCCCGAGTTTCATCCCATCAAAATCGACTTTCAATTTTAAAATTTCAAAACTATATGACAAGTCCATACACTCTGTAAAAATGTTTAACTACGGCCATGTACTTCAATCTCAATACTACTGTGGTCGAGTCACGAAAACCATTGTTGTGTATTACAATTTCCAATATTTCATAACTAGTCGAGTGCAATGGCACGGCAACAAGAAAACCCGTAAGCCATTTTCAATTACCCAGTCTCGATTTTACCACGTCGAAATCGAGTTCCACCGCTGGTGCAAGCATTAGCCCGAGTTTCATCCCATCAAAATCGACTTTCAATTTTAAAATTTCAAGACTATATGACAGGTCCATACACTCTGTAAAAATGTTTGACTAGGGCCATGTACTTCAATCCCAATACTACTGTGGTCGAGTCACGAAAACCATTGTTGTGTATTACGATTTCCGATATTTCATAACTAGACGAGTGTAATGGCACGGCAACAGGAAAACCCGTAAGCCTTTTTCAATTAACCAGACTCGATTTTACCACGTCGAAATCGAGTTCCACCGCTTGTGCAAGCATTAGCCCGAGTTTCATCCCATCAAAATCGACTTTCAATTTTAAAATTTCAAAACTATATGACAAGTCCATACACTCTGTAAAAATGTTTCACTAGGGCCATGTACTTCAATCTCAATACTACTGTGGTCGAGTCACGAAAACCATTGTTGTGTATTACAATTTCCATTATTTCATAACTAGTCGAGTGCAATGGCACGGCAACAAGAAAACCCGTAAGCCATTTTCAATTACCCAGACTCGATTTTAGCACGTCGAAATCGAGTTCCACCGCTGGTGCAAGCTTTAGCCCGAGTTTCATCCCATCAAAATCCACTTTCAATTTTAAAATTTCAAAACTATATGACAAGTCCATACACTCTGTAAAAATGTTTAACTAGGGCCATGTACTTCAATCTCAATACTACTGTGGTCGAGTCACGAAAACCATTGTTGTGTATTACAATTTCCAATATTTCATAACTAGTCGAGTGCAATGGCACGGCAACAAGAAAACCCGTAAGCCATTTTCAATTAACCAGACTCGAGTTTACCACGTCGAAATCGAGTTCCACCGCTTGTGCAAGCATTAGCCCGAGTTTCATCCCATCAAAATCGACTTTCAATTTTAAAATTTCAAAACTATATGACAAGTCCATACACTCTCTAAAAATGTTTGACTAGGGCCATGTACTTCAATCTCAATACTACTGTGGTCGAGTCACGAGAACCATTGTTGTGTATTACAATTTCCAATATTTCATAACTAGTCGAGTACAATGGCACGGCAACAAGAAAACCCGTAAGCCATTTTCAATTACCCATACTCGAGTTTACCACGTGGAAATCGAGTGCCACCGCTTGTGCAAGCATTAGCCCGAGTTTCATCCCATCAAAATCGAGTTTCAGTTTTAAAATTTCAAAACTATATGACAAGTCCATACACTCTGTAAAAATGTTTAAATAGGGCCATGTACTTTAATCTCAATACTACTGTGGTCTAGTCACGAAAACCATTGTTGTGTATTACAATTTCCAATATTTCATAACTAGACGAGTGCAATGGCACGGCAACAAGAAAACCCGTAAGCCTTTTTCAATTAACCAGACTCGATTTTACCACGTCGAAATCGAGTTCCACCGCTTGTGCAAGCATTAGCCCGAGTTTCATCCCATCAAAATCGACTTTCAATTTTAAAATTTCAAGAGTATATGACAGGTCCATACACTCTGTAAAAATGTTTGACTAGGGCCATGTACTTCAATCTCAATACTACTGTGGTCGAGTCACGAGAACCATTGTTGTGTATTACAATTTCCAATATTTCTTAACTAGTCGAGTACAATGGCACGGCAACAAGAAAACCCGTAAGCCATTTTCAATTACCCATACTCGAGTTTACCACGTGGAAATCGAGTGCCACCGCTTGTGCAAGCATTAGCCCGAGTTTCATCCCATCAAAATCGACTTTCAATTTTAAAATTTCAAAACTATATGACAAGTCCATACACTCTGTAAAAATGTTTAACTAGGGCCATGTACTTCAATCTCAATACTACTGTGGTCGAGTCACGAAAACCATTGTTGTCTATTACAATTTCCAATATTTCATAACTAGTCGAGTGCAATGGCACGGCAACAAGAAAACCCGTAAGCCATTTTCAATTAACCAGACTCGAGTTTACCACGTCGAAATCGAGTTCCACCGCTTGTGCAAGCATTAGCCCGAGTTTCATCCCATCAAAATCGACTTTCAATTTTAAAATTTCAAGACTATATGACAGGTCCATACACTCTGTAAAAATGTTTGACTAGGGCCATGTACTTCAATCTCAATACTACTGTGGTCGAGTCACGAGAACCATTGTTGTGTATTACAATTTCCAATATTTCTTAACTAGTCGAGTACAATGGCAAGGCAACAAGAAAACCCGTAAGCCATTTTCAATTACCCATACTCGAGTTTACCACGTGGAAATCGAGTGCCACCGCTTGTGCAAGCATTAGCCCGAGTTTCATCCCATCAAAATCGACTTTCAATTTTAAAATTTCAAAACTATATGACAAGTCCATACACTCTGTAAAAATGTTTAACTAGGGCCATGTACTTCAATCTCAATACTACTGTGGTCGAGTCACGAAAACCATTGTTGTGTATTACAATTTCCAATATTTCATAACTAGTCGAGTGCAATGGCACGGCAACAAGAAAACCCATAAGCCATTTTCAATTACCCAGTCTCGATTTTAGCACGTCGAAATCGAGTTCCACCGCTGGTGCAAGCATTAGCCCGAGTTTCATCCCATCAAAATCGACTTTCAATTTTAAAATTTCAAGACTATATGACAGGTCCATACACTCTGTAAAAATGTTTGACTAGGGCCATGTACTTCAATCTCAATACTACTGTGGTCGAGTCACGAGAACCATTGTTGTGTATTACAATTTCCAATATTTCTTAACTAGTCGAGTACAATGGCAAGGCAACAAGAAAACCCGTAAGCCATTTTCAATTACCCATACTCGAGTTTACCACGTGGAAATCGAGTGCCACCGCTTGTGCAAGCATTAGCCCGAGTTTCATCCCATCAAAATCGACTTTCAATTTTAAAATTTCAAAACTATATGACAAGTCCATACACTCTGTAAAAATGTTTAACTAGGGCCATGTACTTCAATCTCAATACTACTGTGGTCGAGTCACGAAAACCATTGTTGTGTATTACAATTTCCAATATTTCATAACTAGTCGAGTGCAATGGCACGGCAACAAGAAAACCCATAAGCCATTTTCAATTACCCAGTCTCGATTTTAGCACGTCGAAATCGAGTTCCACCGCTGGGGCAAGCATTAGCCCGAGTTTCATCCCATCAAAATCGACTTTCAACTTTAAAATTTCAAAACTATATGACAAGTCCATACACTCTGTAAAAATGTTTAACTAGGGCCATGTACTTCAATCTCAATACTACTGTGGTCGAGTCACGAAAACCATTGTTGTGTATTACAATTTCCAATATTTCATAAGTAGTCGAGTGCAATGGCACGGCAACAAGAAAACCCGTAAGCCATTTTCAATTAACCAGACTCGAGTTTACCACGTCGAAATCGAGTTCCACCGCTTGTGCAAGCATTAGCCCGAGTTTCATCCCATCTAAATCGACTTTCAATTTTAAAATTTCAAAACTATATGACAAGTCCATACACTCTGTAAAAATGTTTGACTAGGGCCATGTACTTCAATCTCAATACTACTGTGGTCGAGTCACGAGAACCATTGTTGTGTATTACAATTTCCAATATTTCTTAACTAGTCGAGTACAATGGCACGGCAACAAGAAAACCCGTAAGCCATTTTCAATTACCCATACTCGAGTTTACCACGTGGAAATCGAGTGCCACCGCTTGTGCAAGCTTTAGCCCGAGTTTCATCCCATCAAAATAGGCTTTCAATTTTAAAATTTCAAAACTATATGACAAGTCCATACACTCTGTAAAAATGTTTGACTAGGGCCATGTACTTCAATCTCAATACTACTGTGGTCGAGTCACGAGAACCATTGTTGTGTATTACAATTTCCAATATTTCATAACTAGTCGAGTACAATGGCACGGCAACAAGAAAACCCGTAAGCCATTTTCAATTACCCATACTCTAGTTTACCACGTGGAAATCGAGTGCCACCGCTTGTGCAAGCATTAGCCCGAGTTTCATCCCATCAAAATCGACTTTCAATTTTAAAATTTCAAAACTATATGACAAGTCCATACACTCTGTAAAAATGTTTAACTAGGGCCATGTACTTCAATCTCAATACTACTGTGGTCGAGTCACGAAAACCATTGCTGTGTATTACAATTTCCAATATTTCATAACTAGTCGAGTGCAATGGCACGGCAACAAGAAAACCCATAAGCCATTTTCAATTACCCAGTCTCGATTTTAGCACGTCGAAATCGAGTTCCACCGCTGGGGCAAGCATTAGCCCGAGTTTCATCCCATCAAAATCGACTTTCAACTTTAAAATTTCAAAACTATATGACAAGTCCATACACTCTGTAAAAATGTTTAACTAGGGCCATGTACTTCAATCTCAATACTACTGTGGTCGAGTCACGAAAACCATTGTTGTGTATTACAATTTCCAATATTTCATAAGTAGTCGAGTGCAATGGCACGGCAACAAGAAAACCCGTAAGCCATTTTCAATTAACCAGACTCGAGTTTACCACGTCGAAATCGAGTTCCACCGCTTGTGCAAGCATTAGCCCGAGTTTCATCCCATCTAAATCGACTTTCAATTTTAAAATTTCAAAACTATATGACAAGTCCATACACTCTGTAAAAATGTTTGACTAGGGCCATGTACTTCAATCTCAATACTACTGTGGTCGAGTCACGAGAACCATTGTTGTGTATTACAATTTCCAATATTTCTTAACTAGTCGAGTACAATGGCACGGCAACAAGAAAACCCGTAAGCCATTTTCAATTACCCATACTCGAGTTTACCACGTGGAAATCGAGTGCCACCGCTTGTGCAAGCTTTAGCCCGAGTTTCATCCCATCAAAATAGGCTTTCAATTTTAAAATTTCAAAACTATATGACAAGTCCATACACTCTGTAAAAATGTTTGACTAGGGCCATGTACTTCAATCTCAATACTACTGTGGTCGAGTCACGAGAACCATTGTTGTGTATTACAATTTCCAATATTTCATAACTAGTCGAGTACAATGGCACGGCAACAAGAAAACCCGTAAGCCATTTTCAATTACCCATACTCTAGTTTACCACGTGGAAATCGAGTGCCACCGCTTGTGCAAGCATTAGCCCGAGTTTCATCCCATCAAAATCGACTTTCAATTTTAAAATTTCAAAACTATATGACAAGTCCATACACTCTGTAAAAATGTTTAAATAGGGCCATGTACATTAATCTCAATACTACTGTGGTCGAGTCACGAAAACCATTGTTGTGTATTACAACTTCCAATATTTCATAACTAGTCGAGTGCAATGGCACGGCAACAAGAAAACCCGTAAGCCATTTTCAATTAACCAGACTCGAGTTTACCACGTCGAAATCGAGTTCCACCGCTTGTGCAAGCAATAGCCCGAGTTTCATCCCATCAAAATCGACTTTCAATTTTAAAATTTCAAAACTATATGACAAGTCCATACACTCTGTAAAAATGTTTGACTAGGGCCATGTACTTCAATCTCAATACTACTGTGGTCGAGTCACGAGAACCATTGTTGTGTATTACAATTTCCAATATTTCTTAACTAGTCGAGTACAATGGCACGGCAACAAGAAAACCTGTAAGCCATTTTCAATTACCCATACTCGAGTTTACCACGTGGAAATCGAGTGCCACCGCTTGTGCAAGCATTAGCCCGAGTTTCATCCCATCAAAATCGACTTTCAATTTTAAAATTTCAAAACTATATGACAAGTCCATACACTCTGTAAAAATGTTTAACTAGGGCCATGTACTTCAATCTCAATACTACTGTGGTCGAGTCACGAAAACCATTGTTGTCTATTACAATTTCCAATATTTCATAACTAGTCGAGTGCAATGGCACGGCAACAAGAAAACCCGTAAGCCATTTTCAATTAACCAGACTCGAGTTTACCACGTCGAAATCGAGTTCCACCGCTTGTGCAAGCATTAGCCCGAGTTTCATCCCATCAAAATCGACTTTCAATTTTAAAATTTCAAAACTATATGACAAGTCCATACACTCTGTAAAAATGTTTAACTAGGGCCATGTACTTCAATCTCAATACTACTGTGGTCGAGTCACGAAAACCATTGTTGTGTATTACAATTTCCAATATTTCATAACTAGTCGAGTGCAATGGCACGGCAACAAGAAAACCCATAAGCCATTTTCAATTACCCAGTCTCGATTTTAGCACGTCGAAATCGAGTTCCACCGCTGGGGCAAGCATTAGCCCGAGTTTCATCCCATCAAAATCGACTTTCAACTTTAAAATTTCAAAACTATATGACAAGTCCATACACTCTGTAAAAATGTTTAACTAGGGCCATGTACTTCAATCTCAATACTACTGTGGTCGAGTCACGAAAACCATTGTTGTGTATTACAATTTCCAATATTTCATAAGTAGTCGAGTGCAATGGCACGGCAACAAGAAAACCCGTAAGCCATTTTCAATTAACCAGACTCGAGTTTACCACGTCGAAATCGAGTTCCACCGCTTGTGCAAGCATTAGCCCGAGTTTCATCCCATCTAAATCGACTTTCAATTTTAAAATTTCAAAACTATATGACAAGTCCATACACTCTGTAAAAATGTTTGACTAGGGCCATGTACTTCAATCTCAATACTACTGTGGTCGAGTCACGAGAACCATTGTTGTGTATTACAATTTCCAATATTTCTTAACTAGTCGAGTACAATGGCAAGGCAACAAGAAAACCCGTAAGCCATTTTCAATTACCCATACTCGAGTTTACCACGTGGAAATCGAGTGCCACCGCTTGTGCAAGCATTAGCCCGAGTTTCATCCCATCAAAATCGACTTTCAATTTTAAAATTTCAAAACTATATGACAAGTCCATACACTCTGTAAAAATGTTTAACTAGGGCCATGTACTTCAATCTCAATACTACTGTGGTCGAGTCACGAAAACCATTGTTGTGTATTACAATTTCCAATATTTCATAACTAGTCGAGTGCAATGGCACGGCAACAAGAAAACCCATAAGCCATTTTCAATTACCCAGTCTCGATTTTAGCACGTCGAAATCGAGTTCCACCGCTGGGGCAAGCATTAGCCCGAGTTTCATCCCATCAAAATCGACTTTCAACTTTAAAATTTCAAAACTATATGACAAGTCCATACACTCTGTAAAAATGTTTAACTAGGGCCATGTACTTCAATCTCAATACTACTGTGGTCGAGTCACGAAAACCATTGTTGTGTATTACAATTTCCAATATTTCATAAGTAGTCGAGTGCAATGGCACGGCAACAAGAAAACCCGTAAGCCATTTTCAATTAACCAGACTCGAGTTTACCACGTCGAAATCGAGTTCCACCGCTTGTGCAAGCATTAGCCCGAGTTTCATCCCATCTAAATCGACTTTCAATTTTAAAATTTCAAAACTATATGACAAGTCCATACACTCTGTAAAAATGTTTGACTAGGGCCATGTACTTCAATCTCAATACTACTGTGGTCGAGTCACGAGAACCATTGTTGTGTATTACAATTTCCAATATTTCTTAACTAGTCGAGTACAATGGCACGGCAACAAGAAAACCCGTAAGCCATTTTCAATTACCCATACTCGAGTTTACCACGTGGAAATCGAGTGCCACCGCTTGTGCAAGCTTTAGCCCGAGTTTCATCCCATCAAAATAGGCTTTCAATTTTAAAATTTCAAAACTATATGACAAGTCCATACACTCTGTAAAAATGTTTGACTAGGGCCATGTACTTCAATCTCAATACTACTGTGGTCGAGTCACGAGAACCATTGTTGTGTATTACAATTTCCAATATTTCATAACTAGTCGAGTACAATGGCACGGCAACAAGAAAACCCGTAAGCCATTTTCAATTACCCATACTCTAGTTTACCACGTGGAAATCGAGTGCCACCGCTTGTGCAAGCATTAGCCCGAGTTTCATCCCATCAAAATCGACTTTCAATTTTAAAATTTCAAAACTATATGACAAGTCCATACACTCTGTAAAAATGTTTAACTAGGGCCATGTACTTCAATCTCAATACTACTGTGGTCGAGTCACGAAAACCATTGTTGTGTATTACAATTTCCAATATTTCATAACTAGTCGAGTGCAATGGCACGGCAACAAGAAAACCCATAAGCCATTTTCAATTACCCAGTCTCGATTTTAGCACGTCGAAATCGAGTTCCACCGCTGGGGCAAGCATTAGCCCGAGTTTCATCCCATCAAAATCGACTTTCAACTTTAAAATTTCAAAACTATATGACAAGTCCATACACTCTGTAAAAATGTTTAACTAGGGCCATGTACTTCAATCTCAATACTACTGTGGTCGAGTCACGAAAACCATTGTTGTGTATTACAATTTCCAATATTTCATAAGTAGTCGAGTGCAATGGCACGGCAACAAGAAAACCCGTAAGCCATTTTCAATTAACCAGACTCGAGTTTACCACGTCGAAATCGAGTTCCACCGCTTGTGCAAGCATTAGCCCGAGTTTCATCCCATCTAAATCGACTTTCAATTTTAAAATTTCAAAACTATATGACAAGTCCATACACTCTGTAAAAATGTTTGACTAGGGCCATGTACTTCAATCTCAATACTACTGTGGTCGAGTCACGAGAACCATTGTTGTGTATTACAATTTCCAATATTTCTTAACTAGTCGAGTACAATGGCACGGCAACAAGAAAACCCGTAAGCCATTTTCAATTACCCATACTCGAGTTTACCACGTGGAAATCGAGTGCCACCGCTTGTGCAAGCTTTAGCCCGAGTTTCATCCCATCAAAATAGGCTTTCAATTTTAAAATTTCAAAACTATATGACAAGTCCATACACTCTGTAAAAATGTTTGACTAGGGCCATGTACTTCAATCTCAATACTACTGTGGTCGAGTCACGAGAACCATTGTTGTGTATTACAATTTCCAATATTTCATAACTAGTCGAGTACAATGGCACGGCAACAAGAAAACCCGTAAGCCATTTTCAATTACCCATACTCTAGTTTACCACGTGGAAATCGAGTGCCACCGCTTGTGCAAGCATTAGCCCGAGTTTCATCCCATCAAAATCGACTTTCAATTTTAAAATTTCAAAACTATATGACAAGTCCATACACTCTGTAAAAATGTTTAAATAGGGCCATGTACATTAATCTCAATACTACTGTGGTCGAGTCACGAAAACCATTGTTGTGTATTACAACTTCCAATATTTCATAACTAGTCGAGTGCAATGGCACGGCAACAAGAAAACCCGTAAGCCATTTTCAATTAACCAGACTCGAGTTTACCACGTCGAAATCGAGTTCCACCGCTTGTGCAAGCAATAGCCCGAGTTTCATCCCATCAAAATCGACTTTCAATTTTAAAATTTCAAAACTATATGACAAGTCCATACACTCTGTAAAAATGTTTGACTAGGGCCATGTACTTCAATCTCAATACTACTGTGGTCGAGTCACGAGAACCATTGTTGTGTATTACAATTTCCAATATTTCTTAACTAGTCGAGTACAATGGCACGGCAACAAGAAAACCTGTAAGCCATTTTCAATTACCCATACTCGAGTTTACCACGTGGAAATCGAGTGCCACCGCTTGTGCAAGCATTAGCCCGAGTTTCATCCCATCAAAATCGACTTTCAATTTTAAAATTTCAAAACTATATGACAAGTCCATACACTCTGTAAAAATGTTTAACTAGGGCCATGTACTTCAATCTCAATACTACTGTGGTCGAGTCACGAAAACCATTGTTGTCTATTACAATTTCCAATATTTCATAACTAGTCGAGTGCAATGGCACGGCAACAAGAAAACCCGTAAGCCATTTTCAATTAACCAGACTCGAGTTTACCACGTCGAAATCGAGTTCCACCGCTTGTGCAAGCATTAGCCCGAGTTTCATCCCATCAAAATCGACTTTCAATTTTAAAATTTCAAAACTATACGACAAGTCCATACACTCTGTAAAAATGTTTGACTAGGGCCATGTGCTTCAATCTCAATACTACTGTGGTCGAGTCACGAGAACCATTGTTGTGTATTACAATTTCCAATATTTCATAAGTAGTCGAGTGCAATGGCACGGCAACAAGAAAACCCGTAAGCCATTTTCAATTAACCAGACTCGAGTTTACCACGTCGAAATCGAGTTCCACCGCTTGTGCAAGCATTAGCCCGAGTTTCATCCCATCAAAATAGACTTTCAATTTTAAAATTTCAAAACTATATGACAAGTCCATACACTCTGTAAAAATGTTTGACTAGGGCCATGTACTTCAATCTCAATACTACTGTGGTCGAGTCACGAGAACCATTGTTGTGTATTACAATTTCCAATATTTCATAACTAGTCTAGTACAATGGCACGGCAACAAGAAAACCCGTAAGCCATTTTCAATTACCCATACTCGAGTTTACCACGTGGAAATCGAGTTCCACCGCTTGTGCAAGCATTAGCCTGAGTTTCATCCCATCAAAATCGACTTTCAATTTTAAAATTTCAAAACTATATGACAAGTCCATACACTCTGTAAAAATGTGTAACTAGGGCCATGTACTTCAATCTCAATACTACTGTGGTCGAGCCACGAAAACCATTGTTGTGTATTACAATTTCCAATATTTCATAACGAGTCGAGTGCAATGGCACGGCAACAAGAAAACCCGTAAGCCATTTTCAATTAACCAGACTCGAGTTTACCACGTCGAAATCGAGTTCCACCACTTGTGCAAGCATTAGCCCGAGTTTCATCCCATCAAATCGAGTTTCAATTTTAAAATTTCAAAACTATATCACAAGTCCATACACTCTGTAAAAATGTTTAACTAGGGCCATGTACTTCAATCTCAATACTACAGTGGTCGAGTCACGAAAACCATTATTGTGTATTACAATTTCCAATATTTCATAAGTAGTCGAGTGCAATGGCACGGCAACAAGAAAACCCGTAAGCCATTTTCAATTAACCAGACTCGAGTTTACCACGTCGAAATCGAGTTCCACCGCTTGTGCAAGCATTAGCCCGAGTTTCATCCCATCAAAATCGACTTTCAATTTTAAAATTTCAAAACTATATGACAAGTCCATACACTCTGTAAAAATGTTTAAATAGGGCCATGTACATTAATCTCAATACTACTGTGGTCGAGTCACGAAAACCATTGTTGTGTATTACAACTTCCAATATTTCGTAACTAGTCGAGTGCAATGGCACGGCAACAAGAAAACCCGTAAGCCATTTTCAATTAACCAGACTCGAGTTTACCACGTCGAAATCGAGTTCCACCGCTTGTGCAAACATTAGCCCGAGTTTCATCCCATCAAAATCGACTTTCAATTTTAAAATTTCAAAACTATATGACAAGTCCATACACTCTGTAAAAATGTTTGACTAGGGCCATGTACTTCAATCTCAATACTACTGTGGTCGAGTCACGAGAACCATTGTTGTGTATTACAATTTCCAATATTTCTTAACTAGTCGAGTACAATGGCACGGCAACAAGAAAACCCGTAAGCCATTTTCAATTACCCATACTCGAGTTTACCACGTGGAAATCGAGTGCCACCGCTTGTGCAAGCATTAGCCCGAGTTTCATCCCATCAAAATCGACTTTCAATTTTAAAATTTCAAAACTATATGACAAGTCCATACACTCTGTAAAAATGTTTAACTAGGGCCATGTACTTCAATCTCAATACTACTGTGGTCGAGTCACGAAAACCATTGTTGTGTATTACAATTTCCAATATTTCATAACTAGTCGAGTGCAATGGCAAGGCAACAAGAAAACCCGTAAGCCATTTTCGATTACCCAGACTCGATTTTAGCACGTCGAAATCGAGTTCCACCGCTGGTGCAAGCATTAGCCCGAGTTTCATCCCATCAAAATCCACTTTCAATTTTAAAATTTCAAAACTATATGACAAGTCCATACACTCTGTAAAAATGTTTAACTAGGGCCATGTACTTCAATCTCAATACTACTGTGGTCGAGTCACGAAAACCATTGTTGTGTATTACAATTTCCAATATTTCATAACTAGTCGAGTGCAATGGCACGGCAACAAGAAAACCCGTAAGCCATTTTCAATTAACCAGACTCGAGTTTACCACGTCGAAATCGAGTTCCACCGCTTGTGCAAGCATTAGCCCGAGTTTCATCCCATCAAAATCGACTTTCAATTTTAAAATTTCAAAACTATATGACAAGTCCATACACTCTCTAAAAATGTTTGACTAGGGCCATGTACTTCAATCTCAATACTACTGTGGTCGAGTCACGAAAACCATTGTTGTGTATTACAATTTCCAATATTTCATAACTAGTCGAGTGCAATGGCACGGCAACAAGAAAACCCGTAAGCCATTTTCAATTAACCAGACTCGAGTTTACCACGTCGAAATCGAGTTCCACCGCTTGTGCAAGCATTAGCCCGAGTTTCATCCCATCAAAATCGACTTTCAATTTTAAAATTTCAAAACTATATGACAAGTCCATACACTCTGTAAAAATGTTTAAATAGGGCCATGTACTTTAATCCCAATACTACTGTGGTCGAGTCACGAAAACCATTGTTGTGTATTACGATTTCCAATATTTCATAACTAGACGAGTGTAATGGCACGGCAACAGGAAAACCCGTAAGCCTTTTTCAATTAACCAGACTCGATTTTACCACGTCGAAATCGAGTTCCACCGCTTGTGCAAGCATTAGCCCGAGTTTCATCCCATCAAAATCGACTTTCAATTTTAAAATTTCAAAACTATATGACAAGTCCATACACTCTGTAAAAATGTTTAACTAGGGCCATGTACTTCAATCTCAATACTACTGTGGTCGAGTCACGAAAACCATTGTTGTGTATTACAATTTCCAATATTTCATAACTAGTCGAGTGCAATGGCACGGCAACAAGAAAACCCGTAAGCCATTTTCAATTACCCAGTCTCGATTTTAGCACGTCGAAATCGAGTTCCACCGCTGGTGCAAGCATTAGCCCGAGTTTCATCCCATCAAAATCGACTTTCAATTTTAAAATTTCAAGACTATATGACAGGTCCATACACTCTGTAAAAATGTTTGACTAGGGCCATGTACTTCAATCCCAATACTACTGTGGTCGAGTCACGAAAACCATTGTTGTGTATTACGATTTCCGATATTTCATAACTAGACGAGTGTAATGGCACGGCAACAGGAAAACCCGTAAGCCTTTTTCAATTAACCAGACTCGATTTTACCACGTCGAAATCGAGTTCCACCGCTTGTGCAAGCATTAGCCCGAGTTTCATCCCATCAAAATCGACTTTCAATTTTAAAATTTCAAAACTATATGACAAGTCCATACACTCTGTAAAAATGTTTCACTAGGGCCATGTACTTCAATCTCAATACTACTGTGGTCGAGTCACGAAAACCATTGTTGTGTATTACAATTTCCATTATTTCATAACTAGTCGAGTGCAATGGCACGGCAACAAGAAAACCCGTAAGCCATTTTCAATTACCCAGACTCGATTTTAGCACGTCGAAATCGAGTTCCACCGCTGGTGCAAGCTTTAGCCCGAGTTTCATCCCATCAAAATCCACTTTCAATTTTAAAATTTCAAAACTATATGACAAGTCCATACACTCTGTAAAAATGTTTAACTAGGGCCATGTACTTCAATCTCAATACTACTGTGGTCGAGTCACGAAAACCATTGTTGTGTATTACAATTTCCAATATTTCATAACTAGTCGAGTGCAATGGCACGGCAACAAGAAAACCCGTAAGCCATTTTCAATTAACCAGACTCGAGTTTACCACGTCGAAATCGAGTTCCACCGCTTGTGCAAGCATTAGCCCGAGTTTCATCCCATCAAAATCGACTTTCAATTTTAAAATTTCAAAACTATATGACAAGTCCATACACTCTCTAAAAATGTTTGACTAGGGCCATGTACTTCAATCTCAATACTACTGTGGTCGAGTCACGAGAACCATTGTTGTGTATTACAATTTCCAATATTTCATAACTAGTCGAGTACAATGGCACGGCAACAAGAAAACCCGTAAGCCATTTTCAATTACCCATACTCGAGTTTACCACGTGGAAATCGAGTGCCACCGCTTGTGCAAGCATTAGCCCGAGTTTCATCCCATCAAAATCGAGTTTCAGTTTTAAAATTTCAAAACTATATGACAAGTCCATACACTCTGTAAAAATGTTTAAATAGGGCCATGTACTTTAATCTCAATACTACTGTGGTCTAGTCACGAAAACCATTGTTGTGTATTACAATTTCCAATATTTCATAACTAGACGAGTGCAATGGCACGGCAACAAGAAAACCCGTAAGCCTTTTTCAATTAACCAGACTCGATTTTACCACGTCGAAATCGAGTTCCACCGCTTGTGCAAGCATTAGCCCAAGTTTCATCCCATCAAAATCGACTTTCAATTTTAAAATTTCAAGAGTATATGACAGGTCCATACACTCTGTAAAAATGTTTGACTAGGGCCATGTACTTCAATCTCAATACTACTGTGGTCGAGTCACGAGAACCATTGTTGTGTATTACAATTTCCAATATTTCTTAACTAGTCGAGTACAATGGCACGGCAACAAGAAAACCCGTAAGCCATTTTCAATTACCCATACCCGAGTTTACCACGTGGAAATCGAGTGCCACCGCTTGTGCAAGCATTAGCCCGAGTTTCATCCCATCAAAATCGACTTTCAATTTTAAAATTTCAAAACTATATGACAAGTCCATACACTCTGTAAAAATGTTTAACTAGGGCCATGTACTTCAATCTCAATACTACTGTGGTCGAGTCACGAAAACCATTGTTGTCTATTACAATTTCCAATATTTCATAACTAGTCGAGTGCAATGGCACGGCAACAAGAAAACCCGTAAGCCATTTTCAATTAACCAGACTCGAGTTTACCACGTCGAAATCGAGTTCCACCGCTTGTGCAAGCATTAGCCCGAGTTTCATCCCATCAAAATCGACTTTCAATTTTAAAATTTCAAGACTATATGATAGGTCCATACACTCTGTAAAAATGTTTGACTAGGGCCATGTACTTCAATCTCAATACTACTGTGGTCGAGTCACGAGAACCATTGTTGTGTATTACAATTTCCAATATTTCTTAACTAGTCGAGTACAATGGCAAGGCAACAAGAAAACCCGTAAGCCATTTTCAATTACCCATACTCGAGTTTACCACGTGGAAATCGAGTGCCACCGCTTGTGCAAGCATTAGCCCGAGTTTCATCCCATCAAAATCGACTTTCAATTTTAAAATTTCAAAACTATATGACAAGTCCATACACTCTGTAAAAATGTTTAACTAGGGCCATGTACTTCAATCTCAATACTACTGTGGTCGAGTCACGAAAACCATTGTTGTGTATTACAATTTCCAATATTTCATAACTAGTCGAGTGCAATGGCACGGCAACAAGAAAACCCATAAGCCATTTTCAATTACCCAGTCTCGATTTTAGCACGTCGAAATCGAGTTCCACCGCTGGTGCAAGCATTAGCCCGAGTTTCATCCCATCAAAATCGACTTTCAATTTTAAAATTTCAAGACTATATGACAGGTCCATACACTCTGTAAAAATGTTTGACTAGGGCCATGTACTTCAATCTCAATACTACTGTGGTCGAGTCACGAGAACCATTGTTGTGTATTACAATTTCCAATATTTCTTAACTAGTCGAGTACAATGGCAAGGCAACAAGAAAACCCGTAAGCCATTTTCAATTACCCATACTCGAGTTTACCACGTGGAAATCGAGTGCCACCGCTTGTGCAAGCATTAGCCCGAGTTTCATCCCATCAAAATCGACTTTCAATTTTAAAATTTCAAAACTATATGACAAGTCCATACACTCTGTAAAAATGTTTAACTAGGGCCATGTACTTCAATCTCAATACTACTGTGGTCGAGTCACGAAAACCATTGTTGTGTATTACAATTTCCAATATTTCATAACTAGTCGAGTGCAATGGCACGGCAACAAGAAAACCCATAAGCCATTTTCAATTACCCAGTCTCGATTTTAGCACGTCGAAATCGAGTTCCACCGCTGGGGCAAGCATTAGCCCGAGTTTCATCCCATCAAAATCGACTTTCAACTTTAAAATTTCAAAACTATATGACAAGTCCATACACTCTGTAAAAATGTTTAACTAGGGCCATGTACTTCAATCTCAATACTACTGTGGTCGAGTCACGAAAACCATTGTTGTGTATTACAATTTCCAATATTTCATAAGTAGTCGAGTGCAATGGCACGGCAACAAGAAAACCCGTAAGCCATTTTCAATTAACCAGACTCGAGTTTACCACGTCGAAATCGAGTTCCACCGCTTGTGCAAGCATTAGCCCGAGTTTCATCCCATCTAAATCGACTTTCAATTTTAAAATTTCAAAACTATATGACAAGTCCATACACTCTGTAAAAATGTTTGACTAGGGCCATGTACTTCAATCTCAATACTACTGTGGTCGAGTCACGAGAACCATTGTTGTGTATTACAATTTCCAATATTTCTTAACTAGTCGAGTACAATGGCACGGCAACAAGAAAACCCGTAAGCCATTTTCAATTACCCATACTCGAGTTTACCACGTGGAAATCGAGTGCCACCGCTTGTGCAAGCATTAGCCCGAGTTTCATCCCATCAAAATAGGCTTTCAATTTTAAAATTTCAAAACTATATGACAAGTCCATACACTCTGTAAAAATGTTTGACTAGGGCCATGTACTTCAATCTCAATACTACTGTGGTCGAGTCACGAGAACCATTGTTGTGTATTACAATTTCCAATATTTCATAACTAGTCGAGTACAATGGCACGGCAACAAGAAAACCCGTAAGCCATTTTCAATTACCCATACTCTAGTTTACCACGTGGAAATCGAGTGCCACCGCTTGTGCAAGCATTAGCCCGAGTTTCATCCCATCAAAATCGACTTTCAATTTTAAAATTTCAAAACTATATGACAAGTCCATACACTCTGTAAAAATGTTTAAATAGGGCCATGTACATTAATCTCAATACTACTGTGGTCGAGTCACGAAAACCATTGTTGTGTATTACAACTTCCAATATTTCATAACTAGTCGAGTGCAATGGCACGGCAACAAGAAAACCCGTAAGCCATTTTCAATTAACCAGACTCGAGTTTACCACGTCGAAATCGAGTTCCACCGCTTGTGCAAGCAATAGCCCGAGTTTCATCCCATCAAAATCGACTTTCAATTTTAAAATTTCAAAACTATATGACATGTCCATACACTCTGTAAAAATGTTTGACTAGGGCCATGTACTTCAATCTCAATACTACTGTGGTCGAGTCACGAGAACCATTGTTGTGTATTACAATTTCCAATATTTCTTAACTAGTCGAGTACAATGGCACGGCAACAAGAAAACCTGTAAGCCATTTTCAATTACCCATACTCGAGTTTACCACGTGGAAATCGAGTGCCACCGCTTGTGCAAGCATTAGCCCGAGTTTCATCCCATCAAAATCGACTTTCAATTTTAAAATTTCAAAACTATATGACAAGTCCATACACTCTGTAAAAATGTTTAACTAGGGCCATGTACTTCAATCTCAATACTACTGTGGTCGAGTCACGAAAACCATTGTTGTCTATTACAATTTCCAATATTTCATAACTAGTCGAGTGCAATGGCACGGCAACAAGAAAACCCGTAAGCCATTTTCAATTAACCAGACTCGAGTTTACCACGTCGAAATCTAGTTCCACCGCTTGTGCAAGCATTAGCCCGAGTTTCATCCCATCAAAATCGACTTTCAATTTTAAAATTTCAAAACTATACGACAAGTCCATACACTCTGTAAAAATGTTTGACTAGGGCCATGTGCTTCAATCTCAATACTACTGTGGTCGAGTCACGAGAACCATTGTTGTGTATTACAATTTCCAATATTTCATAAGTAGTCGAGTGCAATGGCACGGCAACAAGAAAACCCGTAAGCCATTTTCAATTAACCAGACTCGAGTTTACCACGTCGAAATCGAGTTCCACCGCTTGTGCAAGCATTAGCCCGAGTTTCATCCCATCAAAATAGACTTTCAATTTTAAAATTTCAAAACTATATGACAAGTCCATACACTCTGTAAAAATGTTTGACTAGGGCCATGTACTTCAATCTCAATACTACTGTGGTCGAGTCACGAGAACCATTGTTGTGTATTACAATTTCCAATATTTCATAACTAGTCTAGTACAATGGCACGGCAACAAGAAAACCCGTAAGCCATTTTCAATTACCCATACTCGAGTTTACCACGTCGAAATCGAGTTCCACCGCTTGTGCAAGCATTAGCCCGAGTTTCATCCCATCAAAATCGACTTTCAATTTTAAAATTTCAAAACTATATGACAAGTCCATACACTCTGTAAAAATGTTTAAATAGGGCCATGTACATTAATCTCAATACTACTGTGGTCGAGTCACGAAAACCATTGTTGTGTATTACAACTTCCAATATTTCGTAACTAGTCGAGTGCAATGGCACGGCAACAAGAAAACCCGTAAGCCATTTTCAATTAACCAGACTCGAGTTTACCACGTCGAAATCGAGTTCCACCGCTTGTGCAAACATTAGCCCGAGTTTCATCCCATCAAAATCGACTTTCAATTTTAAAATTTCAAAACTATATGACAAGTCCATACACTCTGTAAAAATGTTTGACTAGGGCCATGTACTTCAATCTCAATACTACTGTGGTCGAGTCACGAGAACCATTGTTGTGTATTACAATTTCCAATATTTCTTAACTAGTCGAGTACAATGGCACGGCAACAAGAAAACCCGTAAGCCATTTTCAATTACCCATACTCGAGTTTACCACGTGGAAATCGAGTGCCACCGCTTGTGCAAGCATTAGCCCGAGTTTCATCCCATCAAAATCGACTTTCAATTTTAAAATTTCAAAACTATATGACAAGTCCATACACTCTGTAAAAATGTTTAACTAGGGCCATGTACTTCAATCTCAATACTACTGTGGTCGAGTCACGAAAACCATTGTTGTGTATTACAATTTCCAATATTTCATAACTAGTCGAGTGCAATGGCAAGGCAACAAGAAAACCCGTAAGCCATTTTCGATTACCCAGACTCGATTTTAGCACGTCGAAATCGAGTTCCACCGCTGGTGCAAGCATTAGCCCGAGTTTCATCCCATCAAAATCCACTTTCAATTTTAAAATTTCAAAACTATATGACAAGTCCATACACTCTGTAAAAATGTTTAACTAGGGCCATGTACTTCAATCTCAATACTACTGTGGTCGAGTCACGAAAACCATTGTTGTCTATTACAATTTCCAATATTTCATAACTAGTCGAGTGCAATGGCACGGCAACAAGAAAACCCGTAAGCCATTTTCAATTAACCAGACTCGAGTTTACCACGTCGAAATCGAGTTCCACCGCTTGTGCAAGCATTAGCCCGAGTTTCATCCCATCAAAATCGACTTTCAATTTTAAAATTTCAAAACTATACGACAAGTCCATACACTCTGTAAAAATGTTTGACTAGGGCCATGTGCTTCAATCTCAATACTACTGTGGTCGAGTCACGAGAACCATTGTTGTGTATTACAATTTCCAATATTTCATAAGTAGTCGAGTGCAATGGCACGGCAACAAGAAAACCCGTAAGCCATTTTCAATTAACCAGACTCGAGTTTACCACGTCGAAATCGAGTTCCACCGCTTGTGCAAGCATTAGCCCGAGTTTCATCCCATCAAAATAGGCTTTCAATTTTAAAATTTCAAAACTATATGACAAGTCCATACACTCTGTAAAAATGTTTGACTAGGGCCATGTACTTCAATCTCAATACTACTGTGGTCGAGTCACGAGAACCATTGTTGTGTATTACAATTTCCAATATTTCATAACTAGTCGAGTACAATGGCACGGCAACAAGAAAACCCGTAAGCCATTTTCAATTACCCATACTCTAGTTTACCACGTGGAAATCGAGTGCCACCGCTTGTGCAAGCATTAGCCCGAGTTTCATCCCATCAAAATCGACTTTCAATTTTAAAATTTCAAAACTATATGACAAGTCCATACACTCTGTAAAAATGTTTAAATAGGGCCATGTACATTAATCTCAATACTACTGTGGTCGAGTCACGAAAACCATTGTTGTGTATTACAACTTCCAATATTTCATAACTAGTCGAGTGCAATGGCACGGCAACAAGAAAACCCGTAAGCCATTTTCAATTAACCAGACTCGAGTTTACCACGTCGAAATCGAGTTCCACCGCTTGTGCAAGCAATAGCCCGAGTTTCATCCCATCAAAATCGACTTTCAATTTTAAAATTTCAAAACTATATGACAAGTCCATACACTCTGTAAAAATGTTTGACTAGGGCCATGTACTTCAATCTCAATACTACTGTGGTCGAGTCACGAGAACCATTGTTGTGTATTACAATTTCCAATATTTCTTAACTAGTCGAGTACAATGGCACGGCAACAAGAAAACCTGTAAGCCATTTTCAATTACCCATACTCGAGTTTACCACGTGGAAATCGAGTGCCACCGCTTGTGCAAGCATTAGCCCGAGTTTCATCCCATCAAAATCGACTTTCAATTTTAAAATTTCAAAACTATATGACAAGTCCATACACTCTATAAAAATGTTTAACTAGGGCCATGTACTTCAATCTCAATACTACTGTGGTCGAGTCACGAAAACCATTGTTGTCTATTACAATTTCCAATATTTCATAACTAGTCGAGTGCAATGGCACGGCAACAAGAAAACCCGTAAGCCATTTTCAATTAACCAGACTCGAGTTTACCACGTCGAAATCGAGTTCCACCGCTTGTGCAAGCATTAGCCCGAGTTTCATCCCATCAAAATCGACTTTCAATTTTAAAATTTCAAAACTATACGACAAGTCCATACACTCTGTAAAAATGTTTGACTAGGGCCATGTGCTTCAATCTCAATACTACTGTGGTCGAGTCACGAGAACCATTGTTGTGTATTACAATTTCCAATATTTCATAAGTAGTCGAGTGCAATGGCACGGCAACAAGAAAACCCGTAAGCCATTTTCAATTAACCAGACTCGAGTTTACCACGTCGAAATCGAGTTCCACCGCTTGTGCAAGCATTAGCCCGAGTTTCATCCCATCAAAATAGACTTTCAATTTTAAAATTTCAAAACTATATGACAAGTCCATACACTCTGTAAAAATGTTTGACTAGGGCCATGTACTTCAATCTCAATACTACTGTGGTCGAGTCACGAGAACCATTGTTGTGTATTACAATTTCCAATATTTCATAACTAGTCTAGTACAATGGCACGGCAACAAGAAAACCCGTAAGCCATTTTCAATTACCCATACTCGAGTTTACCACGTCGAAATCGAGTTCCACCGCTTGTGCAAGCATTAGCCCGAGTTTCATCCCATCAAAATCGACTTTCAATTTTAAAATTTCAAAACTATATGACAAGTCCATACACTCTGTAAAAATGTTTAAATAGGGCCATGTACATTAATCTCAATACTACTGTGGTCGAGTCACGAAAACCATTGTTGTGTATTACAACTTCCAATATTTCGTAACTAGTCGAGTGCAATGGCACGGCAACAAGAAAACCCGTAAGCCATTTTCAATTAACCAGACTCGAGTTTACCACGTCGAAATCGAGTTCCACCGCTTGTGCAAACATTAGCCCGAGTTTCATCCCATCAAAATCGACTTTCAATTTTAAAATTTCAAAACTATATGACAAGTCCATACACTCTGTAAAAATGTTTGACTAGGGCCATGTACTTCAATCTCAATACTACTGTGGTCGAGTCACGAGAACCATTGTTGTGTATTACAATTTCCAATATTTCTTAACTAGTCGAGTACAATGGCACGGCAACAAGAAAACCCGTAAGCCATTTTCAATTACCCATACTCGAGTTTACCACGTGGAAATCGAGTGCCACCGCTTGTGCAAGCATTAGCCCGAGTTTCATCCCATCAAAATCGACTTTCAATTTTAAAATTTCAAAACTATATGACAAGTCCATACACTCTGTAAAAATGTTTAACTAGGGCCATGTACTTCAATCTCAATACTACTGTGGTCGAGTCACGAAAACCATTGTTGTGTATTACAATTTCCAATATTTCATAACTAGTCGAGTGCAATGGCAAGGCAACAAGAAAACCCGTAAGCCATTTTCGATTACCCAGACTCGATTTTAGCACGTCGAAATCGAGTTCCACCGCTGGTGCAAGCATTAGCCCGAGTTTCATCCCATCAAAATCCACTTTCAATTTTAAAATTTCAAAACTATATGACAAGTCCATACACTCTGTAAAAATGTTTAACTAGGGCCATGTACTTCAATCTCAATACTACTGTGGTCGAGTCACGAAAACCATTGTTGTCTATTACAATTTCCAATATTTCATAACTAGTCGAGTGCAATGGCACGGCAACAAGAAAACCCGTAAGCCATTTTCAATTAACCAGACTCGAGTTTACCACGTCGAAATCGAGTTCCACCGCTTGTGCAAGCATTAGCCCGAGTTTCATCCCATCAAAATCGACTTTCAATTTTAAAATTTCAAAACTATACGACAAGTCCATACACTCTCTAAAAATGTTTGACTAGGGCCATGTGCTTCAATCTCAATACTACTGTGGTCGAGTCACGAGAACCATTGTTGTGTATTACAATTTCCAATATTTCATAAGTAGTCGAGTGCAATGGCACGGCAACAAGAAAACCCGTAAGCCATTTTCAATTAACCAGACTCGAGTTTACCACGTCGAAATCGAGTTCCACCGCTTGTGCAAGCATTAGCCCGAGTTTCATCCCATCAAAATAGGCTTTCAATTTTAAAATTTCAAAACTATATGACAAGTCCATACGCTCTGTAAAAATGTTTGACTAGGGCCATGTACTTTAATCCCAATACTACTGTGGTCGAGTCACGAGAACCATTGTTGTGTATTACGATTTCCAATATTTCATAACTAGTCGAGTACAATGGCACGGCAACAGGAAAACCCGTAAGCCATTTTCAATTACCCATACTCTAGTTTACCACGTGGAAATCGAGTGCCACCGCTTGTGCAAGCATTAGCCCGAGTTTCATCCCATCAAAATCGACTTTCAATTTTAAAATTTCAAAACTATATGACAAGTCCATACACTCTGTAAAAATGTTTAAATAGGGCCATGTACTTCAATCTCAATACTACTGTGGTCGAGTCACGAAAACCATTGTTGTGTATTACAACTTCCAATATTTCATAACTACCCGTAAGCCTTTTTCAATTAACCAGACTCGATTTTACCACGTCGAAATCGAGTTCCACCGCTTGTGCAAGCATTAGCCCGAGTTTCATCCCATCAAAATCGACTTTCAATTTTAAAATTTCAAAACTATATGACAAGTCCATACACTCTGTAAAAATGTTTAACTAGGGCCATGTACTTCAATCTCAATACTACTGTGGTCGAGTCACGAAAACCATTGTTGTGTATTACAAGTTCCAATATTTCATAACTAGTCGAGTGCAATGGCACGGCAACAAGAAAACCCGTAAGCCATTTTCAATTACCCAGTCTCGATTTTAGCACGTCGAAATCGAGTTCCACCGCTGGTGCAAGCATTAGCCCGAGTTTCATCCCATCAAAATCGACTTTCAATTTTAAAATTTCAAGACTATATGACAGGTCCATACACTCTGTAAAAATGTTTGACTAGGGCCATGTACTTCAATCCCAATACTACTGTGGTCGAGTCACGAAAACCATTGTTGTGTATTACGATTTCCGATATTTCATAACTAGACGAGTGTAATGGCACGGCAACAGGAAAACCCGTAAGCCTTTTTCAATTAACCAGACTCGATTTTACCACGTCGAAATCGAGTTCCACCGCTTGTGCAAGCATTAGCCCGAGTTTCATCCCATCAAAATCGACTTTCAATTTTAAAATTTCAAAACTATATGACAAGTCCATACACTCTGTAAAAATGTTTCACTAGGGCCATGTACTTCAATCTCAATACTACTGTGGTCGAGTCACGAAAACCATTGTTGTGTATTACAATTTCCATTATTTCATAACTAGTCGAGTGCAATGGCACGGCAACAAGAAAACCCGTAAGCCATTTTCAATTACCCAGACTCGATTTTAGCACGTCGAAATCGAGTTCCACCGCTGGTGCAAGCTTTAGCCCGAGTTTCATCCCATCAAAATCCACTTTCAATTTTAAAATTTCAAAACTATACGACAAGTCCATACACTCTGTAAAAATGTTTGACTAGGGCCATGTACTTCAATCTCAATACTACTGTGGTCGAGTCACGAGAACCATTGTTGTGTATTACAATTTCCAATATTTCATAACTAGTCGAGTGCAATGGCACGGCAACAAGAAAACCCGTAAGCCATTTTCAATTAACCAGACTCGAGTTTACCACGTCGAAATCGAGTTCCACCGCTTGTGCAAGCATTAGCCCGAGTTTCATCCCATCAAAATAGACTTTCAATTTTAAAATTTCAAAACTATATGACAAGTCCATACACTCTGTAAAAATGTTTGACTAGGGCCATGTACTTCAATCTCAATACTACTGTGGTCGAGTCACGAGAACCATTGTTGTGTATTACAATTTCCAATATTTCATAACTAGTCTAGTACAATGGCACGGCAACAAGAAAACCCGTAAGCCATTTTCAATTACCCATACTCGAGTTTACCACGTCGAAATCGAGTGCCACCGCTTGTGCAAGCATTAGCCCGAGTTTCATCCCATCAAAATCGAGTTTCAGTTTTAAAATTTCAAAACTATATGACAAGTCCATACACTCTGTAAAAATGTTTAAATAGGGCCATGTACTTTAATCTCAATACTACTGTGGTCTAGTCACGAAAACCATTGTTGTGTATTACAACTTCCAATATTTCGTAACTAGTCGAGTGCAATGGCACGGCAACAAGAAAACCCGTAAGCCATTTTCAATTAACCAGACTCGAGTTTACCACGTCGAAATCGAGTTCCACCGCTTGTGCAAACATTAGCCCGAGTTTCATCCCATCAAAATCGACTTTCAATTTTAAAATTTCAAAACTATATGACAAGTCCATACACTCTGTAAAAATGTTTGACTAGGGCCATGTACTTCAATCTCAATACTACTGTGGTCGAGTCACGAGAACCATTGTTGTGTATTACAATTTCCAATATTTCTTAACTAGTCGAGTACAATGGCACGGCAACAAGAAAACCCGTAAGCCATTTTCAATTACCCATACTCGAGTTTACCACGTGGAAATCGAGTGCCACCGCTTGTGCAAGCATTAGCCCGAGTTTCATCCCATCAAAATCGACTTTCAATTTTAAAATTTCAAAACTATATGACAAGTCCATACACTCTGTAAAAATGTTTAACTAGGGCCATGTACTTCAATCTCAATACTACTGTGGTCGAGTCACGAAAACCATTGTTGTGTATTACAATTTCCAATATTTCATAACTAGTCGAGTGCAATGGCAAGGCAACAAGAAAACCCGTAAGCCATTTTCGATTACCCAGACTCGATTTTAGCACGTCGAAATCGAGTTCCACCGCTGGTGCAAGCATTAGCCCGAGTTTCATCCCATCAAAATCCACTTTCAATTTTAAAATTTCAAAACTATATGACAAGTCCATACACTCTGTAAAAATGTTTAACTAGGGCCATGTACTTCAATCTCAATACTACTGTGGTCGAGTCACGAAAACCATTGTTGTGTATTACAATTTCCAATATTTCATAACTAGTCGAGTGCAATGGCACGGCAACAAGAAAACCCGTAAGCCATTTTCAATTAACCAGACTCGAGTTTACCACGTCGAAATCGAGTTCCACCGCTTGTGCAAGCATTAGCCCGAGTTTCATCCCATCAAAATCGACTTTCAATTTTAAAATTTCAAAACTATATGACAAGTCCATACACTCTCTAAAAATGTTTGACTAGGGCCATGTACTTCAATCTCAATACTACTGTGGTCGAGTCACGAAAACCATTTTTGTGTATTACAATTTCCAATATTTCATAACTAGTCGAGTGCAATGGCACGGCAACAAGAAAACCCGTAAGCCATTTTCAATTAACCAGACTCGAGTTTACCACGTCGAAATCGAGTTCCACCGCTTGTGCAAGCATTAGCCCGAGTTTCATCCCATCAAAATCGACTTTCAATTTTAAAATTTCAAAACTATATGACAAGTCCATACACTCTGTAAAAATGTTTAAATAGGGCCATGTACTTTAATCCCAATACTACTGTGGTCGAGTCACGAAAACCATTGTTGTGTATTACGATTTCCAATATTTCATAACTAGACGAGTGTAATGGCACGGCAACAGGAAAACCCGTAAGCCTTTTTCAATTAACCAGACTCGATTTTACCACGTCGAAATCGAGTTCCACCGCTTGTGCAAGCATTAGCCCGAGTTTCATCCCATCAAAATCGACTTTCAATTTTAAAATTTCAAAACTATATGACAAGTCCATACACTCTGTAAAAATGTTTAACTAGGGCCATGTACTTCAATCTCAATACTACTGTGGTCGAGTCACGAAAACCATTGTTGTGTATTACAATTTCCAATATTTCATAACTAGTCGAGTGCAATGGCACGGCAACAAGAAAACCCGTAAGCCATTTTCAATTACCCAGTCTCGATTTTAGCACGTCGAAATCGAGTTCCACCGCTGGTGCAAGCATTAGCCCGAGTTTCATCCCATCAAAATCGACTTTCAATTTTAAAATTTCAAGACTATATGACAGGTCCATACACTCTGTAAAAATGTTTGACTAGGGCCATGTACTTCAATCCCAATACTACTGTGGTCGAGTCACGAAAACCATTGTTGTGTATTACGATTTCCGATATTTCATAACTAGACGAGTGTAATGGCACGGCAACAGGAAAACCCGTAAGCCTTTTTCAATTAACCAGACTCGATTTTACCACGTCGAAATCGAGTTCCACCGCTTGTGCAAGCATTAGCCCGAGTTTCATCCCATCAAAATCGACTTTCAATTTTAAAATTTCAAAACTATATGACAAGTCCATACACTCTGTAAAAATGTTTCACTAGGGCCATGTACTTCAATCTCAATACTACTGTGGTCGAGTCACGAAAACCATTGTTGTGTATTACAATTTCCATTATTTCATAACTAGTCGAGTGCAATGGCACGGCAACAAGAAAACCCGTAAGCCATTTTCAATTACCCAGACTCGATTTTAGCACGTCGAAATCGAGTTCCACCGCTGGTGCAAGCTTTAGCCCGAGTTTCATCCCATCAAAATCCACTTTCAATTTTAAAATTTCAAAACTATATGACAAGTCCATACACTCTGTAAAAATGTTTAACTAGGGCCATGTACTTCAATCTCAATACTACTGTGGTCGAGTCACGAAAACCATTGTTGTGTATTACAATTTCCAATATTTCATAACTAGTCGAGTGCAATGGCACGGCAACAAGAAAACCCGTAAGCCATTTTCAATTAACCAGACTCGAGTTTACCACGTCGAAATCGAGTTCCACCGCTTGTGCAAGCATTAGCCCGAGTTTCATCCCATCAAAATCGACTTTCAATTTTAAAATTTCAAAACTATATGACAAGTCCATACACTCTCTAAAAATGTTTGACTAGGGCCATGTACTTCAATCTCAATACTACTGTGGTCGAGTCACGAGAACCATTGTTGTGTATTACAATTTCCAATATTTCATAACTAGTCGAGTACAATGGCACGGCAACAAGAAAACCCGTAAGCCATTTTCAATTACCCATACTCGAGTTTACCACGTGGAAATCGAGTGCCACCGCTTGTGCAAGCATTAGCCCGAGTTTCATCCCATCAAAATCGAGTTTCAGTTTTAAAATTTCAAAACTATATGACAAGTCCATACACTCTGTAAAAATGTTTAAATAGGGCCATGTACTTTAATCTCAATACTACTGTGGTCTAGTCACGAAAACCATTGTTGTGTATTACAATTTCCAATATTTCATAACTAGACGAGTGCAATGGCACGGCAACAAGAAAACCCGTAAGCCTTTTTCAATTAACCAGACTCGATTTTACCACGTCGAAATCGAGTTCCACCGCTTGTGCAAGCATTAGCCCGAGTTTCATCCCATCAAAATCGACTTTCAATTTTAAAATTTCAAGAGTATATGACAGGTCCATAAACTCTGTAAAAATGTTTGACTAGGGCCATGTACTTCAATCTCAATACTACTGTGGTCGAGTCACGAGAACCATTGTTGTGTATTACAATTTCCAATATTTCATAACTAGTCGAGTGCAATGGCACGGCAACAAGAAAACCCGTAAGCCATTTTCAATTACCCATACTCGAGTTTACCACGTGGAAATCGAGTGCCACCGCTTGTGCAAGCATTAGCCCGAGTTTCATCCCATCAAAATCGACTTTCAATTTTAAAATTTCAAAACTATATGACAAGTCCATACACTCTGTAAAAATGTTTAACTAGGGCCATGTACTTCAATCTCAATACTACTGTGGTCGAGTCACGAAAACCATTGTTGTGTATTACAATTTCCAATATTTCATAACTAGTCGAGTGCAATGGCAAGGCAACAAGAAAACCCGTAAGCCATTTTCGATTACCCAGACTCGATTTTAGCACGTCGAAATCGAGTTCCACCGCTGGTGCAAGCATTAGCCCGAGTTTCATCCCATCAAAATCCACTTTCAATTTTAAAATTTCAAAACTATATGACAAGTCCATACACTCTGTAAAAATGTTTAACTAGGGCCATGTACTTCAATCTCAATACTACTGTGGTCGAGTCACGAAAACCATTGTTGTGTATTACAATTTCCAATATTTCATAACTAGTCGAGTGCAATGGCACGGCAACAAGAAAACCCGTAAGCCATTTTCAATTAACCAGACTCGAGTTTACCACGTCGAAATCGAGTTCCACCGCTTGTGCAAGCATTAGCCCGAGTTTCATCCCATCAAAATCGACTTTCAATTTTAAAATTTCAAAACTATATGACAAGTCCATACACTCTCTAAAAATGTTTGACTAGGGCCATGTACTTCAATCTCAATACTACTGTGGTCGAGTCACGAAAACCATTGTTGTGTATTACAATTTCCAATATTTCATAACTAGTCGAGTGCAATGGCACGGCAACAAGAAAACCCGTAAGCCATTTTCAATTAACCAGACTCGAGTTTACCACGTCGAAATCGAGTTCCACCGCTTGTGCAAGCATTAGCCCGAGTTTCATCCCATCAAAATCGACTTTCAATTTTAAAATTTCAAAACTATATGACAAGTCCATACACTCTGTAAAAATGTTTAAATAGGGCCATGTACTTTAATCCCAATACTACTGTGGTCGAGTCACGAAAACCATTGTTGTATATTACGATTTCCAATATTTCATAACTAGACGAGTGTAATGGCACGGCAACAGGAAAACCCGTAAGCCTTTTTCAATTAACCAGACTCGATTTTACCACGTCGAAATCGAGTTCCACCGCTTGTGCAAGCATTAGCCCGAGTTTCATCCCATCAAAATCGACTTTCAATTTTAAAATTTCAAAACTATATGACAAGTCCATACACTCTGTAAAAATGTTTAACTAGGGCCATGTACTTCAATCTCAATACTACTGTGGTCGAGTCACGAAAACCATTGTTGTGTATTACAATTTCCAATATTTCATAACTAGTCGAGTGCAATGGCACGGCAACAAGAAAACCCGTAAGCCATTTTCAATTACCCAGTCTCGATTTTAGCACGTCGAAATCGAGTTCCACCGCTGGTGCAAGCATTAGCCCGAGTTTCATCCCATCAAAATCGACTTTCAATTTTAAAATTTCAAGACTATATGACAGGTCCATACACTCTGTAAAAATGTTTGACTAGGGCCATGTACTTCAATCCCAATACTACTGTGGTCGAGTCACGAAAACCATTGTTGTGTATTACGATTTCCGATATTTCATAACTAGACGAGTGTAATGGCACGGCAACAGGAAAACCCGTAAGCCTTTTTCAATTAACCAGACTCGATTTTACCACGTCGAAATCGAGTTCCACCGCTTGTGCAAGCATTAGCCCGAGTTTCATCCCATCAAAATCGACTTTCAATTTTAAAATTTCAAAACTATATGACAAGTCCATACACTCTGTAAAAATGTTTCACTAGGGCCATGTACTTCAATCTCAATACTACTGTGGTCGAGTCACGAAAACCATTGTTGTGTATTACAATTTCCATTATTTCATAACTAGTCGAGTGCAATGGCACGGCAACAAGAAAACCCGTAAGCCATTTTCAATTACCCAGACTCGATTTTAGCACGTCGAAATCGAGTTCCACCGCTGGTGCAAGCTTTAGCCCGAGTTTCATCCCATCAAAATCCACTTTCAATTTTAAAATTTCAAAACTATATGACAAGTCCATACACTCTGTAAAAATGTTTAACTAGGGCCATGTACTTCAATCTCAATACTACTGTGGTCGAGTCACGAAAACCATTGTTGTGTATTACAATTTCCAATATTTCATAACTAGTCGAGTGCAATGGCACGGCAACAAGAAAACCCGTAAGCCATTTTCAATTAACCAGACTCGAGTTTACCACGTCGAAATCGAGTTCCACCGCTTGTGCAAGCATTAGCCCGAGTTTCATCCCATCAAAATCGACTTTCAATTTTAAAATTTCAAAACTATATGACAAGTCCATACACTCTCTAAAAATGTTTGACTAGGGCCATGTACTTCAATCTCAATACTACTGTGGTCGAGTCACGAGAACCATTGTTGTGTATTACAATTTCCAATATTTCATAACTAGTCGAGTACAATGGCACGGCAACAAGAAAACCCGTAAGCCATTTTCAATTACCCATACTCGAGTTTACCACGTGGAAATCGAGTGCCACCGCTTGTGCAAGCATTAGCCCGAGTTTCATCCCATCAAAATCGAGTTTCAGTTTTAAAATTTCAAAACTATATGACAAGTCCATACACTCTGTAAAAATGTTTAAATAGGGCCATGTACTTTAATCTCAATACTACTGTGGTCTAGTCACGAAAACCATTGTTGTGTATTACAATTTCCAATATTTCATAACTAGACGAGTGCAATGGCACGGCAACAAGAAAACCCGTAAGCCTTTTTCAATTAACCAGACTCGATTTTACCACGTCGAAATCGAGTTCCACCGCTTGTGCAAGCATTAGCCCGAGTTTCATCCCATCAAAATCGACTTTCAATTTTAAAATTTCAAGAGTATATGACAGGTCCATACACTCTGTAAAAATGTTTGACTAGGGCCATGTACTTCAATCTCAATACTACTGTGGTCGAGTCACGAGAACCATTGTTGTGTATTACAATTTCCAATATTTCTTAACTAGTCGAGTACAATGGCACGGCAACAAGAAAACCCGTAAGCCATTTTCAATTACCCATACTCGAGTTTACCACGTGGAAATCGAGTGCCACCGCTTGTGCAAGCATTAGCCCGAGTTTCATCCCATCAAAATCGACTTTCAATTTTAAAATTTCAAAACTATATGACAAGTCCATACACTCTGTAAAAATGTTTAACTAGGGCCATGTACTTCAATCTCAATACTACTGTGGTCGAGTCACGAAAACCATTGTTGTCTATTACAATTTCCAATATTTCATAACTAGTCGAGTGCAATGGCACGGCAACAAGAAAACCCGTAAGCCATTTTCAATTAACCAGACTCGAGTTTACCACGTCGAAATCGAGTTCCACCGCTTGTGCAAGCATTAGCCCGAGTTTCATCCCATCAAAATCGACTTTCAATTTTAAAATTTCAAGACTATATGACAGGTCCATACACTCTGTAAAAATGTTTGACTAGGGCCATGTACTTCAATCTCAATACTACTGTGGTCGAGTCACGAGAACCATTGTTGTGTATTACAATTTCCAATATTTCTTAACTAGTCGAGTACAATGGCAAGGCAACAAGAAAACCCGTAAGCCATTTTCAATTACCCATACTCGAGTTTACCACGTGGAAATCGAGTGCCACCGCTTGTGCAAGCATTAGCCCGAGTTTCATCCCATCAAAATCGACTTTCAATTTTAAAATTTCAAAACTATATGACAAGTCCATACACTCTGTAAAAATGTTTAACTAGGGCCATGTACTTCAATCTCAATACTACTGTGGTCGAGTCACGAAAACCATTGTTGTGTATTACAATTTCCAATATTTCATAACTAGTCGAGTGCAATGGCACGGCAACAAGAAAACCCATAAGCCATTTTCAATTACCCAGTCTCGATTTTAGCACGTCGAAATCGAGTTCCACCGCTGGTGCAAGCATTAGCCCGAGTTTCATCCCATCAAAATCGACTTTCAATTTTAAAATTTCAAGACTATATGACAGGTCCATACACTCTGTAAAAATGTTTGACTAGGGCCATGTACTTCAATCTCAATACTACTGTGGTCGAGTCACGAGAACCATTGTTGTGTATTACAATTTCCAATATTTCTTAACTAGTCGAGTACAATGGCAAGGCAACAAGAAAACCCGTAAGCCATTTTCAATTACCCATACTCGAGTTTACCACGTGGAAATCGAGTGCCACCGCTTGTGCAAGCATTAGCCCGAGTTTCATCCCATCAAAATCGACTTTCAATTTTAAAATTTCAAAACTATATGACAAGTCCATACACTCTGTAAAAATGTTTAACTAGGGCCATGTACTTCAATCTCAATACTACTGTGGTCGAGTCACGAAAACCATTGTTGTGTATTACAATTTCCAATATTTCATAACTAGTCGAGTGCAATGGCACGGCAACAAGAAAACCCATAAGCCATTTTCAATTACCCAGTCTCGATTTTAGCACGTCGAAATCGAGTTCCACCGCTGGGGCAAGCATTAGCCCGAGTTTCATCCCATCAAAATCGACTTTCAACTTTAAAATTTCAAAACTATATGACAAGTCCATACACTCTGTAAAAATGTTTAACTAGGGCCATGTACTTCAATCTCAATACTACTGTGGTCGAGTCACGAAAACCATTGTTGTGTATTACAATTTCCAATATTTCATAAGTAGTCGAGTGCAATGGCACGGCAACAAGAAAACCCGTAAGCCATTTTCAATTAACCAGACTCGAGTTTACCACGTCGAAATCGAGTTCCACCGCTTGTGCAAGCATTAGCCCGAGTTTCATCCCATCTAAATCGACTTTCAATTTTAAAATTTCAAAACTATATGACAAGTCCATACACTCTGTAAAAATGTTTGACTAGGGCCATGTACTTCAATCTCAATACTACTGTGGTCGAGTCACGAGAACCATTGTTGTGTATTACAATTTCCAATATTTCTTAACTAGTCGAGTACAATGGCACGGCAACAAGAAAACCCGTAAGCCATTTTCAATTACCCATACTCGAGTTTACCACGTGGAAATCGAGTGCCACCGCTTGTGCAAGCATTAGCCCGAGTTTCATCCCATCAAAATAGGCTTTCAATTTTAAAATTTCAAAACTATATGACAAGTCCATACACTCTGTAAAAATGTTTGACTAGGGCCATGTACTTCAATCTCAATACTACTGTGGTCGAGTCACGAGAACCATTGTTGTGTATTACAATTTCCAATATTTCATAACTAGTCGAGTACAATGGCACGGCAACAAGAAAACCCGTAAGCCATTTTCAATTACCCATACTCTAGTTTACCACGTGGAAATCGAGTGCCACCGCTTGTGCAAGCATTAGCCCGAGTTTCATCCCATCAAAATCGACTTTCAATTTTAAAATTTCAAAACTATATGACAAGTCCATACACTCTGTAAAAATGTTTAAATAGGGCCATGTACATTAATCTCAATACTACTGTGGTCGAGTCACGAAAACCATTGTTGTGTATTACAACTTCCAATATTTCATAACTAGTCGAGTGCAATGGCACGGCAACAAGAAAACCCGTAAGCCATTTTCAATTAACCAGACTCGAGTTTACCACGTCGAAATCGAGTTCCACCGCTTGTGCAAGCAATAGCCCGAGTTTCATCCCATCAAAATCGACTTTCAATTTTAAAATTTCAAAACTATATGACAAGTCCATACACTCTGTAAAAATGTTTGACTAGGGCCATGTACTTCAATCTCAATACTACTGTGGTCGAGTCACGAGAACCATTGTTGTGTATTACAATTTCCAATATTTCTTAACTAGTCGAGTACAATGGCACGGCAACAAGAAAACCTGTAAGCCATTTTCAATTACCCATACTCGAGTTTACCACGTGGAAATCGAGTGCCACCGCTTGTGCAAGCATTAGCCCGAGTTTCATCCCATCAAAATCGACTTTCAATTTTAAAATTTCAAAACTATATGACAAGTCCATACACTCTGTAAAAATGTTTAACTAGGGCCATGTACTTCAATCTCAATACTACTGTGGTCGAGTCACGAAAACCATTGTTGTGTATTACAATTTCCAATATTTCATAACTAGTCGAGTGCAATGGCACGGCAACAAGAAAACCCATAAGCCATTTTCAATTACCCAGTCTCGATTTTAGCACGTCGAAATCGAGTTCCACCGCTGGGGCAAGCATTAGCCCGAGTTTCATCCCATCAAAATCGACTTTCAACTTTAAAATTTCAAAACTATATGACAAGTCCATACACTCTGTAAAAATGTTTAACTAGGGCCATGTACTTCAATCTCAATACTACTGTGGTCGAGTCACGAAAACCATTGTTGTGTATTACAATTTCCAATATTTCATAAGTAGTCGAGTGCAATGGCACGGCAACAAGAAAACCCGTAAGCCATTTTCAATTAACCAGACTCGAGTTTACCACGTCGAAATCGAGTTCCACCGCTTGTGCAAGCATTAGCCCGAGTTTCATCCCATCTAAATCGACTTTCAATTTTAAAATTTCAAAACTATATGACAAGTCCATACACTCTGTAAAAATGTTTGACTAGGGCCATGTACTTCAATCTCAATACTACTGTGGTCGAGTCACGAGAACCATTGTTGTGTATTACAATTTCCAATATTTCTTAACTAGTCGAGTACAATGGCACGGCAACAAGAAAACCCGTAAGCCATTTTCAATTACCCATACTCGAGTTTACCACGTGGAAATCGAGTGCCACCGCTTGTGCAAGCATTAGCCCGAGTTTCATCCCATCAAAATAGGCTTTCAATTTTAAAATTTCAAAACTATATGACAAGTCCATACACTCTGTAAAAATGTTTGACTAGGGCCATGTACTTCAATCTCAATACTACTGTGGTCGAGTCACGAGAACCATTGTTGTGTATTACAATTTCCAATATTTCATAACTAGTCGAGTACAATGGCACGGCAACAAGAAAACCCGTAAGCCATTTTCAATTACCCATACTCTAGTTTACCACGTGGAAATCGAGTGCCACCGCTTGTGCAAGCATTAGCCCGAGTTTCATCCCATCAAAATCGACTTTCAATTTTAAAATTTCAAAACTATATGACAAGTCCATACACTCTGTAAAAATGTTTAAATAGGGCCATGTACATTAATCTCAATACTACTGTGGTCGAGTCACGAAAACCATTGTTGTGTATTACAACTTCCAATATTTCATAACTAGTCGAGTGCAATGGCACGGCAACAAGAAAACCCGTAAGCCATTTTCAATTAACCAGACTCGAGTTTACCACGTCGAAATCGAGTTCCACCGCTTGTGCAAGCAATAGCCCGAGTTTCATCCCATCAAAATCGACTTTCAATTTTAAAATTTCAAAACTATATGACAAGTCCATACACTCTGTAAAAATGTTTGACTAGGGCCATGTACTTCAATCTCAATACTACTGTGGTCGAGTCACGAGAACCATTGTTGTGTATTACAATTTCCAATATTTCTTAACTAGTCGAGTACAATGGCACGGCAACAAGAAAACCTGTAAGCCATTTTCAATTACCCATACTCGAGTTTACCACGTGGAAATCGAGTGCCACCGCTTGTGCAAGCATTAGCCCGAGTTTCATCCCATCAAAATCGACTTTCAATTTTAAAATTTCAAAACTATATGACAAGTCCATACACTCTGTAAAAATGTTTAACTAGGGCCATGTACTTCAATCTCAATACTACTGTGGTCGAGTCACGAAAACCATTGTTGTCTATTACAATTTCCAATATTTCATAACTAGTCGAGTGCAATGGCACGGCAACAAGAAAACCCGTAAGCCATTTTCAATTAACCAGACTCGAGTTTACCACGTCGAAATCGAGTTCCACCGCTTGTGCAAGCATTAGCCCGAGTTTCATCCCATCAAAATCGACTTTCAATTTTAAAATTTCAAAACTATACGACAAGTCCATACACTCTGTAAAAATGTTTGACTAGGGCCATGTGCTTCAATCTCAATACTACTGTGGTCGAGTCACGAGAACCATTGTTGTGTATTACAATTTCCAATATTTCATAAGTAGTCGAGTGCAATGGCACGGCAACAAGAAAACCCGTAAGCCATTTTCAATTAACCAGACTCGAGTTTACCACGTCGAAATCGAGTTCCACCGCTTGTGCAAGCATTAGCCCGAGTTTCATCCCATCAAAATAGACTTTCAATTTTAAAATTTCAAAACTATATGACAAGTCCATACACTCTGTAAAAATGTTTGACTAGGGCCATGTACTTCAATCTCAATACTACTGTGGTCGAGTCACGAGAACCATTGTTGTGTATTACAATTTCCAATATTTCATAACTAGTCTAGTACAATGGCACGGCAACAAGAAAACCCGTAAGCCATTTTCAATTACCCATACTCGAGTTTACCACGTGGAAATCGAGTTCCACCGCTTGTGCAAGCATTAGCCTGAGTTTCATCCCATCAAAATCGACTTTCAATTTTAAAATTTCAAAACTATATGACAAGTCCATACACTCTGTAAAAATGTGTAACTAGGGCCATGTACTTCAATCTCAATACTACTGTGGTCGAGCCACGAAAACCATTGTTGTGTATTACAATTTCCAATATTTCATAACGAGTCGAGTGCAATGGCACGGCAACAAGAAAACCCGTAAGCCATTTTCAATTAACCAGACTCGAGTTTACCACGTCGAAATCGAGTTCCACCACTTGTGCAAGCATTAGCCCGAGTTTCATCCCATCAAATCGAGTTTCAATTTTAAAATTTCAAAACTATATGACAAGTCCATACACTCTGTAAAAATGTTTAACTAGGGCCATGTACTTCAATCTCAATACTACAGTGGTCGAGTCACGAAAACCATTATTGTGTATTACAATTTCCAATATTTCATAAGTAGTCGAGTGCAATGGCACGGCAACAAGAAAACCCGTAAGCCATTTTCAATTAACCAGACTCGAGTTTACCACGTCGAAATCGAGTTCCACCGCTTGTGCAAGCATTAGCCCGAGTTTCATCCCATCAAAATCGACTTTCAATTTTAAAATTTCAAAACTATATGACAAGTCCATACACTCTGTAAAAATGTTTAAATAGGGCCATGTACATTAATCTCAATACTACTGTGGTCGAGTCACGAAAACCATTGTTGTGTATTACAACTTCCAATATTTCGTAACTAGTCGAGTGCAATGGCACGGCAACAAGAAAACCCGTAAGCCATTTTCAATTAACCAGACTCGAGTTTACCACGTCGAAATCGAGTTCCACCGCTTGTGCAAACATTAGCCCGAGTTTCATCCCATCAAAATCGACTTTCAATTTTAAAATTTCAAAACTATATGACAAGTCCATACACTCTGTAAAAATGTTTGACTAGGGCCATGTACTTCAATCTCAATACTACTGTGGTCGAGTCACGAGAACCATTGTTGTGTATTACAATTTCCAATATTTCTTAACTAGTCGAGTACAATGGCACGGCAACAAGAAAACCCGTAAGCCATTTTCAATTACCCATACTCGAGTTTACCACGTGGAAATCGAGTGCCACCGCTTGTGCAAGCATTAGCCCGAGTTTCATCCCATCAAAATCGACTTTCAATTTTAAAATTTCAAAACTATATGACAAGTCCATACACTCTGTAAAAATGTTTAACTAGGGCCATGTACTTCAATCTCAATACTACTGTGGTCGAGTCACGAAAACCATTGTTGTGTATTACAATTTCCAATATTTCATAACTAGTCGAGTGCAATGGCAAGGCAACAAGAAAACCCGTAAGCCATTTTCGATTACCCAGACTCGATTTTAGCATGTCGAAATCGAGTTCCACCGCTGGTGCAAGCATTAGCCCGAGTTTCATCCCATCAAAATCGACTTTCAATTTTAAAATTTCAAAACTATATGACAAGTCCATACACTCTGTAAAAATGTTTAACTAGGGCCATGTACTTCAATCTCAATACTACTGTGGTCGAGTCACGAAAACCATTGTTGTCTATTACAATTTCCAATATTTCATAACTAGTCGAGTGCAATGGCACGGCAACAAGAAAACCCGTAAGCCATTTTCAATTAACCAGACTCGAGTTTACTATGTCGAAATCGAGTTCCACCGCTTGTGCAAGCATTAGCCCGAGTTTCATCCCATCAAAATCGACTTTCAATTTTAAAATTTCAAAACTATATGACAAGTCCATACACTCTGTAAAAATGTTTGACTAGGGCCATGTGCTTCAATCTCAATACTACTGTGGTCGAGTCACGAGAACCATTGTTGTGTATTACAATTTCCAAGATTTCATAACTAGTCGAGTACAATGGCACGGCAACAAGAAAACCCGTAAGCCATTTTCAATTACCCATACTCTAGTTTACCACGTGGAAATCGAGTGCCACCACTTGTGCAAGCATTAGCCCGAGTTTCATCCCATCAAAATCGACTTTCAATTTTAAAATTTCAAAACTATATGACAAGTCCATACACTCTGTAAAAATGTTTAACTAGGGCCATGTACTTCAATCTGAATACTACTGTGGTCGAGTCACGAAAACCATTGTTGTGTATTACAACTTCCAATATTTCATAACTAGTCGAGTGCAATGGCACGGCAACAAGAAAACCCGTAAGCCATTTTCAATTACCCATACTAGAGTTTACCACGTCGAAATCGAGTGCCACCGCTTGTGCAAGCATTAGCCCGAGTTTCATCCCATCAAAATCGACTTTCAATTTTAAAATTTCAAAACTATATGACAAGTCCATACACTCTGTAAAAATGTGTAACTAGGGCCAGGTACTTTAATCTCAATACTACTGTGGTCGAGCCACGAAAACCATTGTTGTGTATTACAATTTCCAATATTTCATAACTAGTCGAGTGCAATGGCACGGCAGCAAGAAATCCCGTAAGCCATTTTCAATTAACCAGACTCGAGTTTACCACGTCGAAATCGAGTTCCACAGCTTGTGCAAGCATTAGCCCGAGTTTCATCCCATCAAAATAGACTTTCAATTTTAAAATTTCAAAACTATATGACAAGTCCATACACTCTGTAAAAATGTTTGACTAGGGCCATGTACTTCAATCTCAATACTACTGTGGTCGAGTCACGAGAACCATTGTTGTGTATTACAATTTCCAATATTTCATAACTAGTCGAGTGCAATGGCACGGCAACAAGAAAACCCGTAAGCCATTTTCAATTACCCATACTCGAGTTTACCACGTGGAAATCGAGTGCCACCGCTTGTGCAAGCATTAGCCCGAGTTTCATCCCATCAAAATCGACTTTCAATTTTAAAATTTCAAAGCTATATGACAAGTCCATACACTCTGTAAAAATGTTTAAATAGGGCCATGTACTTTAATCTCAATACTACTGTGGTCGAGTCACGAAAACCATTGTTGTGTATTTCAATTTCCAATATTTCTTAACTAGTCGAGTACAATGGCACGGCAACAAGAAAACCCGTAAGCCTTTTTCAATTAACCAGACTCGATTTTACCACGTGGAAATCGAGTGCCACCGCTTGTGCAAGCATTAGCCCGAGTTTCATCCCATCAAAATCGACTTTCAATTTTAAAATTTCAAAGCTATATGACAAGTCCATACACTCTGTAAAAATGTTTAAATAGGGCCATGTACTTTAATCTCAATACTACTGTGGTCGAGTCACGAAAACCATTGTTGTGTATTTCAATTTACAATATTTCATAACTAGACAAGTGCAATGGCACGGCAACAAGAAAACCCGTATGCCTTTTTCAATTAACCAGACTCGATTTTACCACGTCGAAATCGAGTTCCACCGCTTGTGCAAGCATTAGCCCGAGTTTCATCCCATGAAAATCGACTTTCAATTTTAAAATTTCAAAACTATATGACAAGTCCATACACTCTGTAAAAATGTTTAACTAGGGCCATGTACTTCAATCTGAATACTACTGTGGTCGAGTCACGAAAACCATTGTTGTCTATTACAATTTCCAATATTTCATAACTAGTCGAGTGCAATGGCACGGCAGCAAGAAAACCCGTAAGCCATTTTCAATTAACCAGACTCGAGTTTACCACGTCGAAATCGAGTTCCACAGCTTGTGCAAGCATTAGCCCGAGTTTCATCCCATCAAAATAGACTTTCAATTTTAAAATTTCAAAACTATATGACAAGTCCATACACTCTGTAAAAATGTTTGACTAGGGCCATGTACTTCAATCTCAATACTACTGTGGTCGAGTCACGAGAACCATTGTTGTGTATTACAATTTCCAATATTTCATAACTAGTCGAGTGCAATGGCACGGCAACAAGAAAACCCGTAAGCCATTTTCAATTACCCATACTCGAGTTTACCACGTGGAAATCGAGTGCCACCGCTTGTGCAAGCATTAGCCCGAGTTTCATCCCATCAAAATAGACTTTCAATTTTAAAATTTCAAAACTATATGACAAGTCCATACACTCTGTAAAAATGTTTGACTAGGGCCATGTACTTCAATCTCAATACTACTGTGGTCGAGTCACGAGAACCATTGTTGTGTATTACAATTTCCAATATTTCATAACTAGTCGAGTGCAATGGCACGGCAACAAGAAAACCCGTAAGCCATTTTCAATTACCCATACTCGAGTTTACCACGTGGAAATCGAGTGCCACCGCTTGTGCAAGCATTAGCCCGAGTTTCATCCCATCAAAATCGACTTTCAATTTTAAAATTTCAAAGCTATATGACAAGTCCATACACTCTGTAAAAATGTTTAAATAGGGCCATGTACTTTAATCTCAATACTACTGTGGTCGAGTCACGAAAACCATTGTTGTGTATTTCAATTTACAATATTTCATAACTAGACAAGTACAATGGCACGGCAACAAGAAAACCCGTAAGCCTTTTTCAATTAACCAGACTCGATTTTACCACGTGGAAATCGAGTGCCACCGCTTGTGCAAGCATTAGCCCGAGTTTCATCCCATCAAAATCGACTTTCAATTTTAAAATTTCAAAGCTATATGACAAGTCCATACACTCTGTAAAAATGTTTAAATAGGGCCATGTACTTTAATCTCAATACTACTGTGGTCGAGTCACGAAAACCATTGTTGTGTATTTCAATTTACAATATTTCATAACTAGACAAGTGCAATGGCACGGCAACAAGAAAACCCGTATGCCTTTTTCAATTAACCAGACTCGATTTTACCACGTCGAAATCGAGTTCCACCGCTTGTGCAAGCATTAGCCCGAGTTTCATCCCATGAAAATCGACTTTCAATTTTAAAATTTCAAAACTATATGACAAGTCCATACACTCTGTAAAAATGTTTAACTAGGGCCATGTACTTCAATCTGAATACTACTGTGGTCGAGTCACGAAAACCATTGTTGTCTATTACAATTTCCAATATTTCATAACTAGTCGAGTGCAATGGCACGGCAGCAAGAAAACCCGTAAGCCATTTTCAATTAACCAGACTCGAGTTTACCACGTCGAAATCGAGTTCCACAGCTTGTGCAAGCATTAGCCCGAGTTTCATCCCATCAAAATAGACTTTCAATTTTAAAATTTCAAAACTATATGACAAGTCCATACACTCTGTAAAAATGTTTGACTAGGGCCATGTACTTCAATCTCAATACTACTGTGGTCGAGTCACGAGAACCATTGTTGTGTATTACAATTTCCAATATTTCATAACTAGTCGAGTGCAATGGCACGGCAACAAGAAAACCCGTAAGCCATTTTCAATTACCCATACTCGAGTTTACCACGTGGAAATCGAGTGCCACCGCTTGTGCAAGCATTAGCCCGAGTTTCATCCCATCAAAATCGACTTTCAATTTTAAAATTTCAAAGCTATATGACAAGTCCATACACTCTGTAAAAATGTTTAAATAGGGCCATGTACTTTAATCTCAATACTACTGTGGTCGAGTCACGAAAACCATTGTTGTGTATTTCAATTTACAATATTTCATAACTAGACAAGTACAATGGCACGGCAACAAGAAAACCCGTAAGCCTTTTTCAATTAACCAGACTCGATTTTACCACGTGGAAATCGAGTGCCACCGCTTGTGCAAGCATTAGCCCGAGTTTCATCCCATCAAAATCGACTTTCAATTTTAAAATTTCAAAGCTATATGACAAGTCCATACACTCTGTAAAAATGTTTAAATAGGGCCATGTACTTTAATCTCAATACTACTGTGGTCGAGTCACGAAAACCATTGTTGTGTATTTCAATTTACAATATTTCATAACTAGACAAGTGCAATGGCACGGCAACAAGAAAACCCGTATGCCTTTTTCAATTAACCAGACTCGATTTTACCACGTCGAAATCGAGTTCCACCGCTTGTGCAAGCATTAGCCCGAGTTTCATCCCATGAAAATCGACTTTCAATTTTAAAATTTCAAAACTATATGACAAGTCCATACACTCTGTAAAAATGTTTAACTAGGGCCATGTACTTCAATCTGAATACTACTGTGGTCGAGTCACGAAAACCATTGTTGTCTATTACAATTTCCAATATTTCATAACTAGTCAAGTGCAATGGCACGGCAACAAGAAAACCCGTAAGCCATTTTCAATTACCCATACTCGAGTTTACCACGTCGAAATCGAGTGCCGCCGCTTGTGCAAGCATTAGCCCGAGTTTCATCCCATCAAAATCGACTTTCAATTTTAAAATTTCAAAACTATATGACAAGTCCATACGCTCTGTAAAAATGTGTAACTAGGGCCATGTACTTTAATCTCAATACTACTGTGGTCGAGCCACGAAAACCATTGTTGTGTATTACAATTTCCAATATTTCATAACTAGTCGAGTGCAATGGCACGGCAACAAGAAAACCCGTAAGCCATTTTCAATTAACCAGACTCGAGTTTACCACGTCGAAATCGAGTTCCACCGCTTGTGCAAGCATTAGCCCGAGTTTCATCCCATCAAAATAGACTTTCAATTTTAAAATTTCAAAGCTATATGACAAGTCCATACACTCTGTAAAAATGTTTAAATAGGGCCATGTACTTTAATCTCAATACTACTGTGGTCGAGTCACGAAAACCATTGTTGTGTATTTCAATTCACAATATTTCATAACTAGACAAGTGCAATGGCACGGCAACAAGAAAACCCGTAAGCCATTTTCAATTAACCAGACTCGAGTTTACCACGTCGAAATCGAGTTCCACCGCTTGTGCAAGCATTAGCCCGAGTTTCATCCCATCAAAATAGACTTTCAATTTTAAAATTTCAAAACTATATGACAAGTCCATACACTCTGTAAAAATGTGTAACTAGGGCCATGTACTTTAATCTCAATACTACTGTGGTCGAGCCACGAAAACCATTGTTGTGTATTACAATTTCCAATATTTCATAACTAGTCGAGTGCAATGGCACGGCAGCAAGAAAACCCGTAAGCCATTTTCAATTAACCAGACTCGAGTTTACCACGTCGAAATCGAGTACCACAGCTTGTGCAAGCATTAGCCCGAGTTTCATCCCATCAAAATAGACTTTCAATTTTAAAATTTCAAAACTATATGACAAGTCCATACACTCTGTAAAAATGTTTGACTAGGGCCATGTACTTCAATCTCAATACTACTGTGGTCGAGTCACGAGAACCATTGTTGTGTATTACAATTTCCAATATTTCATAACTAGTCGAATGCAATGGCACGGCAACAAGAAAACCCGTAAGCCATTTTCAATTACCCATACTCGAGTTTACCACGTGGAAATCGAGTGCCACCACTTGTGCAAGCATTAGCCCGAGTTTCATCCCATCAAAATCGACTTTCAATTTTAAAATTTCAAAACTATATGACAAGTCCATACACTCTGTAAAAATGTTTAACTAGGGCCATGTACTTCAATCTGAATACTACTGTGGTCGAGTCACGAAAACCATTGTTGTGTATTACAACTTCCAATATTTCATAACTAGTCGAGTGCAATGGCACGGCAACAAGAAAACCCGTAAGCCATTTTCAATTACCCATACTAGAGTTTACCACGTGGAAATCGAGTGCCACCGCTTGTGCAAGCATTAGCCCGAGTTTCATCCCATCAAAATCGACTTTCAATTTTAAAATTTCAAAACTATATGACAAGTCCATACACTCTGTAAAAATGTGTAACTAGGGCCATGTACTTTAATCTCAATACTACTGTGGTCGAGCCACGAAAACCATTGTTGTGTATTACAATTTCCAATATTTCATAACTAGTCGAGTGCAATGGCACGGCAGCAAGAAAACCCGTAAGCCATTTTCAATTAACCAGACTCGAGTTTACCACGTCGAAATCGAGTTCCACAGCTTGTGCAAGCATTAGCCCGAGTTTCATCCCATCAAAATAGACTTTCAATTTTAAAATTTCAAAACTATATGCCAAGTCCATACACTCTGTAAAAATGTTTGACTAGGGCCATGTACTTCAATCTCAATACTACTGTGGTCGAGTCACGAGAACCATTGTTGTGTATTACAATTTCCAATATTTCATAACTAGTCGAGTGCAATGGCACGGCAACAAGAAAACCCGTAAGCCATTTTCAATTACCCATACTCGAGTTTACCACGTGGAAATCGAGTGCCACCGCTTGTGCAAGCATTAGCCCGAGTTTCATCCCATCAAAATCGACTTTCAATTTTAAAATTTCAAAGCTATATGACAAGTCCATACACTCTGTAAAAATGTTTAAATAGGGCCATGTACTTTAATCTCAATACTACTGTGGTCGAGTCACGAAAACCATTGTTGTGTATTTCAATTTACAATATTTCATAACTAGACAAGTACAATGGCACGGCAACAAGAAAACCCGTAAGCCTTTTTCAATTAACCAGACTCGATTTTACCACGTGGAAATCGAGTGCCACCGCTTGTGCAAGCATTAGCCCGAGTTTCATCCCATGAAAATCGACTTTCAATTTTAAAATTTCAAAACTATATGACAAGTCCATACACTCTGTAAAAATGTTTAACTAGGGCCATGTACTTCAATCTGAATACTACTGTGGTCGAGTCACGAAAACCATTGTTGTCTATTACAATTTCCAATATTTCATAACTAGTCAAGTGCAATGGCACGGCAACAAGAAAACCCGTAAGCCATTTTCAATTACCCATACTCGAGTTTACCACGTCGAAATCGAGTGCCGCCGCTTGTGCAAGCATTAGCCCGAGTTTCATCCCATCAAAATCGACTTTCAATTTTAAAATTTCAAAACTATATGACAAGTCCATACGCTCTGTAAAAATGTGTAACTAGGGCCATGTACTTTAATCTCAATACTACTGTGGTCGAGCCACGAAAACCATTGTTGTGTATTACAATTTCCAATATTTCATAACTAGTCGAGTGCAATGGCACGGCAACAAGAAAACCCGTAAGCCATTTTCAATTAACCAGACTCGAGTTTACCACGTCGAAATCGAGTTCCACCGCTTGTGCAAGCATTAGCCTGAGTTTCATCCCATCAAAATAGACTTTCAATTTTAAAATTTCAAAACTATATGACAAGTCCATACACTCTGTAAAAATGTTTAAATAGGGCCATGTACTTTAATCTCAATACTACTGTGGTCGAGTCACGAAAACCATTGTTGTGTATTTCAATTTACAATATTTCATAACTAGACAAGTGCAATGGCACGGCAACAAGAAAACCCGTAAGCCTTTTTCAATTAACCAGACTCGATTTTACCACGTCGAAATCGAGTTCCACCGCTTGTGCAAGCATTAGCCCGAGTTTCATCCCATGAAAATCGACTTTCAATTTTAAAATTTCAAAACTATATGACAAGTCCATACACTCTGTAAAAATGTGTAACTAGGGCCATGTACTTCAATCTGAATACTACTGTGGTCGAGCCACGAAAACCATTGTTGTCTATTACAATTTCCAATATTTCATAACTAGTCGAGTGCAATGGCACGGCAACAAGAAAACCCGTAAGCCATTTTCAATTACCCATACTCGAGTTTACCACGTCGAAATCGAGTGCCGCCGCTTGTGCAAGCATTAGCCCGAGTTTCATCCCATCAAAATCGACTTTCAATTTTAAAATTTCAAAACTATATGACAAGTCCATACACTCTGTAAAAATGTGTAACTAGGGCCATGTACTTTAATCTCAATACTACTGTGGTCGAGCCACGAAAACCATTGTTGTGTATTACAATTTCCAATATTTCATAACTAGTCGAGTGCAATGGCACGGCAACAAGAAAACCCGTAAGCCATTTTCAATTAACCAGACTCGAGTTTACCACGTCGAAATCGAGTTCCACCGCTTGTGCAAGCATTAGCCCGAGTTTCATCCCATCAAAATAGACTTTCAATTTTAAAATTTCAAAACTATATGACAAGTCCATACACTCTGTAAAAATGTTTGACTAGGGCCATGTACTTCAATCTCAATACTACTGTGGTCGAGTCACGAGAACCATTGTTGTGTATTACAATTTCCAATATTTCATAACTAGTCGAGTGCAATGGCACGGCAACAAGAAAACCCGTAAGCCATTTTCAATTACCCATACTCGAGTTTACCACGTGGAAATCGAGTGCCACCGCTTGTGCAAGCATTAGCCCGAGTTTCATCCCATCAAAATCGACTTTCAATTTTAAAATTTCAAAGCTATATGACAAGTCCATACACTCTGTAAAAATGTTTAAATAGGGCCATGTACTTTAATCTCAATACTATTGTGGTCGAGTCACGAAAACCATTGTTGTGTATTTCAATTTACAATATTTCATAACTAGACAAGTGCAATGGCACGGCAACAAGAAAACCCGTATGCCTTTTTCAATTAACCAGACTCGATTTTACCACGTCGAAATCGAGTTCCACCGCTTGTGCAAGCATTAGCCCGAGTTTCATCCCATGAAAATCGACTTTCAATTTTAAAATTTCAAAACTATATGACAAGTCCATACACTCTGTAAAAATGTTTAACTAGGGCCATGTACTTCAATCTGAATACTACTGTGGTCGACTCACGAAAACCATTGTTGTCTATTACAATTTCCAATATTTCATAACTAGTCAAGTGCAATGGCACGGCAACAAGAAAACCCGTAAGCCATTTTCAATTACCCATACTCGAGTTTACAACGTCGAAATCGAGTGCCGCCGCTTGTGCAAGCATTAGCCCGAGTTTCATCCCATCAAAATCGACTTTCAATTTTAAAATTTCAAAACTATATGACAAGTCCATACACTCTGTAAAAATGTGTAACTAGGGCCATGTACTTTAATCTCAATACTACTGTGGTCGAGCCACGAAAACCATTGTTGTGTATTACAATTTCCAATATTTCATAACTAGTCGAGTGCAATGGCACGGCAACAAGAAAACCCGTAAGCCATTTTCAATTAACCAGACTCGAGTTTACCACGTCGAAATCGAGTTCCACCGCTTGTGCAAGCATTAGCCCGAGTTTCATCCCATCAAAATAGACTTTCAATTTTAAAATTTCAAAACTATATGACAAGTCCATACACTCTGTAAAAATGTTTGACTAGGGCCATGTACTTCAATCTCAATACTACTGTGGTCGAGTCACGAGAACCATTGTTGTGTATTACAATTTCCAATATTTCATAACTAGTCGAGTGCAATGGCACGGCAACAAGAAAACCCGTAAGCCATTTTCAATTACCCATACTCGAGTTTACCACGTGGAAATCGAGTGCCACCGCTTGTGCAAGCATTAGCCCGAGTTTCATCCCATCAAAATCGACTTTCAATTTTAAAATTTCAAAGCTATATGACAAGTCCATACACTCTGTAAAAATGTTTAAATAGGGCCATGTACTTTAATCTCAATACTACTGTGGTCGAGTCACGAAAACCATTGTTGTGTATTTCAATTTACAATATTTCATAACTAGACAAGTGCAATGGCACGGCAACAAGAAAACCCGTATGCCTTTTTCAATTAACCAGACTCGATTTTACCACGTCGAAATCGAGTTCCACCGCTTGTGCAAGCATTAGCCCGAGTTTCATCCCATGAAAATCGACTTTCAATTTTAAAATTTCAAAACTATATGACAAGTCCATACACTCTGTAAAAATGTTTAACTAGGGCCATGTACTTCAATCTGAATACTACTGTGGTCGAGTCACGAAAACCATTGTTGTCTATTACAATTTCCAATATTTCATAACTAGTCAAGTGCAATGGCACGGCAACAAGAAAACCCGTAAGCCATTTTCAATTACCCATACTCGAGTTTACCACGTCGAAATCGAGTGCCGCCGCTTGTGCAAGCATTAGCCCGAGTTTCATCCCATCAAAATCGAGTTTCAATTTTAAAATTTCAAAACTATATGACAAGTCCATACACTCTGTAAAAATGTGTAACTAGGGCCATGTACTTCAATCTCAATACTATTGTGGTCCAGCCACGAAAACCATTGTTGTGTATTACAATTTCCAATGTTTCATAACTAGTCGAGTGCAATGGCACGGCAACAAGAAAACTCGTAAGCCATTTTCAATTAACCAGACTCGAGTTTACCACGTCGAAATCGAGTTCCACCACTTGTGCAAGCATTAGCCCGAGTTTCATCCCATCAAAATCGAGTTTCAATTTTAAAATTTCAAAACTATATGACAAGTCCATACACTCTGTAAAAATGTTTAACTAGGGCCATGTACTTCAATCTCAATACTACTGTGGTCGAGTCACGAAAACCATTGTTGTGTATTACAATTTCCAATATTTCATAACTAGTCGAGTGCAATGGCACGGCAACAAGAAAACCCGTAAGCCTTTTTGAATTACCCATACTCGATTTTACCACGTCGAAATCGAGTTCCACCGCTTGTGCAAGCATTAGCCCGAGTTTCATCCCATCAAAATCGACTTTCAATTTTAAAATTTCAAAACTATATGACAAGTCCATACACTCTGTAAAAATGTTTAACTAGGGCAATGTACTTCAATCTGAATACTACTGTGGTCGAGTCACGAAAACCATTGTTTTGTATTACAACTTCCAATATTTCATAACTAGTCGAGTGCAATGGCACGGCAACAAGAAAACCCGTAAGCCATTTTCAATTACCCATACTCTAGTTTACCACGTGGAAATCGAGTGCCGCCGCTTGTGCAAGCATTAGCCCGAGTTTCATCCCATCAAAATCGACTTTCAATTTTAAAATTTCAAAACTATATGACAAGTCCATACACTCTGTAAAAATGTGTAACTAGGGCGATGTACTTCAATCTCAATACTATTGTGGTCCAGCCACGAAAACCATTGTTGTGTATTACAATTTCCAATGTTTCATAACTAGTCGAGTGCAATGGCACGGCAACAAGAAAACCCGTAAGCCATTTTCAATTAACCAGACTCGAGTTTACCACGTCGAAATCGAGTTCCACCACTTGTGCAAGCATTAGCCCGAGTTTCATCCCATCAAAATCGAGTTTCAATTTTAAAATTTCAAAACTATATGACAAGTCCATACACTCTGTAAAAATGTTTAACTAGGGCCATGTACTTCAATCTCAATACTACTGTGGTCGAGTCACGAAAACCATTGTTGTGTATTACAATTTCCAATATTTCATAACTAGTCGAGTGCAATGGCACGGCAACAAGAAAACCCGTAAGCCTTTTTCAATTACCCATACTCGATTTTACCACGTCGAAATCGAGTTCCACCGCTTGTGCAAGCATTAGCCCGAGTTTCATCCCATCAAAATCGACTTTCAATTTTAAAATTTCAAAACTATATGACAAGTCCATACACTCTGTAAAAATGTTTAACTAGGGCCATGTACTTCAATCTGAATACTACTGTGGTCGAGTCACGAAAACCATTGTTTTGTATTACAACTTCCAATATTTCATAACTAGTCGAGTGCAATGGCACGGCAACAAGAAAACCCGTAAGCCATTTTCAATTACCCATACTCTAGTTTACCACGTGGAAATCGAGTGCCACCGCTTGTGCATGCATTAGCCCGAGTTTCATCCCATCAAAATCGACTTTCAATTTTAAAATTTCAAAACTATATGACAAGTCCATACACTCTGTAAAAATGTTTAAATAGGGCCATGTACTTTAATCTCAATACTACTGTGGTCGAGTCACGAAAACCATTGTTGTGTATTACAACTTCCAATATTTCATAACTAGTCGAGTGCAATGGCACGGCAACAAGAAAACCCGTAAGCCATTTTCAATTAACCAGACTCGAGTTTACCACGTCAAAATCGAGTTCCACCGCTTGTGCAAGCATTAGCCCGAGTTTCATCCCATCAAAATCGACTTTCAATTTTAAAATTTCAAAACTATATGACAAGTCCATACACTCTGTAAAAATGTTTAGCTAGGGCCATGTACTTCAATCTGAATACTACTGTGGTCGAGTTACGAAAACCATTGTTGTGTATTACAATTTCCAATATTTCATAACTAGTCGAGTGCAATGGCACGGCAACAAGAAAACCCGTAAGCCATTTTCAAATTACCCATACTCGAGTTTACCACGTCGAAATCGAGTTCCACCGCTTGTGCAAGCATTAGCCCGAGTTTCATCCCATCAAAATCGACTTTCAATTTTAAAATTTCAAAACTATATGACAAGTCCATACACTCTGTAAAAATGTTTAACTAGGGCCATGTACTTCAATCTGAATACTACTGTGCTCGAGTCACGAAAACCATTGTTGTATATTACAATTTCCAATATTTCATAACTAGTCGAGTGCAATGGCACGGCAACAAGAAAACCCGTAAGCCATTTTCAATTAACCAGACTCGAGTTTACCACGTCAAAATCGAGTTCCACCGCTTGTGCAAGCATTAGCCCGAGTTTCATCCCATCAAAATCGACTTTCAATTTTAAAATTTCAAAACTATATGACAAGTCCATACACTCTGTAAAAATGTTTAGCTAGGGCCATGTACTTCAATCTGAATACTACTGTGGTCGAGTTACGAAAACCATTGTTGTGTATTACAATTTCCAATATTTCATAACTAGTCGAGTGCAATGGCACGGCAACAAGAAAACCCGTAAGCCATTTTCAAATTACCCATACTCGAGTTTACCACGTCGAAATCGAGTTCCACCGCTTGTGCAAGCATTAGCCCGAGTTTCATCCCATCAAAATCGACTTTCAATTTTAAAATTTCAAAACTATATGACAAGTCCATACACTCTGTAAAAATGTTTAACTAGGGCCATGTACTTCAATCTCAATACTACTGTGGTCGAGTCACGAAAACCATTGTTGTGTATTACAATTTCCAATATTTCATAACTAGTCGAGTGCAATGGCACGGCAACAAGAAAACCCGTAAGCCATTTTCAATTAACCAGACTCGAGTTTACCACGTCGAAATCGAGTTCCACCGCTTGTGCAAGCATTAGCCCGAGTTTCATCCCATCAAAATCGACTTTCAATTTGAAAATTTCAAAACTATATGACAAGTCCATACACTCTGTAAAAATGTTTAACTAGGGCCATGTACTTCAATCTCAATACTACTGTGGTCGAGTCACGAAAACCATTGTTGTGTATTACAATTTCCAATATTTCATAAGTAGTCGAGTGCAATGGCACGGCAACAAGAAAACCCGTAAGCCATTTTCAATTAACCAGACTCGAGTTTGCCACGTCGAAATCGAGTTCCACCGCTTGTACAAGCATTAGCCCGAGTTTCATCACATCAAAATCGACTTTCAATTTTAAAATTTCAAAACTATATGACAAGTCCATACACTCTGTAAAAATGTTTGACTAGGGCCATGTACTTCAATCTCAATACTACTGTGGTCGAGTCACGAGAACCATTGTTGTGTATTACAATTTCCAATATTTCTTAACTAGTCGAGTACAATGGCACGGCAACAAGAAAACCCGTAAGCCATTTTCAATTACCCATACTCGAGTTTACCACGTGGAAATCGAGTGGCACCGCTTGTGCAAGCATTAGCCCGAGTTTCTTCCCATCAAAATCGACTTTCAATTTTAAAATTTCAAAACTATATGACAAGTCCATACACTCTGTAAAAATGTTTAACTAGGGCCATGTACTTCAATCTCAATACTACTGTGGTCGAGTCACGAAAACCATTGTTGTGTATTACAATTTCCAATATTTCATAACTAGTCGAGTGCAATGGCACGGCAACAAGAAAACCCGTAAGCCATTTTCAATTAACCAGACTCGAGTTTACCACGTCGAAATCGAGTTCCACCGCTTGTGCAAGCATTAGCCCGAGTTTCATCCCATCAAAATCGACTTTCAATTTTAAAATTTCAAAACTATATGACAAGTCCATACACTCTGTAAAAATGTTTAAATAGGGCCATGTACTTTAATCTCAATACTACTGTGGTCGAGTCACGAAAACCATTGTTGTGTATTTCAATTTACAATATTTCATAACTAGACAAGTGCAATGGCACGGCAACAAGAAAACCCGTATGCCTTTTTCAATTAACCAGACTCGATTTTACCACGTCGAAATCGAGTTCCACCGCTTGTGCAAGCATTAGCCCGAGTTTCATCCCATGAAAATCGACTTTCAATTTTAAAATTTCAAAACTATATGACAAGTCCATACACTCTGTAAAAATGTTTAACTAGGGCCATGTACTTCAATCTGAATACTACTGTGGTCGAGTCACGAAAACCATTGTTGTCTATTACAATTTCCAATATTTCATAACTAGTCAAGTGCAATGGCACGGCAACAAGAAAACCCGTAAGCCATTTTCAATTACCCATACTCGAGTTTACCACGTCGAAATCGAGTGCCGCCGCTTGTGCAAGCATTAGCCCGAGTTTCATCCCATCAAAATCGACTTTCAATTTTAAAATTTCAAAACTATATCACAAGTCCATACACTCTGTAAAAATGTGTAACTAGGGCCATGTACTTCAATCTCAATACTATTGTGGTCCAGCCACGAAAACCATTGTTGTGTATTACAATTTCCAATGTTTCATAACTAGTCGAGTGCAATGGCACGGCAACAAGAAAACTCGTAAGCCATTTTCAATTAACCAGACTCGAGTTTACCACGTCGAAATCGAGTTCCACCACTTGTGCAAGCATTAGCCCGAGTTTCATCACATCAAAATCGACTTTCAATTTTAAAATTTCAAAACTATATGACAAGTCCATACACTCTGTAAAAATGTTTGACTAGGGCCATGTACTTCAATCTCAATACTACTGTGGTCGAGTCACGAGAACCATTGTTGTGTATTACAATTTCCAATATTTCTTAACTAGTCGAGTACAATGGCACGGCAACAAGAAAACCCGTAAGCCATTTTCAATTACCCATACTCGAGTTTACCACGTGGAAATCGAGTGGCACCGCTTGTGCAAGCATTAGCCCGAGTTTCTTCCCATCAAAATCGACTTTCAATTTTAAAATTTCAAAACTATATGACAAGTCCATACACTCTGTAAAAATGTTTAACTAGGGCCATGTACTTCAATCTCAATACTACTGTGGTCGAGTCACGAAAACCATTGTTGTGTATTACAATTTCCAATATTTCATAACTAGTCGAGTGCAATGGCACGGCAACAAGAAAACCCGTAAGCCATTTTCAATTAACCAGACTCGAGTTTACCACGTCGAAATCGAGTTCCACCGCTTGTGCAAGCATTAGCCCGAGTTTCATCCCATCAAAATCGACTTTCAATTTTAAAATTTCAAAACTATATGACAAGTCCATACACTCTGTAAAAATGTTTAAATAGGGCCATGTACTTTAATCTCAATACTACTGTGGTCGAGTCACGAAAACCATTGTTGTGTATTTCAATTTACAATATTTCATAACTAGACAAGTGCAATGGCACGGCAACAAGAAAACCCGTATGCCTTTTTCAATTAACCAGACTCGATTTTACCACGTCGAAATCGAGTTCCACCGCTTGTGCAAGCATTAGCCCGAGTTTCATCCCATGAAAATCGACTTTCAATTTTAAAATTTCAAAACTATATGACAAGTCCATACACTCTGTAAAAATGTTTAACTAGGGCCATGTACTTCAATCTGAATACTACTGTGGTCGAGTCACGAAAACCATTGTTGTCTATTACAATTTCCAATATTTCATAACTAGTCAAGTGCAATGGCACGGCAACAAGAAAACCCGTAAGCCATTTTCAATTAACCATACTCGAGTTTACCACGTCGAAATCGAGTGCCGCCGCTTGTGCAAGCATTAGCCCGAGTTTCATCCCATCAAAATCGACTTTCAATTTTAAAATTTCAAAACTATATCACAAGTCCATACACTCTGTAAAAATGTGTAACTAGGGCCATGTACTTCAATCTCAATACTATTGTGGTCCAGCCACGAAAACCATTGTTGTGTATTACAATTTCCAATGTTTCATAACTAGTCGAGTGCAATGGCACGGCAACAAGAAAACTCGTAAGCCATTTTCAATTAACCAGACTCGAGTTTACCACGTCGAAATCGAGTTCCACCACTTGTGCAAGCATTAGCCCGAGTTTCATCCCATCAAAATCGAGTTTCAATTTTAAAATTTCAAAACTATATGACAAGTCCATACACTCTGTAAAAATGTTTAACTAGGGCCATGTACTTCAATCTCAATACTACTGTGGTCGAGTCACGAAAACCATTGTTGTGTATTACAATTTCCAATATTTCATAACTAGTCGAGTGCAATGGCACGGCAACAAGAAAACCCGTAAGCCTTTTTGAATTACCCATACTCGATTTTACCACGTCGAAATCGAGTTCCACCGCTTGTGCAAGCATTAGCCCGAGTTTCATCCCATCAAAATCGACTTTCAATTTTAAAATTTCAAAACTATATGACAAGTCCATACACTCTGTAAAAATGTTTAACTAGGGCAATGTACTTCAATCTGAATACTACTGTGGTCGAGTCACGAAAACCATTGTTTTGTATTACAACTTCCAATATTTCATAACTAGTCGAGTGCAATGGCACGGCAACAAGAAAACCCGTAAGCCATTTTCAATTACCCATACTCTAGTTTACCACGTGGAAATCGAGTGCCGCCGCTTGTGCAAGCATTAGCCCGAGTTTCATCCCATCAAAATCGACTTTCAATTTTAAAATTTCAAAACTATATGACAAGTCCATACACTCTGTAAAAATGTGTAACTAGGGCGATGTACTTCAATCTCAATACTATTGTGGTCCAGCCACGAAAACCATTGTTGTGTATTACAATTTCCAATGTTTCATAACTAGTCGAGTGCAATGGCACGGCAACAAGAAAACCCGTAAGCCATTTTCAATTAACCAGACTCGAGTTTACCACGTCGAAATCGAGTTCCACCACTTGTGCAAGCATTAGCCCGAGTTTCATCCCATCAAAATCGAGTTTCAATTTTAAAATTTCAAAACTATATGACAAGTCCATACACTCTGTAAAAATGTTTAACTAGGGCCATGTACTTCAATCTCAATACTACTGTGGTCGAGTCACGAAAACCATTGTTGTGTATTACAATTTCCAATATTTCATAACTAGTCGAGTGCAATGGCACGGCAACAAGAAAACCCGTAAGCCTTTTTCAATTACCCATACTCGATTTTACCACGTCGAAATCGAGTTCCACCGCTTGTGCAAGCATTAGCCCGAGTTTCATCCCATCAAAATCGACTTTCAATTTTAAAATTTCAAAACTATATGACAAGTCCATACACTCTGTAAAAATGTTTAACTAGGGCCATGTACTTCAATCTGAATACTACTGTGGTCGAGTCACGAAAACCATTGTTTTGTATTACAACTTCCAATATTTCATAACTAGTCGAGTGCAATGGCACGGCAACAAGAAAACCCGTAAGCCATTTTCAATTACCCATACTCTAGTTTACCACGTGGAAATCGAGTGCCACCGCTTGTGCATGCATTAGCCCGAGTTTCATCCCATCAAAATCGACTTTCAATTTTAAAATTTCAAAACTATATGACAAGTCCATACACTCTGTAAAAATGTTTAAATAGGGCCATGTACTTTAATCTCAATACTACTGTGGTCGAGTCACGAAAACCATTGTTGTGTATTACAACTTCCAATATTTCATAACTAGTCGAGTGCAATGGCACGGCAACAAGAAAACCCGTAAGCCTTTTTCAATTAACCAGACTCGATTTTACCACGTCGAAATCGAGTTCCACCGCTTGTGCAAGCATTAGCCCGAGTTTCATCCCATCAAAATCGACTTTCAATTTTAAAATTTCAAAACTATATGACAAGTCCATACACTCTGTAAAAATGTTTAACTAGGGCCATGTACTTCAATCTGAATACTACTGTGCTCGAGTCACGAAAACCATTGTTGTATATTACAATTTCCAATATTTCATAACTAGTCGAGTGCAATGGCACGGCAACAAGAAAACCCGTAAGCCATTTTCAATTAACCAGACTCGAGTTTACCACGTCAAAATCGAGTTCCACCGCTTGTGCAAGCATTAGCCCGAGTTTCATCCCATCAAAATCGACTTTCAATTTTAAAATTTCAAAACTATATGACAAGTCCATACACTCTGTAAAAATGTTTAGCTAGGGCCATGTACTTCAATCTGAATACTACTGTGGTCGAGTTACGAAAACCATTGTTGTGTATTACAATTTCCAATATTTCATAACTAGTCGAGTGCAATGGCACGGCAACAAGAAAACCCGTAAGCCATTTTCAAATTACCCATACTCGAGTTTACCACGTCGAAATCGAGTTCCACCGCTTGTGCAAGCATTAGCCCGAGTTTCATCCCATCAAAATCGACTTTCAATTTTAAAATTTCAAAACTATATGACAAGTCCATACACTCTGTAAAAATGTTTAACTAGGGCCATGTACTTCAATCTCAATACTACTGTGGTCGAGTCACGAAAACCATTGTTGTGTATTACAATTTCCAATATTTCATAACTAGTCGAGTGCAATGGCACGGCAACAAGAAAACCCGTAAGCCATTTTCAATTAACCAGACTCGAGTTTACCACGTCGAAATCGAGTTCCACCGCTTGTGCAAGCATTAGCCCGAGTTTCATCGCATCAAAATCGACTTTCAATTTGAAAATTTCAAAACTATATGACAAGTCCATACACTCTGTAAAAATGTTTAACTAGGGCCATGTACTTCAATCTCAATACTACTGTGGTCGAGTCACGAAAACCATTGTTGTGTATTACAATTTCCAATATTTCATAAGTAGTCGAGTGCAATGGCACGGCAACAAGAAAACCCGTAAGCCATTTTCAATTAACCAGACTCGAGTTTGCCACGTCGAAATCGAGTTCCACCGCTTGTACAAGCATTAGCCCGAGTTTCATCACATCAAAATCGACTTTCAATTTTAAAATTTCAAAACTATATGACAAGTCCATACACTCTGTAAAAATGTTTGACTAGGGCCATGTACTTCAATCTCAATACTACTGTGGTCGAGTCACGAGAACCATTGTTGTGTATTACAATTTCCAATATTTCTTAACTAGTCGAGTACAATGGCACGGCAACAAGAAAACCCGTAAGCCATTTTCAATTACCCATACTCGAGTTTACCACGTGGAAATCGAGTGGCACCGCTTGTGCAAGCATTAGCCCGAGTTTCTTCCCATCAAAATCGACTTTCAATTTTAAAATTTCAAAACTATATGACAAGTCCATACACTCTGTAAAAATGTTTAACTAGGGCCATGTACTTCAATCTCAATACTACTGTGGTCGAGTCACGAAAACCATTGTTGTGTATTACAATTTCCAATATTTCATAACTAGTCGAGTGCAATGGCACGGCAACAAGAAAACCCGTAAGCCATTTTCAATTAACCAGACTCGAGTTTACCACGTCGAAATCGAGTTCCACCGCTTGTGCAAGCATTAGCCCGAGTTTCATCCCATCAAAATCGACTTTCAATTTTAAAATTTCAAAACTATATGACAAGTCCATACACTCTGTAAAAATGTTTAACTAGGGCCATGTACTTCAATCTGAATACTACTGCGGTCGAGTCACGAAAACCATTGTTGTGTATTACAATTTCCAATATTTCATAACTAGTCGAGTGCAATGGCACGGCAACAAGAAAACCCGTAAGCCATTTTCAAATTACCCATACTCGAGTTTACCACGTCGAAATCGAGTGCCACCGCTTGTGCAAGCATTAGCCCGAGTTTCATCCCATCAAAATCGACTTTCAATTTTAAAATTTCAAAACTATATGACAAGTCCATACACTCTGTAATAATGTGTAACTAGGGCCATGTACTTCAATCTCAATACTACTGTGGTCGAGTAACGAAAACCATTGTTGTGTATTACAATTTCCAATATTTCATAAGTAGTCGAGTGCAATGGCACGGCAACAAGAAAACCCGTAAGCCATTTTCAATTAACCAGACTCGAGTTTGCCACGTCGAAATCGAGTTCCACCGCTTGTACAAGCATTAGCCCGAGTTTCATCCCATCAAAATCGACTTTCAATTTTAAAATTTCAAAACTATATGACAAGTCCATACACTCTGTAAAAATGTTTGACTAGGGCCATGTACTTCAATCTCAATACTACTGTGGTCGAGTCACGAGAACCATTGTTGTGTATTACAATTTCCAATATTTCTTAACTAGTCGAGTACAATGGCACGGCAACAAGAAAACCCGTAAGCCATTTTCAATTACCCATACTCGAGTTTACCACGTGGAAATCGAGTGGCACCGCTTGTGCAAGCATTAGCCCGAGTTTCTTCCCATCAAAATCGACTTTCAATTTTAAAATTTCAAAACTATATGACAAGTCCATACACTCTGTAAAAATGTTTAACTAGGGCCATGTACTTCAATCTCAATACTACTGTGGTCGAGTCGCGAAAACCATTGTTGTGTATTACAATTTCCAATATTTCATAACTAGTCGAGTGCAATGGCACGGCAACAAGAAAACCCGTAAGCCATTTTCAATTACCCAGACTCGATTTTAGCACGTCGAAATCGAGTTCCACCGCTGGTGCAAGCATTAGCCCGAGTTTCATCCCATCAAAATCGACTTTCAATTTTAAAATTTCAAAACTATATGACAAGTCCATACACTCTGTAAAAATGTTTAACTAGGGCCATGTACTTCAATCTCAATACTACTGTGGTCGAGTCACGAAAACCATTGTTGTGTATTACAATTTCCAATATTTCATAAGTAGTCGAGTGCAATGGCACGGCAACAAGAAAACCCGTAAGCCATTTTCAATTAACCAGACTCGAGTTTACCACGTCGAAATCGAGTTCCACCGCTTGTGCAAGCATTAGCCCGAGTTTCATCCCATCAAAATCGACTTTCAATTTTAAAATTTCAAAACTATATGACAAGTCCATACACTCTGTAAAAATGTTTAACTAGGGCCATGTACTTCAATCTGAATACTACTGCGGTCGAGTCACGAAAACCATTGTTGTGTATTACAATTTCCAATATTTCATAACTAGTCGAGTGCAATGGCACGGCAACAAGAAAACCCGTAAGCCATTTTCAAATTACCCATACTCGAGTTTACCACGTCGAAATCGAGTGCCACCGCTTGTGCAAGCATTAGCCCGAGTTTCATCCCATCAAAATCGACTTTCAATTTTAAAATTTCAAAACTATATGACAAGTCCATACACTCTGTAAAAATGTGTAACTAGGGCCATGTACTTCAATCTCAATACTACTGTGGTCGAGCCACGAAAACCATTGTTGTGTATTACAATTTCCAATATTTCATAACTAGTCGAGTGCAATGGTACGGCAACAAGAAAACCCGTAAGCCATTTTCAATTAACCAGACTCGAGTTTACCACGTCGAAATCGAGTTCCACCACTTGTGCAAGCATTAGCCCGAGTTTCATCCCATCAAAATCGAGTTACAATTTTAAAATTTCAAAACTATATGACAAGTCCATACACTCTGTAAAAATGTTTAACTAGGGCCATGTACTTCAATCTCAATACTACTGTGGTCGAGTCACGAAAACCATTGTTGTGTATTACAATTTCCAATATTTCATAAGTAGTCGAGTGCAATGGCACGGCAACAAGAAAACCCGTAACCATTTTCAATTAACCAGACTCGAGTTTACCACGTCGAAATCGAGTTCCACCGCTTGTGCAAGCATTAGCCCGAGTTTCATCCCATCAAAATCGACTTTCAATTTTAAAATTTCAAAACTATATGACAAGTCCATACACTCTGTAAAAATGTTTGACTAGGGCCATGTACTTCAATCTCAATACTACTGTGGTCGAGTCACGAAAACCATTGTTGTGTATTACAATTTCCAATATTTCATAACTAGTCGAGTGCAATGGCACGGCAACAAGAAAACCCGTAAGCCATGTTCAATTACCCAGACTCGATTTTAGCACGTCGAAATCGAGTTCCACCGCTGGTGCAAGCATTAGCCCGAGTTTCATCCCATCAAAATCGACTTTCAATTTTAAAATTTCAAAACTATATGACAAGCCCATACACTCTGTAAAAATGTTTAACTAGGGCCATGTACTTCAATCTCAATACTACTGTGGTCGAGTCACGAAAACCATTGTTGTGTATTACAATTTCCAATATTTCATAAGTAGTCGAGTGCAATGGCACGGCAACAAGAAAACCCGTAAGCCATTTTCAATTAACCAGACTCGAGTTTACCACGTCGAAATTGAGTTCCACCGCTTGTGCAAGCATTAGCCCGAGTTTCATCCCATCAAAATCGACTTTCAATTTTAAAATTTCAAAACTATATGACAAGTCCATACACTCTGTAAAAATGTTTAAATAGGGCCATGTACTTTAATCTCAATACAACTGTGGTCGAGTCACGAGAACCATTGTTGTGTATTACAATTTCCAATATTTCATAACTAGTCGAGTACAATGGCACGGCAACAAGAAAACCCGTAAGCCATTTTCAATTACCCATACTCGAGTTTACCACGTGGAAATCGAGTGCCACCGCTTGTCCAAGCATTAGCCCGAGTTTCATCCCATCAAAATCGACTTTCAATTTTAAAATTTCAAAACTATATGACAAGTCCATACACTCTGTAAAAATGTTTAAATAGGGCCATGTACTTTAATCTCAATACAACTGTGGTCGAGTCACGAAAACCATTGTTGTGTATTACAATTTCCAATATTTCATAAGTAGACGAGTGCAATGGCACGGCAACAAGAAAACCCGTAAGCCTTTTTCAATTAACCAGACTCGATTTTACCACGTCGAAATCGAGTTCCACCGCTTGTGCAAGCATTAGCCCAAGTTTCATCCCATCAAAATCGACTTTCAATTTGAAAATTTCAAAACTATATGACAAGTCCATACACTCTGTAAAAATGTTTAACTAGGGCCATGTACTTCAATCTCAATACTACTGTGGTCGAGTCACGAAAACCATTGCTGTGTATTACAATTTCCAATATTCCATAAGTAGTCGAGTGCAATGGCACGGCAACAAGAAAACCCGTAAGCCATTTTCAATTAACCAGCCTCGAGTTTACCACGTCGAAATCGAGTTCCACCGCTTGTGCAAGCATTAGCCCGAGTTTCATCCCATCAAAATCGACTTTCAATTTTAAAATTTCAAAGCTATATGACAAGTCCATACACTCTGTAAAAATGTTTAAATAGGGCCATGTACTTTAATCTCAATACTACTGTGGTCGAGTCACGAAAACCATTGTTGTGTATTTCAATTTACAATATTTCATAACTAGACAAGTGCATTGGCACGGCAACAAGAAAACCCGTATGCCTTTTTCAATTAACCAGACTCGATTTTACCACGTCGAAATCGAGTTCCACCGCTTGTGCAAGCATTAGCCCGAGTTTCATCCCATGAAAATCGACTTTCAATTTTAAAATTTCAAAACTATATGACAAGTCCATACACTCTGTAAAAATGTTTAACTAGGGCCATGTACTTCAATCTGAATACTACTGTGGTCGAGTCACGAAAACCATTGTTGTCTATTACAATTTCCAATATTTCATAACTAGTCAAGTGCAATGGCACGGCAACAAGAAAACCCGTAAGCCATTTTCAATTACCCATACTCGAGTTTACAACGTCGAAATCGAGTGCCGCCGCTTGTGCAAGCATTAGCCCGAGTTTCATCCCATCAAAATCGACTTTCAATTTTAAAATTTCAAAACTATATGACAAGTCCATACACTCTGTAAAAATGTGTAACTAGGGCCATGTACTTTAATCTCAATACTACTGTGGTCGAGCCACGAAAACCATTGTTGTGTATTACAATTTCCAATATTTCATAACTAGTCGAGTGCAATGGCACGGCAACAAGAAAACCCGTAAGCCATTTTCAATTAACCAGACTCGAGTTTACAACGTCGAAATCGAGTTCCACCGCTTGTGCAAGCATTAGCCCGAGTTTCATCCCATCAAAATAGACTTTCAATTTTAAAATTTCAAAACTATATGACAAGTCCATACACTCTGTAAAAATGTTTGACTAGGGCCATGTACTTCAATCTCAATACTACTGTGGTCGAGTCACGAGAACCATTGTTGTGTATTACAATTTCCAATATTTCATAACTAGTCGAGTGCAATGGCACGGCAACAAGAAAACCCGTAAGCCATTTTCAATTACCCATACTCGAGTTTACCACGTGGAAATCGAGTGCCACCGCTTGTGCAAGCATTAGCCCAAGTTTCATCCCATCAAAATCGACTTTCAATTTTAAAATTTCAAAACTATATGACAAGTCCATACACTCTGTAAAAATGTTTGACTAGGGCCATGTACTTCAATCTCAATACTACTGTGGTCGAGTCACGAGAACCATTGTTGTGTATTACAATTTCCAATATTTCATAACTAGTCGAGTGCAATGGCACGGCAACAAGAAAACCCGTAAGCCATTTTCAATTACCCATACTCGAGTTTACCACGTGGAAATCGAGTGCCACCGCTTGTGCAAGCATTAGCCCGAGTTTCATCCCATCAAAATCGACTTTCAATTTTAAAATTTCAAAGCTATATGACAAGTCCATACACTCTGTAAAAATGTTTAAATAGGGCCATGTACTTTAATCTCAATACTACTGTGGTCGAGTCACGAAAACCATTGTTGTGTATTTCAATTTACAATATTTCATAACTAGACAAGTGCAATGGCACGGCAACAAGAAAACCCGTATGCCTTTTTCAATTAACCAGACTCGATTTTACCACGTCGAAATCGAGTTCCACCGCTTGTGCAAGCATTAGCCCGAGTTTCATCCCATGAAAATCGACTTTCAATTTTAAAATTTCAAAACTATATGACAAGTCCATACACTCTGTAAAAATGTTTAACTAGGGCCATGTACTTCAATCTGAATACTACTGTGGTCGAGTCACGAAAACCATTGTTGTCTATTACAATTTCCAATATTTCATAACTAGTCAAGTGCAATGGCACGGCAACAAGAAAACCCGTAAGCCATTTTCAATTACCCATACTCGAGTTTACCACGTCGAAATCGAGTGCCGCCGCTTGTGCAAGCATTAGCCCGAGTTTCATCCCATCAAAATCGACTTTCAATTTTAAAATTTCAAAACTATATCACAAGTCCATACACTCTGTAAAAATGTGTAACTAGGGCCATGTACTTCAATCTCAATACTATTGTGGTCCAGCCACGAAAACCATTGTTGTGTATTACAATTTCCAATGTTTCATAACTAGTCGAGTGCAATGGCACGGCAACAAGAAAACTCGTAAGCCATTTTCAATTAACCAGACTCGAGTTTACCACGTCGAAATCGAGTTCCACCACTTGTGCAAGCATTAGCCCGAGTTTCATCCCATCAAAATCGAGTTTCAATTTTAAAATTTCAAAACTATATGACAAGTCCATACACTCTGTAAAAATGTTTAACTAGGGCCATGTACTTCAATCTCAATACTACTGTGGTCGAGTCACGAAAACCATTGTTGTGTATTACAATTTCCAATATTTCATAACTAGTCGAGTGCAATGGCACGGCAACAAGAAAACCCGTAAGCCTTTTTGAATTACCCATACTCGATTTTACCACGTCGAAATCGAGTTCCACCGCTTGTGCAAGCATTAGCCCGAGTTTCATCCCATCAAAATCGACTTTCAATTTTAAAATTTCAAAACTATATGACAAGTCCATACACTCTGTAAAAATGTTTAACTAGGGCAATGTACTTCAATCTGAATACTACTGTGGTCGAGTCACGAAAACCATTGTTTTGTATTACAACTTCCAATATTTCATAACTAGTCGAGTGCAATGGCACGGCAACAAGAAAACCCGTAAGCCATTTTCAATTACCCATACTCTAGTTTACCACGTGGAAATCGAGTGCCGCCGCTTGTGCAAGCATTAGCCCGAGTTTCATCCCATCAAAATCGACTTTCAATTTTAAAATTTCAAAACTATATAACAAGTCCATACACTCTGTAAAAATGTGTAACTAGGGCCATGTACTTCAATCTCAATACTATTGTGGTCCAGCCACGAAAACCATTGTTGTGTATTACAATTTCCAATGTTTCATAACTAGTCGAGTGCAATGGCACGGCAACAAGAAAACCCGTAAGCCATTTTCAATTAACCAGACTCGAGTTTACCACGTCGAAATCGAGTTCCACCACTTGTGCAAGCATTAGCCCGAGTTTCATCCCATCAAAATCGAGTTTCAATTTTAAAATTTCAAAACTATATGACAAGTCCATACACTCTGTAAAAATGTTTAACTAGGGCCATGTACTTCAATCTCAATACTACTGTGGTCGAGTCACGAAAACCATTGTTGTGTATTACAATTTCCAATATTTCATAACTAGTCGAGTGCAATGGCACGGCAACAAGAAAACCCGTAAGCCTTTTTCAATTACCCATACTCGATTTTACCACGTCGAAATCGAGTTCCACCGCTTGTGCAAGCATTAGCCCGAGTTTCATCCCATCAAAATCGACTTTCAATTTTAAAATTTCAAAACTATATGACAAGTCCATACACTCTGTAAAAATGTTTAACTAGGGCCATGTACTTCAATCTGAATACTACTGTGGTCGAGTCACGAAAACCATTGTTTTGTATTACAACTTCCAATATTTCATAACTAGTCGAGTGCAATGGCACGGCAACAAGAAAACCCGTAAGCCATTTTCAATTACCCATACTCTAGTTTACCACGTGGAAATCGAGTGCCACCGCTTGTGCAAGCATTAGCCCGAGTTTCATCCCATCAAAATCGACTTTCAATTTTAAAATTTCAAAACTATATGACAAGTCCATACACTCTGTAAAAATGTTTAAATAGGGCCATGTACTTTAATCTCAATACTACTGTGGTCGAGTCACGAAAACCATTGTTGTGTATTACAACTTCCAATATTTCATAACTAGTCGAGTGCAATGGCACGGCAACAAGAAAACCCGTAAGCCTTTTTCAATTAACCAGACTCGATTTTACCACGTCGAAATCGAGTTCCACCGCTTGTGCAAGCATTAGCCCGAGTTTCATCCCATCAAAATCGACTTTCAATTTTAAAATTTCAAAACTATATGACAAGTCCATACACTCTGTAAAAATGTTTAACTAGGGCCATGTACTTCAATCTGAATACTACTGTGGTCGAGTCACGAAAACCATTGTTGTGTATTACAACTTCCAATATTTCATAACTAGTCGAGTGCAATGGCACGGCAACAAGAAAACCCGTAAGCCATTTTCAATTACCCATACTAGAGTTTACCACGTCGAAATCGAGTGGCACCGCTTGTGCAAGCATTAGCCCGAGTTTCATCCCATCAAAATCGACTTTCAATTTTAAAATTTCAAAACTATATGACAAGTCCATACACTCTGTAAAAATGTGTAACTAGGGCCATGTACTTTAATCTCAATACTACTGTGGTCGAGCCACGAAAACCATTGTTGTGTATTACAATTTCCAATATTTCATAACTAGTCGAGTGCAATGGCATGGCAACAAGAAAACCCGTAAGCCATTTTTAATTAACCAGACTCGAGTTTACCACGTCGAAATCGAGTTCCACCGCTTGTGCAAGCATTAGCCCGAGTTTCTTCCCATCAAAATAGACTTTCAATTTTAAAATTTCAAAACTATATGACAAGTCCATACACTCTGTAAAAATGTTTGACTAGGGCCATGTACTACAATCTCAATACTACTGTGGTCGAGTCACGAGAACCATTGTTGTGTATTACAATTTCCAATATTTCATAACTAGTCGAGTACAATGGCACGGCAACAAGAAAACCCGTAAGCCATTTTCAATTACCCATACTCGAGTTTACCACGTGGAAATCGAGTGCCACCGCTTGTGCAAGCATTAGCCCGAGTTTCATCCCATCAAAATCGACTTTCAATTTTAAAATTTCAAAGCTATATGACAAGTCCATACACTCTGTAAAAATGTTTAAATAGGGCCATGTACTTTAATCTCAATACTACTGTGGTCGAGTCACGAAAACCATTATTGTGTATTTCAATTTACAATATTTCATAACTAGACGAGTGCAATGGCACGGCAACAAGAAAACCCGTAAGCCTTTTTCAATTAACCAGACTCGATTTTACCACGTCGAAATCGAGTTCCACCGCTTGTGCAAGCATTAGCCCGAGTTTCATCCCATGAAAATCGACTTTCAATTTTAAAATTTCAAAACTATATGACAAGTCCATACACTCTGTAAAAATGTTTAAATAGGGCCATGTACTTTAATCTCAATACTACTGTGGTCGAGTCACGAAAACCATTGTTGTGTATTACAACTTCCAATATTTCATTACTAGTCGAGTGCAATGGCACGGCAACAAGAAAACCCGTAAGCCTTTTTCAATTAACCAGACTCGATTTTACCACGTCGAAATCGAGTTCCACCGCTTGTGCAAGCATTAGCCCGAGTTTCATCCCATCAAAATCGACTTTCAATTTTAAAATTTCAAAACTATATGACAAGTCCATACACTCTGTAAAAATGTTTAACTAGGGCCATGTACTTCAATCTGAATACTACTGTGGTCGAGTCACGAAAACCATTGTTGTGTATTACAACTTCCAATATTTCATAACTAGTCGAGTGCAATGGCACGGCAACAAGAAAACCCGTAAGCCATTTTCAATTACCCATACTAGAGTTTACCACGTCGAAATCGAGTGGCACCGCTTGTGCAAGCATTAGCCCGAGTTTCATCCCATCAAAATCGACTTTCAATTTTAAAATTTCAAAACTATATGACAAGTCCATACACTCTGTAAAAATGTGTAACTAGGGCCATGTACTTTAATCTCAATACTACTGTGGTCGAGCCACGAAAACCATTGTTGTGTATTACAATTTCCAATATTTCATAACTAGTCGAGTGCAATGGCATGGCAACAAGAAAACCCGTAAGCCATTTTTAATTAACCAGACTCGAGTTTACCACGTCGAAATCGAGTTCCACCGCTTGTGCAAGCATTAGCCCGAGTTTCTTCCCATCAAAATAGACTTTCAATTTTAAAATTTCAAAACTATATGACAAGTCCATACACTCTGTAAAAATGTTTGACTAGGGCCATGTACTACAATCTCAATACTACTGTGGTCGAGTCACGAGAACCATTGTTGTGTATTACAATTTCCAATATTTCATAACTAGTCGAGTACAATGGCACGGCAACAAGAAAACCCGTAAGCCATTTTCAATTACCCATACTCGAGTTTACCACGTGGAAATCGAGTGCCACCGCTTGTGCAAGCATTAGCCCGGGTTTCATCCCATCAAAATCGACTTTCAATTTTAAAATTTCAAAGCTATATGACAAGTCCATACACTCTGTAAAAATGTTTAAATAGGGCCATGTACTTTAATCTCAATACTACTGTGGTCGAGTCACGAAAACCATTATTGTGTATTTCAATTTACAATATTTCATAACTAGACGAGTGCAATGGCACGGCAACAAGAAAACCCGTAAGCCTTTTTCAATTAACCAGACTCGATTTTACCACGTCGAAATCGAGTTCCACCGCTTGTGCAAGCATTAGCCCGAGTTTCATCCCATGAAAATCGACTTTCAATTTTAAAATTTCAAAACTATATGACAAGTCCATACACTCTGTAAAAATGTTTAACTAGGGCCATGTACTTCAATCTGAATACTACTGTGGTCGAGTCACGAAAACCATTGTTGTGTATTACAACTTCCAATATTTCATAACTAGTCGAGTGCAATGGCACGGCAACAAGAAAACCCGTAAGCCATTTTCAATTAACCAGACTCGAGTTTACCACGTCGAAATCGAGTGCCACCGCTTGTGCAAGCATTAGCCCGAGTTTCATCCCATCAAAATAGACTTTCAATTTTAAAATTTCAAAACTATATGACAAGTCCATACACTCTGTAAAAATGTTTAACTAGGGCCATGTACTTCAATCTCAATACTACTGTGGTCGAGTCACGAAAACCATTGTTGTGTATTACAATTTCCAATATTTCATAACTAGTCGAGTGCAATGGCACGGCAACAAGAAAACCCGTAAGCCTTTTTCAATTACCCATACTCGATTTTACCACGTCGAAATCGAGTTCCACCGCTTGTGCAAGCATTAGCCCGAGTTTCATCCCATCAAAATCGACTTTCAATTTTAAAATTTCAAAACTATATGACAAGTCCATACACTCTGTAAAAATGTTTAACTAGGGCCATGTACTTCAATCTGAATACTACTGTGGTCGAGTCACGAAAACCATTGTTTTGTATTACAACTTCCAATATTTCATAACTAGTCGAGTGCAATGGCACGGCAACAAGAAAACCCGTAAGCCATTTTCAATTACCCATACTCTAGTTTACCACGTGGAAATCGAGTGCCACCGCTTGTGCAAGCATTAGCCCGAGTTTCATCCCATCAAAATCGACTTTCAATTTTAAAATTTCAAAACTATATGACAAGTCCATACACTCTGTAAAAATGTTTAAATAGGGCCATGTACTTTAATCTCAATACTACTGTGGTCGAGTCACGAAAACCATTGTTGTGTATTACAACTTCCAATATTTCATAACTAGTCGAGTGCAATGGCACGGCAACAAGAAAACCCGTAAGCCTTTTTCAATTAACCAGACTCGATTTTACCACGTCGAAATCGAGTTCCACCGCTTGTGCAAGCATTAGCCCGAGTTTCATCCCATCAAAATAGACTTTCAATTTTAAAATTTCAAAACTATATGACAAGTCCATACGCTCTGTAAAAATGTTTGACTAGGGCCATGTACTACAATCTCAATACTACTGTGGTCGAGTCACGAGAACCATTGTAGTGTATTACAATTTCCAATATTTCATAACTAGTCGAGTACAATGGCACGGCAACAAGAAAACCCGTAAGCCATTTTCAATTACCCATACTCGAGTTTACCACGTGAAAATCGAGTGCCACCGCTTGTGCAAGCATTAGCCCGAGTTTCATCCCATCAAAATCGACTTTCAATTTTAAAATTTCAAAGCTATATGACAAGTCCATACACTCTGTAAAAATGTTTAAATAGGGCCATGTACTTTAATCTCAATACTACTGTGGTCGAGTCACGAAAACCATTGTTGTGTATTTCAATTTACAATATTTCATAACTAGACGAGTGCAATGGCACGGCAACAAGAAAACCCGTAAGCCTTTTTCAATTAACCAGACTCGATTTTACCACGTCGAAATCGAGTTCCACCGCTTGTGCAAGCATTAGCCCGAGTTTCATCCCATGAAAATCGACTTTCAATTTTAAAATTTCAAAACTATATGACAAGTCCATACACTCTGTAAAAATGTTTAACTAGGGCCATGTACTTCAATCTGAATACTACTGTGGTCGAGTCACGAAAACCATTGTTGTGTATTACAACCTCCAATATTTCATAACTAGTCGAGTGCAATGGCACGGCAACAAGAAAACCCGTAAGCCATTTTCAATTAACCAGACTCGAGTTTACCACGTCGAAATCGAGTGCCACCGCTTGTGCAAGCATTAGCCCGAGTTTCATCCCATCAAAATAGACTTTCAATTTTAAAATTTCAAAACTATATGACAAGTCCATACACTCTGTAAAAATGTTTAACTAGGGCCATGTACTTCAATCTCAATACTACTGTGGTCGAGTCACGAAAACCATTGTTGTGTATTACAATTTCCAATATTTCATAACTAGTCGAGTGCAATGGCACGGCAACAAGAAAACCCGTAAGCCTTTTTCAATTACCCATACTCGATTTTACCACGTCGAAATCGAGTTCCACCGCTTGTGCAAGCATTAGCCCGAGTTTCATCCCATCAAAATCGACTTTCAATTTTAAAATTTCAAACCTATATCACAAGTCCATACACTCTGTAAAAATGTTTAACTAGGGCCATGTACTTCAATCTGAATACTACTGTGGTCGAGTCACGAAAACCATTGTTTTGTATTACAACTTCCAAAATTTCATAACTAGTCGAGTGCAATGGCACGGCAACAAGAAAACCCGTAAGCCATTTTCAATTACCCATACTCTAGTTTACCACGTGGAAATCGAGTGCCACCGCTTGTGCAAGCATTAGCCCGAGTTTCATCCCATCAAAATCGACTTTCAATTTTAAAATTTCAAAACTATATGACAAGTCCATACACTCTGTAAAAATGATTAAATAGGGCCATGTACTTTAATCTCAATACTACTGTGGTCGAGTCACGAAAACCATTGTTGTGTATTACAACTTCCAATATTTCATAACTAGTCGAGTGCAATGGCACGGCAACAAGAAAACCCGTAAGCCTTTTTCAATTAACCAGACTCGATTTTACCACGTCGAAATCGAGTTCCACTGCTTGTGCAAGCATTAGCCCGAGTTTCATCCCATCAAAATCGACTTTCAATTTTAAAAACTTCAAAACTATATGACAAGTCCATACACTCTGTAAAAATGTTTAACTAGGGCCATGTACTTCAATCTGAATACTACTGTGGTCGAGTCACGAAAACCATTGTTGTGTATTACAACTTCCAATATTTCATAACTAGTCGAGTGCAATGGCACGGCAACAAGAAAACCCGTAAGCCATTTTCAATTACCCATACTAGAGTTTACCACGTCGAAATCGAGTGCCACCGCTTGTGCAAGCATTAGCCCGAGTTTCATCCCATCAAAATCGACTTTCAATTTTAAAATTTCAAAGCTATATGACAAGTCCATACACTCTGTAAAAATGTGTAACTAGGGCCATGTACTTTAATCTCAATACTACTGTGGTCGAGTCACGAAAACCATTGTTGTGTATTACAATTTCCAATATTTCATAACTAGACGAGTGCAATGGCACGGCAACAAGAAAACCCTTAAGCCTTTTTCAATTAACCAGACTCGATTTTACCACGTCGAAATCGAGTTCCACCGCTTGTGCAAGCATTAGCCCGAGTTTCATCCCATGAAAATCGACTTTCAATTTTAAAATTTCAAAACTATATGACAAGTCCATACACTTTGTAAAAATGTTTAACTAGGGCCATGTACTTCAATCTGAATACTACTGTGGTCGAGTCACGAAAACCATTGTTGTGTATTACAACTTCCAATATTTCATAACTAGTCGAGTGCAATGGCACGGCAACAAGAAAACCCGTAAGCCATTTTCAATTAACCAGACTCGAGTTTACCACGTCGAAATCGAGTGCCACCGCTTGTGCAAGCATTAGCCCGAGTTTCATCCCATCAAAATGGACTTTCAATTTTAAAATTTCAAAACTATATGACAAGTCCATACACTCTGTAAAAATGTTTAACTAGGGCCATGTACTTCAATCTCAATACTACTGTGGTCGAGTCACGAAAACCATTGTTGTGTATTACAATTTCCAATATTTCATAACTAGTCGAGTGCAATGGCACGGCAACAAGAAAACCCGTAAGCCTTTTTCAATTACCCATACTCGATTTTACCACGTCGAAA